>CM076598.1:14655000-15905000 GCA_038502835.1 Octonoba sinensis | reverse complement strand
CCTACTCATGCGCAAGATTCTGGAATAACAAGGTGCCTTTTCTTTCCATACTGTCATACCCTATATATCAGAAACCCCTATAAGGAAAGTAGGGGTAAAAGTATGTTTTACCCCTACTTCTACTCCTACTTACCCATTACGGTGTACTACTAAATTTAACATTTAAACTTAATGAGAGAGAAAGGTGGTTTGTACGAATTTTGACATAAGGGCTGGAAAAAATAGTACTACTTATCTAATAATCAACCTAAAGTTAAATTTAGTGTTAATACAAGCTTAGCAATTAAATTACACACTACTAGTGAGTAACAAATAATAATATAGTATAGATCTAAGTTTTTGAAACTGTTATTCATCAAGCAGTTCGCCCTCCAAAAAATTAGTAACATTAAAACGAAATGCGGCAATTCATCTTTAATTAAAAAATACTCTGATAAATATATTTTTCTAATCAATGATATAAAAGTATTGCAATTCATAAAACATTTTTTTCCTTTGTATTAAACAGAACTAAAAGAAAATACTTAAGATTTATATGAAACAGCAATATGCAGAAAAATTAAAACTATGATCAGAGTAACTAATTTTCAATTATTATTCACCAGTAGTCTGTGTGCAAATGCACACAGACTGCATATCATGATTTTAAAGTTACAGTGAAACCTATTTAACTGACCACCTCTCTAAACAACCAAAAATTGCTGGAACAGAAGTTATCCTCATTGATTTAATACTAATTTGACCCAGTGGCGTAACTAGCGGGGGGCGGTCCGCTCCGGGTGGCACTGCTTCAGGGGGCGGCAAAAAGTCCGGAACGTGCATCCCACAAAACGCAATCTTGTTTTTCAATTTTTTTCGCTAACAGGGCGAAGTTTTTTTTTTCGAAAAGTTACCGACATTTGCATTGCTCCAAAAGGTCAGGAGAACATTAAGGGTTGGGGGGGGCGGGCGAGTAGTGGCCACAGGGTGACGTCCGGTTTCGGCTTTTTCTGCACCCCCTGTGACCATCAGTGACTTTAATTCATCCTGTTAGTTGCACAGATTCTGAGGCAGCGCCGGAAATGATCAGATAGAACATTTTTAGACAACCCGAATCCGATCGACATTTGGTGTTTTTGTAAGAAAAAAAAAATCGATTTTTTTTAAATTGCTAAACGAATTAATGAAATTTGGATAGTCTTGAACTTTCGCAACTTTAAAAGTAACTTCTGATTGTGAAGATGAGAGAGTCATTGTTTTAAAACTTAATGGCTGTAGAAATGTATTCGGCAACATCGCAACTAGTCAGTAAGTACAATGTATGCATTTCATGTCTTTGAAAAAATGTTATTTATGTGTTCATAAAAGGATAATTCATAAAGTAATAATTTAACCTATCTTGTAACTTTTTTAATATCAGTTCTCTTAAAATTATTTTGATCTTGATGACAATGGACGGTAAATTATGCAATTCGACCAGCGTATTTAGTGCGTAATATTTAATTTTAAAAGTTTTCGGTATTTATTCTTCACTACTTGTAATTTCACACCAGTGGCCTAACTAGCGTGGACTTGAGGTGGGAGCGTGAATGCAATTTCCGACTGTGGGAGCGGAACTATTGCACGCCGGACCCCCTGCCCCTTCAGAAATTTCTCTATTTCATGTACGCAATTTTATATCCTAAAGATTTCATTTACTCTATTCTTTCTTTAACACTTCGATCGTTTATAATTTTACAAATCTTCATAACTTTAAAATTTTCATGAGCTAACATGAGAGTAAGTGAAGTATTTTGCAGTTAGAATTTAAGGATTTGGGAGCTAAAAATACTGTTTTCAAAAAACAATACATTTGTTGCATCTCTATTTCTGCCATTGCCTTCAATAATTTATGCGACAGTTATAAATTATTAATGTTTGCAGCTAATGTTGTCAAACTATTCGCGGGGGCTTTAAACATAAGAAAGTGCCAAATTCCTATTTGAAATTGTCCGGAGCTCAAATCCAGGTGTTCCTTTGAGGAACAAAGAGATGAAGTCAGCGATTCTCAACCTGTGGAGCGCGCCCCCCTAGTGAGGAGCGAGCACTCGAGAAGGGGGGCCCGAGAATATCCAAGAGAAAACATTACTTTAAAAAATTGATTAACTGACTGAAAGAAAACCCCACATACATATAGAAAACAAAATACATTTTGACACATTTAATAGCTTATTAAAGTAAAACAAATTACTAAATTAAAACTTTCTTAATCAAAACATACTAAATTAAAAACAAATTTAATAATTATTAGTAACTTCCTTGAACCTGTCTTTCAAAGCAAAGTTTTTCGCAGGAAGGCTTGATATTAGAAATAACCACCATCAGTTGTTTCTATATTTAGTCGAGATCTATAGTTTGTCTTCAAAGAAGCCACAGCAGAAAATCCAGTTTCACAAAAGTTGTTGAGGATGTGTGAGGAAAATGGTAATAGAATGCGAAATGCCCTTGTTTTTAGTGCAGAAAAAAAAATCATCCTCTCCTCCTGCCCGAAATTCAAGTAGTGATTTATTATTAAATTAATTTTATTACTAAAAGTACTTGTTTTTACTCTTGTTTTGGCAGTTAGTAAAAAATAATTCAAAAATAGAATCAGTACTCATATACAGTATTGTTGTGTACATTTATGGTAAAGGGGGGCGCGATGAAAATTATGATAGAAAATTCGACCGCGAATACTGAAAGGTTGAGAAACGCTGGATGAAGTGGTTGTTGCGACACATTAGACTAACCTTCATGGATTCGATAGGGGGGAGCTTTCTTAGTTTTGCATTATTCAATACTGTAAAGGCCCTTATTTTAGCGAAAATGAATACATCGGTGATTTCGCGAGCTGAAAATTTCGCGAATTTTATATTCTGATTTTTTATTATTATTTGAGGCGGGGAAAAAATAGTATTTCACGAGGCTTAAATTTTCGCGATTACGACGGGCTCGCAAAAATTGAAGCCTCGCTAAAATAAGGTCCTTTACAGTATGTAAGTTCAATGCAAAAACCGATCCTTAAAAACTTTTAAGAAGGCAGCTTTAAGAGGTTTTTCATCGAAAACGATATATAAATATTATTTGCAATGAGATGTCAAGACATATCTTCTGTGTAATACCAAACAATACATACTCATGTGATGTCTTCAAAAAAATTATCTTGAAACGTTGATGAAACTTTTAAGGATCTGCTTTTTATTGAAATGTGGAATAAAATATTTCCCATATTTTCATAATTCAACAACAACTTTAAATAGACAACAAGACGTATGGTAAAATATTCGAGAAATTTATGGCCATGCCCAGAATCTTCTAATGTCTGAAAATATAGGCTAAAATTGCATTTTTGGCACTAATATCGATGAATTTTCAGCGAAATTCCTCGATAGGGTGCCTGAACCCCTCATTTTCCCCCAGGCCCAGCGTCGCTAAATATAGACTAGAATTGCCTGTTTTAGACCCGGACCCCCCTATCTATTCGCAAAATTTGCTTCTAGATTTTTATGTAGCTTTTCCGGATACCATGACGCAATTCTCCAAAAAAAAGAAAAAGAATGTCGGATGAAAAAATTAGTTTAGATTTATTCGACCTAATGTCTCTGGAAAATATAAATGGCACATTACTGGGCTGTGCTGTGTTGCACGGTTTAGGGGCCGCCCCTAAACCAGCACGGTTTAGGGGCGGCATTCTCAAATTTCGCCCCGGGCGCCACTAAGTCTAGTTACGCCACTGATTTGACCTCCATTAAGTGACCACACTTAAACAGCCGCCCTCTTGAAACAACCACATTTTTGTCAGAAAAAAAAATCTACCACTTTTATTTCTGAATCATTCAACTGCTACAATCAGCAAAACACAGTGCTGCAATGTTTTTGTAGTTGTCTAGACCCCTGGGGGTACATGTACCCCTAAAATTCAGATGTCAATTAGCCATTTTTCCAGACATTCTTAAGGAAGTTAGCTTTCGGAATCCGTTGACTAACTCCTTCTGTGCAAAATCACATTAGCCCAAAAAAGCAGCCGTGCCACATTGTTTGTTCCCTTGATGAGATAAGGACAGAGTGATATCCTCGTTTTTTTACCAACACCCCGGGGTGTGTCGTACTTACCCTATTTCTGCGAACATCTCCCTCCCCCTCAGATCCTCTAGGTTTTCACTATTGTAAACAATTAATAACTGAGCAATAGGGCTCAACCGATGGCATTTTTTTGGTCTGCCGATTGTTCTGAGATTGTTGCACAATAGCAGAAAAATTGTTAACTGTCTAACATGTGGCATAGAAGAAGCCAAAAAAAAAAATATCCTACAAGAACGAAGTTTACACGGTGAAAAATTAAAATAATAATCCAGGGTGCGTAGCAAATTCTTTCAATGAAAAATAAGCACTTTTAAGCACTTTTTAAGCACTCAAAAAATATATATTAAGCACTCAAAAAAAATCGTTTTTGCTATGCAGATTACATCCCCCACCCCCAAATTGCTAAAACTTCTTTATATACATTAAAACTTCTTTATATACATAGTATAAAATTTATATTACAACATAACAGCAAAAAATTAAATAAATTAAAATAAAGGTGTAATTACTCCCCCCCCCCCCCCGAAATTTGGATTCTCATTCCGCTGACCAAGAGAAGTTCATGCCTTCCATTATCAGTTCCCAAGCCAAACAAAAAGTATTTAAAAGTTCCCTGGCAATTGCAGACTAAACAAAGAACAAAGCTCTCCCTGCTATATTTTTGAAAAAATTCCACATCATCACTTTGGGGGGGGGGGGGTAGAGAAGGGTATGGACTCCCTTCTTGTTGCGCCACAGCAATATCATGCATGGTACCAAGCCCCAAATTCGACACTGGAGAGTGGTGTTAGGCCGAATTTTGGAACAGGGCCAAAAATGGCGGATTCTCGGAAGCATTAACGCTGACGCGCGTCTTTTTACGCAAAATTGCAATATCATCTTAACTCATAGACAAAAAAAGTGACTTTTTTTGTTGTTTAATCGGAGAAAGGACGCTTTCAACCAATGGGAAATCGGCATTCGAGCTGACCGCGCGCAAAGAAAGGAAATTCCGCAAAACGAAACTCTGACGCTTGCCGATTTGGATATTGAAAACGATAATTTTCCCTGATATTTGGGGGAACTGAATATCTCCTGATAATTTCCAGAACATAAAACTTCCCTGATAAGTCCCTTTTTCCAAAAAGCCGGTCCCTACGCAGAAAATAGCATATCATGGTTTTAAAGATACAAATGAAAAATAAACCTTTTATGGCAAGAAATGTTTTTTAATGCAATTAACAATTTATTAATAACAATTTGATGAAGAATTAAAACCAAAATCCAATATTTAAAAGCCAAAAATCAAATGATTAATTCTTGGCCCAATGTCAGATTCGCGAATTTTTCGCAATATCGATTACACGGACAGTATAAGGACTGCCAGTCAGGCTATAACAAATTAAATAGGAAAATATTTATTATTTTTATTCAAAATAAAAGCTAAGAAAAAATCTTAATCGCGAAAACGAAGGCTTTACGAAAATTCGCTGTCGCAAAAACGAGACCTTTTCCCACCATAGTATTTAAAAAAAAGAAAACCTCATATTTCAGACATTATCCAGCTGATTTAACCTTAAAGAAATCTTTGGACATTAAATCTATGTTTTGTTCAAAAGAAATCGGTTCTGCTCAGAGCCACTGCAAAAGGGAAGTTCAGGAAAGGAAACGGGCGTCAGTGTGAGCTGGCGCCGTTTCCTTTCTCACTCTTGATCCAAAAAAAAGCTTAGAGAAATATGGACATGCAAAAAAATTTTTTGCGTATCAATTTTCTAGACTTAACTTGATTTTTTTCCGCGATAAAAAATTACGCGCTTTGGGTTACGAGTATTTTTTAATTTTTTGTTGTGCTTATACATCCGATTTTTGCACATTTGATGCGCTATTGATAGCCACAAATGTCTATTTTTTAAGGGATTTTTCTTATCATTTAATTATATATTATTTTGAAGAAAGTTATCTTCTTTTTTAATAATAATTTGCATAGTGTGCACGCTCGGATGTAATATAGTTCTTAGAGCATTCTAAAGTTCTTGGAGCACGTTCATGCGTACGAGTGCTGATTCTGCACATGCATGGGAGCCCTTTTGGCAGCATAAAAGCTGTGTACAGGAGCTCCTAAGACAGAACCTTTTTCTTACGGGGCTCTTGTGAGCACTCGCCATCTTTTTCGTTATATTCTTTTAATTTTTATATTCATGTTCATATTTTTACTGCACTGTAAGAAAATTCCGTAACGTAACGCGTAATTTCCAGCAACGTTCCGGGCTTTCACAGGTTTCCGAGAACTTCCTGTTTAAAATAGGTTTCTTTGCGAAAAGGTTCCTGAATTCAGAAGTGGCAACACCTCTGCTCTACGCTTTGTGTTTTGGCGGGTGCGCCATGACATTTTGAACGTTTGAAGCCAGCACAGCACTAGTCGTACCGCATGTAAGTAGATTAATTTTCATTCTTGTAGTGATCTTTCATTTTGAGTTTTACCTAATGAACTGTCTGAAACGTTTTTATAACTGTTCTGCAACATTTTAACATTTGCTATTGCTGTTATAGCAGCATTGTTTTTCCGACAAGGAACACGCATAAATAATTTTTAACTAAGATTGTTTCGCTTGGAACAGTGGAAAGTTATTTTAAAGCTATTATTGTAATTGGGACATATTTAACGGGGAATTTTAAAATTATTGTGAATTTTAAAAGGCCTGTGTCAGAATGTTATTTTGCAAAACGTTGGATACCCTGTTTATGTATTTGTTTTTGTATGTAATGTCTCGTTATAACTATAAATCCAAAAATCACTCTTTTTTTTTTAATATATAGTATTACATTAGAAGGTAGTTTACGGAACCGCTGCATATTTAAGCATGTTATGTTTCTTTCAACAAGGCCAAATTTAAAATAAGATATTAAAATGTTGTTCTTATGCAGGTAAATATACTTGTCTGATGGTTTGAAAGTTAAATATTCATCTAGTTATATCTTGTTAATCTAGTTTTTAATTATGTTTTCCAAGTTTTATTAGTGGCATCTGGCATATGTATATGATTGTGATGATTAATTATAACCAAAAAAAAATCTTATGAGGCATACTTTTGTGTTGTGTTGTATGCTATTTTATAACATTTTATGAAACTTAAATGTTGCACATTAAGCATACTTTTTGAAAAATTTGCAATGCATTGAGCTGTGAATTAATTATGTTTCAAATAGATTAAACTTTTGCGAGACATTTATTTAGACCAAATGTCACAATAATGCGTGGTGTGCGAATAAGAATTCAGAATTATTTTTTTAAATACAATTTTGGGACAGTAATAAATATTCAGCAGTAGTTAGTAAATACAATCTGTTTGTCTAGCTGTAAATCATCAAACGCATTCAAAGTCACCTTCCTCATTAAAAACACTTGGGGATGTCTCGAGTAGCACTTTGGCCCAGTCGTAACGAGTACTCGACCCAGTACTGAATCTCGAGTAGTTGTGAATCAAAAAGAATATTGATGTGCCCTTGAAGAATTTTGAATATATTGAAATGAAAACATACATTTTAACTACATATAGATAAACTAATGACAGAAAATAAATGTAAGAGTTTGAAAACAGAATTCTTTAAACATTATAACTCTTTCTAAAAATCAGCTTCAAAAATGATTATTGGTTGTAGTAAAAATTCATTTAATAATGTAAAATGCCTCATAATCACCAAATCATCCGCCCCCCCCCCCCCCCCAAAGGACAAAAAGTCTATTCACACTGTATGTTTTTATTTATTTTCTTTTTATTTTTTAATTTTTTGTAATTAATAATAAAGTGATATTTCAGTGATTCGTTAAATCAAACATGTTGGGCGCTATTTGTGCAGCTTAAGATAGTACCAAACAAAATATAAAAAATGAAAAAAATATTCGAATTTGCATATGAAGTTTACCAATATATAAGCTGCAGAAAAATATTTTATATACTTCAGTTTTTTTAGTTATTGCATATTACATACTTATATTGCATATTATTGTACTAATCAGTTATAAATTTGTCTACTATTGGTAATCTTAAAGAAAATTATGAAATTTTTACAACTACCCAGTAATGGCCGAGTACTTGGTACATTACTAAAAAAAATCCTACAGCAAGCTAAAGCTGTAAAGAATTCTCAGACTTTATTCAATTGGGGCAAAAAAACTAACTTATCTAATCAACAATAGAAAAATCCTATTAGGTATTGGTGTTTCAGATTTGAGGGAAAACACAATTTCTAGAGATAAGTTGCCAGCTGTACCAGTAACCTGTAAGTTTTTCATTTAATCAAACTTAGTATGCATCAACCAATTTTTGTGATGTGAAGCTCATGCCTCCATATTATTTTAAAAAATACTAATTATTTGTAGAAATGGCAAGATTATTCCAGGTATGGATTTTAACGAAACGAAAAGCTGTGATGCAGGGCTCGGCGCACTTTGGAGTGTTCAAAATAGTGAAAAAAGTAACCACAGCTTTAAAAAAAGTGATTAAAATAGTGACCATTAAAATGTAAACTTGTGTGTGTTTTCATTTAAACTAAATATAACTTGAAAAAGAGCAGTTTCAACATCTTTTGAAAACTAAACCTGAATAAATAGAGCTTTTACCCAACCTAAAAAAAAAATTCATAGCCTATTCAAAAATACGAATTTTTATACCTGTAACAATCTCCATAAATGCCTTTTTCAAAACCCATAAATGGCTAAGAGTGAGGGAGACAAAAGTTATTTCTTTTAATTAATTTCTTTCTCAAATTGTTACTTATTTAAAAATATAAATGAATAAATATTTATTCAAATCAAAAGCAGAAATTTCAAATTTTAATTTATGTTCAACATTGAACAAAATTTATTTTGCAAATGCTCATTTTAAAATATTTTTTATACTTATTTCAAGATTAGAAAACTCCACTTGAAAAAAAGCTAAATTTGATATTTTATCAAAATTATTCAGACTGAAATTATTGTGTTAATCTTCTGTATCATTGTAGGAAACAAACCGTTTGATTATTCGATGCTGTTTTTGTAATTTCATGGTAGTAACAAAATCTAAGAAAAATTCCCTGATTGAGCTCCAAAAAATTCCCTGATTTTATAATTTTAGTTACACGGTATAACTGTCATACATAATGACAGTATGAGTGGCACAATCAGAAAAATTCTTCACAGAGGGGAGGGGTGCACTATTTTTTTTCCTACCTGAACTTTGTGCAATTCCTTTTTTTTTGGGGAGGGGGGGAGGGATGGAAATAAAAAAGAAGAGGTCATAATGTAATTTTCTGAGCAATATATATAATATGCAACTGCTAAGAATTTTTCAGATCTAAAGTTTTTTTTTTAAGAATTTAGATTTCCCCCTCCCCTGCATCATTATTTAATGAATTCTTGACAAAAATTTAACTTTATTTCCTCAAAATTGCGTATTGTCTTTTTGTTGAGAAATCCCCTCCAAAAATTTTCTTTTGTGATTGTGAGTTAGTTCTGGAGGGGGGGGGGTGAAAGAAAAGAGAAATTAAGCTAATTTTCTGAGTGATATAATCTGCAACTGCTAAAAATTTTTAGTTTCTATTCTAATTTAAATATTGCTTAATTTTCTTAGGATTTGCTCTTTTCGAGTAAAAAAAAGTTAAAAACAATTAAAATTATCATTCTAAATGGGGGGAGGAGAGTTCACGGGTCCTCTAGGCCTCCCCTTCTGGTTGCACCACACTGCAATATCAAACCTAAACTTCGGCACACTCGGGGCCGGCGCCACGCCGAATTTCAAAATACGACTAAAAATGGCGGACTTACAGGACCAAAAATGGCGGAAACGCGGAAGCTTCAACCCTGGCACACGTATTTTTATGCAAAATTGCAATGTTTTCTTAACTCATAGACAAGCAAAGTAACTTCTTTTGGTTGCTCTGCCAGAGAAAGGGCAAAAAAGTGAAAATAGTGACCAAATTTTTTAAAAAAGTGAAAATAGTGACCAATTTTTAAAAAAAGTGACTAAAAGTGACCAATGCAAAAAAAAGTGACTCGCGCCGACCCCTGTGTGATGGCATCATCTGTAACCGTTTACATGGAAGACGGAACAGAAGTGGACGATTCTTTTCTTTACCAGCCAGGACTCTGGTTTATCTCCTCTCTGAAAATAATATGCTAAATATATTTTTGAGCATTTTATTGTGTTTATTAGTACCGTAATTTCGGGAATATGCGCCGCGGCGCATATGAAAAAAAAAGTCAAAAATTTTCAAGTGCGGCTGATACGCCGGGTGCGGCGCTTCTGAAAAAAAAATAAGAATTTTAACTTCGAATGCATATTTATTATTTTTCGGATATCTCTTCTTGGGAAAAATCGTAGCCGGTATTTCTCTCCCCCCCGACCTAGCCTCGCTGAAGGGTCCCAATCCAGTCAGCTCTTTGTTTTCTTCTACCCTCGCTGCGAGGTCCCTATGAAAACCGGTTCGTCAACCCTCCCTTCACCCTCTTTACAGGAGGAGAAACATTCCATTCTAGCAAAGAATTGTAGTGTGTATATTATTTCGATTGCCACACATTGCTGTTTTTTCGATCATCACCGTCTTAGCTTATTTTTCTTGCTGATCGCAATGCCTCCAAAGCGTCTAAGAAGTTATACTGCAGCTTTTAAACTGCAGGTTATTGAGAAAGCCGAAAAAGTTGGAAACCGTGCAGCTGGAAGAGAGTTTGGTGTTGACGAAAGATGTGTTCGGAGATGGCGGTCCGAAAAAGGCGAGCTCCAATCTTTGCCGAAAGCCAAGCGTGCTCGGAGAGGAGGGAAGCCATCATGGCCAGCTGTAGAAGAAAATTTGGTCCAATGGATTGAAGAGCAGCGAGAAGCTGGGCATGCTGTGTCTACAGTCAAAATTAGGCTGCATGCCAGAAATGTTGCGGCAAGCATGGGGATTTCCAATTTTAAAGGAAATCCCAATTGGTGTTTTAGATTCATGAAACGAAACCGATTGTCCGTCCGCACGAGAACAACTGTAGGGCAGAAGCTTCCGGCCGATTGGGAAGAAAAGCGGAAGGCTTTTCTCGAATACATCTCCAAATTGCAGTTGGAAGAAAAGTTTCAAAGTTGGCAAATAGTCAATATGGACGAAGTGCCGATGACTTTTGACTGTCCACCAGTAAGAACGGTGGATAACACTGGAAAGAATAGCATATCAATTGCCACCACAGGTAATGAGAAGACGTCATTCACCTGTGTTTTAGCCTGCACCGCTTCCGGCGAAAAATTGAAGCCTTTGATTATTTTAAAAAGGAAAACCATGCCCAACAAAAATTTCCCTGCAGATGTAGTGATAAAATGCAATGAAAAAGGCTGGATGCAGAAAAAATCATGATCGATTGGATCAATGAGGTGTGGCGGAAGAGAAAGGGTTGCTTTTTCAAGCCCAGCGGACTATTAATCATGGACTCCATGCGATCCCAATTAATGGACTCCGTGAAAAGTGAATTGAAAAAAGCGTCCGCGAAAATTGCAATTATTCCCGGGGGATTAACAAAAATTTTGCAGCCCCTGGATATTGCTGTTAACAAGAGCTTCAAAAATAAAATCCGGCAGAAGTGGGAAAACTGGATGTTGAATGGGATGCATGATTACACCAAAGGCGGAAGAATGAAGAGGGCCGAGCTCGATGAAGTTGCTAGATGGGTATCGGAAGCCTGGAGGGAAGTATCCATTGGCACAGTAAAGGCAGGATTTCGGAAAGCCGGCATCATCAATGAAACTGAAAATGAAAATGAAGAATTCTCCAGTGGGGATGAAAGCGAAAAGGAAAATTTGGATCTCAGTTTGGATGAAGAATTGATGAAGTGCTTTCACTCAGACTCGGAAGATTCAGATTTCGATGGGTTTGATGTTTAAAAGAAAAAAAAAATGTGGATGCGACCCACACAAAGCGTGCTTAGTGGCGCCGACCACTTAAAAAACCGTGGAGCGCCATTAGGAGAGGGGTCCGCGTTCCCTCGCTCTGGATGGCTAGTAAATGCCAACTGACGTCTCCTATTTATTTAAACGTATTTAGTTACCTAGAAGTCATTAGACTTCTAGCTTTTGTTTTTAATTCCTGTTAATTTTCTGAATACAAGTCGAGACTGCTTTTTTTCTTGAGTGAACATTGAGAGTATGAGAAACTTCCATTTACCGTGGGGTCCTTGTAATAAATAAAATAATTAAAAGAAAGTATGGCGAGAGGAGAAAAGAAGGGCAGGAGTACGCAATAGCCCTAACAATGACTCGCGAGAGTCACCGTCGAAAAGCGCGGCATGACAGAGCGAGGAACCGTACTCATAAGCCAGCTGAACGGAGAGGCGAAAAACATGACGTCATCTGTTTTTCTCGTTGATCTCTCTCTTTTTTTTTTTTTTTTTTTGCTCAATCAAGCTAATACAGGCTTAAGCAGAAAATTTTAAACTGCAGTTGTTCGCATTTCTATGTCGTTGACGCAAGGGACAAACATTTTCAAGAAACTCGGATAAAAACATATGCCGTTAATTTTAGCAAGTTTAAAAATAAAAAGAACATAAGTTGATATATTTAGGCAATTATTGCTTATGAATGCATTAATTAATAGCTGTTTATCTTATTATTTTGTTTTCTGAAAGGGGGGCGGGTGAGAAGAGATGCGGCGCTTACGATGGGTGCGGCGCTTACGTTGAAATTCACGTTCGGGAGGTTGATTTTTTGACTGCGGCGCTTACGACGGGTGCGGCGCTTATTCCCGAAATTACGGTATATTCTTCCTTTAACTATGATGTATAAAGCTTTCCAAAATGCTCTGATTACACTAAGCTTTTTCTTTTGATGAAACTTCTTAAAGATATTTTGATTTGAAAGCTGAAGCTTTTGTCAAAATATATTATATAAATTATATTATAATTTTAGCAGCAATAGCATTTTATAGTATGTTTTGTTCTTGAAAAGTGCCTCATGTGTGTATATCATGTTTCCTATTGGTTAAAATCATTTGCCACTTGTTCTTTGAGGACTTAAGTTAAAATGCAGCCTTTTTTAATAGCAATTAAAACTGCTCATATTTTTAATATCATGCAATTTTAATTGTCTTTATGTAGTTTTTACTCTCAGAGAAGGGGAATGAATAAGTGCATTGTGGCTTGCACAGTAAGAGCATGAATAGTATATCCTTTTTTTCTTTTCTAGAGACCAGGGTTACAATCTGAAATTATACTGAATTTCCAAATATTCCAACCGTGCCAGATGTTCTTACACCAGAAGGGGATAGCCAGAGGGATGCTGTTGCAAATTTTTCGATTTTCATCCAGTGTTGGCTGCATTATGTTCATGTTTGGCTTCAGTGGCGTAAGCAAGGGGGGGGGGGGGTTTAACCCCCCCCTTCTTGAGCCCTAAATAATAGTGCTTTATTACATAGTCGAATTTCTTTTAGTAGTTTCAGAACATTATAAACCCCCCCCCCCTTGAAAAAATTCTGCGTATGCCACTGTTTGGCTTATATTACTGCTGTAGTGTAAAATATTTGAAACCTATTTTTAAAATACTTTAAAAATAGACTTATATTGGCATCTTCAAAATAATTATTTGATTAAAATGAATCTGTAAAAAGCAATCATGCATAGCAAAAAACTTCCAATTATTTAAATTTCTCAAAAACAAAAAAAAAAAAACTAAAGCATTCTTGGTCTAACTATATACATTATTTAACTGTGATTAACTAGAAGTATGGTATGAACATAAATCACTAAATCTCATTTGAAACACAATTATTACAAATTGCTTGATGTCTTTTAAAAATTGCATAGTATAGGGGAGAGTGTTGTACCTTGGGACACTTTTCACATTTTAATTTTTAACTTCAAAAATTAAAATTAGATTTAAAGTCTAATGACACTATTTAAATACACCAACATTCTTCTCTATAATATATTTTTTCAAATTCAAACAGTTTAAAAATAAAAAAATGCCAGCCATTTTAAGTAGTAACTGAAAACTGTCCCTAGGTACAACACCTTGTTGTACCTTGGGACATACTTTGTGATTCATGCAAGTCATATACATAACCAATTTTATACGAAAAATCAAAAACTTTATTTTGGTCCTTATTTACTTCAACATAACTAGCTTGGTTTCACAGTAAAATGATGTAGTCTGAAAGTGTTGATGAATACTACAACATTGACAAATTTGTAACATTATTGAACTAAAATATAGCATCATATTCTTACAATTCTTGTATTTGAAAGACTGCATTTGATTAGAATATCTCTCTTTATACTAAAATATATGTGCGGGGGTGCGAACTAGCGTCCACCGGTATTCCCACGGTGGAACAGAACAAGCAGAATGGCTTTATGTTCTTTAAAGTGAGAAGTGGAAGAAGTCTAACGTTCCAAAGCTTGGTCTATTCTATTCGAAGTGTTGCATGCCAGTGTTTCTGCTCCTGCTGAAATTAAGTATCTTTTATATATTTTTGGATATTTTCTGTTTAATTACTCGTATATTTGTTGCAATTTATTATGTAATTAGTATGTTTTAATTTTGTGAGACTGAAACTCATTCTATTTGCTTTTTTGGGGTGTAATTCAATTTTTTCGGTTAAGCTTAACCATGTGGTGATTGTGTACATTTTGTAAGTCTTGGAGAACAGCCTGGTTTTGTGGTTTACTGTAGTTAGTTGTGTTTAAATTCAAGCTATTTGCATTTTTCTATGTAATTTGTGTTTTTAATCAGGGTTGTAGCTTAAATTTGCTGATTTGTGTATTATTTTGCTTTTTTGATTGTTTGCATTAGGTGTATTGAGCTATGGGAGTTATATGTTTAATGAAGGAAATTAAAAATGGTAATGGGAGTTGGTGGATTTGCTGTGATAGGTGTGAGATGTTTAGTAAATTGGAGGGAAATGCTAATACAGCTACAGAGCAGGAATATATTTGCACAAAATGTGCTGAATTATTAGAGTTACGTGTCAAGGTGGTAGCATTGGAAGCCCAATTAGTTGGAAATAACTTGGGTGAAAATTCTATAAAAGAGGTGGGAACTTCTTGTGATGGGCTTGTTAGGGAGAGTGAGGTTGCAGGAAAAGGATCTAGTATGGGGAAAGGTAGAACTGTAGACATAAAAACAGAGGGTGTCATTTTACTGGATTCTATGGTGCGCGGGATAGGTAATGTGGTCGGGAGAACTAGGCGCAAGGTGGCTAGGTGCTGTTTACCAGGGGCTCGGGTGAAGGATGTTAATAAAGTTGTGGAGAAAAAGGGAATGTTTAAGAAGGGAGATTCAGTTACCCTGTGGGAGGGGACTAACGACGTCGGTAACAGCACAAACGAGGAGTTTGTTAAATATTGGGAGAACCTATTGGATAAAGCAACTAACTTTTCGACTGATGTCCAGGTAGTTGGTTTGCTTCCCAGGTATGGGGTGCATAGGGGCTGGTTAAATCAGCGGGCTAGGAGCATGAACCTGATTCTTAAGAAACTTTGCATAAAGCATTCAGTCAAGTTCATTGATGTTTGGAGTTCTTGTCAGCGTGATTGGGTTGCGAGGGATGGTCTGCATCTTAGTTCTAGGGGTGTAGTTAAGGTTAGCGATATGATTTTAGAAGCTTCAGAATCAAAAAACTAATTTTGGATGGGGGGATTGGAGAATGTCATGGTGTTGACTTGTGTTCTGGAGGTTTTAAAAATGAGGGTAAAATATTAAGCAATAGTAACATTAATAGTAGTGATTTGAGGCATCATAAAATGTTTAAGACAAGCAAAATGGGCATGCTCAGGTTTCTATATACTAATGCTCGCAGTATCAGGAATAAGATGGACGAGTTAAAAAGTGTTATCGCAGATAAGGATTGGATATTATTGGAATTACGGAAACATGGGTTACTGATGATGATAAGGATTTAGTGAGCATTGCTGGATATAATTTGTTTAGGCAAGACAGGCTGGGTAAGAAAGGTGGAGGAATTGGTCATTAATAATAAGCCTACAGATATTGAAATGGTCTGGGTGGAGTTGCTGAGCAATAAGGGTAAGAAGTTACATTTGGGGAATGTTTACAGGCCGCCTAATGTTAGTCAGGTTCAAGATGAGGAGATGTATAGTGTTATTAGGGACATGTCTGGTAAGGGCTCGGTCATCATGATGGGGGATTTCAATTTCCCGGGCATAGACTGGTATAGTTTTTACACTAGCAATGGTAGGGAAGAAGATTTTCTGAAAGTGATTGGTGACTGTTTTTTGGATCAAGTTGTTACCCAGGGGACTAGGCATGGTGCTGTTTTGGATCTAGTTTTTTGTGATGTCGGAAGTTCTGTTCAGGAGTTAAGTATAGGGGAACATATTGGGGATAGTGATCACATTACTAATAGGTTTTGGACCAGCTTCGATGCTCACAAAGGTGAAAATTCCAGATTTGTACCTAACTTCAGGAATGTTGATTATGTTGCACTTAGGCAGGGTTTGAAAGAGGTTTTTTCTTCTGGGTTGGAGAATAGTGAAGCTGATCTTCAGTGGAAAGAGTTTAAGGGGAAATTGGAGAGAACAATGGATTATGTTCCTTTTAGAAAGAAAGGGGATTTCACGAAAATTTGGCCCATGTGGTTCTCCAGGGAGGTGAAAGAAGCTCTCAATTATGCCACTTTTCGGCGACTTAAAGAAACTGGGTGCCATGCTGACAGGATTTTGTATTGTGAAGCTAGACGTACTTTCAAGTATTTGGTACGGAGTAAGAAAAGGGAATTAGAGCAAAAGCTTGCAGATAACATCGAAAGGAATCCTAAGAAATTTTTTGCTTATGCTAATTCAGGGAAAGCTCGTAATACTCAGGTAGGCCCACTAGTGGATGAGAATGGGAACTTGATTCAAAATGAGGGGGATATTGCTGATATTCTAAATAATTTTTTTTCCAGTGTATTTAACAGAAACTGTATCCCAACAGTTGACATAAGCAAGACGCAAGCTAATACACAGCTTGAGGATTTTGTATTTTCTAAGGATGATGTGTTGTTTCATTTGAAAAAGATTAAAGCAAATAAGGCTCCAGGACCTGATAATGTTTATCCAAAAATTTTAGTAGAATGCGCAGAGGAATTAGTGGATGTTGTCTTGACTATTTTCTTATCTTCATATAACTCGTGGACTGTGCCAGTGGATTGGAAGCTGGCAAACATAACGCAGCTCTTCAAAAAAGGGTCTAAAACTAAGGCAGGAAATTATAGGCCTGTGAGTCTTACTTCAGTTCTTTGTAAAATTTTTGAAAATCTGATAAAAATTAAAATAGTGAATTTCCTGCAGGCAAATGGAGTGTTGACTGATTTTCAGTATGGTTTTAGGAAGGGTAGGTCCTGTACAACTAATTTGTTGCATTTCTATGACAAGGTTACCATGGCATTAGATAATAATAAGTGCGTAGATGTTGTTTACATTGACTTTCAGAAAGCGTTTGATAAAGTACCGCATGAAGCTCTTCTTAGCAAACTTGCTTATATTGGTATTGGTGGAAAAACTTTAATTTGGATTGAAACTTGGCTGACTGGGAGGAAACAGAGAGTAGTAGTGAAGGGCAATTATTCTCAGTGGATTGATGTCTTGAGTGGTGTTCCACAAGGTTCAGTTTTAGGGCCTATATTATTTATTATTTTTATTAATGATATTACTCAGAGTATTTCTGGAAACATCAATATTTTTGCTGACGATGTCAAAATCATGGGAATCGTGGACACGGAGGAACAAGTCAATCAGATTCAAGAGGATTTAAATCAAATTTCTAGGATTGCAATGAAGTGGGGTATGTCTTTCAATATTGGGAAATGTCAAGTGCTTCATTTTGGTCATGGGAATAAACATGCAACCTATTATTTATAAGGTTCCATCATTAGGGAAGCAGAAGCAGTTGTTGATCTAGGAGTATTGATTAGTCTCGACTTCAAGTACAGCCAGCAGTGTAGCATAGTAAGTAACAAAGCTAACAGGATGCTTGGGTTTATCAATAAGGCTATTTGGAACAGGTCTAAGGAAGTTGTATTGCCACTATACAGAAGTTTGGTAAGATCTCATTTGGAATATGCTGTTCAGTTTTAGTCTCTGTACCTAAAAAAGGATATTACCTTATTAGAAAGGGTTCAAAGGAGGGCTACTAGATTGGTAAGTGGTCTTTCAGACTTAGATTATGAGGTTAGGCTTAAAAGGCTCAATATGTATAGTCTTGAACAAAGGAGAGTTAGAGGGGACATGATTCAGTTGTTTAAATTCATTAAAATGGGAAATGTTGATGGACTGCAGCTATGTGCTGATAGTAGAACCAGAGGTCATTGTTTTAAGCTTTTCAAATCTCAGGCTAATCTTGAAATTAGGAAAAATTACTACTTCAATAGGGTTATAGGCAATTGGAATAGTTTACCAGAAGCGACTGTTAATTGCAGTGGGGTAAAAACGTTTAAGAAATCTCTTGATGTTCATTGGGGACTGCTAAATGCACTAGGACCAGCCTAGCTGGGCCCTGCGCCTGTTGCTGGTCGTCACTTTTGTATTTGTATTTGTATATATCCAAATTATTAAGAAATATGTGTATGTTGTACCTTGAGACATGTCCCAAGGTACAACACGGTTTACTGTCCCAAGGTACAATCATCACATGGTTTAAATAAAATCAAAATGGTGGTCAATCAAAATTCAGTATCATCCCTTTCTCATAACCAAAACATTTAAAAATCTTCTGTTCAATATCCAATTAAAATTCAGTAGAATAGTTTTACAAATGCCATTTCAGTAAATGAAATTAGCATGAGAAAGATATTTACTTTTGAGTGATGAAATTTTTTTTCTCTCACCAAGTCATCAATTCAGTGCTTCTGATGCTGCCTTTTACTGTGATGCTATCTGCTGGTTAAGGTCACAATTAGAAATAAAAAAAATGGTAATGTTGCCAATAAGTTTTTAGAAATTACCAATGTCCCAAGGTACAAGCGTCCCCAAGGTGCAACTCTCTCCCCTATACTTATTGCTCATGTAACTGTAATATTTTTCATTATCATTTTGTAATTTTAGTTTAAAGGTACAAATCTGGTACATGATTTTTGTTTGAAACAGTTAAAATAGTTTCATTACTCGCAATAATCTATGAATCTCTACACATGTACTTTCAAGCATATTAAAATGTAAAGCAGTAACAATATTTTCAAGTTCTTTTATTGCATTTTGCTCTCATTTAGTATTTTGAGCATTCCTTGAAAATGAGGAATGCTTTTCTGCATCTTTTCATTTTTTAAATTCTTCTTTGAATGAGATTGTTCTTGGGGAGGTTTGACTCTATCCTCTTACCAATGATAGTTAACAATGCGTGTAAGGAATATTGTTAATAATTTTCAGTTTTAAAATTTGATATAAAAGTACATTTTTTAATTAGTTTTCCTTGGGGACAAGCTTATGGTCTGCGGTCTGCTGTACGACGAGTGCTGGCTTCAATGTTCAACTGTCATGGCTAATAATATCTGTGCTTTTCTTTCTACATTGGGATAAGCAAAATATTTAATACTTTAACAAACAATACTGTTTCAGGGGAAAATGAATTTGGAATTAATATTACAATGCTTTCATTAATTTAATTTTTATGCTTTATTTATTTATTTCAAGCTTATATATTGTTACATAAGGGTAGGTGTTCATCTAATTATATAATTTATATTTTTAAATTGGGGGGGGGGGGGTGTTGAGAGGCATAAGTTTTCCGAAAATTTTGTGTTTAGAAAATGTTTTTGTACTGAGAATCAATTTATGTTCATACCATACTTCTAGTTAATCACAGTTAAATAATGTATATAGTTAGACCAAGATTGCTTTAGTTTTTTTTTTTTTTGAGAAATTTAAATGTTTGGAAGCTTTTTGCTATGCATGATTGCATGCAAGCTGAAAAACTGTAGGATGGCCTGTCACATTTTATACATATACCTCTTTTTTATTATTATTTTGTCAAGCAGTTTCATATAAAAATCCCATTTTTATGTTTACGTATATGTAGGTGTTGTGTGAACTTAGAGATTAAAAAATGTCATTTGAAAATGTTTATTTGTTGTTTATTTATTTTTTGTCTAAATTTGTTGTTTTTTTTTTTTTTTTTTTTTGCAGAACACTTTACACTAAGATATTATTCTTGATCTTAACAAATAATAATTTTGATAACTTCATTTTTTAATTTTTGTGCATTATATTAAACTATGGATATACGGGTAATTTTATTTATAACATTTATGACTTGAGCTTTCCTATGGTTGTACGAAATGCGGCAACAATTAAATATCAATTCAGTTGATTTAATTGGTAATTTCGTGAAAGCTTAAAATTTTTATTTTTAACAAAATACTCTTGGAAAAGCATGAACTTAAAGTGGTCACAATTTTTAAAAATATATTTTAAATTCTAAACTTGATATGTGCTATTTGCAGCTACTAATTTACAAAACAAATGTTTTCATTATTTCAATTTTCTCTTGACTTATACTAATAACCAAAATCATCTTATTTCTTTTATACTTCATAAATGAATATTTTCCCTTAGAAATGGCAGAGAAGTGAAAAACAATTGTTAATAAATCGCTTTTTAATTGTTGCAAGCTTTTTTCTTTTTTTTTAATACCTAAGCGTCATAACATTTTATGTTTTAACATTATTGGTAATTATTCATATTGCTAACAATTAGAATAAAATTAATTCCTATTATATTTACAAAGAAATTGTGGACAAGTTTGATCTTAAAATTAGTATGTTTACAGGAAAATAATAAGTTCTTAAAACAGGTAATAAATAGGCTTCAAAAAGTTCAGATATGTACTCTATTCATTGCAAGGTAAGTATCTTGATTTTTTAAACTACAAAGGTATTTTGAAGAATTCAGACAAGTTTCTAGAAATCCAATACTTATATCTGGAAACTACTTATATACTTGAGGGATGCTTCTGAGGTATCAATATTATTTTTGATGATATAGCTGAAAATTAAATATCTTAAAACTTTTGCTAAATAATTGTAAATTTTATGAATTTCAAAAGCTAACTTCACAATGAGTTAACTTTTGAAATTCATGAAATGTACAAAAACAACTTAGCAAAACTATTAAGATATTAAAATTGTTAGTTATATCACCAAAAATGATTCTGGGAACGGTATTGGCTTCTAGTGGGAAATTTTAGAATTTAGAAAGGTTTCAGGTTAATTCCAGGAAAGTTACTGGCTTGTTGTAGGAAGTTTTCCCAATAATTAAAAAACTTTCCAGGTCAATCCCAGGAATGTTACTGGTAAAAATTAGGCACATGAGGTGCCTAGGGTTTTCCTAGTAACGTTCCCGATTTCTTTTTACAGTGTGTTGTTATTTTTAGCCATGTCTCTGACCAAATAAATGTGAGTTATAAGTTAAACGGATTCAGTTCCAATTTATTAGAAATGCCCAACACGAAGGGTTATGGGCCCAGGAACGCCCTTCCCTTGTGCAAACGAAGCTGGCTGAATATTTTCGTCGGGAAGGCCGACTTTTTATAGATCGGATTTATATGCTTTTTGCCGAATTCTTTTGTTGGAACTGTGCATTATTTTTGCATTAAAAGAAAGAGAAAATGGCCACTTAGACGTTGCAGATTGAGAAATTAAGCAATACAAATTACGTTGAGTGGGCTATGAACGTAAAATTGCTGCTTCTGGACAGAAATTGTTGGGATATTACTGAAGGAACTGAACTGGAGCCGGTTAAAAGTGCTGAATCAGAAATTACAGACAAGGAAATAAAGGACTTTAAAGAACGTAAACGAGCGGCCCTTTCGATAATTTTTTTAAATGTAGAACAGAATCTCAGAAAAATAATAGAAAATTGCACGGAGCCCGTGGATTCTTGGTAAAAGCTGAAGACTCACTTCTATCCAGAAAATCGTTGCGTAAGTATGCAGATGTTTGCAGAACTGAACAACTGTAAACCAGAGAAGAATGAAAAGCTGAACTTGTACGCGGCCCGTTTGCAGAGAATATATGACAAGATTAAAGTTGCATACCCGAATTTTCCTGAAGACTGCGTTTCTTTTCGAATTTTGCAAAATTTACCAAAATATTACGATCACGTGGTTTAAACCATCCTTACGAAACCAAATAGCGAGTTTAAATTTGAGAAAATAATCGTTGATCTAATTATTGAAGAAAATCGGCAAAACTTGAGGGAAACTAGCAGAAATGGAGCTGAAGTTCTTTCAATACGGAGCAATATTCACTTTTGGAATTGCCGCAAGTTGGGACACCTGAAATCAAACTGCCCCAAGTTTACTCAAGAGCCAAGCCAGTTGACTTCTTTTAGCGAAAAGGCCGGACCAAACATTGCGAATCAACGACAGCCGAGAAATTTCCGAAATCGCGGAGGTGCGAGAAACATCGAAATCGCCGATGGAATCCTCGAAGGAGATGGAATTCCGGGGAAAGGAGAAGGTCCCCTTCACCAGCAGAACATTGTGAGTATCAGTCGTTTTTTCTCACTCGAGCAAATAATAGTGAAATGTGGGGAAAATCCTCTTTGTGACTTTTTGATACCACAGTGGACCATCGTTTCTGTTCCAACCGGGACTGGCTTAGGACATTTGTTCCTGTAAAAGATGTTAGGATGTCTGTAGCTGTTAAAAATCAAACGTTTCCAATTATAGGAAAGGGGGAAATCAAGCTTAAATTTGGAAATAGATATGTTGTACTGCGTGATGTAATGTATTCACCCCGCCTGCGGCGGAATATTTTGTCTGGTCCGAAATTCGACCAAGGTGGTGGCAAATTTCGCGGGGGAGGTGGTTTCGTGGAGATTTTAGATAGAAATGACAATGTTCTTTTAAAAGCTCAGTTAAAAAATGGTGTAGATGTTGTAAATTCTGAAAAATCTAATCAATTACCTTTAAAATCTAGTCATGTAAATATGAGTACTTCTACTGAAAATAGTCATGTAAATATTGAAACTTGGCATAGGCGATTAGGGCAATGCCAAGTGTATACGTAAAACCGGTGATTTATCTGCTGTAAAAGGATTACCTAAGTTTAAAAATGTTAAAATTACATGTGATAATTGTAAATTGGGTAAGTTGAAACGTGTTAGTTTCAAGCCTATTGAGAAAATAAGATCTAGTCAACCCTTGGAGTTGCTCCATGCAACGTGGAAGGTAAAAACGGGGAAAGATACTATTTATCAATAATAGATGACTATTCTAGGAGAAGTTCAATTTATCCCATTAAAAGTAAAAATCAAGTGCCGGAAATTTTCAAGCATCACATAATTAGGGCAGAAAATTTTTTCGGGAAAGCAGTAAAAGCTATAAGAACAGATAATGGGACCGAATTTGTGAATCATGAACTAGACAGTTTTTGTAAAGAAAAGGGTTTAAGACACGAATTGCCGAATATTTATAGCCCAGAACAAAACGGAATTGCTGAGAAGTTCAATCGTACAGTTGCTGATAACACCAGGGTAATTTTGGAAGAGAGCAGTTTGCCACAAGAATTTTGGCCAGAAGCAATGCTCTATTTTACTTACACCTGGAACAGAGTTTGCCATTCGAAGCAGGAGAAAACACCGTTTGAATTATATGGGGAGCAAAAACCATTGGTACGGCAACTTTCGTAGGAATCCCATAGCAACTAAGAAATAAACTTGATTTGAAAGCTCAAAAGTGTATTCTAATAGGATATGCATTTAAAAGGAAAGGCTACCGAATATATATTCCCGAAAGTAACAAATTTATCGAATCCATAAATGTTTCATTCAAAGAAAACTCATTCTTCAAAAACGAATTCCAAACCGAATCATGCGAAAAAGATAAAAGCCCCCTTTTCTGGCCTCTCGCGGAAAACCCAGCAGAGTCGGAAAGCGATTCGGATCTTGAGAAAGAACAAATTTTATCTTCGTCAGATTCTGACGCAACAGACGCTGGGG
Organism: Octonoba sinensis; assembly: GCA_038502835.1. Taxonomy (NCBI): domain Eukaryota; kingdom Metazoa; phylum Arthropoda; class Arachnida; order Araneae; family Uloboridae; genus Octonoba; species Octonoba sinensis. Next base: position 15,881,008 of record CM076598.1, on the reverse strand, counting down.
AGGGGGAATCAGAAAGTGAATCGGATTCAGAAAGTGATAGGAAACCTTTGCGAGAAGTTTCATGGACTCGAAAAGTGGTTCCTAGGAAGGGTGGATGTTTATTATTTTGAAGAAGGTAAAAAATAAAAGAATTAGATTGCGGTACGATGTGCAAAAGTATTGTGAAAGAAATAATATAGCATATAATCCCGAAACATTTAATTTCAGAGCTAAAAATGAATCAAGAGGGGAAACTTCTAGTCAGCCTTCATGTTCTAGTGTAAAGAGAAATTTTTCATGACTAGACGGGGACATTAAGATTCTGCAAACTTTTAAACAAGATTTAAAATCAAATGAAAAGGATAATTGGTGGAAAGCCATGGAAACAGAATATAAGATTATGCAGAGATGCCACTCTAATCTAAAAGTTTTCAGTAGTAACCTGAACAATTTTCAGTAGTTTTCAGTGCTTATCAGTAGTTTATAATACCAGAGAAACATGGATGCAAAAACTACTCAATATTCAACCGAAAAGCTAAATATTTGCCTCGGCTGAACCATGGTGGCAATAGAATTAAAAAAAAAAAAAAACCCTGATAACTCCCTGATTAGGCTCCAAAAATTTCCCGGATGTTATAATGAAACTGTGAGTTACACAGTGTCATTGCCATGTGTAATGTTTGTATCACAGTGGTGAAACCAGAAAAAATATTTAGGGAGGGTGACACTACTTTTCCAACTGCACTTTATGCAATTCCTTTTTTTTCAGTGAAGGCAGGGGTGGTAGTAGCAAAGATGGTAGAAAGAAGAAGATGGGACACTTCGGTTTCGGTATTGCCGAGAAAACAACCGTTTATTTACAGTTGCGGTTTACAGATGTATAACAAAAAAACTAACATTTAGGGCAGCTCGCATGCTTTTGCCGCCAAACCTCAACTGATCCTTCCTAGAATTGGCGACAGGTTTGCCATAGCTTTCCGCTCGGAATTCCTAGAAATTAGAAGGATTTGTTCAGGGGGGGTAGGTCGTTATCCTTATCGTACCATCTTCCGCTGTGGAGACATCTTTGTTGTCTTTGTTGCTCTCAGGCAAACCGCAAAATGAAAACAGATGTCTGGTCTTTCTTTCTTGTGTAAAGAGCTAAAGCATTACGCTTGTACATGTGGGTTCGTTTGAGTACGAATACACATAATAGGCTTGTTTTCTCTACTCATCCTTTTGAGTTTAAAAAGGAAACATGAATAAAGATTCAAGTTAGGAGATAAAAATAAATTTAGCTTAGCGAATAAATATAGGCAATAATACTAATCAGTATTATTGCCTATTCGTCAACTGTTTATTTTAGTTAGATACAATATGAAGTATATCTTATTCAAATTTTCACTATAGGCAAATGTGTGAAAAAGGTCAGTACTGGGTTTTGAAGTTTTCCGAGGCGATACAAAACTACCCCCCCCCCCCCCGCCTCCATCCAATTATTGCTCACATTTCATAAACTTTTATGTGTTGGGCTTTTTTTTTTTTTTTTTTTTTTGAGGATTTTCTACTTGGTGGCCACTGATAAACCCAGAAAACTTTCGTAATGTTCCTACGCCATGGAACCTCTCATCTCAACATTAGGGCGCCCCCCCCCCTTAATTGCATGTATGAAATTCTGGCAGTTGAAGGGATGGATTCTCCCCCGGAATAATTTTGAGGCCTTAGGAGATGCCTTTGGGATTGCAAATATATTATGAAAAAAAGCAAACAAAAACTGCTTAAAATTTAAACGATTTTACTCATGAAAATACTCATGGAAATTCAAAACAAAATAAGCATTTTTTTTAAACCAGGGGGCAGGATTTCCCCCCTCTTACTAACGTCCATATCGAAAGACATGCGTCTGCCTTCTCCCCCCCCCCCAAACGACACTTACAAGATCCCCTTCCCCTTCCGACCTCCCGCCTCTTCCCAAAAGGATTCTTTGAAAATTTGTAAAAGAAAAACTATTGCATTGTTTGAGCATGGCATGATTTACATTTCACTATCACAAGCTCCTACCCGCCCCCTTCCCAAAAGGATGCTTTGGGCGCCCCCAAAGGAGCCGGCCGACTGATCAACAACGCAACATTTTGAGTATATCTAAATTTTAGTTTCCGACAATTTATACAAATAAATAATTGTATTAATCGGTTTTAATCGTTATCAAAATAGCCGGTCAATGGTCAAATCAGAGCTCTGAAACAGGATTTTAAATCTTTTTCCAAAACTTAAATTTTCCTAATTAAATATTTTTTCACATGCGTACTGAATAAGAAATGAAATAAATAATTTTTTAATTAATTTTTAATTTGATTATTTATTTAGTCATATATTTATTAGCGATTAATTGCAGATATTTAACCAGTTCCTCCTGCAAAGAATCAATTTATATGATGAATGAATGTGTGTAATTAAAAAAAAATTATCTTCATAAGTGCATAATTAATGACTTTTGTTTTCTGAATTTTTCAAATTTAAAAATAATATTTAACAGTTTCCACCTTTATTTCACGAAATTTCGATTAAAAATTTCAAATTAAAGTTTTGGTGAAAGAAATACAAATTATATTTTTTTACCTTTAAACAAAGCATAAGAAACATCGAAAATTAAAAAAGTTCAGTTCCTATTGCAGATGCAAAAGGATCACATTTTTTGATATGTGGGCAACAAATTTATGAAAAACGGCAATGCAAAGAACTTTCTTGAGTAAAATAATTTCAGAATTGAATTTTAATAAGGGAACGTTGAATAATTTTAATGATTACAGATAAGATCGTTGGAACTCCAGGATAATCAAAAACAAAGAAAAAATGTCCTGATTTCCCTGATTTTTTCAGAACAGTAAAATTTCCTGACTTTTCCCTGATCTCCCAGATTTCCAGGTTCTGTCGTCACCCTATAAACGTAATTTACGACTTCGGGAGCGCTTTCCTGCTGCTAGGAACGAGGGGGGTGGGACAAACAAGTCAAGTTAAGCGAATGTTGCACACAGGAAAAGGCTTAAATTTCTAGCTACTCCACTGGTAACAAAACAAATAATAAAATTTGAACTATAAAAAACTGTAAGTCTTGAAAGCCATTACGACAAATAAATAGGAACTTTGGTAAATACTAAATCTATTCCTAATAAACTTAAGACTTAATGTTACTTAGTAGCATTATTTTTCATTAAAATAAACAAAATTGTTCAATCAAAATATTCAGTTAAAATAAAAGCACTACGTAATATAACAGCAGCAGTATACAATATGATATATATATAATGATCTGATAAATGGGAGTACAGCTAAAAATGTTTTCAAGCTTTGACAGTTTCTTTTCAGAAACAAATACTAAGGGAACAGGAATGTGAATTGAACAGACTGGAATTCAAAGCTTTTTTTAAGTAGCTATTCAGGCAACGTCTCGTTAAACGACGGGATTATAATAAAGGTTTGTCTTTACTAGGCTAATTTTTTGGTTTGGCTTAATGTTTCATTTTTGAAGATTACTTGATCAAATAAAAATAACGATTCCCTATGCTGCCGCCGCTAATGTCTGAGATAATTTTTGCGTGCAGGTTCAAACTCTTATGAGGAAATCCTTTCAATAAAAATTTGACAATTACGAATTATAGAGAACTTTCTGGTGGAAAAGCTGATATAAAAACACTTATAGACACGAATTGTAGTTTCGGAATTGTTTAATTTGAAATCCGACGCACTTTTTTTTTCTGCTTTGTCCGCGCAGAGCTCAATTTTTAATTAATGAAGAGCGCTGGAGATAAACCTGTGCATTTTTCTTAATGGAGCCCTTTTTTTCTGGATATGATGATTGTATTCAAGTTAAAAAATTTAATTTTAAAATTCAGAACTGCAACTGTTTAAAACTACACCCATTTAGTCAATAGAAAATTTCGAAAAAAAAATGTATTCGTTAAAAGAGGGTTATTTGACCAAAAACAGAATTTTAAAATATTTATAAGCAAAGCCCAATAATTTTAAGAGCCGTAGAAGCATAAACACAGCAGAAATTTTTTACTTAAATTTTCTATTTATTTTTAGTGTATTTGCATGTTGAAACAATGCTTTAAAATATTTAAATCATTTTCCGCGAATCCGTACTTCAAATTGCTCCAGCATTGGTCGAGCGTCAGAAAGCATTGGGGAGCAACCCCCGGTGTAATTAAAATACATTTTAAAGAAAAAAAAATTGTCTAAATTTCCGATTTTGAAGGAGGTTGAAGATCCCCCTCCTTTCGCTAATCAACAGCCGTCTTCTGAAGATTTTTTCATTTTTTTTAATCCGATAAAATTTGCCCTCCGTGTTCCGTGACTTTCTAACGGCAGCGCTTTGTACTGTAATTTACTTGCAGCAGCAACAAAATTTCTTCCGTAATTGAATTTTTTCCAAAAAAGAAAGCAACTTATCGAATCTTCCTTAACAGGAGCAAATAGGTTTTATCCTGATAGTTGGGTACACTTTGCGTTTGCTTTTATTTTCCCTTATATATTTTAATTATGTGAAGCTCGTTAAGAAGTGATTGACACGCGCATAATAATAACAGAAGGGTCAACCATGAAACAACGCACCCCAGGGTGTTTCAGCGCTTTCTGGCCTCTTTCTTTCCCCCTCTTTTCGCCCTGCTTTCTTTCTACCTCTCCGATACATGATCCTCGACCCCCCGTGTCTCCGGGGGTGTCGGCGATCTCGCCGTGCCTGCTTGCAAAACAGCAGTGCATCCACTTTGGCGACTTACTGCCGCAATGACATCCTCAGTATGTTTTTCGCCAAGATTCTCTCGCCAATATCCTCCTAAATGTTGGCTTTTGTACCTATACTTTAGCAACGCTCAGCTCCGAAGCATTTAACATAGGTTTCTATCAGAGTGTCCAATCTTTTCGAGTGGAAGATCGTTGGTAGTAGTAAGGATTTGCATTTCCTGGGCTTTCAAAACAATTTCCTGAACCTCAAATTTTTTTCATAGGTATTGTATTTTCTAGCATATAAGACAAAATGTAATTTATCTAGTTGAAATTTATGAAAACTACTTGATTCAGACAGAAATGGAAAAAAGTACTTATTTTAACAGGGGTCGCAATGGAAAATGTATAAAATATAGGACAACAGGAAAATGGTATAAAAAGGGTGTACTATTTCAATAAAATGTGTGGATTATTAAAAGAAATAATATTTCCTCTAAAAAATCATCAAAATGATGAAGAAAACATTACTAAAATTATTTATTGCATTTCATAAGACTGCAAGAAATTAAAACCCAAAAGCTCTTTTTTATTGATTCAGAATAAAAACAACAATTAACAATCAAACAGCAAACACGAACCCTTTACGAAAATCACGATCGCAAAAATGAAACTCCACATCATACCTACAAATTTCCAATTGTAATTCTAATTCATCCCCCTTCTTTTAAAAACATTTATCCCTAAAAATTCGCGGCAAAAACGTTCCCGATTTATCTCTGAAAGGTCCACTTACACGCAAGTTTCTGTTTATTTGTCTGAAAGTTGGGGGTTCTGCTTACATGCGAATCGACTTACAGCAAGTATATACGGTAAGATATTAATAAAAATAAAAAGGAATTTTATTTACTTACTTCATAATTAAATTTTAAAATGAGTTAAAATGAAAAAAATACGATTCTTGCACAGGATGCAGAAAGATTGTAAAGAAAGGAGCGCATAAGTTTTCCTGCTTGCAAGTGGAAAGGCGTCGATATTTTAAAGAATTACATAAATCAACTAAGAAATATGCAACTAAAAGCAAAAGAACCAAAATGAGGGCGGAAAATTTAAGGTCAAGAAGCAAAATAAAATTTCCGGAACTTCGACAAAAAAAATTCCGGAAATTTCCAGAACTCTACCATCCCTGGAAAGTGAAATAATTTCCTAAGTAATCTAATCTGAATTGCTGAGAGTTTTAAATCTAAAGTTTTTTTTTTAAGAATGAAGATCACCCTCCCCCTTCATCATTATTTTCTCAAGATGCATATTGTTCCTGTATCGAGGAAAGAAAAGTCTTAAAAATTCCAAATCGGGGGAGGGGGGCATGGGCTCTCTAGCGCCAATGGGAAATCGGCTATCGAGCTGACCACGCGCAACGAAAGGAAATTTCACAAACGAAACTCTGGACGCTTGCCGGTTTAAATAGTTTTCCCTGATATTTGGAGAAAATTTAAATATCCCCTGATATTTCCCAAAACATAAAACTTCCCTGAGAATTCCCTGATTTTCCGGTTATGTTTCCACCCAATAAGATTTTTTTTCAATATAAAATACAAATTTAATTTCTAACTGAATTCGTTAATTAATTTAGGACCAAATAGTTAATAACCAAACGAACAAACGACGCGACGTACGCAACGAAGAATGCAATAAGCAACTGCTAATGCTAAAAGCACTTGTGTCGTGCAAGTAAGCGAAAAAATCCGACCTTAGCCCGAACTCTCTCGCCGAAGAACAGGGTTGCTGTAAATATTGCTCCACGCTGGGAAAAATTCCGGTTAGAACTGGAATTCTGAGCTTTCTACTGTCACCAATCACTTATTGTTCGCAGCTCTAAACTACCACGAATCGTCAGTAAGCGCTCATTTTGGCGACTGTCGGTGAATCTCTTTTTTTTATATGCGCCAAGCGCGAAAAGTTGAACTTTGCTAAAATATTTAATTTTCCGTAGAAAAAAAAAGCGCTTTCTGTAATCCGTAGTCAACTTCAAATTTTTGTTTTTTTCCGTAGATACTACGGAGAATCCGTAGCATTCGGCATCTCTGGATTATGCGAGAAAGAAATGTCTGGACATTAGCTAAACTATCAGAAAATAAGAATATAACTCCTGTCGGTTCTAGATGGGTATACACAGTAAAGAAAGGCAAGAAAGGCGAAATTTTGAGTTTTAAAGCCAGACACGTAGCTCAAGATTATACTCAAGTACAGGGTCTTAACTATGAAGAAACTTTCAGCCCCGTAGTTAATTTTGGGGTAATATGCTTTTTCTTCACTTTGCTGGTAGTTTTCGGAAAATGGCTTAATGTTCAGTGTAATATCAAAAGCGCATATCTTTATGCCCCAATAGATGAAGTTATTTTTGAACAGACCCCGGGATTCTCAGTAAAAGGAAAAGAAAATTATTTTTGTAAACTAAATAAAGCTCTTTATGGGTTGCACCAAAGTGGTCGTCTTTGGTTTTACGAATTGGATAAAGTTTTGCTTCAATGTGGTTTTAACAAATTTTTATCTTGTAATTGTGCTTATTTCAATTTTATGGTTGTATTACTTGTATATGTAGACGACATTGTCATTTTTGGAAGAGAAGAAAAAGATATAAATAGCGCGATGAATTTACTTTGTAAATACTTTGACCTCAAAATTCTCGGAAAGACTAAGAAATTACTAGGAGTCGAATTTGACGAGAGAGGGGAGGATTTGAGATTGCATCATTTCGATTATATTGAAGAAGTATGCAATAGATTTTGCAATTTTAAAATTCCTATAACATCTCTACCAATAAGTAAAGGCATTATTTATTCTAAGGACAACTGTCCAAAAACCGAAAATGAAATTTCAGAAATGTCAAAATACCCATACAGAAATCTGTTAGGTTGCCTAGCTTTTATAGCGAATAGAATGCGGCCTGATATTGCGTATGCCGTGAACATTTTTAGCCAATTCCAGAATAATCCAGGCATTGTTCACTGGAACGGCCTTTTAAAATTGTTAGGATATGTTTCGCAAACTAGAGAGGTGAAATTAAACTTAAAATGCAACAAAATTCAAATTATAACTTTTTCTGATGCTGACTACGCGTCGAACCGAAATGATAGGACTTCGCTAGGTGGTCAACTAGTGTTGCTAGATAACGCGCCCATAGAGTGGCGTACTTTTAAGGAAGGATCTGTCAGCCTTTCTACTATGGAAGCAGAGTTTATCGCGATGGCCGAATCAGCAAAAGAACTAGTATGGTTTGACAGAATAGTTAACGAATGCATAGAAAATAGAATTTTTGAAAAACGTAAAATTAAATATATCCTTTATGTAAATAACCAGGCCACGTTAGATTTTGTTAAATCTCCAATAGAAAATCATCGAAGTAAACACATTGACGTAAAATTATTTTTTGTTCGAGATCTAGTTTATAAGAATATTTTCAATGTGAGCCATGTTAGCAGTAAGGAGAATATGGCTGACATCTTCACGAAACCACTTTCCAGTCAGGAATTGCAAATTTTTGTAGAAAATTTTTTTGTATAAGATTTAACTTAGGAACTTGTGTTCCCTTTCTTTTTCTGTAAAACCAATGTATCATGAGATGTCTATATTTTTTGTAAATTTAAAGTATTATATTAATGCAACTATATTAATTTTAAATTAAATAATTTTTTTGGATAAAAATATTCTAAATAACTTTTTATTGTAACTTATACAGCATGAATAATCTTGTACAATGTATAACAGTGCTCTATTCTCCAGTCATATTTTTAAATTCGGCTGCTATAATAAGTGTTAATCATTTTTTTAAAGGGAAATTGTTAAATTGTAAAAGAGCTTATTTTTCTTTGTTAAAATGTTCACTATATTAATACTGTTTGCAACTTAAGATTATATAGATTATTTTTAATGCTGATTTGAACAGTTTACTTGCATTTTGTTTTTTGGTGTTTCAGATTGATCTGATGTTATGAAGAGATATTAGAAGATTATAGAAAGTGTAAGACATCTTATGAAGATTGATTTTCGGAACTGCTGTTTTTGGGGGAAAAAAAAAGTTATCTTCTTGAAGATTTGAAGTCTTGTAAGAAGGATCATGGACTCAAGTGTCATTGAGAGAAACTTTTGTGACTGTTAAATGTTTTTCAATTGTATGTGTTTGTTTTTCAGATTGCTTCTAAAGAAAAAAAAAAATGTATCATCTCATGGAAATTAGGGCAATATCTGAAAGAGGTTTTGTATGTTTGTTAAATTAACAATTGTTTGTAGAAAGGAAATTGTAACTAACCTAAGGCTATTTTTTTTTTAATAAGTTAAATTTTTTTAGGTTGAGTTAATTTAAAATTTATTTTAATCTTTAAATGATAAAAAGGGAGGCCGTGATAGCCACAAATGTCTATTTTTTAAAGGATTTTTCTTATCATTTAATTATATATTATTTTGAAGAAAGTTATCTTCTTTTTTAATAATAATTTGCATAATGTGCACGCTCGGATGTAATATAGTACTTGGAGCATTCTGCACATGCGTAGGACCCAGGAGCAGAATTATATTCAGTGTTCTGCAACATGACCTCAAACTTCCAAATGTTCTGCAGGCATGTCGTCGAAATTTGATGGACCACAGTACAACACAAAATAATTAACTAGTAGAATATTTATTACTCATTTTTGACAAAACATATTAAATTATTTATTTAAAACCAAGGCATACATTCATAATTTGCAATTCTGTCAATGACTTTTGAAGTCGGATACTGCAACATTAATGCAGATGTACTGTTTACAAAATGGTTATAAAAATTTGGCCCATTCATTGAGACAATGGCTGCTTTTAACAACTTCCTAACGGATTTATGGCCAGGTGGTGCACCATTGGAATATATAAACATTCTTTTGTCAGTTGTTCTGCAGTAAAGGTCAAGACTCAGAAATTTTTTATTATTTTGGTGGCCACCTATGCATCATAAAGCAAAAGTGCAAAGCGCGGGGGGGGGGGGGGGAGGATGAATGGTGCATCAGTGCACTACAATTCCTTATGTGTCTTATTTTCAGTGAAGAAAACATTATATTTTGTTAAAACTATCAAGTCTTCAAAAAAAAACAATGTATATGGCTTTCAAATTGGAAAAAGAAAAAACTTGCTTCCTTGGCGATGGTAAATTAAGGGAATATGAATTTTTTCAATACAGTTTTTCATGTTTAATGTTATAGAGCACAAAAGATGTAAATGCAAAATTTTACTTGTTTCATCATAGAAGCAACAGATAACAAAAATCCCCCACACAGAAACGAACCTTTTACAAAAACCGCGATCACCAATACGAACCATTTTCGAACACAAGTATAAAAAAATGTATATTTCCAGTTCTAGTTTTGTTCAGAACATTTAATTTTCATTCTTTTCAAAACTCTTTTTAAAGCTTTCACACCATTTTCAAAATGGCGCGACACTTGAGTCTGATTTTATAAAGCGAAAATGGCCGATCTGAAATGTAAGTTTGAAATGAAAGTTATGAAAAAAAAAAATCAAGATTAATATTCTTTCCTACTATATTTAAAAGATTTATATGGTAGAGAGAAGGAATTCAAAGAAAAAAAAATACCGCAATCGGAAAAAATTTTCGCCATTTTTTCCTTGTGAAAGGGGAAATGAATACTATCGGCCGAAATTCGGTAACTTGAATGCCGACTTGATGCGTTTTTATTGTGCTTGCATACATGAAAGAAGCAAGAGTTGAAAATTCCATAGAAGGTATTTGAAAAGGAGGGATTTACTTTAGAAAATTTTATATTGTATATAATAATCTATTTTTGTATTACTGTGCTATTCTCATTTATTTCATTTAATCCTCGGTCTCAAGATATAAGTTTTATTCCTGATCCGATCCTTCTTTGTCCCTTCAAAAGATATATATTCCAGATGCGCAAGAATGTTCTGGAAACTTCTGAGGGCCTAACAAAGCCTTTATTCCTATTGGTCCTTATAGTTTCAGTTCATGGTTTTTAAGTGTTTGTGCACATGTGCAAATGTGTTTACTATGAAAAATTGTATATACTCCGCGTGCATTCCTTGCGAAGATGTAACTGAGAAAAGACGCATCGCCGTCTCCCCGAGTTCGCGAATAAAGAAAGATGCTTTTCTAAACAAAGACTCTGCTTCTTATCTTCCCATGCCCCACATACCAACAGATGGTTATGGGCCTCCACTGCACCAAAAGAACAACGCAACGACCTGTCAAATGAAACGAATTATGCGAAATCAGCGGAGTTAGCGACCGCGAAAGTGAAACAAAAACCTATCTTCTCCTGTGAGCTACCGCCCCGAGCGAGCGAGACAAAGACCAGATGGCCCATGCGGAATCGGCGTTCTCCTTCCCGAAGCTGTCGGACGGGAACTACTCAAGCTGGAAACTTGACATGAAAGTCACTTTAATCGACCGAAACTGCTGGGAATTTATTACGGGAACTGCAGAAGAATATCCCGCAACTGCTCCGGACAGAGATAAAAGAGAATTTAACTGGAGAAAACAGCGAGCATACACTACGATATATCAAAGAATCGAAAGAAAATTTCAAACGTTAATAGCAGCAACGGAATGCGGAAAAGAGGCATGGGAGATCTTAAAAACGAACTTTGAGCCGACATCCCGAGCGCGACTTGCCGGTCTCGTGGATGAATTTTTTAACCTCAGATATGAAGACGACAAAGAGACTATCGGACTTTATTCCAAAAGAACTGAGGAGATGGCTCAATGAGTGAAGGAGGCGGGATTTGAAATCCCCGAAATCCTCATCTGCTTTCAAATGATAAGACATTTGCCAGACGATTACGAGAACCTAGTGCAAATCGCTTTATCGGCTGTCCGATGCGGAATTCAGCCTAAAGAGCGTGTCCGAGCAGCTAATTACCGAATCCAGCAGAATCCTCTTACGGAGAAAGGATTACGGATCTGTGGCCGGGGATGCGTTTATCTCCAAAGATAGGAAACAATGCAACATTCCGAGAAGCACAACATGCAGCAGTGGAAGTGTCCTGGACCCCAATTCCCCCAAAAGGAACTTTCAGCAGGGGAGATCAAGTATGGGGCCGCCGCCGCCACGCATGGAGTGCGTGTATTGCCAGAGACTGGGTCATGTAGAATCCAGATGCTGCAAGAAGCAAAACATAAACATGAACTCTAGGAACTGTTCCATGTATACAGAGATGGCAATGAGCTCTTCTACAAAGAATGACAAACTAGGGGAATTCCTAGTGGACTCTGCTGCCACAAGCCATTTTTGCAACCGGAGATCATGGTTTATCAACTTTTAAGAGCTGAGACCCCAACAGATTTTACTTGGGGATAAAAATTGTACATCAGATGTATTGGGTAAGGGAGATATTCCTTTTACAATTTTGGATGTTGCAGGTAAGAAATTTAATGTAACTTTTAGAGATGTTTTATATACTCCCAACATGAGAAGAAATTTAATAGGAGGTGCTAATTTAGATATAGGAGGTTATTTTATTAAATGGGGAAATGGAAAAATGGTAATATTTAGTAAGAAGGGAGAATATTTGTTTACTGTACCAAGAAAGGATTAATTGTATATTGTTAATGGATACCCAAAATTTATGGAAAATGAATCTGTTAATATTAGTATAGATGCTTTACACAGAAGGTTTTGTCACATTAATATACCTATTATTGAACAAATGTATAAAAATCAATCAGTTAAAGGGATAGAGTCATTGGATTGTAAAAATGTTGTAAGAATTGTGATACTTGTATTGTTTCTAAATCTACAAGAAATTCATTTAAGAAAAATTATGTGCACAAAAGAATGTCAAATAAGGTTTTAGATCGAGTTTATATGGACTTATGGGGGCCATCACCTGTGAAATCTCTAGGAGGTAGAAATTATTTTTTATCCATAATTGATGATTATTCCACAAAAGCAGAAGTTTATATTTTAGAGAATAAAAGTAAAGTGTTCAAATATTTTAAAATGTTTTTAGCCAGGGCAGAAAGGGAAACTGGGAACAAACTTAAATGTGTCAGGACAGACAATGGTTTAGAATTTTGCAACAAAGAATTTGAGAGATTTCTTACTGAACTTGGAATTAAAATTGAAAGAACTTCTACTTACAGCCCTGAGCAAAACGGAGTGGCTGAAAGGTTCAACTGAACAACTATGGATGGAGTCAGAGCTATGCTGAGAGACTCAGGCTTACAACCTAGATTTTGGGCAGAAGCCCTTATGACTTTCGTACACACAAAGAATAGGACAGAACACAGATTAACAGAAGGGAAAACCCCTATGGAAATATGGACCGGGTTTAAACCATCCATAAACCACTTGAAGATTTTTGGGTCCATGGCATATGTACACATCCCTAAAATAAAAAGAAACAAATTACAACCTAGGGCTAAACCAGGGATATTTGTGGGTTATGCTTTAAAACACCAATGGATATCGTGTTTATATTTCTAATGAGAGAAAAGTTATAGAATCAATTCATATAAAATTTGATGAATCTAAGAATGGAGTAGAAACCCTTTTTGGGAAAAAGAAGGTTAAAGAGTTTGTAAATTTTGATTTAAGTTCAGAACATAGTAATTTGAGGAACATAACGGAAGTAGAAACTCCACAGAGAGACAGTGAGAAAATAGATACATCACATGACGACACAGAAAATGGAGAAAATAAATTGAACACAATTAACATTAATGAATGGTTAAGAGCAGAAAATCCTAGGAAAACAGGGGATAGGATAGACGTGTATTATTTTGCTCCTATTACTAATGAGAAACTAAGGTCAATGAACGATGTAGAGAAATATTGTAAGAAACACAACTTGGCATTTGAACCTGGAAAATTTTCCTTTAAACCTAATGTAACTGATAGTAGTGAATCCTCTAACCACACATGTCAGGATTTTAGTTACATGGATGAGCAATTAGATAACATATTTCAGGAGGAAGTATACAATGTTGAATTACCCCAAAATTACCAGGAAACACAAAACTCAGTAGAAAAAGAAAAATGGGATTTAGCAATGAGTGAAGAAATTCAAATGATGAGAGATAGACAAGTGTGGGAGTTAGTTAATCCACCAAATGATGCAATGGTGATAGGTAGTAAATGGGTTTATAACATAAAAACTGATGAGAAAAACAATCCTAAGAAGTACAAAGCAAGATTAGTTGCTCAAGGTTACAGGCAAAGACCTGGGATTGATTATAATGATATATTTTCACCAGTAGTAAACTTTTCAATTATAAAACTGTTGTTTATTTTATTAGTGTCTTTATTGAATTGGTATCATGTCCAAATTGATGTAAAATCTGCATATTTATATGGGAAGTTAAAAGAACCAGTGTATATGAAACAACCTATGGGATTTGTTGTTAAAGGTTGTGAAAACCAGGTATGCTTACTAAAGAAAGCAATTTATGGTTTACATCAAAGTGGTCATGAATGGAACATAGAATTAGATAATATATTACAGGGTTCGCGCTAGGCCGCGCGATTCCCGCAATATTTTTTGAAATCCCACTCAAAAAAAATTTTTTTTATGCTTAAACTTTAAAAATCCCACTTAAAATTTTTGTCAAGGAGGAAAATCCCACCTTGTATTTTTCCCCAGTGTGAACCCTGTATTATTAGATTTAGGATTTGTTAAGATGAAATGGTGTAACTGTACTTATAAAATGGATAATTTAATGTTGTGTGTGTATGTAGATGATATAGTGATATTTGCCAAAGAGAAACTTGAGTTAAGAAATGTTAACAATCTAATTAACTCTTTGTGCCCCGGGGTCAGCCATTTTTTATGTACTTGGAATCCCAGGCCAATAGCCCAGTCTCAAGTTCTATGCTTTCCCCCTGTCCCTTTGTAATTTCTTTCAGCACCTGCTGAGTTGCTAATCCTCGTAGTAACGCGAAAGCGATTCCCTGCTCTTTTCTTCTGCCCATCAACTGGTGACAGCTAGCCAACCCTTAGCACGTGGTGTAAATTTCTGCAGTATTTACGCTAAAATCTGGAGTCTGAAACATTTAATTGAACATTATAATTACAGACGTTTATATAAGCACATATGCGTTAATAGTATTTTTAGTACATATTTATTTAGTATTAGATTTTAAATATCTATGAATGTTTATAAAATATTATTAATTACTATTATTTTGTAATTTAGACATATCAACTAAAATTTAGAAAATGTATTTACAATCCTACATTCCTTTTGAGAAAGCTTGAAAGAAATCCTCAATTACTAGAAGTTTGTTTAGAACAAGTTACCTAACTTGCTTTTTTATGCGCCAAATTGATTTTGCTGAGTAAGTAACTAGGCAAATGTGCTCTAAATTATTTCAAATCATCGGTATACGAACGGTTAAACAAATATTTTTAAGGTTAACAATTTTTTTGTATAGAAACAGAGTTATTATGAAAAACGATATCAAAGTCAAATTATCATTATGAATTGATTTAAGAACAGCCCTTAAAGTGAGCGAAATAAAAAAAAAACAATGAAACACAACCATCTTACGTTATAAGTGCTGCATGACAAAGTTAGTCAGTATCAAATCCGCTTATTAATGAGAAAAATGTTCTGAAATATAAGCATCCTGTCAAATATATTTGAACAATATTTTTCTTTTTTTGCTAATCGTATAATGCCCTCAAAGATTGAATGGGGTGCACGTGCTGTCTAAAAGGCTCAGATTTATCATCTAGCAAAGCAAAGTGTTTCAGCTATTTTTTTTCTTTCTAATTTTAACATTTTTTTAATCGATTTTTTATTATTGAATATTCATTTGTTGGCAACTATTTCACTGAAGGTTAGACCTACTTTCAGTCTTTTGGCTTTATTTCTACTGTACTTTTTAGTTTTTAAAACTTTTTCATCCATCTTTACTTTTTATTTTAAAATTTCAGTACTTATCATTCCTTTCTAAAGGAAGGAAATTCATTAATAAAAGTAACCAGAAAAAAACCTCAAACGATGTGGGTGTAAATACATATGTACATGCGTATATATATTTATATATACACGCATTCCAAATAAGTACATATACAAGCATCTTCGAATTTTAGCCGCCTGTGCTCAAAATATAGGTGAGCTGGTGCCCAGGATTTCTTGAAACTTTATTGCATGTGTTATCTGTGTACTATCTAATTAAAACTTTATCATTTTCCTAATTGAATCGAAAGAGCTTCGGTTATTATCTCAAAGCATTTCAATAGTGAATTTCTTATCTAAAAAGAAAACAAATAAAAGCAACCCAATAATATATTATAAAACAAGCCCCCGCTCTAAAAATTTCAATGGCGCTATATGCGCCATACTCTGAACCCCCCCCCCCCTGCTAGTGGACACCTCTGTGTTTATGTATGTAAATTGGGTGTCTCAAAAGTTTGTACTGTTTTCAAAGTTTTAATCTGTGTTAATTTTCTGTTACTATATTCTATATGTATTTTTGCTTTGCTTACTTTTCATTTATTTTTTTTTTTGCCTTCTCATATATATATTTTTCTATTTATATCCACCTCAAAAACAAAAACGACTTTTCTTCTAATAAAGCAAGAGCAGTGGAATGAGAATTTCAACTGAGTAAAACTGAAACTGCAATGACAATATGCATTCCTTTCCTTTCTATTTCCCCTCTTACCCTCTCATCACCTGTCGCTCTCTAATCCTTTGTATACACCACACGAGTTCACGCTCATTAGTTCTCAAGGGGGGGTCAAAAATCTGCTTGGGCGAGTTGGGCACTTGTGGGATCCAAGCTACTTGGGAGGTTTGGGCTATTCTGGGATCAGGAGAGTTAAGAATAAGTTAGATATAACTGAATTGGGTGAAGTAAAATATTTATTAGGAGTGAACTTTGAAAAACGTGGTAATGATACATATTTACATCAGAAAACATATATTGAGAAATTAATGAAAATCTTTGAGGATTTACCTAAGAGTCATGTAAAATTGACTAAAGTGGGGAATATTTTACCTGAGAAAATTAAGGAAGAAGAGATTGTAGAAAATGAAGTAATGAAAAAGTTTCCTTATAAATCACTTATTGGGTGTTTGTCATTTTTGTCCAATAGAACAAGACCAGATATTGCATTTGCTGTTAATATTATGTCACAATTTTGCAATGGATATACATATCAACCAGGCTTGGAGTCGATTACAAAGAAACGTAATCGATTACGATTACGATTACAAAGGGAGAAATTGAGAGATTATGATTACGATTACGATTGTAATCCTTTGCCAAAAAGTAATTACGATTACGGCAGCGATTACAGTCGTTGAAAAATGTAATCGATTACGATTATGACATCCGATTACGATTTTGATTACGATTAGATTAGCATAAAATTATCCGATTTTATGCATACAACTCTCATTTTCACAATAGTGTCATAAATCAAAAAGTTATGATTTTTAATTAAATTTTTGATTTTATAAGAGATAACTGAAATGATGATGAATGCAGTTATAATGAAACAATTTCATCATCACAGTTCTGGAATTATGACGTCGTTGCAGAAATGAAAAATTTGCATTATATATATATATATGTATAATCAGGAAAGGCATTCAGTATTTTTCGAATATTTAAAACTCATGTGAGGGATAACTACAGTGATCGTATTTTGTATATAAGCAAAGACGATGCACTAAATGTATATATAATGCATAAGTGATTTACCTGGTTCATTGTTATTTTGTGTGCATACAATCAAAATTTAGTTGGCCGCAATTTCTGAAAATGTATATTTCTCCATTGTATTTATTTTCTAGTTTAAATTGTGCAAATATTTCACATAACCCCAATTAGTTTACTGAAAATAATAATTTTCTATGATTCTTTATGAAATCACTTATAGGATGTGCATGAATTGCACGGGATAACAAAATATTCAGATCGTGTAAGAGATAAATAATCTTTTGAAAGTAAATGCTGCATTTTAGAATAATTTCAAAAAATTTGAACATGAACATTCAAATAACTCTTAGTAAAATTAGTAATCGTTAAAAAGTAATATGAAGAATAATTATAATACGAATGACTATAATATTTTAATATGATTTTTGTGGTTTTATTTTTTTTTTTTAACATGCACGAGCATATATTTTTGTCCATGTACTAACTGTTTTAATAAAAAAATAAAGTGCAAGTAATTTTACAACACAAATTTAACGTACAAGATTCAACTGAAATACAAAATTCTGTTGAGGTAATTCTAAGAAGAAAAAGATAATTAATTTTTTAAAATAATTCCTAAATATTAATTCATGCATGTAAAAAACAATTGGGAAAATGTCTGAACATATATCATTTTCTTTTACATACCTATTAATTAAAAAGAATATTAGCATTAAAATATAAATAAATTTAAGATTTAAATGTATGTACTTTTTTAAATATTCGAAGAACATATTTTTAAAAATAATAATAATCACACGTACCAGGGTTAAGATTTCATGCATCTTAAGCATAGAGCATCATGTAATGCCTGCTCCTAAATTGCTGAAGTGAAAATGTGCTATTCTTTAGAAAAATTCTTCACTTCTACCGTTAAAGAAAGGCGAAAACACAAAAGTCA
This sequence comes from Octonoba sinensis, assembly GCA_038502835.1. Classification (NCBI taxonomy): domain Eukaryota; kingdom Metazoa; phylum Arthropoda; class Arachnida; order Araneae; family Uloboridae; genus Octonoba; species Octonoba sinensis. The sequence goes on along the minus strand of CM076598.1, from coordinate 15,862,699 downwards.
TTTCATGTCTCTTTATGTGTGTAGGTGATAGTACCAACACTAGATTTTCAGGGGGGCAGTCTACTTCAATTATTGAAAGGGAAAATGGGGCGCCCATTCTTAATGCCGACTCCAAACCGGGACCTCCGCGGAGAGAAGAAAGGGGGAACTCTCTTTTACTCGCGGCGGTCCCGTCCAGACTCTCGCCTATTGCCCAACCGTTTGAATATGTTTTGAGGGGGTAATTAAGGAAGCAAAATGACCGATGCATTTGGTCCTTCTATAGACACCTTCCCCTTTCTTATCTACCCCGAAATCTGTGACTTGCGGACAGATTACCGCTCTTGTTACCGAAACTGGACGACGCGGGGAGACCGGAGACCCCCCCCCCCCTGAGAGCCCCAAGGCGATGCGAGTGACATATCCAGACTCCAGACCAGGGCCCATGTTCTGGTCTTATCGAGTAGACGAGTAATCGGCGCAGGGAGTCGAGAAGGGAAGAATTTTCAGCTTTTTCCCTAGACAACCGGTTTTTACGTCACTCGAGCCGACTTGAGGTGTTCTCCTCTTATCGAATAGACCGCAACTACGCGCGACTACTCGTTTCTCCGCCGCAAATGCTCGACAGCTCGGAGTTGTCGAGCAGTTTTGCCGTTTGTGCGCTACGGATAATAAATCATTAGAATAGCAATAAATTTGCTGCGGGTGTACTCTATTAACATCCCTGCTGTGATCAGTTAATAAATGTTTCATTTTTTTTAACTTTAAACAAGTTTAGAAAACTTCTATTACGCTACAGTCAAAATTTCAAAAACACTGCTTCTAATAATATTTTTGAACATTGTTAATCAAGCAGCAGTTTCGAGAATATTTGTTTCATTATCTGTATCTTATATTAACTCCAATTGGGTAAGAAAAACAACGAATGGACTAGCATTTGCTTATTTAACAGCAATTTACATTAATAAAAGTGGGCAAAAAAAAACACTATTCATAAGGATTAGTGTTCGTATACAAGATTGATATCATAGTTGTGATGGCAATAGTGTAGGAAAGGAGGTTTCCCGCTCCAACCCCCCCCCCCCCCCCCCCTTCAACAGGAAGTTAAGGTGCGCTCGGTTAAATTTCAAGTATGCTATGTTATCCTGGCAGAGTGAATGCAATCTATGATTATGGAGGCGCTTTCATGCTGCGAGGAATGAGGGGAGGGGGTGCACAAAAAGTCAAGTTAACTCTTTGTGCCCCGGGGTCAGCCATTTTTTATGTACTTGGAATCCCAGGCCAATAGCCCAGTCTCAAGTTCTATGCTTTCCCCCTGTGCCTTTGTAATTTCTTTCAGCACCTGCTGAGTTGCTAATCCTCGTAGTAACGCGAAAGCGATTCCCTGCTCTTTTCTTCTGCCCATCAACTGGTGACAGCTAGCCAACCCTTAGCACGTGGTGTAAATTTCTGCAGTATTTAAGCTAAAATCTGGAGTCTGAAACATTTAATTGAACATTATAATTACAGACGTTTATATAAGCACATATGCGTTAATAGTATTTTTAGTACATATTTATTTAGTATTACATTTTAAATATCTATGAATGTTTATAAAATATTATTAATAATTACTATTATTTTGTAATTTAGACATATCAACTAAAATTTAGAAAATGTATTTACAAGCCTACGGTCCTTTTGAGAAAGCTTGAAAGAAATCCTAAATTACTAGAAGTTTGTTTGAACAAGTTACCTAACTTGCTTTTTTATGCGCCAAATTGATTTTGCTGAGTAAGTAACTAGGCAAATGTGCTCTAAATTATTTCAAATCATCGGTATACGAACGGTTAAACGAATATTTTTAAGGTTAACAATTTTTTTGTATAGAAACAGAGTTATTATGAAAAACGATATCAAAGTCAAATTATCATTATGAATTGATTTAAGAACAGCCCTTAAAGTGAGCGAAATAAAAAAAAAAAACAATGAAACACAACCATCTTACGTTATAAAGTGCTGCATGACAAAGTTAGTCAATATCAAATCCGCTTATTAATGAGAAAAATGTTCTGAAATATAAGCATCCTGTCAAATATATTTGAACAATATTTTTCTTTTTTTGCTAATCGTATAATGCCCTCAAAGATTGAATGGGGTGCACGTGCTGTCTAAAAGGCTCAGATTTGTCATCTAGCAAAGCAAAGTGTTTCAGCTATTTTTTTTCTTTCTAATTTTAACATTTTTTTAATCGATTTTTTATTATTGGATATTCATTTGTTGGCAATTATTTCACTGAAGGTTACACCTACTTTCAGGCTTTTTGCTTTATTTCTACTGTACTTTTTAGTTTTTAAAACTTTTTCATCCATCTTTACTTTTTATTTTAAAATTTCAGTACTTATCATTCCTTTCTAAAGGAAGGAAATTCATTAATAAAAGTAGCCAGAAAAAGACCTCAAAGGATGTGGGTGTAAATACACATGTACATGCGTATATATATTTATATATACACGCATTCCAAATAAGTACATATACAAGCATCTTCGAATTTTAGCCGCCTGTGCTCAAAATATAGGTGAGCTGGTGCCCAGGATTTCTTGAAACTTTATTGCATGTGTTATCTGTGTACTATCTAATTAAAACTTTATCATTTTCCTAATTGAATCGAAAGAGCTTCGGTTATTATCTCAAAGCATTTCAATAGTGAATTTCTTATCTAAAAAGAAAACAAATAAAAGCAACCCAATAATATATTATAAAACAAGCCCCCGCTCTAAAAATTTCAATGGCGCTATATGCGCCATACTCTGAACCCCCCCCCCCCCTGCTATTGGACACCTCTGTGTTTATGTATGTAAATTGGGTGTCTCAAAAGTTTTCTTTACTGTTTTCAAAGTTTTAATCTGTGTTAATTTTCTGTTACTATATTCTACATGTATTTTTGCTTTGCTTACTTTTCATTTATTTTTTTTTGCCTTCTCATATATATATTTTTCTATTTATATCCACCTCAAAAACAAAAACGACTTTTCTTCTAATAAAGCAAGAGCAGTGGAATGAGAATTTCAACTGAGTAAAACTGAAACTGCAATGACAATACGCCTTCCTTTCCTTTCTATTTCCCCTCTTACCCTCTCATCACCTGTCGCTCTCTAATCCTTTGTATACACCCCACGAGTTCACGCTCGTTAGTTCTCAAGGGGGGGTCGAAAATCTGCTTGGGCGAGTTGGGCACTTGTGGGATCCAAGCTACTTGGGAGGTTTGGGCTATTCTGGGATCAGGAGAGTTAAGCCAATTTTGAACGCTGGACCCTCTCCCCCTTAAAAAAAAAAAAAAAAAAAAAAATCTTGCTACGCCACTGTGTAATGGTACTCCATTGTTGTTTAGCAACAGCAAATGTATTAGTCTTATACTATATACATAATTTCTCAGAATATGCATTTGAACGTTTAAGCTATGTAGTTACAGTAAAAGTAATTTGTTGATATGTTATAACAGTTGTTAAAGAAGTAATCCTTACATGTTTAAAAATTTTTTATAGATTAAGTTAGCCAACATGCTTCAGCTCTTAAGATTCACGAATTATATAAATATTTATAAATTTACCTTAAACATTTAAATATATTTAAAAATTGTTTCATCTCCCTAAAAGATTTCGGAAAGCATATTTTACGCTTTCTTGAGGAAAACAAAGTATGTTGGGCGTTCCGTATGTAATGATCTAACTTACCTTGTAAGAATATTTAAGCTTGAATTCGTACTGTGTTTTAGTTAATTGGTGTGTTACTAATTCATGTTAAATGCAGGAAAATCTCTTTTAAATGCATTTCCAAAGTACATCATGTAATGGTTATTTTGCAATGAGCTTTATTTCTCCTCCCCCCCGAAAAAAAGAAATCAAGCATCCACTTACATCACTTTATTAATTGTCAGCAGATATAGATGTGATCGGGATGGGCTGGGCTCGGATATAGGAAAGGGAGCAGTGCCGTTGCTAGCATGGATGTCATCGGAATGAATATTTGTAGAATCACCCCCACCCCCAAAAGGAAACCCTGATGTTGTATAAATATGCAGCTTATATTATTTTCAATACTGCATCAAAAAAAGAAAAAGAAATTACAATTTATTTATTTGGTGTAATTTTCTGTAAACTGCATTTATTTTCAATTATGATGCTTTGAAATGGCATTCGCAAAATTGTATAAGTCAAGTATGTATTTTACAAAAGCGCTTTATCTAATTTTGAGCGTCACCCCAATAACCCCCAATAGGGTGTCACCCCGGACGGACGGTATCCTCTGCTCTCTCGTGATAACGCTACTGGGGGAGGCAATGGGCAATCCCCCCCTCCCCCCAACATTAAGTAATGTTAAACGTTGTAGGAATAAAGTACAAGCGTCGATTGTTTTAACCCATTGCTACAAATTTTCAGAGATATAGCTAGAATCACCAAAGAAACTGCATTCTTATCAGAAAAATTCTACATCCGCCCCGAATAGGCTTAAAGACTAAGTAGGAAAATTGGAAAATAGTTCAAATCATAAAATCTATGTCAGATACTTTCTATTATTTGCTGGTTATAAAAATCCTTTTTACAGTAGCGACTTTGGCACAATGTTTAGTGAAAATGAGAACTATCCTAAATCGTTCTACATTTGTTCACTTTCTTAGAGTGTAAAATAGTTGGTTTAATTTAGTGTTAGTTTATTAACTTTATTTATTTATTATTAAAGCTTTTTAATTTTATTTTATATTATTATTAAAAGTTTATGATTCTCTTCTATGGGCTGAATGACAATGGATAGTTGTTCCTCCGTTACAATGCTCTTAAATATACGACTTAAATATTCAAATGCATATTCTAAAAAAAAAAAAAAAAAAACTACATATATTTACTGAGTTTGAGCTTAATCCATTAGAACTATTAAAACTATAATATCAATCTCATATACGAACACTTACAAATGAATAGTTAATATTTGCTTAGTTTTATTAATGTAAACAAATGTTATCCTATTCACCTTTTTTCTTACCCAATTGCAATTAATATAGCTAAATATGAGTCATAATCTCCCCCCCCCCCTAAAAAAAGAGAAAAGAAAAAGAAAGAAAGAAACAACGGTTAAATGCGCCGCCCGATAGCGCAGTTTCCGTTTGCTCAAGTGATTGCATCACTTTAAACACTTGCGATTGGTTCCCTTGGATTAGTGCCTTCCCTCCTCTGACTTCAAGATAATGAACTCGTCCGCCGACTCGACTGGACACGAGAACACCTCGAATCGGGCGAGGGTAGATTACTCCACGGGTGGTTTGGGGAAAAACCGGTATTCGTTGTCGGCCGACTCGACTATACCAGAACAACCACCCAGACTCCCTTTCTTCTCAGGCTCTCCAGCCATTCCCCATGGAGAGTGGAGCCGCAATTAAGAATTCTGAGAGACCGCAACAGGTAGGACAACAAGCGTCTCTAGCAGACTATTATATGGTCCTGCCATCAAGGCTCTGCGACCGCCACACAGAACCTTTTATATTATGATCGCCCATAGGTTACAGACCGCTTAGGATAGGACTTCAGTACACAGTTTGAATCCTTTTTCTTGTAATCTTATCTCTTCTATCCAAGGGTAGCGCTAAAAATTTCAGCTTTCAGCAGGTCAAGATTACACGATTGCAGGACTAGCAGATTACGGATTTTTTCCTTAAGATTACGATTAAAATTCCGGGAGAAAAAGGATTACGGGATTACACAACTTCGATTATGATTATGAGAATATGCCATCATCAGATTACGATTACGATTACGATTTTGTCAAAATGTAATCGATTACAGCCGATTACGATTACGTAATCGCGATTACTCCAAGCCTGATATCAACATTGGTTATATGTTGTTGATATTATGAACTATGTATTTTCTACTAAGGATTATAAGATTAATTTGTCACAAGTGAAAGACTGTACTTTGTATTCCTTCTCAGATGCTAACTGGGGGAGTAGATTAACGAATAGGCATTCAAGTAGTGGTTATATATTGTATTTTGGAGGTATACCATTTACTTGGAAATCATCAAAATAAAAGTCTGTAGCTTGAAGCTCAATGGAATCTGAATTCATTGCAGTAACTGATAGTGTTAAGGAGCTCTTATGGTTTTGTGATGTTGTAAATGAAATAGGTGTTTGTAAAGAGATTAAGCCTGTACAATACTGTGATAATCAGGCAGCAATATTTTTTTCTAAGAACACTCAGGAAACTGTTAAAACTAAGCATATTGATATAAAATATAGATTTATAAGAGATTTGATCACAAGAGAAGTGTTTGAATTGAAATATGTGTCCACAAAAAAAAATTTACCTGATTTCTTAACTAAGCCCAGGGTTCACACTGAGGAAAAATACAAGGTGGGATTTCCCACCTTGAAAAAAATTTTAAGTGGGATTTTTAAAATTTAAGTGGGAACTTTTCTTTTTGTTTTTGTCTTTAAAAATACTACTAAATGATCCAATACAAACTATGTAATAAAAGATGATTATCTAAGCTATGCTCAGCAAAGAAATAAACATCAACAAAGTTCACAGAAAATGGATCCTTCACAAAATTCGCGATCACAAAAATGGGTGCTTTATAAAACGTTAAGCATGAAAAAGATCCTCTGATATTTTAGTTAACTAACCAAAATTCTTTGATGTGTGATTTTTACAAACAAATTCTAAAAATTAGTTTAATATTTTCTCTATTTTTTCTGATCATATGTCATTTTATCTATCGATGTTTTTCAATGAAAACAGTATATTTTAAGAAACCAGCATTCTCTTGTAACCTTGTGACCAAGGAAGATTCCCTTTTTTTGATTTTGTCCTCTGTGAATAGAATGAATGAACATCTGCATTCAAAGGAATGAAGAAGTTGTCAATCTTTCGCCCATGTTATTATATATGTTAAATAGGGTTCCTAGATTCTTCTTTTCATTAATGAGGATAAGATGTTAGTTGAAAACTAAAAATACTCCAATTAGTTTGTATTGAATTATCAGTTTAGAATAGTAGTTTCGTTTCGCGATGGTTTGAACGCGTGTCCGTTAGTTGCGGGAACAGCGCGCAAACGAACATTTTTTGAGTGGGATTTCAAAAAATAGTGCGGGAATCGCGCAATCGCGCGTCCTAGCGCGAACCCTGTTAAGCCTCCACTTGTGTATAAATTTGAAAGTGTTGTAAATTGTATATTTTCGATCTAAGTTACCTTACGACCGATGGGGCCGTTATATTGTATATAATAATCTATTTTTGTATTACTGTGCTATTCTCATTTATTCCATTTAATCCTCGGTCTCAAGATGTAAGTTTTATTCCTGATCCGATCCTTCTTTGTCCCTTCAAAAGATATATATTCCAGATGCGCAAGAATGTTCTGGAAACTTCTGAGGGCCTAACAAAGTCTTTATTCCTATTGGTCCTTATAGTTTCAGTTCATGGTTTTTAAGTGTTTGTGCGCATGTGCAAATGTGTTTACTATGAAAAATTGTATATACTCCGCGTGCATTCCTTGCGAAGATGTAACTGAGAAAAGACGCATCGCCGTCTCCCCGAGTTCACGAATAAAGAAAGTGTTGGCATTTCTCACTACTTATACCTCGAAAACGGGAATCTTTACGCGTACGAGTTTTTAGGCAAAACGGTAATTATTGCGTCATGCATTGTGTCACGCGACCGGGCTTACGAAGCGATGACGCATCCCCGTTCTCCAATGTTCCAATCCGCCAGATTAGCATAAATTGTATGAGGCTTGGCGGATCTGGCAGGGGAGCGGGGTATATAAGCGCGTGTCTCGTGATTCAACACCGACTATCTTCCTTTTCTACTTGCTCGCTTACAGCGTCGCTCCTTTCCAGAGCCTTTTTTTGAGGCCGTCAGTATTGGCAGATAGCTGCCATGCTTGACATGTTTTTCAGTTTTGATGATTGTATTTAATCTTTAAAGAAATGTTAGTTAACTTTTTCGTAGCGTCAGCCAAAAATCTTTGTTAGTCTACCATGTTTATTTTAATTACTTCACGTTCTTATATTTTTATTTAAATGTATTGTGCCGTACCAATAGATGTATTGGATGATTTTAACTTTCGTCAGTCTTCATACTTTAAAACAAACTCTGCTCAAGCACTCTGCTGTTTAAGAAAACTTTTTTAGATTTGATTTTTATCAAAAATAAAGTTATGGGCTTACCTATGCTAAAGCTGTAGCAGAGAATGGAATCGCACAAGTCGTTCGGAAATGGACTTAAAAAATCTACGATTCTTTTCGTAGGGGGGGCCTGGAACTAGAATTGTGCGTCAACCAGAATATGTTTTAAAGGAAACCACGAGCTAGAATCAAGTACTAAAGATGGCATCTCCAGCAATCTCAATCGACAAGTTGAACGGCCAGAACTACAGTTCGTGGGCTTGCGATATGAAGTTTGTGCTGATGGAAATTGCTGGCCAATTGTTTTAGGCAAGGAAACGATGCCGGCAGAAGATGCTACTAAAGGAATAGTGAGCGATTCTTCAAATCGGAAGAGGATAGCACTCTCATTAATTTATTTATTCATTGAAGACGACTTTAAAAGAATCATCGAAAATTTGGAAGATCCTAAAGAAGCATGGGAAAAATTGAAAACCCATTTTTTGCCTGACAATCGTTCTACACACATGCAGCTCTTCACGGAATTGACGAGTTACAGGATTAAGTCTGAAAAAATCAACCTTTTTGCTGCAAGGTTACGGAAAATCTTCGCACGAGTCAAGGACATTGACGAGTCTTTTTCAGAAAACTACGCTACTTTTCAAATGTTAAGATATCTACCTGCACAGTTTGATAACATTTGCCAAGTGATCTTGCGTTGGCCCAAGGAAAAGTTCAAGTTTGACAACATTGTTGATGAACTGGTCTGTGAAGAAAAAAGACTGGAATTGAAATATGAAGATTCAGTTTTAATTGCGGCAAATAGCGTAGTCACCAGAAGGAAGATTGTTTGTTTCAGATGCGGTAAAGAAGGTCATATAAGAAAATACTGTAGAGTAAAGAAAGACAGTCTTCAATTCCCCAACCAAGTGCCAGATAGCGACAAAATACGCAGGCCAAGCAGCTCCCGAGGAGAAGAAGCGATGGCAGAGCAACAGAAACCAAAAACACTAGAGGTCCTGGTCCCTGACGACATCAAAGTGTGAGTATGAAACTCATTTTATTTCCGAAGTCAACTGTAACGAACTTAAAAACTCTCAATGTTGGGTATTTGACTCAGCAGCCAGTAATCATTTTTGTAACGATAAAAGTTTATTTAGTAATTTTCAACCTGTAAAGGATAGGCAAATGGCAGTTGAAGTTCAGTCCCATACTTTCCCGATTGAGGGAATGGGAGATATTAAAATGAAGTTCGGTTCAAGAAATGTTATGTTGGAAAATGTGATGTATACCCCTAATATCAGGAGAAACTTCATGTCGGGTCCTAAATTCGACCAAGGGGGAGCAAATTTTAAAGGGGGCAAAGGCTTAGTGGTAGAGGGCAACACTGGAAAATTTCTCTAGTGGCCAGTGGCCAGTAGAGGTAGATTTTGTACTGGCCACTTTTTTTGAAGCAGTGGCCACTTTTCTAAAAAAATTGCACAACAGTGTTTTAAACTTTTTGCATCGATTAGTAATGATATAAAATTAAATATCCCAATTAAATGCGCTAATATTTATAAAATTAAATACTTTTTTTTAAGTTATTAAAATAAAATTTTAAAATTTCTTTAAAGATGAACTCACAAGAGTTCAATCTTACTTTGATTTTCAGGGAAAACATTTTTCCTTTTCTCCCAATAACTAAAAACCATTGTACATTCATTAACTTATGCAAAAATGAAAGATCATTGTACAAAATATTGCTTACCACACTGAAACAGTTGATAAAAACTCAGCACATTTTGTTTTTAATATTAAGGGATTTTTGTCAATACTTACAGCAAATGAAATTATATATTAATATATAACTTATGAACGAAGATTAATTACAGAAAACTATGATTAACAATAAATATGGCTTATAGATTTTGAAACTGGTTGCAAACTTTTTTTTTTTGAAATACAGTAATTCCGAATTTTGGGATTCTGAATTTGGGGTTCGGTACTGTAGTAACGTTGAGAGTATATTTTTACTCCATAGTTGAGGGTTTAACATGCCTAAATTTGTCATCGGCAGATTGTGGCCCAAAAATATATTACTTTTACGTTTGCAAAAATGACTTTTCTGCAAAACCAGTTTGGGATAAAATCAACGCGAATTTCAGGTTGGCGGATTTGTGGCGCTCGACTGTATTACCTTCTGGAAAAAACGGGCATCTTATTTATTTTCCAGTTAAGAAAACAGTTAAGAAAACAGTGCAATTTGAAGTAAAAATGCGCATATCAGCTGTGATATTTACGCAAATCCGCCATTTTTGGTCCCTTAAGTCCGCCATTTTGGGTCGCGTACCGTAATTCGGCAAATTTCGAAATCCGGTCTAGCGCAGGTCTAGCGCATGGCGAATTTGGGGTTCGGTACAGAAAAAAAGATGGGAAAGGGAGAGCATGTGTTTTTGAACTTAGCAGTGTATTTCTTTGAAATTTTTAAGGGGAGAAAAAAGTGGCGACGAGAGTGGCGATTGTCAGGTAATATTTTAGTCGCCACTTCTTTTCATCTAGTCGCCCTGTGGCGAGTGGCGACCGCTAATTTTGCTCTCTACTTAGTGGAGGTATCAGACAAGGGGGGCTTAATTTTTAAAGCTAAATTAAAAGACGGAATTTATGTTGTATATCCTAAAATATCTAGTCATTTACCTAAAAAGGTTACTTTTGAAGTTAATAATGTAGAAGATTTAAAAATTTGGCATAGAAGGCTCGCGCATGTAAATAATGATATTATTAGGAAAACCAGTGAGTTAAAAAAGTGCAGACGGGCTGCCAAAATTTAAATCTGAAAAAAATGACTGTGTGGATTGTAAATTAGGAAAATTCCGTACGATTCTGTTTAAACCAATAAATAAAATTCGTTCAGATAAACCTTTACTTTTATTGCATTCAGATGTTTGGGGGCCTTGTAATGTAACAGGACGAAATGGTGAACGTTATTTCCTTTCTGTGACAGACGATTTTTCTCGTAGAACCTCCATTTACCCGATAGACAGTAAACAAAGTTCCAGAAATTTTAAAGCGACATATCGCAAATGCGGAACGGTTTCTGGAAACGAAAGTAAAAGCTATTCGCACTGATAACGGGGGCGAGTTCGTAAATCGAGATTTTTCAAATTTTTGCGTAAATGCGGGTATAGTTCACGAGCTGAGAAAAAGCTATAGTCCCGAAATGAACGGAGTTGCTGAAGTTTTCAACAGGACAGTAGCCGACGGTGCTAGAGTAATATTGCAGGAAAGCGGGTTAGACAAATCTTTTTGGCCTGACGCTATGCTGTACTTTACGTATACATGGAACCGAGTTTGTCATAAAGGGCAAAAACTAACTCCTTTTGAACTTTATGGGGGGAACAAACCATCCGTCCGGCACTTAAAGCCTTTTGGAACTGTCGCTTATGCGGGGATACCTAAACAAAAGAGAAATAAATTGGATTTAAAAGCCCAAAGAGGGGTAATGATAGGTTACGCTTTTAGAACCAAAGGTTACCGTATTTTTTTTCCTGATTGCAATAAAATTATAGAAACAATAAATGTAAGGTTTGACGAGAAATTGGTGTTTAAGGATGTATTTTTAAATGGCAGTGGAGCTGTGATGGGCACCATTAGTTGGCCAAATGCTGTAGAATCTGATTTTGATTCGGATTCTGATCGCGAAAATTTAACCGACTTTCAAATTCCCGAATTACCGGTTGTACCCGACAGTCATGAAGAATCGATAGAATTTGATTCAGAAACAGGTGAGTCATCAGACGACGATAGCTCTAGTAAATTTAAAGAGGTTAAATGGGAGCGAAAAGTTGTGCCGAGAAAGGATGGGTCACGTAATGATGTATACTATTTTGCGGAAGGTTCCACCAAAAGATTAAGGTCACATCATGATGTTAAGAAATACTGTTCGAAAAATTGTATAAAGTATAAACCGCAAGATTTTGATTTCAGAGGGAACAGAATACAAGGGGTAGCTGGAAATTTAACTACAAGTCAAAAGCAAGTATCAGAAATTACGAACGCGTGACTAGACAGGGAAATTTCAGTCCCAAAAACTTCTAAGCAATTTCTCAGATCGCCCGAACGAGAAAGTTGGCAGAATGCCATGAATGCAGAAATTCGCGTAATGAATGAAAGAAAAGTTTCGGATTTGGAAATTTTACCGGAAAACGCTTCGTATGTTGGGAGCCGCTGTGCTTTTAACTTGAAAAGAGATAATCTAGGAAACATAGCAAAATTCAAAGAGCACCTAGTTGCACAAGGCAGTACTCAGGTGAAAGGCGAGAGTTATGATGAAACTTTCACTCCTGTAGTCAATTTTAGCTTGGTTAGATTCTTTTTTTCTCTTTTAGTAGTAAATTTTAAGTGGCAAAATATCCAACTTGATGTGACCAGTGCCTATCTGTATGCACCATTAAAGGAAAATATTTATATGAAACAGCCTCCTGGTTTTGAGGTAAAAGGCAAAGAGCATTTGTTTTGCAAATTAAATAAAGCAATCTATGGCCTTCACCAAAGCGGGAGGATGTGGTTTTTCGAAATAGATAGTATTTTAACGTCAATTGGTTTTACAAAATTTCATTGGTGTGTGTTTATTCTTTTAACTCAACAATAATTTTATTATTATATGTGGATGATTTAGTGATATTTGGGAAAAGGGACAGGTATTTACAAGATGTATTAGATTTACTTTTTAAACATTTTGATTTAAAACTTTTAGGGAATACGCGGAAACTATTGGGTATTGAATTTGAAGAAGGGGAAAATTGTTTATTATTACACCAAATATCTTATATTGAGGAGGTATGTGATAAATTTAAGAAATATAATTTTCCATTATATTCGTTACCCATTAGTAAAGGAACGGTATATTCGAAAGTAAATTGTCCAAGTACCAGTCAAGAGGTAGAGGAAATGTCGAAAATCCGTTATAGAAATTTGTTGGGTTGTTTGTCTTTTCTGTGTAACAGAACAAGACCAGATATCAGTTATGCCGTGAATATTTTTAGTCAATTTCAAAATAATCCTGGCATTGTACATTGGGGGGGGGGGGGGGTTACTTAAGCTTTTGGGATATGTTTATCAGAGCAGAGATTATAAATTAAAATTAAGTTGTAAGTGTTAAAATTATTGCTTTTTCGGACGCAGATTTTGCAACGAATCGTGATGACAGAACTTCTTTGGGAGGACAGTTAATTTTTTTAGACAATTCGCCCATAGTTTGGCGCACGTACAAACATAAGTGCGTCAGCCTGTCAACTATGGAGGCTGAATTTATAGCTATGACTGATGCCAGTAAAGAACTTATGTGGTTCGATAGAATTTGTGGGGAATGCATAGAAAGAAAAATTATTAAAGAAAAAGAAAAATTATTAAAGAAAAAGAAAAATCTTTGTTACTAGTTGATAATCAGGCAACTATTGCTTTTGTGAAATCTCCGATTGAAAACTACCGAACGAAACATATAGATGTAAAGTTATTTTTTATACGTGATTTAATTTCGAAGGAAATATTTAACATAAGACATGTAAATAGCAAAGAAAATAAGTCGGATATCTTCACTAAGCCTTTGCCCGAATGTTACCTCACGAAGTTTTGTGAGTGTATTTTTTCAATGTGATAGTCATTTTTAATTGTATTTTTCAAATGTGCTTTTGGATGTTTAATATTGAAAAATTCTTTCACTTAAGTGTAACTCTAATAGGCTAGTATTTTAAATTTAAATTGTTTGCACATGAAAAAATTATAGTTAGTTTTAGTGGGTCATATTTAAATTTGGTCTATTACTCTGTGATACAAAATAAGATTTATTGAAAAAAAAAAACCAACTCTAGTGTTTTTTTTTTTGAGAAAGAATTTTTTTTTTTATGTTAAATTGTTAAAAGAGCTTATTTTTATTGTGTTAAATGGAATTTAAAATATGTTTATACAATGAAAAACGCAACATTTCTCGCAGAAATTTTTCCTTATGTTACAGTTTGACACATCTGCTGGTGTTAGTATAGGACTATATGTGCCAAGTGGACTTTCTTTTTCAAGATCCTTTTTTTGTGAAGAAATGGACTAGTAGTCAAGAAGTTAAATTTTTTTTTGGACTTTAGATTGCCGAAAAATATGGACTTATCAAGTCGTATGTGACAACCGGTCATTGAAGGGAAATTCCATTTTGTAAAAGTTATTGTTAAAAATATTAAATGTTATTGTTAAAAAGTTTATAATGTTTAATAAGATATTTTTGACTGACGCGAAGAATAATTTTTTTTAGGATTTAAGTTATTAAGTGCTTTAAGTATTAGACCTATTTTTAGAATTTAATTGTTAGAATTTAATAAGATAGTGAGAGGGGGGGCAATGTTGGCATTTCTCACTACTTATACCTTGAAAACGGGAATCTTTACGCGTACGAGTTTTTAGGCAAAACGGTAATTATTGCGTCACGCGTTGTGTCACGTGACCGGGCTTACGAAGCGATGACGCATCCCCGTTCTCCAATGTTCCAATCCGCCAGATTAGCATAAATTGTATGAGGCTTGGCGGATCTGGCAGGGGAGCGGGGTATATAAGCGCGTGTCTCATGATTCATGTTGAACTAAATATAAATTCTTGGAGAAATCAAAAGCTCACCTTTTGTACCTATTGCACCTTTTGTACCTTGCCAGCCTTTGCACCAGCCTTTTGTACCTTGCCTGCACGTTTTCCCCATCGGACATCTCTGCCTTGTCACGCAAAGCGAATTGATGTTGTTGAGATGTCTTACTTTTGCCAGTTTGCTGCCGAAGCCGAAAGAAGAAAGGAGAATTTCCATTTACGGCCGGATGTTGAGTTGCGTATTCCCCATGCAAATTACGTGTGACGTACGTGCTTGCGTGGGGATCGCAACTCGTATATAAGGCAGGCGGCAGCTGGCATCAGTGCTTACTTTTATTCAACTTCCCCGACCTCTCACGTCTCCGATGTGATTGCACATCGTGTTGGGCTTCAGTTGAAGCCGTTGTTTTTTTTCCATTTGAGGTTAATTCCTCTCTGCAGACGTGTGTTAATTTTTACAAATATTTTAAATGAAATGTTATTTTACTTGGTTGAATATTGACCAAGGGAATGTTAAATTGTCGATATTTTTGTCAACGCATATGAGCCACCAGTTCCTGTCCCGAAAGGATTTCACCGAAGGATATCATCAGGATGTCTAATGATGCCAAGTTTGTTTTCTTCCGCTCACCTTTAACTGAATCGAAAGAAGCAAAGAAACCTTGTGCACTTAGATTTTTTTTTATCTTGGACACCGGTGACTTTATTGTGGATTTATTCAAGGACGTGGTGAATATTTTATCTCTATTTTTCAATGTTGACTCTTTTACCTATCGGTATTTTAACATTATGAGGTCGTTTAACATGTTGTCATTTGTTTAATAAATGTTCATTTTTTTATACAAATATTTGTCATGTATTCTTCTCGAAAAGGCCAAAAGGTCCACTCTAAATTTTCGTTGGCATATCTTAGTTAATTTTTATTTAAATGTAATTTAAATTCTCTAAAGCCAACAAGTGGTAGCAGAGTACGTGGCCTTTTTTCCGAGAGAATTTTTGACTTTAATGTTTGTCCAGAATGGACAGGGACTATAGGCATATAGAAAAGTTAAATTCCCATAACTGGGCTACTTGGTCCAAGGACATAAAAATGGTCTTGATAGAGCGCGACCTTTGGGAAATAACCCATGCTAAAGCTGAAGCGCCCGTAAGTACGTTGGATAAAAAGCGTTGTGGCCAAGCTTTAGCCGTAATTTATCTCAATTTAGAAACTGATTTAAAAAGACTAATTGATGATTTAGAAGACCCCTTTGACGCTTGGAGTGCTCTCAAGTTAAATTTTGAGCCCCCGTCCTTGGCCAGGTTTGCCGCGTTGTGGGAAGCATATTTTTCCTGCAGAATGTCCGATGGGGAATCGGTAGGAATGTTCGCGGCTAAATTAGGGGGAATTTACAAGCAGCTTGTAGAAAACGGGTACGTCATGGAGGAAAAGATTAGAACTTTTCAATTAATAAGATATTTGCCTCCAAATTTTAATAGCATTGTGCAATCCATCTATAGATGGGACGATAAAAAGTTCACCTTTTTAAATGTTAAAGATGAATTGTTGGCCGAAGAAGGCCGTATAAAATATCTATCAAATGATTTGGATGCACATGATAAAACAGCTGCTATGAATGTTTTCTCAAAATTACCCCAGGCAGTGAATAAGGGAAATTTTTCAAAGAAATTTTGTAATTTTTGTAAAAAGCGAGGACACATTGCTTCGCAGTGCTGGAGCAAAAACAAATTCTCTAAGGGTCAAAATTCCAATTCGTGAAAATCTAAAGAAAGCCCTCAAGCGGGCATGTTTTGCTCGGTGAATGAAAATACTGAAATTTCAGCTCACAGCACGAGCTCCAAGAATGAAAACGGGGAATGGCTTCTAGATACAGGGAGCACCGCACATTTTTGCCGAGATAAAAATTTGTTTTCGGAAATGCGAACGGTACAAAATACCCAAATGGAAGTCGCTGTGGGCGGTATTAAAAGTAAAGTTGATGGCATTGGTAAAGTAATTTTTCAAATTGAATCGGATAATAAAATGGTGACTATTACTTTAAATGATGTTTTCTATGCTCCAGCACTGCGACGCAATTTGCTGTCTGGTTCATGTATAGATAAGCATGGTTTTAAATTGAGGTGGTACCCTGGAAAAATCTGTGTTTTTAATAATGAAAATGTCAAATTGTTCACTGCAAATTTAATCAAGAAACTTTATTATGTCAAGCCAAATGTTTATTTGAATTGTGAAAATGCAAATACAGTTTTTTCTCCCAAAGTAAATTATTCTAATGTTAATAATGTAAAATTAGATTTGGGATTGTGGCACTGCCGTTTTGGCCACATTAATGTGGACTCTATTTTAAGTACCCATAAATCGAACTGCGTATATGGACTAGATCTAAAACAAGGTAATAGGCCCGATTGTGAGCCTTGTAAATTAGGAAAGAAAAGAAAATGTTCTTTTAAATCTTTACCTGAAATAAGGTCGAAAGAAGCCCTACAGCTGCTCCATATGGATATTATGGGTCCACTTCAAAAAGATTCTTTGGGGGGAAAACGGTACATTTTTTCAATAATCGATGATTTTTCGCGTAAATCTTACGTTTATTTCCTAAAGTCGAAAGATCAAGCGTTCAATTTTTTTGTAAATTTTCAAAGAAGGTCAGAAAGATTCCTAGGCAAAAAGATTTTAGAGGTCAGATCCGATAACGGGACCGAATTTACAAACGAAAAGTTTGTTAAATTTTTAAAAGGGCAAGGAATCAAAATTGAACGTACAAACACGTATACTCCACAGCAAAATGGGGTGGCTGAACGTTATAATCTGACCCTAATGAATGGCGTTCGTGCAATGTTACAGGCTTCAAATTTAGGACAGGAATTCTGGGCTGAAGCTGCCCTATGTTTTAATTACGTAAGGAACAGGACCGTTTTAAAAACGGAAAGAAAAACTCTTTTTGAAAGGTTTTGCGGCCGAAAGCCGTCGGTAAAACATTTAAGGGTTTTTGGCAGTATCGCATACTACGGAATTCCAAAACCTAAATTAAAAAAGCTAGACATGCGGGCAAAGAAAGGGATCATGGTTGGTTACGCCATCCAAACGCGTGGATATCGTATTTGGGATCCAAATTCTAAAAAAGTAACTGAGACAATAAATGTAGATTTCCGTGAAAATTTAAAATGGGGGGAATCTGAAAATGTAGAAAAGGGGGATAAAAATTTTAATTTTGTAAAACCTTTAAGCGAAATTGAAATAGATAAGCAAATAGAGGAAAACATCCGGGGGACCCCATGTGAAAAAATTAAATGGATAAGGGAAGCAGTTAAAAGACAAACTGGGACCAGGACTGATATTTACTACTCGATTGCGGGGAAAAAGAAAATTCGTCTGAGGTCTCGAAATGATGTAAGAAAATACTGCAATGAAAATAAAATAGAGTTTAAACCCAACTTATTTAATTTCAGCCCTAAGAATCCGACAACCGGAGAAGTTCCGGGGGAAGGGGGGAACCAGAGTCCCGGAGTGTCTGAAGAAAGCGAAAATGAGGAAATACCAGAAGCCAGCATGGCTGAAGTGTATATTCCGAATTCGTACAAGCAATGTTTAAAATCCCCACAACAAAATGACTGGGAGCTAGCGATGTCGGAAGAATTCAAAGTCATTCAGGATCGTGAAATTTGGGAATTAGTGCCCCCACCAGAAAATAAATCCATACTTGGAAATAGATGGGTATACGACCTGAAAAGAAACGAAAATAATGAAATTGTCCGATTTAAAGCTAGGCTTGTAGCAATGGGTAACAGACAAATTTATGGTGATTCTTACTCCGAAGTTTTTAGCCCTGTCGTGGATTTTACGCTAGTAAGGGTCTTTTTCGCAATTTTTGTCTCGTTTTTAAAATGGTGCCACTTTCAAATTGATGTTAAAAATGCTTATCTTTATGCTGATTTAAAGGAAGAAACTTTCATGCGCCAACCTGAAGGTTTTATTAGTAAAGATCATCCAAATTATGTATGTAAACTTAAGAAATCGCTCTACGGGTTGCACCAATCTGGAAGGAACTGGTTTTTGGAAATAGACGGCGTTCTTAAAAACTTCAATTTTCAGAAATTAGAAGGGTGCAACTGCGTGTATTCAAGAAAGGGCGAAATTTTTCTTTTAATTTATGTGGATGATATTTTAATATTTGCTAAGAACCTGTTTTTAATTAAAAATGTAATTGAGGAAATTAAATCAGTCTATGATATTAAAGAGCTTGGAAAAACTAGAAAACTTTTAGGAATTGAATTTTTAGAAGAAAATAATGAAATTTTTATTCATCAAAATTCCTATATAAGTAAGGTATGTGAAATGTTCTCAGAGTTTAATTTTCCAATGTCTACACTTCCGATTGCTAAAGGCACAACTTTCTCGAAGGACGATTGTCCTAAACACGTTTTTCAAATTCGAGAAATGGAGAAATTGCCGTATCAAAATTTATTGGGGTGTCTTTCATACATTGCTGGAAAAACTCGTCCAGACATTTCTTACGCAGTGAATATTTTTTCTCAATTCCAAGCCAACCCAGGGATCAAACATTGGAAATTTTTACTGCGACTCTTGGGTTATCTAAAATATACTAGCAAATATAAGTTAAATTTAAGTTTTATCAATGAAATAGTAATCCAAGGTTATTCAGATTCTGATTTTGCGGCTAACCGCGAGGATAGAGTATCTATGGGTGGGTCTATCATTTTTATAGATAAAGTTCCTGTTGTTTGGAGAATTTTTAAGCAGAAATGCGTAGTATTATCCACAATGGAAGCTGAATACGTTTCTTTAGGTGAAACCGTAAAAGAAATTGTTTGGTTAAAACAAATCCTCGACGAAATAACGGAATTAGGAGTTGAAGGTTTTAACTTTAAAAGCTCAACCGCTCATTGTGATAATACAGCAGCAATAGATTTTTCAAATTCTCCAATTGAAAACTGTAGAACTAGACACATAGATATTCGTTATCACTTTATCAGGAATCTTATTGATCAAAACATTTTTTCACTTGAATTTGTTAGAACTGATTTAAACCCCGCGGATATTTTTACAAAACCGTTATCGCGAAATAGGTTGGAAAGTTTGTGCAGGATAATTTTTAAAGATAATTTTGTAAATACTGTTTAAATTTTTATATTTATATTTATTGTGTATTTTACATTGTATTTTCATAGTGTACTAGCATTTGATTGTCTCCAAGAGGGGGGAATTTGTTGAACTAAATATAAATTCTTGGAGAAATCAAAAGCTCACCTTTTGTACCTATTCACTGCCTGCACGTTTTCCCCATCGGACATCTCTGCCTTGTCATGCAAAGCGAATTGATGTTGTTGAGATGTCTTACTTTTGCCAGTTTGCTGCCGAAGCCGAAAGAAGAAAGGAGAATTTCCAATTACAGCCGGATGTTGAGTTGCGTATTCCCCATGCAAATTACGTGTGACGTACGTGCTTGCGTGGGGATCGCAACTCGTATATAAGGCAGGCGGCAGCTGGCATCAGTGCTTACTTTTATTCAACTTCCCCGACCTCTCACGTCTCCGATGTGATTGCACATCGTGTTGGGCTTCAGTTGAAGCCGTTGTTTTTTTTTCATTTGAGGTTAATTCCTCTCTGCAGACGTGTGTTAATTTTTACAAATATTTTAAATGAAATGTTATTTTACTAGGTTGAATATTGACCAAGGGAATGTTAAATTGCCGATATTTTTGTCAACGCATATGAGCCACCAGTTCCTGTCCCGAAGGGATTTCACCGAAGGATATCATCAGGATGTCTAATTGATGCCAAGTTTGTTTTCTTCCGCTCACCTTTAACTGAATCGAAAGAAGCAAAGAAACCTTGTGCACTTAGATTTTTTTTTATCTTGGACACCGGTGACTTTATTGTGGATTTATTCAAGGACGTGGTGAATATTTTATCTCTATTTTTCAATGTTGACTCTTTTACCTATCGGTATTTTAACATTATGAGGTCGTTTAACATGTTGTCATTTGTTTAATAAATGTTCATTTTTTTATACAAATATTTGTCATGTATTCTTCTCGGAAAGGCCAAAAGGTCCACTCTAAATTTTCGTTGGCATATCTTAGTTAATTTTTATTTAAATGTAATTTAAATTCTCTAAAGCCAACAATTCAACACTGACTATCTTCCTTTTCTACTTGCTCGCTTACAGCGTCGCTCCTTTCTGGAGCCTTTTTTTGAGGCCGTCAGTATTGGCAGATAGCTGAAATGCTTGACATGTTTTTCAGTTTTGATGATTGTATTTAATCTTTAAAGAAGTGTTAGTTAACTTTTTCGTAGCGTCAGTCAAAAATCTTTGTTAGTCTACCATGTTTATTTTAATTACTTCACGTTCTTATATTTTTATTTAAATGTATTGTGCCGAACCAATAAATGTATTGGATGATTTTAACTTTCGTCAGTCTTCATACTTTAAAACAAACTCTGCTCAAGCACTCTGCTGTTTAAGAAAACTTTTTTAGATTTGATTTTTATCCGAAAGATGTTTTTCTAAACAAAAACTCTGCTTCTCATCTTCCCATGCCCCACATACCAACATTTTTAAAAAAAGGAAAGGTGGCGATCGCTCCTAATTTTTTGAATCGCTCCTTTTTCAAACAAGGTCTCCACGTGGAGAGGGCCACCGCGAATCTTGACCTTTATCTGCAGAACATATCGTTTTTTTTTGTTTTTGCGTTTGTGCTCGTTTTTTCCCCTCTTCTTTTTAAAGCTGAAATGTTCTGCAGAGATCGCGTTTGTTCTGCGACGTACGTTGCACTTTTAAGCACTTTCTGCTCCCGGGGCGTAGGAGTGCCGATTATGCACATGCGTGGGAGCCCTTTTGGCAGCATAAAAAGCTGCGTACAGGAGCTCCTAAGACAGATCCCTTTTTCTTACGGGGCTCTTGTGAGCACTCGCCGTCTTTTTTGTTATGTTCTTTTAATTTTTATATTCATGTTCATATTTTTACTGTTGTTATTTTTAGCCATGTCAATGACCAAATAAATGTGAATTATAAGTTAAACGGATTCAGTTCCAATTTATTAGAAACGCGCAACAGCTATAGCACGTACGTGGCATCGCTGAGACTACTTTCCTTGTACTATTCGGGAAAGGGGCCCTTATTTAGCATCTTTCTTCACTTATACCGTTTTAGCGCCTCCTCCGGTAATTTCGCGCAAATTCAGGAGGGCTCTTATTTGGTATTTTACGGTAAAGCAACCCTTCTGCAACACAAGCATGTTTCCTCCCTTCCTCCCTCAGTTAGAGAAAGGTTGGGAAAACCAATTTAGAATGGTAAGCAGAAGCCAACCTTCTTTGCTTCTCGCGGAATTCATCGCGGTCGAACGAAAAAATATATCTTTGCATAAGAGGAAGTAAGCACTTCTTACAATCATGGATGAAAAATAAACACTATTAAGCACTTTTGAAAACCGCTATGCACCCTGTTATTGCATAAAAAAATTAAGATGCATTTTGAAAGAAAAAATATGCATTGCTCAATTTTTGACAATAAAGAAATTTTAGCATTTTTATTAAGACGTTATTCCATCCTGTAGCGCAAACTCGCATTTTGAGGATTCATATTTTGAAAATTGCAAGTTGAAATCGGACACATAAAATTTCGATCAAGAAACTACAAACCATATCAATACTGGAAAATTGTTTCTTATTTTTGATCAATGTGTTCTATGTTGTAAATTAAAAATAAAAAAATGAGAATAACCGCACACTAAAAGCAGACGCAACAAGATTGTTGCACAACTGCAGAAAAACTAACACGTGGCATCGAAGAAGAAAAAAAAAAAAAAAAAAAAACTAAGAGAAAAAGTTGACGTGGGTAAAAAATAAAATTATTGTCGTACTTTATATTTTTTACAATTTCAGAATAATAATTATCATGACTAGGGCCTTATTGCCGTGAGGCCCGGGCCTAGGGCCCCCATTTTGAGGGGGCTTCCTAATTTTGGTTATTATTATTATTATTATTTTTTTTTTTTTGCAATTTAAAATTTTTTAGAAAAGTATTTAAAAATAGCATTTTCCAAAAACAAACTGTTAGTGTTCTGTTGCTTCTTTGGTCTTTGGTCTGACAATTTGAAATTTGAAAAACAAAATCGATTTTGCACTTTGAGGGCCCCCAGATTTTATTCAAACATTTTGTAATTTAAAAGTCCGACTCTTTGACATTTAAAAAACAAATTAGTTTTTGCTCTTTGGGCCCCAAAATTTTTGTACAACTCTTCGAAATTTGAAAAACAAATTAGTTTTTGCACTTTGTGCCCCCCTCCCCCAATTTTGGTTTAGTGTTAACCTTATTGGCAAACCTACATGGCAAGTTTTACAAACACATAATGAATGTTATGTTTAAAAAATTTTTGTTACGTGAGGGGCCCCCAAACATGAGTTGTGCCTATAGTGATTCAAAATGTAAATTGGGCCCTGATCATGAAAACTAAAAGCAGATGGTATAGGATTATTGCATAATGACATCTAATGCACTAAGTCATTATTAAACAAAAGACTGACAAAAACGGGTCAACTAACCTAATGCGAAAAACAAATAGCACTGATAAGACGTCTCTATTACTATTACTTTAAAATATTCTATTTTGGGAGCAGTCAAAGGGAAATAATTTTGATAATGAAGGTTTTCGGGCAGCTATCGCTTAAACTATTTTTCCGGTGTTTTTTATCAAATACTTTGTAGAAAGACATTTTTGTGCTTTTTAACTGATGTTACCTGCTATTGTATGCAAATAGAAATTAAGCTATGAAGGAGAGAAAAGGTTTAAAGACAGAATGTTTTCTGAAAAGTTGCCCCTGCGAAAAACATCGGCCTTGCATCGGCTTTGAGATGTTTTTCTAAAGTTGACATCGGCCGCAGATGCTGATGGACGATGGCAACTTTGTTGAACAATCGGCGCCGATGCATCGGTCGAGCCTTACTGATGAACTGATGTTGATATAGTGGTGGGAACACAGGCCTTCTCTTTCAGTAGAAAATTCATTTTGATTACCAACAACCGATACTAAAAGGACATTTTTATCAATGGCATTTAACAAAAGGGCGATTCTTTACATACAAAGATAGGAGTACGGAGATGCTAAATATGAAAAAAAAAAAAATCGGCAGATAAATTTAAATGCGGGAAAACTCGAATCCATGACAATTTAAAAAAAGAAAACAAGTAAATGCTTACCAAAGGGTGGGAAGAACAGGCTCAAAAAAAGTAGAGATTAGAAAATTTTTCTTAAGTGAATGAAGTTTCAATGAATTGGTTCGGAGGGCAAAGAAAGTTCCTATTAGTGGAATGCTAATAAAAGAAAATGGAACGCAAATTGACTGAAGCCATTGGAATTAATAGATTTTACAGCGAGCAATGGCCGACTTTAAAAAAAATTGTTTTTAAAACACTGTGGAGAAATTGTTGAAGTGGATGAAAGCTTATGCCACACTGTAATATGCGCATGCAGTGGGTACCTTTTCGCAGGTTATGATGAAAAAGGCATTTAGAATCTTCATGAATATGGAATATTTTCTCGTGTTTTAACTAACAAAAAGTATAAGAGAAAAGTCAGAGAATGCTAAAAGGGCGCGGGGATCGCAAACTCTTAACTTTAGCTTTTTGCACATTACGAAAGAAAGAAAATGCTCTTGTAATTACAAAATCTTTAAAACCGCGTTTGTGTTTATCTGTTTAATTAGTCATTAATTATTTTGTACACTTCTGCACACGTTTAACGTTACTATTGAATATTTGCAAACAACCTCCATTAAACAACCATTTTTTGCAGGAACGAGAGGTGGTCGCTTTAGAGAGGTTTCACTGTATAAAAAGAATGTTAAAAAAATGAGAGCTTTTTTATATTTTATTTATTTTTTGTGTATGTATTGTTGAACATTGTTCAAAAAGTGCCAAAAATAAAAGATCTCATTGATTAATACATGGTTGTACTACTACAAGAGCGGTTCCATTTAACAAAATCCTATGTAGTTATACAGTCCCCCTGAATCTAGTTCTCAGTAGTTTTATTGTCTTAAAAGTGCATGACAAAAAAAGTTTCACCTGTTGACTATTGACAAACAGTTTCCAGTTTCTGAATCTCAAGATGATTTTTTAAGTCAATAATATATTATTCAAAACATCTTATTAATTAAAAACTTTCGATAAATGCATTGAAAAGTGAAAATAAGTCTGCAACTATAATATAACTTCTCATTTGGTCTCTCAGCAAAGTTGACCTACTATGAGCTATTTTATAATTGGCTGGCAACTTGTTAAAAACATCTCAGATAAATAATGATACCGATAACAATATAACCATGATATGTCTTGATGAAAGGCATCTTTGGAGTATGCTGTTCAGTTTTGGTCTCCGTACCTAAAAAAAGGATATTACCTTATTGGAAAGGATTCAAAGGAGGGCTACAAGATTGGTAAGTGGTCTTTCAGACTTAGATTATGAGGTTAGGCTTAAAAGGCTCAATATGTATAGTCTTGAGCAAAGGAGAGTCAGAGGGGACATGATTCAGTTGTTTAAATTCATTAAAACGGGAAATGTTGATGGACTACAGCTATGTGCTGAAAGTAGAACCAGAGGTCATTGTTTTAAACTTTTTAAATATCAGGCTAATCTTGAAATTAGGAAAAACTACTACTTCAATAGGGTTGTATGCAGTTGGAATAGTTTACCGGAAGCGACTGTTAATTGCAGTGGGGTAAAAACTTTTAAGAAAGCTCTTGATGTTCATTGGGGACTGCTAAATTAACTAGGACCAGCCTAGCTGGGCCCTGAGCCTGTTGCTGGTCGTCACTTTTGTATTTGTATTTGTAATCATGACACAGAAGACCTTGCGTATAACAGCAGACATTTTTTCAATGCTCTAAAAATGTGAAATAGTCAAACTAGAAATACGTAGTACATAAAAACTTACTTTATCAAGTGCAGCAACAAAACCAGCTTCATTATTAAATGCAGTCATAACTAAAGCATTATACTTTCCATGTACTTCTAAAATAGTATTAACATAAAGTTTTGGATCATTTATCCCACCATCACCGCACTTTTCTATAGCAGAAAGACCTTGATAATGAATGTGGCTTTCTAATCTGGTCCTTAACTCCCCAAGACCATCAAAGATCCTTGAAACAAGCTGAAACATTCTTCCAAGATCTTAAAGAAAATATAACTTATATGAGAACTATAAAAATTATTATAATATGGTAATGACATGAATACTTAGTATAGTATTAGTAACTTCAGCACAAAGTTACAAGATGTCTGTAACATGTCTTGTATTTGAAATGCTTAAAACTTCTACTTCTTTAGAGAAACAGATGCTAAACACAGTAATATGCCGTACCAAACATTCAAAAACAATGAGATGAATCTTACTTGTCATGGAAACACATCACATACACATGAGCTCAAATAACATTAGTGAGACTTTTGTGACAGAAGTGTTTTCTTACCAAAATTTTACAATAAAAATGGGGTTAACAAATGCCTCTTTCATGAAATTGAACCGCTCATGCAAATTTCAATGAAAAAACATCAATTATGCTTTAAAACAATTTTTAAAAACTTTAATTGCTTTGTTTTTGGATGAAGCCTTGCAAATGATAATGATACAGTAGAACCTTTAAAATCCAAACTTCTAAAATCCGGGAACATCTAAAATCTGGACATTTTTCCAAGTTTAGTTTTTTTTTAACAGATTTGCTTAAAATTTAACATTTCTTATGAAATGCAGTGAAACCTTTTTAATTGAGCATCAAATAAATAAATATTAGGGAATGACTGCCACATTAGCACCGATAGTTCAAAAAACTACCCATCGCTATCGGCCGCTGATGTTAACTTCGAAAAAACATGGGCCCATCAACCTTGAAAAACATCCAAATGCTGATGCAATGTCTATGCTTCTCGTGTGGAAAAATATCTTTCATACTTTATTTTCCTTTTACTTTGGAATGAAAAGTACCGAAAATCACTTTTGTGTATCTAGAAAGAAAAAAAAGGACAATTTCCCGGTCTCGCTATTATTTTTCGATCGGATTTCCCCCTCATCAGTTTCTCAGAGCTGGAAAACAAATGTTAGATACCCTGTTAAGTTACCTCCCTGTTAGAACAGGGCTGGTTTTAAATTTTTATAGAGTTGTTTTAGTTTACTCAAAAGGCCCTCTGTCATATTCTGAATAATTAATTACCATATTGTTGGCTTTAGAAATTATACATTTAAACTTAATTTAAAATGAACTAAAATACTTCCAAAAGTAAATGCCAACGAAATTTAAGTGTGGACCTTTTCTGAGAGGAATACATGACAAAGCATTGGAAAATAAATGAACATTTATTTAACAAGTTTAAAAGTATAACAATTTAAAAGACCTCAAATAAATATCACATTCCCCATGTAAAGCATCAACATTAAATAAAAACAATATATTCACCAAAAGTTCCTGAGCTATAAGTACACCTAAAAGAAAAATCACCGGAGACCAAAGGTAACGATTCACTTTCACCGGTTCTAAGACAAAAAAACTTCGATGTTGAATGTTCATCCAGTTGGTTAATCACCGTCAATCCGTGCAGGGAGGCGAAGTGAAAAACCTCACACAATATGGTTGGCCAGGTGATGTCCTTCAGTAGAACTCCATAATCGGAATCGAAAGATATTTAATTTCATTGATGACTTTTAAAAAACGGGAATTTGATTAATCTCCATGATGGATAGAGCGATCCAACAAGAAAAAACAAATTTAAAGATTCATTCCAGAGGCCATGCGCCTCAGACGACAAAGTGGAATTAACCTCCAAAAAAAAGAGCTTCAACAGAAGCACAACACAATGTGCACTCACGCACTCACATCAGTGAAACATGAGGTCAGGTTGAGTGAAGTCAAGCCAAGCACTGATGCCAGCTGCCGCCTGCCTTAAATACGAGTTGTGATCCCCCCCGCAAGCACCTACGTCATCCGTAATTTGCATGGGGAGTACGCAACTCAACATCAGCTGCAAAAGATAATTCCCTCTTCACTAACTTTGGCATCGGCAGCAAACAGGCAATAGTAAAACATCTCAACTGTTTCATTTAATCGTAAACGTCACTTGTTTACGGCAGAGATGTACAATGGGGGAAAGGAGAAACGTGCAGGCAGTGAAACGGTTTGGGAAAAAAATGGTAAGCTTTTGATTTCTCCAAGTAAACTTACTTATGTAAACTTACAACACGTGTTTTCGGGAGAATGCGCTGCGCGCATATGAAAAAAAAGTGAAAAAATTGACGATGCGGGGCATTGCCGATACACGTACCGCGCATACGATCTTTTTATTAAAGTTCTTTTCCGCTGTTCAAATTTTTTTAGTAGGTCTAAAGCGCTTTCCTTCCCCCTCTCGATAGTCTTTGCACAACGGTCTACGCAAAATTTATTGGCTGGGGAGAGGTTGACGAAGGTGTCCCGTTACACCTCTAAGCAAGGACCGGTTGGATAATGTATAAGTTTTGTTGGTTTCGCGGTCTGCCTGGTCAGACTTCAGTACAGCCAAATGCTTTTTGCCTTGAGCGCATTATAATTTCACCATGCAAAAGTTTTATTTCACAATCAGTGTTTTATTATACCCAACATTTCTCACATAACTAGAAAATTTTGTGAATTATTATTTCTTTTCTGGATTTCGTTTATAAAATGCGCTTTCATCAGATGCTATTTTACGAGTGACCAGGCGGGACTGGGAAGAAAATTTGGCCCGGGCATATTTCAAACAGGCCCTTAGAGAGGAGGAGGGGAGAGGGAGACACACACAAGAAACGGAAAATGAACGCTAATCAGATATTATGCACCCCCCACCGAAAATTTTTGAAATTTACTCAATGACAACAACGAGTTTCAATGGCATTTAAAAAAGAATTTTGGCTTTCAAAATTGCAGTAATTAACATGAAAAGAGGTAGAGTTGAAGAATAAACATGAAAATTATGTATCATCGTATTCTTTGTGTATTGAGTGTGCTACAATCAGTATGTAAACATCAAGTAAAAATTAGGTCTAGTTATGAAAAAGTTAAATGTTCATTGTTCTGGTTTCCAAGTGCTATATAACTATAACATACAATAGTAACAGGTTTCAAAAAAGAAAAACTCACTATCAAATATATATTACAATATTTGCTTAAAAATTATTTTCCTTTAGAAAGCCATTCAGTATTTTAAAAGCTATTTTAAAAGGGGACTCTAATTTGATACATCATCTATTAGACTTTCCATGCTAAGCTTTACTAATATGTCTTTTTCACACGACATTTACATAAACGATTCCAAATTTGTATCGAGTTAAATTACTTCTTAATCTGTTATTAATATACTTAAAAATATAAAAACTCGGCAATCGACCAAGACAACTGGCCTCGAGTGGGCCAGCTTAAGGATTTGTCAGGGACGGCCACGCGAATAGCTCACGCCAGCCCTGAGAATTTGCATCACCTGGATTGAGAAATTCTCAAGGCCGTATTTTGTAGATTGTAGGGATTATAAATATTGTCAGTAAATATAAAGATATGTATTTGAATAATATTACATGTCTACAAGA
Source organism: Octonoba sinensis (assembly GCA_038502835.1). Lineage (NCBI taxonomy): Eukaryota > Metazoa > Arthropoda > Arachnida > Araneae > Uloboridae > Octonoba > Octonoba sinensis. The sequence continues at coordinate 15,833,365 of CM076598.1, read as the reverse complement.
CAGATTTTTCTTATTCATCATAGAAGGGCCATAATACGTAATATTAATATATTAATTAGCTGTTAATAGCTGCTGCCCTTTAGGGCGGCCGTCTACGTTTTCAATACGGACGAGCCGACCCTGAGAATTCCTCAAGAGCTCGTCCATGTAGACAACTTAGGAAGCAGCCTAAAGCGCAAAACTGGTGTATTTATTTATTTTAAAAATTAAAAAATGAAATATAATCAATTTTGCAGTCCCCAAAATTTTGCACCTCAGGCATCTGTTTAGGTTGTCTATAGGGACCAGCTGGGGCCCTGAAAAATTCAACTCAAAACTATAGCGCAGGGAAAGAAAAGAACATTCGGAGTACATAATTAATATTCCTTTCAAAGATGAGATGGGGTCCGAAAACTAATAACATAAAACAATATAATGATTACAGAAAGCGATAGAGTTTCAACATACAGCTGAAGAGAGAAAATTGGGACCAAGTGATTTTGGTAACAGTAAGCAATTGATAACATAAATTTTAAGGCTCGACCGATGCATCGGCCTTGCCGATTGTTCAACAAACTTGCCATCGGCCATCGGCATCGGCGGCCGATGTTAAATTCTGAAAAACATCGGCCCATCGGCCTTAAAAAACATCTAAAAGCCGATGCCAGGCCGATGTTTTCCAACTTTCCACAAAACTTGATACAACTTTCCACAAAACATTCTGTCTTTAACTGTCTTCCTCCTCCATAGCTAGTTTTCTATTTCCATACAATAAGAGGAAGCACAGCAGTTAAAAACAGTTTTCGCCATCATGGGGGAGCCAGGGTTGCTAATTTGGCTATTTTTAAGATAAATACGAAACATTTGGCTTTTGGAATAATTTGCATGTCTTCCTGGCTTTCTTTTGGCTCCTTAATAGTTTTTGGGAGATTTCATAAATATTTTAGTTTTTTACAACAGAAGTTTTAAAGATTTTTAAAAAACAAATACTATTTTTAATTTTAGAACTATGCCAAATTTTGTTTTACACCGTTTTGATAACAAATGGGTGTCGCTTATTTTATATCAGCTCAGGCTCTTATTATCCGGTTGCCTATTTATGCCCAACATGCCCAATTTTCGTGCTGGAGTTAATAGACATTCGGAGGGAATACTCGGAAAAGCAGTCGGATATCTTGTTCTGTGACTTCATTCGACGATTCTACAGAATTCGCTCTTTTGTTCCGAGTCAGCGAGAATTATTCTAAGAATAATTCTCACACATATAGCAAAAGAAGAAGAACAGAAGAGGGAAAGAAATATTGATGTTTCTTCAGCAAGAAAAATATCTGCAGGAATGCTGCTACAAAATGTGTTTTTTTTTTTTTTGCTTAAAGTTGGATGCTTTTGTGATATTGTTGGTATGTTTGTAGCATTTAATCAATCAGCACACCGTTTACTATTAAAATGCATTTTTACGGATCCCAACCGCTATAGATTAACTATTCATGTGTAAATAAATAAGTGAAAAATAAAAGAAACCAACTTAATTTTTGCTGTGAGTTATTTTCGTAAATGCACGACACAAAAATTGAGGATCCCAGTTCTTATAACAAGTTATTGAAAGAAAAAAATAATTCCACATATGCAAGAACGAGAATGACAACAACAATCATAATAATTAAATTGTTACTCATTTTTAATCTTCTTTCGGCATGCTCGCTACTATTTACTGGTTTTTTTTATAATAATTACTAGTATTATCAAGATCCACTTACATATTGCATGCGTATTTCGTTTTTTTCTTCAAAAAATTGCCATAACGGTTGGGATCCGTAGATTTGCAAACGAAGCACAATCGTTCATGTGTATAGTTCTTGTGTCCTAAAATTCCGTGATGCAATCACTGAGCTAAATGAGAGAAATCTGGAGTGAGGACTCCCCATGCTTCAACAGGGCAGCTTGCGAGCCGACGCGCATGAATACAGTGCTCGAGCCATCAAGACAAAAACATCTCTGACTTCCCATTGTGGAAGCATTGGCTCGTATGGTGTATTGTTACAAATTTCGGTTTAATTTATCATAGTTTATCAAAAAATTTTATTTTCGTCATTTAGCAATACCTTTTGCATCCTGTTGTGCAAAGGGATGTAAAAATAAATTCGTGAAACTTAAAAGAAAACGGTGTTAAAGCTCATTTTGATGGCGAATTGCCTATTTAAACTTTAAATGCCTTGTTCTCGTATTCTATCTTTGAATGGCTTTTTTCACAGAAAATTAATTACTATGCCCATAATGTACACAAAATTGTTTTTGGTTGAATAAAGTTTACCTTAAATCATAATATTACAACTTAATTACATTGCTGAAAAACTTTTTCTTTTAGCATTATAGCCTAAATATTTCTCCTGTTTTCTCGATAGTCAAACCTTATTACGTAATATTTTATTATAATTGAAAATATCAGTTACACAAATAGTTAAATCATGTACCTTTTTTGCTTTTATCTTAATTTGCTAGTTAATGGAAATTTCAATAATAATTTTGATGTTTTTGAATTAACTTTTCATTTGAGTAAAATTTTGATTTTTGCGTGTGTTAATTTTTATTTTGTCAAATTGTGGCTGTTTTTAAAAAACATTTATTTTGTTATTTATTTATTATTTTATTACTAAATTAACATCTACACTCAAAGATTTTTAATGAGTTCATAAAGCTTTGAATTGCAGCACTTTTCCCCTGTAAATATACTGATCAGCTGAAATTTTTATTTGTGCATGATTTAAAAAATCATGATAAATACTAGTATGATCATGTTTTTTTGTTACTAAATTAACATCTGCACTCAAAGAGTTTTAATGCGCTTATAAAACTTTGAATTACAGCACACACTTTTTCCCAGCAGATGCACTGATCAGCTATATTTTTAATTAGTGCATGGTTAAAAAAATAAGTAGTATTTCTTTATTATTCTTATTTACTTTTAATATCCATAAATGAAATGTTCCATTAGTGAGAAATATTTAACTTTGTCATAGGCAAGCAAACTTGTAAAATATAAAATTTATAAATGCTTATACATTTCAGATTCATCTCAAAATGACATGCTCCATTCCAGTTATTTGCAAACTTTTTTTAATAAAAATGTTATCCTATAGTATCTCCAAAAAATGACTTCTTTCTTCTTATTTTAAGTGCTTCTTCTTTTTTAATTGTATTATGTTTAAGTGCAATATCGAAGTGCAAAAACTCTAAAAACGCATTTATCGTTTATGGGAATAAAAGTCGCTATATTGATGCTATTCGAAGCTGCTCACTGAAACTTCTTATGAGATTTATAATTTAACTGTGTAAAGTATTTATTCATCAGTAGTCAAGGAGAGTAAATCAATTAATCAGGGCGTCTTACTGTCTAAATAAACATTTTTTAAACCTGCCATAGTCGCACACTCCCACATAGCATTCAAAGATAATAAAAAGTGTCGCAAAATGTTTTTTATCGTGAAAAAATGTATGAATAATTGTTCTAAAATGCTATGAGAAATTTTAAATTATTATATGTCAGGCATTAGAATAAATTTTTTTAGAAAAATCGGAAAAGAATTAAGAGCTCGAGAGCTCTTTAAAGTTAGCCGTTTTATCATTGCGCGAATTGGTAGTTTGCGCGTTTTGCCTTGATGGCTGAAAAGGGTGTGAAGCGGTTCGACCTCCCAGTCCTCGCTCCAGGTTTCTCTTATTATTTAGCTCAGTGGATGCAATGGCGTGCAGCAATAACTGTCGACATTAATTTGTGTAAAAAGAATTGCAGTTTAAACCCTTGAGACTCCAGAGCCCCCTCTTCCCAGAATAAACCTGGTTTCGTCACCGTGAGAACTTTTTTAAAATTTGATAAAAAAGAAAAGATTTCAAATATATTGCAAAATTGAACTAATTTTGTGTTTAAAAATAGCGTTAAAAAGGAAGACATATAATTTAAGCAAATTCGAGTCTCAGGAATTTTGAACAGTTACATTGTTTTCGCAGAAGGTAGCGCCACATATAAAAAAATGTCGGTTATGGGAGGGTGTTTTGAATCGGGTTGGAGGGTTCAATTTGAAACGCAACACTGCTTTTTATACAAACTGCCGTTGTGAAATCGACCATTCTCAAATACGAGAACGAAAACTGCACGTTATTAATTTTAAATTCGTCCGTTTTGACCCCTGGTATTTTGTCTTGCAAAAAACTGGTAGCCAAAGCGCAAATTGAAAAAAAAAAAAAAAAAAAATTTTTTTATTTTTTTTTGCCAGTATCGAATCCCAACTTTAAACAAACTGGTAGCTAAAAACGCGTCGTGCATCTTTGGTCTAACCGTACGTAATAAAAATTATTTTTTTTCTTTTTTAATTCCTTATGTCCAACTCTCACACTATTTTAAAACAACGCGACATTTTGGGCGCTCAGGAATCTTTAATTCAAACAAAATACTGCACTCGTTTAAAAATGAATGAGTTTCATAAAAAAAGAATACTAAATGTTCTAGTTCCTCTGCATCAAAATCAAGGGATTCATGTAAAACTCTACCATGAACTAAAAAACGGAGTTAAAACGATGAATAATCGGAACCAATCTTTGCTTCGTGCACGTGCCTTATAAGATCGCTTTAGCTGATGTTTGTTTTCTTCTGATTGTTTATTCTACATTTATTCAGTTTTGTATTTACTAGTATTACTATTAGTATATCTGAAAAGTAACGGATTAGGGGAATATAAGATCGAAAAATAATATCGCGATCGGGAAATTGTTCTGTTTTTTTTCTAGATACAGGAACGTGATTTTTGGTACTTTTCATTCTGAAGTAAAAATAAATTAAAGTCTGGAAGATATTTTTCCATACGGAAAACATAGGCATTGCATCAGCATTTAGATGTTATTCAAGGTCGATAGGCCAAAGTTTTTCCGAAGTTTCCGAAGAATGCCGGTGGCGATGGCTAGATTTTTTAACTATCGGCACTGGTGCATCGGTCGAGCCCTTATATTTATTTATTTATTGCTCAGTTAAAGATGTTTAACTGCATCTCACATGAAATGTTGCAATTTTAAGCAAGTCTCTTTAAAAAAAAAATTAATAAAACTGAAATCGGAAAAATGTCCGAACTTTCAAAGTTACTGTATCATGTAAACTTCCCCCGAAGTCTTTTATGGTGCTTGAATAAGGCATTTATGTTTTTATAAACATAAAAATAAATAAATGATTTAAATGACATTTTTGACAAGCATTCTACACGTGGTTTAAAGGGAAGTTTTTCCATCGGCCATCGGCATCGGCCGATGGAAGAGCAAAATAATCGGCCATCGGCCGATCTTGGAACAATCGGCCAACAATCGGCATCGGCCCATCGGCCAAAAAATGCCATCGGTCGAGCCCTAATAAATTTGCAACCACATTAAACAGCGACTACTGTGCATGTTTCCAATAAATGAAATGAAAATCAGAAAAACCAGTACTTACCTTCATTTTTATCATCATTTAGAAGGTTTTGAAATTCTGAATGAAATATCTCAAGGTGTTTTTGAATTAGAACTTTTTCACATGTTTTGGCAACAATATCAAGTGTTGTCTCATGTAGATATAACTGAACTCGTCTTTGCTCTTCTAACAGCCTTTGTTCAGCCTGCAACAAAAAACATTTGTAAGATCACGTTAAAGATCCCCGGTACTCTCGGCTAAATTTTATTCCAAGTGCAATTTGCATGAGAGCCTTGGTGCTTGTACCTTGTGAGAAACTGGGGTGTCGGAGTTCTCAAATAGTAATGGCAATCGCTGCTAGTGGTGCCACATGAAAGAAATTTTGCTAGTTCCTAGGGAATGTCCTAGGTCTGCAAATGGCAAGCAGCCAATACACAGCCCCCCATTGAAACTACAACACAATTATTTATATTTTCATAGTTTACTTTTGTATAAAACTAATAATTATGTTGGAGAAACAATTGTGTTTTCATACATTTTCTAAAAAGAATTTCTAACCCCCCTGAGCGGAGGGGGTCTAAGGGGGAGGGGGAGGGTGATCCCTCTTTCTTGGAACGCCAAATGGCAAAGGAGAAAGGAAGGTGGTTTTCGACCTTCAATCTGGACTTTAGTGTTTTAAAATATATATTTATATATATTTTTTTTTTTTTGCAGAGTACAGGGGGGAAAAAACGCATGATCCCTGACCGATCCGGTTGATTGGACATCCGGTTAAGCGGCGTCCGGATAAGTGACGCTCTACTGTATACTTGCATGTAAGTAAAGCAATTTAATACAAAAAATGGAGGTTCAAAATTAGGGGGGTGGAACCTCTATTTATAAATGGGGCAACATTTTCAAGGGGTTTTGGTACAAATGGATAAGTGCTTATTCATTCTAATATAATTTCATATAGTCAAACTGTTAATCAAAGGCTAAGTATAGTAAAAACCCATACTATACAAAATCTTTAAAGAAAGTGCCATTACAAAACCATATTTCACTTGTACCACAGGCATGGCCGTGCAGGTACCGCTAGTAATTAAGAGTACACAAAATTTTTAATAAAATAAACAAGTTTAAGATAAGCAAGCAATATCAACCTTTTTCATATATTCTGTGACGGGATTCTGTCGAATGAAATCTGTACTTTCTGTTGTATAGAACCTTTCCGTATCACCAAGGAATGTATTTTCAAAAGCTTCTTTATAAACAGAAAGATTTTGCCCTCTTGCAGAAGGGTCGTCTTCATTTAGCCCCAGCTCAACTATTAAGATAAAAGAAAACTGCTTTATAAACCACAATATCAAACTTTGCTTCAATTTAACTTTTAAAATACCATTAAATTACTTTTTTAAATTTTGTGATACGTTGACATCTCTTTAAATGCAACCATATCTAATGCAAAAATCATTAGAACTTTATAACTAAACGGCAAGTTCTTGAAAAATGAGCGAGTTTATCAATTAAAAACAAATCAAACAGCATGAATAATACATATATAGATACATAAGAGTGGAATGAAAGCTCCAGAAAAAACATTTTTCAAAATTTATTTTCGCTGTGGGTGGGAAAGTTGGTTACTGTGCATGTTAGTTGCCATATGAAATCCATTCACATCTTCTAAAGCCACAAATGCCTCAAAAGTAGTCAAAAATTGGAATTTTATATCCCGCTCCTTCCCACCCCAAAATATTATGTGAATCTGTTAAAAGCAGTAATAATAAAATGAAACAGCTAGCTTCAAACTTTTTTGAGCTTTTAATGTAGAACTCTCAGCATATGTTCTAAAGACAAAATCCTATCCACAATTTTCCAAAAAAGGAATAAGATTAAACAGGGTTTGTACGCTTTTGGCAAAACCAAAAATAAGGACGTCCTACGGACTTTTTAAGGACCTACAAAAAATTTTAAGGACCTCACAAATGTTTCACAATATACAAACTGTTATGTTTATTTCAAAAGGAAGCATTATTGAAAGAGGAAATTGATTTAACATCGCATTTTTATTAGGAACACAACACAAACACTTTTATGGAGCTCTCTTTGTCTTGTTGCTTTTCTAATGTCCAATACAGTCAGGGAGTTAAATAATTATTGTAGCTAGTAATAAGAAGCACACAGCACAAGTATTAATCATATATAAGAAAGTGAAAAATTATCAAAAATGGTTAAAGCTATAAAATACAAGTTAAATGAAAAATAATTTACATAAAAAAAATTGTTGAAGAAAACGCTGCACTTTGTCTTGAGAATTTGTGTTTAATTTAGATTTTTTTTTTCATTTTACTTAACTTATGTTGCCAGCATCTCAATTTAGGCTTACTTAAATTTTTATCTCTGACATAAATAATTTTTTAAAATTATTTAGAAGAGCTTAGAAAAATTCTGAAAAAAACTTTTTCAACTTGAGAAAAATATTTCATTTTGGAAACAACATACAAATTAAAAATGGAGCTTATTTGCTTAAAACTTTGTATACATTACCCTCAAATAGTAACAACAAAAATTTAACTAAAATAAAGTTTCAAAAAAATTGAACAATATTTTTAAATAAAAATTAAAACAAGCAGACTACAGGCTGCAAATACTAAAACAACTGTCAACTTTTTAAATAATTGATATATTTACAGGATGCAAAAAGATAGAAGTCTCAAAAGCTGCATGCAATTTTCGGCGAAGCACGTGCTAGATGTTAGCAAGTTTCCGAAAAATAGGCTTTTACATTTCCGCGTTATAAGTTATGAAAATTCGTGTAAATTAATACATGTCTTTTTTAAAAGTTTCTTCAAAAATTATCTTGTTTTGAAGTACAATCCCTTTAGATAAAAATACTTGTACATTAGCTTGAAAAATCGGATTTTTTTTTGCAAAAAATCGAATTTTCGAGGTTCACAAAAAAAAAAAAACAGAAAAATAAGGGAAAACGGAGCATTAGGCAACTACGGTGTATAGGTTTAAGAAGAGGTCGATTCCTTCAATTTACTGCAAATTAAGAAATTTCACAAGATACAAACTTTGATTAACACAGCAAATATCCATCATCTCCCACACAACAAAACCCCACAGCGAACGATCAAGAAGCCAAATTGCTTGATAAAAATTTACTAAATATTAAAACATTACTTTAAAACAAATTAATTTTTTAGATATATATATTTTATTTGATTTAAAAAAAAACAATGGGAGAACAAACTGTTTAGCGAAAGATCAGATAAAAAGCGATCGGGAGAGTTGGCAACCCGCCGCTTATTATAGTGTAAGGTGTAAGAAAAATGATAATGAAAATAAATCATTCATTTATCTTTAACAGTATAAAGAAGCGATAATCATTCATGCGATTGGCCAAACAAAAAGAAAGCTGAAAGTTTTTTTTGCCTACATATTAGTTAAATGTATCTCTTTTATTGAGCTAGATGTCAACAATATGCATCTTTGAAGTATTAACCCCCCCCCCCCCCCCCGCCCCTTAAATTAAAAAAAAAGGTTCAAAAGCAATATTTATTTACTGATTACTTGTTAAGAGCTGCTCCCACTTGCTTTATAATTGTTTAGAATGTAGATGATTTAGCAACAATTTTCATGCAAAAAAAATATTTATTTACTTTGAAACTAAATTTAATACATAGTATCGAATCCCAAATTTGATATCCCGAAATTCGGCTCTTTTTCGAAAATTCCCGATTTTTGTTTATTCATAAAAAATTTTCCCCTCGCGTCCTTAAAAAAGCCCGTTTTTCAAATTTTATTCCTTTTTCTTTTCTTTTTTTTAAAAGCAAAATGAGGGAATTTGTGTGATTTATTTTTCTGTGGTCTTAAATGATACCCAGTTACTGGGCACCATTGAATTTTGTACAAATGCTCGTGTTTTGATTCGACTTCTCTTACTAATATTTACATTTTTTTAGATATAGCTCGATTTTCTTTTTCCTACAATTGCAGGAAATAGCAAATTGGGAGCTGCCATGTGGGTGCATACAAGTTAATTTTAACGGAATTGGGTGTTGTAGTTTGAAGCATTTTATCAAAATCCATGAACCTTTTCTTTTTGTAAAAAGATATAACACATCAATTTACTTATAACTTTTCAAAAAAATTAAAAAAACAAGAGTTACTTATTTATTTACCAGTTGAGAAAGCACTGAAGTTTGTAGTAAAAATGCGATGATGTTTATGTAAGTCCGCCATTTTTGGTCCTGTCAATCCGCCGTTTTAGGTCTGTCCGAAAGCCACGATAGTACCGGACCCGAGCAAACCAAATTTGAGGTTCGATTAAATAGTTGAAATGAAAGAAGTTTGATTCTTGTGAAGAATACAAAACATAGCAAAACAAATAAAGTGAATGGGTACCTTCTTAGTTTAACAAAAAAAAAGCACCTGGAATAAAAAAATAAGGACTTTTTAAGGCCTTAAAAATGAAAATGAACATTAAGGACTTTCTAAGGACCTTTAAGGACCGTATGAACCCTGTTAAAGCAGAAAATTAAGTTCCTCCCCTCCCCCACCACTCCAAGCTTACAGATATGGAAAAAAATCCATATTTACTCTTTTTATTGGACAGACTTGGAAAATTTTATTTCTCACAATAACATGAGAGGAAAAGGTTTTAACTATAACATCCCAGCAAACAATTATTAAAATATTTTCTACATTGGTTTTAACATTTCTATTTTCCTAAAATATGTCCCTTAAATTAAAGCATCAACACTTTATCATTCATACTGATCAAAATACAACATAACAAAGATGCTTTCTGGGACCACAGAAAGGTCAGGTTATACTTTACCATAACAATTCATAACACCACTGACAAGTCTGGTATTGATAGTTTCTCCATTTCTTTCTTTCTCAATAAGTTTCAAAACCGCACTGGTAACCTAATTGAGACAACATTCTAAATAAACCAGTTGTACAAAAATACACAGACAAATGAGTGATCATAATTACTGCAGAAATTTAATGTGGATATAGACATAAGCATATTTCTGGTTTTTTATTAAGTGCATGTTTTCTTTCATTTTTCTGATTACAGGGACAATAAAATATTTGACCGGCAATTTTACCGAGTTCGAAGAATAATTTAGAAAAAGTATTAACAATTTCAACTGTTATTTTATATAATACATTTTACATTTCAAAAGAAAAAAAACGTGATCTTTAAACACTATCTAAATCTTTAATGTGCTGTTTAATGGAATCTACTTAATTAGGGCTCGACCGATGGCATTTTTTGGCCGATGGGCCGATGCCGATTGTTCCGAGATCGGCCGACGGCCGATTGCCGATTATTCTCCTCTTCCATCGGCCGATGGAAAAAAAAGTCGCTTTAAACCATTAAAACGTGTAGAATGCTTGTCAAAAATATCATTTAAATCATTTACTATTTATTTTTATGTTTATAAAAACATAAATGCATTATTCAAGTAAGTCCGTAAAACTGTTTGGGGGAAGTTTACATAATAATTAAAACTGAAAGAATCACTCGCGATTCTAGTAAAGTAATTAATCTATTTGGAGGTTAAAAAAAATTAAAAATGCTATATCGGAGGATTTTCAATTCTTTTTTTTTTTTCTTATCTTTGCAAAAAAAAAATACTCAACAACTATTGGATCGGCTCGGGTCTAATTCCCTTTGCTTCAACATTTTCTCTTTATAAAACCTGCACTGCAAATGCCAAGTGCAGCTGCCTTTATTTTCTTATTTTTTTCATGGAGAGGAATGCAGATGTTATGACACAGACTAGGGATGTAACGAATATTCGGCCACTATTCGGTATTCGATCTATTCGGCCCTTTGACCGAATATTGACGGACTATTCGGCAGCATAGTTCTGCTGTAGTAAAAATGTAAAAAAATAAAGAAATTAGTAGATTTTAAACATTTAAAAGTCCTTATTAAAAGAAAAACGGACAAAAATGAGGCAACTAACCTAGTGCGAAAAACAAATAGCACTCATAAGACGCCTCTATGACTTTTACTTTAACATTGTCTATTTCGCGAGCATTCTGTTCAACGAGAACTATTTTAATAATGAAGGTTTTCGGGCAGCGATCGCTTAAACTAGTTTTCCGAATTTATTATCAAATACTTTTGTAGAATGACATTATTTTTGCGTTTTTTTCAAACTTATGTGCTGCCTGTTATTGTATGGAAATAGAAAGTGAGCTATGGAGAAAAAAAGAAAGTGAAAGACAGAATGTTTTCTTTAAAGTTGTCACTGCGATAAACATCGGCCTTGCATCGGCTATTAGATGCTTTTTAAGGCCGATGGGCCGATGTTTTTCTAAAGTTAACATCTGCCGCCGATGCCGATGGCCGATGGCAACTTTGTTGAACAATCGGCGCCGATGCATCGGTCGAGCCTTATACTTAATTAAATACAAAATCTGCTATATCTTTTTAAAAAGGCTACATTGAATAGTAAATATTTATCCTATCAACATGTACAAATTTCAAAATTAATTTCATGAACCACTGACTTATAGGATCTGAAGGGAAAAGTTTATACCTGTTTGTGTAAAGGCCGGAACAAAAAATCACGCCAAGAAACTAGAGCAAGCTAAAAATGCAAGGAAATAAATATTAAAAGGATATGTATGTGAAAATTATAAAGTAATGAGTCTTTATAAGCTTATGTATTTAAAAATCATTTCCATACGATTAATAAATAATAGAAATTAACAGATAAGCATACTGAAATCGTAACACTTGGAATTTAGATTTTAGAACAAATCTGTATGAAAGTATAGAATTAGAATATGATTTACAAAATAAGAAAGTAAAATGTCATCAAATTAATGGAATTATGAAGACAAGAAATCAGAGTTGGGGTGTTGGAAGCCCAAAATTTTACCGTCCAAAAGTGTCAAACTGTCCTACAGCTAAAGAGGTCTAATGCAATCAATTTATATCTAATGAAATATTAGTAATGCATAAATATAAATAGCAATTAGTTATAATTAATAAATATTTGATAATATTTTTTCTGAGATGTTAATTTGAAAAAAAAAATTATGTGAAAAATGTAAGAAAATTGCTAATATCTCTATTACATAAAAGCTTCCCTATGAAAGTTGATTTTGCTGTGAAAAGATAGTACCAGAGTAATTAATTTCAGCTCCACTTATGACTTATAATTGCCATTAAACGCTATTATATATTTAGAAGTAAAAAAAAAACTTTTTTACTTCTAAATATATAATAGTGTTTGTTACTGCGTTATAATATTTTACATGATGTCTTAGCAAATATTATTATTTTAATTCTACACTGAATAATAATAAATTGATGATAAACTGTCGGCACTAACATTTTAAAACTAGCAAAATTTTCATTTTCCATTTTTAACATAATCTATTCTGTATAACAATAAACAAAAAAAAATTGTAACTTGATAATTTTTAGATAACATTATCAGCATTTTCTGAGAGTAGATTGGTGGTAATTTAGTGTGAGAAATTCAAACGGCACTATAGTCATTTGCTTGAAAGTAAGGAAATGTTAACTTGAAAAGTAGAGTTCCCATTCTAATTCAACTTCTATGTAACCAGATTTAGATTACAATCATCTGTATAAGTTTTCTTAAATCCACTCAAATTTTAATATTAATAATATACTACTTTAATACATTTTATTCTGTTTTTGATATTTGCTCATAAAATGCAACTTCACTTAAGATATAGTTTTGGACAGTTTATACACTTTTGGACAGAAGCAGTATTTTGGACACTACAGTAAAAACCATGTTTTTTTTTGTAGTGTCCCAAATCTTGCCAACCCTGCAAGAAATTAAAATTTTTGAGCCTAAAACTTCACTGAAAATTCTTCACAGCTTTTTATTTCTAACAAACATTTCTGAAATACATACTTGATAAATTTCATATATTTGTTTCCTTCCTTCATCACATTCTCTTTTTACCCAATGCCTATTTAAATAAGAGCATATGCCATTTAAAACTTTACTAGAAAACTGATATTCTTCCCACTGTCTTGTATAAAACCGTAGAACTTCTTCATCCATTAAGTCAATTCCATCCTAAAATATAATTAATAATCTGTTTTACAAAATTTCACTTCAGTGTTATAAAAAGTACAAAAAAAAAAAAAAACATGAAATATTTACTTGCAGTCTTTTTACTTAAAATTAGGGAAGTAAAACAAAGCAATAACATATGAAAGCATTTTCAAAAAATGAGAAAAAAATAATATACAGTAGAACCCAGGTTTAACATTTTTTGAGGGACTGGTAGGAAAATTTACATTAGGCGGGCTCAAACAAAGCGTACTCAAGCTCCGACACATTTGCAAATGCTTGTGATTCATGTCATTCAACTTTACGGTCAGATGAAACTTAAAAGATTTTTTTCTATTATGATTACTTCTTCAGCTAAAGAGTATGATTTACGATGCTTAGAAGCTATGGTTCCAGATTTTTAACTCTTAAAAAGGGCAAATTAATGTGAACATATATTAAATGAGATCGAATTCCGAAAGCTACCAGCCCTTCACATCAGTTCCAGATACATGTACAGTAACTCCTATTCGCAGTAATTATTCCATCCAACAAATGAATCCATTAATATAGTTAATGGGTGGATAGCGTAGTTGGTCACGACGGCCAACTCTTTACAGTTGGAACAAGACAGGAGCAAAAACAAAATCCCCACTTGCCCTGAATAAAGGTGCATACACCAAAACCAGGTAGGAAATCCTCCCTCTCTACTAAAGGAACACCAGAAAAGAAAAGATGAACAAAGATGACAGGAGGGGGGGGGGGGGGGAACTAATGAATACCCTTGAGCAGGGATGGCGAGCCTTTTTGAGACATGGGTCAAATTTGTTCATTTTTTTTTTTAGAACTAGCTCATAGGACACTAATGCCCATTTGCATCAAAGTTAAGTTTTAAAATTTTCAAGTGGGTGTTTTTAAAACAAAATATCTTTAAAATTAAATTGGCTTAACTGGCAAAGAGGGTCGTGGTTTGACAATTTAAAACTTTTTAGTGGGGTTAAAAATTCTTAAGTGTTTGATGGTTTGAACAAGGAATGACGAAAATTACATACATTTTATTTGAAGAAAGTGCTTTAAATATGATTATTTGCTTTGGTTTGTCGATTTTTTTTCTACAAACAAAATGTGAGTGAAATTAAACTTTATTTGATATTTTGTAAACACTTAAGCTTGATTCAAAATACTACAAACGCATTTGTCGTCATTTGCGTAACTTTAACAAACTGAAGGTTATAGACAACATTTAACACTCGTCGGTCGCGTGGTATCTCCCAGATACAAAGCTTTGAAATTCTTTTCTTTTGAATTAAAAGAAGAATGCCACAACCTTGACCAGAGCAATATCTACCCTTACGGTCACAAGGTCTTATGGAATGTTATAGGAGTAGGTGTCGGGGAATTTTTTCTCACTTTTGAGGGTTCATCTGCGATTTGTATCTGTGGGATACAGTACGACTGATGACGTTTGCCAGTTGGTTATATTGATTTTTTTAATTTTTGACTTTATTTTTCTTTAAAAAATGAATAAAAAATGCTTTCTAGATTTAAATGATCAGAAAGGTCTTGAAACAGTTCATAAAATTTTATTTTTTGAGAAAAATGAAGATTTAGATGCAGAAATTTTTGATGAAAGTGATAAGGATGAAGAAGATTTCATGGAATGTTATTCTGGTTATGGAATGTCATTCAACAAAAAGACTAGGTTAACGCAATAAAAGTGCCCAAAATGCAGCGGAAGTTTTAGCTTAGAACATGCCATGATGTTTTGTAAAAAATGTGCAATTTATGAACCAAATGTATCAGAGTCGGATTAATTTCTTTATCTGCTAAAATTATTTCAATAGTTAATATTTTAATTAAGTGTATTTTCACTTAATATAATTATATATAAACACCTATTGTACGCATATATTTTATTACTTTACATTTTATTTTTTGTTTGTAAGTATTTGTGTTGTAATTTAATATTTTCATTGTATTTTGTAAATAAAGGAAATAAAAGAGAGGTAAGGGTCCAAGCGTAGGGGAGGTGGAACCTGGTACAAAAAAACTATGAGATACAGCGCACCAGATAGTGCAAGATTTGGAGCGCGCCTGACGGAGCGTTAAATTGCTTTTGCAATACAGTGCTTGAGAAAATACAGCCACGAAGAGAGTAATGGTATCTGAACCCGAAAATCCTTCACCTTCCGCCAAACTGCATGCTGTAAAGAAGCAGAGAACCGAACCTGGACCATCATATAGTCAAGCTCTCTCTGGAGTGAAAATGGCTGTCAGTAAGACCCCTCATACAGAGGAGAAACTAATGAAGAATAATGTCGACTATATACAGAGGAGAAACTTATGAAGAATGATGTCGACTATATACAGGCCTAGAAGTGGTATTTAAGAAAATAAAATAGGAAATATAGGACTTTTTTGAAAAATTATAGGAATTTTTAAGAAAATATAGGAACTTTTAAAAACAAAATATTATAGGCTATTAAACACTTTAAATGTACAACAATTGCTCATAATAGATGATATATATAATCCCACATCTGTAATAGATTAATTATGCATGTAATACAAACATTATGATGCATAAAATTATTTTCAAGTGTTTTCATAGCACAAAAGATTTGTTTTAATCAATATGCCTTCAAATTTTAAATATGGATCAGTAGATAGTTTACTAGGCTGAGAAGAAAAATTGGGAAGGTATTTTTTCAATTAATTTGGCTTTCATCATCAATACTACTGTTAAAATTTATTTAATGAGAAAATATAAATCATTTTTATCAAAGTGATGTCAATTATTAGTTTGATATCTGTAATGGTCATAAAGTGCAAGTCATTTTTTTAAAAAATAGGCTAACTAGAATTCTATTTACATTTACTGTCAATGCAATTATAAATTATTCTTTAAATTCCAACTTTGAAATATATATATATATATTTTAAAAATTATGTTTGAAACAAATATTATTACCCATCTATTTCTGCACCTTTCTCGATGCTGTATTTAAAAGTATCTGTGGTATAACTTAAAGAATTATTTATGTTGAACCATGATGGAAAAGTTTGAGATGTAACATTTTCAAAACACTTTTATTTACATAATATTTACATTTTCACTCTTTTATTTTCAATGAACAAATTATTTATAGGGCTCGACCGATGGCATTTTTTGGCCTATGATAATTGTTACAAGATGGCTGATTATTTTCCCTTTCCATCGGCCGATTGCAAAACTTCGCTTTAAACCATTAAAATATGCAGAATGTTTGTCAAAAAAGTTTTATATCATATAAATCATTCCTTTTATATATATATCTATAAAACATTAATACAGGTAGACCTTCGAAAATCCAGACATTTTTCCGATTTCTGTTTTATTAATTTTTTTTTTAAGAGACTTGCTTAAAATTTTAACATTTCTTGTGAAATACAGTTAAACCCTTTTTATTGAGCACCAAATAAATAAATAAATATTAGGGATCGACCGATACATCAGAGCCGATAGTTCAAAAAACTAGCCACTGCCATCGGATGCCGATATTAACTTCGGAAAAGCATAAACCCATTGACCTTGAAGAACATTTAAATGTTGATGCAATGCGTATGTTTCTTGTGTGATCTATGTCTTGTCTACCGTAAAATACCGAACAAGCGCCCCCGCCCCAACTTGGATTGTCATTGAAATTATAAAGAAGGAACAAAAGAAATAATTAGCAAAAATCGCAGAAACTAATATTTTTTTTACAAAAATGGCGATCGCAAAAGTGGACCATTCTCGAATATGAGTACGAAAATTGCTCGATTACAATCTTAAATTCATTCACTAAATTTTATTTTCATTATTTTTAAAACATTAATTCCTACTTTCATGCTGTGTTTAAAAGAATGCACTTTCAAACTGGCGAACCATCATCATTGGGGTGCGAATAGTTGCGCAAGCATTTTCAGTTTTGCAAGTTAGCATAACAATATCCGATTTAAAACAAAGATGACAGAAAAAAAATTTAAAAAAAAAAAATTCTTATTGCACATTCAAGTAACTAAAAAAAAATCAAGCATGCGTCAGGCAAGGGGAATGAATGTTTTGCACCTGCCTCGGTCGCTTCAGCTGTTATATTTTCTTGCTATTGTTTATAATTATAATCAATTTATTTATTAATACAGAGGAAAACATATGAAAGGAGGTTAAATGCAGAGCTGTGCATTCAGCGGGATCGAAATTTGTTTGCCTCTTTACTTTTTTTCTCTCTTTTTATTTTTGAGGGGGGGATCGATCGGAACGAATTTTGGCTAAACAAACAAGTAATAGATGAGCCTTTACTGTGGTACTGCTTTCAATGAATCATGGATGGGTGCGCGGTATAATCGGTACGTTTTTTCGCTTGTACTGCGCTCAATCCAGTATTTTCGCAAAATTTTGGGGGCGCTTATCCGGTATTTTACGGTATATCTTTTGGACTTTAATTTCTTTTTCCTTCGGAACTAAAAGCACCGAAAATCGCTTTCGTGTATCTAGGGGAAAAGATTTTAAAAATGGACAATTTCTCGATCAGGCTATTATTTTTGGATCGGATTTTCTCTTCATCCATTTCTTTTTAGACACTAATAACAAAAAATGGGTAATACAAAACTAAATAAATAAAGAATAAACAATCACAAGAAAAGAAAACATCAGCTAAAGCAACTGTGCAAGGCACGTGCACGAAGCACAACTGGTTCCGATGATTCATCGTTTTAACTTTGTTTTCTAGTCAATGGTCAACCTCTTTAAAAAAGAAAAATTAAAACTGAAATCCAGTTGCATACTCGATAAACAAAAGCAATTGCAAATTCGTCGGAGCAGGGAAAAGCAGATGTGCGTTCCCAAACTTCCCACACCTGCAAAAGAAAGGAGCGATCCACTCCCGTAGGAGGGGAGTGTAAAAAAGAGGGGATATGCCGTGGCGAGGCTGGCGGGAATCGTGGTGGTGTAAGAACGAGGGGCGAAGATAAAAAGAAAAAAGGAAGCAGAGGGATAAAAATATAGGAAAAAAAAAGGAAGCGGAGGGCTCAAAAAATAGGAAAGCTAGAAATTATAGGAATATTTTCAAATTTATAGGAAATATAGGAACGCTGCGAGGCCTGTATATATCTTTTGGGCAATAGATGATGCCATCAACGAAATGCAGGAGGGTAAGGGCCCCCAAATCAACTCTTCGGGGTTGGTTGGCGGTGCCCTTATTATAAACTACACAAATGACGATACTGCAACTTGGCTTAAAGAGATCTTTTGTGGGGATCTGTGGCACAAGCTGGGAATAGAACTATTGCCAGCTTCGCAGCTGCCGAAACCCGTGAAAATACTCTTCAAAATTTGCAACATTAATATTGTCGAGTCAGCAAAATTGTTCAACAGACTTTATCTGTGCAATGAGGGCCTTGACACAACAGAATGGCGTCCGAGGGTCAGGTCAGTATTTAACAATATCGCCAAGTGGATAATTCTGTGGCCAAATTGACACTTTGTCAAATGCTGCAAAGCTCAAGAGATAAGCTCTGTCAACTAGGTTATATCAGAAGAGAAGATGGAACATATACTGAGGATGGTCAAGGTACACTCGAAGAAATGTTCAGATTTCATCTCCCTGACTCAACTATTATAACAGATGAGGAGATTATTACTCCTTAATGTACTCAACGTGACAATAAGGTGAATTGGAACCTGGTCAAAACAATCGTAACGCACGATAAAATTGCATGGGCGATCAACTCATTCAGGCCTTTTAAAACTCCTGATATAGATGAAATAATACCTATCTTACTCCAAGAAGTCAGTGATATCATTATACCACACTTGTGCAGGATATTTAAATCCTGTTTGGTATATAGTTATGTCCCTACTGCCTGGCGTACCTGCAGAGTTGTTTTTATACCTAAACCGGGTAAACCATGCTATAACAAAGCTAAAGCATATAGGCCAATTAGCCTTATGTCATTTCTTCTCAAAACCTTAGAGAAGTTGATAGACAGGCGCATCAGAGATGATGTGCTGAAAATCAACCCACTCTCCAGGCAACAACATGCCTATCAACCAGACAAATCAAATGAAACTGCCCTCTATGAATTAACTACAATTCTAGATGGAGCTGTAAACAGTAAAGAATTGGTACTCGCTGCCTTTTCTTGATATTGAAGGGGCCTTTGATCGAGTGCCCACTCAAGTTATTCTGAATGCTCTTATGAGAAGAAACATTGACCATCTAGTGTGTACCTGGATTGGAGGCGCACTATCTACTAGATCAGTACAAGCAACTCTCTTAGATGACACACTTGCTGTTACGAACTCCAAAGGCTTCCCACAGGGAGGTGTCCTTTCACCACTTTTATGGAGCCTTGTTGTTGATGAAATATTAAATAGAATTAATCTATCAGGTGTGACCTGTATTGGTTATGCAGATGACATAACCTTAGTAGTAAGAGGAAAATTCCAGGATACTGTAACTGGCCTCATGAAATCTGCCCTCAAAATGGTTGAAAACTGCTGCAAGGAAGTTAGCCTAACTGTCAATCCTGGCAAGACAAACCTTGTACTTTTTACTAGAAAAAGAATTAAAGATGTGCAAAGCGTAGAATTCTTTAATACTAAACTTGCATACTCTAATGAGGTTAAATATCTTGGTATCATTTTTGACAAGACTTTGACTTGGAACAGTCATGTCGAATACAGCACCACTAAGGCAAAAAGAATATTCTGGGCCTGCAGACGAGCAATTGGTCCTAATTGGGGCTTTTCACCAAGTATTGTCCACTGGATTTATACTAAAGTAATCATCCCCATTGCATTATAACTTATGGATCCATCGCATGGTGGGGCAAACCCTGCGTGTGACAACAATAAAAGAGCTTACTAGTCTCCAAAGAATGGCTACTATATCAATGACAAGTGACATGAGGACTACCCCCTCAGACCCTGGAGTTCTTACTAGGCATTCTACCACTTCATAAGCAGGTAGAGATGGAAGCAATTCTTTGCTCCCAAAGAATAAAATTTCTAAAACTACGGACATTTTCCTCCGACAGATCCTTATACAAATTTAATACTGATCAAGAATCACCTACTGTTTTCAATGAATTCAGACCGCATGCTTAAATGTTTTGACTTTTAGTCAAAACAGAATGTCATATTCCCTTCCAGAGTCGAATGGGAAAACCCTATTAAGCTTATTGGCCATGCTGATGAAGTTTGGTTCACTGATGGCTCTAAGACTTCCTATGGCCAAGGCTACGGAGTTTTTTGCCCAAATAGAAAAATTAGCATCTACTCTTCTCTGGGAAGGCCAGTAACTGGCTAACTAGGCTGAAGTGATGGCCATCCTGGCATGCGTAAGTAACTGCCTAAATAGAAACATCTCTGGCAAAACCATTAAAATCTTCTCTTATAGCAAGGCTGATCTTGCACAAGCACTGCTTCTCATCAAATATTGTTTGGGAATGCTATAACACTATTGTCGAACTGGTTGCAGTGAATAGGGTAACTCTTTATTGGGCCCCTAGCCACCGTGGCATTTATGGCAATAAAATAGCTGACCAACTTGCTAAATTGGGCTCTAAAACACCCTTTATTGGCCCAGAACCAGTTCTTGGTCTGTATCACAGCATAAGAAAAACGATAAAGGAACTCCTTCTACAAGAGACACATAACGCTTGGCTTAAAAGTAACAATCAAAGACAAACGAGGAACTTGACCAAAATTATCCCTGGTTAAGATCTGCTGAAACTCAATAGAAATGATATAAGGGTGATCATTGGTCTTTTAACTGGTCATAGTAATTTCAAGACACATCAATGGGAATGCGATTACTTCTCTGCACAACGATTTGAATATCTTGGATATCACTATATCAAACCCTGGGAACTACCCGGTTTCCCTGCAAAATTATTGCTGAAATTTGTCTCAGCCACTGGTCTGTTTCACTCACTAATTGGGGTTGTTAGTACAATAGCCCTGAGGTCGCAGTGCTAGAGCTCCTCACAGCCAACCCCAAAAAAATTCATTCATTCACATCAATTATCCACATAAATAAGAAAATCTAATTAAACCCGCATGAACGAATGATTGCCTAGAGAAACACTCCAGTTGAGTTCCAACAAAAGAAAAAGAAATTTGTCATTTGACCCTAGTACGTGTGACCTTTATTCCCACCTACTTTCAAAGAAAATTCTTGTGAACAAAGAAAAGGAGCTCTGAGGAATGGTTGAAATCATATCTGGTCTCAAAATGAACATAATGTTTGTGATATTAAATATTATAGAAAGTTGAGAAAAAACAAATCGACACTTTTTGGGTAAAAAGGTGAAAAGTGGGAATGCAGTGAATACAGAAGTGTTATGTACAAGAAGAAATAACACTAAGAGTATTGAAGAAATTCAGGACCAATGAGAAAAACCAAGGGAATACGGGGCACAGCATGCAAAAAACAAACCATCGTAAAACAATATTTAAAAAATTGTGTATTGATTAGCATAGAAAAAGTAACATATTTGTATTTATAATAGTAATTTTCGAACTGTAACAAATTTATTTCTATTTCTTAAAAAGTATTTCCATTCATAAGTAAATTTTGAATTTAAAATCCTTTGGAGTGACAACACCTTTGTTTACATCGAGCGATAATCCACACTTTTATATCATAGCGATCTTTTCTTAAGCTTTTCCAATTTTTAAAAATTTATTTATTTATTTTTATTCTTGAGCCCGCAGATGTTTTGCGGAATATCAGCTAGTATATTTTTACTATAATTGTGAAGTGTAGAATGGAATCCTTTATTTGAGAAATATCCACAATAAATGTGTCACCTAATGTTATATTTCACCTACAGCATTGAAAGTTCGCTTTGGACAATAGGTTATATTCTTTAATCCTATGTACAAAGAACAAAGCCACTGACATTAAGCAAACTCTGTTATTACCAACCCTAATTTAACAACGGAAGTTAAAATAAATGGTTGGTTTAATGCAGGGTCCATACGCAGATTGAAGAGTAGGAACAAAAGTAGGAATTTTTCTTTAAAAAAGTAGGAAAAATTAGGAATTCAAAATACAGATGAAAACACCTACAAATGTACTTATCAAGTTTGTTTACAGAACAAATACACACAAAAAAGAGGCTTTAGCCAGAACAATAGCCAGATGTCCTTTTATTTCTTTTAAGAATTGAGACCTCGGATAGAAATTTCTATAAGTATTAGTATTTATAAGTATAAAAAAATTGATTGATTACTGCCTTAAATTTACCTTCACTACCACTCCTTCAAAAGCGTTTATCTCGAAACTACTTTTTTCGAATTTGAGTACTCTAGCTCGCAGAGTTTTTGATCAATTCTTATCAAATTTAGCATACATTTTCTTTATATATATACGCTCTAGTTGAACTACAATCATAAGCATATCTTTATTTTTACTTTTTTTACTGTAAAAAAAAAGAGAACAAAAAAAAAAAAGACGGTTAAAAATCGTACTTAATTTTCTCGTTCTAAAAAAATATATAAATTTTCAATTTTTTTGTAATGATTTTAGTTTAACTAGAAGAGGCACTTCTAAAAAAGTAGATTTAAAAAAAAAATGATTTCAGATAAAAATTGTGACCTGCAGGATGTACACAAACTGCCAACCCGGGTGGCGACTTACAGTGTGCAGTAGCTGATATCTCCGGGAGTTTTCAAGAAAAATGTTTGAAAAGTTCAGTAAATGTTCTTCAATATATCTATAAAATAACCTCAAAATCTCAATAAAGTATATTTATTCTTTATACGTTAAAAAAATTCCATGAAAATTGCTCTTAATACACCGTATTACACGTATTTCTCCCCTTAAGCCGAATGATGTAATAAGTTTGTGCGAATTTACAATTCCTTATTAAAAATCTTAAATTATTTTATCTTTAAAACAAGATATTTTTAAGGAAAAAAACGAATTTCCGAAAAATTCAAACTAACGAGAAAAGGGAAACTTTCCATGAAAAATCGGAAAAAGCCAACATTGAGTAAAAATTTAAAAAGCGGAAATCCGCCGAGTGGCGCAAAATTGGCATCCCTGCATTTTTAACACGCGTTGTTTTTAAAATAGCGGGAGAATTATAAATAAGCATTTAAAAAATAATACAAACAAAATGTAGCAAATTTTGTTAGCTTTTGTTCTTAATTTATAATTTCACTAAGAACCGATTTTGAGGGGGCACTTATTCAATCTAGGTCACTTGTTCAGTACCTAACAGTATATACTTAATTATTTAACAAATTAACTTTTGGGCTTATTTATATTATTTATAGAAATTCGGTGTTAAATTCATTTTCTTCTTTTTTTCTTCTAAAAGATGAGAAATTTGGCACCTGCATTCGGAAGAAAAAAAAACATAATCACGTGACACATGACGCCGGATCAGTTTCAGATTGGGAGAAAGGAAAGTCTAGACACTTGTTCTTTTTTAAAAAATGCAAAAATAATTAAAATACGTGCGAAAAAGTAGGAAAATATTTTTAAAAATAAGAAAAAATTTGAAGGTAGGACATGATAAAAATTATTAGGAAAGTAGGAAAAGTAGGAAGTGTACGAACCCTGTTAATGTCAAAAGTTCTGTATAAAACCTGCTAAGGGAGTTTCGACAAGTTAAATATTCCTATTTTGACAGCTAAATATGGTTAAGACAGTTGCAAAACCCCAAGATTCTTTAATGCAAGACTCGGAGCCCAATTATTGATTTTAAATTAATTTTTAAAAAATTCCATGTACAAAAAATGGGGTAGAACTTAATGTAATAGCGCCTGACGTCATCCAGCATGTTCCACAGTAATACACCAATACAAACTTTGCAAATCGGAAATTTTTGTAATCAAATATGTATATAAAGTGAACTAAACATTTAATAAGATTAAAATCATCTTCTTTGCAATGGAAATTATTACGAGAAAAATATATTTCAAACATAATCTAAAACAAAATGATCACTGAAAATAATTTAATTTAGAAGCTTTACATTTATTCACAGAGTTTTACAAAACACATTACAAGAAATACATTGATGCACTTATAACAACAATCCCAAAATTTTTACCTTTAAAAGGTTGATAAGGTAGCACTTCAAAAATTCTTTAAGTCTTTTGTACAATTCATGACCAACAAATTGGGCACCACCTAGGGGCGGACCTTTTCTGCCTTTATTGGATGTCCTTGACAAAGACTGATGAACACTTGTGCAATAATCATAAACATGTCTGAACACATTAAGGATAGTTTCATTTTTTAAAAAAGAGCGGAGAAATCAGGAATGGCAGTGGTTCACAAAAAATACAAAAACCTTTTGCAAAACTGCAAATAACAGTATTTATTCTCCTAACATCTGGAACTTTGTCATGCATTGTCCAACACAAAAAACCTTCTTCTGACAGTATACTAGATTAGAAAGCAGTTAAACTTGTCAAAGTTCTCTTATTATCTTTTCTCCCCCGATGGCATTAGGTTCCTCAAACATGCCATTAGGTTTCAGCAAAGCACATGCTATATACTGGTTTCCAAAAAATAGGTTTTTATTTAAATAATTTAGAAATTATGAAAACCAAATTTAAAAACTTTTTTTAAAGTTCATTAAAATTTTCAAACTAAATTAAAATTTTGCAGAGTAAAAAAAAAAAAAAAGTAAGGTGATGTCCAACAATACATTTGGTAAATTTATTTTTTTTTCTTTTAAGAAAATCAAA
The DNA here is from genome assembly GCA_038502835.1 of Octonoba sinensis. Taxonomy (NCBI): domain Eukaryota; kingdom Metazoa; phylum Arthropoda; class Arachnida; order Araneae; family Uloboridae; genus Octonoba; species Octonoba sinensis. Next base: position 15,808,173 of record CM076598.1, on the reverse strand, counting down.
AAAGATTTTTTTGAAAAAGAGGAAATTTTCTTTTTCTGCAAAATTTAAAAAACAGAAATCCACCGAAAATCAGAAATTCTCATCCTTTCTTAATACTACATATTTATGGAATGTTAATTTTAGTTCTTTTGTCGAAGACTTTTTATTCATAATTTCATTGTGTCAAGCATTCTTCGAAATAAAAAATAATTATTATAGTTCTGTAAGAATGGCCATTTAGTTCAAATCAAGGTATGTAACGCAAAAAATCATAGTCAAAACACTTCAGCAGCAATAATAGAAATAAAATTTTTAATGGGAGAAAAAAGGAATGAATTGTCAAATCAAACTCGGTAGATTCCTAAACAAGGAAAATAAAATCTATGAAAGAAAATATTGAAAATTAAAATATTAAGATTATGCCAAAAAAAATACTGAATATAAAGTAAGTTAAATAAAAACTGCTGAAATAGACTGGATGTGGTCAACATCAAACAGCATCCACTGCTCAAAAAACTGTTCAAAATCAAAAACTGTTAAACCACAAAAGTTTACAAAAATGACTAGAATAGTTTCGTTACTTTCCTACTTTCATTTTTTCCCTATAGTTATTTCAAATTAAAATGTTAATAACTTGCACTTTTGCCATTAATATATATTTATTAAAAACATAATTGAACATGTGCATTCAGTTAAGTAAAGTCAAAGTTGAGTAAAGTATTTCATGATCACAAAAACTTGCCTTTTGCGATCATGAACAATCATACTTGTCATTGTGGCCATACCTGTCAAGTTGGCAAAATCTCAAAGTGTAAAATAATGTAATGTTTCCATAATAAATTCCTAGATCAGTTTCATAAATTCTACTGATTGCATGCGTGCTGAATTTTCAAAAAAAAAAAAGTGTTCAAAATGTTTTTTTATTATTATTATTTATTTATTAGTTCTATTTTTTTTCTAATCACTGAAAAACAACGTCCAAAAATCGACGAAACTTTAAGAGAGATTGAAAATAATTACTGAACTAGAGTAAATCAAATAGTTTAGATATTTATTTTTTTCCAGAATACCAGGAAACTGATTTCCAGAATTTATTGGCATCTTAACATTCTTTATACTTATTCGATAAATTTAATTATCTTAAAAATCTTCACATACCAAAAATAAAGCCTGTTAAAAATAATTGCTAATTTTTAAGAATGGCAGGCACTTGAATCAACTCAGGTGCAACTGGATTGTAATTTTAGATTTGGTGTGGCAAATGATGTGCTAACCAAGTATGCTACAAATGATAAAATATAGAAAAGGCTGAAAATATTCATCCAACACAAAATCAATGATGTTCAAGCAGTAGAATCAAATAATAGAGAAAAATAAGAGAGATTTACAAAAATAGATGCAGTTGGATTTCAAAATGCGTAAGAAAATTGAGAAAGGCACATAAAAGCGTAATAGCTAAAATGTACAAATTTATTTTATGTCTAATGTGAAAAGTTGGCATGTATGCAAAGAACTTAATCATGAAATTAATCTTCTCAAACTCAATAAAATTCTTTATCAGATTGTTTATTTAAATACTAAATTTTTAATGAGTTGATTACTCTGTATAACTCATTTTTACAATAATTCTTGATTAAAAGTTTTTTAAAAAAGAAGCACAGAATGAAAAATGAGCCAACTCAGAAAATTATTAATTACAAATGATATAAGTAGTCCGCTGTAAGTATGTTGTTACTTCTGCCACTCGGTGGATCTCTGCCACAAACAAAACGTTAACAGGAGTGACTTTCTGAAAAATGTGTAACAAAGGAGCAAAGGATACGTATAAAGCTCCATATAACGAATTTTCGACATATTTTGGTGCTTATTCATGTACACTTGCTCAATTCCATTTTTCAAATCGCCCCATATTTGATCTAAATCAATCTGTTTCAGTCCATGTGTATTTTGGGACTTAGTTATTACTCCCGAAGGACCAGGAGAAGCCATGTTTCCTATGAAAGATACAAATAAACTGCAAAATAAAGTTATATATTTTTATTTTCTTACATTACAAAGAAAAATACTTCTTACTTTCTAACTTGAAATCAAATAGGTACATAGCCCTCTTAACTAGATGCCTAGCGATTTGAGGAGAAAGTTGGCCGCGGATTTTAGTTACCTTTTCCCCCCATCAGGAACGCTACTTATTTGCTATAACAAACCACGCTCTTTCCATTAGTTTGAAGGGTAGAAAATTGGTTTTCCATTGCTATTTCTTCTTTTTTTCCCCAAAAATTTGATTTCTTTGGTTAAAAATGGTCTTTTTCCGCAACAATGTAACTAAAAGAAAGATTGTTAAAAAAGTGTTGTTCCATTTTGCACATCAAATTCAGTAAAAGAAAAGAGTAGTATCAATCGGACATTAGTTTGCGTGAAAAATGGATCCCCGCTGTATCAAGGTAATTATTATTATTATTATTATTATTACTATGTGTGTAATAATAATAATAATAATATAAACAAAAATAAAAAATAATTAATTAATAATATAGTGCAAAACTAGTTTTATATAAATATACTTTTTTTATATAATATAAATATATATTTAAATATTATTTGTTTATTATGTTGTCCAATCTTTACTGTAGCTTGTCCTTGGAATACGAATGATTATATATTATGATTCATTTTATATTATGCAAATATTAATTAAATTGAACTTATTGATTTTTTTATTAAAATATTTTAACTAGTTATACAAAGGATCAATAAGAAATAATGAAAGTTAGTAAGGAAAGGAATTTCATGCATAGAATCTAATTCTAACCATATTTCAAGAATATATTTAATTCTATGGATGAATTAATGAGAATAATTTGGAAGTAATATTTGTCCTATTCTTCATGCTTAAAATATCACTTCACTACAATGCATTATAAATTGTATATATTCACATATTTAAACATTTTTATTTTATAAATAAATAAAAATTATACATAAATAATTTTATTTAATGAAACCAAAAGGACTTTTTTTTTCGGTGGGGGATGGGGGGGGGGGTAGATCAGATTCTATGATAAGATTAAATTTGCTTATATTATAAGAATAAAAACTTTATTTTTATGCAAAGTTTTTACAACTTTCCTAAATGAAGAATTTGGTTCCAAGTTCCCCAATTTAACGTCCTCATCGTTCTGCTCGTTTTTTGAAGCAATGATTTCTTGGAAAATATAAGATTGCATGAAAATATATCTGCTACCCTAAGTGCACTTAAAAGCATTTCAAAACTTTGAAAATCTTTTCAGAGCTTTTGCAAAAGTCTTGTCTTTTAAAATTCAGGGAAAAAATTTTAATTTTCAAGATCACTATAAATAAATAATAATAATAAGACATTCTTCTCTTCTAAAACAGATGACTCCATATAACTATCTACTCAAATATATATCACATGTATAGCTTTGCTGTTAATCAATCATGGAAGTTAAACATTGCATCTTCTCAAAAATTTTCAAAATGCTCCAAATAAATCCTTAATTATTTTATCTATAGCATCGTTCTCAGACAAATATTAAAATTAAATGTTTTAGTCAAGAGCTGGATTTTAATTTGTTTACTTACAACGGTAAAAATGGCAGTTGAAATTATGTGTATTATATTCTTTATGTATGAATTGCATAAATAATTACTCTTTTTTCACTGCTGTATTTATTTATCTATTTATTTAAAAAAATTTTAATGTTTGCAATAGAACCTTCGATTGTAACAAAATTAATATTTCGTAAGGTCGATTTAAAATATTAAAGTATTTGAAGTAGTTTTTCGTAATCGAAATTTAGAGGTATTGTCTGTGGTACACGTTAGCTGAGTACGCGATTGTTCTCGACTTTTGCAACTGGTCTTATAGAAAAAAATGCCAAAAATATATTTTTTTAATGGAAATGCTTAAAATTTCTTCTTTTAGCACTTCTTTATATATATATATACTCCATTTAACTCGAAAATAATAATAACAAAGTTAAAAATAAGTAATGACATGCAATTATAATTTTAAGTAGTACATTTATAGATTACAGAAACAATGTTTTATTCTTTTGTAGTTGAATGAAAGTGATACAGATTTTTATTACATAGCTACAAAAGGATGTTGCTGCACAGCACGTTTGCAAATTAAAAAAAAAAAAAAAAAACACTTGTTTCTTAAGCGAAGTTTCATTTTACAGACTAAAAGAATTAAATCATTACTTTAATTAACTTTCTGTTCATTGGTGTAACAAAATTTTTTTACTTTTAACATACCTACAGTAAGGAGAAAACCACTTTAATAAAATAAAAGTTTTAAGTTGATGCTCCATTAAAATGCTCCTAGGCTAATGAGATATCAAAAATAAATAATAACACTTAATTTCCTACTGTTTTACTGCACCATAAAGTAAGAGCGAAAACAAAATGTGCTAAATGAGTCATGATTAAATATTAAAAGAAATTCAAATTATTATTTTAAAAACCATTTTTTAGCACTTTTTATCACAATTTACCAAGCGTTTACAAGTAAAACACCGTTTTCCAATAGCAAATACGTAGTGCCCTCTAGCGGTGTTTTCGTTATGAAGTGGGAGAAAATCGTTGCTGGTAGGGCACTAAGTTTCGCTCCATTTCGGAAGGCATCTAGTTAAGGAGGCTATGAATAGGTATCAAGAAAGTCAGATTAATAGCAACATAAATATTCATTCTTCCCCCATGCATCTAAAACATAATTTACAATCAGTCAAAAACCATTCTGACATTTTAACATTAGATATTTATTTTACTTATATCAATTTATGAGCCAGTCAATGCACACATCGGTAAACTCCCAAAAAACAAAAAGTTGAGATTAACGATGAAAAAATGTACAATGATTTTTTAAATCTTCTTTATATGCATTTAAATAAACATTATAGAAATTATAAATACAGATGTAGCTTTCCTTTAATGATATAAACCATTAATAAGAAAGAATAGCCAAAAATAATAATCAGTAATATCACAATTTTTATGTCACTCGTGGAGTTTATCGATTTGGAAAGAGAAGTAATGAAAGTATTGTTTATACTTTTAAGTTTTTATTGCAGAAAAAGTTAATTATTACATATTTTCATTACTGATTTTCCATAAAAACGAATGTTAACCATTCGGGTATAATGTATTATTTGTGATTAAATCATCAGAAATATAAATAATACTTCTTTATCAGCAGTACGTCAGGACTTTTTATTTTGATTTATTGTCAAGTCTTTTTGCTAATCATATTTAACAAGAAGAATGATTTTTTACAGAGGTATGTATAACAAAGGCTCATCTTCATTTTCAAACTTGGTGGTCTACCTGCTACAGATTTCCTTATATTAATGACATTAAATTGTGAATCTTCATTAAGAACCATTATATGATTCAGGTTTCCACTCATTGATATTAGTCTTACTCATCTTGATTATAACGAACAATACAACTTGATTTCGAACAAAAACAAACAATTTAATTGAGAAAAATATGTACTATTTAACCAAGACAAGTTTGTTGGAAAAGGATTAAACTTAATGACTATACTCGGGGTGGCCATGTCTTGAACAAAATTATTTTCCGCGATTTTTCCCTGTCCAACATAACATTTTCCCTGATTTCCGTCTTTGCTTGAACACCTTTTCCTTTATATCCAAACCCCCGTTAAAACGAGGGTGTCGGGGGACTTGTTTGGCACCCGCGTTATAACATAACCGCGATATAATGAAACTACTGCGGAACCATATTCATGAAATATACTCGCTGCTGTTGCACCACTTTTAACTTTGTCGACTACTCTTAACTTTTCTTCTATTGTATAATTGTTTCTTTTCTTGTTTTCTGCCTTTTTAATTGCAGTAATTTCTGTGCAAGAAGCATACTTCTCAACCGAGTGGTTAGTCTAACGAGTTATAGGTTATTCAGATTAAATTTTTCTGCGCTTTGAGACTCCTAAGCTAAAAATATATAAACCGCAACAAAAACAGTTGTGTTCAGAGAAAATGTGGGCTTAAAAATATTTTTAAGTTATCAACATAAGATTATGAAAGGACTCTAAGAAAAAAGTAGATTTGTGTGGAAGGGGGGGTAACGCACTTTTCAATGAAACAATGTTTTAAGCCTTTATACACTCTCACAGACTAGAGAATAAGTTTACTTTTCAAAAATTTCAAAGAATCTGGGATACAAAGGGTGGTTTATTATGATAAAGGGTGGATTAAACGTCGGGGGACATGATAGTATCCGCGTTATATCCGATTCCGCGGTATTACAGGGTTATACTGTATATTAAATACGTGATGTTCAAAAATAACCACTTACCTTTAAAAATGCTTATAGTTGCCAATTTATTTCAGGTATCAGAAAAAAAAATTAGATTTAACTCAAAAAAAAAAATAGAAACATTGAAAAAAGAGCACAATAAAATAAATTTTTAAGTAAATAAACGTCAAATTATACAAGAAAATACACATTAAATTAAAATTTAATTCAGGCAATGCTAGAAGGTACTACTTCAAAAAATTATTTTCCATCATTTTAAAGATTGAATTTTTTCAGTTAAAGCCTGTACTGCTTTAGTTGCATTTTCTTAAACTTTCTTAATTTCAGATTCTAAAACTTTCTTTTATTTCTCTAAACCTAATACACTAAAACTTTTGTCATTACAAGATTTCACACAAGAGAACCCAGTAGCAGAATTTTCTTTATCGATCTGCAGTTTTTCAGAAGTCAAATTTTATCTGTGGCACCAAATGATGGGAAACCAAATTTACAATCATAAAAAATAGCAAACCATGCATTTTAAAATAGTTGACATATAATGATAAAATATGCAGACAATAAATAAATGTTATACAGTCAGACCTCGATATAAGGTCACCCTAAGGGACATTGCAAAAGTGACCTTATAAGCAGGGTCACCTTTTAACCGATTCATTAGCAGTTCATAACTAAGCACGTAAATACACATGATTTTTTTAAAAATGGTAATGCAAACGAAAACATCAGTTATTTGGTAAATATTAAAGTCAATAAATTTTAACAGTAAAGAATTAAAGAAAGTTATATATATATTTTTTTAATTTAATTTAAAATAAAGCTGTTTATAAATTTCCTCAAAGTGTACATACATACATAACATCTTACCTTATTTAAAATAATCATTCATGCAGGTCTGTCTCGGTTTTGGTTTCATTTTTCGAACAATGTTTTCTAGATTTTGTAACTTCTCAAAATGTTCGTCAACTCCCTCATGCTTTGTAAAAATTGGCGCATGACATTTATTGCATTGAAGGCTTCCGCTTGGGTTACAGCTACAGTCTCAGAATCACTTTCATTGTCCTCACTGTCCACAACTTGTGAAACAATTTCAGAAATTGTAGCTTTAGAAGTGGTGGCAATTTCCTCATCAATCAAACCATATTTTTCTTCCCCTTGAATGGCATGGCCACGATTTCTCAGATCTTACATCAGAACAGATAGAGGAATATCGTCTTCTTCTTCGGTTTCGTCATCCACGATGCTCAGAGAATCCACAAAACCAGCATGACGAAAACAATTTGCTATGCATGTGGTGGACACCATACATAACTAACTTTTGTACACATAAAAAATGGCATCCAAGACAGTAATGTGAAACTTCTTTTTTTGGTCGATGACAGCGATAAGGTCCTTCAAGAGGAGCTTACGATAGTTCACTTTTAGGTTTTGAATAACTCCTTAATCCAATGGTTGGAGAACGCTGGTCACATTAGGAGGCAAGAAAACAAGCTCAATTGAGGCTAACTGTGGGATGTTGGTATGAGCTGTGCAATTGTCTGCTTTGAAAACAACTTTTCGTTTCTTCTTCACAAGCTGCCTGTCTAAACGTCGTATTGTTTTCTCCCAAATGGTGACGGTCATCCACGCTTTTTTGTTAGCGTCGTAATCCACGGGTAAAGATTTAACGTTTTTAAAGCAACGTGGCTTTTGGAATTTACCAACAACAAGAGGTCTCAATTTTTCAGAGCCATCCATATTGGCCCCTAAAAATACTGTAAGTCTTTTACTTTTTTTGCCACCTACACATTTTTCATTTTTGAATGCGAGAGTTTTGTCAGGCAAGACTCGGAAAAAAGACCACATTCGTCAACGTTGAATACATTGCATGGCTTATACCGTTTCAAAATCTTCTAACACAGATTTCTTCCAGTCATTTAAAACAGTTTCATCAACATCTCCAGCTTCACCACACACTGTCTTGAAAGTTAAATCATGTCTTACTTTAAATCTCTGAATCCATCCATTGCTCACCATAAAATCAGGTTCTCCCAATTCTGTGGCTATTTGCAGAGCTTTTTCTTTCAGTACTGAACATGATATTGGCCCATTTTGTGCTCTAGCCATTTTTATCCATTGGAGAACGGCTTCTTCAATTTTCTCATAAGGGGAAAAACGCATCCTTTTTCTTTTCCCATTTCCATTGCGATGAGAAGACAGAATATTGTTTAAGGTGGTGCGTGGTATACCATGTTCTTCGGCAAAACGTGCTTTCTATAAATTTGAATTTTCAAAATCTTCAGCAATTTTTGCTTTCTCTGATAGAGTCAATGTCTTTCTCTTTGCCGACATGATGACACGATAAGAGTGAGAAAGGTTGGAATGAAATTCTTTCCTCTGGTCTGGTCAGCAAATGGTCATGTGACAAGATGGGAAAACTTGTCCTTTGTTCTCGTCCGAATGGTGAAAGCTCCCCCTCCCTAGAAGTGTGGACAGGGACGAGGAATTACTGGCAGCGAAGGCGGGGGGAAATTCTTTGTGAACTGGGGAGTGGAAACTCTCCAGGTGTGTTTGTTGGCTGCAACCTTTTCCTAGAACTCGAGAGGGGTAATTACCTTGTAAGGAAGTTAAATAGGTTTTTGTTAGAAAAGAGCTTCCCTCGCCTGCATGACGATAATAAAAGATCATATACACAGAAGAAATTCGTATATTTGAATTAGCGTGGCCTTGAAATTATCTGAAGGTGGTGAGATAAAAATGACCTTATAAGAGATAACGATTTTTAAAACTTGACCATATATCCGATAATCTGTAACAAAGAATTCCTATTCAGCGAGCCGGGACTTTGGAAAAGTGACCTTATATGCGGGGTGACCTTATATGCGGATGACCTTATATCAAGGCCTGACTATATTATTCAATTCATAAATAAATTAATAAAATCTAAAATTGAATGTGCAATTAATGCAAGCTAAGAGAAAATGAAGTAAAGTTTAACATTTATCCGAGTCATTAATAACATTACTTACCAGTTTTGAAATAACATATTTAAAAGCAAACTTTACAGATGACACATGCTTAAAATGTAGAAAGTAGCTTTTTTTTCTTTTTTTTTTTTTTTTCTTTTTTGGTAAGGTGGCTAATTATTCTGCAAGCTTCAAGATAAATCTGCAGCGCTCACTGCTGTGCTGCGCAATATCTGCTACCGGGCTAGAGAATTAATTATTTTTAACAAAGTGATTGATATAAATGTCTAATCATTGAGGAACAGACTGTGCTTGATTAAGTATATTGAATAATTTCACTCAAAAATGAATTTAAAAATAAAGTATCAATGGCTTATTTTCCATTTCAGAAACTTAACCTTTGCAAAAAACTTCTCTCTACCTATGATTTGCCCAGCAAAATGCTTAACATATTTTTTTTCTCCTTTAAAAGGGTACTAAAACCCGATCGCCAACAACAAAGGCAATTTATTTCCTGTGGTGTCATTGGTAATTTTATCTTTAAAATCTTCAGGTTTCAAATTTTCAATTTTTCCTGTGATAAGGTTCATTTTCAAAAATAATTTGTGGTTTCGGGAAATGTTAGCTACCTTTAGCTCATAATCTTTCATTTTAATGATGCAATGCATTTTTCTCGTCCCAGAAATTTTATATATTTGTCTTCGTGAAGGTGCACATAGTTCGTCAATAAAATCTTTTTCCTCAAGGATTTTACTTTCAGCAACCATAAGAATGGTAATGTTTTTGCACAGATTCTTTGCTGAAGGGAAAAAAATTTCAGCAGAACGAGGATCTATTTTTCTTGAAAGTGTGGATTCCCTTGTTCTGCGTTTCACAATTCCACCAATACCATCAATAGGTCCCTTGACATGACCTGGGCTGAAAAGTGCCACTCTACAAGCATTGTCAAACAAATTGAAAATCTGTTTCAAATGTTGGCCTGCCCCATCTGATTGATATATGACTAAGAGTACATAGATATTTCTTTTGTAATTTTTTAACTTTTCTCCATTTCATTCGGTTATAATAACATCTTTAGTTCCAGGTGTCTGGTAGGAGATGTTGTCCTTTTCAAAAAATCCTGTTCCTATTGATATTGTTTCTTCACAGAGCTCACAAATTTTTGGTTCGCTAGATGTTGGTTGAACAATATCTGGTGTCAATTGATAAGCTAACTTTTTCACCACAGCTTTAGATTTGTTAGGACTTTGTGGCATTTTTTTTTTTTTTTTCACCTTTGCAAGGGCTTTTCCAAATAAAGTAGTACTTTTAAAAGATTTACGTGGATAATCCAAATTAGAATTCTGTGCATCCATGACAACTTTCTGTACTTTCATTGCACTATATCTTCTCATTTCTTCCCTCTTCTTTACTTCCAAAGCTTCTTTTTCTTCAATAGTCATTATTTTTTGTTTTTACTTCGCTTTTTTTTTGCTTATTAGATCCTTTTTCTTTAAAAGCTTCAGAATTTACATTTGCTTTTAACCTGTCTCTGTTATTTCTTTCTCTCAGATGCACTTTTTCCCATATAAAGTAAAAGTGAGACAACATTTAAATGCTTTAATATAAATCACTTTAATGACGCATGTGAATGTGACTTACTCTACAGTATAAAAAATTTTAATATTCAATAAATATATTTATCGTTTAAAAATTCAAAATTGTAATTTTACAGTCATCATCATCAAGAAAGAAAATTGAAAAAATTATGAAAATCTAACTTTGTTTAGAAACTTAACACAAATTTTTGTTTGTTTCTTGTGACTTACTCTACAACAATTTTTTTAATTTCTTTTTCATAAAGGAAATGATAAATTCTAAAAACCAGTATCAACATTTTTTTTACAATTTTTATACGTGATTTAAACACTATATTTTTAATATATACTCTGAAAATTATTGTAAAAACTTAACTTAAGTTTGAAATTAGAACTTGAAAATCTTCCAAAAATCAAAACATTTTCATATGTGCAGAGCGGCAATTTTGAAACTCTACTGTTGCCACAAAATTAATTTTAAAATGTTGTTTATGCAAAATTTATTAAATTCAAACATCTCTATAGCACATACAGAAAATATAACTTCCCCATAAAATATTTTTTTAATCACTCAAAGGATAATTTTTCATGGAATTTGCCATTAGCGTTTCCTGTCCTTACGCGTTGATTTATTGTCTGGCGAGTATTTGGAATATTTCTGGTTTAGACACACATATATTCGACGCATAACATTTATAGTCATAAAATACTCACTGAAACATAGCGAATCACTTGGACGATCGCGGGGGGGGGGGGGGACATGGCGGTCAGACTAAGATATATAATGTATTTATACATGTGCTTACGTATTATTACGTATTGTTGCTTTTTATCTATAAATTTAATATATTCCCTTTGCATCCCCTTCCCCCCCCCCCCCTCCCGTAGAAAATATTGAAATGACGGGCCTGATTAAAGCTTTCAATATTTTTCATCTTCTGGTATTAATTTTTTAAAAAATTATTCTGTCGCACCCTATGTTAAAATCCAGTTAGCAGCTCGATGCACTGGAGGTAACATACTATGTTTATAATTCTTTCTTTCTTGGTTTCCTAATGAAAACCACATGTACACTACAAGTGTTGAAGTCGTAATAATAAGAGTCCACCCCATGTCATACATTCCCAGAGGTGCCACTCTAATCTTAAGGTTTTCAGTAGTAACCTGAATGATTTTCAGTAGTTTTCAGTGCTTATCAGTAGTTTATAATACCGGAGAAACGTGGATGCAAAAACTACTCAATATTCAACCTAAAAGCAAAATATTTTCCTCAGCTGAACCATGGTGGCAACAGAATCCAAGAAAAAAAAACCCTGATAACTCCCTGATTGGGCTCCAAAAATTTCCCTGACGTTATAATTAAATTGTGAGTTACACAGCGTCATTACCATGTGTAATGACAGTTTCACAGTGGTGAAACCAGAAAAAATATTTAGGGAGGGTGACACTACTTTTCCAACTGAACTTTGTGCAATTCCCTTTTTTTCAGTGAAGGCTCAGGGGTGATAGATAGTAGTAAGGATTTGCATTTCCTGAACTTTCAAACAATTTCCTGAACCTCGAATTTTTTTCATAGGTACTGTATTTTCTGGCATATAAGATGAAATGTAATTTATCTAGTTAAAATTTATGAAAACTACTTGATTCAGACAGAAATGGAAAAAAGTACTTATTTTAACAGGGGTCGCAATGGAAAATCTATAAAATATAGGACAACAGGAAAATGGTGCAAAGAGGGGAAACTATTTTAATAAATGTGTGAATTATTAAAAGAAATACAATTTCCTCTAAAAAATCATCAAAATGATGAAGGAAACATTACGAAAATTATTTATTGCATTTAATAAGGCTGCAAGAAATTAAAACCCAAAAGCTCTTTTTTTATTGAGTCAGAATAAAAGCAAAAATTAACAATCTAACAGCAAACACGAACCCTTTACGAAAATCGCGATCGCAAAAATGAAACTCCACATCATAGCTACAAATTTCCAATTGGAATTACAATTCATCCCCCTTTTAAAAACATTTAAGTCTAAAAATTCGCGGCAAAAATGTTCCCGATTTATCTCTGAAAGGTCGACGTACACGCGGGTTTCTGTTTATTTGTCTGAAAGTTGGGGGTTCTGCTTACATGCGAATCGACTTACACGCAAGTATATACGGTAAGATAGTGATAAAAATAAAAAGGAATTTTATTTACTTACTTTATAATTGAATTTTAAAAAGGGTTAAAATGGAAAAAACAAGATTCATGTACAGGATGCAGAAAGATCGCGTAAAGAAAAGAACGCATACGTTTTCTTGCGTGCACGTGGAAAGGCCCACGATAAATTAAAGAATTGCACAAATCAATTAAGAAATATGCATTGCTTCAATTAAAAGCAAAAAAACAAAATGAGGGCGGAAAATTTAGGGTCAAGAAGCAAAATAAAATTTCCGGAACTTCGGCCAAAAAAACTCCTGAAATTTCCGATTTTCCAGAACTCTACTACCCCTGAAGGAGAAAATAACTTAATTTTCTAAGTAATATAATCTGCAACTGCTGAAAGTTTTAAATCTAAAGTTTTTTTTTTTTAAGCAAGAAGATCATCTCTCTTCCCCCCCCCCCTTAATTATTTTATACTTATATTACTTTATTTTCTCAAGATGCATAATGTTCCTGTATTTATTGAGTAAAGAAAAGTTTTAAAAATTCCAAGTCATCACGCGGGGGGGGGGGGGAGCATGGCTCTCTGCGCCCCAACAGAATAATGCACAGAACCAAACCCCAAATTCGGCACGCTGGAGAACGGTGTTAGGCTGAATTTTGAACACTATCAAAAATGGCGGATTCTCGGAAACAAACGCTGATACGCGTTCTTTTACGTAAGATTGCAATGCTTGCTTCTCAAACACAAAATTTATTGCTTAATCAGATAAAGAGCGCTTTCAATCAATGGGTCAATCGAGCTGACCACACGCAACGAAAGGAAATTTCGCCGACGAAACTCCGGACGGAATATTTGGAGAAAATTTAAATATCCCCTGATATTTTTCAAAACATAAAACTTCCCTGAGAATTCCCTGATTTCCCGGTTATGTTTCCACCCAATAAGATTATTTTTCAATATAAATACAAATTTATTTTCTAACTGAATCCGTTAATTAATTTAGGACCAAATAGTACAAACGAGCAAACGATGTACGCCACGAAGAATGCAATAAGCAACTGCTATTGCTAAAAGGCTAAAAGCACGTGTCGTGCAAGTAAGCGAAAAAATCCGAACTTTGCCTGAACTCTCTCGCCGAAGAACAGGGTTGCTGTAGATATTGCTCCACGCTGGGAGAAATCCCGGTTAGAACTGGAATTCTGAGCTTTCTACCGTCGCCAATCTCCTATTGTTCGCAGCTCTGAGCTACCATGAATCGTCAGTAAGCGCTCGTTTTGGCGACTGTTGGTGAATTTTATTTTATATGCGCGCCCAAGCGCGAAAAGTTGAACTCGGCTAAAATATTTTATTTTCCGTAGAAAAAAAAGCGCTTTCCGTAGTCCGTAGTCAACTTCAAATTTTTGTATTTTTCCGTAGATACTACGGAGAATCCGTAGCGTTCGGCATCTCTGCATTCCGGTACGTGCATTCAACTAAAAATACAGCAGTGAAGCAAAAGATAGGATAAACCGAAGAAGTAAAAGAGTTGAAGTGATGGTGAGGGAAATGTAAGTACAATAGCTGGACATTCGGTCTTGCTTTTGTTAACAAAAATAACCCTTAGCAAGAACCCCCCTTAGCAATAGCCGTTAAGATAACCCTTAGCAAAGGCCACCCAGCCCCCTTTGAACGGCCTCCGAGTGGGTTCGTCTATCACATTCTTGCAGCAAAACCAACTCACTTCCTTCTTAACTTGACTAACCAATTTTTGTATGGGATTTTACAAATGAATTTTTGTGCCTTTTAGGGATTAATTCTGCTTCTGACGAGGAATTTTCCAATAAGTTTTGTGATAGTGAGCTAGTTTAACTTTCAACTCAACAGAGTTTGGAAAAAATGGACGAAGTCATTGGAAACTCTGACGCAATGGAAAACGAATCAGTTAAAGATTTATTTTTTTAAACTGAAAAGCGAACTTGAAAACATTATCGTTTCCGATAAATGTAAAAACTTAAAACAGTCTCAAATTCTATCATTTTTTTAAAATTGTAAAGAATTTCGTAAATAAAGTTATAAATATCTCGTTAGATAAATCTCAAAATTTATTTAAAATTAGAAATATGTATAAGACTTGTTTATTATTTCATATTACATAGCACTGTACCTTATTAATTATTAACTCTTCAGAACGGCCACCCCCTTTGAGCGGCCAAATTTTCATGGAACATCACTGTGGCCACTCAGAGAGGTTTCACTGTACTATCCCCTTTTGCATAGTTTGTTTTTTTGGTTAATTTATGTATTTTTTGCAGTGAAGTACTTTTACTATTTACGGTTATTATTTTTTCTTTTATTTGTCAAGTACCTGCAACTTTAAAATAAAAGCTGAGAAAAAAACTCAAAATAACTCGAAGTCCAACGCCCAAAAGAAAAACCCCAAGTTTTATATCGTTTAAAAATTAAGCCCGGAAAAAAATCACCACTTTGGCGATTACATCAGGAATGTGAGCATCGCCAACCATGGTGTTTGGCGTGGGAAAAAAAAAAATTCCAAAATGGCGCTGACGCAAAGTTATCTATAGGTTTAAAAAAAAAACAAGTTTTTGATCATTATTTTAAAAATAAAAATGAAGTCCCGAAAAAAAAGTTACCACTTTTTACATTGGGAATGTAAACATCGCCAACCAGGAAAGATTAAAATAGCAAGTCAAGTTATACTTCAAAAGTAACCTACCCACTAAACTACTTTTATTTCTTCATTGTTTACATGGAAAAACTATTGTGGATTACAAAGTGTTGAACTAAATATAAAAATTTCTTGGAGAAATCAAACGCTCACCAATTTTCAGTACCTTTTCACTGCCTGCACGTTTCTCCTTTCCCCCCATCGGACATCTCTGCCGTAAACAAGTAACGGTTACCGTTACGGTTGATATGATTTCCTATTGCCTATGATATTGCCTAAATGTGCATCATTCGCGTAATTTTTAAGACTTCGCCTTTCATCATTTGTATTAAAAAAGTATAACTTTACAACAATTTCAAGAATTCATCATTTATCGTTATTCTAGCATATTATATGTGAAAAGTTTTCATATCTGAAGTAAAACCCCTGATTTAACATCCCACCAATCTACGCTTTACCCACATTTTACGTTTTTTCATCAGGTCCCAGTTTTTCCGTATCCTAATTGATGTTAAAATATCCCGAATTCTAAGTTTGTTATATTTATCGAATTCCACATGTTTTATGTTTTCCCTCGTAAAAGAAAAGAGTGTTCTCAAATTAGCATTATTTTCCCTTTTGTGCTTTTTTTTTAAAGCTTTATGCATATTGTTAAAAGTTAATTATTACTCTCTCACAAAATAAATTACAATCGAGGATTGTTTTTGTTTTCAATAGTTTTTAAAAAGGGGCTATTCGAGTTTATCAAGGCGCGAGAAAGTTCGTTTGCTTCCAGTATTGAACTAGAGAAGTTTGTTCTTGTTGCCATTTCATACGCCAACTTTTTTTTTTTTTTTTTGCTTAGAATCACCCATGGTTTAGTGGAAGGTGAAAAATTTGATTTTCTTTTTTAGAGCGCTGCTGGGCCTACTTATACAATATATATTGATTTCAACTGTTATCATTCAATTAAGTGACTCGCCCAACCAGTTTAATTCAACTGGGCAAAAAATGTTAACAGATTATTAAACTTATTAGTAACATAGTATCTATTCATAAAAATAATACTCATTAACTACAAAAAATAAGTACTACTAAACAACTTTCACTCAATCGATGAAGAATTTTAATTTCCTTTTGAACATGTTGACGGGGCATTGCTTCAGTGACAAATTTATAGGGGCGGTTGGTTGCAACCTCCCAAGATATACATGTTCAAAATAAAATAAGTATGTTGTTTTAAAATAAAGAATTTTAAAAATACTTGAGGCATTTAGGCATTTTAATTATGTAAATTTGTAATGTTTGCTTAATATTTTGTGATTACTTAAATATTCATTGTTATTTCTAAATATACTCATTCACTTCAATAAATCTGCATTGTTCACATAATTTTTAAGAATTCGCCATTGATCATTTAGCGTTATTCTATCATATTATATGTGAAAAGTTTTCATATCTACAATGAAACCCCGATTTAACATCCCACTAATCTACGTTTTTATCATCAGGTCCCAGTTTTTCCGTATCCTAACTGATGTTAAAATATCCCAGGTTCTAAGTTTGTTATTTATCGAATTAGCCGTATTTTATGTTTTCCCTCGAAAATGAAAAAAGAAAAAAAGTGTTCTAAAATTAGCCATATTTTTCCTTTTGTGCTTTTTCTAAAGCTTTATGCATATTGTTAAAAGTTAATTTCTCACAAAACAAATTATGATCAAGGATTGTTTTTGTTTTCGAGAATTTTCAAAAAGGGGCTATTCGAGTTTATCAAGGCGCGAGAAAGTTTTTGTTTCCAGTATTGAACTGGAGAAGTTCATTCTTTCTGCCATTTTATAAACCAACAAAGCTCCAACAATTTGAGTCTAAAAAATATTTTGTTATCAGTCACTATTATGTGCTACACTGTACTCTTATTGGACAGAACAGCTTACTTATAGTGGACATTTTACAAATAGTGGAAAGCTATTTTCTTTCCCGTAACGGCTAGGGAAAACGCTTACTATGTATTTCAATCCTGAAGATGCAGCATTCACTTTGAACTCCATGACTAAAAAACAATCCACCATTATGGATTATTTTCAAACTAAATGCTCGGATTCGTAATTAAATGCGTTAAAATGTAATTTTCTTTTCGAAAATATAGATATTATACTTTTAAAAATATTTCAAATCTGCCATTCATCATTTGTAACATAAAAGGATAATATTAACAACAATTTCTAGAATTCATAATTTGTAACAATTAAATTGCTACAGTTCCATTGAAAATGCCTCGCCCACCTATAAGGAGGTGTTGTTTACAGAGTCGAAATCAGAGCCAGTGAGAAAACTTTAACCACTGAATTAGCCAAGAGACACGACTAGAAAAACAAATACGACTTGAGTGTAGGAGAATCTTTTCAGGAAAAAAATGTATGTTTGTGTTAGAACATTACCCCAATTACCATTTTGTGGCATTGAATGCTGTAAAAAAAGCAATATTCCGCGTTCTGCTCATAACTAAGAAACCTATCCATCCCATTCACATTAGGAACTGTAGGTAGGATTAAGCGATAAGAATTGAATTTTCCTTGCATTTTTAGCGTATTAATTTAGTAACACATTCTTTTTTAGCTTTGAACCATAAGATTTGCCTTTTTCAGCATTCACATGCACTTTCGAATTTGCTTTTGTCAAGATATGTCTCTTAAGCGATGTATATCAGAAATTGGCGTGATACTCCAAAAGCAAATTTGAAAAAAGCTGTCAATTTCAAAGAATTACATCAAATCTTCATCCTCACTGCACAGAAAAACTGCATAATGCACAAAGAGCAATTTACAGATCAATGTCTTACATTTTCAAGAATTACTCAAAATCTTAATCTCTGTAGCACAGAAAATGTGGGTGACACAAAAATCGATTTACAAATGAATATTCTACATTTTTAAGAATAACATAAAATTTTCATTGCACGGAAAATCTGTAACGACTGAAATCAATTTACAAATAAAAGTTGCACATTTTGAAGAATTACACAGCGTGGAAGCACAACCAGGAAATCAGGGAAATTTATATTATGGAAAATATCGGGATATTTAAAGTTTTCTGAAATATCAGGGAAAATTATAGTTTTCAATATCCAAACCGGCAAGCGTCTGGAGCAGGCTTGGAGTAATTGCGATTACGTAATCGTAATCGGCTGTAATCGATTACATTTTGACAAAATCGTAATCATAATCGTAATCTGACAGTGGCATCTTCTTATAATCATAATCGAAATTGTGTAATCCCGTAATCCCTTTTCTCCCGTAATTTTAATCGTAATCTTAAGGAAAAAATCCGTAATCTGCTGGTCCTATAATCGTGTAATCTTGACCTGCTGAAAGCTGAAATTTTTAGTTCTACCATTGAATAGAAGAGATAAGATTACAAGAAAAAGGATTCAAGCTGTGTACTGAGGCGACCTATCCTATCCTAAAGATTTCGGGGTAGATAAGAAAGGGGAAGCACAAATTACCCCTTCAAAACATATGCAAACGTTTGAGCAATAGGCGAGAGTCTGGAGCCGGCATGAAATGGACGCCCCATTTTCCCTTTCAATATTCGAAGCAGACTGCCCCCCGAAAATCTAGTGGAAAGAGAATGTCACAAAATGCCTTTTGGCGTTTTTCTCCTTTCTTTAACGGCGGAAGTGAAGAATTTTTCCAAAGAATATCACATTTACACTTCAGCAATTTAGGAGTAGGTGTTACATGATGCTCTATGCTTATGTATGAAATCTTAATCCTGGAAACTTGTGATTATTATTGTTTTTTTAAATATGTTCTTCGAATATTTAAAAAAATACATACATTTAAATCTTAAATTTATTTGTATTTTAATGCTAATATTCTTTTTAATTAATAGGCATGTACAAGAAAAAGAGATTATGTTCAGACATTCTCATAATTGTTTTTTACTTGCATGAATTCATATTTAGGAATTACTTTAAACAGTTAATTATCTTTTCCTCCTTAGAATTACCTCAACTGAATTTTGTATTTCAGTTTAATCTTGTACGTTAAATTTGTATTGTAAAATTACTTGCCCTTTATTTTTTTATTAAAACAGTTACATGGAAAAAAAAAATTCCCACAAGAAATCATATTAAAATATTATAGTCATTCATATTATAATTATTCTTCACATTACATTTTAACGATGACTAATTTTTTAAGAGTTATTTGAATGTTCATGCTCAAATTTTTTGAAATTATTCTAAAATGCAGCATTTATTTTCAAAGGATTATTTATCTCTTACACTATCTGAATATTTTGTTATCTCGTGCAATCCATACACCTCTTATAAGTGATTTCATACAGAATCATACAAAATTATTATTTACCGTAAATTAATTGGTGTTATGTGAAATATTTGCACAATTTAAACTAGAAAATAAATACAATGGAGAAATATACTACATTTTTAGAAATTGCGGCCAGCTAAAATTTTGATTGTATGCACACAAAATAACAATGAACCAGGTAAATCACTTATGCATTATATACATTTAGTGCATCGTCTTTTTTTATATACAAAATACGATCAATGTAGTTATCCCTCACATGAATTTTAAAAGTTCGGAATGTGCCTTTCCTGATTTTATATATATATATACATATTACAAATTTCTCATTTCTGCAACGACGTCATAATTCAAGAACTGTGATGTTGAAATTATTTCATACTAATTGCATTCATCATCATTTCAGTTATCTCTTAATAAATCAAAAATTTAATTAACAATCATTACTTTTTGATTTGTGACACTATTGCAAAAATGAGTTGTATGCATAATATCGGATAATTTTATGCTAATCTAATCGTAATCAAAATCGTAATTGGATGTCATAATCGTAATCGATTACATTTTTCAACGACTGTAATCGCTTCCGTAATCGTAATTACTTTTTAGCAAAGGATTACAATCGTAATCGTAATCATAATCTCTCAATTTCTCCCTTTGTAATCGTAATCGATTACGTTTCTTTGTAATCGACTCCAAGCCTGGTCTGGAGTTTCGTTTGCGGAATTTCCTTTCGTTGCACGTGTTCAGAATATAAGGCTATTCTATTATCAAACGGGGTGTGAAGAGTGTCTGTGGGAAAATTTTTAGTTTTAGAAGGTGGGCATATATAATGTATCTTATAAGCAGGATATTCCAATATCCGCTACCAAAGAAATGTCTATTTGTCCACTGTTCTTTATTCCATCAGTGGCATAGCTTAATGGGGGCGGTCCGCCCCGGTTGTCACCCATCTAGGGGTGACACCCAACCACGACGGAGAAAAAGAATGATCCTTTAAAAGCTCCATAGAATAAAATAAATACTTAAAATGGGAGAAAAAAATATCCAATTTAACTTTCTATTTTGATCTAAGTAAAGTGTTTCTTTACAAAATATATTCACAATGCTTTTTAACCGCTAATCATAACCATTGCCCTCAAGATATACTTTAAATATTATGATGCAAATGGTGTTCTTCTTTTTCAAAGCTGCAATTTTTTTTAAAAAATGTATTATATTTCGTTAAAACGCATATTTCAGTGCTTACATTATTTTTTTTTGTTTTTGGATGGGTAGAGCGTAATCTTTTCCATGGGGTGATTTTATCACTACCCGCCCCGGGTGTTACCCATGCTAGCTACGCCATTGATTTTTTTTTATATTCATCAAATTGATTACATACATATAGTCCAGCATCTCTTCGCCGCAGCTTTTGCTTTTCTTGAATAGGCTAAGGATGATCAGTAACTGTTAGATTTTTCAGATAATCTTTACTCAACTTTGTCTGATCAATTTATCAATTCCACATTGTCTGATCAATTTATCAATCTCCCCAGATTACTTTAATTTGTGGCAATTAAAATTTCATATTTTGAAATAAGTTCATTTCTCCTATTTGATTTCAAAATGTATGTTTATGTATAAAGCTAATAATACACTTTATTTTATACCTTTTGTATCACAATTTAGTCTTTTGATTGGTTTAAATAAACATTTATGAACTAATATTTATATTTTTGAACTCGGGTTTAGAAAGAATGTACTGCTATCTATCAGAGTAAAAAAAAGTTATGTAATAGATTTGATGATGTGATAAAGATAAATATGCCACAGGAGATAAATACAGATCAATAAATATAGGTTATTAGTGATAGATTGAAATAATTTTATACCTGAGTCAAGGTAGGTATACATTTATGGAAAAAGACATAGGCTGAAATAAGTTTTTTATTAGCTCAAAACTGACTTAAAAGGTCGCCTTCGGCATCTTGCTTGAGGAAGAAAAAAATAGCGCCGCCGAAGGCGCCGCTATTTTAACCCTTTGCACAGGCAACGCCGTTGCGGGTACCGCTAGTAGTCAATAAAGCTAACAATGTGTTTCATTTTTAAAAATTGACATTCACTTTCAATACAATAACTAAAGAAAAAATAAAGAAAACTTACTGTATAAAAATCAGCTCCAAACTTGTACAGAAAAAGATCAAAGCTTGTCAGTGAAATAAGAACTATTTAACATATTGTCATTTTTAAATGTAGCTGCTCAGCGTTGCATACAGGCAGATAAAAATAAATGCACTAGAAAAAAAAAAGAACTCCATTAGTATAATAAAATATTAATTGGATTTCAATTGCTCCTTCAAAACATCTAAAAAATTTTCAGCACTTCTAACAAAATATATATATATATATATATATATTTATTTATAGATAATTCATAAATTTGCTTTTACATTGTTGAATATGCAATTTTTATTCTGATCTACCTTGACATTTAATTCATAAGGATTCATTTCATCTCGATGCCGGCACTCAGACGGCACTGAAAGCACAGATTATTGGACAGGGCTGCGGCTCAGGTACAACAGATCCGCAAACACCATAAATTTAAAACGTAAGAAGCAAAAAATCGAAGCCTAAGCATCCCTATATATTTCAAACAAGCAATATAAATTTAAAATTTAAAAAAAAAAGATACAACATTCCGTTTAACTATAATACTCAAAACTTTACTTTCTTTTTTTTTAGTTCTGTAGACTCCATTTTTTCTAAAAGGAATCAAGTTTACAAGAATGCCTTTCCTTGGTACCCAGGTTGAATAACACTGAGATTAACAACCCTATGTGGGATCTAACTTCTTACATATAAAATCTACAATTTTGAAGCAAAAAAAAAAAAGTTCTAAACAAAATCCACAAAGATATAATGTTACAAGAGAAAAATCCCTCTATAGCAGACGGACATCGGGGTGGGGGGGGGGGGCAAAAAAAATTGCCCATAATAGAAGGCGTGCATTTTTTCAATTACCCTCTTAACGCAACTTCTAATTTAACTTTTTATCAAAAATATATAAAATACGCAATTTATATCAAGAGCTCCATATGTAAAGTCATAAGCCAAATATACACGATGATAGTCTTCTATGCTATTTTTTTAAGAACTGTTTCTTCTGATTATTATATTTCTTAAACTTTTCCTCTGATTTTTTTTTCTTTTGATGTCCATTTACTAACCAATACTCAAAAGAATGTTTTTGTTTTAAGATGCAATTAATTTGTATTTAGTCAACACCAAATTTATCAAATGAATAAAAGGAATTTAGTGCAGAAGTAAAGTTAAAAAATTGTGCAATTTTTTTACTTTACCAAATTAATCGTTAATGCTGCATACACCAATTTTCTTATTGGTGTACTTATAATTTTGAAAAGTTATTACATCATTTTTTTCGACTCACGAATGACGCACATGCTTAGGATTGACAGGCACTTGAAATACTAACTGATATTGCTATTCAATCGTGCCTTGTATACAGTATAACATTGTTAATTTGGAATATCTGTAATTCGGAATGCTTTTTTTTTACAATTGCTTTCTTTAACTCCCAATAGATGGCGCCACGAGTCAAATCTGATTGCCTGGTTGGGTGTACATCCTGTTTGCATTGTTATTTCTAGCTAGAAGTGTCAACGTATTTATGATACTATCATACTGGATCGTATTTTGGATGATAATTTCTTAAAATATGAGCCAGAGAACTTGATACAGGTCTAACGGTCATAGGTCATTCATTACGTAGGCCTAATTTTCAAGGGCAAATGAAGAAATGGATGCGTTCCTTTCTTTGCGCAATCTTTCTGCATCTTGTACTAATGCTCCTAAGTGGGAGCTGACTCGTTAGCCATCTTTCACTGTGGCGTATCCCTTTGTGTTAGCTGGCAGTGGTTGCGTTCCAATTCATTGTACCAATTACTTCAGAAAAAAAGGATAATATTTAATTTTGCAACAGATGAAGAGAAACGGAAGAAATGGATAATAAATTGCCGGAGTGAAAATTGAATTCCAACGAAACAATCGCAACTTTGCATTATAAGTACACTGATTTTTTACTAATGGTTTACCTTTCTAAAAAGAAAAATGTAATGAGTTACTCTTCCGTTTCTGTTTCTTATTTACAAAAAAATAATCAGAGTATTGTAAATAGGAATTCTATTTCAAAACAACATTAGGCTATGAAATATCAGGTTTGCAACATATGTTGGCGTTATGAAAACGCCAACAATTGTTATGAAATATATAACACACACACGCACACAGACAGATATCTATGAAGTTTTGCTTGAAATAGAGGTTGTTAATGCAACAGATTTTATGTTTCAAATAACTTTCTAAGCTTAAAACAAATTTTTAACCCCCCCCCCCCTCCCTTTAGGATTTAAACCAATCTTTTTTTTTTAAAATCACTTGATCTAAATCAATAAACCCTGATTAAAAGTAAACGTTCCATTAGCTTTTTTTCTATAGCCGATTGGATAAAGATAAAAGGTCTTTGTCATGTGATGTGGTCAGTTATGAAACAAAAACAGAGTCGCTAGCTCCATCTATACATCGGAAAGAAAGTGGTTGAAGATAAGCAACCAAGAACTCGACTATCATGTTCTGACGTCAGTTCCCCGTAAACAAGCACCCAGTAGTATTTTTCTCAGTTTATATCGCTTTGTTATTGACTTTTATGGCTAATACAAGCATCAGCTTGTTTTAGAGAGGCCAAGGATATCAAGTAATGTTTTTTTTTAAATGCTCGCTTTTTTTATGAAAATACTTAAAATTAATTTAAAAATTAAAACAAATGGCGCCTTCTAATTTTTGCCACCCTGTGCTTTAGCACAAAATTCCTAAATACCCAATAAAAATATTTTTAAACGGTGCTTCTAAGGTGCACAATTTGTCAGTAGTCCAGAACTGAATACAGTAACGGCAAGGAAAAGTTTTTAAAAAGGAGGAAAGAGAAAAAAGCTTGATAAAAAATTTGGTACAGAAGAAAAAATTATCAACTTATAAGAAAGCAGGAGTAAGATTTCTGACAATGAGCCCTGAGTCACCATTAACATAGGTGGCCCCAGGAAAATTCTAGCCGGAGCAAAAAAAAAATTTGAAAATGCATGACAGAGATAGATATTGGGCATCTTTGAGATATCATCAGTTTAGATCCTGTCAGACAAAATTCTGGTAATATCTTACCGGTAAATTACCAGAGTTTCTGGGTTTTGCCGAGACTTAGCCATCACCACTCACCAACTGCCTGCCAAAGATTTCACTTGTCAACAAAAAGTTTTGGTGTTGATCAGTAGTCCTGAGGAAAAAAGTGGGGGAATGCTTACAAATGTGAACATAAAAAAATCCGGGGACGCTTGTGTTTTTAAATTAATTTTTTTAAAGGTGGGGAGACTCAAGTTAAAATAAAAAAGTGGTGGTATGCCATCCCCCAGCGTCCCTCCTTGCCTACACCGCTGGTATTTATTGTCATGGGGGTGACCAAAGATAACTCCATTAAATGACAGGAGCGAAAAATGCATACCGTCAAACCTCGTTAACGCGAAGTCGAGGGGAACGCCAAAATTTTTCGTGTTAACAGATGGTTGCAGGACTTTGAATTTAGTAAAAATGTTTGTTTCTTACAGAAAATATAGGAACCAAAAGTATATTTATACAAAAATGATCATATGCACACACACACATAAGAATTTATATACGTCGGTTAGGAAATTCATATGAAATTTACTAAACTAGTATTAAAAAAATTATCAGAATGGAAGAATTAAGTTTTATTTACCTGTGCAAACATTACTTTTTAAAAAGCTGTCATAGATTTTTGCTTCAATTTTTGAAACAACATCTTTTTACTAAAGTATCAATGTCTTCTAAACTATTTAACACATGTGAGACATTCTCTTGCTGCAGTTGCACAGTTTGTAATGCTGCCATAACTATGTTCACAGTGATTAGATTTTGGGCTTCCAAATCAGCATCTTCTTAGTCTGTTTCAATTTCCTTTACTTTCCTTTTGAGATTCTCTATTTATATCTTCAAGTGGAGAGGGGAGGTAGTAAATTACAATACATTATGAGGGAATGAGTGGGGATAGCGATTTTTAAACTGTCCAATATTTTCTCTTTTTATTCAAAATAAGTAAGGTTCAATGAAAAGTCGATTAAATATTACTTTGCACTTTTTTAAATTATGAAGTGACATGGTACATGACGGTGCTAAAAAATCAATTGACAATTACAAAATAATAATAACGAACTCCCATTTCTGGAAGAATTTCAGCTTCTTCAGTCTTAATGCGATATTTGACACTGTTTTTGCTTTATTTAAGTTTGGACAGCCGGAAGAATCCGTGTTGTTACGATTTGTAATGCATGCTCCAAATGCTGATCCGTCAGATGTGTTCTTGTTTTTGATTATATGTTTTACATTTGACTAAATGAGTGTTCCCATTCAGTACCAGATCTTGGAGTTTTCCGTGAGGGCGCAAGACTTAAAAATGCCGCCCCCCTCCATCCAATTATTGCTCACAGTTCATAAACGTTTTATGCGCTGGTCATTTTCTTGAGGACTTTTCACTAAGACATGAAATTGTGACAGTTGAAGGGGGCCCAGGGGAAAATTTGAAAACTATATGCAAGCCAGGGTTCGTGATTTTTTTTATTTAATTATTTTTTTTAATAAAAAGAAATGGATTTTTTAATTTAAAACGGGTTTTTTTTTAAATTTTTTAAAAAGACCTTAAATATTTTGGAAATTTATTATATTACATTCATAGAAAAATATGTCATGTTAATCAGTATGCAAAAACACGCTTTAAGCCATTTTCACAGCAATAAATATTTTTAAATAATGATAAAAAAATTTTAATACAAATGCATGACTCGAACCCTACCAGGAATAATAGTACACTCATAAGTTACGGGAAAGTAGGCTCATATAGTTAAAACTAACATTTACAAAGTTCATCAAGTAGTATGTGACTTAGGTCGTTTTTCAAGTGAACCCTTCAATTGTGTGTACTTAATTTTTACATAGAGTGTACTTTAAACATTTTTTTATTTTATAAATGAAAAAGCCTGAAATACAAATGCGTGACTCAAATGAAACTTAACCCTATCAGGAATAATAGTACACTCATAAGTACAGAGAAAATGAACATATTTAATCTGAATTATTTTGCTGTTGAAAGCTGAAAAAAAAGTAACAATTGTTTGTACTTAATTTTTACATTGAATATACTTTAATCATTTTTCAATTTTATAAATGAAAAACCCTGAAATATTCTTACCCATTTAGTAAAATCATATGCTCACACCATTACCAGAAACGGAAACTTTTTGTTTTCATTTCAAATATATTTATTGAAAACTTCTATGATAAAAAATATTTTAGAAGGAAAAACACCTTAAGCTATTAGTGGACATGGAAGAAACTTTAAGGATACATATTCTGAATTCTAACAGTTACTGTTTTAAACACTATCATTCTGAATTATTTACCGTATGGTATTTATTAAAATGATCTAACATACTATTTTTTTAAATAAACACAGAATGGTTCATCACTATGATGAATTCAAATTTGAATGATTGAATGAATTATGCGTTGCTCTTAAGATGCTTGAAGAATAAGAGTAATATTGTAAAATAAAAAATGGTAATTAATTAGTTCTAAACTTATGAAATATGTTATGCACACAGACCAATGGACATAGGAAGTTTTGCTTGAAACAGTGGTTGTAATTGCAGGGTCCGTACGCAGATTGAAGAAAAAAGTAGGAATTCAAAATACAGACGGAAACACCTACAAATGACTTCCTAAGTTTGTTTACAGAATAAATACACACAAAAAAGAGGCAATAAAAAAAACGAAAAATATTAGTTTTCTTAAAATATTAAAAGTTATGAAATTGAAAACTAATTAGAGCTCTAAAGTGTACATAATACTTAAGAGTTTTTTCCCCCTTCTTGGCAAATAGAAGACATTAACACGATAAAAGCTCATTTAAATTGGATTCATCTTACATCGGAAGCTCTTTCGATAGTATTCAATTTCTATTCCTTTGGGGAAAAAAAAGCAAACAATTTTTTGGTTAAACACAATACGCAGGTCGGATTCTCCCCATACATTATACAATGTTTTCTTAAAAATAAATAAACCATAAAAAAATTAATAATAATCACATGGAACAACTTTTTTGCAGCTACAGAGATTTTGCAAGAAACGCATAAAAAATGTTCATTTGATTCCTCCTTCTCCATCACGGACTTCCATTTTCTTAGTTGAATTGTTGAATGTCATGTGAATAATGTATTTCTTCATTTTGATTCAAAAAAACCTTTACACCTACCCTTTTTTTTTTTTTCTTTCTTTCTTTCTTTTTTTTTTTTTTTTGGTAGCTATTTCAAATTGAATTGTTTCATTTGCACTTAAAAAATTGAAAAACATTTAGCGCCTAAATGTCTCTCATCGTTTTCAGGGATGTTAGTGGCTAAAAAGGGAAAAGATAAAATTCAACCTGAATAAATAACACATGAAAATACTAAAAATACTCTTTTAACACAATTTAAGCATTTTCAGTTAGTACATTTATTTTAATATAAAATCAATTGTATTAATTTCTTGTTCCTTAACAAGAATATTAGGTTGATATCTTTAGAAGAATTCTTTTTTCTTTCCAAAATGATTATCTCTGTGATCAAACAGAATAAATCTTGCAAGGTTAACCTTACACTGTGCAGTGTTTTTTTTAAACAACACCTCTATTTTTCGTTCACTAAGCTCTTTTTTTTTATTATTTTTAACAAGTTGCGCATTCTTTCATTTTACTTTGTATGTAAGATCATATTAGTTAATATAGTTTCCTCTAGATCTCGTAAACTGAGCTCAAGGTTCATCTTTTTTTCACAAAATCATAAGATTGATTGTTGATTTTTTTTAAAAACAAAAACTTTTTTTTGCAAATTTTAATCAACAATTTTGTTTCAAAAGATAGTTTTTAATTCCTTATGTAAAATAAATATAAGTTGTCCGGAAAATTTCGTGAAAATTTTTATACAGTGTTCCCTTGCCACTTCGTGCTTCATGTTTCGCGGCTTCAGTGCTTCGCGGGTTTTTCCAAAATATTCATCAAAAAATAAAAATGAAAAAATACAACCATGTCGGCAGCCATATTACGGAAAGAAGCATTGTTTCATGTTGATGCACGAGAGAGAAGGATCTCTGCATGTCAAACAAAGAGATGAGTTGACTCAGAGTACATACTACGGGCTCTCAAAAGCTCCTACCAACACAAAACTCTTAGCCTCTCTCAGAAATCAATGTTGATTAATGTTTATTACTGTACTATAACGTTTTGTAATTAACCTTATTAATTGGGACCGTTTAAGTAATAAGTATACTGTTGTAAGTTTTGTCTTAAATGTGTGAAGTATAAATACTGTTTACATATTTAAAACATTTGTGTACCCAACCCGCATACACAAAAATTCTTAGGGGCAAATCCTACTTCGCAGTTTTTCTGTTTTCGAGGAAGCTTCTGGTCCCCATTAACCACGAAAAACGAGGGATCACTGTATTAGGGTGCCTTTATGACTTGTTGTTGGAAAATAACCGTAAAACAAATGCGCAGTGTAGGGTTAAAAACGCCAATCCTTTCAGATAGTTTTGCAAAATACCATTATAATTAACTCGTACTAACAAAAAAAATTGCTTTGAAGATTATAATAACGCCAGAGAATGAGTAGCAGATCAAGCAAATTTTTAAACATTATGACTGTTCTTCTCAAAATTCAATATTTCAAATAATACGTTGACTACGCAGTGATTTCAATACTTTTGTATAGTTCTAAATAAGCAGTTTTGGACGTCCATTGATAATGTTTAAAATAGGCGGAGTTTCAAGACTTTTTCTGATTTTTTTCTAACATTCAAGCTATAAAATGCATATTAGGAATATCATTAATGACGGTAAAAGACAGCTAAAATTTTCCAAAGATGAATTTCTAAAAATACAACTTTCATGATTTTCGAGGATGTGAGGGAGTCCCCATGAAATTTTTGTGAAATTGAAGACTTAAAAATGCATTTTAGTGACGACAAAAGACAGGTGGATTCAACAGCTCTCCCGTGAAAATTTTTTGAAATTGAAATTTGAAATTCATAATTTTTGGAGTATATTGATAATGTTAGAGAAAGGGGGAAGTGCATTCTCATCTTTTGTGAAATTCAAGTTATAAAGCGCAGACTGGGGTATATCTTGTGATGTTATAAGCCAGTTGAAAATTTTCCAAGATGAAGTTCTAAAAATACAATTCTGACGATTGATGCGAGCAGAGTACAAAATGGGGGTTCGGGGGCTCACCCCCGTAAATTTTTTGAAATTGAAGTCTTCAAATTGCCTATTAGGCTATCTTTGGGGATGTTAAAAGACAAAAGGATTCAGAGCTGCTTTCCACTATAAATTTTTCGAAACTAGTTCTAAAATTGTTCTAAAAAAGTTCTTCGCAATTTTGGGCATTCACTGTTAAAAATTTCCGTAAGAAAATAGTAAAATAACCATTTATTTAATTGTTATTTTATCATATTTAATTACAACAGTTGAATAACCATTAAAAAGATGGTACTCAAATCGCTGATTGCAAAAAAAAAAAATTTTTAATTTTTGAGCCGTGAATTTTTACTTACAAATGAAGTTCTGTAAGTAACACTAGATTGAAAATAACACTTCAAAAAAATAGTTAAGCCAATTAACTCATATTGTACTTTACCAGGCAGATTAAAATGTTAATTCTTTTTCTTTAATTTTTGAAAACATGGGGGAGAAGGAGTCATGTCTTTTAGTATATTTGACTTAAAAAAAGAAACTAGAAGGTCCAGTGCTGCACTCAGCTAAATAGGTTATACAATCAGTTTTCAACCTTTTTATTTTTAAATTAAGTCGAATATACTAAAAAATATGAGGTGGTTCAAAGTTAACGCTCATGGTTTTAAAGTTACGCTGAATGACTACTGTGAAAATCAGATTTCTTGCAATATTTGACTCTGTTTTTTTAATAAAACCATTCTGTTAACCAGACCAGAAATGTCAAACATTTGGATAGTAGCCAGTTGACACTTTTAATTTAGTAGAGCACCATTTTTACTATTAGAAGTCACTTTTTATTAAAGATTTTTATAGATTATATGATTATAATATCTGTCTTCATGGAGAAAAACATTGATACACGAGAAATGTTGCTATATAGTATGCATTTTTGCATGCAATAGAAAAAATAATAATTAAAAAAAATACATCAAACATCAATTCTTTTGAAAGAAATTAAAATCATGCAACTATAATTAAAATCATGCAAAGCGATAAAAAATCAGCTTTGTTGAATGAAAAAGTAGCTATTTTAAAAGTAAATTGTAAAATGTGCGTTGAAATTTCTGTATAAATGTAACATTCTGTAAAAACTGAGAAGTTAGGGGAGGGGAGCACCGTCAGACACTTATAACCTCATCTCATAACACCTAACTTTTTTTTATACTACAATAAATATTTTTAAAAAATATTCCATGAACTTTCAAAAGCATTTTGTTTTAGAATTAATTTTACAATTTATACTTCATTTTTCCTTTTCCCTCTTTTTGGAAAAGTAGGAAAATTAAAATGGGCAACTATTGAATTATAAGGATGTTTTTACCAGTTCTTAGGTCATTGTGTACTGCAGTGGAGGCCACTTTATGTGATCCCTATTAATGTTATCAAAAACACCAAGGCCAGTCCGCTTGCGTGTCGTTTGGGAAAATCAGCAGTTTATTCATTTTAACCACTTAATGCATTTAAGTTACCGGAAAGTTTGCCCATGCAGAGATGCCACTCTAATCTTAAAAGTTTTCAGTAGTAACCTGAATGATTTTCAGTAGTTTTCAGTAGTTTATAAGACCGGAAAAATGTGGATGCAAAAACTACTCATTATTCAACCTAAAAGCAAAATATGTGCCTCAGCTGAACCATGGTGGCAACAGAATCCAAGAAAAAAAAACCTGATAAGTCTCTGATTGGGCTCTAAAAATTTCCCTGACGTTATAATTAAATTGTGAGTTACACAGCCTCAGTGCCATGTGTAATGACAGTATCACAGTGGTGAAACCAGAAAAAATATTTAGGGAGGGTGACACTACTTTTCCAACTGAACTTTGTGCAATGAAGGCTCAGGGGTCATAGTAGCAGTCTTGCCAATGTGTGGGTAACTACCCGAAAATCGGGTATTTTATTCATCCGCGGGTATTTTGGAGGGTATTTAAAAATGGAGGGTACTCGAGGGTATTAAATTTTAATAAAAAAAGTTTTCAATTATAAAAATTTTGCGGCATCAAACATTTGATGCACCCAATGCAACAAACCCATCTAAGCAGAAAGGAAAAGCCGTAAAGCATTTGCATCACCTGCAGGTTTGTACCCTGGCAACAGCCTAAAGCTGGATTCACAACGGACAAAAACCGACTGAAAAAATGTGTCACCCACTGCCTTCGAGACTAGGCACTGCATTGCATTATATCCGTCGTCCGCCGATATTAAATGAATCTGTGACACGAACATAGTAAAATGTCCTTCACAGACGAATTGCTTGACGATACACAATCAAGCAAGAAGGCTTCGGCGAGAAAGAAAGACATGTTTTGTCTGCAGTTATTATGTAGAAGTGTTGCACAAGCAGGTTTGACAGTGTGCGGAAAATTATCCGAAACATGGGTATTTTAAAGATCTCTAGGTATTTTCGAGGGTATTTATAAATTGAGGGTAATTTCTGGTAATTTTGAGACATCAAGTTTTTAAATATTTTTTTATGTAGGAAGTTTGAGATTTATGATTCTGTCAAAACTTTTTCTTTAAAAAAATAATGCTGCAATTTTTTTAACTGTCTGATTAATGTGAACAGTTATTGCTGTACGCCATTGCATCAAGGTGTATTAGGGTACAAGCACTACACAGATGACCGAATGAGCTTGTCCGCATATCTACGGATTCCAACCGTTATAGCAATTTGTTTCAGAAAAGCGAATTACTCACCCGAGAAATGATGCCAATAATAATTATTATTATTATAAAAACAAGGAAAAGTACAGAGAATTCTAAAATGAGATTCGTAAAAAAAAATGAACTTAAATATACTCTTCATTTATACATTTTATTATACTTGTTTTTATTTGTTATTTTCGTTCTCACCAGAGTGCAATTAATTTTTTTACCGATTTCTTGTTACAACAGTTGGAATCAGAAAAAATTTTGATTTGCGAGCATTTACGAAAATTAAAACTCACAGCAAAAGTTTTTCCCTTTGCCCTTCACTTACTTATCTACAAAAGATTGGTTTATTTCACTCTTTATTTATTTTTCTTATTTTGGGAATATTTGGGATCTTTAAACACTTTTAATTTCTTTATATATTACTTACCTACTCTATTATATTTTTCTTTCGGTCCTCTAGCATCTAGCATGCACAATTCGATTTTTTCCCCGTTATGCCCAGGAAAAGCAATTATCTTTCCTGAAAATGACTTTACAAAATCCCTTTCTGTGGTATACTTCAATTTTTTCATTCTCGCATATTATACACATTATCTATAACAGTTGGGATTCGTTAAAAAGAACCTCTAGTAATCACTTGAGTGATGAATAATATGCTACAGGAAATGTAAATTACACAGTGATACTGTAAATGGAATCATACTTCAAGCATTTGGCCCCGCAAATAGGTGAAGTCGATAGCAAATAAATAAATCATTTCGGAAAGACATAACATTCATTCTTAAAAAGAACTAGCAACACGACCGATTAGACATCCGTCGACGTACTACATCCCTAACCAATTGGTTGAAAGCAGCAGGTAAAGATCCGGCCGCTCATTTCCCAATAAGCCAATTAGTCGGAATTGTAAGTTTCGGGAAGAGAAGACAAAATGTTTATGAGTGAATAAATAAGTTTTGCTCGTGAGGATCATTCTGTTATACATTGTGTACGATAATCAACTTTGTTTTGCATCATTTATTTGTTTATCTCTGGAATTGGATCCCAACCGTTATAGTAAAGCAAAGTAAGTCATTTAACAATGTAAAATTTCGTTTTCAAAGAAGCTTTAAAATTTAAATACGGAAAGGTCGTTCGTAAATTAAGACTACAAAAATGATACGAGAAGGTCGTTTGTAAAATAAGACTCTAAAAATGATGACTTAGAAATATTCGGGTAAATGAGCATTTTGCTTAGTTCCCATCTTGTTCACTAGATGGCGCTGTAGGACAAAGTAGTAGGCTGCGGGTATTGGAGGGTATTTTTGCTTGAACTAGAGGGTAAAAACTTGATTTTCAAGCCGCAACACTGGATAGTAGTAAGGATTTGCATTTCCTGAACTTTCAAAACAATTTCCTGAACCTCGCATTTTTTTCATAGGTACTGTATTTTCTGGCATATAAGATGAAATGAAATTTATCTACAGTAAACTCCCGATTATCCGCTTTGCGGATTGTCCGCACCCGGTCTTTCCAGATTTTTTTTTTGCGACGATTTGCGGAATGCAGAAAAATAAACACAATACGCATTTTTCTTTCATGATTAACGAATACAAAATCTATTTTTAGAGCTACAATCTGGTTGTTCCCATTTCTTTCAACTCCCCCTTCCCCCGCTACCCCTTCATAATTGCGCATATTAGGACCTATCTCTAGGAGTCTTAGGGGCCGCTCATTAATGACGTCACGCTTTTTTCCCATATATTTGACCCCCCTCCCCCCCTCTGTCACAATATGTCACGCTTCAGCGGACCCCCCAACCCCCGTTTGTCACGCGTCACGCGTCACTCTATGTTGCATAATGCATGATGTCACACTTCTTGTTACCCCCTCCCCACCCCTTGTCACTCTTTGTCACAATTTCACGAACCCCCCCTCCCCCCCTCGAAACGCGACATCATTTATGAATGATCCCTTAGTGCAGATCACCGAAACCTGCGCAATAGACGAATATGCGGTTTGTCCAGTTGTCACAACTCTATGTAAGTATGTACTATTATAATATAATTCTTAAAAATAATTTGAATGCGTTTGTGTGTTGATGTTTGTCATTTTCCGCTATTTTGCGGATTATCCGCGAAATTCGCTTATCCGTGGTCATCGCGCCACCCTATTCCGCGGATAATCGGGAGTTTACTGTAGTTAAAATTTATGAAAACTACTTGATTCAGACAGAAATGGAGAAAAAGTACTTATTTTAACAGGGGTCGCAATGGAAAATGTATTAAAAATAGGACAACCGTAAAATGGTGCAAAAAGGGCATACTATTTCAATAAAATGTGTGGATTATTTAAAAAAAATACAATTTCCTCTGAAAAATCATCAAAACGATGAAGAAAACATTACTAAAATTATTTATTGCATTTAATAAGACTGCAAGAAATTAAAACCCAAAAGCCCTTTTTTTATTGATTCAGAATAAAAGCATCAATCTAACAGAAAACACGAACCCTTTACGAAAATCGCGATCGCAAAAATGGAGGCATCCAATTGGAATTACAATTCATCCCCCTTTTAAAAACATTTATGTCTAAAAATTCGCGGCAAAAACGTTCCCGATTTATAGCTGAAAGGTCGACTTACACGCGGGTTTGTTTATTTTTCTGAAATTAGGGGGTTCTGCTCACATGCGAATCGACTTACACGCAAGCATATACGGTAAGATATTAAAAAAATAAAAAGGAATTTTATTTACTTACTTCAAGATTAAATTTTAAATGAGTTAAAATGGAAAAAATACGATTCATGTACAGGATGCAGAAAGATTGCGTGAAGAAAAGAACGCACACGTTTTCTTGCTTGCACGTGGAAAGGCAAACGATATTTTAAAGAATTGCATAAATCAATTAAGAAATATGCATTGCTGCAATTTAAAGCAAAAAAAAAAATAAGGACGGAAATTTAGGATCAAGAAGCAAAATAAAATTTACGGAACTTCGGCAAAAAAAAATTCCGAAATTTCCGGTTTTCCAAAACTCTACCACCCCTGGAAAGAGAAAATAACGTAATTTTCTAAGTAATATAATCTGCAACTGCTGAGAGTTTTGATTTATTTTCTCAAGATGCATTTTGTTCCTGTATTGAGTAAAGAAGAGTTTTAAAAATTCCAAATTTTCACGCGGGGGGGGGGGGAGCATGGATCTCTGTGCGCGCCTCTTTTACGTAAGATTGCAATGCCTTCTTAACTCAAACACAAAAACAATGACTTTTTTATTGCTTAATCAGAGAAAGAGCGCTTTCAACCAGTGGGAAATCGGCAATCGAGCTGACCACGCGCAACGAAAGGAAATTTCGCAGACGAAACTCCGGACGCTTGCCGGTTTGAATAATTATCCCTGATATTTGGAGAAAATTTAAATATCCCCTGATATTTTCCAAAACATAACTTCCCTGAGAGTTCCCTGATTTCCCGATTATGTTTCCACCCAATAAGATTATTTTTCAATATGAAATACAAATTTAATTTTTAACTGAATTCGTTAATTAATTTAGGACCTAACAGCTAATAACCAAACGAGCAAACGACGTAGGCAACGAAGAATGAAATAAGCAACTGCTAATGCTAAAAGGCTAAAAGCACGTGTCATGTCGTGCAAGTAAGCGAAAAAATCCGAACTTTGCCCGAACTCTCTCGCCGAAGAACAGGGTTGCTGTAAATATTGCTCCACGCGCAGAGAAATACCGGTTAGAACTGGAATTTTGAGCTTTCTACCGTAGCCAATCTCGTATTGTTCGCAGCTCTAAACTACCACGAATCGTCAGTAAGCGCTCGTTTTGGCCACTGTTGGTGAATGGTTTTTTTATATGCGCGCCAAGGGCGAAAAGTTGAACTCGGCTAAAATATTTTATTTTCCGTAGAAAAAAAAAGCGCTTTCTGTAATTCGTAGTAAACTTCAAATTTTTGTATTTTTCCGTAGGTACTACGGAAAATCCGCCCATGCTATGCGTTATTTTACCTGTAACTAGCGGTACCCGCAACGGCGTTGCCCGTGCAAACTTAAAATAGCGGCGCCTACGGCGCAACTTCTTTTTTTCCCCAAGCAAGGCACCGAAGGCGACTTCTTAAGCCACTTCTGAGCCGATAAAAAACTTATTTCAGCCAGTCTTTTTCCACAAATGTATATCTATTTTGATTTAGGTATAAAATTATTTCAATCTCCTAGGAGTGCTGATGAGCAAAAAAAAAAAAGTAAAAGTAAAAGCGATATATACGCAACACGGATGCGCCCTCAAGAGAATAAACAATCACAAATCGTCTTTTTTGCAACTAAAGCAACATGTAAACCACGTGGGAAAAAAAAAACTTCCTATGATTGATTTTTCGCCATCTTGGACTTAGTTCTCTTTGTTGAATGTCATATGAATAATTAATCCTTTGATTTTGATGCAAAGAAACCTTTACACCTTGCTTTATTTTTTAAAATTATTTTTTGTAGCTCATTTATTTCAGATCAAATATTTTGTACTTGTAAAATAAAAATATCTTATTCGCCTATCTTGCGCTATTTTGAAAATGAGTTTTTTTTTTTTTTTTTTTTTTTAATTGCACACGAATTAAAAATAAACATTTTTAAAAGAATGAGAATATAATCTTTAAAAAATATTTGGGATCGCAGTTGCTCATTTTAGAACTATTATCCGCTTTTTCTATCGCGATTTTTGTTAAAGAGTTCGTTTTTCCCTTTGCAAATTTTGTTAATTGTGTTGCATCTGTTCCTTGTTTATAATTTCAATAGCAATCTAGATGGGGGGAGGAGGGGGATATTCAATAATTTCACCTAAGGGAAATTCAAGAAGAGGAAGGAGCGGTTGTTCGGTATTTTACTCTCCTAGGCTCATGGTAAAATAACGATCCAAAGCGAAGTTTTTTTTTTTTATTAAATTTTTTTCTCTTATTTTCTAGACATTTTGCCGTAAAAATGTTTTGATAACCATTACACAGTAGAAGCTTAGATTCTGTACGAAATGTGAAGCAATATTTTTTTATCTCAAAATACTTCTACTTTGTAGTAATAAACCCATGGATGAATCCATTGAAAAATAATTTGTAGAAAATTTAATGAAAAGTCAGTTTTATTTATGGTTGTTAGATAGTAAAAGAAATGATGCAGTGTCTTTTCCACATGGACTGGAAGAGATATTCAGACATGTGATTTTTCCGTATTTTGACAAAATTCCGTATTTTTCGTCATTTTGGAAATTAAGAATTTCGTTCCGGCGAAAATCGTTACTTTTGGAAGGCTTTTTCCTTTTCTTTCTATGAAAAATTTTGAAAGTAACCTGTCAACAACATGCCGGCCAACCTTTACAAATTTCGAGTAAAATTTACGTATTTTGTCCGTTTTTTTTTTTTTTTTTTTTTTGCTTTCAAGGATCGGTCCCGATTTTTTATGCATTTCGAAATCCCAATGCATCGACTCCTGAAACACTTCCTAGTTGTCAGTTACTGTCCGATTCTGCCTCTTAGACATCAGTTACTTTGAGCTTTCCATTATTTTTATCTTTATTAAGCTTCAGCTTCTATAGTAAAGTACTTGCACGGACGTCATTCTGCCACGCCCACTTGAAAATCCGGCCGAAAATAAGGAATTTTTCGAAAATTATTTTAAGTTTTAGTGATCATATCAATTAATTATAATTATTTTTTATTGCAACCTTATAAAAAATCTAATAAAAAAATATTTTTGTCTAAGGGGGGGGGGGGGGGTAAGTCAACGGTTTTTGTTGTGCCTCGTTTAGCTTCATGTTCATAACACTTTTCAATGTTTTTGAGTCTGAGTTCCTCCCCCCCCCCCCCCCCCCCATCCAAAACTAGAAATAGAATTAGTGATGGAAACCTTTTGTCTAATCTACAGATTGCTACAACTAGTTTTGAGCCTAACATGAAATCAATAATTTCAAAAATTCAATCCCACCCATCTCATTAATGTGAGTAGTAATTTTCATGCAAACTTTTCTTCTCTGAATTTAAATTTTGTACTTTAAAAATTTTTTCTTACCAGAAAAGTCAGTTTTGTGATTTCTATTTATATATTTTATATATATATATATATATATATATGAATGTGATTTATTTCGCTTTTTTATTGGTATTTGCTACAAATTTTTTCTTTTTGTGGCTTTGAAAAGCAAACTAAATATTGGCTTTTCAAAGAGTTGCGATGTATGCAAAGAAGCCATCTTTACAGTAAAGTTTCTTTTCGCATTTGAATTAGTAAATTTCAATCGATTTTCATCAATCTTTTTTTTATGAATGAATGAAAATTTATTAATTAAACATTAATTTTCAGAATTAATAATATCAATATGAATAATTATTTTACTTTATAAAGTAATTTATTATCAAAATTTTAAAAATTTCCCGTTGAAATGTATTTAGGAAATGAATAAATAAATAACGATTTTTTACATTAATTCACAAAGATAAATTTCTAATCTGCAGGAAAACTAGTGATTAAAGGATTTAAATTTAATTATATGCCATGGCACAAAATAATGATATGTTGATTTTTGATAAAGGAATCAGTTTAACTTTTTTTTATTGTCCATGTAGCAATGTATAAATTTAATATTACTATGCCAATTTAACTAATAAGAT
Source organism: Octonoba sinensis (assembly GCA_038502835.1). NCBI lineage: Eukaryota > Metazoa > Arthropoda > Arachnida > Araneae > Uloboridae > Octonoba > Octonoba sinensis. Next base: position 15,768,567 of record CM076598.1, on the reverse strand, counting down.
TTTGTAAGTGGTTAGTTAAAAAAACAATCCTACGAGCCAAATTGACTAGTAGTAATTCTGAATCGCAAGGGTTTAACGTGATGTACAGACTCATAGCATTTGGATTTTGCTATTTAATATATGTGTGTTTATTTCTTCTGTATTTATATTCGCACTTTTAATTCATTTCTCATTTTAACTCTTAATATATATTTTAAATTTTACATTATAAAATGTCAAAGAAAAATTATCTAAATTATAAAGTTATAATTTAGAGAACAATGCTGTGTTTTTCCAAGTTTAAATTACCTTTTTTTTTTTTTCAATTTGTTTCATTTTCATAATTTGCACACATTTTTGTAAAAAGTTTTAGTATTCCTCTTTTTTTGCCATTTGACCAATCACTTCATTGATATATATAAATGTTGTGCAATTAATTGTTTAGAAATCTTATACCTCATTTTGTTTGAATTCATTTACATTAATTTTTTAAAACTTTTTTTTAATAATCTGTTCCCGAGTACATTATTAATACATGTAATTTGTACATATTACCTCTAAATAAAAACTGAAATACACCCTGTATTTTGAATGAATAAAACATTACGTTACTTTGGCCCCCAATCTGACACTTTCTAATTTTTTGGCCCTTCACCCAAAAAAGTTTGTGCATCCCTGTTTTAAAGGTTTAATTTTTTCTCCGTTGTGGCTGGGTGTCATCCTGAATGGGTGACACCTAGGTCGAGCCTCCCTTACAGCCCCCACTTAACTATGCCACTGGAGCCACATATTATAGGACGTGCAAAAACTCCCATGATGCTTAGTGCTCACAAGCGGATGTAGGTATTAGTTACTTCCTGTTATTTCGATGCCTGCTTGTTCTCCTACGGAAGCTGTTACGCATATTTAACTTTCCCGTATACTCCAACCAGGGTTCGAAATTAGCAATCGTTAGTCGTATTTTGCAGTTAAAAATTCCCGTTTGACGCCCACGATTTTACACGTTCAGTCGTCACGTTTGATGCCTGAATGTGATTGTATATGTGAAACTAAAAGTTTTATGTAAGGTATTTTCATAAAACTTTTAGTTCGACAGCTACAGTTTCTCACCAAGTAGTCAGTTCTATATTTATTAATTTTAATCCTGTAGATTTTTGAACAAATAAAATGTTTTTATGTACATATTTTATCTCTTCTGTATTTTGAAATTTTACGATACCTATGAAGATTATCGTAATTTCTTGACCTTCAAATTTTTTGAATCGTGAATTTTTACTTACAAATGAAGATTTGTAAGTAACACTAGACTAAATAACACTTCAAAGAAATAGTTAAGCCAATTAATTGATATTGTATTCTATCAGGCAGATAAAAATGTTAATTTTTTTTTCTTTAATTTTTGAGAACATGGGAGAGAACTTGGAGTCATATCTTTTAGTATATTTGACTTCAAAGAAACTAGCCAATATTTAAGCCAATTGCCTCTAATTTTATTAGGCACTCATTAAAATAAACCTTTATATTGATTCATAAACTTAAGTAAAATTACCAACTTCTCAAAAGTTGCTAATAGAAATTGATTTTTGAAGATTTTTCTCTTACTTATCAATAATTTTCGCAGTAAGGTTGTGATGTTTTGCGACATTTTTTAACAATTGTACAACTGTCTTTAATAGTTAAGAGTTATCTCTTCATCTAGTTAATTTGAATAATTTTAAGATTACACCTAGCTGAACATTTTTGGCAACTAAAACAAAACAGGTAGGTGCCAATGATACCTAACTTTTACATCCTAATTTTGAACCCTGAGCCCAACTAACTTCAAACTCATAATCTAGCTATCTCCCTCTTTCTCATTTAGCTTCAGTTCTTAATTACTTCAAATATACCCTTTTCAACGGTTAATACATATTCATTCACTCATTACTTCATTTATTTACTTATTCATGCATTTATGCACATTTAATTACTTTTCATTTATTCACTCATTCATTTATTCATTCAGAAATATTTTTAAAAATCCCAATCAAAAAATTTCAAAGGAAAACAGGCTCGTTTGGTTCTGGTTGAACTTCATATCTGTACATTAGGGTGGGCCGAAAAAAACTTTTCTTTTTATTTCGAAGTTGTAATAGCACGGAAAACTTGCGAATTATATAGAAAAGAAAAAATAAAAAAATTGTCAAAATCGGTTGACATCTTCCGTCGCGCATAGGCCTTAAAATTTGACAAAATATGAAAAAAACCTCATTTTTGCGATATTTTTTTTAATTTTTGAATTATATGTTTTTATAATGTAATAGTCTGCAACGTCTTGAAATATAGCCTAAAAACGTTGTGTTTTAATTTGGTTTAGATCAGTTGATATCTTCCGGTCGCGCATAAGCCCCAAAATTCGTCAAAATATTGAAAATTTTACATTTTTACATTTTTACACATTTTTGGTACTTGATAAATAATTAGTATTTAAATGCAATAGCCGTAGCATTTTTTCACATGAACTGATAATGCAGTAGAAAAAAAACTGCTAGATGTTTACTGTTCTTCAAATGTATTAGTTTGAAAAGTAATTCATGTTGCTCTTATTTTTTCACTAAATTTGAGATCTCTTTGACTGCTTTTGTAACATTAAATGCACTGTATTTCCAATAATCTTAATTTTTTTAATAATTTTCACTTGAAATTTAACACTGATATTTACCATACGAAAACTCAAATGCATAATAAGCATTTAATTTAACTAGTGTTCCTGTTACGCGTTTTTCAAAGGGCGCGGAGCCCTGCCCCTTTCTCAAAAAGTGCTGATGCGCCCTGCCCTGTTTTGAACAGAAAAATGCGACCTGTCTTTTTTTTTTTTTTTTTTAGAGTTTGAAAAAAAAATTGGATTGGACGAAGATTTTAAGGCACGGCCGTTACATCGGTGCCGATTGTTAAAAAAATTAGCCATCGGCATCGGCAGCCGATGTTAACTTCAAAAAAAAAAAAACGTCGGTCCATCGGGCCTTAAAAAACACAGGGCTCCCACCGCCTTAACACAATTTGTAGCAGCTTTCGGAACAGGTAAAATGTCCTTTTTGTAGCAGTTTGGAGCAGAAGAATTTAACTTTTGTATCAGTTTGGAGCAGAAGAAATCAACTTTTGTATTAGTTTAGGAGCTGAAAATATCAAATTTGTACCATTTTTGGTGGATTTTTTTTTCTTTATTTTTTAAATATTAAATGGCTGTTTTAAAGCAATGTCATTTTCATACAGCAAGGGTAAGAGCAGTTTCAAGTCTTCAAAATGATAGGAAATGTAAATGTCAGTCATCCTTCAAAAACTGAATTAGATTACTTCAAAAACTGGATTATTTTTATATTTCTAATAAGAAATTATTCATAACCTATTCAAAAAGTAAGACTAATTAAACCTATAACACTTATAAAGGTGTTTTTCAATACTTTTCTCAAGAAACAGATTATTTAAAAAAATGTTCTGTTGTTTTTTTTTTCTTCTTCTAATGATTAAAAATAGCTGGAAGAAAGCTTAAAATTTTCTTCTTTTCAAAAAGCATTACATTCTCTCTTTTTTGTTTAATAGATAAAACACTATTTTTACAAGAAAATAAGCAAAAACTAACTAATATGAAAGGTTAAACTATTTAAAACTATTTATCATTAATTAAAATTTGTTTTTTAAATGGTTCTTATTTAGGTATACCCATTGTGATTAGAGTAACAGTAAAATTTTGAATCAATTAAATATAATTTCATATTTTATCAACAAATATATTTGAACTCGATCCTATTTTCTACCTGCAGTAATATTTATTATTTTTCTGATTAAGAAATATTCCTTTAAATTTCAATCCTAAATGCCTTCTTAGATGCTTTGGAAGTAATTAATGGCACCAAAAGTAAATTGCTGGGTTTCATAATTTTGCAGCAAGAAAATTCAAGAACCAAATTATATTTTTCAGTTCTATAATAGAAAGGCAAAATGTATTTCTTATTATAGGTTGATAATTTAATGTCTAAGGATTTTTTTTTCTAACAATTTATCTTTACATCTTTCAAAAATTGTGTAATAGTTACAATTAAATTTTAAGAATCCTGGGGTTACAGCAATTGGATGCTGAAAGAAACTAAATTGAATTAAAAGAAAGAGGAAATGCATGATAATTTCATAACTTTTAAATCTAGTTAAAAAATTGAAACTTTAAGCAAGAGTACTTTTATGAGGTCGTTCATCCACAACAAAATTTCTATTTCTTCTAATAGTATTGCTTAACATATTTGCTCAAGATCATCAATTCATTAAGATATACATACTTTTTTTAATGATTTTCTAACTGAACTATTTTTTTACTTATTTTGTTCTTTATATTTATCTTTTTTAATTGCTTGTGGTTATATGATATAGATTATAGAGCTTAAAGAGTAATGAGAAAAGAAAAAAAGCTGCAATTCAATGTTTAATTTTACAGCGTTTGAAAGTCTATCTCTAAACACTTTCGGGAACAAATATATATTTTCAAACAATGTTTTTATTTAAAACAAAAATACATTTTATTATTTACTTTGAGAAGAAACATTATAAATAGTTAAAATGAAAAAAATCCGATTTTTGTAGCGGATGCAAAAAGATTGTAGAACGTATGCACTCCTTTGCTTGCACGTGGAAAGTAGGCTTAAGGAATTTTTATGAATTGTTATAATGGAGCAATCTTTTTAACATCTGTTCTGTTATTGATTTTTCCCATTGATTAGTATTTCCTAAAAATTAGAATAGAAAACACAAAGTGCAGTGAGGAAAAACGCTAAGTTTATGTTTTCCACGCTCTATGAAATTTTAAACTTTTTTATCTGTTTCAATAAAAATTTACTAAATAAAATGTTCAACATAAATAGTGATAAGAGGAATTATTTTTCTCTCTATAATACTACAAAATATTAGAAATCGTCTCACTGTTTCTTCTACAAGCGTCCAAGCGTGGGATACATCACTCATTCTGCTCAATTTTCTCATCCACACTTGATGTTCTTAAGAGAGGGTAGAGCTAATATTCATTAATAAACTGCTTCAAAGGTAAAAAATTAGTTACCTAAAGGAAAAATGTAACGAATGATGCCGATTTTAAGGTGAAAAAATATAATATCTAAAATTTTTCCGATTTTTCCCCCGAAAATCGCGATTTGGTGCAAATTTTCCAAAAAAACGCATTTTGTAGCAGCATGTAGCAGAAAAATCGTTTTGGCGCAGTTTTGCGCAATTGGCGCAGCAGTGGGAGCCCTGAAAACATCTAAATGCCCTCATCCTTATACGTAAGATCGTTCAATTGCACGTTATTAATCTTAAGTTCATCTACTAGATACTTTTCTTTACAATATTTTAAGCGTTTATTTCCAGTTATCACGCTATTTTAAAGCAAAGCATTTTCAAAATGGCACGGGACAATTTGAGAGCTCAAGAATCGTTAATTTTACAAGTTCAAACAAAATAGGGGAGAGTTGCCCAAAACGGGATAGGCCGTGACCTTCGAGAGGAGAAGGTCACGGATAGGCGGGCAAAACGGGATATTGAGCCTCGGATCTTGACTGGTGGTGCTATATCGCGGGAGAAAGGTTAAACTGGTTCCCGACCGCCATGACAGCATTCTCAGTTGTTCTCTCAACGCTAGCCTCGTGCTTCGCAAAGAAATATTTTTTCAAAGTTTTCAAGTGAGATTTTTACTTACTTTGTACTTTTTTCGACTGCAGAACATCTATCCTTGTGCTTCTCCGTCTTTCGAAACAATTCCGGCAAGTACTGTGTTTTGTTCATAGCTCTTTTAACAACAATTTCATGTATTTAAATAGTGCTAGTGAGAGACGGTGCAGGGGTTAGCCATTTATGTTGTCAAAAGCATCACGGTCGGGCAAAACGGGACACTTTTGGGGTGCCCAAAACGGGATAGAATTTTGATGTGTCCCGTTTTACCCGACCATTTCCATTAATGTTTTCGCAATGTGTTTAAGTTATTTTAATTGAAATAAGTAATGAAATAAAATATGTATAATCAATTACAACAATTTATCTTAATTTTAAATAATTATATTTTCGAAATAAAATAATTTACTTTACATTTGGAGTACAAACAATTGGCCTGAGTTATGTACAAAATTTAGTTATAGGTTAAAACTAAGTCAGAAAAATGTTTGGACCAAAAAGTCATTCATTGACGTCCCAACAACCATTAAATCTGCAACAAAACGAGGCCAGATCCGAAGGATCTTTAAGTTCAGTCATAGCATCTAAAAGTTTGAAGTCATAACAACCACTAGAGACAGTATTGATTGAATCACCTAGTTATTCATTCGATTGGTGGAACCGATAACACTAGCACAAGCGCAGGACTTATCCAACCGTCCACTTCAACAGGAAACGAAGGACTTGGGCTATACTGTCGTTCTTCACTGCCGTTTTCTATATCACCCAAAGAAATTCTACCTCCACCACGAGTGATTGGACCAAGGCCTCAAAATAAACACGATAGGAGAAGAGGGAAAACAGCAATTATAACAGGAAGTCCATATACACTTGAGTTGGAAGAAGAGCGTAAAAAAAAAAAAAAAAAAACGAGAGAAAGAACTCAAAAGCTGAAAAAAAGGGCTGCCAAAACAAGACTCTTGAATGTTCCGAAGAGAAAACAAACGAGGCGTAAAAGAAAACCAAGTGGAGATGCAAAACAGACAGATAAAGTTAAAAAATGTTACTCTGAACCTGAAAAAAAAAACCATAATCATCATTTGCAAAAATTAAAGAAAATGGACCAAACATAAGAAAACCTAAAAAAAAAAACCATCAGTTAGCCAAGGTTGGACGTCGTCGTCTTCAGAAGATGAAGCTGAAAAAGATGAAGCATGTATTTTCGGCAACGCTCTGTATCTTGAATCGAAATCTGGAGAAGGCTGGATACAATGCTCGAGCTGCCAGGGATGGGCCCACGAAGCCTGTTCCAGAGCAGAAGAAGAAGACACATTTTTATGCGATTTCAGTGTTATGTAATTTTTCAAATTTACAATTAAAAAGTTTCTTCTTACAAAAACGTAGCCTATTTTTGTCCCAAAATCTAAGTCAAAAATAAAATCAGCAAAAACCTAATAACATAAAAATCCCTATCCCTTTTTACCCACCCATGGTAGGGTAAAACGGGATTGTGTAAGACTTTGTGAAACCAGTATTTTTCACATAAATATTATTGAAAAAATGTGACTAAGGTATTTTAAGTAGTTGAAAAGGTGTACACTTTTAAATGACGTCCAGCTTTGGAATGTACCTTGTACACAATAAGAAATAAAGTGAAGAATAGATAAGCTATCCCGTTTTGGGGTACTTTCCCCTACTCTATTTGATTTAAAATAAATGTGTTGCATAAAATAATATAAGTGTTGCAGTTTCCTTGCATCAAAATCAGAGGATTCCCGTAACCCATTAACAAGAAAACGAAGTTGAAACGATGAATCACAGGCACGTGTTTCGTGCCCGTGCCTTACAAAGTCACTTTAGCTGATGTTTTCTTTTCTTGTGATTGTTTATTCTTTATTTATTCAGTTTTGTATTAACTAGTATTACTATTAGTATCTGAAAAGAAATGGGTGAAGAGAAAATCCGATCAAAAAATAATAGCCCGATCGGTAAATCGTCTTTTTTTTTTTCTTTCTTCTACATACACAAAAGCAATTTTCGGTGCTTTTGTACTTTTAATTCCGAAGTAAAAAGAAATTAAAGTCAAAAAGATATTTTTCCACACGAGAATCATAGGCGTTGCATCGGCATTTAGATGTTTTTCAAGGTCGATGGGCCGATGTTCTTTTCGATGTTATAACATCGGCGGCCGATAGCGATGACTAGTTTTATGAACTATCGCGCTGATGCATCGGGCGGGCCCTAATACTTATTTGATACAAATACAAAAGTGGCGACCAGCAACATGCTCAGGCCCAGCTAGGCTGGTCCTAGTTAATTTAGCAGTCCTCAATGAACATCAAGAGCTTTCTTAAAAGTTTTTATCCCACTGCAATTAACAGTCGCTTCCAGTAAACTATTCCAACTGCCTACAACCCTATTGAAGTAGTAGTGTTTCCTCATTTCAAGATTAGCCTGAGATTTGAAAAGTTTAAAACAATGACCTCTGGTTCTACTTTCAGCACATAGCTGTAGTCCATCAACATTTCCCGTTTTAATGAATTTAAACAACTGAATCATGTCCCCTCCGACTCTCCTTTGCTCAAGACTATACATATTGAGCCTTTTAAGCCTAATCTCGTAATCTAAGTCTGAAAGACCACTTACCAATCTTGTAGCCCTCCTTTGAATCCTTTCCAATAAGGTAATATCCTTTTTTAGGTACGGAGACCAAAACTGAACAGCATACTCCAAATGAGGTCTTACCAAACTTCTGTATAACGGCAATACAACTTCCCTAGACCTGTTCGAAATAGCCTTATTGATAAACCCAAGCATCCTGTTAGCTTTGTTACTTACTATGCTACACTGCTGACTGGACTTGAAGTCATGACTAATCAATACTCCTAGATGAACACCTGCTTCTGCTTCCCTAATGACAGAACCTTGTAAATAATAGGTTGCATGTTTATTCCCATGACCAAAATGAAGCACTTGACATTTCCCAATATTAAAAGGCATACCCCACTTAATTGCCCACCTAGAAATTTGATTCAAATCCTCTTGAAACGGATTGACTTGTTCCTCCATTTCCACAATTCATATGATTTTGACATCATCAGCAAAAATATTGATGTTCCCAGAAATACTCTGAGTAATATCATTAATAAAAATAATAAATAATATTGGCCCTAGAACTGAACCTTGTGGAACCCCACTCAAAACATCAATCCACTGAGAATAATTGTCCTTCACAACTACTCTCTGTTTCCTCCCAGTCAGCCAATTTTTAACCCAAATTAAAGTTTCTCCATCAATACCAATATAAGCAAGTTTGCTAATAAGAGCTTCATGCGGTACTTTATCAAACGCTTTCTGAAAGTCAATGTAAACAACATCTACGCACTTTTTATTATCTAGTGCCATGGTAACCTTGTCATAGAAATGCAACAAATTAGTTGTACAGGACCTACCCTTTCTAAAACCATACTGAAAATCAGTCAACACTCCATTAGCCTCCAGGAAATTCACTATTTTGATTTTTATCAGAGTTTCAAAAATTTTACAAAGAACGGAAGTAAGACTCACAGGCCTATAATTTCCTGCCTTAGTTTTAGACCCTTTCTTGAAGAGCGGCGTTATGTTTGCCAGCTTCCAATCCACTGGCACAGTCCCCGAGTTATATGAAGATATGAAAATAGTCAAGACAACATCCACTAATCCCTCTGCACATTCTACTAAAATTTTTGGATAAACATTATCAGGTCCTGGAGCCTTATTTGCTTTAATCTTTTTCAAATGAAACAACACATCATCCCTAGAAAATACAAAATCCTCAAGCTGTGTATTAGCTTGCGTCTCGCTTATGTCAACTGTTGAGATACAGTTTCTGTTAAATACACTGGAAAAAAAATTGTTTAGAATATCAGCAATATCTCCCTCATTTTGAATCAAGTTCCCGTTCTCATCCACTAGTGGGCCTACCTGAGTATTACGAGCTTTCCCTGAATTAGCATAAGCAAAAAATTTCTTAGGATTCCTTTCGATGTTATCTGCAAGCTTTTGCTCCAATTCCCTTTTCTTACTCCGTACCAAATACTTGAAAGTACGTCTAGCTTCACAATACAAAATCCTGTCAGCATGGCACCCAGTCTCTTTTAGTCGCCGAAAAGTGGCTTGCTTATAATTGAGAGCTTCTTTCACCTCCCTAGCGAACCACATGGGCCAAATTTTCGTGAAATCCCCTTTCTTTCTAAAAGGAACATAATCCCTGACTGTTTTCTCCAACTTCCCTTTAAACTCTTCCCACTGAAGATCAGCTTCACTATTCTCCAACCCAGAAGAAAAAACCTCTTTCAAACCCTGCCTAAGTGCAACATAATCAACATTCCTGAAGTTAGGTACAAATCTGAAATGCTCACTTTTGTGAGCATCGAAGCTGGTCCAAAACATAATAGTATTGTGATCACTATCTCCAATATGTTCCCCTATACTCCAAACCCTGAACAGAACTTCCGACATCATAAAAAACTAGATCCAAAACAGCACCATGTCTAGTCCCCTGGGTAACAACTTGATCAAAGATTGATGAACATAGCTGTAACCTTGCCACCATCAACGGCTGAGGTGGAGAGAGTATTTTCTCAAGTAGCATTAATTGTGTCCACTCACAGAAATAGACGTAAAGTAGAAAATAGTAACAAGTTATTAATGATAAAGCCAAATGTCAGTATAAACTATGATTCAGCTGCTAAAAGTTGGCTCACTAAAAAAAATTTTAAATTTTTTTCTATAATAATGAATATTTTAAAACTATATTTCATAGTCATTTTTTCTATTTTAATTTATTTACTTATTCCACTGAAGTTTTTTCTGATTTGTTAATTGTATTTAATTTACTAGCAGTTCTTTCTCAAATTAAGGAGTTTTTTCGTATATCACCATGGTAAATAAGATAAAATTATAGTTTTAATTGTTACTGTTCACAGGTCTTTCAAAGTGCTTAATTTTACTTAAAATTCCTAATTATTTTTAGAGTGATTTATTATCTGTCTTGTTCCAGACAGTTGTTGATCAAACTTGTTTCCTTTTTTTTGGGGGGGTCCACTATTTTTATTGCTTGTTTTAATTTAAATTTATATGGCTCTTTTTGATGAAATGTTTATCAATTGCTTAGGAAAATTTAATTAAGCATTATTTAAAAAATTTATCTTGATAAAAGCAGCAATTTCCCTTTATAATGAACGAATACAGGTGCGATTTTTGTCTAATTGTTTCAAAAATGTATCCTTTGTTCTGTTTTCGTGTTACAATTAATTTTTATAATTAATTCTATTATTAGCATTGCTATTATCTTTTTTTTTTTTTTCAATAAATCCCATTAGCGACAAGTTCATCCCTAACTGACAGGGTTCGTGATTTTTTTGATTGAAATCAGATTTTTTTTATTTAAATCGGATTTTTTTTATTTTTTTAAAAAAAGACCCTAAATATTTTGGATATTTATTATATTACATTCATAGAAACAATATGGCATCTTAATCAATATGCAAAAACAAACTTTAAGCTATTTTCACAGCAAAAAATATTTTTTAATAGTAGTTTTAATAGAATGAAAAACAAATATTAATACAAATGCATGACTCAATTGAAACTTCACCCTACCAGGAATAATAGTACACTCATGAGTACAGAGAAAATGAACACATTGAATCTGAATTATTTTGCTATTGAAAGCTGAAAAAAAGTACCAATTGTGTGTACTTAAGTTTTACATTGAATGTACTTTGATCATTCTTCAATTTTATAAATAAAAAAGCCTGGAATATTTTTACCCATTTCGAAAAATCATATGCTCACACAATTACTAAAAACTGAGACTTTTTGTTTTAATCAAGTACCTTTATTGAAAACTTCTATGATAACAAAAATATTTTAGAAGGAAAAAAACCTTAAGCTATTAGGGGACGTGGATGAAACGTTAAGGATATATATATTCTAAATTCTAACAATTTCAGGGCTCCCACTGCCTTAACACAATTTGTAGGAGCTTTCGGAGCAGGTAACATGTCCTTTTTGTATCAGTTTGGAGCAAAAGAAATCGACTTTTGTATCAGTTCAGGAGCTGAAAATATCAACTTTGTACCATTTTTGAAGGATTTTTTTTCTTTATTTTTTAAATATTAAATGGCTGTTTTAAAACAATATCTTTTTCTTCATCGAGGGTAAAAGCAGTTTCAAGTCTTCAAACTGATAGGAAATGTAAACGTCAGTCATCCTTCTAAAACTGGATTATTTTTATATTTCTTAAGCAATTATTCATAACCTATTCAAAAAGTAAGACTAATTAAACCTATAACACTTATAAGGGTATTTTTCAATACTTTTCTCAAGAAACAGATTATTTTAAAAAATGTTTTGTTGTTTTTCTTCTTCTAATAGTTAAGAATAGCTGGAAGAAAGCTTAAAATTTTCTTCTTTTCAAAAATTATTGCACTCTTTGTTTAATAGCTAAAACGCTATTCTTTCAAGAAAATAAGCAAAAACTAACTAATATGAAAGGTTCAACTATTTTAAACTATTTATCATTAATTAAAATTTGTTTTTTAAATGGTACTTATGTAGGTATAATCATTGTGATTATAGTAACAATAAAATTTTGAATGAATTGAATATAATTTTATATTTTATCAAAAAATACATTTGAAGTTAATCCTATTTTCTACCAGCAGTAATATTTATTATTTTTCTGATTAAAAAATATTTCTTTAAATTCCAATCCTAAATGCTCACTTGGATGCTTTGGAAGTAGTAATTAATGACACTAAAAGTAAATTGCTGAGTTTTATAATTTTGCAGCTAGAAAATTCAAGAACCAAATTATATTTTTCAGTTCTATAATAGAAAGGCAAAATGTATTTCTTATTATCTGTCGATAATTTAATGTCTAATGATTATTTATTTTTTCCAACAAGTTATCTTTACATCTTTCAAAAATTGTGTAATAGTTACAATAAAATTTCAAGAGTCCTAGGGTTACAACAATTGGATGCTGAAAGAAACTAAATTGAATTAAAAGAAAGAGGAAGTGCGTGATAATTTCATAACTTTCAAATCTAGTTAAAAAATTGAAACTTTAAGCAAGTTTACTTTAATGAGGTCGTTCATCCACAACAAAATTTCTATTTCTTCTATTGATTAACATGTTTGCTAAAGATCATCAATTAAGATACACATGCTTTTTTTTAATGATTTTCTAACTTAACTATTTTTTTTTACTTATTTTGCTCTTTATATTTATGTTTTATGTGTTTGAATTGCTTGTGGTCATATGATATAGATTACAGTCCTTAAAGAGTAATGAGAAAAGAAAAAAAAGCTGAAATTCAATGTTTAATTTTACAGCGTTTGAAAGTCTACCTCTAAACACTTTCGGGAACAAATATATATTTTCAAACAATGTTTTTATTTAAAATAAATATACATTTTATTTATTTACTATCAGAAGAAATATTATAAATTGTTGAAATGGAAAAAATCCGATTTTTGTAGGGGATGCAAAAAGATTGTAGAACGTATGCGTGCTCCTTTGCTTGCACGTGAAAAGTAGGCTTAAGGAATTTGAAAAAAAAATGTTATAATGGAGCAGCAATCTTTTTAACATCTGTTCTGTTATTGATTTTTCACAGTGATTAGTATTTCCTAAACATTAGACGGTAAATGTATTTTTTTCACGTTCCATGGAATTAAACTTTATCTATTTCAAGAAAAACTTACTAAATAAAATGTTCAAAATAAATAGTAATAAGAGGAACAATTTTTCTCTCTATAACACTACAAAATATTAGAAATCGTCTCACTGTTTCTTCTACCAAGCGTGGGATACATCACACATTCTGCTCAATTTTCTCATCCATATTTGATGTTCTTAAGAGAGGGTAGAGCTAATATTAATTAATAAACTGCTTCAAAGGTAAAAAATTAGTTGACTAAAGGAAAAATGTATCGAATGATTTCGATTTTAAGGTTAAAAATATATAATATCTAAAAAATTTTCGATTTTTTTTTTTTTTTTTTTCAAAAATCGCTATTTGGCGCAAATTTCGCGAAAAAACGCACTTTGTAGCAGTATGTAGCAGAAAAAACGTTTTGGCACTGTTTTGCGCAATTGGCGCAGCTGTGGGAGCCCTGCAATTGTTGTTTAAAACACCATCATTCTGAATTATTCATTGTGTGGCATTGATTAAGCTGATCTAAAATACTATTTTTAAGGTAAGAAACACAGAATGGTTCATGATTATGTGTTATGAATTGTAATTTGAATGATTGAATGAATGATGCTTTGCTGTTTAGATGCTTGAAGGATATTGTAAAATTTTTAAAAATATTGTCAAATTAAAAGAATAGTAATTAATTCTAACCCTATGAAATATGTTATGCACACAGATACACCTAGGAAGTTTTGTTTGAAACAGTAGTTGTAATTGCAACATATTTCATTTTTACAACACTTCTTAGCATAGTAAAATCAATGATTTTTTTTTAAAAAAAAATCACTTGATTTAAATCAATGATTTTTTTTAAAAAATCACTTGATTTAAATCATGATTTAAATCAACGAACCCTGCTAACTGACCACATCATTTCTTTAATTTTTTGAAAATGCTTAAAACTTCTTTTGAAATGGCGCATCCCTCATCTAACCTACCTAAGCAACCCTCCAAAAATTGGCAGTCAATCAATGGCGTAGTCTGCGCAACCCCTCCTGGTAGTCACGCATGACACAGATGTCTCAATTCAGTCTCAATAGACTGAAAATTGTAGGTATCTTTTAGCTGGCATATAACTTTCTGAAGTTGTTATTTTGTAAGATACTTTCATTATTATTTACCTGGTTCAAGAATTTCCAGAAAGATAAGCATTTGAATATAGATATATACACACACATAAGTATTAGTGGTTCAAGATATATAGAATGCATTCCGGTACGCAGTGCAAGTGATAGGTCTTAACATATTTTTACACTTAACATATAACTTGGTGAGGCGATTAGGAAAGCGCCTTTTCACATAGCAAAAAGTGCCCCTTTCCCAAAAAAAGGTGCCCTTTTTAAGAAATGCACCCTGGCTTTTTTTGAAAAAAATGTGAACACTAAATTAAACTGTAAAAAGTAATTGCACGTAATTAAAGCACAAATGAGCATTAAAATGCATTAATTACGTGCAATTACTTTTTACACTTTAATTGTGCACAAAGTTCCTTCATTATTTTAAACATTTAATTGTCGAATGTTAAAATAGATATATCATTTTTATAATTTGATGATTTTGGTATCAACAGGGTACCTTCCTAAAAGCGATTGTATACTCCCCCCCCCCCCCCCCCGCATACACAAAGAAAGCTATGGAGCCCAAAGAACAATGATGACCGCTTAAAAGCTAAGAGAACACCTGAAAACAATTCCCTAAAAGTTTTAATACCCCAGTACAAAAGTTGAGACAGGGGTAAATATGTAGTATATTAGTTAAAATATTTTTAAAATCTTGAATTAGAAACTATAAAAGCAAAATAGAACACTTGATTCAATGGTTGATCTCATCAACGCTATAAACTCATGGAGGCAGGTATCAATTAAAAATTTGTAGCTCAAGGTTGCAAACTAAATCTGAATGTCAGATTTTTGTTAAATGTTATTCAAATCACTTAAATTTGTCATTTAAAAACAAATTCTTTGTTCCACTGAATTGCTTTTTTGACTAAATTTGATTTTCTTTGTACTGCGATGTTGAACAGCCTTCATTTCAAACAATATTAATTAATTGATAATTCTTCTTTGAAATTTAAGTTATTTTTGACATTACTGTGATACTTTATGTAATGATTGGTTCTGCATGTCTGTCGTGTAACTAGCCACTTGCAGATCCTGTAACCAGGGAGAGGGCACAGGAGTTTAAGAGACACTTCGTAGTACATTATTTACGACTGAGGGGGTGCAATATATTATGCTCAAGAGGGAGGCGTTGGGTAATTGTAAAATATTTAAGCTTTTTAAATATAGAGCAAGTCGAAAAAACCATGCCCGTTTTTAGTTATCATTATCCTATCACTCTATCTTTTTTTTGCGTACTGTTCTTGTTTAGCATTGGGGCCATCGTGCGACCTGAAGTTCTTAATTTATTCACACCATAATGAAATAAAATCTTCTTATGTTCAAATATAAAAAATTCTGTAACTAGTACGTTAAAATTAAGTATATAAAAGATAGTAAAAAATAAAAAAAAATCAGAGAAAAGTGAAAATTTAAATATTTTGGCTAATTTTGGTGCTTTTGTGCGACCGGAAGATATCAACTTATCTAAACCAAATTAAAGCACAGTGTTTTTAAGCTCTATTTGAAGACGTTACAAACTATTACATTGCAAAAACATCTAATTCAAAAAAAAATTTTAATATAGTAGAAATGAGATTTTTTTCATATTTTGTCAAATTTTAGGGCCTATGAGCGACCGGAAGACGGGGTTCGCCATAGGCTGCGCTATTCCCGCAATATTTTTTGAAATCCCACTCAAAAAAAATTTGTTTGCGCTTAAATTTTAAAAATCCACTTAAAATTTTGGTCAAGGTGGGAAATCCCACCTTGTATTTTTCCACAGTGTGAACCCTGGGAAGATGTCAACCGATTTTGATATTTTTTTTTCTATATAATATACATGTCCTACAGCCTAACATCTTTCCAGTAAAGTTTATTCCAAGCAAATCCGTCACTTAGATCAGGATTTATATAGGATGGCAATTTCCTCGTAGGAGCTAATTAATTTTTTTCAACTGTTTCAAAATGAACAAAAATTGTTCAAATAAAAAACTATTTCACCGAGAGCTTCTTCCAATAACCTTCTTGATAGGAACTTGGATCTCACTCCCATAGTTTACATAATTTGCTTCATTTTTGCCCATAGGCGCTAAGGTTAAGATTTTTTAACTGTTCAAACCAAAAAGTAAAATATGGAAATGAGATTTCCTCGACAAGATGTTTCGAATGTGAAAAAAATCTTTCAAATCAATAAATTCCAAAAATTATTAGGTTGCGACAGACAGACCGACAGACATAGTTTTCTCATCTCAAAGCCCTACTTTCAAAATTTTTATTTGTCAATCCTTATTTAATTACTTCTCTTATTTTTGACTTCATTTTTAATGATATTTTTACAATACATTAAGCCAGGGATGCACAAACTATGGCCCACTAATATAGTTAATAAAAAAGAATAATTATAATAAAATTTAAAAAACACGAAAGAAAAAATAATTGTAAAAAAAAAGCTTACGAAAAATCGAGGTAAAAAAATACGATTGCAGCGTTGCTACTGAATTTTGGTCGCAATTTTCGGAATTAATCGCCGTATTTAATTTTATTTTATTGGAAATACTTCAGAAACTAATCAAATCATGATAAAAGTGGTAGAATATTGCATTGGCATCTGGTTCTGAGGTATATGTAAATTTTTAAGAACAATAGCTTATCGGGAAATGGTCGAAAATTCGAGTGCTGGATTTTTCGAACAGCCATTATGTGCGTTATTTCGTCTATAAAAGAATTTTGTCCCATTCCTGCTATAATTTCTTTAGTTAATTCAAAGCAACGATCGTTAGACATAGCAGGCAAAATGTCATTATTTTCGTCTTCATCGCTATCTTGCTCTTTGTCATCGTTCGCACTCTCAGAAATAGAACGCTCATTTTTGACGATTCCTGAATCGTCAAGGCAAATTTCGTCATTTTCAACGATTTTTTCCTCAAGTGATCACGTGGCTTTTAACGAAACTCACTCTCTCAAAAATTTGACGAAATGTTTCATCCCTCAAAGAAAATGGCGCTTTAGAAGCTTCGAACATCGCCGTGTATGTGATGCAAGCTCTTTGGTGGATGTTGATGCTGATGCTGGTGAGATCTGATCGAAAAAGTACTATGAGGTTAGTATTTTTAGAATTGTAAGGATCTGTGATTGTATACTTGTAATTTAATAACTATATATTATTGAATTAATATTTATCAACGTACTGTTAGGCCTAACTAAGTTTGCCGTCGCTTTACTCTTTGGCCAAGTGGGGAAATGGGGAATCGTACTGTATAACGCGTAAAAATTTAAACAACAATAATAATTTTAAATTTCCCACTGCAATATTTTAATAATTTTTTAAACCTTTAAAAATGCATATTTTGTTATTCAAATTAACAAAAGTTTAAACTTGTTGAACCTTCAATCAATTTATATACAGTCAATCAGGGTAACTTTGCACCATGTTTTTAGAATATTTGACTTCAAATGAAACTGTAGAACACACTCAGTGCTACTCTCCTGGCAAGGTTATGAAATCACTTTTCTTCTATTTATTTTAGTAAAAAAATTAGCAACACTGTACACTGCTAATTGTATAATTCATTAGTTCTAAAGTAACAGCTTGAAAGATATTTTGGAATGCTGATTAAAAGTTGTTGAAAACTTATTATTCTTTAAGAGTAAGTAACATTACACTAATTTACCAAGCCTTTTATCTTCTAAATATAGTGAATTTTTTAGTATCTGTGATTCTTTATTCAGTAATATTTAGTAAGATATCAAACAATCAAGACATTGAAATTTTATTCCATTCACAGGGTCACTTTAAGCCGGCTCAAAGTTAGTCTTAGATTAGTTTACTGATTTTGGATGTATTCTACATACAAACTAAATGTTTATTTCTACTTTTTATAATTATAACAAATGTTTGCAAATAACATTATTAGAATATATTTAATGTATTTATCTAGTTTGATTATAAAAACATATAATTATATTGTAAAGAAGCATATACATAACTAGACATTCCATTAAATTTAAATAATAGGATTTGTGAGACTGAAATGTACACTGAAAACATGTGAAAATATTCTGTTAGTATGTAGTGTGCATATGAATGAATACTTGAGTGATATTTAAATTAAATGAAGAAAATATAATATAATATAATATAGGCACTTCCCAAAGTGCATACTATTACTTTTGTTTTCGTATAATTTTTGCTTACAAATTACTATCATTAAATTGCTGATTAGTATATGTATGAATAAAAAAAGGATTTTTAAAGTGATATTTTTTAAAAATGTGTGAATTGATTATGGTATTAATTTTTTCAAGGTATCATTTTTAATTTTGATGACCACCAGTGATGATTTGACGTACGAACAAGAAGATGCCTTTACACTATTGTCTCCATAAGATATTACTCCAGCGGGTAATAGAAATTTTATGATCTCCAACTCTTAATTTGATTTTTTAAATGGCTGTTTTAATTAATATACTTGTATGGAAATATTAACTTAAATAATTGAAAATTGTTTTCTGCAACATTTTTTCCTGAATAAATTAAAAATGGGGATTTTTGTCCTAAATATTGATGTTTCCCTTCTTCTACTCTTTTTTCATGTAACATTTCATGCAATATCATACATTATAAAAAACTTGTGATGTTAGAGAACAAAAATGGTGAGTTTTTAAGTATTTCTTTTAAAAAAATTCTGTTTCAATGTTGCATAAATATAATACTTTTATTAAAACAGTGTATTTCTTATAATTTTTCCCGGTGTGGTTCAAAGTTACCCTAAATATCATGGCAATTTTGAACCATGATTCATTTTCGATGATTTTTGTAATTATTATTTCTTAGGTTTTATTAAGTACACAATACTTTTTGAGTTGTTCTTTACGTTTATGCTAATAATAACAATAAAATTTTTAAAATATCAGTGAAACGAATAAAAATCGAGTATTTGTGGTGCAAAGTTACCCTGATTGACTGTAGTGAATTTGCATAATTTATCTTAATTGTTTTTATGAAAAATTTTGTAAAATAGGTGATTATTCTTTGAATCTATCTTCTACCTTAATGAAAAAAATAAAAAATACTCCAAATTTTGAATATCCAAGGATTTTCCCCCTAACTATTCTGTCCCTATTATTTATCACTTGTTCAATTTTCTATTTATTTTGAAATGTTTCTTTTCTTATGCAGATTGGTTCGTGAATTTTCGTGCGGTGCTTTATTATCTAAAAATATTGTTTCAAATGGGGATGCATATGGAACTAACCATTTTGCAGACCTAGTGCATTACCCAGTGAACGGCATCCATTCTTTCAAGTAGCACCACTGTCGGCGGATGCCATTATTACTGTAAGAAGTTGGACGCTCAGTTTCCCCTAGATTGCGGCATCTGAGCTCTCATTGATGCAGATTGCACTAGGAATTTAATTTAGCAGAGTATCCAAGCCAAATGTCTACTCAAAGGATCTTTTACATGCCGCATGATCATACGACATGGGCAAAGACATTTATCTGCATCTTGGAAATCCACCGCCTTGGGCCAGGTTTGAACCTACAATCTTGGGTGTATGAGGCCTGCGCCTTACCACTACGCCATCCTGTCAACTATTATCTAAAAATGGATATTGTATCTTCAAAGCTAAAATAATGGGGATTTGAATCCCAAATTGAAAGAATTGTGTGTCGGTTTCAAAAAATAATATATCCAATAACTGCGAGTGAAATTAGGTACTTCAGAGTGGATCATTATAAATTTTAACTATTGTATTTCATACTTTCACTTTCTTATCATTTTATTTATATTTCTGAAGCATCGTTTGTTAATTGTTGCTAAAATTTTTATTTCTTGAGCATTGTTAATGCTACCAGAAAAAGTACTACTACTAAAATTAGCACCATACCATTGCACTTCAACCAAGTAACTGAATACCGTTTATCAATGTAGTATAACTCTTTCTGGTAGCATTAAAAATGCATAAATAATGCAATTTGTAGTTGAAATTCAATGTGTAATGTAATGTTGAAGCTTCATGTTTTCTAACTTTACCATATTTTGTTTACTTTTTGATATTACTTAACTTTATCATATTTTGTGATTTACTTTTTATTTCTTAACTTTACCATATCTTGTACTCACTCCTAAATTTACCATATTTTCGCATTACTATTATTTGAAGTTAGCAATTGTCTAAAGCAGGGATGCACAACCTATAGCCCACGACACCCCTAGAGTTGGCCCGCGAATACTTCTTAATACTTAGATATGTTAACGAAAATTTTAATTGTTTACACCGATTATTATTTTTTATCCCGCATTGTAAGAACGATCACGAACGAAGCAACGAAAGCAAGAACGACCACGATAAGGATGACACCATTACTCGCTGGATGAGGAGTGCAATAAAATTATGAAATGTATACTTGAAAAGGCATTTTTATACCGTAGAATAACGAATAAGTGCCCCCTGAATTTTGCTGAAATTTGAGAAAATACGGAAGGGGCGCTTAAACGGTACAAGCGAAAAACATACCAATCATACGCCTGCACCCATCCGTGATTTATTGAAAGCAGTACCACAGTAAAGACTCATCTATCACTTGTTCGCACAACCAAAATTAAACTAAAAAGAAAGAAAAAAAAAGGAAGGAAAGTGGCGGAACAAATTTCGATCACGCTGAATGCACACCTCCTTTCACATGTTTCCTCTGTAATAATAAATAAGTAGATTATAATTAGGGATCATTCATAGATGATTTGACGCTTCGAGGGAGAAGGAGGTTCGTGAAATTGTGACAAAGTGTAACAAGGGGAGGGGAGGGGGTAATAAGAAGTGTGACATCATGCATTATGCAACATAGCGTGACACGTGACAAAGGGGGAGGGGGTCCTCTAAAGAGTGACATATTGTAAAAAGGGGGGAGGGGATTCAAATGTATTTGAAAAAAGCGTGACTTCATTTATGAACGGCCCCTTATAAACAATAGCAAGAAAAGATAAACCGAGGCAGGTGCAAAACATTTGTTTCGCTGATTTGTTCCAAAAATCCAAAAAAATAAAGTAATTCATTCCATCAGGGGTGGTACCGGCCCTCTCCAAAAAATTCCGAAACTAATTTGCATAATTTTTAAGGTTGAAACAAAGTTTTAAGCTATATATGTATATATACGGTATTATTACTATTTGTAAAGAAAAGTTATATTCTGAATCATCATTTCTCACATAAAAATGCAGGTACATCTTTTGTAAGGATTGAATAAATTTTTATGTATTCACAGATCTATTAATCTTTGAAGAACATTCTGAATGCACTGTTAACTGCATAACTTCCATCTTACAGTTCCAAACAAAATACAGATAAAACCTATGAAAAATTCTTCATCACATTTTGAAAATCAACTTAACATATTTCACAAAATTTTCAAAAACAATGTGTGTTTAACCCTTTTTTCATAGACAAATGTGCAAAATTCTCATGAGTAATGACTATATTTAGAAACAAAACCTATGAACACTACTTTCTCCACATGTAAATGCATATTAGTTTAACACCATGAAAAGTATTTACAAAAACTACCTACAGCATTAGATTATCCCATACGTAAATATACAATTAAAATTAATAATTGATACAAGTATACTTGATAACCTGTATAATTAATTGACACAACTGTATAAAAACAAATTATAACTAAAGTTGTAAATGTTGGATAAATTTGTAATACATATTTTACACAATCAAAATTATCACAAGTATTTATTAATTATCCCAATTATCAGCTCTTTGTGTTTTAATTTATGCAAGGATGTTTCCGTATTTAAAAATGAAACTAAAGATAATTAAAAAGTCAGATTTCCCGAAAGTAGACTAGCTACAAACTATTTTACAACTCAGCGATTGCCGGTTTCAACCGATGAGCAGTTTAATTCTACGCAATCGTAAACGCGTGACGTCAGTTACAGAACGGAAGAATCGCAGTTTGTAGCTGCATTTGGGTTGAAATTGGATTGTGCTGGTCGAATTAAAAAGCGTATAGCCGTAGCCATCCAATTGCAGCAAAGATGGGCAGCAAAGTTACGTATTTTAGTGCGAGTGGCTATGGCGTTAAATTTCAGGATAGCGCTAAAAGAATTGGAAATAATTTTTTAAAATCCTGGATTCCGGACTTTAAAGCCTTAGAATATTCGGAATTTCGGCCTACGGCCGGAAAAGTACCAGCCCTGTTCCATTTTGTAGCTACAATATATAATCAATTTCATGCATCAGGTGGTGTTGTAAGTTATATTGAGATGCAGTTTTATATAGGTGTGTATATCCCTTTTTTTCTTTGCAGTTTTATATAGGTGTGTATATCCCTTTCTTTCTTTTCTATTAAATGTGTCTTTAAAAAATCTTAATTCTTAAATTATAAAGAAACATAAATTAAACAGGTTTTTAAATTGATATTTTATTGCATACAGGATTTTGAGAATGAAAATAATAAACATTTGTAGAGCTTATGTTATCTTACATGAAAGTATGTAACTTTGAAGTGATTAAGAAATACAGTAGCCAAGCGCGGAAAATGTGCGTGACACACCAAAAATGATTTACAAATGAATATCCTACATTTTCAGGGGGAAAAAATGTCAGAAATAGGCATGTTATTCAGAAGCAAATTAAAAGAAAGAATCAAACAATTTCTAGGATTTACAGCAAATTTTCATCCTCACTGCACAGAAAAAGTGCAAAAAGTTACAAGCAATTTACAGCCTAATGTCTTACATTTTCAAGAATTACTCAAAATCTTAATCTTAATCTTTGTTAAAAGCACGGAAAATGTGCGTGCCAACAAAATCGATTTACAAATGAATATACTACATTTTGAAGAATAACAAAATTTTCATCTTCGCTGCACGGAATATCTATGATGCTCTGAAATCAATTTACAAATAAATCACACATTTTAAAGAAATATATAAAATCGGCTTCTGTATAACATGGAAGAGGAATATAAATAATCACAAGGCATTTTGCAAATAAATGTTCTCCATTTTTAAGAATTACAGAAAATATTACGCAGCACAGTTTTCCCCCCATTGAGTAGGCTAATGATGGTCTGTAACTGCCAGTTCTTACAGAATATATTTTCTGGTGGTTTGTCTGAAGCCCAATCAATAAACCCATTCCACATTAAGTGGACCTTAATTTGTGGCAGTCAAAATTTCATAACTAAAATTATATAAATTAGTTTCTCTGATTTTATTTTAAAAAACAAAATGCATGCTTATGTTAAACTACTGACTTTTTTCCTACATTTTCTTATCACAATTTCCACTTTTTGTTGAGTTACGAAATAAGTTTTATATTGATCAGAAAGTTACTTAAAAGTTAACTTTCAGCGGCTTGCCTGTATTAAAATGCACATTGCGCCGTAGGCGCCGCATAAACTCTTTGCACGGGCAACGCCGTTGCGGGTACCGCTAGTAGCAAATAAAACTAAACTGTTTTATTTGCTATTTAGAATCTGCCTCTTTCATTCCAATGGGCGTTAGGATCAATACAAAAAAAAAATGTCAAGTAAAACATCAACTTCTTTGAGTAGAATCATTCTGCAGGCATGTAAGGGGGGGGGGGGGGCGGAGAATTGTTGCAGCTTTTAGCTGCAGCAAATTCAGAAGAAAGGAAAACATTTATGTTCGATTGCTTTGTTTAATTAAGGAAAAGGGGCTATACTGAGAAATGCAATATTTTTACTTTCGAGAGCTAAAATTTTGGGAGACAAAGAAAAAGGGCGGTATATCCGAAAGAGTGACTTAACGAGGCCAAATATAGCGAGGGGTTACTGTACTAAATTTTTAAAGTACTTTGGAAAGTAAAAGGGGTTCAATTATAAAAGTATTTTTAAAATATTTCTTCTGCATAATTAACCTCGTAACGATAATAATATTCAAAATAATCTGCTTTAATTATAATGTGTATAAAAGTTTATTTATTTTTAATCTATAAATCATGTCAAAAAATGGGAAGAAAACCTCATATATATATTACATCCTTGTCCTATGGTAAAAGTTTCAGATGTGTAATTTATTTAATAGGGTTGGTATGTTTTTGAATATCAGTTAAATTTTTGTACATACAGTTATTTTTTAAAGAGTCCTGAGACCCTGAAGAATTTAGTTAATCATGAACATGCTTTCCCCTAATTTATGGGGATTTCGTGCTCTATACATGTTTCTAGCATTTTACATGCTTATACCATAATTAGCTTTGCTGTAGTGCTCCATATGGGGTAGAAAAATGTTTGCCAACGTAATAAATGTCAAATTTTATCATTATTTGCTGGTGTTTTTTTTTTTCTTTTAAATATGAAGCTACTTTTTATGAGGTTTCAAAACCTTTAAAAAGCAATTCTTTGTGTGACAAATTCATACATACACATAACCAAATCAATGAAACTAAGTCTTTTAAGTTAATTGAATAATTTTCTGAATGAATTAGTATACAGAACTTAGACAAATTGATAGTTCATTGCTTGCAGGGTTATGAGGGGAAAATAATAACAAAAAGAATTTTTAAATTGCTTTTATCTGTCAACAAAATGCTCAATTTGAAAGTAATGATAACTTTTTAAATTGTTTGGAACGTAAAAATGTTAAAATGCAATTGTGTGATAAATTTTTGTTACAATTAACTTAAAATAAAAGAAATTTAAACTTATATAATATGGCATGCTTGTACGATACAAAATTTTTTTAAAGTGCTTGTGTAAAAAGAAATAAAATTTCTGATGGTAAAATATTTTTCAATATGATTTTTTTTTTTGTTTAAGTCACCTTTAGAACATTTATTTAAAATGAATGATACATATTTCAACAATTAATACCGCAACTCAAAAAATCGAAAATTTTCAGTGTAATTATTTGAAGCCTTAACTTACTAGAAATATCAAATTGCCCTCTTAAAAAAATAAATTCAAGATTTTATTTAAGGTTCCATGACGTGCTCAAATAACAAAAACATACTTAAAAGTATTTTAATGCAACGGAATTTATTATGATTCATGAATCTAAATGACGAAATATTTTCCTTTTTAATGAAATTGAAATAAAAAGTGACGAAATTTAAAGACTAGTTAATGCGGTATCAATATGACGAAAATTTAGTCATTTTGACGAAATGTATTTCATCAAATAGACCCGGCGAAACAAGCGAGTAAAATTTCGTCGTTTTTGACGAAACGTATATGACGAAATATTTTTTAGTTTTTGACGAGATTCATTTCGTCAAATGTACGACGAAACAAATTTCGTCAATTTGACGAAATGTTTAATCGGAGCATTTTTCACGAAGTCATTTTGTCAAATACGACGAAAGTTTTGTGAAATTTGAGCATGCATTTCTGAGAGTGCGGGTGTAGCATCACTTAGATGCTTTCCGAATCGGACATCTTTTTTATCTAATTATTAATTTCGTAAAATCCGATCCTCAATCATTTTTACAGTAATAAATGATTTCAAAAAGGAGGAAAACGAAATGTAAGAAGCATGTTTACATGTAGAAACGCGCAAATTTTTTACTTGTGTAAAACGACTTCGCTTTTGCGAACTCTATTTTAATAAAGAATTCATTTTCACAGTTGCAATTTTTGTTGCCTTAATATCAATTTTAAATTCTTATTACCTTATTGCAGCTCTTAAATAAATTAAAAAATATACAAAACAAAAATAAACGAGGTTTGATTTTCACACGATCAGCTATTGTGGAAAATTCGCGAATCTGCCGTATTAGAAATTTTCCGAACTTTCGTATAGTCCAACTTTTGTTGCAATTCCTCTTCGAATACTGACGAGACAATAAAATAAGTGTATAAGAATCTAATTACTTATTTCTTTCATGTTTAATTATTGAAATAAAATAGAGAAAAGGTCTATTTTTCTCAAGCATCGTTGGAGATTTTTTTTCTAATTTTCATCTGCAAGTAAGTTGACGCCCCCCTCCCTAAAAAAACATCGTTTTTAGACTAAATTTTTTTGCCTTATAAACACTGAATACATTACTTGTTACGCAAAAATGCGTATTTTTAAAGGCATTTTTAAAAATTCGTATTTTTACGAAATGGGCAAAAAATGCGAACTTTTCAAAAATGGCGGGAAATTCACTAACAAATTCCCAGTTTTCTGGTTCCCGCATAAGAGGTTCCATACTGTATTACTATGCCAATTTAACTAATAAGATTTTGTAAATGGTTAGTTAAAAAAACAATTCTACTAGCCAAATTGACTAGTAGTAATGAATGAATAAAAATTTGTTAATTAAACATTAATTTTCAGAATTAATAACATCAATATGAATAATTATTTTACTTTATAAAGTGTAATTTATCATCAAAATTTAAAAATTTTATTGTTGATATATATTTAGGAAAATTTTATTGTTGATATGTATTTAGGAAATGAATAAATAAATAACGATCAATTTCTAATCTGCAGGAAAACTAGTGATTAACGGATTTAAATTTAATTATATGCCATGAACAAAATAATGATATGTTGATTTTTGATAAAGGAATCAGTTTAACTTTTTTTTATTGTCCATGTAGCAATGTATAAATTTAATATTACTATGCCAATTTAAAACCCTCTCACTGCGTAATTTTTTTACCAAAATAGGTTCAAAAATTGCATATTTTTTTATTACGTGTTTCAAGTTTACATATATTTTAGAGTTAAAATGCACAAAACTTTTTTGCAAAAGAGTATTTTTTCAATATTGATGATCAAAATGATTTTTCAGATTCATCACTATCCGCAGATGAATCCGAGAAATTTTCATCAGTTTCGCTATAACTATCTTCACTATACTTCAAATCAGAGTCAGAACTACTATCAGTGTCGGAAATATCGTCATAAATATAGGTTATATCACTCGCGAAACGCTTCCTGCTAGACATCTTTGAGCTATGAAAAGCCCGCGCAAAATGCTAAACAAATTCTCGTATATTTCGCAGCAATATGTGGACAACTAACGCCATCTGTTAGCCCACATCATAATAAACAATTAAACATCACAGAAAAACAGAAATGAAACCATGAACGGGGAAATAGCGGGTTGCACAGTTAAATAGACGGCAAAAATGCATCCCCGTGGAAATCGCGGGTTGCGCAAATTTTGCTACTTCTACATTGCCCGTGGAAATCGCGGGATGCGCAGCGAGAGGGTTAACCGCCCTAAAAGGGCGGTGGACCAGCTAACCAAAGGGCAGCAACCTTTACTTAAAAAATTATAATAATGAAATTAAATCTACGTGGACACATGAGGTTTTAATGAGTCTTTTGGAAAACTTAAAATCCTAATATCAGTCATACAAGAACGACCACTACTTCCGGCAGCTACATCCGATTTCACACGATTTTTACTCCTCACCCCCTCAACATAGGCACCCCGTCGAGTAAGCTTCCAAGTTCGAAATTCAAAATGCAGGACCAGTTGTCCGCCATTAATGACCACAATGAGAGCAATCATTGCGGGCCCATGCCAAATAGCCAAATAGGCGATAAACACTCTCTTGAGGAATGGTTCACAAGATTACTTGCATTTCTCTCCAGAGACTCGTGTCGATGTTGATGGATAGTTTACTCCCTTAGTGGAGAGTAATTGTCAAATTCAAAGGAAATTGTCCTATTTTTTAGAGGAGTGGGTAGCTTTTTCTCATTCACAACAATACGTGCTAGTTACACTTCGGCCATTTTTCATCTTCATTCGTTATAATGAAGTTTTATGTAGTCAAAACATGCTGATAGGATTTTAGTACACATTAATGCATGTTTAAGTTTCAGATTTTAATTATGAAATGGAACATTAAAAAATAACGCAATCGTCAGTACAAATTTAATTCAAATTTGAAAGAAATTTTTATTATAATCAAATTAGTTAAAAAAAATTTAAAAACAGCTCAACAGAAAATACAAATTTCATTTCATCTAGTCATATGTTCATTTTTAAGAAAAGAATTGAATCTAATTCTCAGAATAGTCTTTCTACAGCAAATTGGCTAACGGCAATGCCGTTAGAATGGGACAGGCTCTTGAATTTCTTAAGGATACATCATCAGAACATTAAAAGCTTAAAATTTTTCATTCTAATATCTAATTATGAAACCTTTATTCATAATTAGATATTAGAATGAAAATAATACTACGTTACCCAATTAAAAACAATACTAATTAAAATTAATGAGCCAGACACATTATTTGTGTTTGTTGCATCAACATGCATTAAAAGCCTTATAAAGTTTCATTTTTTTACTTTACATTATGAAGCAAAACGGTGCTATTTTAATTAAAAAAATATTTTATTACAACAGTTTTTCATAAAGAGGAACAATTATGAGATACTTGGACAATTTCCAAATTGCCATTTTTTCCGGTCCCCTCTGCAACGTTTTTTCATATTCTTTAGCAGGGTTCTATTTAAATACTAGATTCGATTTTGAAGTGGGAATATTTTAAGCATTTCCTATTTATTCAGAAAAAAATTTAAACTTGGTGAAAAAGTTAATATTTTTAAAAATTAAAGTGAAATAAAGTGTGAAATGTCCCCTCCGCAACAAAACATTTTCCCGTGTTTTGGCCCTAATAAATTAGGTGGCTTTTACACATCTCGATCCCCCCCCCCCCCCGAAAATGAGATAATTACTTTGCATTTTATAAGAAAAATATTTAATTTTAACAATTCTAAGTTACTTCTCATAAGAACAAAAACAAATTACTTGCTCTATTTTTGGCTTAAACGATCACGTTAAAAAGAACATTTGAAACTCTTATTAATGCGATTGTTTCTAAAATTTTAAAAAGGTGTTTCTCGTTTATGTATATACTTATAAAAACATTGAAAAGAGGAAATGTTTTTAAGGTAATACTATTTGGAAAGAGATTTAAAACTAGGTCTACAAACCTGGTAATCAATTCTGCTTTTGTCCACTTGTTTTAGCCTCTAAAGTGTTACGTTAGCTTTTGATGATAAAACAGTAATCTTTTTATCTGCATACTTTATTTTTTGAAGCACATTAACTTTAAAATAGACGCAGTTTTTTTTTTTTTTTAAACTTATATATTTATTTATCACTTAATGTTAAGAGCATGTTGTTTGAGTAACCAGAAGTAAACAATCACTACTTGGCATGTCACGCGACCTACTGGCAAAGTTTTTTCCAAGCACGCCCCATTCCTCCAAACTCCTAGAAATTCGTTACAAGTCACTAACTTCTAATTGAATTGCAATTATACATGCCATTTCACTTTTATATGAATTTAATTCTATTTTGATGTATACAATGCCTAATGTACTTCAATCTATCATATATTCTTCGTATCTTATACTTTTGTATCTATTTTACACAAAATTACTGCATTACTTGATTTTATGATAAGATATTTCTCGATAAATGATCTCGGCAGACCACACGTGGCCTGTTATCCTGTAGAAGACCATTGTTTCAGAACTTATTTAAGCTTTCAAGCAGACTGTGTATGCTACTGTTTTTCATTTGCTTCAACCTCGCAGGAAAACAAATCTTTGTTTACATTTATCCCAGAGGCTCTGGGGTAAATATAAACACAGAAAGAGAATTAATACATTTGCATGTTGATTACATACAAATTGTTATATAATTAAAATTTTTGTGCACATTTACTCTAAGGAGTATTATTGACTACCCCCCAATGCACACAATTTTATTTCTCAATTTATTCAAGAGGTAGAGAAGGATCCAAAGCTAAAACTTTGAAATTCTGTTTACGATTGCCCAATCTAACCCTAACAATTATCATACTGCATAAGGATGGTTTGTTTTTGCACTCACGAGTTTTGTAAGGGGCGTTTTAAGAATGAAATTTTTTTAATTGTTGCTTCTATTCTGGTCAAAGATCTTGTAATTTGATTTCTTATTGACTTATTACACTCGATATCTTTAAATAAACTTAACCTTTCACACACTCAGGTATTTGTAATAAACGCGTATATCTCAAATTCCACATAAAAATAACTTTTGAAGGCCAGGAGGGTAGGATTTTCTTGTTAAAAGACTAAGCAGAGCAGCGCTCCTCGCTGCCTTGTTCTTAGAGTAGTATTCTGTTCAACTTAAAATATTATTTTATCTTTAAAATATTTCTTGTAACTTTCCTATATTGACAGTAGTACATCACTTCATTTCAAAGGAGGCACAAGGGTATACATATTCAAGAGGCCAACAAACTGAAGAACACAATTGCCCCTGAGTATATTTATTGCTATTCTTTGGTAGAAAACTGTTTCATTGAAATATTTTATTCAGAGTAAATCAGCGCTTTTGTCGCACTAGCGCTGGTATCCCCTACATATAATTTACACATTTCGTATTCAATGTTATTTACTTTGAAAATGGTTTAATTAATGTGAAAAAATAAAGCTTTGAGCATGAGATATATTTATCAGTGTTAATTACCGTTTGGAATACCCAAAAAATTGTGCACGCCATAAATAATAACATGAAAATGCGAATAAAATCACGTGGATGATCGAGGAAACATTTCTTTTTATGACTAAGAATATTAAACAGAATTTCAGGGCAAATCTTTAATGTAACTGATTAATTAAGCTAAAATTATAAAACATCAACACAAAGAAAGGACATACAATATGTTCATTGTTAAGTTTAAAAATTATTTTGTATTACACGTAAAGAAGAACAACAATCAAAAAGAAATTTAGTAACGATGGGAACAACAACATCAAATTCAACTGAATGTCACCGTAAGCTTCAAAAATACGTACCTTTCTTTTCGAGGAAGCACCTGAAAATTAGTGTAAAGTGCGTAAAAATTATAGCCCGACGGAATTATACTACCCAACTTAAATTCTTTGACATATGAAGAAATATTGATTAATTACGAATGTAACAATATTGTTGTTTGTTCATCATTAGAATAACGCAGCAATACTTACAAGTTCAATCAGAAAACAAGTGCGATCAACGCTCCTAACACACAGTTGAATTGAAGGCCGTGACTCCGCTGCCGGCTGGTCGGCAGCTGAGTCAAAAATACTCCGCTGCCGGGCGACGCAGAAGTTACTGCGCATGGAGCTTTGCCAGCCTGATCGGTTGTTGTTTCCTGCAATTAACGAAGCGCTTTTTTTTTCTTGATGGGTGAGCTGTCGTGTCGACTTAATCCGAGCTCCAAGCTGCACACTAATTGAATTCCTAATAGATTTTTTTCTGTACCTACGTTTTACATGAATTTGAAATCTTAAGCCCTAAAATTTCTGATTAATTTACTAGGAACTAATTAATAATAAGACAGTTGAAGTAATTTTTTAATTGTCTACAAGGTTTCTCCCCCCACCCCTCTTTCCAAAAGGATGCTTTGAAAATTTATAGAAGAAAAACTAGTATATTGATTAAAGCATGACATGATTTACCTTTTCACGATCGCAAGCCCCCTCCCTCTCCCACCACCGCCTTTTACCAAAAGGATGCTTTGAAAATTCTCTAAAAGAAAAATTGTAAAACCAAAACATGATTTATACTTCGCTATCACAAGTAGAAAAAATAACCTCGCATTTTTTAATTTAAATTTTTAAATTTGAGTCTAGAAAAATAAATAATTTAAGTAATTGGTTTTAATCGTTAGCAGAGGGATCATTCATAAATGATGTCACGCTTCTAAGGGGGGAGGGGGGTTCGTGAAATTGTGACAAAGTGTGACAAGAGGAGGGGAGGGGGTAACAAGGTGTGAAATCATGCATTATGCAGTATAGCGTGACATGTGACAAAGGGGGTGGGGGCGGCTGTCCGCTGAAGTGGGACATATTGTGAGAAAGGGGGGGAGGGGGTCAGAAATATGGGAAAAAAGCGTGACAACGTTTATGAACGGCCCCAGCGTGGCGATCCATGATCCGATCGGAGAGTCCGAACTAGGAATTTAATTCTCTCTTTCCAAAAGTTAAGTTATTTTCTTAACTTAATATGCGGGTTTTTTTTTTTTTTTAGTTTTTTTTTTATTGTCCTTCTTTCTTTCTTCTTTTTTATGCATCACAGTTGAATTTATTTGCTGCCTCCCAGAAGTGCCGCCCGGGGCAAGGGGAGGGGGGCGGGTAAAAAATAGCATCTGAAATCGGAAATATTAGATGATATCCCAAAAACAAAAAAATATTTCTGAGCCCCTTCCTTTTTAAAATTCCGAGCACAGATGCATAATGAATGCAATTTGTGTGTGTGTGTGTATATTTCCCATTAACTTGACCTTGTAAAATGTGGTGGGGTGGGCAAAGTGAGACTTATTAAAGGAAATGGAAGTTAATGTATTGGTGCTGAATTATCAGTTTAAAAAAAAAACTTTTAAAATAGTTGGGGAAATGGAACATTAATAGGAATGCGAAATTAAAAAATTCTTAAGAATTTTAAAGCTTAAGAATAAGTTCGAAAATCATGACAGTGTAGAAAGGGGGGAAATTGATTTGTTTTAATATTTTCAATTTGCATTTATCAGGAACTAAATTTACATAAAAGGCAATCACGGCCGTCGCCAGAGGGGAGGAGTGTATCCCCCCCCCCCCCCCCAGTTTTTCAGGAAAGGGACCGCCGAAAGTTCATTTTAATAATGAAAAAAAGTAAGAAAGAAAGATAAGAAAAAAGTTAAGAACAAATTTTGCAGTAAAAGTGTGAAAAAAAAACTAGAGGAAGAAATGAATGATCAAAATTTATAATTTTTTTCTAGTTCTGCAAAATTTAAAAAAATGCAATTTTGAAACATTGGAACATTGAAAAACCGATTATTAATATTACTTAATTAAGGGCCGCAGAAATGCGCGTTTCTTTTCAAACCTTTCTTAGCGGAAAGAAAAAAAAAGGTATTCAAAACATTACAGAAACGTAATGCAAGTCTGAATTTAAAAAAAAAAAAGGATAAATAAACATAATGATTTCATGGTCGGGCTGTCGAAAGATTTTTATATGAATATATGTATGAATTTTTTAATCAAAATATTATTTCGAAAATTACAGCAAAAAGTATAAAAATGCATGGGCCACCGAAATACGTTGCAAATTGAAGGAAAGAGAGAGAGATTCAAAACATTGTAATGAAAATTCACACCAAAAGTAAAACCTCAAAAGTAAGACTCAGGAGGCATGTTATTTAAAATTTTAAAAAATGGAAAAAATTACTTATAATATCATTGAAAAATAATACCGCAGTCTGAAATGTTAAAAGTTTTTGTAGGGGCCCAAGATGTTGTTTGTATTTCAAATAAATAAAAATTAAGTTAGAAATTAGAAATTAGAAGACTAAAGCAATAAGATGTTTTTCGAAGGAAAGAAAAAAAAGAAAGGGACTGTTACGGCATTTTTATTTTTATTTGAAATAAAGGAAAGAAGGCAGGGAAAAGGGTAGCCAAGCAAGGTGATTTGTAGAGAATCTCCCCCCCTCCCCTCAACACACACTAATGCTGGCTTCACACCTATGGACACGGCAGGGAGTCTAAAAGGAAGGAGCCTCAACTAAGCGGGGAACGGGCCGAAAACATGGCGCGATTTTTCCACTGCCGTCAGATGGCGCTAGAGTAAAATGTCTTGCCGTTTGATCAAGTAGGGAAAGAGAAATTTCGTTTGAGCCCGAGTATTCGGAGAAAGGTAGCGGAAAATCAGCTCGTTTTGGCGGCAGCGGCCAGGCGGTTCGGGCGTTCGGGCACGCATTAGTCTCTCGTTGTTCCAACAATTGAAATTATTATTTGCAATATTTTATTGCATTTTATTATAAGTTAAACATATAATCAGAAGGTTATTTTAGTATCTTATTTAATGCATTTTTTGCTTTCGTAAAAAATCACTGTAATTAGCTAGGGACTAGATAATTTAGGATTAAAAGAGGGGTAGCAGACGGTCAGCTGGTATTCGTGCCATAATGAATGCGAGGAAAACGTCGGGGCCAGGGGGCACTCCCCCCACCCCGACCCTCTTAAGTGGAGGGAAGTAAAAACACATTGTACGTTGCATTAAAACAACACAAAATAGATGTACATACGTAGAAATACATTAAATTATTTTCCAAGTGAGGGGGGAGGTGCAATTTATCGCCCTAACACAACGGGTCTGTTGGGCCCCCGATTTTTGAACTCCGCACGTCGTTTCTTTTATCTAACGCTTACTGTACTTCATTATTTATACTCTTAATAATCTGGAATCAGTTAGTTCATAAACTTCAATAATGTAAATGTTTTTGAGCGGCTTCCAACACACCACACACACACACACATGCTTTTTTATATATAAATATATTGAGGCGATGCCCCCTCCCCTCCCCTCCCAGAGTAATGGCGCCCGCACCTATGAGCGATGACCTTTTTGAAAATTCTGCTAAGGGGCCGTCCATAAATGATGTCACGCTTTTTTCCCATGTATTTGACCCCCTCCAAACCTTTGTCACAAAATGTCACACTTCAACATACCCCTCCCCCCTTTGTCCCAATTTCACGACCCCCTCCCCCCCCCCGAAGCGTGACATCATTTGGAATGATCCCTAAACTCCTAGAAAAGGACCCCATAAAAACTCAATCTAAAAACATATATATATATATACATATCAGTGGCGTCACTACGCGGGGGACCCTTTTCGCTGGATTTCGTTGGCCGGGGGGCCCGAGGGCCCCTGTCTGGATACGGCCTTCGCGGTGCATTCCCCCCAAACGATGACCCCTCTCAAAATTCGACTCACCTTCACCCTTCGTAAACAACCCCTTAAAATTTTCTATGGAGCAATCGGCAACATGTCCCCCTCCTTCCTTTCGTGTGCGCCCTTGATATATACTATATTTATGTATATACCATTTCCGCTCCAAGAGGATGGTGCATCCCCCAAAACGATGTTCCCTTCAAAATTCAACAAAGCCCAAAACGACCCCTATAAAATTTTAATGGAGCAATCTGTGCCATGACCCCAAAGGGCACCCCTAATAAATATATACTTACCCCCCAATTGTTCACCCCTGAAAAAAAGAAGCCTCCCCCACCCCTTAAAAGAAGCAAAGACACCTAAAACAATCCCCTTAAAAACTTCAATGGCGTGCGGTTTGCACAATACCCACCACCACTGGAGCTCGCATCCTTTTTTTGTGTGTGGGGGGGGGGGGGACTGACTTTGTTACGCCTTGGAGAGGGAGAGTCCACAGCTTTTGGGGAGGCGTGCGTTATCACATTTAATGGACATGTTTTTTACTTAACTTTACATTACAGTTGAAACCGTTTTTAGTTAAATTAAAGTTACAATTAGCTTTGCAAAGATGTCTAAACGCCTACTTTATTTTCGGAAAAACCGCCCCCCCCCCCCGAGAATTTAAAGCAATATCGGGAAGTTTCAAATTTCTAAAAACTGGGATCGTTTTTTTTTTTTTTTGAAATAGTAATTTTAACACATCAAAAATAAATACATTTTTATGAAATTTTCATTATAATAGAATTATTTTCCCGAACATTACTGTTAAAGCATTTTAAAACAGACAACATATTTATTTCGTAATGTTGGTACCTGTAAAAAATGTTTCTGTTGAGAATGAAAAAAAGGAAGTTGTTAATATTTTTTATTTACATAGGGATCATTCATAAATGATGTCACGCTTCGAGGGGGGGAGGGAGTTTCGTGAAATTGTGACAAAGTGTGACAAGGAGAGGGGAGGGGGTAACAAGAATTGTAACATCATGCATTATGCAACATAGCGTGACGCATGACAAAAGGGGGGGGAGGGGTCCGCTGAAGTGTGACATATTGTGACAAAGGGGGGTATGGGGTCAAATATATGAGAAAAAAGCGTGACGTCATTTATGAACGGCCCCATTGTGAAACTTCATAGTTGTTTAAGTCATCAATAAAAAACAAAATAACACATAAAAATATTTAAAACCTGCCTTTAAAAAAAATTGTTGAAATGTATAATAGTGCTTTAAACAGTGTTTCTTGTCAAAAAATTACCCCTTCAACTGTGTAGTTAAAGTTGTAATAAAATGCTATGAATAAAACAGATATATTATTGCTTATAATAATTTAAATCAACGAGTAAAGAAAAAAAAAATATTTTGAAGGTTAATCTTATTTTCTGGAAAGCAACCAAATCAAATAAATTTTTAGAATCAATAATACTGCAATAAAAAAGCCTATTGAATTTACTAGTTAATTTTCTCAATTATAGATTTGATATAAAATGTTATGTTTGACGCTTGGTCATGTATCTAAAATAAAAATAATATAGCGTTACAATGTTATATGTTCTGTAACAATATTTTAAGACTGAAAACATCTCAAAATTCCCAATGTTCCCAAATTTCCCAGTTTCTTCCCGAAAATTTACGGGCTTTTTGCATCTCTAGTTACAATCACAGCAAACCGAAACCATCCGTAGCAAAACGAAACCATCAGTCGCAAACCGAAACCATCGAACTAAAATAAAATGAACCAAATATAATAAAAAGAAATCACAAACACATTCTGAATCTAAAAGTAGTCCATGATCCTATAACCAGCTTCTCAAAAATTGACTATATCGATTTAAATACTCTTAAAAAAACCCTTTTAAATAATTTTATTTGCAACACTAAATTATGTTGCGAATCGCCCTCATGGCAAGACATTTTACATGCGCGCCATCTAGCGCCAGTGGAATCGTCCGGACAAACTTTTACTATGGAGATTCGTCTCCTTCTTTTTACTCCGTGGGACACGGAGACAAAATCTGCGTCTCCACGCCTCTGCGCATGCGCAGTACATGGGATGCATTTTGTTGCCGTTGCTCGCATGGAGCTATTATCTAGGGGAGATGACATCGTACCACGTGACGTCCTGCCAAATAGCAACCCTACCGAGCTCTGTTTGTGCCGATAGGGGGGCGTGGCAGGGCCGATGCAAGTGCCGATCGGAGACCAAGCTTCTGCTGAACTGACCGTTATTTTCGTGCTCATTCTCGTAGCTTTTATTGATTCTGTTGTCTTTTTATGTCTGTTGTTTTTATAATGCTATAGTTGCATTTCCGAGACATATCCCGTGACTGTTTTTCCAAATTTGAAATCAACCAATTCATTTCGTTTAAACTTTTCCAGAGCTGCCACTCATTGGAAATTATTTCTGTACATATAGCAGTACGCAATGAAATCTTTTGAAAACTTTTGTGGATCATTATTTTAACTTAATATAGAAGGAATATATACTTCCTGGGGATATCCGCCTTGCATCTTGTAAAAGGGGTAATGCTTCTATAAACCGTACCTCTTGGATGATGTGGAAAACATTTTTATAATTTTAATGAAATCAGATAAGTAAATCATATTTAAAAAGTAAAAAATACGTGTATGTATATTAATTGTAATATGAATAGTAATGTTCGTTAATGTTGTGAGAAAGTAAGATTGTCTGTAATGCTAACTCTACATATACGATAGAATATCAGTGCTGGAGTTTTCCGTGGCGGGGCCAAACTTAAATATGCTGCCCCCCTTCATCTAATTATTGGTCATATTTCACATCGCCTTTATGTACTGGCCTTTTTTTAAGGATTTTTTTATTTGGGGGGGGGGGAGCCATTGATAAATCCATGAAACTTTCGTTAATGTTCCCAGGCATGGTCCCTTCAGCTCAACATTGGGAGTTGGTAAAGCCATATGAAAGGCCCCCTTAACTGGAGATATGAAATTCTGACAGTCCAGGGGTTTCTCTCTCGGGAAAATTTATATGCAAACTGGTGCATCTGGCCAGTGGCATTAAGACATCAGTGCCTTAAGGCGCATTTGGGACGGCAAAAATATATTAGGAGAAAAAAGGCATACAAAAACTTTTTAAAAACTCTTTTACTCACGAAAATTCTCATCAAAATGCAGAACGAAATAAGCATTTTTGTTTAAATGCAGGAGAAACCCCCCCCCCCCCCAACTAACGCCCGTATCAAAGAGCCATGTCTGCCTTCTCAAATGTCTCTTACAAGCTTCCCCCCCCCCCCCCCGTTCCCAAAAGAATGATTTGAAAATTTGTAAAAGAAGAACTTCTGTATTGTTTGAGCATGACATGATTTATATTTCACTATCACAAGCTCTCCCTCCCCCCTTCGCCCCTTCCCAAAAGGACGCTTTGAAAGTTTGTAAATGAAAAACTATTAATATATTGTTAGCATAGCATGATTTATATTTCTTTATCAGAGGAGGAAAAAACCTTTACTTTTTTAATTTAAATTTTTGGCATTGAAAATTTGCCGCCCCCTAAAACTGCCTTAATATGGAGCCCTTGCCTAACAGACGAGCCTGCCGACTGATCAACAACGCAACATATTCAGTATACCTCAATTTTAGTTTCCGATAGTTTATACAAATAAATAATTCTATTAATCGGTTTTAATCGTTAGCAAAATAGCCGATCAATGATCAAATCGGAGCGCCGAACTAGGATTTTAATTTTCTCTTTCCAAATGTTAAATTTTCTTAATTAAATATATTTTTCTTTTTTTTTCTTTTATTGTCTTTTTTTTTCTTCTTCATTTTTTTTTTTTTTTTGCATCACAAATGAATTTGCTGCCCAGAAGTGCCGCCCGGGGCAAGGGCCCGGGTGCCCCCCCCCCTAGACCCGGCACTGTTAAATATAACACATTCTCCTTTCTATCTGCCTATCTAATTTCATATGCTCTTTGTCACTGAGACTGATTGTCTTAATTAGCAGTACAACCAGAATTTTTTTCTTAGTGGGATTTTTCCTAAGAAATCTTGTTATTAACATCTACATATTACTGTTAAAATTTGGCGCTGAATAGAAAAAAATTGGGGGGGGGGGGGGTGCCTCTCCTTCATCGACCTTGGGTTTCAATGATACTAAAATTTACATTCCTATACACTAACTCCCCAAAATTTATGCATCACAGTTCCTCGTTTTCCAGTAAATGCTTCAAATTTAGTGAGCATACCCATTTGTGTTCAGTCATTCAGAAATTTAAATCACTGATCAGCATTTTTCTTTGTAATGAAATTTTTTAAAGATCTTACTCCCCGTGTGAAACTCTTTTCATTGTTATGAATACTAACTTTTGTACCAATAGATTATTTTAATTTCTAATTTCAAGAACTATTTGTCACATCACTAAGCAAATGCTTGTCATTATTTATATCATTTCAGTGTTTTTGAACAGAAATAAAAAAAATATTTCATTAAAAAATCTCAATTTTAATTTTTGCTTTTTAAAATGATATTCCTAAAATTATACTTTGAATCATAGACGCTAGTTTTTATGCATAATTCTGCAAATATTTTTTTAAACTACTTATTTCTTAAAATACAATGTACTTTATTTTAAATAAAATGTTACGCAACAATTAAATGTCCTCTTTGAAATATTTACATTAATGAGCTTTCTATTACAATGCGATATCATAGCTTATATAACCATAAATATCAGATCAAATGTGCATGTAAATAAATAAATATATATATATATATATGTGTGTGTGTGTGTGTGCATATATTAATAAGGCATACAAGATCTTTATTAAAACTTTTTAAAAAATGCTTGAGAAGACATGGAAGCGCAAACTCTGAATAAGAATGTATAAAATAAGTTTAATATTAATACAATACATGAGAAAACCGGCAAAATTATCGAAAGGCAAGCGCTCAGAGCATCGAAAAATGCGTTACAAAAATCAGCATTTTCTATAATAAAATTGCACCTAATGTTAACCGTTTTTAAATGAGAACTTGCCAATAGTATGGTGTAATTGTTTTTCGCGTTATTTGGAAGATTGCATGAAATCGGAATAAGATATAGGAAATGCGGTTTGCACACGGTTTGTTTGTGCCGATGCGAAAGAGCGACACATGGCAGGAAATGGTAACCCCGATCCCTCTGATGTTAGCCGCCGTGTCATCTCCCCTCGATACTACCTCCATGGTTGCTCGCCTCCCTGTGTCTACAGTGGCTAGAATACCTAGTGTGCCGTTCGGCGCGAAAATGTTGAAAACGAAACTAAGCCACCAGTAGGTGGCGCTAGCATCGACAGCGAGGTAACTGATTAGCAGAGCGAACGTTATAGAATCATTTACTCGCCTTAGTTTTCGCACTTTTTTCAGTACTAAAAAAAGGAGGTGCAAAAAATATGTGATTTTTTTTAAAAATATTCAATCATCTGTTCTAGAGAAGAATTTGGAGCAATAAATAGACGGCTGTCGTTTAGGTGAACACAAGGATGAAAAATATTTTTATTTAGTTTTCGGATGCAGTCTTAAATGAAAACCATGTATTTTGTTAAGAGAATATTGCTATACTTTTTAAAGACAACGGTTTTTTAGTCCAATATAGTGGGAATGAGCTGTTGAAGATAATTGCATTATTATGCTCATATTACCTTTAAAAAAAAAGGCTATATGTCTATGTACTATATTTTAACATAAATAAATAAATAAAAATTAACAATAATTACTATCACATAAGTTTTTTACAAAGCACATTGCAATCTGATGTATATTTTTTTTAAAAATAAACACTTGCAATGTCATTTTTTAAATGAACTGCATGCTTAAAATTTTGTGTTAGATTTTTTTTTTAAATATAGATATAATTTTTTTTTTAATTTACATTTATTTAAAAACACATTATAATGCACAAAGTTTTGTTCAAGTTTCAATTACATACAAAACCAAAATAGAAGCAACTAATAAAAAAAATCTTGAACCAAAGCAAAAAGCTTAGCTTTAAATTTATTTTGTTGTTATGACAAGCACAATTTCATTTTGATATTACATTTCTTCTTCTTTAACGTCAATATTGTTTCATATATAAAATTTTATTTTTGAGTCACATCTTTTTAAACTTTTTGTAGTTCCAGACAAATGTAGAATATTGTTAAAAAAACTGACCCCCTCCCCCCCAATTCCCCCGCCCCCTCTTGTGGGTACCTTTGTCACATTATGATACACAAAATGTTGGTTAAGTTTCAGTTACATACTAAACCAAAATAAAAACAAATAATAAAAAAAATCTTGAACCAAAGCAAAAAGCTTAGCTTTAAATTTATTTTGTTGTTATGACAAAAACAATTTCATTTTGATATAACATTTCTTCTTCTTTAACGTCAATATTGTTTCATATATAAAATTAAATTTTTGAGTCACATCTTTTAAAACTTTTTGTAGTTCCAGACAAATGTAGAATTTTGTTAAAAAAACTGAACCCCCCCCCCCCCCAAATTTCCCCGCCCCCTCTGGTGGGTACCTTTGTCACATCATGATACACAAATTTTTGGTCAAGTTTCAATTACATACTAAACCGAAATAGAAACAAATAATAAACAAAATCTTGAGCCAAAGCAAAAAGCTTAGCTTAAAATTTATTTCGTTGTTATGACAAGCACAATTTCATTTTAATATTACATTTCTTCATTAACGTCAATATTGTTTCATATACAAAATCTAATTTTTGATTCACATCTTTTAAATCTTTTTAGAGTTCCAGACAAATGTAGAATATTATTAAAAAACTGAACCCCCCCCCCCCCCGAATCCCCCCGCCTCCTCTGGTGGGTACCTTTGTCACATTATGATACACAAAATTTTGGTCAAGTTTCAATTACATACTAAACCAAAATAGAAACAAATCATTAACAAAATCTTGAACCAAAGCAAAAAGCTTAGCTTTAATTTATTTTGTTGTTACGACAAGTACAATTTCATTTTAATGTTACATTTCTTCTTCATTAATGTAAATATTTTTTCATTGTTTTCTTTGAAGTGGTCAGAATTAAACCGATTTATCACGCATAAATTTACAAAGACCAAAAATGGGCATATGTTCCTCTTCATTTATTTATTTTATAGAATAAAAAAATGAAAGTTGTTCGTATACTATATCAAAGTACGAATGAGGGAGATATTTATTTCATTTCCTGCTTCCTTAGGGGAAAAACTAATCCGAAAGTAGTTAACAGCAATCAATTCATGTTAGTGCTTCAGTGTCACTTGTAACTTTCTAAATGACAATCGGCTAATCGAAAGCCTTTTGGTACACAGCGCCTTTAATCGCAGCAGCTGGCCCCAAAGCCGTCTTTCGGCGGGCTCGAACTTACCTCGCTGTCGGATATAGC
Source organism: Octonoba sinensis (assembly GCA_038502835.1). Taxonomy (NCBI): domain Eukaryota; kingdom Metazoa; phylum Arthropoda; class Arachnida; order Araneae; family Uloboridae; genus Octonoba; species Octonoba sinensis. The sequence goes on along the minus strand of CM076598.1, from coordinate 15,725,971 downwards.
GCCATCTAGTGGGGGCTTACTTTCGGGTACAGAAAAAGCACTGGAGGACAATGGCGAACGGCACACTATCTATTCTAGCCACTGTACTGTGTCCAAGAGTTGAACTACAGTGGCTAGAATACCTAGTGTGCCGTTCGGCGCGAAAATGTTGAAAACGAAACTTAGCCACCGGTAGGTGGCGCTAGCATCGACAGCGAGGTAACTGATTAGCAGAGCGAACGTTAAAGAAGCATTTACTCGCCTTAGTTTTCGCACTTTTTTCAGTACTAAAAAAAGGAGGTGCAAAAAATATGTGATTTTTTAAAAAATATTCAATCATCTGTTCTAGAAAAGAATTTGGAGCAATAAATAGACGGCTGTCGTTTAGGTGAAAACAAGCATGAAAAATGTTTTTATTTAGTTTTTGGAAGCAGTCTTAAATGAAAACCATGTATTTTGTTAAGAGAATATTGTTATACATTTTAAAGACAAATGTTTTTTAGTCCAATATAGTGTGAATGAGCTGTTGAAAATAATTGCATTATTATGCTCATATTACCTAAAAAAAGAAAGGCTATATGTCTATGTACTATAATTTAACACAAATAAATAAATAAAAATTAACCGTAATTACTATCACATAAGTTTTTTAAAAAGCACATTGCAATCTGATGTATATTTAAAAAAAATAATAAACACTTGCAATGTCATTTTTTTAAATGAACTGCATGCTTAAAATTTTGTGTTAGATTTTTTTTTTAAATATAGATTTAATTTTTTTTTATTTACATTTATTTAAAAACACATTATGATGCACAAAGTTTTGGTCAAGTTTCAATTACATACAAAACCAAAATAGAAACAAATAATAAAAAAAATCTTGAACCAAAGCAAAAAGCTTAGCTTTAAATTTATTTTGTTGTTATGACAAGAACAATTTCATTTTGATATAACATTTCTTCTTTTTTAACGTCAATATTGTTTCATATATAAAATTTAATTTTTGAGTCACATCTTTTAAAACTTTTTGTAGTTCCAGACAACTGAAGAATTTTATTAAAAAAAACTGACCCCCCCCCCCGCCCCCTCTGGTGGGTACCTTTGTCACATTATGATACACAAAATGTTGGTCAAGTTTCAGTTACATACTAAACCAAAATAGAAACAAATATGTAATTAAAATAATCTTGAACCAAAGCTATGCTCAAACAATACAATAGTTTTATTAAACAAATTTTCAAAGCTTCCTTGGAGGGAGAGGAGTTTGTATGTGTCGTTTAAGAAGGCAGACCCGTGGCTCTTCAATATGGGCGTTACTAAGGGGGGGGGGGGGGTTTCCCTGGATTTAAAAAAAAATGCCAATTTTGTTCTGCATCTTATGTGTAAGAGCGCTAAAATTTCAAAAAGTTATGCTTTTTTTTTTTTTCAAATATTTTTGTAGTCCCAAATTCATCTCTTATAAAGCCTCAAAATGCATCAGTTTGCATATAGTTTTCAAAATTTTACCCGGGGGGGGGGGAGGAGAATCTCCCGGACGCTCAACTGCCAGAATTTTATATCTCCGCTCCCTTCATATGGTTCTAGCCCCTAATGTTGAGTAGAAAGTTACAAGTCGTGTTAACATTATAAAATTAAAACGAAAGTTTTATGGGTTTATCAGTGACCCCAAAGTTAAAAATCCTATAAAAAAAAAGGGCCAATACATTAAAGTTATATGAAATATCAACAATAATAGGATGGAGGGGGGCGCCATTTTTCAGTTTCGCCCCTCCCCGGAAAAATCCAAGATACGGTTCTTTGTACCACCCCAAAATAAGTAACAGCCATTGGTTTAGCCAGACCCTTATTTAGGGGGGGGGGGGGAGTCTTCGGGGATTATTACTGCTCCTGGTTTTACATCCCTCCCCAGGGACGTAACTAGATCATTTTCTAACTGGGGCAAGACCAGGATTTAGCGCCCCCTCCCCTCTTATATAAACAAAAATTAATATATATTTAGGTAAACACACACATTTAGTCAATTTGGCACCCCTAAAATAATCTGGCGCCCGGGGCTTACGCTCTGTCTGCCCCCCTCTAGTTACGTCCCTGCCCCTCCCTCTAAACCCTCCCATACATAAGTCACCATTTGGAGGGGAGCATCCCTCCATCTACGCTAGTGGCTATTACCAATTTTTCACCACCAGCTCTTACCCGTATAGCTTATGTGTGTATCGTATTTCGTTCATTTTTTAAAATATTTTTAATTACAGTGCTCACAATAAAATGGTTATCATTTAGAGACACACACAAATACCATACGTATATATTTCACACGTGTCCAAAAGTGCTCAGTGTAACTTAAAATGTATGGATCCGCCTTTTTCGAAAATTTTAGCAAATCAAATAAATGTAACTTCTGTAAGTAAAAAAAAGTAAAAATTTCAGTTTGTCACATGTTCGAACAGAAAAACGAAAGTGAACAGCTTAACAGACTTTATGTGAAAAAGCAGTGTGAAGGTTTTTTTTTCAATAACAATAATACATAATAATATTAGTAATGTGTTCATAAACTTTTGGCAATGAATGCTTAGATTGGAAAAACAGAACTTGCGGAAAAGGTAAGGTGGGACGCAAAAAGAACTACATATCAATAGCAATACCTTTTAAGTTAAATTTCGTTAAAAATCGATTAGGTGTAACTCAAAACCACAAGGTATATTTCAAAACTTTGTGCATTTTTCTTTCGCATAACAGATAAACTTTTACGGCAAACGTACCTCGGCAACCTCAAAATTACTGTGAAATAAAATTTATTTTCACCAAGTTCGATGAGCTTTTACTGTATTAGCGAACAGCAAATAGTGAATGTATTCAAACCCACATTTAGTTCACCAATATGAGAGCCAAAAAAAAAGCGATACTTTCGAAAGCAAATTATTCTGTTCGAATGCAGATTTATAAAACCACAGACATTTATTATAGCATTGCAAGACTTTGCCCTTTAGAAATTCTTGTTTTCTTTGAAGTGGTCAGAATTAAACCGATGTATCACACATAAGTTTACAAAAACCAAAAATGGATATTTGTTACAAAATCGTTTTCATTTATTTATTTTATAGAATAAAAAAAATGAAAGTTGTTCGTATTTCACAGTTCGAATGAGTGAGATATTTATTTCATTTCCTGCTTCTTTACGGAAAAAACTAATCTGAAAGTAGTTAGTGCAATCAATTCATGTTAGTGCATCAGTGTCACTTGTCACTTTCTGAATGACACTCGGTTGAACGAAAGACTTTTGGTTACACATGGCCTTTAATCGTAGCAGCTGGCCCCAAAGCCGTCTTCCGGCGGGCTCGAACTTACCTCGCTGTCGAACTTACCTCGCGCCATCTAGTGGAGGCTTACTTTCGGGTACAAAAAAAGCTCTGGAAGACAATGGCGAACGGCACACTATCTATTCTAGCCACTGTAGTTGAACACAATTCAACTTTTGTGTCCGTTGCCAAGCATAGTAGCCAATCAGAATCGATGATTCGTTTGCGCTGCGTTTCCGCGCAAAAATTTGGCTCGCAACTCTATTTCGTTTTTGCTTGTTGTTTCGCTGTTTCTTAATTGATATTTCCTTTAAAAATGGAAGAATAAATTACAAATTTCGTCAGAGAATGTACATGACTGTATAATGCCTGTCGAACAGATTTCCGAGATGCAGAAGAAAAGGATAATTCGTGGATGACACTTGCCGAAAAGTTACACGTGGATGGTAAGTTTTTTTATTTACAAAAATTCTATATTTGTTTTTCGAATCTGTTAATTTATTTTATTTTGATACTAATTGTCTGAACATTCAATTTCTTGATTTTGTTATGATTTCACTAGGACAATAGCCGATGCGATTAGTAAAAATGAACACAATATCTATTATTTCCAAAAAAAAACAAATTGTATAATTCAAGGCCGTCAGGGGGCTAAGACCCCCCCCCCCCCGCCCGAAATTGTCTGAAGTTTTACATATAAATAACAATTTGAAAATTAAGAATTTTCTCATAAGAAAATATTCTTCCATTTGTGTAAAATTTAGTTAGTTCTTTTGCTTGATTCCATAGTCGTAGCCAACGGGAGAGGGGGGGGGGGGGGTTAAGTTATACAAGGCAATAAATGTCAATCGGAAAATTATGAATGTTCTGATAAAAAAAAATCTGTCTTCACCATATATCCACTTCTCCTAAAAAAATCCCTTCTTTCACTTTCCAATCCTGCTAAATCATTTGATTTTTTTTTTACAAATTAGGTTTTTGACAGGGAGTTTTTTTACAAGCTGGTTTTAACTAGAGATGTAACGAATATTCGATGACTATTCAGAATTCGGCCTGGCCGAAGAGTCATTTCAGCACCTAGCCGAATATTCGGCCGAATAATTCTGATGCAGAAGAAATGTAAAAAAATAAAGAAATTAGTACATTTAAAAAATTTAAAATTGTATTATAATTATTGCAAAAGAATACATTAATATATAGTTTTAATTATTATGGAGAATATGAGAAATTTATTTTGTTATTATTAACAAAGTGGAAGTCAGACTTTGTTTGGGTGGATTGATTTATTGTGAATATTGGGTAAGAGAGAACTGTGAAAAACCTAGAATATATCATGAATATTTAGATAGCATAAGTTATTGGGGTTTTTGAAAAAAAAAAAAAAGTATATTCCTGTTAAGTGTATTAAATTTTAATAGAACTTCAAAAAATAGGCATGTAAATAAATCCCATAAAATAAAAATATTGACTTTTAAAATACCTTCATAAAACAGTTTTGAGCAAGGTAAAAGTTCACTAAGCAATATTAGTTCTTTCATTTGAACTAAATAATTAGTAAAATAATGCTAATGCTTACATTAAAACCTGTCATTTCTATTCCACTTGCGGGTGAAATTCTTACTTTTATTACATTCAAAACAATAGAGAAAATAGATTAATTTTAGATAGTTTTAAATTCTTAACAAACAGAATTACATCACACATCATAGATTGTGTGTAATTGGTGTTTGTGAATAATTTTTAATTTGACAAATACTTTCTATTACAACGGTTTTCAAGAAATTTTAATATTCGGCAGCCGAATATTCGGTATTCGGCCGAAGACATTGGCCGAATATTCGGCTTCGGCCTAGAAGAAATGGCCGAATTTTCGGTATTCGGCCAAATCACTATTCGTTACATCCCTAGTTTTAACCATGGTTAAAACTGTCGCATGTCAAAAACCTGCCAACCCTGGTTAACAGTGAGGTAGAAAATTTAATGAATTGTCTTATTGTTCTACAGAAGAGACAATAACAATTCTTGAAATGTGTATGACAACATATTTCAAGAAAACTCAAGTGTCGTACAAAATGAGGGGCCAGTTTCTCGAAGTCAAATGAAAGTATTATGAGCAATTATTTATTACCTAATTTGGATAATATTAAGATGGTCCTACGGTCATGCGAGTAATTTCAAATAATGAATGTTATAAAGTAAAATTTGAATTCTCAGGTATTTTTTATATTTTCCAAGCTACATTCCAGATGCAAACTTTTTTCTTTTCAGGTACTCCAAGTACCCCAAAGCATAAGGGAAAAGACTGCCTTTTTGATATCTAAAAGCAAATGAAAGAGGCAGAATGAAGCTTTGATGGATGCACTTGCATCCACAGATATGATGCTGCAAAAATCTTTTCAAGAGGACATTGATGGGTCGTTTTGAAAGACCGTTAACGCATCATTTGAGGTCTTTTGACGAAAATAAAAAATAGAGATTCATATATATTGCAGTTAGTGTACGCAGAAAAAGCAAATAATTGTTAATAATTGTAATTAAAATCAATATTTGATTCATACTAAGGGTTTTATATTGTATTTATTTTATCAATGTTAATTAGAACGAAATGGGCGCGAAATTCAGTTTGTTTACAAAATAAAAACGCTACTGAGTGAGCATGCGCGAGATAGAATACGGTCTTTACGCCGCTGCATGTGAAGGGTCTCGGACACAATTTCTCGGCGACGCAGCGACGGCGCGTGTATCTTGTTTCCGTGTCCTTAGGTGTGAAGGCAGCATTACTCAATCTTAAGTTAAGATGGTGTGATGGTGTGTGTTCTGGAGACTTGAATTTCAAAAAAAAAAAACAGGAAAAGAGCCCTTTTTTCTTTCGTCATCAATTAATTCCCAGAATTGTGACTTTTAGATCTTTTAAAGAAAAATTTTAGAACTAGTTTCGAAAAATTTCTAGTGGAGAACTACTGAGTCCACTTGTCTTTTAACGTCCCCAAAGATAGCCTAATATGCAATTTTAAGACTTCAATTTCAAAAAAATTCCGGGTGTTGGGCCCCTGAACCCAGATTTTGTAACTTATAACTACCAGATTTGAGATTACTCTCAAATCCTTGAAAATCGTCAGAATTGTATTTTTAGAACTTTATCTTGGGAAAAATTTCAATCGTCTTATAACGTCACCACACCAGACATAGCCTAGTGTGCGCTTTATAACTTGAATTTCACAAAAAATGAGAAACCTCCCCCGTCCCCCTTTCTCTAACAATATCAATATTTTCCAAAAATTACGAATTTCGAACTTCAATTTCAAAAAAATTTCACGGGAGAGCTGTTGAATCCACCTGTCTTTTGTCCTCACCAAAGATAGCTTAATATGCGTTTTTAAACCTACACTGCGCCGTGATGTTTATAAACAACATCTCTATTTTCGTTCACTAAGCTCTTGTTTTGTATTATTTTTAACAAGTGGCGCATTTCTTTGTTCTACTTTGTATGTAAGATCATATTAGTTAATATAGTATTCCATAGATCTTTTAAACGGGGCTCAAGGTTCATGTTTTTTCACAAATTTGACAACAACCACAAAAAAAAAAAAAAAAAAAAAAAAATGCGCATTTTTTTTTTTTTTTTTTTTTTTTTTTTTTTTTTTTTTTTTTTTTTTTTTTTTTTTTTTTTTTTTTTTTTTTTTTTTTTTTTTTTTTTTTTTTTTTTTTTTTTTTTTTTTTTTTTTTTTTTTTTTTTTTTTTTTTTTTTTTTTTTTTTTTTTTTTTTTTTTTTTTTTTTTTTTTTTTTTTTTTTTTTTTTTTTTTTTTTTTTTTTTTTTTTTTTTTTTTTTTTTTTTTTTTTTTTTTTTTTTTTTTTTTTTTTTTTTTTTTTTTTTTTTTTTTTTTTTTTTTTTTTTTTTTTTTTTTTTTTTTTTTTTTTTTTTTTTTTTTTTTTTTTTTTTTTTTTTTTTTTTTTTTTTTTTTTTTTTTTTTTTTTTTTTTTTTTTTTTTTTTTTTTTTTTTTTTTTTTTTTTTTTTTTTTTTTTTTTTTTTTTTTTTTTTTTTTTTTTTTTTTTTTTTATTTTTTAGATAAATGTTAATAGACTCAGAAACTAATGTATTATCTTGTTAATTTTCACCCCCCAAAAAAGGGTTTAAAGTTTGCTTAGCTTACTAACGGAGTATCGTAAGATCGGAAAGTCTTATGTTTACTAATCGAAATTTGTTCCTTGACTTTATAAAATAAAAATAGTAGATTATACTTACGTGTGGATTGATAATTAATTTGTAAATAAATTAAAATTTATCTTAGTTCTTAATTGCGCATTAAACTTTTAACTCATGCTGTGTTAATCACCTTTTTAACTTGAAATAAAAGTCACTTTAGTCACCATTTGATTGAGATAATTAAGTTTAAGAAATTATTTTATTTTTTTCCCTTAATTTAAAGCGTTTAAACGGAACAATACTTATTTCAGTAAATTAATTTTAAAGTTAAGTAAGTAGCGTAAGCCAATCATAGTATAATATAGGTACTCACCCCCCATTGCCTTTGTAAAAATTCAACTAGAGAACCATGAACCATTCATGCTTCTTTTTTAAATGATAATAGGTAGTATTAAGTAATTTATACGATGAGTTGCATACTTACATTTTAAAGTTATTCTTATGTGTCAATACTTCGATTTTATTCCACACATATAATTATTGGCTAGTTAATCATTTGAATGATTTATGTAACAAGATGAAACTTACTACTTACCCTTTGTTTCTAGCCAGTTCAGTTACCCAAGAAAGTAAAATTATTTTATGCTCTGGATCTTTTCTCAGAATATAATCATTTCTTTCCTTTTTTCAATATTATCAATTTATGTACTTAATTTGTGTATGTCATTCATATTGAAACATTTAAACTATAAACAAGCTTTTAATTCTAAGATTTTTGGAGCTAAATTAATCCTTAATTAATTTATCAATAATGAACATAGTTAATTCTTGATTAGTTTGTAGATAGTAAATTAGTAGAATGCTAAGCTGATGGCTTAGCCGTGGCTAAATTAAACACTAATTCCAGCGGAATTGAAATTTTTATAAGAATATACAATTTCTGCAGTCGTCTCAAGTGTCAATCCAGCATTTTTAACCGTCCATTTTTTGTGCAATTTAAAAAGATTTTGTGAAAAATCAAATAGTTTTGTGAAAATTGAAAATTTAAACAAACAGAGATAAAAAATTACATTCTTTTTTGCCGCCTATTTAATAAATAAATCTGTAAAAAGTACTGTTTGGTAGCTTGGAATTTTAGAAAACTTCTGTAAACTAGTGATGAGCATAATCGAAAACTCGGTTATTCAGGGATCAGGATAACTCGAGAACTCAATTCTAATGAACATCTCGAGTTCTCAAACATCTCGATTGGCTTACTTCTTGAAAGATATTAGAATCGAATGAATAGCTCGAATGATTTTTTCCACAAGCTATTTCATATTCGAATGTAACTTCTTGAGTACTGGACAGTTTAGTTTTGAATGATTTTCGAATGCATTTGGATGATTCGTAGTCTAGTGATTGCGAAAGTGTCTATGTGTGAGTGGGATAGTTTTCTTATTTAAGAGGAAGTCTTTACTTAAATATGAGTGCACAAATTTATAGGACGAGAGTGTTGAGAAAAAAAACAAATGAATAAATAAATTAACATATCTTGGGGTGAGTACTACAACTAGGTAACTACAAATTTGGCGAAATCTGGGTAAGTGCACAGATAAATCCCATTAGGTGTGGTCCACACCATACTACAACTAGGTATTACCCCATACTACCCCATACACCATACTACACAAGCTTCTTCGAAATTGAAGTTTTAAAAGCGCATTTCTAGCCTATGGTTAGCAGGGTTCGTTGATTTAAATCATCTTGATTTAAATCATGATTTAAATCAAGTGATTTTTTTTTTCAAAAAAAATCATTGATTTTACTATGTTAGGAAGTGTTGTAAAAATGAAATATGTTGCAATTACAACTACTGTTTCAAACAAAACTTCCTAGATCCATCTGTCTGTGTGCATAACATATTTCATAAGGTTAGAATTACTATTCTTTTAATTTGACAATATTTTTTTTTAATTTTACAATATTCTTCAAGCATCTTAACAGCAAAAAGCATAATTCATTCAATCATTCATATTACAATTCATAATACATAATCATGAACCATTCTGTGATTTTTATCTTAAAAATAGTACTTTAGATCAATTTAATCATAACACACAATAAATAATTCAGAATGATAGTGTTTAAAACAAAGTTTCATCCACGTCCCCTAATAGGTTAAGGTTTTTTTCCTTCTAAAATATTTTTTTATCATAGAAGTTTTCAATAAAGATACTTGATTAAAACAAAACGTTTCAGTTTTTAGTAATAGTGTAAGCACAGGGTTCACACTGGGGAAAAATACAAGGTGGAATTTTCCTCCTTGACCAAAATTTTAAGTGGGATTTTTAAAGTTTAAGCCCAAATAGAATTTTTTTTGAGTGGGATTTCAAAAAATATTTCGGGAATCGCGTGGCCTAGCGTGAACCCTGAAGCATATGATTTTTCGAAATAGGTAAAAATATTTCACGCTTTTTTATTTATAAAATTGACAAATGATTTAAGTACATTCAATGTAAAACTTAAGTACACACAATTGGTACTTTTTTTCAGCTTTCAACAGCAAAATAATTCAGATTAAATTTGTTCATTTTCTCTTATCATTATTACTATTAAAAAATATTTATTGCTGTGAAAATAGCTTAAAGTGTGCTTTTGCATATTGATTAAGATGCCATATCGTTTCTATGAATGTAACATAAATATCCAAAATATTTAGGGTCTTTTTAAAAAAATAAAAAAAATCCGATTTAAATAAAAAAAATCCGATTTTTTTAAAAAAATCAAAAAAATCACGAACTCTGATGGTTAGTGTCATCGGAGATAAGAGCGTAAGAGGGGGCGGGGTTGTCCCTTCACTGGAAAGATTTGTAATTTCAGATTCTAAAATCAGGATTTTAAGTTGTATTTGAAATGTTAGAGCAAGGGGAGGGGTTTGGGGAGAGCAGTTTTCACACAAGCACGCGAGAGCACAACACCCTTCAGGGCGGGGACACTTCTAATGGAAATACTGTGTTCTATAGATATTTAATATTATTGGTGGAAAAACTGCACTTTGCCTAGTACAGTAAAACCCATTTATACCGCGCCTCACTAGACCGCGTAATCGATATACCGCAGTGACTATCATGTCCCCCGACGTTTAAATCACCCTTTATCATTGCCATTTAAAGGAGATTCCTTATTTACCATAGGAAATAAAGCCAGCCCGAGCACACAAATATGCTAGCCAAAAAGCTCCCATCCACACACTCTAACTGTGATAGGCATGACATACACTTTTTTCTGTCTTTGAACCTAGGACACTATATAGTAACTTGATTTCAATATTGGAGTCTGACTGGGTCTGATTTTGCAGTTGAGATGTGTGATTCTTGCACAGCAGTTACAGTGAACAAAATGCAGCAAAGAAACTAAGAAAACAAATTTATTATAGGGGGAAGAAAAGTTAAGTTAAAAATGATTCAACAGAAAACAAATATTATTTCGTAATATGGTTTCGCGGTATTGTTTCACTATACTGCGGTTGTGTAGTTGTGTTATAACGCTGGTGCCAAACATGTCCCCCTACACCTGCGTTTTAACGGGGTTTTACTGTATTAGAAAATGAAAAACATTAGGGGTAATTGGTCTCCAGAAAGTGGTAGGTGATTGGGGAAAGCAAAGTTATATTTTGATTCAGGAGGTTATCAACTCCAGAATCAGCAGGAATAGTTGTTAGGCTTGATGCTTGAGAAAATTGGCGGGCAAAGGCATACAAGTTGTGGCTCTTATGTGGGTGCCAATACTTTGGTTTGTTCCGTAGAAAATAATTTTTAAACGAGTGGGGCGGGGGATTTTTTTTTTTTTTTGCAATTTGAGAAGACAAACTCTCCCCTTAAATATACTTTCTTGCTACAAATGTTCATAAGTTAAATATGTAGCTTTATAGCTTTAACATAATGTTAAAGCTATAAAGCTTTTATCTCTTTAAATCCTCAAAAGAAATTTAATGGTTGAAAAATTCTTTTCTTCTGAATCAAATTCATGGTAATATCAATATAAAAAATTGATAAACATAGGCACGAAGGGCATTCTCCAGAAAATGGTGTGGAATGGGGAACACAGAGATCCTAATCGGATTCAGAAGGTCCTTTTACAGAAGAACCAACAAGATTTGTTTGAGGTGAGTTTTTTTTTTTTTTTTTTTTTCAGTGCTGTGTTATCAATAACACACACCTCACTTAGTTTGGGTATCTAGGCTGTAAATAGAAGCTCCTAAACATAGGATATGTGTAGCAAAAAAGCAGCTGCAGGCAGTGTTTGAAGACTGACTACATCTTACATAGAAAAATGACAGAAGAGTTCAATTTTTATTAGACAGTTTCCATGAATCTTGGGAGGTGACATTCAAGGAAATAAAAAAGCAACAAATATTTAGGTATTAAAAGATTAAGTTATAGGAAATGTTTTATGGGAAAGAACATTTCTTTCAGACAAGCGGTACTGGAATGGCACTCTGGTGTGTTCTGGCATAAGTGCTGACCTGAACCTGACAAGTCATGGTAAATCCAAATAAAAATACAAAATTATACTCCAAAGATTTTTTAAGATTTTTTAATAATAACTTTTTTTTCTTTTTAATATCAAACATAGAAAATCCTGCTGGAGTGTTTTAAATTTTTGTCTTTATACTTTGGATTTATTAATCATTAATATTATTTTTGCCTTGCTTAATGAAATGACAATATTTACATTACTAGTAGGTAGATGAGGAAGCTGTGGTTAATTTCAGATTGTGTTTGCCTGCGTAATTGAATGGCCAAGGGACCTAATGGCCTACCAAAAAGGACTCGCTAAAATTTTATCATTCATTATGTATAGTTGTGAATAAAAGTATTAGTACTTATTTGGTGTTCATTCTTTATCAATTTTTCTATGAGTGTTTTAAGAATCTTTGGGACATTTCCAGGTATTCGGGACATTATGTATAGTCCATAAAATGTATGTATATCTTTCTTTTGTATAAATTTTAAACAAATTAAAAAAAATTAGGGAGTTAAAGAACATCTACATATTATGTCTTGACAACATTTTTTTTTTTTTTTTTAAAGATTTGGCAAATGCAAGGATTTATACAAGTTACTGTACAGTACAATGTGTCCCAAATATTGTGAAATGCCCCTTCTATATATAAGATATATTTCTTAAGGCTGCTCTTCAGTCAGAAAAAATTTCGTGGTTAGGCTTAAGATGGCCTTCCAAGAGTATGAGGGGAGTGTGTCAACCTCAAGTGATTGACATTTCAACTACCAATGAAATGTACGATAGCTCATGGACGAAGGGTCTACTCTCCCCCACATTTGACTTGTCACTTCAGTCAGAGAGACCCCCTGCTGCCAGTGTAATCAGCTCTACTTACTTGCACGCAGGGCTGGTCCACTCCTTTGTAAAAATGAGTGCCGACTTTCGACCAGTTTCGAAAGAGGGGAAACCTGTTTTGACGTCACTGGGTTGACAAAACGGACGCTTGCTTGGTGACATTCTCGAATTCAGTCTGATCCACTGCAGTTGCTGTTTGCTGTAATTATTATCGAAAAACAAAGGATAATTGATATTGTTTACCACGTGTTTTCCGAGGATTTGGAATTACAGAAAATATGGTTGCAAAATTGTAAACGAAAAGATCCAGTGAATGAAAAGAACGCTAGAATTTGTAGCGAATATTTTACAGTTGACGATTACGAAGATGATTTGAAAAATAGATTGCTGGGTTTGAAATGAAAACCAATAAAATTCTGAAAACTGGGGCCGTGCCGACTTTGAAACTTTCACTTCGCAATAAAAATGCCAAAGGAACAACTGTGGCTGAGAGAACTGCAAGAAAAAGGAAAAGAACTATTCTGGAAGAGGCAGCCGTATCCAGAGGGGGGGGGGGGGGGGGATGGGAAATCCTGAAATTTTTCGCAGTGTACCATATATTCATCTCTGAAACTTTCCTCAACATAAGTGTTTCAAAGTCAGGCCCCCCCCCCCCCCCCAAAAAAATTCTGGCTACGGCCTTGGGAAGAGGCAAAAGAAAGATTAAAAATGACCAGTCCTTAAAAAGCGTGCTGAAGATATCTGTAGCAGGCATTTAGTAGATGATAATGCAGCTAATGCTCTATTAGATAATGTGCCTAAAGAGACTCTGCCCTAAGAGACGAAATGCAAATAAAAAAATGAAGAAATTTGTTATCTAGCAAAACGACGGCAGAAAAAAAATAACAGAAATTTAAGTCAAAGCAAAAAAAAAAAAAAAAAAACACATAAAAATGAAAAAATGGTTTTAGAACAGGAAAAAAAAAAAAAAAACAAAAAAACAAAGGTTCTTTTTCAGAACCAAAAAAAAAAAAAGAAAGAAAGAAGGAAAAGAAATCCTTTTCAGAACTTATTTTTAAAAAAATAGGATAATAATTTTTTTTTGTTGCAAACACATTTTTTTAACTAATCTTTTTAGAGTCAACATTAAAAAAAAAAGTTTTCGGAACCAAAAATTAGAAAGATCGGATAATTATTACTTGCAAAAGAAAACTCTCTAAAATTCAGGTTTCTCTGCGTAATACTATGTTAAAACGGTTGGTTATATTTATTTACTATTTATTTTCTTTCATTCATTACCTATATATCTATATTATATATTTAATAAGAGCGTGTAGGGTCCGCCCATTAATTTTGTCACAATTATTTTCAATCTACTTGACTCAACGGCGACCTTTGTCACAACATGTCAAATTTCAATCCCTTCCCTGTCACTTGACACGCTATAATACATAAGCGTATGAGCTTGCATTTTAGAAACAAGGGACTATTCTATAGATCATTTTCAATTTTATTTTGAAATGACACTTGTGAGCGTAAGAACAATAATAATTATATTTGTATTTAATTTGTACAGAACGAAATTTAGGCTTACAACAAAAACCATAATTAGTATATAAGAGAGTAAACATAATTAGTATATAATACTAATATTTCTAATCCTGTAAAAATAACCGCTCTATAATCTCCAAGAAAATTTCTTTTTAAATGTGAACTTTCTACTAGAAGTTCATTGAAACTTTAAACAGCGTCGATGTTTACTATACAAAATAAAACCAACGTAAATACAAATAAATAAATGAAATAAACTATGTAAAAAAAATTTATCTTCTGATTCCCCCCCTCACCTTGTCATCCACTTACAATTTCTAGAATATCCCACCTCTCTCGAAGTGCGACATCATTTGTGAATCACCCCGTAATTACTTCAAGATTTAAACTGCGATAATTAGTTTTTAAAAGATGATTCCTGACAAAAAAAATAATAATAAATAAATATTCATTTTTGTGTTTGTGTCCCTCCCCCTTTATTTTTTCATTTACAACGTTAAAATCAAGAGAAAAACTTGCGTTTTACTGGCTTCGGAGTTCGTTTCGCAGTATTGGGAACAAGCGCTATGTCAACTTGATGACGTCACGACAGCTTTGCACCGTGGACGGGAGAAAACGTTCTACGGACCAGCCCTTCTTGCACGTATCCTCTACTTATACAACGTTGTTCCTATTCCGGTTCCAAGAATTCTCTATGGCTGAGAGTTGAAACGAAAAGAAAAAATATTGTTACCCTTCTTCCATTCTCTCGAATTGTTTGTAAATTGCATATTTAGTGCTTTAAAAATGAAAATGTAAACGATACTTTTAAAACGAAGGTTTGTCTTTCTGAGAACTTGCTTCTAGACCTAATTTAGTACAAATTAATCAATCAAAATTTGCGATAAATTGCTTGATTTTCAGAAAAAAATGAAAAAAAAAAAAGTTAAAACTTGCTGAATGCTGTTCTCAGTTATTGTTACATAAAGAGCGCTAATTCGTCTCTTGTATAAAGCTTAATTTAAGAGCAGAAATTTTTGCGTTAGTATGATTAAAATTAAATGAATAAATAAGAAAAGAGGTAACCTAAGTAACGAATTTTGCTCGAAACAGGAGTAGCAAATGAAGATTTGTTGAGCTCTACTACTCTATTTTTTTTTCTAAAACTAAATGTGGATGTTTGCGTTTCTTTCTTTATTTTATATAATTTATCTAGTTATTTTGTATTTTATTTTATTTATTTATATACACTTCTTCAATTATGTTTTGCTAATTATTGCATATTGAATACTTGATAAATATGATGAGACCATCACATTTATTTTATTTCTTTCCTTTGTATTTCTGTCATTTAAAATAAAATTCCCGAATCATTTTTCGAATAAAACATCCTGGTTTTCTCTGACAAAAAAAACGTATTCAATGGTTCTTTACTTTCTGTTTAGTTCCGCTTCATTGGCACTTCAATATGTGGTTAAGTAATATGTGTTTATATAAGCGTGCGCAGAGCTTTGACAAGGGGGGGACGCTACTGTGCTAAAGGGGCTACCAAAATGCACCCATCAGATGGGGGTCCCAGATGCATCTCCAAGGAAACATATGACAAATTAAACGCAAAGAAGCATATCTATTGAATACAAACGCGAAAGAGAATGCCAGTTTTGTAATTAGCTTTCATTTTTATTTGCTAATGGGGGTACAATGGTATCTCTAAGTCCCCGCACACACACCTGTGAGTATTTACGTATGTATTTTGATGATATATTAGCTGTTGTAAAATATATATTACTCAGCAAAATTAAATCACGAACTTGAAACTGGGGATGTGCATAACATACTTTCGCTGTTGCAAAAGTATGCGGCAATTACAAATTCATCAAAAAAAAAAAAAAAAAGAAGGAGAAAAAGAAGGCATGGAAGAAAGGAAAAAAGAATTAAAAAAAAGAAAGAAAATAAGCAAATGGTTGGCAATGACAGTTTTGAAACAGTGGCCTTTTTTCCGAGTGCATTTATTTATTACTTTTTTTCTTCATTATGTACGAAACATTAAATATTTATTGAAATATTAGGGTTCAAACGACTTTTAAATTTTTTCCGTAATACACTGAATAAACGAAAGCGATAAATATTGCATTTGCCATTAAAAACTATTCAGGGCAGTGAATGGAGCTGGAGTGGACTTGAAACTATAACATGAGAATCGGAGGGGAGCTGTAGCATAACAACTCAAAAAAATTAAATTAACATAAATAATAATAATAATAATAATGATAATAATATTAATAACTCTGCTCCAGTTCCCTGCGCAAAAGGTTTTCAAAATGGCAGCCTGACTACTGGGACGACGATATTCCTCGGAACCAGAAGTCCCAATTTCTAATTCTGGCAATGCAAACGTTGCTTTGATAAGCGAGCTGAGGTGGTTGCTGTGATAATTTCTATTTAATACTTATCGAGAAGTCAATTGAGAGTTTTCCTGGTTTTCTCCTATGACTGAATGCACAAAAACACCATTAGAAGACCTCGCAGGGCGACAGCTTTTTACCAAGACTTGTTGAATCGAGATAAAGTTTGTATGGTTGCAGGTTGAGGTCAGGGCTGCCAATTTTAAAACTGCAAATACGGAAGAGACGGGGCACACCGACAAGGGGGCTATCCAGAATCCGACCGTTTTGAAAGTATTCGGAATCTAATCCGTATACGAAAGAGCAGGAGCAGTGGAGCAAAGAGATTTTTCTCAAAACTAGAGCCAGAGCAAGAAAATTTGTTTTGCTGCACTGCTACAATTTTTTTTAAAAGCTTTTTAAATTTTGTAGTAAAAATGAACTTAAAAAAAAAACACAAATAATATAATTTATCGAAATTATTCGGATCACGGAGCGGAGCCGGAGCATGTATTTGGAAGTTGGAGCGGAGCAATTCAAACACATGGCTGCTCCAGATCCCTGCGTATTAGTACTTTTAAGATACCAATTTGTGATATTTTTATAGGTTATGTTTCTAATTATGAATATGGTTTAAGAATTACTCATTCTAAATTCAATTAACAAAATCAAACAACTATGAACAAATGTTAGGACGTTGGCACTGTTCTTTTCTTTTTTTTTTCTTTTTTTTTTGTGGATTTTTCATATGTGGACTTACAGATGCAAATGTTTATTTTTAGTAAATGAAAGCAGTGTTATGGTATATTCCGTATGTGACTGGACTGGAACAATATACCATACACTAAAGAAGTAATGTACTACACAAAATCGCAACTACTTTTTCCAACACCGTAATTTACGTACAAGAGAATGAGTGCAAAATATATCGGAAACAGGTTTCGGAACGCGTAGGTATGAAAAATGATCTACCAAATTCATTTGAAAAGCTCTTCCTACGCGGAAGTGCATGTCTAACAGTTGCTCATTTGTAAATAGTGTATAAGAATTTGCAGGCATACATTTTAAATTTGCGTTGTTAATGCAATCACCTACGAAATATATAAGTTTGAAATGATTTTGTTTCTCTTCTATCTTTTTCTTTGTTCTTGTTTAGGATTTTCCATAACAGTAGTTATTCGTTGCTTTCTGTGGTTCATGACATTGCACAAGTTTTTAAAAAAATGGCATTTATGAATATAAAATTTGCATCTTTGTGCTTTAAAATGTCATTTTCAATACATGCTTATGATTGAAATAAATAAAATTTCAGACATGCTCGCTAGATTATGTGGGATAAGCACTAGCTGATTTGAACAAGGTGTTTGCTGAAACCAAATAACTTAACAGTCGAACCTTGCTATAGTGAATCCGGGACATAACAATCCCCCGGTAGTAACAAACCTTCCGAATGGTCCCAACTGAAATCCTATGTCATTAATGCGTTTTCAAACGTTCATAACAATCATCAAACGTTAGAAAATCAGCTGTAGCGATCTAAAATTACGATTTGTCTCAGCAACATTCCTTGCCATTTGTGCACTAGTCTCGTTAAACACCATCTTTTACAGTGGTGTATATAAAATCCAAAAGTTTACAGCTAACAATGACCTTTTTTTATACTATGGATAAATAATAAGGTAAATTTTAAAAATTTGTTTACCTATTATTGAAAGCCATATCTAAAGTTAATATTTTACTCCTCTACCTTGATTATTGTTAGAAATATGTTTATTACATAGAAGTATCTTAATCAGTTAACACTTTTTTTGGCAAAATCGGATGGAGCGAACCCTCGGTTATAGCAATCTCCGAAGTCGGTCCATTGAGGGTTCGTAGTAGCGGGGTTCGACTAGTATTAGTTTCGAAAAAGCAAGCATTCCAAAACTATTTTTAAAGTAAAAAATATGATTTTTTCCTTATTTAATTGATAAAACCAAGTAATGATAATCGTTAAAAATTCATTAAATGATTTAGTCAAGTTTAAACTCCGTTTTAATTAGTTTTTCTCTTGGTGCTCAGTTGGTGCCTAGTTTCTAAATGTATAAACATTAGCTATATAAAATGCACATTTTAGAAGTTTGTGTTTGCTAATATATATATAGGTAGATATGATAACAAACACATATATATGTTTGTTATCATATCTACCTCACAAAATGTTGTGATTAAAAATGGGGAAAAAATCATTTGGATTGAATTTTGCATTGTTTATTTCAGCATAGAAACGTAAAACTGTTTAACATAGAAAAACACAGTACAATAATACAATTAAAATGCTTTAGGCCACACCGTAGCAGAATCATGGATCATATTTTTTTTTCGAAAATACGTATCTGTGCCAGGATTAGAGTTGAACTAATTTAGCAAAATTAAAAAGCAACTGAAAGCATCATTGGAGTTAGTAACAAGTGGCAAAATGTACAGGTAATTGAAACGCAAAACAAATCTAGTAGAAATGATGTTTTAATAATCAAGCCTTTAAAAGAAGGAAATGTATGAATGGTAGGGTAAGAATTTTTACTTTTATGCCTTAATAGCTTAGAAATTCGATAATCAAAATAAAATAATTCTTAATAGTTTTTCACGATTCATTATCATTACATTTAAAACTCCCAAAATAACGAATCAAAAACATCTGATGCACATCTAAGTTTAAATATATGGTGAACAAAAACAATTACACTATCGACTACAACAAAGAGCATAGGAATTTACAGGAGTGTAGCACCTCCACTGATTTTTTATTTAAATGGCTATATGTACATATTGTATGAAACTCAGACAATTTATGAATTAAAATAAATTCTGAAGATTGGAAGACCAAGGCTTCCGAACATCTTTCGTTAGAAATTATCCCCTGAATCCTTAGTGTGCATTAGTAGAAAATATATTTTGAAATTGTCATTGTCATGTTTTTAGAGTACCAATGAAGTATCAAGGAAAAATGCAATGTATAAAAATATTCATTTTTCTTTACATCATTTTTATAATTAACAATTTTTGCGATTTTATAAAATTGAATGTTATACCAGGAATGGAAAGGCGGAAGAAAAGAAATAATCAAAACAATAAATATTTTCAAGAAGCATAAACCAGATAATTGTATACATACACTCTCACAAAGTAATACACATGCGTGCGTATATATTCAGTGTTCGAAATCCTTCGTCGTATTGGTGGCAAGTGTAAGGTTTTGGTTAGGTCAAAACTGAAGCATGAAAATAGTGCATCATCGTGAGATTTCCAAATTTTACTGGAGGTGTTTTCCTAATACACTATCAGTAACTTATTTACATATATGGAACAACAAATTAATGAAAAGGATAAACGAGTGAGGTTTCTTAAAATTTTAGAATTCACCTAGGAAAAAAAAAAAGCTTCAATAAATCAAAATCAGAATCAAATAACCAATAGCAAAATGTTATCCACTGCGTCAACGATACAAGCAGGATAGCTGAAATAGTGGAAATTTTTCTAGCTTGTCAAAGGAGAGATCAATATCTCTACGTTTAAAAATACTTAAATAAAAATAAATGAATAACTGAATAAAATAACATAAAGTAAAAACAAAAACTGTAGTTTAGCTATGAAGCAAGATGCAACCCATAGCTGCCTCCCCCTACCCACCAATATATTGTATGAGAGTGTATGTTCAACCTGTAGCTAAGTACAAATATGGACGTAAATAATAATTGCAGTGAAAACTTCTCCATTCTTTCTTTTGTTTTCCCCATCTCTCTCTCTCTCTCTCTCTCTATCTACACACACACACACACATATATATATATATATGTATTAGGATGGACCGAAGAAGACATTTTTCTGTTTTCGATGATGGTAATGCGGGAAAATGTTAATGGCAAAGTCCACATACAAATTTAGAAGTTTGTAGGCCAATTCTTTCATTTGCCGCAAATATGTAGACATTCTCATTATGTGAGTGCTTTTTTTTCATTCAAATTTTTGCCGAAATGTTGACACACTTTCTCTAACTGCATATTTTTTTGCCGAGATTTATAGGCATTTGCCAAAAGTTAAGGGTACAAGTGTCAAAATTTTTGTACGAACTTCGTGCATCAATGCCTCCTTTTCCGTACTAACCTTCATCAAAAACAGACTATTTTCTTTATTGTCTTTTTAATTTTCCTCTTTTTTTAAATTTTGCAAAAAAAAAAAAAAAAAAGAAACAAAAGGCCGAAATTACAACACATTTGCGGCAAATCAAAAAAAAAAAAAATATTTTCAGCCCACCCTAAGATACATACATATATATACATACATATATATATGTACATACATATATACATACGTACATATATACATACGTACATATATACATACATACATATATATATAATATATATATATGAATCCATGTAGGTTATTCATTGATAAGAATGAACCCTTGGTCAAGGAGACCGTCCGGCGTAGCTGCAAGGAATGGTTCATTCTCATCAATGAATAATCCACATGGATTGACATTCACTTTCATTGCTTTTAAATCTTGCACAGCATTTACTTCGTTTTGCTTGCCATACGTCATAGCTGCTGTGCAAGGATGAGAGTATAGCAATTTTTTAACTAAATTTGCACAACTCGTGTGCGGCAATCTGTTGCAAACAGCACCAAAATTGGACGCTGTGAGTCGTTTCCGACGTTCTTCGACCCATTCAGTTGACATACTTTGCAAAATAGTTGAAGCAAAAATGGCTTCTCTTTCTTTGTCAGATATGTTTAGTTTGCGTAAGAAATTATTTTTTTTTCTTCAAAAATTTCCGGAGGCAAATCCGGTTTTTCAGCTGCATTTCCATAGCTTTGGTCAGTTTTTTCATTGAATAATTTTCGCCGGCAAAAGCGCTTTATTTTTGACCTTCGTAGCGCTTTTTCGGCTTTTCTTTTTTCATATATTTTGGAGCAAATTCCAGGAGTACAATAATAAGCATGCCTGTAGAGAGATTCGATGGGTGATTTACTATTATATGATACAGCTGCAGCATTGCAGCGAGATTGGTAGCCCCCCTTTAAACAATAATTAACGCGTTTCCCACCCACAAATTTGGCTACTATACTATTAAATTCTTCCACTGCATTATTATTTACGTCATATAACAAACTTTTTGAATGATTTGCTAAATCGCCGAATACATCCATTACTTTGTATAACATTCCTTTCTCCTTCATGTATGGTATTAAATTAGTGTCATTCTTTGCACCATTACAAAAATATTTCTCACAATTTCCGTGGTCTCCGAATACATGACTCGGAATATTGCGAATGTCGTTTCTAAGATTCCGAATCGCATCTGTCAAAGATACTTTTTCTTGCTTTCGAAGTTTTATGGCCATTACGATAGCTTTTTGCATGCGCAAAATACGACTTCCTAGGTATTTTCTCGATACTACACAGCCACTGCTGCTGTTTTTCACTAAGCTTTTCAATTTGTTGCAAGTATTCCTGATTAAATGGTTCTTGCATTCTATTTTTTCAACCGTTGAATCGTACGGCCTACTGTCTAAGATGCGTTTGTAGACATTGCTGCCCCCGTCCGCTATGATGCTTGTATATTTAAGGCCATGCATTTGTATACTTTTGCAAAAGCCTTCTACCACTATATCAGACTCCATCGCAGAAGATGTGCCTTGCCAGTTTTTAAAGCAGTGGTGCTCAGATGCAGAGATGTTTTTTGCTTCTGCTCTGGCACATATGCAACAATATTTATTTCTCACCCCTAAGAAGAGAATTTTCTTAGTCTGGAGTCCAACAATGGCTGCCTAGATACAAAAAGAAAGAAAGTGAAATATCAAATATAACGTAAAGTCAATTACATTTGAGCATCAAGCCATAACTAAGAATATAACAAATGTTTAATATAGGTTGTTAAAGATTTTCTTTTAATAACGGCAGGCTTCAAATATTCAATTTCACATACCTACCAACCTAAAGAGATAAGAATTTAGAATATTTCTCTCAAAAATTCAGATTGGCATTTTACGGGATCATCATTTTTATGAAATACGAGTACATATGGGGAAAAAGCTGTAGTGTCTAATGCAGTCATTGAAGTTTAAATATCCAGTGATAATCATTCAAGTCTAAATATTCCAGCCAATATTCTTAAAGTCTATATAAAGAAAAGAATGGAATGCCAACCAAAATTATAAATACTGAAAAGGCGAATTTTGTTTGCAATTTTTCTCATTGAAATTCTCTGGTTTCGTTTATTTCTGCTTTTGGTTTATAACTATTTTTTACACTCCTTATATTAGTAATTTAAGAGAATTTTCTCTGAATGAATCTGTTCAGATGTGTGATAAAAATGTTGTATCAAACCTTAAAAAATTTGCGTAAAAAATAAATCCCAAGATGACTAACAGAGGTAATCCCCTACCTCTTTTTTACATTATATTTAACAAAATGGTCTGCAAAGGTACATACACAACCCCATTAGAAAGAAAAACAAAGAAATAAAAATAAGTAGCATGTAAATGAGGTACAAACGTGCATATTACTTTATGATCAATTCAAGTATAATAATGAGAAAAAAATGCAAATCGAGAAACCTCTCATGAGAATATTCTTACAAAACAAGATTTTTTTGAGCATATTCTCTTTAAGTTGAAATTCAGAGAATAATCGAGAATAAATTATTTCCCTTTAAAAGTAAGTATACAATTTACAAAAGAAAAAAATCATTGAATTTTTGAAATAAATTTCTACTATCACATCAAAACATGTAAATCACAGTATTTTTGTCTTTATTTAACCCTGATAACAATAATTTCATTTAGGAGAATTTTTTTTGAACAGTGTAAAAGATTTAGGTCAGTTGAGAGCTTTGTAATGAAATTGTCGTGTCAATACTAATGACGTACAGATGTAGTAAAATGTGATTTTTTAAAAAATCTGTAATACAAATGAAGGTAAAAACAGAAAAATGATTCAGAAAAAAAAGAATATAATAAATCCTACTATTTAAACTATTGTGTTAGGAAAAAAAGGAAATAAAACAACATGATCAGTTTTAATTTAAATATAAATACAGTTGACTCCCGACCGAAAATATACCGCCTCCTGTTCGCCACTATACGGCCTAGTTTTCTTTTATCAAGGAGGCTTGGCAGGAGGCTCCCTCTTTTCTGCTTAATCTCCAGCCACCACAGAAATTTCTCTTACTTTTTATAGAATAAAAAGTGTCTGAACTTATCTTCAGTTTATTCATCTCTTTATGGGAAATATTAAGAAAAATAACACTATTTTGACAGTTAACACTTATGTCGATTAAAAATTTTTTTTTTACTGGCTGCCCTTGTATAACAATTTTTTTTGTCTAGTGTTTGTGTATTTCATGCCTACATAAAAGTTCTGCTTATAATTGTATAAATATATTTATTTTTTGTTGTAAAATATTTTTAAGTAACCCTCTGTAATAATAATTTATTTGACTAATGAAAGACATTTTTGAAATAATGTTGTAAATGATCTTAAAAAGTAAAAACAACATAAATCAGTATTTTATTTTTAGTTCTTAACTTTTAAAAATGGCCAACTTAAAAAATATGCCTTTTATATCTCGTCAATCAATTTTATGTAATTTATATCTAACAACAAAAAAAAAATATCAGTTTTATACTGGTATTCATCTGGTTCTGAGGAACATAACTTTCTCCTTGCTTTTTGGTTTTGTTTCTCCCGCTGTTTTATTTTGTAAGGTTGGCAGGTCTGGATTTAGCACTAGTTCAATCAAATATTAACATTTCATCTCTAGGTATCAGTGCGTTTACTGGAAAATGTGCACTGAATCTATATTTTAAAGTGACATAAAACAACCTTATAGTATGACTTGTGCTTCTTTTAAAAATTTACAGATGCAGAAAAATTTAACAATTTTTTTTTAAATTATCGATTTATGGTTTTTTAAGCCATCAGTTAAACACTGCAAAGAAATAATTGAGCAATTATTTGAAGCTATTTTTTTAAAGTATAAAATCTGTTTGTAGTTGTAACAATGCAGCCTAATTATTTTCTTAAAATATTTGCATTTATTTTGAATTAAAAAAAAAAGCTAAATGCTTTAGTTAGCCATTCAACGAATATTTATGTTACTAATTTTGAAGGAATGAAACCAGAAGCTTTTGTTTCCACTTCTTCAGGAGTAAAGATAAATTCTTCAAATTAGTTTCATGTCGCATAACAACTTTTTTCATAGGGAGCGTCACAAATTTAACACGTTAATTTTTAATGAAAGTTTCCAAATAAAAACATTGAAATTTATATTTAGTGGTGAAATATGAGCTCATGAAGTAAAACTGCAATCTTCCCCAAAACATAAAACGTCTTGGATTTAGAAATAGGAAAAAAAA
The DNA here is from genome assembly GCA_038502835.1 of Octonoba sinensis. Taxonomy (NCBI): domain Eukaryota; kingdom Metazoa; phylum Arthropoda; class Arachnida; order Araneae; family Uloboridae; genus Octonoba; species Octonoba sinensis. The sequence goes on along the minus strand of CM076598.1, from coordinate 15,700,911 downwards.
AAAAAGAAGAGAGCGTAGGGGGGGGGGGGGGAGGAATGATATATAATAGATGGATTCAAAAAAGATTTTATATTTAAAAAATGGTCTTTTTTGTTTTATTCCAGGGTTACCAAATTAAAAACTGCGAATACGGGACTACACAGGCTCACCGACGGGGGGGGGGGGGGGGGCATCCACTTATTCGATATCTGTTATTGCATACCTGATATTCGGCCACTGCACGAAAAATGCAGTTTCCCGCAATGTCAATTTTGATTTTTAACCTTTAATTCATATTTTAAAAACATCACGTGTTTGGAAGCTGTGGGTAACTAATTCATCGAATTTAACGGTGTGGAACATCAGTCGGACATCCGGTACGGACCCGTCACACAATGTTCACCGTTTATCCGCTATCCGGCAAAATCAATGTCCTGGCAAGAATACAGGACTTTTGACGTCTTGTATTGAAGTTCCCCTGAACGCGGGACAATTTTTTAAAATAAGGAACTGTCCCAGTAAATCCGGGACGTTTGGCAACCCTGGAAATAACTTAAAAGTCTGCACTGAGATCTGCTTTTATTAAGATGAAAAGAAAGCATTTTAAAATCCGATTTTCGAAAATTAACATAATAAAATAGAAAATCAACATAAATGCAATAAAAATATGTAGTAAAATAAACAATTTATTGCTGTGCATTTAATTAAATTAATTTTTTGTATTATTTCTTCACAAAGGTAAACTTTTCTATTTTTATCAGTCACTATCTCTTCGAAATATTTGTTCTATCGCGCTCGAAATTTTTCCGCAAAATTATACGCTTATTGTTCGTGCAAGAAAAATTCGTATTATGGTTCATCCTCGCACCATTTGTTCGAGTAAAGCGGAACTCCAATTTACGGTTCAATCTCGCACCATTTCTTCGTGTAAAGCAGAACTCAATTCATGGTTCAACATCGCACCATTTGTTCGTGTAAAGTGGAACTCACATTATGGTTCAACTTTTCGCCAAAAAGATGGTGCAGCAAATTTTCACCTAATTATGGTTCAACGTTGCACCGATATTTTTAACTGTATATACAGTAAAACCTGTAAAGTTGACCACTTTTGTCAGGAACGGATTTCGCCCTATATTATAAAATGTAGGGAAACCTTTGTAAGCTTTACCAATAATTTCCACACCTTTCTATAATGACCACTTATATACGCCAAATTTGGGTGGGAGTATTACAAAAAAAAAAAAAACCCTGTGCAATTTGACCGCCTAATTATTACTATATTTATTTGTTTATCTACTTTTGGAAATAAAAAAAACTTAAATAACTTCTCCAGAATATTTTTTATGCTATAATGTTAGACAAGTATTTGTCTGGATAGATGAAACATCAATATAAAATTTGCCTAAACCTCTTCATAAAGCTAGGAAAACTTTTCAGAGTAATAAAGTTAGAAAAACTTTAGTTAACCATATGGGAAAACTACTATGAGCAGTCTTTTATTCAAAGTTTTTTCTTTTTTCTTCTAGCTGATCTAGCCATTTTGAAAAAAAAACAAAATATGTATTTTTAGGAAATCTTTACCATCAAATAACGAACTTACATAATTAATAAGATATTTTTCTTCATTTTAACTAAGTGCTTTAGTTTTAAAGTTGTATAGGATACATTGTAAGTTATTCAGGTTAAATTTCTGTAATGAGATTTTAGATAACTGAAAAAAAAAAAAGCTAATTACTATTTTAAAGTAACATTAATACATGAAGTTACATTTTAATTAGTTACAAATGAATAAATTTATAGTGTAAGATAACAAAAAAAAAAAAAAAAATCTCCACCCTATATGTTGACCACTAACGTGCTGCACCACAAATGGTTAACTTATACAGGTTTCACTGTATATACATACAAAGGTGCCCATCTGGGGAGGTTCATGGCGCAGACAGTTCCATCAAAAGGGTGGAGGGGTTGCTTACAGGGGCATTTGGGAGGGGGAGGCTTGATCGACTGTTTGGCCTATTTGGGAAAGTCATTGATTTTAGGGGGGTTCCGTAGCTTTTGGGGGATATATGCATGTGACTATATATGCATATATATAAATAATATACACAATATATTTATTTATATATATGCATATTATTTTTTTTAATCCGAAAATTAATGATGGGGGGGGGGGGGAGAGATAATTTTCCGAAAAAATGCAGCCAAAACGTTTGACCCACATAAATCTATTTATCTATTTTCATAACCCCCCCCCCCCCCCCCCCGCACACACACACACACCACAAAAAAATTGTGTTTCATGTAATTCTGATAGCGCAACTTGTGCCATGATTTCTTTCCCCTCCTCCGCGGACACCCCTGAATTTATGTATTTTGTATAAAATCATGTAATTCTTTTATTTAAAGATCCCCCTCTTTTATTTAAAGAACGTCAGAAAGGGGTTTTCTATTCACTTAAATTTGATACACAAAAGGAAAATCTTCATAAAATAAATTCTATAAATGCGACTACCGACTACAAATGAAAAAAAATAAGTGCTTGAACAAAAAGGAATTCAGGAACTAAAACAGTACGCAAAACAGAAAAGAGGTTCCGAAAGAACAAACTAATCCCTCAACATCTGAAAATTTTCCCCAAGTAGAACATAGCTTTGAAAATAGAAAGAATCCGTCTGTATAGTTAACATCGATTGGCTACAGTGAATCTTAGCTTTCTAAAAGGCATCGCATATTACTCCAATAAGACACGCCTGCTCGACGGATGACTAGGTGGTAGTTAGACGAATTGTTGGGCATTTAACGCTATGTTTCAGATGGCAAATATTTTGAAAGTCGTTTGACCATAGAATCACCGGCAATTAAAACTTTCATGATTGAATTGCAATTAAAAAACAAAATAATAAAATGAAAGCATAAAAGCAAATATAAAACACAGATATACAAAGAATAAGCAAAATAATAATACGTACACGCAGATGCAACCACGTTTGCGCCTTAAACCAAGAAAAACGTAAATAACTCTCTGCGGCGCGAATATTCCCAAGCATATCCACGTTGTGGTACTAGCGTCTAAAACGCAGGAATGCGTTGAATCTCCCGAAGCAAAATGTAAACAAACCGCATTATCGGCGCATGCGCGACCTGTCTCCCTTCGCATATAGAAATTCATTCATGCTATTTTTTTTTTTCTTTCGCATTCAAGTCCATCTGCCTTTGAAGATAACGTTTTTTCCCATTTTTATCGAAGATCTTTTTTTTCATTAATGATCTATTTATTTTATACAGACATCCAGTGGTGCTTCATAATATATATATTTATAGACACGAGCAGAAGTTATTTAAGTTTTAAATACATCAGATTAAATTTATTTTGGATCAAATGTTCTCTAAATCATTTATGCGTACACACTTTTTAATTATTAATCAAAAGTACAGTTTCGAATATTATTGTGTTCCACCTAAAATATTTTTTAAATGAAAAAAAAGACTTTTATCCATTCATTTATAAATTTTAAACTACTTCAGGATTTAATTTTCAATCTCTATACTTAAAAAATAATCAATAATTCAAAATTTTATAGATCAATAATTTTCAAATATCAACTCTTTTATTAAAAAAAATTAATCAATCACTAAAACTCACTCATTAGTGTCTGATCCAAAATGCTGCGAAATTTTGAACATTTTAAAAACTCAAAAAGTAAAAAAAAAAGAAAAAAAAGTTTTTCAAAAACTTTTTAATTTATAATTCTTGATATTTCTTTGAAAAATAACACACACACACACACATATATATATATAATATATTTACACACACACATATATATGTGTGTGTGTAAGTGTGTGTGCTTCTTTTTTCCTGTCTTGCGACAAGCAAAATATTTGGCACTTTGAAAAACATACAGCAATGTTTCTGGAAAAAATGAACTTCTGATAGGGATGTAACAGTCTGGTCGTTATAATCAAATTGCATGTTGGCTGTTTTCATTGAATCATTTGTAGGATTTTTGTTGAGCTAATGTATGTGTAGCACGTATATAATATGTAGGGGGGAGGAGGTGTTCACCTTATTAAATAATTTACATTAGAAAATTTCACTGTAGAACAGATTTTTTTAAATGGAAAATTACCCATGTGCTCTTGTATGTAACAACGCAGTCTATGAAAAGCAATGTACAGATTTCCTCTAGGCTAATGCATATTTTTAATTCTTGATATTCAAATTAACGTATTAATTTGTCTGGGAGTTATAACATCCCCTATCCCCTTTCGCTACGCCTTTATGCAGGGAGAGTCCGACCAACATAAACACTCAGTTTATCTATTACAAAAAAAAAAAAAAAGGTAACATGCAATTTGACTAAACTGGTTTAGAACATGAAAAAAATTTAATTAACAGAATAAGAAGCATTAAGCGAAAAAAAAAGCAACAAAAAAACAAGGAACCTCTTTTTCAATTTTGATTGATGTCCTTTCAACTACAAAATCACATATTTAGCACTGAAAAGGACCCATATAAGCTCCGAAACACGTGTCTACCACTTTTATCAGCACATCGTCCTACGCGTTGAATGCTGAAAATCTGTAGTGCTTGTTTTAATTGTGCCTAAAGGTTTTAGGAAACCGACAAATAAAGCTATTGTTTTTTAAAAAAATTTATTTTACTAAACACCTAAAAGAAATTAAAAAAAAAAAAAAAAGAGAGGGGGGGGGGGAGAGAAAGGGAAAGAAAAAGAAGTGGGTCTGCTAATCATATGGAAATAAAAGAAATAAATAAATAAACACAATTAATTGTCCGAGATTGAGTAAAATAAATAAATTAATTAATTGAATAAAATCAAAAAAGTAATAATGAAATTACTCTCTTGAGCAGTAAAATAATTCACCATGTATGACTGAATTTATCTCATTTTTAGTGCTTGTTGATCTAAAAATAAATTGGCGTCATACGAGTAATTTTCAGGTTCCTTAATCCATTTATCCTATTTAAAACGACTGGCCCCAACTTCCACAGTAATTTAGTTTTTCGTATTAATTTTGTTTAGTTGTATAATTATATGCATTGTAAAAGAGTTCAAAAAATCAATATGTATTTTTAGTATTGCTACGTTCTCTAAAACTTATAACATGACATATCCAGTCAAGTATAGAAGAGTCAACTGCATTGAATAGGAACTAGCACAAAAGCTATTACCATAATAAAATGCACAATTACAAACATTCTAGGTCTTATAGTTAAAATGTACAACAACGTGCAAAGAAACTATTTTTGCCAACATTTGAATTTTCCCATTCAGTCATATCAACCAACATTTTAAAATGAAAATCTCAGATCTATTTATTTTCAACAAAAATTCATCAGTAAATCGCATTTTTAAAGTTAAATATGCTCTTTTCCGAATTTTTTTCTAGACTAATATATGTCTTTCATTTGTCCTTCACGTATGATTGATTTCAAAACAAAATGGTGTTTTAAAATTTGTATTATTAGTTTTTAGTATCTTGCAACGTAAAACACGCTCATTCTAAAACTGTACAACTTTCGATTCTATTCATTTGGGCTGACGTCATAAGATTTGTGACGTAAAAATATAACAAATGAAACGGCAGATGAGTAAAAAACTTTCAGGCATGCTCAAACACAGTAATCTCGTTTCAGCGCGCGGAAGTGACGAAAAAGTGTTTACATTTCGGTCCGTGATATCCAACGCTTTCCTGCACTCGAGACGCTAGTCGCTGACGTATCCGCTATGGCGCCGTTCATGTTTTGGCGCCAAGCGTTTCCAGTTTTAGTATGGTTGCCAAGCGTTTCCAGTTCCTATTATCGGTAAAAATCCGAAATTTGTAGGTTTGCTGTGAAAACATGAATGGCATTGGTTGACAATGACTTTCAGGGGTCAGGCCACGGAGTAAAAAGAAGGAGACGAATCTCCATAGTAAAAGTTTGTCCGGACGATTTCACTGGCGCTAGATGGCGCGCATGTAAAATGTCTTGCCATGAGGGTGATTCGCAACATAATTTAGTGTTACAAATAAAATTATTTCAAAGGTTTTTTTTAAGAGTATTTAAATCGATATAGTCAATTTTTGAGAAGCTGGTTATAGGATCATGGACTACTTTTAGATTCAGAATGTGTTTGTGATTTCTTTTTATTATATTTGGTTCATTTTATTTTAGCTCGATGGTTTCGGTTTGCGACTGATGGTTTCGGTTTGCGACTGATGCTTTCGGTTTGCTACGGATGGTTTCGGTTTGCTATGATTGTAACTAGAGATGCAAAAAGCCCGTAAATTTTCGGGAAGAAACTGGGAAATTTGGGAACATTGGGAATTTTGAGATGTTTTCAGTCTTAAAATATTGTTACAGAACATATAACATTGTAACGCTATATTATTTTTATTTTAGATATATGACCAAGCATCAAACATAACATTTTATATCAAATCTATAATTGAGAAAATTAACTAGTAAATTCAATAGGCTTTTTTATTGCAGTATTATTGATTCTAAAAATTTATTTGATTTGGTTGCTTTCCAGAAAATAAGATTAACCTTCAAAATATTTTTTTTTCTTTACTCGTTGATTTAAATTATTATAATCAATAATATATCTGTTTTATTCATAGCATTTTATTACAACTTTAACGACACATTTGAAGGGGTAATTTTTTGACAAGAAACACTGTTTAAAGCACTATTATACATTTCAACAATTTTTTTTAAAGGCAGGTTTTAAATATTTTTATGTGTTATTTTGTTTTTTATTGATGACTTAAACAACTATCAAGTTTCACAATGGGGCCGTTCATAAATGACGTCACGCTTTTTTCTCATATATTTGACCCCCTACCCCCCTTTGTCACAATATGTCACACTTCAGCGGACCCCTCCCCCCCCTTTTGTCACGCGTCACGCTATGTTGCATAATGCATGATGTTACAATTCCTTGTTACCCCCTCCCCTCCCCTTGTCACACTTTGTCACAATTTCACGAAACCCCCTCCCCCCTTCGAAGCGTGACATCATTTATGAATGATCCCTATGTAAATAACAAATATTAACAACTTCCTTTTTTTCATTCTCAACAGAAACATTTTTTACAGGTACCAACATTACGAAATAAATATGTTGTCTGTTTTAAAATGCTTTAACAGTAATGTTCGGGAAAATAATTCTATTATAATGAAAATTTCATAAAAATGAATTTTTTTTTGATGTGTTAAAATTACTATTTCAAAAAAAAAAAAAAAAAAAAAAAAACGATCCCAGTTTTTAGACATTTGAAACTTCTCGATATTGCTTTAAATTCTCGATTGGGGGGGGGGGGGCGGTTTTTCTTTAAATAAAGTAGGCGTTTAGACATCCTTGCAAAGCCAATTGTAACTTTAATTTAACTAAAAACGGTTTCAACTTTAATGTAAAGTTAAGTAAAAAACATGTCCATTAAATGTTATAACGCACGCCTCCCCAAAAGCTGTGGACCCTCCCTCTCCAAGGCGTAACGAAGTCAGGTCCCCCCCCCCCCCCCCCCCACAAAAAAAGGATGCGAGCTCCAGTGGTGGTGGGCATTGTGCAAACCGCACGCCATTGAAGTTTTTAAGGAGATTGTTTTAGGTGTCTTTTCTTCTTTTAAGGGTTGGGGAAGGCTTCTTTTTTTCAGGGGTGAACAATTGGGGGGTAAGTATATATTTATTAGGGGTGCCCTTTGTGGTCATGGCGCAGATTGCTCCATTAAAATTTTTATAGGGGTCGTTTTGGCTTTGTTGAATTTTGAAGGGAACATCGTTTTGCGGGATGCACCATCCTCTTGTAGCGGAAATGGTATATACATAAATATAGTATATATCAAGGGCGCACACGAAAGGAAGGAGGGGGACATGTTGCCGATTGCTCCATAGAAATTTTTACGGGGTTGTTTACGAAGGGTGAAGGTGAGCCGAATTTTGAGAGGGGTCATCGTTGAGGGGGAGTGCACCGCAAAGGCCGTATCCAGACAGGGGCCCTCGGGCCCGCCCGCCTACGAAATCCCGAATTTTTTTTCAATTTAGCATATATTCTTAACTTCTCTGAAAGTTGCTTTGACATATATAAGTGTGTCGAAGTCAGGTGCCCCTCCCCCCGAAAAAAATTTCTGGGTACGCACCCTCGCTCATAGTGGAATGTTGAACGATCACCCTAGGGAACGTTCATAAATGATGTCACGCTTTTTTCCCATATATTTGGCCCCCTCTTCCCTTTGGCACAAAGTGTCGCACCTCAAAGGACCCTCCCTACCCCCCTTTGTCACAAATATCGATGTGTTGCATAAGCATGATGTCACACTTTTTGTTACCCCCTCCCCTGCCCTTGTCACACTTTGGCACAGTTTCACGAACCCCCCTCCCCCCTCGAAGAAGCGTGACATCATTTATGAATGATCCCATCCTCTATATGTATATATATAGGGTGATCATTCCCTCGATGAGCGTTGTATATATATATATATATATATATATATACAGTGGCGTTCCTATCATGAATGCCACCTGCCGGGGAGGTAATTTGTAATTTGTGGGACACACTCCGTTTACACGCCAAAAAAAAAAAATTCCACATTTGTTGTGTTGTATAAACTTATAGTTTATATATTTTCAATCGTGCAAAAAAGAATCTTAAGAAATTCAATTTTATTTATTTGTGCAAATTTTAGCTCACTACATTTATTTGCAGTTATAATGCGTTGAAATAGCATTAGGTGCCACCTTCAACATTCAACAAAAGGGTCCCCCGCGTAGTGACGCCACTGATATGTATATATATATATATGTTTTTAGATTGGGTTTTTATGGGGTCCTTTTCTAGGAGTTTAGGGATCATTCCAAATGATGTCACGCTTCGGGGGGGGGGGGTCGTGAAATTGGGACAAGGGGACGGGAGGGTGTAAAAATAAGTGGGATATCATGCTTATGCAACACAGCCTAGCATATGGGACAAAGGGGGGAGGGGTATGTTGAAGTGTGACATTTTGTGACAAAGGGGGGGGAGGAGGTCAAATACATGGGAAAAAAGCGTGACATCATTTATGGACGGCCCCTTAGCAGAATTTTGAAAAAGGTCATCGCTCATAGGTGCGGGCACCATTGCTCTGGGGAGGGGGCATCGCCTCAATATATTTATATATAAAAAAGCGTGTGTGTGTGTGGTGTGTTGGAAACCGCTCAAAAACATTTACATTCCTGAAGTTTATGAACTAACTGATTCCAGATTATTAAGAGTATAAATAATGAAGTACAGCAAGCGTTAGATAAAAGAAAAGACGTGTGGAGTTCAAAAATCGGGTGCCCAACAGACCCGTTGTGTTAGGGGGATCAATTGCACCTCCCCCCTCACTTGGAAAATAATTTAATGTATTTCTACGTATGTACATGTATTTTGTGTTGTTTTAATGCAACGTACAATGTGTTTTTACTTCCCTCCATTTAAGAGGGTTGGGGGGGGGGGAGTGCCCCCTGGCCCCGACATTTTCCTCGCATTCATTATGTCACGAATACCAGCTGACCGTCTGCTACCCCTCTTTTAATCCTAAATTATCTAGTCACTAGCTAATTACAGTGATTTTTTACGAAAGCATAAAATGCATTAAATAAGATACTAAAATAACCTTCTGATTATATGTTTAACTTATAATAAAATGCAATAAAATATTGCAAATAATAATTTCAATTGTTGGAACAACGAGAGACTAATGCGTGCCCGAACCGCCTGGTCGCTGCCGCCAAAACGAGCTGATTTTCCGCTACCTTTCTCCGAATACTCGGGGTCAAACGAAATTTCTCTTTCCCTACTTGATCAAACGGCAAGACATTTTACTCTAGCGCCATCTGACGGCGGTGGAAAAATCGCGCCATGTTTTCGGCCCGTTCCCCGCTTAGTTGAGGCTCCTTCCTTTTAGACTCCCTGGGTCAGGCCTAGCCTACTAGCTCTTCTTGTAACTAAGTATTTTTGTAGTCCATGAAAAAAATAATTAATTTATTCTTTTTTATCATTAGCAGTCTCAATCTAGTATTGTTTCTTATTTTCCCTCCTTGCAGCAGCAAATTGAAAAGAAGTATGAAAAGACTCCAATTTGCTGATGCTATAAAAATTTTACCCGCCGACTCAAAATGAATTCATCCAAGTAAGTCCGAATAGTTTCAACATATTTTCTATGAAATAATCTGGTGTAATTCGTATGTCTTTTTATGTATTTAAATGTGAATAATAAGTGAAATAATCCATTTTAGCATTCTTACGTTACCATGGTAGGCTCGGCTTATTTTTGAATGTGCATTTGTCTCTAAATGGAGGTTTGTCATACAAGGTCTTGCGTTTTTTTTATTCAAATATGTCCAATGATGTTTTTTTAGCATTATTAAGCATTAAATGTTGATGCATTTGAAGAAAAGATGTTAGTAAATTAGTTATGATGTAGCTCATTGAATTAAATCTGTGTTCACGTTCAATGGAAAAGTTGATATCCTCTTGAGATTTTATCCGGCATTGATTCTAAATTTTCGGTAAAACCTCATAAACAAAGGGTACACACTTTTTCGAATAAAATAGGGATCTGCAATGAGTTTCTAGAAGCCTTCATCAATATTGTATTTAAATTTGGAAAGGAACAATCCTGACAATTAGTTGAAAGACAACCCTATGTTTTGACTTTGAATAAAATTCTTCTGATACTTGCGCACTAAACCAAGTATTCTTCCTCCCAGTGTCTTATAAGGTAGTGTCAGACATGGCCGATTCATGTAGCTCAGTCTTTGGAAAGGCCTGTTTTTGCATTGTAGTAGTGATGAATGTAAAATGGGTTTCTGCCTATAATGCAAGAATGAGGGGGGCGAATCAGCACTGGGCCTGTCTTGGCTTTTGACGGCCGTGATCTCATTTGGAGTTTCCTTAGCGCTAAGTCATTAAAAGTATGAAATCAGTACTGTTAAATTGATATGATTGTCAGGCTTCATACATAACCTTTTAATATGAAATATTTGAAAACAGTATTTGCAGTTTTTTTTTTTTTTTTTTTTTTTTTTTTTTTTTTTTTTTTTTTTTTTTTTTTTTTTTTTTTTTTTTTTTTTTTTTTTTTTTTTTTTTTTTTTTTTTTTTTTTTTTTTTTTTTTTTTTTTTTTTTTTTTTTTTTTTTTTTTTTTTTTTTTTTTTTTTTTTTTTTTTTTTTTTTTTTTTTTTTTTTTTTTTTTTTTTTTTTTTTTTTTTTTTTTTTTTTTTTTTTTTTTTTTTTTTTTTTTTTTTTTTTTTTTTTTTTTTTTTTTTTTTTTTTTTTTTTTTTTTTTTTTTTTTTTTTTTTTTTTTTTTTTTTTTTTTTTTTTTTTTTTTTTTTTTTTTTTTTTTTTTTTTTTTTTTTTTTTTTTTTTTTTTTTTTTTTTTTTTTTTTTTTTTTTTTTTTTTTTTTTTTTTTTTTTTTTTTTTTTTTTTTTTTTTTTTTTTTTTTTTTTTTTTAGGATTGTTCCTGCAATAGCTTTGACAATATTTAGGAGGAATAATATGTGCTTCAAGCTCCACATCAAGCATTGGAATGCAATGTTTTTCCAAACTGTAGACAATTCATTGGATGCAAAATTCAGTAAAGATTGTTCCTGCAATAGCTCTGACAATATTTAGGAGGAATAACCCATGCTTCATGCACCACATCAAGCATAAGAATGGAATAATGTTTTTCAAAAATGTAGACAATTAATTAGGTACAAAATTCAGAAAGGATTGTTCCTGCAATAGCTTTGACAATATTTAGAAGGAATAATCTGTGCTTCAAGCTTCACATCAAGCATTAGAATGGAATGTTTTTCCAAACTGTAGACAATTCATTAGATGTAAAATTCAGTAAGGATTGTTTCTGCAATAGCTCTGACAATATTTAGGAGGAATAACCCGTGCTTCATGCACCACATCAAGCATTAAAACGGAATAATGTTTTTCAAAAATGTAGACAATTAGGTACAAAATTCAGTAAGGATTGTTCCTGCAATAGCTCCGACAATCTTTAGGAGGAATAACCCATGCTTCATGCACCACATCAAGCATTAGAATGTTTTTCTAAAATGTAGACAATTCATTAGGTACAAAATTCAGTAAGGATTGTTCCTGCAATAGCTTTGACATTATGTAAGAGGAATAATCTGCTTCAAGCACCACATCAAGCATTAGAATGGAATGTTTTTCCAAACTGTAGACAATTCATTAAGTGCAAAGTTAAGTATAAGGATTGTTCCTGCAATAACTACTGGATGAAACTCATTAAAACAACAAAAAGTAATGAATTATGTTGGACATATTCATATATGTCATATTTCATATTATAATTCTAAGCCGACTATAAATCTGTTTATGAACACAAATAAACAGCTAAATAGAGTTTTTATTATTCAAGGAGAAGAAAATTAACAAATGCGTTATTTGTGATACATACAAGCTCCATTGATCAGACAAACACATCTTATGCAAGCCAAAAGCAAAAATCTATATTTCGGCCACCACTTTCTTTGAATATTCCAATTTTGTCAAGCAATAAAATTTGTTCCGCCAAGAAAGTATAGATATCATAGATGCAATTTAAATTAATAAAATGAGCAAGCATTTATCACAGCAAAATAATTGTTAATTATCTTACAAAATGACACTACTGAACTATATTGACAAAGCCAAACAATAAAAATGATGAAATTTAGTCTGACACTTATTTAGACGAAAAAACGAGAAAAACTTTGCATACGATAAAATGCTTCTCATGTATGTACATGAGACACATTCATGTACGGTGAAAAAAGTCATTATTTCAAGTTAAGAGATGTCTAACAGAAATCTACATTTGGAAGAAAATTAGTTTAAAAATGTCTTCGAAGTGAAGGTAACACATATAATGTACAAAACAAATATTTGATTGAACGTAGTTTTGGAGCGAAAAATAAATCTGTAAGTCATAAGCTCTATAATTGTACTACGAAAATTTCATTATCTTAATTAAAGACGATGATAACTGATCGATTAAGTAAAGCAATGAATTCAGCATACCGTTAATTTTTCGAAAAAGAGAATAGCAATCCAGACTTTGATGATTTTTGTCTAAGCAAGCAGCGATCCACATGCTCTTTCCTCTTTCAATTGTGCAAAAAGAACTATATAGTTTAAATTATGTACAGAAATAAATAAGTAAATGTTTTACTTACGATTAATCTTTACAAAAATTAAAAAATTCTTTGTTTCAGAAAACATTTCCTAGTTTTATAATCCTTCTGAATCCACGCTAGAAACGGCATGCTAATAATAAGCGAAGGACAGGAAGAATCCTTGGTTTAATCGCCAAGTCTCCGACTGGTATCATTTGTCGCCAAAATATAGGGTTGCCTTTCATTTATCTGTCAGGATTGTTCCTGCATTGACAGCTTTTATTGACACATGTAGCTTCAAATCCTGCGCGCTGAACGAAATCCAAGATGGCGAATCGACTCACTTCAGTTGAGTTCGTTTCTGCGCTTGAACCAAAACTTGGGGAAACTGCTTGAACCATATTATGGTTCAAAATGGGGAAACTGAAACTTTGAACGATAATATCGTTCAACCATTGCTTCTGAAAAATTTTGGTTGAACCATCTTTTGGAGATAGCTTTAGAGTTGAACCAAGTTATGGTTCAATGTTGAACTGAAATTTTTAACAGTGTAGTTGTGTGTGTGTAAGTGACACTTTTTGGGGAGAGGAGTTTTTTTTTTTTCTTTTCTTTTTTTTTTTTTTGGAAAATGGAATTTTTGGATTGCGTCATTGAATTAGGCAGGGGCGATTGCGCTGTTGAACTTGAGGAGGAGGCAATCCTGCATAAATTTATGTTTTCCATTATGCAAATGGGAGTAGAGAGATAGAGCAGGTCAATAAGAAATTCGAGTTAAAACCGAAGTTTATTCGTTTATTAGAAGACCCTGCCAACCTACTAACTGAGATAAGAAATTCAGCACTTTTTTTCCAAAATTTCAGAATTCATAAAGAACGGATAATGGTTTCTGATCTGCTCGAAGGAAAAAATCATCATTTAAGGAATGTACACACATATAAGAAAAATAATCTCTCTTCTAAATAATACAGTCGTAATCATTAACGTATAAATAATCCCTCGGTCATTATTCCTAGAGTCCAAAAAAGACAATCATTATCATTAAAGCCTACATGATCCAACCATTGAAATACAGTATCCAAACAAAGCATGGGGGGGAAATGCTGAAATTCAGTGTAAACTGATTCAGTTTATGGAAAAATTAGAATTTCACTAAAAATTACCAAAATCTTGATAAAGGGGAAAATCGTGAAAATTGACCAGTTTTAGTAAAAATTATGAAAAAAATTGTAAAAGTTGGCAAACGTGACTATATAATGGATGGAAGCCTGTTTAACTCTTAAGAATATTTGTATTGCTTTCAAAGTAATCAATAAAAATATAAAGATAAGCTAAAATCGTTGCGTGTCGACTCCCATTGTTAACTTAAATTTTATCCTTATAAAAAATTCACAAATATGTATAATATCTATATGAATTTGAGAAGCGTAACTTCTTCCACGATTATTTGAGATACACAATAATTATTTATTAACATTACATTTTAATTTTTTGAAGTGTTTCTGTGTGTGTAATACAGAGTATACACAGGCACAGACACTCATGTGATACTCTGATAATAAAGTGCAGACAAAATGCATGATAATAATGATTTTGAGTTCCATAAATAGATTAAAATTTGTAGTACTAAAGTTATAAAGGGTAACATACTAGTGAACGTTTTCCCGTGCAGGTGCAATAGGCAGGATTTTAAGGCCATTTGACTTTGACGTAACAACTGAAGTATTACGACCAGTTCGTTTCTGAAGGGCCTGAAAATTGCTCTGCATCGCCCAGTGCCCGATTTACTGAAAGGGCTTGTAGGGCATGTACACATCAGGGCCTTGGAAAGAGGCCCCCTCCAGAGGTTTCTGTTATTTATAATAAAACACTACGGCCAAAACTGGTGTTCGACCGTGGGGGGGGGGAGTACTTTTTGTGTGGCACAGCTACATGCTACATTAGGTAAGTACTGTATTTTTTAAGTACTACTTCATGGTAGATCATCACATATTTCGCCAGATGTAAATGTACATAAAATGTAAATGTTCATAATTTACTTTTCTAATATTGTCACCTTTTTTTGACGGGATAAGTATATGTTGGCCAGGGGTACCGTGGTACCCCCATTATACATTTGCTCATCTAAACGAACGCTAATGCGAAACTGGCAAACCTTTTTGCGCTTTAGAACGTGAATTCTATACCTCAAATGCATTAGAAATAGTAATTATTTTGTTTTAACTTTTATGGATGTGCACCTGAGATCAAGGCCCCCCCCCCTCCCACCGTCAAAATTTATAAAGGCTCGAGGGAACAGATGGTGCTGTATTTTCTACTTTCCATACACAACTTTTTTTCCCAGATTCTTTTGACCATTTGCAATATTTTGTCTCGATTATCTGGGTTTTTAAATGATACAATAATGTCCCTAAACCATCGTTATACATTCGTAATTTACCTAATCCAATATTTGTCATTAGCATATTCCATAAATTCCCCTATTTGGAAATCTTTTATTGAATATTGTGATTTTGTAAGAGTAAGTGCAGTGGCGTAACTATACTATCTGAGGCCCATGGCAAATTTATTGGATGAGGCCCCAGAAAAAAATCATTACGCTGTAATTTAATTTTAATACATCACTGAAGTAGTTACTTGACAATATCACTAATATTGTGTGCATTTAAGTTAAATATCTAATGAATTTAATTTTCAAACGCATAGGTATTAGTCATTTATAATTAAATAACACTTTAATATTAACAAGATATTTATTAATAAAAGTATTTTTTCTGAGCTTTATGTTCAACAAACGTATCAATAGCTTCATCAAAGTTTATAGATCGGGCCATAGAAGTTTCAACAGACGGAATGCCCAATTTACTTAGCCTGCCATGTCCCATAGAATTCCTTAAATAGGTTATTATCAGTTTTGGTTTCGAAAATGATCTTTCAGCGATAGCTGTAGTCACAGGAACTGTAACAAATAACATCAGGGTTCACACTGGGGGAAAATACAAGGTGGGATTTCCCACCTCGACCAAAATTTTAAGTGGGATTTTTAAAATTTAAGTGGGAACTTTTCGTTCTGTTTTTGTCTTTAAAAATATTACTAAATTGTCCGATCATGATCCAATACAAACTATGTAATAAAAGATGATTATCTAAGCTATGCTCAGTAAAGAAATAATAAATATCAACAAGGTTCACACAAAACGGATCCTTCACAAAATTCGCGATCGCAAAAATGGGTGCTTTATAAAATGTTAAGCTTGAAAAAGATCCTCTGATATTTCAGTTACTTAACCAAAATTCTTTGATGTGTGATTTTTTACACAAAAATTCTAAAAATTAGTTTAATATTTCCTCTATTTTTTCTGATCATATGTCATTTTATCTATAGATGTTTTACAATTAAAACTGTTGGACACCAGTGTGACAAATTCCCTCTCCTCTCACGAGAGCCGCGTAGTTCGCCGGGACCCCCTCTGCGGAGAAGAACCGCCGACCGCCTTTTCAACCATTGTCCAGCAAGTGGGGACAGCACGGCTGGACAATACGGCCAGACGCTGTGGCGCCGAGTTGGACACTTCTGCAAATTAAAAACGACAAGCGGGTCGAGCACCGATCGGCGCGCCTTCTTTGCTGCAAGCCGCCGCGACTCGAGACGAGAAGGAGAGGCCCAAGAATTTCGGCGCCGGACCCAAACCAATCCCGTGGAACGTTTACAATTTTCCACGAATAAGAAATTTAGGGGCGCTTATGTACCCCCGCCCCTTTAGCAAAGAGGACGAGAGCCTGGAACTTGAGTGTGGTGTGGTGTGAGAGTTTTTGGAGAGAGGAGGGCACGCTCCTGGAGAGGGATTCTGTATGTTGGGCTCGCCCCGGGCCGGAAAAGTCGAAGGTGCAACGCCTCGATTGAGTTGATGTTTCTTGCATCGGACTTATAACGAGTGTTCCTGCCGGAATCCGGAGGGACGGACAATCTGGAAGCTATTGTCATGAACAGTATATTGTATATATTGTAGATAGAAATATTGAATTAGTCCAGAAATAAATCAGATAAAAAAAATAAATATTTCGACTGTAGTCTGTACGTTGGACCTTGTGAGGATCCACACGCTACTTCTTATCAATCACAGGCCGCATACGTTACAGACCTAAAAATAAAATGGTGGCAGCGGTGGGATCCTGAACCCTGGGAAAAAAAAATTAAAGGACACCATTGTCCTGGAAGAAATGGATTAAGCTACTCCAGCTGCGGACACCCTCGTCCAGTGGAAAGAAAGTGGAAATAACTCTAGCTGCGGACACCCTTGTCCAGTGGAGAGGAAGTGGAAATAACTCCAGCTGTGGACACCCTCGTCCAGTGGAAAGAAATTCGTGAGAACCCTCAAGTTGCGGACACCCTCGTCCATTTTAAAGAATTCGACAGAGCTTACGTAAGCTACATCGAAGACGCCCAGCCCTTGATGTGAGTGATCGCATGTGAATCGGCGAGAGAGAGGAATCATTCCTGGGGAAGGAAGAAACCAGAAAAAAAAAAAAAAAAAAAAAAAACCAGATGATACGGATGCCGAAGAGCGGAATCATAGGCATAGGTGAGCTTGATTTTTCATTCTAGAGGCATAAAGAGTAATAAATTGTGTAAAGGTTTTTGTTTTTAAAAAGCTAGAGTTGAGTAACTTTAAAATGTAGATAAATTGATTAGTATTTAAATTTTAAAGTCATACAAATGATAAAAAACATTTTGTTGCACAAATGCATATTAATTTTTATTCACGAAGTTTATTATTCCGATAAGTAGGCAAATTTTAAGAAAAATTTGATAGAAGTTCTGTGAACGATTCTATTTTATTGTGAAATTTATACAAATGAACTCAAATTATTAGGATATTTTATGAAGTTTCATAAATGAAGTAAGATTATAATGGTTTTGTATTAGGAACCTACTGTAGACGGGAAGCTTGAAATTGTTTTGCATGTTATTCAATTTATGTTGAGTAATTAAGGGGTTAAACAAGAGTTATCGAGTTCGCAAAGAATTTGTAAACATTTCGCAGTGTTCCAATTATTTGTATTGAGATATTGTAGTAAAATTATATTCTTGAAATCATATTTAACTATAGATTTCACACATGTTTAATACACCGTTGTAGTTGACAGAATTTGCAATTGATAAAATTTTTAGAAATTGGGAAAAGTGTTATTGCCAAAATGGGAAGTTTCTTGTTTGAACTTGACAAGGATAGTTTGCGACATATAGCCTCGGAGTTTGGGGTGGAGACGTCAGACTCTGACACTCGTAGGCAGATAGTTAAAGCAATTTTAGGGTCGGACGATTATGATGAAGAGTTCGCAAAATCGACTTGCAATCTTTTGTTAAGAGAGAAAGAAAGCGGACGGGAGAAAGAAGAAAGGGAAAGAGAAAGGGAGAAAGAATTAAGAGAGTTCGAACTCGAAAAATTGCGATTAATGCAAAGCGGCGAAACCAATAGCGTAACTTCCGCGCATAGTGATGATGAAAGGACAAAAATGCAATTAAAGATTGTTATGCAAAAATATGAGCCTGAAAAGTCAGATATGGCATTGTATTTAACGTTGTTCGAACATCAAGCCAAAAAGGCAAAAATCGATGAGGAAGAATGGGTAACTTATCTTCTCGGGTTATTACCTATTGAAATTGTAGAGATAATTATGCGCGAGCCAGAAGAACGGGCCGACGATTTCTACCACGTTAAGTCTATTTTGTTAAATAGGTTCAAGTTAAGCCCCGAAACCTTCAGAACCAAATTTGCACAACATCAGAGACGGCCGGGAGCTCTGTGGAAAGATTTGATATTCGAATTAAGGAGCTACCTAGAAGGGTGGTTAAAGGGGGTGAAGGTTGAAAATTACGATTCATTAAAAAACTTAATGATCGCTGATCAAATAAAAAGGCGCGTTCCACCAGAGATGAAAGAGCACTTTTTAGACGATTGGGGGACAATAGTTGACCCCGATGAACTAGTGAACAAATTGGATGAATATGAGGCGACGAGACGCATGTCTCGGAAACACTTAAGTTCCCACAAAATACCAGAGAAAAAAATGAACGAAAGGCCAAATTTTATGGGGAAACCGAAAGGGGAGGATAATAAAACTGAAAATTATCAAAACCAATCGAAAAAATTGGAGAAATCCTCAAAGTTCGGAGTCGAAATGGCGGAGTAGGGAATTTGAAAAAAGAAAGGCTCCCTCATGCTATGAGTGCCATTCCACTGACCATTTGCGCCCGCAGTGTCCCGAGCTTAGGAAAAATAAAACCCAACTAGTAAATAATCTATCAAGTGGGGAAAAGTTTGCGCCCTCATTTGCTCCGTACCTTAGCCAGGCGAAGGTAAATGAAAAGGAAGCTGTGATATTACGAGATAGTGGGACAAGCCTAAATGTTTCTCCTCACCACTTAGTAAACCCCGGTGATTACACAGGAGAAACAGTCTGGCTTAAACAACCCCTAGAAAATAATTTTAGATGTTTACCAGTTGCTAGGGTTTTGATAGAAAGCGACCAATTTGGTAAAATAAATACCAAAGCCGCAGTCGTGGGAAAATCTGTGCAATTAGAGCACTATCTCATGGGGAATTTAACTCAGGAGTTAATAGATGAAACGAAAAGAAACCCGCACTTAATTAATGCTGTAGTGACACGGAGTCAAACTGCGATTCAAAATGCCCCCGAATCGGAGAACCTAGTGGAAATTACACCAGAAACAATCCAAAATTTTAATTCGGATGTAACAGAGAGAGAAAATATTCATCTACCCCCAGCAGAAGTCCAAGAGTTAGCCCTCGTAAAAATAAGTTCGGAAGAGTTTAAAAATGAACAAAAGAATTGTTTGGACCTCAAGCCATTGTGGGAGAAGGCTGCGTCCGGTAAATCCCCAGGATTGATAACAGAAAACGGACTATTGTTCCGAAAAACAACTGATCATAGAGGCATGGAGAGGAAGCAATTAGTTATTCCCCTCAAATTTAGAGTTCAAATACTAGAATTGTGTCACGAAGGTGTTGCGGCCCATTTGGGTGTTACAAAAACGAAAGATAAACTCCTTAGGTATTATTATTGGGAAAATTGCGTGAAAAATGCGGAAGAGTTTGTAAAATCTTGTGATCCTTGTCAGAGAGTAGGGAAATCAAGTGAGAAAAAGAAAGCACCGTTAAAATTAGTCCCCATAATCAGAGAAATATTTTCTAAAATTAACGTGGACACGGTTGGGCCCCTTCCCTATTCTCAAAAGGATAATCGTTACCTGGTAACAGCCATATGTATGGCATCCAAATACCCGGAGGCGATACCAGTTAAAGATATTAGCTCTACATCAGTCGTAGATGCTTTGCTAATCATTTTTAGCCGATTAGGATTTCCCAAAGAAATTCAGTGTGACTTAGGGACATGCTTCACTAGCAATTTAACTACAACCTTTTTCGAAAAATATGGTATCAAAATTTCCCATAGCTCAGTAAGGCATCCCCAAAGTAACCCAGTCGAACGGTGGCACAGGTCAGTAAAGCGTCTATTACGAGTACTTTGCCTAGAGTCGGGAGAAGATTGGGAGAAAAATCTGCCCGCGGCGCTATTAGCTTTACGCACGGTGACACATGAATCGACAAATTTCAGCCCTGCGGAGCTAGTTCACGGGAGAAATCTTCGCACCCCCGAAACATTGTTGTTCGAAAAATGGGTGGAACCAGAGGAGGAAGAAAGCGCGGTGACAGAATACGTTTTCGAACTTATCAATCGAATGAAGCGTTGTCAAGAGCTAGCATCAGAGCGCGTTTCTGAGATGCAGATAAAAAGAAAGACGTGGTACGATAAAGACGCAGTTCAAAGAATCTTTAAACCGGGAGATCGTGTTTTAGTTATAGCAGCTTCTAAGCCAAATAAATTAGCAGTGCAGTGGGTAGGACCCGGGATAGTAGAAAGTCAACTTTCGGACACGAATTACATAGTTAAAATGCCTGGGAACCCAGAAAAATCTCAAGTTTATCATGTGAACTTATTAAAACCTTATCATCAGTGCGCAGAATTAGTAAACTTGTTAATTAGTGAAGAACGTAAAGAAACTTCTGACTCTGATCTTGAAATACCGTACCCAATGTCAGACCCCAATATTTACGATTTTGAAGAAATTGTTAGGGATAGTGAATTGGTCGGCAAATGCACGCCGGAGCAGATCGAAGAATTAAAGAATTTATTAGGAAAACATCGGAAGATATTTTCTAATGACCCGGGTAGGACACACTTGATCGAACATGATTTTGAACTAATTAGTAATCAACCCGTGAGATCAAAACCTTACAGAACTTCTCCCCGACAGACGGAAATATTAAAAGCAGAAATTAAAAGAATGTTAGATCTAAAATTAATCGAAATAGGAGAAAGTGATTACACGTCGCCCATGATTTTAGTTGAAGCTGCAGGACGCGATCCTCGCCCTTGTATCGACTATAGAAAATTAAATTCAGTAATTAGAACAGAATATTTCCCGTTACCTAATATCGACGAGCGAATTGAGACAGTTTCGGCAGCGAAGTTTATCACGGTGATTGATCTAACGAAAGGTTACTGGCAGATCCCCTTAAGTCTTAAGGCCCAACGTTTAGCAGATTTCGTTACTACATTTGGAACGTATAGACCTCTTGTTATGCCCTTCGGCCTAGTTAACGGGCCGTTCTGTTTTTCGAAATTTATGGATCAATTACTGAGAGGATGTGATGAGTTTAGCGTCCCGTTTTTAGATGACGTCGCAATATTTTCAAATACTTGGGAAGAACATCTAAAGCATTTAGACATAGTCTTGCGTAGAATAGCCGATGCTAAACTCACAATTAAACCTTCAAAATGTCGGTTCGCACAAAACAAAGTTAAATATTTAGGGCATGAGGTAGGGGGAGGTCTGAGATCACCCGCCGATGCTAAAATAAAAGCAGTACTCGATTTCCCTGCGCCTAAGACGAAGACGCAGATCCGGCAATTTTTAGGGCTATCGGGTTTTTATGCAAAGTACGTGAAAAACTACGCTATGATAGCAGAACCTTTAACGCGAGCGTTGAAAGGGAAAAATAAAAAAGAAAATGTAGAGTGGACTGCGGAATGTGATAGCGCATTTAAGGAATTAAAAAGTAAACTGACAGAAAAGCCCGTACTATACGCCCCGGATTATACAAAAGAGTTTATATTGCAGACGGATGCGTCAGAGAAAGGTGTTGGGGTAATTATGGCACAAAAAGACGAGAAAAATCAGGAGCATCCAGTTCTTTACCTAAGTAGAAAATTTACGGATTGCGAAAGGAAATTTAGCGCAACAGAAAAAGAATGTGCAGGTATTATCTATGCGATAAAAAAACTGAAACATTATGTGGATGGCCAGAAATTTCGGATAGAAACAGATCACCACCCGTTGGTCTGGTTAAAGAACAATGCAGGAAATAACCCTAGGCTTATGCGGTGGGCGTTGGCATTACAGCCATTTAATTACACAATCGTTCACAGAGCCGGGAAAGATAATAAGCATGCTGATTGCTTAAGTCGAATGGATTAAAATATATATATATATACAAAAAAAATAATCCAACTGTAAATATTCTCATTATGAAATATAATATTGCATAATTATAAATTAATTAATATTTAGTATTTACATTTTTGTACCAATTTTTGTTATTAATTAAAATAACGTTGGAAGCTTTTTAAAGTTAAAATAAGGGCCTCTAGTGATGAAAATCAAGCAACAAAACCTAACTGTTGCCTTTCAGATTTTGCAAAATATCGCAAAATCTCTTAAAGGGGGGAGGGCTGTGACAAATTCCCTCTCCTCTCACGAGAGCCGCGTAGTTCGCCGGGACCCCCTCTGCGGAGAAGAACCGCCGACCGCCTTTTCAACCATTGTCCAGCAAGTGGGGACAGCACGGCTCAACAATACGGCCAGACGCTGTGGCGCCGAGTTGGACACTTCTGCAAATTAAAAACGACAAGCGGGTCGAGCACCGATCGGCGCGCCTTCTTTGCTGCAAGCCGCCGCGACTCGAGACGAGAAGGAGAGGCCCAAGAATTTCGGCGCCGGACCCAAACCAATCCCGTGGAACGTTTACAATTTTCCACGAATAAGAAATTTAGGGGCGCTTATGTACCCCCGCCCCTTTAGCAAAGAGGACGAGAGCCTGGAACTTGAGTGTGGTGTGGTGTGAGAGTTTTTGGAGAGAGGAGGGCACGCTCCTGGAGAGGGATTCTGTATGTTGGGCTCGCCCCGGGCCGGAAAAGTCGAAGGTGCAACGCCTCGATTGAGTTGATGTTTCTTGCATCGGACTTATAACGAGTGTTCCTGCCGGAATCCGGAGGGACGGACAATCTGGAAGCTATTGTCAGGAACAGTATATTGTATATATTGTAGATAGAAATATTGAATTAGTCCAGAAATAAATCAGATAAAAAAAATAAATATTTCGACTGTAGTCTGTACGTTGGACCTTGTGAGGATCCACACGCTACTTCTTATCAATCACAGGCCGCATACGTTACAGACCTAAAAATAAAATGGTGGCAGCGGTGGGATCCTGAACCCTGGAAAAAAAAAATTAAAGGACACCATTGTCCTGGAAGAAATGGATATTTTTTTTTGGATATTTAACCAAAATTCTTTGCGTGAGTTTTTACAAAAAAATCCTAAAAGTTAGTTTAATATTTCCTCTATTTTTTCTGATCATATCTCATTTTATCTATTGATGTTTTTCAATGAAAACAGCATTTTTTAGAAACCAGCACTCTCTTGTAACCTTGTGACCAAGGAAGATTCCCTTTTTTTACTCCTTTTTTAGATTTTGTCCTCTGTGAATGGAATGAAGAAGTTGTCAATCTTCCCCCATGATATTATATATGATAAATAGGGTTCCTAGAGTCTTCTTTTCATCAATGAGGATAAGATGGCAGTTGAAAATTAACATACTCCATTTAGTTTGTATTGAATTATCAGTTTAGAATAGTAGTTTCGTTTCGCGATGTTTTGAACGCGTGTCCGTTAGTTGCGGGAAATCGCGCAAACGAATATTTTTTGAGTGGGATTTCAAAAAGTACTGCGGGAATCGCGCGATTGCGCGAACCCTGAACATTAATGCAGTACATACTTCAGGAAAGCTGCATGACATAAAATGATTCTTTCATATTAGTAAATCAGCAAGTTCTCTAATACGCGAAGACTTTTTTATTTCATCTCTGAAGGTGGACCGAAAACTGAGAATTTCCCTGGCAAATGATTCAAATGAACCAATGGATGCATTCTAAAACTGATCATTTTCTTATGAATGCGTTTAATGAGCGCCCCCTATATCTAGGAAGCCTTTGCACGGGAGTAGTCTAAATAATGTCACGTGGTTTTGAGAAGGCCATCAAATCTGCCATTGCAGTGTGTTGTGTCGCTACCGGTACAGTTGTATGTTTGTTGGTTATCGTTTTTATTATCTTTATCTTCTTGTAATCAATTTTTGAAGTTTTAAAATGCCTTACAAGTGTGCCGTTTACGGCTGCAAGGGCAATTAGGCAATTATGCTTCCGGACAGAAGGTGTCAATTTCAAAGTTGTGAAAGATTCAGTTCTTTTAAAAGTGGACATCAAACACGAGGAGCAACAGCTTCAAACCATCGAACAGTTCCAGAGTAAGTAATTAAATTCGTTAATTTATAGTTCGCTTTAAGAATATAGAAACTGGAAATATATAAATCATGTTTTGGGAAGGTGTTTCGTTTTTGAATTGTGTCACTGTTCTTGCCAGTGTGCGATGTGTTACATTTTCATTTGTCATTAATGTTGTGGAATTAAAAGTTTTATGCTTAACAAGGCTTTAATTTTCATGAACGACTTTCATCTTTCCTAATCCTGCAATTTGAATGAATACCGACTTGATATATTTGTTAGTTTGTATGTCATTTATGTGTGACAAGGTTATACTATGCTTATCATATTTTATGAAGTTAGAAAACTTGATTTTGGTTCTTGATCGTTTTGCATACACATGACATTTAAGTTAAAATTCATTACTAAGCTGTTTTATTATTCTTAATATTACTATTTATTAACTAAAATTATTTTTGAACGCTTTAATGTACAATTACTTTTAACGTACTACTCTTTATTCATTTCTTTAGTGTTCATTATTTTGTTTAAGAGTACTGTTACCAATAATAAGTGTGCTCTGTTTTATCTATAATTTAGGGGGTAGGTTACTCACTGTATTATATTGTGTGAATACAGCATAGGGATCATTCATAAATGATGTCACGCTTCGAGGGGGGTCGTGATGTAGCGACAAGGGGAGGGGGTAACAAGAAGTGTGACATCTTGCTTATGCAACATAGCGTGGCATGTGACAAAGGAGGGAGGGGGTATGTTGAAGTGTGACACTTTGTGACAAGGGGGGGGGGGTCAAATACATGGGAAAAAATCCTGACATCATTTATGAACGATCCCATATTACTTTCTGGATGATTCCACCTTATTTTTGTGTTACGTGCGGAACATTTTTGATCAAAATTCTGTTATATTTATTTAGTTATTTTTAATTATGAAAATATTAATGCAAAGTTTTCAAAATTTTTTAGAACATTTTGTACAGCTGGAGACACATTTTAAATATTAAAATTTTGTTTCGCACGGGACATCACAAATGTCACGTACTTATCAAAATTGTAATATTTTTTAAATAATAAACTATTGACCCTATTGAAAAGAAATTTTGTACCACTGTTGGCTCCAAATGTACGGACTGTAATAAAAATTTTTGAAAACTTTTCATTAATGTTTTCAAAATTAAATACACCAAAATTTTGTTCTAACATTTCCAGTAGGTAACATAAAAATGCTGTGGAATGACTCTTCTATGTTTTATTTTAAAAGGGATTTCAATATTTTAAAGATTTTAAGGGCCGTTCATAAATGATGTCACGTTTTTTCCCCATATATTTGACCTCCCTCCCCCCCCCCTTTGTCACACGTCACGTTATGTTGTATAATGCAGAATATCACACTTTTTGTTACACCTCCCCTCCCCTTGTCACAAGTTCACGAACCCCCCTCCTCCCCTCGAAGCGTGACATCTTTTATGAATGATCCCTTACCCACAGCTCAAATACGAGTAGAACTCAAAAATTAAAGGAACTTTTGAGAAAAGAGGTATTTATTCTAATGATAGGAATTTTCTACATAACCTCCCTCAAAAGTTCGTACATAGTCCAACTTTTCACAAGTTTTATTACACAAGGTAGATTATATTTGTATAAAGTGTATTCTTTTGGCTCGAAATCAGTTTAATATTATTTTGAAATTTAACAGTAAATATCAAATGGGGGTCAACCCATGTTAAATCATCCAGGCCATGTTGCTCGATGATTTTGATTTTTTTAAAATTTTGGCAGTCAATTTATCGTTATCTTGAGACCCCAAAACAAGTGTTAAAAAGTTTTTTAATTCTTGAAATTTTTTATTACAGCCGTTTCCAAGTCACATCTTTAGTGGTTTTTCATGAAAATACTGCTTTACATAAATCTTTGTAACTTTTTTATTTCTGAATATTTCAAAATGATTTAAAAACCATTATATTCTGTAAGAAATGAGAAAAATTTTGCTTTCGGTTTCTTTTTTGATATATTTTTTTAAAAATACGGAAATGGAGTTTGAAAATACCATTTTCAAAACGAAAACTTGCGTTTTTCACGTTAAAATTTTTAATGGAAGAAACTAAGATTCGCCTGTACATTTTTTGCCTTGGATAAATACCTTTTGATAGTTTCATCAGAAGCAGTATGGAACATTTGGAGGGTTTCCTTTATTTTATATAATTAGCCAAACTTGGCCTTTCGGTGTAGAAATGCCAACTTTGAGACTCAATATCTAAAAAGGGACTGAATGAAATTTTATGAAATTTTAGGGGAATAATATTTTTATAGATATAAATATGTAGTAAAGTTTTTATAAGTGATATTGATGTAGTTTTAGAAATACGGCACCTCGAAGTCAGGCAAAAAATCACGTGTCTTTCCGCCTTTTTTCACATTTAAATGTCATCATACTGCCTTATTTATTTTACTCAATGCTTCAAAACGTGTATAAGATCTTCCAAGGTTTATAAATTTACTTACAGCGACACATAAGCAACAAAATCAACGATCAATGTTAAATTTCAAAATGCATGTTTGTTTTGTTGTAGTGAGCCAGCCCAAAAGGATATCATGTCTTAACTAGTAACCTTTTATTGCTAAACTTGCTATATGATTTGACGAAGAACAATTAGTCATGTAGTCTAATTTTTATATTTGTCGAATATTCAAATTTTGTGTCCGAGACTCAACTTTAACTAATGCAGAGTTAACGTAAAAACTTTGCTTTTTTTCTATTTTGTTTACTTGCGATGAAGTGAACTAATATATCGTGTTTTAATTTAATTACTACAACAACTAATTTATCTTTTTATTAAAAGCACTAAGTCACTCTTTGTCAAATGAAGAAAAAAACACCGAGTATTTTAAAGAGAATCCAACGGTAATTTATGTATTACTATTGTTTCCTTTTAAAAATGTTTTGCTTGTGTTTAAACAAGGTAGAAGGAAAAAATGTTTTCACGTTAAACTCTGCATTAGTTAAAGTTGCAGTTTCAGACGCGAAATTTGAATAACTGAAAAATATAAACATTAGACTACGTGACTAATTATTCTTCGTCAAATCATTTAGTAAGTTTCGCAATAAAAGAATACTAGTTAAGACATGATATGCTTATGTGCTGGCTCACTATATCAAAACAAACATGGATTTTAAAATTGAACATTGATCGTTGATTTTGTTGCTTATGTGTCTCTGTAAGTAAATTTATAAACCTTGGAAAGCCTTTTAAGCCTTTTGAAGCATTGAGTAAAATAAACAAGGCAGTATGATGACATTTAGATGTGAACAAAGGCGGAAAGACAGGTGATTTTTTGCCTGACTTCGAGGTGCCGTATTTCTAAAACAACATTGATATCACTTATAAAAACGTTACTGCATATTTATATCTATAAAAAGATTATTCCCCTAAAATTTCATAAAATTTCATTCAGTCCCTTCTTAGATATTGAGTGTAAAAGTTAGCATTTCTACACCGAGATGCCAAGTTTGGCTAATTATATAAAATAAAGGAAACCCTCCAAATGTTCCATACTGCTTCTGATGAAACTACCAAAAGGTATCTATTCAAGGCAAAAAATGTACAGGCGAGTCTTAGTTTCTTCCATTAAAAATTTTGACGTGAAAAACGCAAGTTTTTGTTTTGAAAATGGTATTTTCAAACTCCATTTTCGTATTTTTAAAAAATATATCAAAAAAGAAACCGAAAGCAAAATTTTTTTCATTTCTTACAGAATATAATGGTTTTTAAATCATTTTGAAATATTCAGAAATAAAAAAGTTACATAAGACTTATGTAAAGCAGTATTTTCAAGAAAAACCACTAAAGATATGACTTGGAAACGGCTGTAATAAAAAATTTCAAGAGTTAAAAAACTTTTTAACACTTGTTTTGGGGTCTCAAGATAACAATAGATTGACTGCCAAAATATAAAAACAATCAAAAACATCGAGCAACATTTTTCGCTTTTTCTGGATGATTTCACATGGATTGAGCCTTAATTGATTATTAATTTAATGTTTGGTTCAGTGGACCTATCTTTTTGAAACCGCAATTTCACAATTTTTTTGTTTCGTTTATCATTAATATGATTTGTATATTATTTAAGCATTATTTTTTCATTGGATGAACTAGAGTATATTATAAAATAGTACTTAATGCATAATACTTTTTTTTTCCCAACATGAATTTCGTTTTTACTGATGGACCTATCATTTCGATACACACTGTATATATATATATTCCCAGAATTAGCAACAGTTCCAATATGAAGTAGCAAATGGTGTAATGGCAAGGTATATAGAGAGGAGAGGTAGGTCAGAGAATGTAAACAAACAGCGGGCGGTCTCCACGCAATAGGGGGTCTGACGTACACTGGTCCCCTTTCGATTGGAATTCGCTCATTGCGTAGCATGATAATTTGAATATTGGACATGCATTATTAAGTTTTCTGAACAAATGGTACAATTTTTGCGTGGGAGAAAGTTGCTTATTGTTTCAAAAAATTGCAAGCATCATACTATATTTAAGATGTATAGACATTTACTATTAATCTATTCAGAAAAGAGGAAAATACTTTTATGTTGGCACTTGATATTAAATTTAAGCATTCATAAATTGTTTCAACTTTTTTCTTGCCTGGGACTGAGATGAATTTTTATTTTCCGGGAATAAACTCTTCTTTTTTTTTCAAGTACTTTATGTGAAAAAATGTCCTAACTCTTGCATAGTTTGAAGAAGTTTTTATCCACCTAGCACGGTTTGAAGTTTAGAAATTATGCTACCAGATTTGAGAATGTTTTCTTTTCCATGAATGTTAATTAAATAACTTTAAAAATTTGTAATCATTTCTTTGATAAACTACTTTCACGCTGCGAAGTGTCTGTACTTGTGGAAGAACTAAGGAATGAATCGTATAATCCTATAATTTTGTATAAACCCGTAGGACAGCCAACATTATATGGCCCGAAGGGGCTTGATTCTTTGCCACGTGCTTCTGAATCTTTTGCATTTGGTTTGCAAACAAAGGAGCAAAAAGAAATGATGACTTCTGGTAGCAGTCACATTTTATGCATTGATTCAACTCATAAGACGAATAAATATGGCTTTTACTTACTTAATTTAATTGTTCCAGATGAATTTGGCTTTGGTTATCCCGTGGCTCATTTCATTACCAATGCTTTAGATCATGCAACAATGTATAACTTATTTATGAGCATTAAAAAAATAATTCCAGGTTTACATGTAAATTGCATAATGACAGACGATGATAAAACAACATTTTCGGCTTTCGAAGGGGCATTTGGGCTAGGTATAAAGCATTTACTTTGCAAGTGGCATATACATCGTGCATGGCAGCGAAACCTAGTATCCAGCATTTCAGATATTACACTTCGAAGTGAAATTTATTGCTCCCTAGTCACTTTACTAGAAGAAATATTTAATATATATAATTTTAGGAAATTCATTTATGAAACTCTTGTGGATTACAAATGAATAACTACAAAACAAGTTGCATTTAAGCAAATTAGTCTTCGAAGAGTTGATTGTACATGCATTACCAAACAACTTTTAAAAAATAAACCAACCATGACAGGAACACTCAAGAATGTGTAACAATATTCTTAACAGGTCCAGGAGTGTTTCCACCACCTAATTGGTCGGGGTGTCACGAGCAAAAGAGCTCCCTTAATTTAAATTTAATAGTTTTCTTCCACTACACGACTGAGAGCGGTGCACATTTGGACCTACATGCAACTCCTTAGTCACCATTCTAATTAACAAAAATCCCAAGCTAGCAGTTAAATCCACTCGTGACCTCGCGGAGGAAAACCCCAGGAGTGTTGTGACCCTAATGACACAATAAAATCCCGGACAAAAGCCATGCGACCTCCACTCCGCAGTGCAGGACTGGGAGAAAAGCAAAAAAAGTCATAAACAAAAATAACAAAAAATTTAGATGTTTGTATTGTCCTGTGTAAGTGTAAAAAAAAAAAAATCTCTTGGTATTCGTTGCTTCGCATGGGGGGAATAGCTAAGAAGGGTAACTCCAGACAAAAGCCATGCGACTTCCACCCTGCGGAGAGCGTCTAAAAGAAAAAAAAATTAAAGTTTAAAATCTCCTTTTTCCCAGATCCCCTAGCGCTGCATGGGTGGAATAGCTAAGAAGGGATGTCCCACTCCGGGGAAACTCACCTCCGAAAATATTAGTCCAGGGACCTCTCCTCCCTTTTTTCTCAACTGTCATAAGCCCTAAATATTAAGCCGTTTTATTTATATTGTCAAGTTTTGAAGTAAATTGATTTTTTTAAATTATAGTAGAATAGTACAAAAATGGCAAATATGTAGTAAATTATAAAAAAAATTGTTGACTGTACAAAAATTCAATTTTTTAAAAGTAAAACAGGTTTCAATTGCCCCAAATAAATTCATTTGCCCCTAATTTATGACATTATCTTTCTCTTACAGATTTTGGGATGGGAATTCATTCTAAACCGCAACCTATAAGGAACCGGCGATTCCCACCCAAGTCAGTGGCATACATAACCATTTTTTCTTTTTCAGAGGCTACCCAATAAATTGGGGTTGGTCCAATACCTATACCCCACATGGAAGGTGTAGCCTTATGCATGTTTATGCAGTAGTGTATTTTATGCCGTAGTGTATTTATTCATGCTCTAGTACATATATACCATAGTTTTATTTAAAATTTGTATGTATGTCTACTAACCCTATTTTTTTTTCAGGGAACCATAACCCCCCAAATGATACTCCTCAAGCATAGGGTACCAAGAAGGGCCAGGTTCACATATTAAGAGGTAGGGAGGCCGGGCTGGCGGGGTTGTTGTACGCATACAGTCCAGCAGACTTACCTTGGCATGAAAATGGGCCCACCGTAGGCAATCGACAGCCTCCAGCTCCCAGGCTAACAGTTTTATGGGTGTCTATTCAGTCTTTGGAGGGAATCCAAGTATTTGTGCAATAGTTCAGGCCATGCCATAGTTTGTAGGATTAAATGTTCACTTTGCACTCTCTCCACTTTTTTTTTTACAATTTTTAAACACGCCAGCATTATAGCTGCCAGTCCTAAGCCTGGATAAAGTGTGAAGGAAAATTGTGCGACATTCTTATCTGGTAAAGTTAATTTTAATACTGAATGGTATATAATAGGAAGATTTGGTTTTAATTAGTACCAACCTTTCTGTTTGTGCTTTTCGGGTTATATATCTCCAAATGTTTCTTCAGAAAGAAGTGGATATATTTCAAGAAGAAAGCGTTGTAGTCACATTCTATGTTTGAATGCTTTAAATTGGTATATTGGAATACTAAGGTGCAGGACTTCTAAGAAAAATTTGCATAGCAAATTTTTTATGCAGAAATTTTTTCACATGTATGTAATTTTCAGATGGAAGAAAGAATAAAATATATGAACATTTACTAAAATGTAAAATGTTATGTTCTTTTTCAGCTAATTTTTCCTATATAAACCACAAAATGGAACTAGATTATTTATGCATACTTGCCAACTCTACTGGTTTTTCCACGAGACTCCTGGTTTCCCAGTTTGTTTTTTAAATCTCCTGGTTTTTTATAAATTTTGGCGAAAACCCCTAAAAATAAGGAATTTTATGTGGTTTTATGTGGTTTTAAGTGGTCAACTTATAGAGGGTGGAGATTTTTTTTGTCATTTCTTCCATTATGCATTTATTCATTTGCAACTAATTAAAATATAGATTTATGTATTAACAGTGCTTTAAAATAGTAAACAGCAATTTTTTTCAGAATTATCTAAAATGTCATTAGAGAAATTTAACCTGAATGACTCACAATGTATCCTATACAACTTTAAAAGTAAAGTACTTCTTTAAAATAAAAATAAATATCTTATTAACTATGTAAGTTACTTATATGATGGTTACGATTTCTTAAAATTACATAATTTTTCAAAATGGCTTCATCAGCTAGAAGAGAAAAAGAAGAAACTCATTTAAAGAATAAAAGAGTGCTCATATTAGTTTTCACCATATGGCTAACTTATAAAGAGGTTTAGGCGTACTTTATATTGATGGGTTTCATCCATCCAGACAAATACTGGTCTAACATTATAGCATAAAAAATTATAGCATTTATGCCTCGATCATTTACATCATATTTTGATTTCTTCTTATGAACTATTAGGATTTAAAGGGGTTTGAAAGAAGAAAAAGGTTGGAAATAATTGATCTACATTAGTGTGCAGAAAAAGGAGCAAGAGTTATTTAATTGGATAGTCAAATTAACTTTTTTCATTTTGGAAGGAGCACCTGCCCCCTGTCCCCCTAAAATCCGCTATTGTTGGTTCTGTGTATATATGAATAAATTAAATAAATGAATAAATAAATATATGTGTTCTTCTCTGCATGTAACATGATTTTACTGCATTTAAACTTACAATGAAGTATGAACCATACGACAGCAACTATTAAAAAAACAAATTTTAGTTTTATCCAAAATACTAGGTCAAATTGTCAATTTTTCACTATTTGTGCTGCAAGCATAACATTAAATTCATTTAATAAATATTGTGCAACAATCTTTTAGAATCTGCGTTCGATTAGCGATATCTCTTATTACTTTATTACTAGCTCACAATATTAAGCAGTATGAGTTAAAGCATAAAGTTATTTTTTTATATAAATAAGTTTTTTCATCGATCGCCATATGTTTATAATGAGTAATAACATGACAATTTTTCTTCTCTGCCACGTGTTATATATATAATACTAATACCAGCGCTTTATATTGTCTTTGTGGGGCCATCTTTTAGAATCTGCTTACGATGCGTGACATTTCTTGTTATTTTATTACCAGTTCACAATATTAAAGCATAATGAGTTGAAGCATAAAGTTATTTTTTTAGTATAAATAAGTTTTTGCATCCATCGCCATATGTCTATAATGCGTAATAGCATGATAATTTTTCTTCTCTGCCAAGTGTTATGTGTAATTCTGGCGCTTTATATTGTGTTTGTGCGGCAATCTTTTAGAATCTGCTTTCGATGCGTGACATTTCTTGTTATTTTATTACCAGTTCACAATATTAAAGCATAATGAGTTGAAGCATAAAGTTATTTTTTTAGTATAAATAAGTTTTTGCATCCATCGCCATATGTCTATAATGCGTAATAACATGATAATTTTTCTTCTCTGCCAAGTGTTATGTGTAATTCTGGCGTTTTATATTGTGTTTGTGCGGCAATCTTTTAGAATCTGCTTTCGATGAGTGACATTTCTTGTTATTTTATTACTTGTGCACAATATTAAAGTATAATGAGTTGAAGCATAGAGTTATTTTTTTAGTATAAATAGGTTTTTGCATCAATCGCCATATGTCTAAAATGCGTAATAACACAACACAGCATAACTCGAAATTTCGTTGCTTGACATTTCGACCCTTAATTTTAAAGAATTAAAATCGTGAATTATAACGTTGTAACGGCTCTTACACGTTGTAAACTTTGTATTTTTACGTTATTTTAATTTTTTCTTCTATGCCATGTATAATATGTAATTATAGCGCTTTATATTGTTTTTGTGCTGCAATCTTTTAGAATCTGCTTTCGATGTGCGATATTTCTTGTTATTTTATTACTAGCTCACAATATTAATGCACAATAAGTTAAAGAATTCGATAAAATTATTTTTTAGTATAAATAAGTATTTTAATTAATCAATCGGCATACGTCGTATATAATGCATTTAAAACACTGGTATAGATAAAGGGAGGATACTCCTCCCCCTTGAAATGATGAAATTTGTCTAGAATGACCAGTTTTTCTTGTAAAACTATGAAATTAGCTCTTTATCATCATAAGTTGTCGGCTACCACCTTGAATCAAGATTGAAAGAACACCTCAAATTAGCACTCGTTTTTATATGAATTGGGTACACTTTTAGTGCCCCCCCCCCCCCCCCCCGTACGATTGCCTTAAAGAAAAGGTTTTCCCTAAAGGGAATTTTGCATAATTTCCCATCAGACCCAAAAAAAATCGGACGAAATAAAGTAAAACATGTAAGAAATTAAACGAAAGATTTTCATTACTGTCATAAAAACTGTTGAGGGCGGCATATTTTTACAATATACAACAGGGGTAAACCCCAAAGAGAAATATATATGCAATATGCCGAGGCAACCAAACGTCTCATTTCACAATGACGATGACAGTTCCACTTTCAACAAGTGGCGTACGCAAGGGGGAGAAGGGGTTTAAACTCCCCCCCCCCCCCCTTTAGCTCAAGTCAAAATTGTCTAGCTGTCTAAATTAGGGAAATAATAGTGTTTTATTACGTACTCGAATTTCTTTTAGTAGTTTCAGGAAATTATGAACCCCCCCCCCCCCTTGAAAAAATTATGTGTACGCCACTGCTTTCAACAATATGTCCTAATACATATTTTGCGGAGACTACATTATATTTTATGAGATTTGTCCTCGCTAAGTGAAGAATTTCTATTAACGCATATGCAGAAAGCATTAACGAAATATTGTTTTCAAAAAAAAAGAAATATTTATTGAATTTTGTGATTAACTAATATTACATAACTTTGTTCTTCCAATAAATTTTGAGTTCGGGCAAAAATTACTGCATTGAGAAAATCATAACACATAATTTAAGTTTTAATAATGCATAAATGGTAAGTCACATTTCATTTCTCGCAGATGTGTCTGTACCCAAGTACAAAATATACAAGTTCTTTGCGTGTATGTGTGTGTGTGTGTATTTTATTACCATATTAGGTTAATTCATGAAGTTCTAACTTAAAACTGTAGACGTAGACTTTTATTAAAGACAAAAACATATATCTTAATCTTAAATATGGGGACTTTTTACATTCCCAAAACTGGTTTACAATTTTTTTCTGTGTGTGGGGGGGGGGGGGGGGAACCAAACAATATCGAAATTTAGGATCTATGTTCTAATATGGTAAAAACATATATGGTCACAGGGACGTAACTAGCGGGGGGGGGCGGGGGCGGCGCCAAATTGAGTGAATGTGTGTGTTCTTACCTAAATACATATAGTGCTTCTGTGTTATAAGGGGGAAGGGGGGCGGCTAAATCCTGGTTTCGCCCCAGTTAGAAAATTACCAAGTTACGTCCCTGTATGGTCACCCCTTATTGATACTAAAATTTGCTTTGGAGGCCCACGCGATAATCGGGGCTCATATTGCGCTCATGCAAAAAGCAAAAGACGCTTTTGCTCCTTAATCTTTTTTAAAAATCAGCAGCTCTGAGCAGTGGCGTGCGCAGAATTTTTTCAAGGGGGGGGGGGGGTTGATAATGTTCTGAAACTACTAATAGAAATACGAGTATGTAATAAAGCACTATTATTTAGAGCTCAAGGGAGGGGGTTTAAACCTCTAAACCCCCCCCCCCCCCCTTGCGAACGACACTGGCTCTGAGGCATTTCTTTCTTTTTTTTGTTGATATAATTGAACTATCTTAATTCTAAAATCGTTTAACTAATAACTAATCTAAATTAGTTATTTTGTAATGAATAAGAACTTTTTGCAATAATAATTAATTAAACTTTACATCACAAGCATTTTATTTCAAAATTATTATATAATTCAAGCTATGAGGCATTCACAATGCTTAAAGTTTTTTCAAGGTTTTTTAAAAATTTTTGAAAATGTATGATTTTGAAATATTATTAATGTGAAGTACGTCATTGACATTGAATATTAACTGTGACCAATCTAATTATTGCATAACACTTGTTCGGGCATTATTGTGTCCTAGAACGACTTCTTCAAAGGGAATAATTTAGTATCTTTCTATCGAGCGATAAGTTCCAGTTCCTTGAATTAGCCTAACTACAAATTTCGAACATTCTGTCAAAATCGCGCCAATTTACTAACCTTCTGCTGCCTTCTACTGGTATTTGGCGCTTTTATATAAGGCAACATAGACACTTTCATTATTAAATAAGAAACTCTTTTTGTAGTAACTGTAACCTGTCAATTATGCAATTTAACTTTATCCGTGCCGTTTATTCGAAAAGAAATTGTTTGTTTGTTTGTTTACGACCATTTCAGGTCACATAAATATTCGAGTTTATTTGCTATTCTCAAGGATATGCCTCAAACTCTCGTCCAATGGGACAGATAGAACAAGACAGCACAACAGATTTTAATATACAAAGAAGGAAATACACCCAGGGCAAAGGTGGGAATCGAACACACGCCTCTTTCTCTCCGCGCAGGGAGGCACCGGAGCCAGTCGATTTGACCGCTCAGCCACTGAGGCCCCGAAAAGAAATTGATTTTATAATAGTGCGATAAAGTTGCCAAAAGGTAACTCTAAGTGTTTCCATTTGGCTTTTCCATCGGTGATTTCCATTGATTTCTACGGAGGACTCGGAAATGTGTTTGGAAACGCATGGTAACCTCTGTCGCTCTAAACTTCGCCAAAATAACCTGTATATTCGCCAAAAAATAGCGTTGTGTTATTTTTTTTTTTTTTTTTTTTAAATTACGAAAAAGAAGGTTTCTTACAATAATTTGCAGATTCGCGGTCGGTTGGTTAACTGGAACCGTTAACTCGCCTCGTGGTGTTCTTTCGTTCATTCGACGTGCTTCTTTGGAGGTGACTTCTCCGGGTCGGGAGTCCGGCGACTCCTTTCCTGTTTTCCTTTATAGTTTTTTCCTTATTTTCCTGTATTTCCGCGGGTAGCTGTGCTGTTATGTTTTCTCTCTTTTAGGTGGTGTAAGTTGGTGTTTTTTTTTTTTCTCTCCTTTTCTCTGTCTGGTGTTCCTCACCTTCTCTCGTCTCTACTTCCCTGAGGTAAGCGTCATTTTGATTTTCTAAACTTTTAGTCCGCCGTCTGGTGGGGCTCACCCCGGTGAGCCATGGCGGATGATGATTTAAATGTATATACCTGTATCTGTGACTCCTTAACTCAAATAGATGCTAATTCGAATAATGGCGGCTCCCAAAATTTACACTTCTTATCAAAGCTGCTGACGGCTCCGGCCTCCCTAAAAACAAACCCAAGGACCTAAAACGTGAAACAGAGCAAACCATCTGAAATTACAAGGACATAGACACAATAAACTTTACAAGAAATAATTTCATTATAGCAAAAACGTTTAGTGCCTCCTGTGCCAAAGAAATAATGCTAAAAAAAGAACTTCTAAATCACCAAATCAAAGCCACCTTATTAAATGACGGAATAACTACTAGGTTCCTATTAAAAAATATCCCCATAGATGTCAAATTGGACGAGATAGCATCCGAGTTATATGATAGGGTCTTTACATCAGCGAACTAAGACGCTTTGTTCTCACTAGAGACGGTGGGAAACATCCGACAGAAACTGTTCTTGTCTCCGTGTACGGCACCAACCTTCCACCATCTGTTAAATTATGGTACACTTACCACAGAATTTCGCTATTTATCGACAGACCTCGGGCATGCAAGAATTGCCATAATTCAACCATACGACTAAGAACTGCAAAGCTAACACAACATGTGGCAATTGCGCAGAAGACCATAGTACCGCTACCTGCGGAAATGCAAAAAAAAAAAAAATATGCTTTATGTTCAGGAGACCACACTGCTTCGGATAAAAATTGCCATAAATATAAAGAAGAACAAACATTTTTAGAATTCAAATGCAGAAATTGCCTTTCATTCCCCGAGGCTAGACGCCAGTATAAAAGAGAAAATAAAGAGTCTTACGCCCATATAGTAAGAATAGAAAACACAGCGTCGGGTTCGCCCATCCAAATAGAAAATTATTTAAAAGAGGCCCTTAAAAAAATGGAAGATAAAATCCTCACCATGTTTGAGTCTCAAATGAAAATTTTCCAAGAGCACATCATCCAGTCGGTGGCCTGCATAAGCAACACCCTGGAAAATATTTCATCAAAACTTCATCCCAGCCCTCGCAGGAAAATCCCGTCTACCAGCCATATCAATACTGAAAAATTATCTACCTCCAACTCCATTAATCTAAATTCTGACAATGAAATGGACACTTCTTACATTTTCCATCATACTGTCCCTAATTGCTCAAATATTGTCAACTCCGCGGGTTTCCCGCCCCCCTCGGCCACATAGTTTCTTTTTCGCGCGCCTGGCGCTTGTGTTTTTTTCTCCCCTCGCTTTTGCTTTTTTCTCCCTGACTCCCCCCCTTTTTTGGGGTCCTCTGTGTTTTCCGTGGGGTTTTTTCTTTGTCAATTGAACTGCCGCAGCATTCTGAACAAGCGCCTTTTTTTTCCTCTCTCTCCCTTCAAAGATTGCAATATTTTCGTCCTCCAGGAAAGTTTTTTTTAAAGCTGAACCCTTTTCTTTTCCCAATTCAATCGTTTACCGTAGAGACCGTCTTAACTGCGCGGGAGGTGGCCTTATGACCATCGTCCCACGCACTCTTCCCTCTGCAGATATGAATCTAGAAAACCTCTGTTCTTCTGATATTGAAGTTCTCGGCACTAGTATCTGGCTCAATAAAAAAAAATTGACATCATCAATATTTACTCCCCCAGAGGTAATATTAGCAAACTTTGGTTAGAAAACCTTTAAAAAACTCTAAACTCCTCTTTTCTTATTTTCGGAGATTTTAATATCCACCACAGTTACTGGGGCAGTTTCATTGACTCAGTAACCTCTGATATTTTAGTCGACTGGATACTCAACCAAAACATTGGAATCCTTAACAACAACAAGCCCACTCACAGGGCTCCCTCCGGATCCCAATCCCTTATTGATCTCTCTCTTTGCTCTCTGGACTAGTTTCCCGAGATTAACTTCAATATTCATCCCGACCTCTTTGACTCAGACCATTACCCTATCATTATCGACATTTCTCACTTATCAAGCAACAGCTCCAACCATAATACCAATCCTAGATTTCGCTATAACTGGAATAACATTGAATATCATCTTAAAAATACCACAGCATCACTAATAACCTACCAAATATCCAATCATTTCTTAAAAACACCCTGAACCACAATAAAAGTTTTCAAAAATTACACACCCAAAACCTCCCTAGCTGGTGGACTAGCAAATGCAGCTTTTATTCAGGCCAGAAAAGGAAACACCTCCGGAGAGCAAGGAGAGATATCAACAAAGAACACTGGATTAAATATAAACTTTTTTCAGCCAAACTTTGCAAAGAGATTAAAAAACAAAAAAAAAAAAAATTACTGGGACAAAATTTGCCAAGATTTAGGCTCAAGCAAAGGCGCCTTTAAAATAATTAAATCTATCATTTCCAATAACACCTCCCATGATAAAACCAATTCCATTCTCAAGATTGACACCAACACCATCTCGTCCGCTATTGCTCAAGCCAACGCTTTCGCCTTACATTTTAGTTTTCGCAATTCTCCTCCTCACCTACCGATTGACTTCAGCACCAATAAAAATCCCAAACAAGAAAATCCCTTTTCTCTAAAAGATTTTAATTTAGCTATTAAACTTACAAAAAATACCTCCCCCGGCAAGGATGGCATCCCGGCTCGCATATACAAATGCCTTTCAGACGACCTAAAGGGTGCCATCCGTGAAAATCTAAATCGCATTTGGAAGAACGCAGAAATCCCAGATTCCTGGAAAACCGCTACCATCATCCCAATAAAAAAACCTCAAAAACAGACAGCTGACATTTCAGCTTTCAGCATACAGGCCCATTGCCCTCACTCCTGTCATCTCCAAGATTCTTGAAAGAATGATTCTCTCCCGCCTTATCACCTGGTCACTTAGAAGCAGAATTTTCAACACGAAGCACTTTGGTTTTTTCCCTTTCCGTGACTGCTCCGCCACAATCACCACTTTTTTTTGAAGATATCCAAACAATTAGAAAGCAAAAACTTTTTATTTTCTGCATTAAACTTGATCTCCAGTCCGTTTATGACTGTATATGGATTGATGGCCTCGCCCTGAAATTCATCAATTGCGGTATCAGTGGTAAAGTCGCCCACTGGATTCACAGTTTTTTTTTCAAATAGAAAAATCCAAGTTCGCTGGAGAAATTCTACTTCCCTGACTTGTTCTCTCAAGGCTGAAGTCGCACAAGGCTCAGTTCTTGCCCCTTTTCTCTTTATGATCTACATGCAATATTTCTTTGAATCCATCATGCCAGGCACCAAAGCCATCATCTACGCCGATGACATCTTGATATATGCCTCCGGCGAGACTCCCACTGCCGCGAAGAACAAGCTAGATAAATCTCTCCAGTCGATAGAAAAATGGTGCGAATATTGGAAAATGTCAATCGCTCCTGATAAGAGCTCTGCCATCAACCTGTCAAGAAAAAAGACTAACCCAAATCTCAATTTCATGCTTCAAGGCCGAATCATTCCCTGGACACAGGAAATGAAATGGCTGGGAATCATTTTTACTCCAAATTTCTTATTCGACAATCACATTAATTATATCAAGAAAAAAGCTTTCAACCGTATCAACTTCCTTAAATACATTGCCAATAACAATCTTGGAGCAAACTCAAAGAATCTTCTCATTATCGCTAACTCTCTCATCAGAAGCACATTGGAATACAGAGCAATCTTCTTCAGCTCAGCCAGTCGCTCCTCCCTGAAAAAGCTGGATACAGTATATCATTGTGCCCTACGGTGGGCCCTGGGTCTCCCTCGGTGGACTCCCATACCTCTCCTTTTCCGCGAGGCGGGCACCTCTAGCCTTTGGGATCGTCGCACAGCTGCAGTACTTAAATTGGGACTCTGCCACATCGCTCCTAGGCGAATGTCTCCTCTTCATAAAAAAACTAACCAAAGACAAACCATTGCCTACAAAAAGAAGGACAACCACTATATTTTTCCTATCATCTATGACTGTTTATCTAAAAATCAAATTCAACCATCTAATATAATAATCAAAAAACTTACAGAAACCTCAAACGATGCCAATAATCTTACCATTATCACCGAAGGTCTAAAATTTCAAAGCAAAGACATTAATCCAATTACTGCGAACTCTTTTTTCAATGAATATATCAACTCTCATCTTGTTAACAATATTCTTATCAGCACAGATGCTTCTAAAAACAACTCATCAACCAGCGTCGCAGCGTACAACCAGAGCACTCAAGAGGAAAAAGCTGCGACTATCTGCAAAAATACCTCCGTTTTTACTGCTGAAGCCATAGCAATAGCCTTCGCAATATCCGAATTTATCTGCGGAAAAAAAAACTACACCATATTTTCTGACAGTAAATCTAACCTAACTGCCCTTAATCACTTTTCTATCAAATCCAGCTCCGCAACCTACTTACTCATCGACTCCATCACGGAAGCACTCAACAAAGCCTCCTCAATTAAACTAATTTGGTGCCCAGGACATCAAGGAATTTCTATCAACGAAAAAGCAGATAACCTTGCTAAAAACGGACCCTTCAACTATTCCTTCCATCAGGAAATCTCAACTGAAGACGTTATCTCTACCATCAAAAATGACATTAAAAAGAAAACAGATGAAGACTGGCTCAAATGCAAATATTACCAAAACTTCAGCTATCTTACTTCCATAAATTATTACATTAATTGGATTCCTAACCGCAAAATGAATGTTCTGCTCACTCGCCTCCTCACTAAAACCCTGCTTCTCAACACCATGCTTCACCGTATTAACAAGAACATTTCTCCTATGTGCTCCTCCTGCAAACAACCGGAAACCCTGCTTCTCAACACCATGCTTCACCGTATTAACAAGCACATTTCTCCTATGTGCTCCTCCTGCAACCAACCGGAAACCCTGGATCACTTCCTAATGTTCTGTACTCGCTTTGCTCGTCTCAGACATTCTGTTTTCCTCGCTCGGTCTCCCTCTCCATGGTTGTTCCATTCATCAAGTCATCTCAGCCATTTTTTCACGTCGCTCGGCAACTCAAGCCTTTTGCGCTTTCCTCGTCCGTTCAGGACGATTTTAATAATTTTTTTTTTTTTTGGATCTCCTTGCTCCCCCCCCCCCCCCCCGGAGTAGTCGCCGCCATCTTCGGTTCGCCTAAAACTCTCCCTGTCGGGATATAAGCCGCCCCCTTGGGTTAGGCAAAAATCCCAAATACCTTCAACAATCAATCAACGAAAAAGAAATATTATTTTTAATAGCCGTTACTTTATTATTGCTTAATTTTTGCCCCCGTGTGCTCCTTCTTTTATATTTTTCTGCTCTGATTTTGCTGTTCTTTTGCTTGTAGATATTCTTAACTTATTACTAATAATCAGAGATTGAGTGTTTTGGTTAAATAATGCTCATCTGAAGAATCATCCTGGTGATTTTATATTTTTTATTTAATTTGTTTCTATGTTATTATACTTGTTTCTCAATCCATGAATTAATAATTCGAGAAAAAAAAAGATTGAATTACGATGTTATTTAATTCATGTATTACGAAAATGAAATCCTTTGAATAGTAAATACCAGTAGTACATTTTGTTTTACTGCCTGATTAATGCCACCTCATCGTCTAAATTTAAAAATCGGTGCTCCAATAATGCTTTTAAGAAACTTAAATCCATCATAAGGACCCTGCAATGGAACACGTCTTATTGTAAGAGGACCAATGCGCAATGTTTTGGATTGCGAGGTGATCTCTGGGTAAAATGCTGGATCAAAACTTTTCATTCCACGGATTGAACTGTCGCCCTCGGATTCAAACTTACCTTTCCAACTTAAGAGAAGACTATCAGACTATCATTTTGTATGACTATTAACAAATCTCAGGGACAACATTGAAGAAAGTCGGAATTTATTTGCCTCAGCTGGTTTTCAGTCATGGAATGCTTTATGTTGCTTTTTCAAGATCAACATCTTTGAACGGTGTTCGTGTCTTGGTGAAAGATATGAAGAAGCAAGGTAGACTTCTTAATGGCACAAATAAAGTATTTACCAAAAATATTGTATACAAAGAAGTTCTCCAATAATCAAGCACTGTGCCCAGTATTCAATTTGTTGCCTACCTTTGACTCTATTGATCTGTTATTCAATTTTTAATTGCATATGGTATAAAGATTATCATGTTGTAATATTTGGCTTTGAACATGTTGTTCAAACTCTTATTAAGAAACAGGCTGATGATGCTAAAATGGAGATCAGGGAAAGGACTGATACCTGTGTAATGAAAAAAACCCCTGATCGTTGATATTTTATAGGAAGCTCCCAGGTGTCGGGCAAAAATGCCAATTGCATATACTATAGCGATGCTCAAGTTTTATTCTTTGGCTTTGAACATGTTATTCAAACTCTTATTAAGAGACAGGCTAGTGATCCTAAAATTGAGATCAGGGAAAGAGCTGATACCTAGGTAAGGAAAAAAAACCCTGATCGATGATATTCTAGAGGAAGCCTCCAGGTGTCAAGCTTGAATGTCGCTAAAGGCCCAATGTTCAATATATAAAGATATTTACAATTCATGAAAGCTAAAAGTTTGCTCTTACCACTTCATGATTACAGTCGTAATGATTGCCAAGGAAGTAATTTATGGATGTTAAGAGT
Source organism: Octonoba sinensis (assembly GCA_038502835.1). Lineage (NCBI taxonomy): Eukaryota > Metazoa > Arthropoda > Arachnida > Araneae > Uloboridae > Octonoba > Octonoba sinensis. The sequence continues at coordinate 15,656,628 of CM076598.1, read as the reverse complement.
GCAGTTCTAAGCTTTTCTGCTTATTTAGAGCTATTCTGGCTATTAAATGTAATTTTTACTTTCTTCTCTAGGCAAAATAAATAACTGAATATTGGATTTGTGAAATTTTCCAACTTTGGATGTATATACCTGTTTTAAGAGGCGCTGAACTCGTTTTGACCATTTTTGAAAATGTCTATATGATCAGTTTTTTCTTTTCTTGTCAACTCTAATTCAAAACCTTGCAAAGACTAAAATTTAGTATACATATGGACGTTGATGGAAAGTGGTTTGCTGATTAGTTTTTAGCATGAATCTATTGGATGGGGTGGGAGCAATCAAACTTTTTTCTCCTGAAGCAAAAAGATTATCTCGCAAGAAGTAATTTCAGAAAATTAGAACAAAGAAAGAGGGAAGTAAGGGAAAAATCTTTGGGGCCCGTCACGTTGGTAGGGTGAGTTAAGCAATGGAAGAGGTTTATTCTGATTAGGGTGAAGGGCCTGCGACTCAGTATTTTCCCAGGGCCTGCATAAGTTATTGGAGACCCTATGTATAGTGGATATGCTCCAACCAGACCACCCTTGTTAAATAGAAATTTGAATAAATAAAGAATCTTTTCCGGGACCATGTTTTTTCTCAAAAAATATTTAATCAAATTGAAATATTTAAACTTCTAGAATCTTTTATTAATGTATAATACATGCGCTATATATATTGCATGTGGACCAAAATTGTGTATTGACAGAAGATGATTATTTTGATGAAGTTTCTTATTATAGTGTGGTACTAAATAGGAACCCACATGGGACAGTGACATCCCTTTTTCCACCAGAGTCATTTTATCTTGACATTAATTATTTTATGAAAGGCCCTAGAAACTTTCAAAGCTTTACAGTACGTATAAAAAATAGATACACAAAATTTATGATTAGACTTCATTTGATTCAATAAATATTACATGTAACTTAATTATAAGTAATTTTTTCATTGCAAATTTAGTTTAGTGTTGTAAGGGTTTAAAAAATTAACGAAATATTTATTTCGATTATTATTAATCTATTATGATGATTCGATTATTATGATTCTATTTATTTGAAAATATAAAAAGCGCTTGAAATGAAAATAAAAAATTATTACGGAGACGCTCACAGTCTTCTGAATTATCTAGTATTTTTATTTACTATACGATTTCAGCATTTTGCTGTAGGAGGCAAAGTTCGTTAGTTTTCGTCAGTATGGTTGCTATTCTGAAAACTGTCGCCAAGCTCGATTTTCATTTTAAATCGATATAAATACAAGAAAACGCAAAATTTTTCTAAAATATTCTAGCAATCAATACATAATTGAAAAACACGTCATATGCAACAAAAATTGGAATGATACTTGCAGTTGATTTTGATTTATTATGTCAGTACACTTTCCTTGGCGCCAAACCACTACGGACAACAGCCTTAAGGCTGCTCTTCAGTCAGAGTTTCAAATCTTCGAAACCGTTAACCTACGGGAAAAGTTGGACTAAGTTTTAGAAAGTTCCTTTGAAGTTTTCGAGTCCGGAATTTTTTTGAGTATTTTTCAAGCCTATATCTCGGTCTTTTAGTTTTTACTTTTTTAAAATATCACTTACCGTATTTTTAAAAAATCGTTAAAAAATGAATTTTGGAAAAAACGTGGTACTGTTAGACGTTTCGCTCTATAAAATATTTTCAAAGCATGTTACCGAAATTTTAAAAACAACAAGACCAGCAAAACATTTCCAGCTTTCTTTTGAGCTTTTGTTTGAAATAATGCAAACATTTTTAAAGACAAAAAAATCCGTCCAAAGTTTGAAAATATTTCCAAAAAAAGCTCGAAATTCCTATAAGCCACGCCTCCCACCGCTTCCCATGCAAGGGGGCATGATTTACGAGGTCGATTAGCTTAATGACTCTCACTCCGGGAAGCATTGCTGCTTCGGATTCGAACAATGGGGAAAGTGTAGTCCCCTCTACAGACCCTCAAACCGGCCAGACACAGAAGACAGACCACATGTTTTTTCGAAAGGGAAGAAAATTGAGAGCTTTTTGGAAGAAGTTTGGAGGAGCTATGACTTATATGTAATCCTTTATATGGGCAAATTCCTGTTCCCACGGTACTATAAAAATATTTTTCACGAATTAAATGTTTGTACAATTGGGGAAAAAAAATATTTTTTTAAAAATGTAAGCTTGAAAAAATTACTGCTCTTTAATTAGTAAATCAAATGAGAAATTATTTAATGTAAGTAATTATTCATTTGTAGGTTATTGATTTAATTTTCTTCTACACAATCCATTCTTCTTTTCTTCAAAAACTTTCTGAAGAGAAAAGCGTTGCCTTTACTCCCCCCCCCCCCCCCCCGCCCTCTTAAAGACAACTGTGTATGCCACAGATATAACTAAATTGAGCGAGATAGAGTTTTTTTGTTTTTTACTGAAGGAATAAAGGAATGATAAACTTTAAATGTTTTCGTAAATTAAAAAGATATTTTTGAGAAAATGAATGTAATTTCAAAATTTTATATTGGCCTCTTTCTGAATGCAATGTTTCAATAATTTCTGTTTTAGAAACCGAAAAAAAAAATAAATAAATTTTGATTAAATAAACCAACATCTTCCGGTGGAGCTGGAATTTTGAAAAACAAAATTACATATAAAGGTCGACAGCTGGGGGGGGGGGGGGGGGATACTAACAACCTCCTTTCTTTCTTTTATTTCCTTTTTTTAATGATTTTTTTTATGCCATTCGTAACATTTATTAGCCTTCCCTTTCATAAGATTTTTCCATCTTTCGATATATTTTACTTCTTCTTATCCTACTTTTCCGTAAAAGTAAAAAAAAAAAAAAAACAACGAAAGAAGGCTAATGTATCAGATCACAAGAATATCGTTAAAAATAGGAAAAAGTCATAAACAAGTGAAGTAAATAAATACACATTGAAAAATTAAAAAAAAATTGAAAGTAGGGGTTTGAGATGGGGTAATTGTGTCTGTCGGTCTGTCTCTCCCCCCCCCCCCCCGTGAGGGCAAGCCCTCGGGGGCATCTAAAAATCCGATGCGCCAGACAATGGCAGGTGCGGGGGAGTTCTGGGTGCGCATGTCTCCCCTCCCCCCCCCCCCCCCCCCAATAACTTTTGAAGGAATTGTCCGATTCGAGAGATTTTTTTTTCCCTGCATTCGAAAGATCTTGGCGAGGACATCTCATTTTCATATTTTACTTTTTGATTTGAACAATTTTTCGTTCAATTTTGAACAGTTCAAAAATTCTGAACATTTTCTTTCTGAACAGCGACTTTTTCCCGAAGCAAAGTATGCAAATTCTGGGCAGAAGATCCAAGTTCCTTTGGACAAGCGTATTGGAAGGAGCTCTCGGCGTGAAATATTTTTTTATCCACTCCGAATTTCATAGTTCAGAAAAAAAAAAAAAAACCGACAGCGCCTACGGGAAAATTTCAGTCGTATACAAATCCTGAGCTAACCAACCGATTAACTTAAAATGAACTTTATCGGAAAGATGTTATGACGTAGAACATATACAGTGGAAATCCGCCATTCGTACTTGTCCCTCAATTCGTACGGCGCCAGGGGTCAGCTGGGTCGCCAGTTTAGCTTTTTTTAAGAAAAAAATCGAGAAATTATGCTCGTTTTGAACTCGTCTAGAAGTAATTTGTTTCGCGTTTTGGATTTTTTTTAAATTTTAATACTTTTTGAGATTTTACTGACAATTTTAGCTTTCTAAGGGGGCATCTAGAGGAAGTGGTTGAAGAACTTTCTTCTTCAGAGGAGGAAAGTAGTAAGAAAAGCATTTACTTTGCAGAAATTAAAGAGCTGTGTTATTCCTGCAAGAAAACGCAGAGAGTAATGGGAAAACAGCATCCCAACACTGCTGTGGTCAACAGCAATGTTGGGATGCTTTGTTCAACGACAATGTTATTGGCCATTTTAGAAAAATTCTGAACAATCGTCAAAGCCAGACAACATTGGACAGGTTTTTAGGGAAAGAAGCCCAAGATTCTTCTAGTGCAAAAAGAAAGGACAACAGAAAGGGAGAAAACACTTGAAGGGATATTACCTGATGTTTTTATAGAAGGGGCCTCCTCTTCCTCCTCCAGCCCTTTCATTTCCTCATCTCAACATTCCACATATGCCATCAGCTCACCTCAGTACAAGCAAAGTGCAGTTAAATTTTAATTTATCTATAATTTCATGTACAGGACTGTACATTTGTTTTTCATAGGTTTAAATAAGCAGCCATCTGTGTGTCTGGACCGGATTAATCCAATTTACACTGTATTTTATGTGAAAAAATAATTCGCTATTCGTACAAGTTGCGATTCGAGCTGCCTCCTGTAATGAATTGTGTGCGAATAGCGAGGTTCCACTGTACAGTACACTTCCTCGGGGAATGGCGAAAAGCATGGGACATTGTTTAGAAAACAAACCACATGTTTCTTTTCCTGAATCGCAAAAATTATTTTCTTCACAGTTCACATGACTAAACTAAATACAGTGGAACCTCGGTAGCTCGACGCGCATATAAGTCGACTAACCCTTGGTAAGTCGACATATCCCTCCCCTAATGGTTGGCCCAATGCTAATTTCAATGGGCGAAAAACTCTCTAACTTGACACACAATTTTCAGAAACCCCTGTAAGTCGACCTCCATTTTGTATTCTTATTAACTTTTTCCTCCGGTATTTTTCCACGGTGCACAATTCTGGGAATTTTACAGCGGTGTTTTTTCATCAATAAATGAATTCTTTTCTTGAAAGTGTTCCTAGAAAATTTCCTTATTCCCCTTGTACCTTTCTACAAACACGAGAAAAAAGTTAATTGCAAATTAGCAAGCCTAATAGTGTTGGGGAATTTGTTTTCTCTTCAGAGGGAAAAGCAAACAAAAATTATGGATTTTTTTCTCATGAGGTATTTTGATTTAATGTTTATATATTTATTTATTTGTAACGTATTAACTTTTCAAAATAATAATAGATAAAAAATAAACGAGAATAATTTCGTACACTGGAATTCACTCTTATAACTTGAATGGCAAGTAAATAACAATACAGACTAATATCAGCGATTGAAGTTACGGAATCTCGGTAACTTGACACCTGCTTATCTCTAAGGCCCGCGACTTTTTTAACCTTTTGAGTTTAGCCCGCAGCTTTCCAAAGGCAGCCCATTCCTGGTTATGCAATGTTTGCTGTGTGGCACTACGAAATAATATCTTATTAGCTAAGGAATAAAAATGGTTTGGTTGTTTCTCATCCATAAGCTTAATTCTTTGCATTGCAACACGGGCTCCTTGTAACTCTGAAACACGTGTCCGCAATTTTTGATTATGTTGACGTTTTATTCTTTAGCTTCGCAGCTCAAATGAGGACAAATTATTTCTCTACATTAAATTTATGCATGCGAACTCGCGTCATTAAAGAAAAAGAACTATGTCTCTTATGCAAAATTTCTGTATACGATTTAAGTCAGGGGTTCCCAACTTTTTTTTTCCTAGCGAAGCCCTTCTAAAACTCGGAAAGAAATTGGCGAATCCCTTTGGTAGTCCTTAGTAAACGGGTAGGAAAACAATAAAATTTGCTTGCACATTCATTTTTCAAGCTTCACAACAGTTCATAACAAGCAATGAAACACAATCCTTAAAATATCTAAATGGAAATAAAAACTAACATAACAGCTACAATAATAATAATAATATTAGTAATACAAGCATTTTAAAAGTTAATTACTTATTTTTATTATTTGTTCTTTTTGTATAATTAATAGTAGCAGTAAACATACGAATTTGCAAAAGCTCTGTTTTTAGTAATTATTTCCTCGATACTGTGAAAAAGTTGTGGAATAGCGGAATGACACCAGAAATATAAGTAAAAAAAAATTAGAGTCAATCAATAAATATCTTAGGGTTCCATTCCCACGTTGAAATATACAAAATTCGCAACAGTTATGGAAATTTACAGAAATATTGGGAAATTTACATGTTTTCAAATTTTCATTGAGATAGAGCAGGAAAATTGGAATAAAGTATTATTAAAATGTGAGTACAAAACTTGAAATTAAAATATCTTCCTTCGCACTAGCGTGGAAAAAGTGAGAAATGGTAGTAGAAACATAACTCTAAAATTAATCTAGATACCTTTTGATCAATAAACCACTTCACGATCCAAATTTTCAAATTTACCCAATGCAGAAATAAGTGCATTTCAAATTTTATGCGTATAGTTCCTATGCCACACAGAAAACAATTTTATACAAAAAAAAAAAAAAATCATTTTTAATCTCCGTTCTAATATGTATGAACATTTTTAATTTTGTTTTTTGTTTTGCGTTAGCAATTAAAAATCCAGCTATTGCAATATTATATTCGCGATTTGAAATTTTTCCCCTGAAAAAAAAAAAATATCAACCATTTCCAATAACTGGGTTTGAGCTTAATAATTACATTTTCTGATAGGCATGTGAACCCGAATTGTTCATTTTCTCTGTCAGATTACTAATCACTACAATATGGATGCCTTTTCTTTCAAATGGTAAATTTTTTCTTGAATTTTGAAGGTTAATATGACGGGATCTCAATATGCATTAAATTGAACATTGATTTTAGACTTTGAGTCACCATATGACATTTATTTTTTCATTATTATTATTTTTGTTGTTGTTAATATTTTTTTTTACGAAAATGAGAGAAATCCGTTCGTGATGCATGAAAAATTTCAGAATTTAAAAGTTATTGTCTCATTTTTTAACTGTATGTTACATTTCTGCAAATTTGTATTTTGTAATGAAATTTATCTCAACGAATCTTTTTATTTCGCACATCCCAGAAAACACAAAACAAACAAACATGACAAGGAAAAGAACTATGTAGAATTCATTTCAGAAGATAATTCCATACATTACAGGTTTTGCATTTGAATAACTGAATTTGTCACTAAATCTTCTTGTCATTTTTTTTGTGCATGTACATTATTTTCAGTTTATTCACTGTTAATCATGTACTTCCGTCTTCAAGTTTCAAAAGGTATATTGAAACATTTTTTGAAGTATATACTCCGGAAACTGTTTTTAAATGCTCTGTAGATGGACTTCCTTTATTTACTCCTTATTATTTTAACCAGATGTACTTATCTCCTTTTGCGTAAATTATATCCTTCGGGAAAACCGTTGTCATTTTGAGTCGCATCGCATATTGAATCTTTATTGGCTATATTCATTTTTGTTCTATGCTGCTTCAGTTTGAAGTGCGATCTTCCACGCTCCTCCGTTTTTATTTACTGGATAATAAATACAGACAAGCTCGCACATGAAGAATCGGCACAGAAGAAATGATGCAAATGCGCGTCTCAAGCCCCTCCCCCCTCTCCCCCTTGTCGATGTGCCCCGTCTGTTCCGTATTTGCAGTTGTAAAATTGGCAGCCCTCACCTCAACCTGCAACCATACAAACTTTATCTCGATTCAACAAGTCTTGGTAAAAAGCTGTCGCCCTGCGAGGTCTTCTAATGGTGTTTTTGTGCATTCAATCATAAGAGAAAACCAGGAAAACTCTCAACTTACTTCTCGATAAGTATTAAATAGAAATTATCACAGCAACCACCTCAGCTCGCTTATCGAAGCAACGTTTGTTGCCAGGATAAGAAATTGGGACTTCTGGTTCCGATTAATATCGCCGCCCCAGTAGTCGGGCTGCCATTTTGAAAGCTTGAATACATTTTGCGCAGGGAACTGGAGCAGAGTTATTAATATTATTATCATTATTATTATTTATGTTAATTTATTTTTTTGAGTTGCTATGCTACAACTCCCCTCCGAATCTTATGTTATAGTTTCAAGTCCACTCCAGCTCCATTCACTGCTCTGAATAGCTTTTAATGGCAAATACAATATTTATCGCTTTCGTTTATTCAGTGTATTACGGAAAAAATTTAAAAGTCGTTTAAACCCTAATATTTCAATAAATATTTCGTACATAATGAAGGAAAAAAGTAATAAATAAATGCACTCGGAAAAAAGGCCACTGTTTCAAAACAGCCATTGCCAACCATTTGCTTATTTTCTTTCTTTTTTTCCTTTCTTCCCTGCCTTCTTTTTCTTCTTTTTTTTTTTTTTTTTTTTTGGTGAATTTGTAATTGCCGCATACTTTTGCAACAGCGAAAGTATGTTATGCACATCCCCAGTTTCAAGTTCGTGATTTAATTTTGCTGAGTAATATATATTTTACAACATACATACGTAGATACTCATAGGTGTGCGTGCGGGGCTTAGAGATACCATTGTACCCCCATTAGCAAATAAACATGAAAGCTAATTACAAAACTGGCAACCTCTTTCGCGTTTGTATTCAATAGATATGCTTCTTTGCGTTTAATTTGTCATAAGTTTCCCTGGAGATGCATCTGGGACCCAAATCTTATGGGCAGGGCCGGCCTTATCAGTGTGCAAAGTACAAAGGCGCCATCATCTTGGGGGCGCCTCAGCGTAAGAGCAAAAAAAAAAAAATAATCCGTGTTTCATAAAATTAGTTCAACAAAATTCTAGTTGTCTTCACGTTAGCAGACCCAATGACAGTGACTCCTATCAGATACTCCATCTTTCAAGTGAAAGAACTTAGCGTCAAAATTCACTTGTAGCGATGGTACTATACCTACTGTGGTGCTTGATAGAGATGATTAGATGGTACCAATCCCTGTGAACCACACTAGGTCTTCAATTACGAGAAGCCAACGGCAGCCCATTAGAAATAAAAAAAAAACATTATTTGTTTCATGTATGTAATTATTAAAGTTTTCAAAGTAATTGAAAACGCAATAAAATTATACACAATTTGAATTTATATTATTTTAGTTTGTATGATGAAAGAGGGCTAGGGGCGACTATTTTTATAAAGTCCAAGGGCGCCGAATACCGTCGAGCCGGCCCTGCTTATGGGTGTTTTTTGGTACCCTCTTTAGCACAGTAGCGCCCCCCCCCCCCTTGCTAAAGCTCTGCGCACGCTTATATAAACACATATTACTTGACTACATATTGAAGTGCCAATGAAGCGGAACTACACAGAAAGTAAAGAACCATTGAAAACGTTCTTTTGTCAGAGAAAAAGAAAACCAGGATGTTTTATTCGAAAAATGATTCGGGGATTTTATTTTAAATGACAGAAATATAAAGGAAAGAAATAAAATGAATGTGAGGGTCTCATCATATTGATCAAGTATTCAATATGCAATAATTAGCAAAACATAATTGAAGAAGTGTATATAAATAAATAAAATAAAATGCAAAATAACTAAATAAATTATATAAAATAAAGAAAGAAACGCAAACATTCACATTTAGTTTCAGAAAAGAAAAATAGAGTAGTGGAGCTTAACAAATCTTCATTTGCTACTCCTGTTTCGAGCAAAACTCGTTGCTTAGGTTACCTCTTTTCTTATTTATTCATTTAATTTTAATCATACTAACGCAAAAATTTCTGCTCTTAAATTAAGCTTTATACAAGAGACGAATTAGCGCTCTTTATGTAACAATAACTGAGAACAGCATTGAGCAAGTTTTCGCTAAATAATTTTTTTTATTTATTTATTTATTTATTTATTTTTTTTTTTTTTTGAATATCAAGCAATTTATCGCAAATTTTGATTGATCAATTTGTACTAAATTAGGTCTAGAAGCAAGTTCTCAGAAAAACAAACCTTCATTTTAAAAGTATCGTTTACATTTTCATTTTTACAGCACTAAATATGCAATTTACAAACAATTCGGGAGAACGAAAAAAGGGTAACAATATTTTTTCTTTTCGTTTCAACTCTCAGCCACAGAGAATTATTTTGGAACCGGAAAAAGAGCAACGTTGTGTAAGTAGTAGAAAACACGTGCATGCCGCTAGCGAAATACTAGCGTCTCTAGCTAATACACTCACTGCAGGGGGTCTCGGCCTGAAGTGGCAGGTCAATTATGGGGGACAGTAGACCCTTCTTCCAAGAGCTATCGTACATTTCATTGGTCGTTGAAATGTCAATCACTTGAGGTTGACACACTCCCCTCATGCCCTTCGAAGGCCATCTTAAGCCTAACTACGAAATTTTTTCTGACTGAAGAGCAGCCTTAAGGCTGCGTGCCTACCCTAATTTGCTCAACTGCAACTTCAATTTTAGCCAATAGATGGCGCAGAATTTCACACCTTTCAGGGGGGGTTGGAAAAAGATCGGTTCTTCCGAACCCCTTTTTCCTCCTTTTTCACACTAGGGGGTAAAGAGGGGCTAATAGCTGTCCTGTTAATATCAATGGTCACCGCGGATCTCCCGTTTACCTTGAAGGCAGAGTCATAAATGCAGCTGCGTGCTTTTGTGAATCCAACTTCCAAGAAAAGAACCTCGGGATACTTTCTACCCCATTCTTATTCTACGCTCTTCCAAAAAAAATGTTTTTCAACTTTTCAGAAATTATCTCCAATCAAATATATATATATAAAACCAAATCAAATATTTGGTTTTAAAGTTTCAAAATCAGATTAATATGTTTTTTATCTGCATAAAATAAAATTATTCATGAAAATGTATTTGCGCTATTATTTAGGGGCACTTTTTTTCGATATATTTTTGGCTCTCCTCCTCCTTTTGTCACAAAATGTCAAACTTCATTATAACCCCTACCCCCTTTTATCACATGTCGCGCTACAATACATAAGCATATATACTTGCAGTTCACAAAGAAAGCACTGCGCTATAGATCACGTTTCTGATTTTATTTTTGAACTTTTAGTGACGTTTGTGAGCATAATAATAATTATGATGATTACATGTGTACTTAATTTGTATAAAGTGAGCTTAGGTTTACAACAAAAAGATAATATGTTTTACTGTTCTACCCTAATTAATTGTTTGAATTCTGAAAAAATAACCGACGCAATTTTACCCTAAAAGTAAATGCCTAATAAAATTTCCTTTTAAGCTTTTAACAAGAAGTAAATTTAAATCTTAGTAAGCATCGTTGTTTGTGATACAAAATGATCAATAAAACTTTATAATCAAATTATGGAAATAACAAAACTTTAAAAATAAATTTAATTTATTGAGGTGCGAGAATTACCCGCATTTGTGTATTTATCAAATTTTTTTTTATCATACTTGAGTGCTTGAAAATTACATTCTTTTGAAAAGTATATGGTTTAAGATGTAGATAGAATATTTTTGTGTACAAAACATTTTGAGATCCAAAAAGAAAGAAAAAATATGAATTTTTTACCGAACAATCAAAATAACTTTGAACTCACTAACTGCAACTTAAAACTAATTTTTCTTCATTATTCATGAAATGTAGCAAAAATAATGGACTAATACGAAATTACGAACAAATAAACACAGAAACACCACGCGGAAAACATATCAAATTCACAAGGAATTTTATTTACTTCCATAAGTCATAAGTTTTTCTGCTGAATTCATATTTATTTTTTTGCTAAAATCTATAAATTAGCTTTTGTACTTAAATGTTATCCTTAAGTTATGATTAATTTCATGTCAGAATAGTCGCATTATGTGAACGTGCAATTAAAAAAATTGTTGGTAGTATTTTTTCAGCAAGCACAAATGAATAAAAAATGACGAATACATTGGACTCTCCTTTCAAAAAGAATCATTCCCTTTTATTAAGTCACCCCCCCCCCCCCCCCCGTCATGTCATCTCGCCTAAATTCCAAACCAGTTCTTCGATACTATTTCAGTTAACGATTAAACGTCATTAACGGATGCTTCTTGATTTAAAACTGCATTTTAATTCATATTAATTTACAAAAAAAAAATAATAATAATAACCGTAAGTTACATTAGCAGCAACTTATGTTTCGTTTTTTAAACGTGAGAACAGTTACTTTCGAATTTTAGAGGTTCGTGAGTAGAAAAAAGTTTTAAATACTAGGTAAAGAACAATATACTATAAAATGGCATTACTGTAAATTCTGTATTGAAAATTTTAATGTATTTTTCTTGTTACAAAATCGGGGATCTGAAGCGGAACGGGGGGGGGGGGGGCAGTGAAGCATTCAGATTTTGCTCGAACCTGGAACGGGGCCGAGGAAAGAAATTTGTTGTGCTCCACTAATCCGGTTTTATGTTTTTGTTTTATTTTTTTTATCACATAAAATAATAAACTTAAAAGCAGGTATAAATAATATAATTTATTAGAATTATTCGGAGCACGGAGAAGAACCGGAGCAAAAATTTAGAAGTCGGAGAGGAGCAACTCAAAATAATTGGCTGCTTAAGATTCTTGCTCAAAATCTGTATTAATTGAGTAATTTAAACTCCATATTAATACCAGAATAGAAAAATTTGATGTGGACTTTCTTTCATAACGTGTATATCTTCCTTTAGTTTTTTCCTTTTTTAACTTATTCGCAAACTGCTCACACAATTTCAATAAACTGTGTCGTCCATATCACATAATTTTTGTAAATTTTTCAAAGTTTTGTACATTTTTATCAAAAATACTGCCAACAGTTTTTTAATGGCCGGTAATAGTTCAAAAATTTAAAAATTTGTGCGGATAATTTATGGCCCTTAATTGTAACTAATATATTTTTTTACCTAAATGCAATACATTTTGTTTTCAGATCATTGTTTTAAAAAGTTACACAATCAGTCTAACGCAGCGTTTCTCAACCTTTCAGTATTCGCGGCCCAATTTTCTATCATAATTTTCATCGCGCTCCCACTTACCATAAAATGTATACAACAATACTGTATATTGAGTACTGATTCTGTTTTTGAATTATTTTTAACTTACCGCCAAAACAAGAGTAAAAACGAGTAATTTAGTAATAAAATTAATTTAGTAATAAATCACTATTTCAATTTTGGGCATTAGTAGATTATGATCTTTCTGCACTAAACACAAGGGCTTTTCGCATTCTATTACCATTTTGTGCAACTGGATTTTCTGCTGTGACTTTTTTGAAGTCAAACTCTACATCTCGGCTAAATATAGAAACGGAGGCACTGAAGGTGGCTGGCTATTAGGGTGGGTCGAAAAAAAGTAATGTTTTTTTTTTTTGAAACGCTATACCGCGGAAAACTTGCCTCTGGGGCAGGTAAGTAACATGCAAATTAAAAAACCGATTTTTATTGAACCCCTAGCTAGCGCATTGTACATTTAAAATTTCGATTTTTTTCGAAAATCAAGTCATTTTACAAGTTTTTTCGCAGAAGTCAGCCATTAATATTTTTAACTGCTATAGCGAAAATCATTTATCAAAAGGGTTGAAAAGCACCTAAAAAAATTCAAACAGTCAAAATCTTCCAATTTGCGATAGCGCAAAAGACTCAAAAATCGGTAAATTATTGCATTTAAGGTACATACTAACACCTTATGGTGAAAGGCATGCTGAGTTATGTGTTAATAGCCCATTTCTTTCCTTTTTTTTTTTTAACTTTGCACTTCAATTCATTGTAATACAATAGCGTTCCCCAGCCGGTGGTTCGCGTGGTGTCGGAAGGGGGTTCGCGAAAATAATATTGCAATGGGGAATTTTTAATTGCTAACGTACAAGAAAAAGTTAAATAATAAATTTACATACGTAATAGGACGGAGTGTAAAAATGATTTTTTTAAATAAATTGTTTTTCCGATAATGCATAAAAGTTGTAGACTGGCATAGGAAGCATTCGTACAAAATTTGAAATGCCCTTATTTCTACTATTGTCTGATTTCGAAAACTTGAATCACAAAGTGGTATCGGAAGAAATTCCTTGATTAATTTAAAATTTTGAACGTATATATTTCTCCTACCATTTCCCACGTTTTCCTCACCAACGCGAAGAAAAAGATGTTTTACAAAAAAAGTTGGAAACCTCTGTAATAGAATGACAATATGAAGGAGTGTGCAGCGACTGACTATGCCAACGCGGGCAATAAAGAACTTTCCCTAGTGCGCCAGTTGGCGAGAAAACTGTAACTGTATGGACTGTCTCAAAAAGCTCTCCACATGTGATTCTCAACAGTCACTCTGTAGTCTGTGCTGTGCTTGCGTGCACGCGGTTCGGTTTGATAATATTATATAGACATTTTTTTTTTTTTTTTTTTTTTTTTTTTTTTTTTTTTTTTTTTTTTTTTTTTTTTTTTTTTTTTTTTTTTTTTTTTTTTTTTTTTTTTTTTTTTTTTTTTTTTTTTTTTTTTTTTTTTTTTTTTTTTTTTTTTTTTTTTTTTTTTTTTTTTTTTTTTTTTTTTTTTTTTTTTTTTTTTTTTTTTTTTTTTTTTTTTTTTTTTTTTTTTTTTTTTTTTTTTTTTTTTTTTTTTTTTTTTTTTTTTTTTTTTTTTTTTTTTTTTTTTTTTTTTTTTTTTTTTTTTTTTTTTTTTTTTTTTTTTTTTTTTTTTTTTTTTTTTTTTTTTTTTTTTTTTTTTTTTTTTTTTTTTTTTTTTTTTTTTTTTTTTTTTTTTTTTTTTTTTTTTTTTTTTTTTTTTTTTTTTTTTAAATAAATTTTTTTCCGATAACAAAAAATTTTAGCGGGCAAAACTTTCCCAAAAAAGAAATCCTTTTTTTCCTTTTTCTTTTTTAAAACAACACTTTAGGGGGAAAAAACCGGCTTTAAAATTTTTCCCCCCCCCTTTTTAAAGGAAAAAATTTTTTAAAAAAAATTTTGAATGAATGCGGGAGTGTGCAGCGACTGACTATGCCAACGCGGGCAATAAAGAATTTTCCCCTAGTGCGCCAGTTGGCGAGAAAACTGTAACTGTATGGACTGTCTCCCCCACATGTGATTCTCAACAGTCACTCTGTAGTCTGTGCTGGCTTGGTGCACGCGGTTCGGTTTGATAATATTATAAGACATGTATTTCTTCTTATTATTTTCGTAATTAAATTTTGTTATGTTTTTCCATTAAGGCTGTTAATTAACTAATCTATTCGCATTTAATGATTAACTAATTATAAATTTTTTAGAAAAAATGTTAATTTTATTGCACGTGCTAACAAGCGTGCTAAACAGGTGACCCGGCAAATCTTATTTAATCGTGAATATTTCAAAACGCCCAGCCTTAATTATTCAAAAATATGCTTCTCTCATCCTTAACAACTCTTTCTTTTCTATTCGTTTCCAAAAACTTGAATCGATTATCAAGATGAATTCTGCACTTGCTCTACACTTGGATTAACACATCTAACGAGGTATGTGTTCGAAGTTTTCTTTGTGATTGGTCTTATTTTTAATACTTTGCTTTCTTCTCAAAATTGTCTGCCCTTTAGTTGAGGTTTTTGCCATATTTTAAAAATATTCCTAGTTAAAAGTGTGGTATATTTCTCCATCATTTAGTTTTTATTATGAATGAAAGCCAGGAAGTAGATAGCGGCAATACGCCGACTCAGGTATCCCATATCTCAGTCAAAATTCCTCCCTTATGGAAAACTATTATCCAGTTATGGTTTGTTCAGGTTGAAAGTAATTTTGCTCTCGCGAGAATCACAAACGATGAGGCTAAATATAACCACCTCCTTTCTTCTATAGACCCTGACACTTTAACTGCTGTCTCAGATATTTTGCTTACCCCACCCGCGTCAGATAAATACACTGCATTAAAACCAGACTTTTGGCTGAATTCTCGGCATCTGAGAACGAACAAATTCGTCGGTTAATTTCAGAGTTACATTTGGGTGATGATAGCCGTCACATTTGTAGCGGAAAATGCGTGCGTTAGGAGGGGCATCTGTTAAGGATGATTTTCTCAAAACTTTATGGCTCCAAAGACTACCAGCAGAAACGCAAGCTATTTTATCCATTAGCACTGAATCTTTAGACAACTTAGCCAAAATGGCTGATAAAATCGCAGAGGTCCGTACTACGTCAATGGACGCTAGCGTTTTCGCCGTTGGACAGGCTGCCGCGGCTACTAGCGATAACATTCAGCGCGGCTCTCCATTGGATGACTTTCGCGCGCTTCGAAACGAAGTCGCCGCTTTACGTAAACAAGTCGAACTGCTTTCCCGCGATAGGAGTAGGGGACCCTCACGGAACTTCGCCAAACAGGAACATTTTCGCGGGCGCTCTTACGATCGTAATAAGGATTCATCCCGCGAACGTCATAAAAACTGTTATTATCATGCTCGATTCGGCAAAAACGCAACAAAATGCCGATCACCCTGTTCTTGTTCCGCTAGTGCCGATCAGGAAAACTCACAGTAGCGGCTGTCGACCGAAATATGTCAGCGGCAGTCGCGAAATCATGTCGCTTATATGTTTATGATAGTAAATCCTATCTCAGATTTTTGATTGATTCTGGGTCGGATGTCTCTTGTGTCCCAATTAACAAAAAGTTAAAACATTTCAAGCCAGATTCGCTACAATTATTCGCGGCTAATAATTCAAAAGTTCACACTTATGGAACCAAACTAATGAATGTAAATTTAGGTTTAAGACGAAATTTTACTTGGAAATTTGTTATTGCTGACATTCCTGTTCCTATAATAGGAGCAGATTTTTTGCAACATTTTGACCTTTTAATAGACCTTATAAACGCCGCAAACTTATAGATAATATTACTAAACTTAGCAAATCCGGACTTATTCCAAAATCTACAGAGTATTTTTCTCTAAAACTCATTTCTGAAGACTCTTTATATCACCAAATTTTAGCAGAATTCCCAGAATTGACGAAATTATCATCTGGGGCAAAATCAGTGAAACATAACACGGTGCATCATATTGAAACAACTGGACCACCAATTTATAGTAAACCCAGAAGGCTCCACCCAGAGCTGTATGAGGAAGTCAAAAAAGAGTTCCAATTTATGATGGACCAGGGTATTTGCCGGCCCTCTAAATCTCCGTGGTCATCGCCTCTTCACGTTGTTTCGAAAAGTTCTGGTAGCATTCGCCCTGTTGGGGATTATAGACGGTTAAATGCTTGTACTGTACCGGATCGTTATCCCATACCCCACATACAGGATTTTTCCAATGCACTTTATGGTAAGAAAATTTTTTCTAAACTGGACATAGTCCGGGCATATTTTCATATACCTGTGCATCCTGATCATATACAGAAAACCGCAGTCTGCACTCCATTTGGATTGTTCGAATTCCCCTATTTAAATTTTGGATTATGCGGAGCAGCACAAACTTTTCAACGTTTTATGAATGAAATACTTGGTGATCTCAAATTTTCTTATGTTTATTTAGATGATATTTTAATATTTAGTACTACTGAGGAAGAGCATAAAGCTCATTTGCGAATTGTACTTGAGCGATTGAATGCATACGGTCTAAACATAAATGTCTCAAAATGTATATTTGGCGTACCTGAAATTCCTTTCTTGGGTCATTTAATTACAAGCAGTGGCACAAAACCTTTACCCAATAAAGTCGAACCAATTT
Organism: Octonoba sinensis; assembly: GCA_038502835.1. Taxonomy (NCBI): domain Eukaryota; kingdom Metazoa; phylum Arthropoda; class Arachnida; order Araneae; family Uloboridae; genus Octonoba; species Octonoba sinensis. Next base: position 15,639,273 of record CM076598.1, on the reverse strand, counting down.
TAAATTATCCACGTCCTGAAACTGTCAAAGATCTTCAGCGATTTTTAGGATTTTTGAATTTTTTTCGCAGATTTTTACCGAACATTGCGAAGCATCAGGTTTATTTAACGTCATATTTGAAAGGGGCAAAAAAGAACAATAAGACCAAACTCGACTGGTCCGACAGGGCGGAAGAAGAGTTCCAAAATTGCAAACAATTAATTGCGAATGCAGTCTTATTGGCACATCCAAAACCCGACGCAAAACTAATTTTACAAGTTGACGCATCCGATTTTGCAATTGGGGGAACATTATCACAGGTAGTAGATGAACAATTGCAGCCTCTGGCCTTCTTCTCCCGAAAACTTTCCCAAACAGAAAGGCACTATAGCGCATACGACAGAGAATTATTAGCCGCATATGCTGCTATCAAACATTTTAGGCATATGCTTGAAGCCAGAGATTTTTCCTTGTTCACCGATCACAAGCCGCTCACTTATGCTTTCAGGCAACGTTCAGATAAATCTACCCCAAGACAATCCCGAAAATTAGACTTCATTTCCCAATTTACCACTGCGATTTTTCATATAAAAGGGTTCGAAAATATTATGGCAGATACCCTCTCGCGTATAAATGCGATTACCATGCCTAATCCTATTGATTATAGCGAAATTGCTCAAGCGCAACAAACCGATTCAGAACTACAAACTTTAATTAACAATTCTGAAAGTTCGGAATTTAAAAAAATTACTTTTCCAAATTGTGAAATTCCTCTATATTGTGACATATCAAGAGGTTCAGCTCGGCCCTATATTCCTGAAGCGTTTCGTAAAAAAGTTTTTGTGGCTTTGCCTAACTTAGCTCATCCTAGTATCCGAAGTACTTCAAAATTACTCAGATCCAAATTTGTATGGCCATCCATTCGCAAAGATAGCTCAACTTGGGCAAGGCATTGTATCCCTTGCCAGAAGTCTAAGATAACCCGCCACACAAAAACACCTATAGGGCAATTTTCAGACCAATCACAAAGATTCGACCATGTACATCTGGATCTCGTCGGTCCTCTTCCACCATCTCAGGGTAATAATTATTGTTTAACAACGATCGACCGCTATACACGTTGGCCAGAAGTTGTTCCCATACCAGACATAACGGCACAGACAGTGGCAAAAAATGTTTTCACTCATTGGATTGCCCGATTTGGCTGTCCATCCCATATCACAACTGACCAAGGTAGGCAGTTCGAGAGTTCACTTTTTACTGCCCTCTCCCAGCTCCTTGGTATCAAGCGCATCCGGACATCTCCATACCATCCCCAGGCAAACGGCTTAATTGAACAATTTCACCGCCCCTTAAAGGCAGCTCTCAAAGCCTACGACACAGACCAGTGGTCCGCAGTCCTACCCACACTACTCCTTGGATTCCGGTCTGTCCTGAAGGAAGATATTGGAGCAACGACAGCTGAGTAGGTCTATGGGAAGACATTACGTTTACCAGGCGAGTTCTTTAACCCATCACCTACTGACGTTTCACCCAAAGAACTAGTGGCGGACCTGAAAAGGCACTTCGAAGCAGTAAGACCAGTTCCGACTTCCTGTCATGGCTACAGAAAAGTTTTCATGCACCCCCAGTTGAGAGTGTGTTCCCATGTGTTTGTTCGAGATGATGGAATTCGAACTCCCCTCCAAGCTCCTTACGACGGACCATATAGAGTCCTGACAAGAGGAGAAAAGACCTTCGATGTTAACGTTAAGGGTAAAAAACAAACCATCTCGCTAGACAGACTGAAACCAGCTTTTATATCGATGGACGCAGATTTTACTCCAGTAAAGCAGACAACTCTGGACGGACAAACTCGCCCAGTTGTACCAACTGCTTCAGATACTAATGTACAGTCCGACTCGACCACACCTAGAGTAGCTGGCCAAACCATTCCAGCAACTCCCGTTCCATCGAGTAGGACAACACGTACAGGACGGCGTGTAATTCCGCCCCGTAGATATGTCCATTTTGAATGACACTGCGGGGGGAGTGTGCAGCGACTGACTATGCCAACGCGAGCAATAAAGAACTTTCCCTAGTGCGCCAGTTGGCGAGAAAACTGTAACTGTATGGACTGTCTCCACATGTGATTCTCAACAGTCACTCTGTAGTCTGTGCTGGGCTTGAGTGCACGCGGTTCGGTCTGATAATATTATACAGACATGTATTTCTTCTTATTATTTTCGTAATTAAATTTTGTTATGTTTTTCCATTAAGGCTGTTAATTAACTAATCTATTCGCATTTAATGATTAACTAATTATCAATTTTTAGAAAAAATGTTAATTTTATTGCACGTGCTAACAAGCGTGCTAAACAGGTGACCCGGCAAATCTTATTTAATCGTGAATATTTCAAAACGCCCAGCCTTAATTATTCAAAAATATGCTTCTCTCATCCTTAACAACTCTTTCTTTTCTATTCGTTTCCAAAAACTTGAATCGATTATCAAGATGAATTCTGCACTTGCTCTACACTTGGATTAACACATCTAACGAGGTATGTGTTCGAAGTTTTCTTTGTGATTGGTCTTATTTTTAATACTTTGCTTTCTTCTCAAAATTGTCTGCCCTTTAGTTGAGGTTTTTGCCATATTTTAAAAATATTCCTAGTTAAAAGTGTGGTATATTTCTCCATCATTTAGTTTTTATTATGAATGAAAGCCAGGAAGTAGATAGCGGCAATACGCCGACTCAGGTATCCCATATCTCAGTCAAAATTCCTCCCTTATGGAAAACTATTATCCAGTTATGGTTTGTTCAGGTTGAAAGTAATTTTGCTCTCGCGAGAATCACAAACGATGAGGCTAAATATAACCACCTCCTTTCTTCTATAGACCCTGACACTTTAACTGCTGTCTCAGATATTTTGCTTACCCCACCCGCGTCAGATAAATACACTGCATTAAAACCAGACTTTTGGCTGAATTCTCGGCATCTGAGAACGAACAAATTCGTCGGTTAATTTCAGAGTTACATTTGGGTGATGATAGCCGTCACATTTGTAGCGGAAAATGCGTGCGTTAGGAGGGGCATCTGTTAAGGATGATTTTCTCAAAACTTTATGGCTCCAAAGACTACCAGCAGAAACGCAAGCTATTTTATCCATTAGCACTGAATCTTTAGACAACTTAGCCAAAATGGCTGATAAAATCGCAGAGGTCCGTACTACGTCAATGGACGCTAGCGTTTTCGCCGTTGGACAGGCTGCCGCGGCTACTAGCGATAACATTCAGCGCGGCTCTCCATTGGATGACTTTCGCGCGCTTCGAAACGAAGTCGCCGCTTTACGTAAACAAGTCGAACTGCTTTCCCGCGATAGGAGTAGGGGACCCTCACGGAACTTCGCCAAACAGGAACATTTTCGCGGGCGCTCTTACGATCGTAATAAGGATTCATCCCGCGAACGTCATAAAAACTGTTATTATCATGCTCGATTCGGCAAAAACGCAACAAAATGCCGATCACCCTGTTCTTGTTCCGCTAGTGCCGATCAGGAAAACTCACAGTAGCGGCTGTCGACCGAAATATGTCAGCGGCAGTCGCGAAATCATGTCGCTTATATGTTTATGATAGTAAATCCTATCTCAGATTTTTGATTGATTCTGGGTCGGATGTCTCTTGTGTCCCAATTAACAAAAAGTTAAAACATTTCAAGCCAGATTCGCTACAATTATTCGCGGCTAATAATTCAAAAGTTCACACTTATGGAACCAAACTAATGAATGTAAATTTAGGTTTAAGACGAAATTTTACTTGGAAATTTGTTATTGCTGACATTCCTGTTCCTATAATAGGAGCAGATTTTTTGCAACATTTTGACCTTTTAATAGACCTTATAAACGCCGCAAACTTATAGATAATATTACTAAACTTAGCAAATCCGGACTTATTCCAAAATCTACAGAGTATTTTTCTCTAAAACTCATTTCTGAAGACTCTTTATATCACCAAATTTTAGCAGAATTCCCAGAATTGACGAAATTATCATCTGGGGCAAAATCAGTGAAACATAACACGGTGCATCATATTGAAACAACTGGACCACCAATTTATAGTAAACCCAGAAGGCTCCACCCAGAGCTGTATGAGGAAGTCAAAAAAGAGTTCCAATTTATGATGGACCAGGGTATTTGCCGGCCCTCTAAATCTCCGTGGTCATCGCCTCTTCACGTTGTTTCGAAAAGTTCTGGTAGCATTCGCCCTGTTGGGGATTATAGACGGTTAAATGCTTGTACTGTACCGGATCGTTATCCCATACCCCACATACAGGATTTTTCCAATGCACTTTATGGTAAGAAAATTTTTTCTAAACTGGACATAGTCCGGGCATATTTTCATATACCTGTGCATCCTGATCATATACAGAAAACCGCAGTCTGCACTCCATTTGGATTGTTCGAATTCCCCTATTTAAATTTTGGATTATGCGGAGCAGCACAAACTTTTCAACGTTTTATGAATGAAATACTTGGTGATCTCAAATTTTCTTATGTTTATTTAGATGATATTTTAATATTTAGTACTACTGAGGAAGAGCATAAAGCTCATTTGCGAATTGTACTTGAGCGATTGAATGCATACGGTCTAAACATAAATGTCTCAAAATGTATATTTGGCGTACCTGAAATTCCTTTCTTGGGTCATTTAATTACAAGCAGTGGCACAAAACCTTTACCCAATAAAGTCGAACCAATTTTAAATTATCCACGTCCTGAAACTGTCAAAGATCTTCAGCGATTTTTAGGATTTTTGAATTTTTTTCGCAGATTTTTACCGAACATTGCGAAGCATCAGGTTTATTTAACGTCATATTTGAAAGGGGCAAAAAAGAACAATAAGACCAAACTCGACTGGTCCGACAGGGCGGAAGAAGAGTTCCAAAATTGCAAACAATTAATTGCGAATGCAGTCTTATTGGCACATCCAAAACCCGACGCAAAACTAATTTTACAAGTTGACGCATCCGATTTTGCAATTGGGGGAACATTATCACAGGTAGTAGATGAACAATTGCAGCCTCTGGCCTTCTTCTCCCGAAAACTTTCCCAAACAGAAAGGCACTATAGCGCATACGACAGAGAATTATTAGCCGCATATGCTGCTATCAAACATTTTAGGCATATGCTTGAAGCCAGAGATTTTTCCTTGTTCACCGATCACAAGCCGCTCACTTATGCTTTCAGGCAACGTTCAGATAAATCTACCCCAAGACAATCCCGAAAATTAGACTTCATTTCCCAATTTACCACTGCGATTTTTCATATAAAAGGGTTCGAAAATATTATGGCAGATACCCTCTCGCGTATAAATGCGATTACCATGCCTAATCCTATTGATTATAGCGAAATTGCTCAAGCGCAACAAACCGATTCAGAACTACAAACTTTAATTAACAATTCTGAAAGTTCGGAATTTAAAAAAATTACTTTTCCAAATTGTGAAATTCCTCTATATTGTGACATATCAAGAGGTTCAGCTCGGCCCTATATTCCTGAAGCGTTTCGTAAAAAAGTTTTTGTGGCTTTGCCTAACTTAGCTCATCCTAGTATCCGAAGTACTTCAAAATTACTCAGATCCAAATTTGTATGGCCATCCATTCGCAAAGATAGCTCAACTTGGGCAAGGCATTGTATCCCTTGCCAGAAGTCTAAGATAACCCGCCACACAAAAACACCTATAGGGCAATTTTCAGACCAATCACAAAGATTCGACCATGTACATCTGGATCTCGTCGGTCCTCTTCCACCATCTCAGGGTAATAATTATTGTTTAACAACGATCGACCGCTATACACGTTGGCCAGAAGTTGTTCCCATACCAGACATAACGGCACAGACAGTGGCAAAAAATGTTTTCACTCATTGGATTGCCCGATTTGGCTGTCCATCCCATATCACAACTGACCAAGGTAGGCAGTTCGAGAGTTCACTTTTTACTGCCCTCTCCCAGCTCCTTGGTATCAAGCGCATCCGGACATCTCCATACCATCCCCAGGCAAACGGCTTAATTGAACAATTTCACCGCCCCTTAAAGGCAGCTCTCAAAGCCTACGACACAGACCAGTGGTCCGCAGTCCTACCCACACTACTCCTTGGATTCCGGTCTGTCCTGAAGGAAGATATTGGAGCAACGACAGCTGAGTAGGTCTATGGGAAGACATTACGTTTACCAGGCGAGTTCTTTAACCCATCACCTACTGACGTTTCACCCAAAGAACTAGTGGCGGACCTGAAAAGGCACTTCGAAGCAGTAAGACCAGTTCCGACTTCCTGTCATGGCTACAGAAAAGTTTTCATGCACCCCCAGTTGAGAGTGTGTTCCCATGTGTTTGTTCGAGATGATGGAATTCGAACTCCCCTCCAAGCTCCTTACGACGGACCATATAGAGTCCTGACAAGAGGAGAAAAGACCTTCGATGTTAACGTTAAGGGTAAAAAACAAACCATCTCGCTAGACAGACTGAAACCAGCTTTTATATCGATGGACGCAGATTTTACTCCAGTAAAGCAGACAACTCTGGACGGACAAACTCGCCCAGTTGTACCAACTGCTTCAGATACTAATGTACAGTCCGACTCGACCACACCTAGAGTAGCTGGCCAAACCATTCCAGCAACTCCCGTTCCATCGAGTAGGACAACACGTACAGGACGGCGTGTAATTCCGCCCCGTAGATATGTCCATTTTGAATGACACTGCGGGGGGAGTGTGCAGCGACTGACTATGCCAACGCGAGCAATAAAGAACTTTCCCTAGTGCGCCAGTTGGCGAGAAAACTGTAACTGTATGGACTGTCTCCACATGTGATTCTCAACAGTCACTCTGTAGTCTGTGCTGGGCTTGAGTGCACGCGGTTCGGTCTGATAATATTATACAGACATGTATTTCTTCTTATTATTTTCGTAATTAAATTTTGTTATGTTTTTCCATTAAGGCTGTTAATTAACTAATCTATTCGCATTTAATGATTAACTAATTATCAATTTTTAAAAAATATTAATTTTATTGCACGTGCTAACAAGCGTGCGTTTTTTCGTGCGAACCCTTTCTAAGATCCGAAAGAAAATGGCGAACCCTTTTCTGTAGTCCTTAGTAACGGGTAACAAAACTAAAATTTGCTGGCACATTTCTTTTCCTTTTTGTACAATAGTTCATCACAAAAAAAGAAAATGGAATTGCAAAATATCTATGATTCAACCAAAGCAAAAATACAGCTACAAAAAAAATACATTTGTTTTTTTATTTATTACTTTGTATTAGATGTTCTTTTTGAAGTGAAACTTCTTTATCGGGGTTGGAAAAAAATTTAGTGTAACATTTTTTCGATACGCGTCACATTTTTCCGTTACGCGCCATCTTTTTCTTATCCCTACCACGCGTGATTCGAAGTATACTTTCTCCAACTTTCTACATCTTTTATTTTTCTTTATATATTTTGATCATATAATAAGTATATTAACACATCCATGTCTAAAACATTTTATTTTGTAATTAGTTAATTTTTAATTAATTTTTTTAATTTTGGTCAAACTTCAAACGCATTTTTGAGGGGGAAGGAGTGCCCGGAGGGCTCCGAAAATTTTTCTGGCACTCCCGGGCTCTACTTTTTATTTACCTTTCATTTAAGCCATAATACGTGTAAATCGGACAATAAATAAAAAAGTTAACAATTTGACCAACCACCTTGTCCGTCTCAGACAAAAGCCCTTCGAATTCAAACATTAACTAGAGTGCTCCTTTCGACCGATATAATAACTGGAGTGACTTTCGAGATCACCCTGGTAACCTTCAATGTTTGGTGTGTTAATTATGTGTGTCTTGCTATTTGATTTTACTTTACTGCCTTGAACCGTAACCGATGCAACTATTTATGCCTATGTTCAACCAGCTATATACGAGTTTAAATTGTTTTGTATCTAATTTGTTGAAGTGAAACTTCTTTATCGGGGTTGGAAAAAAATTTAGTGTAACATTTTTTCGTTACGCGTCACATTTTTCCGTTACGCGCCATCTTTTTCTTATCCCTACCACGCGTGATTCGAAGTATACTTTCTCCAGCGGAGTAGGGATTGGTAAATGTCTCCAATGTATTTTGCGGCCCGTTTTGAGTAGTTACATTTTTGAAATCCAGGTGGCGATTGCATCGACTTCCACAGATTCCATAGATTCCAGATTTTAATATCAATTTTGCATCAGAAAAATCTTTGAAACTAATTGAATTTTTGAAAGATAAACTTAATTTATCCATGAAAAACAATCCTCAAACGTCGACAACGAGATCCGGCACTACAATTGATGGAATTTTCGCTCGGTTACTAAATTTTGTGGAATGTAAACAATATATTTCGTATTTCAGTTACCATAAGCCATTAATAACACAAATATATAATAACGACATCAATGATAGTAATAATTCTATTACAATTAATGAAATTCAATAATAATCTTTGTAGTAATAAGCTAAAATGAAATAATTGTAGAATTTGTATTTATGTCTATGATAATAAAAGCCTTTTATTAAACTTTATCTAATTTAACTTTATTTAACCAATTTCTGTAAAGTTGCATATAGTAAATTATTTTTTGAAAAATAACGTCATAAAGAAGTTTCACTTCTTACGAGTGTACGCTAGTACACGCACACATTTTTGAACTATTAATAGAGCAGTAAAAAAATCTTTAAAAATTATTTTACCGTTAATGCGAAAAAAAGTTAGTAGAGTGTCATGAGAAATAACAATAAGTGTCATGAGAACTAACAATAAGTATCATAAGAACTAACCATACGTACACAATTTTGAATCAATCAATAAGTATCTTTATACTCAAAATTCGCAAAAGTTGTGGAAAATTACGATATTAAAATTAATTTGTTTTCATACTTTTCATTGCGAACATGCAGAACAGTTGGAATAATTTGTGATAAATGCGAATACAAAATTTGAAAAAATAAATGATTAAATATCTTTGCTGAAGCAAAAGGTCTGTATGGGAGAAATTAGTCGAAAATAATGCAAAATTTTACATTTAGGAAAATTTTCATTTTTCCGACTTTTTCTTCGCGTTGGTGAGGAAAAAGTGGGAAATGGTAGGAGAAACATACGTTGAAAATTTTAAATTAATCAAGGAATTTCTTCCGATACCACTTTCTGATTCAAGTTTTCGAAATCAGACAATAGTAGAAATAAGGGCATTTCAAATTTTGTACGAATGTTTCCTATGCCAGTCCACAACTTTTATGCATTATCGGAAAAACAATTTATTTAAAAAAACATCATTTTTACACTCCGTCCTAATTCGTATGTAAATTTATTTTTCAATTTTTTCTTGTACGTTAGCAATTAAAAATTTCGTCATTGCAATATTATTTTCGCGAACCCCCTTCCGACACCTCACGAACCACCGGAACGCTATTCTATTACAATGAATTGAAGAGCCACATGAGATCTGCCGAGCTTTTTGTGAGTGGCCTGGAATACACCTCATTTCTTGTTTTTACATACTAAATGTACTTTTAATTTAAAAAAGTCGTGGATTAATTGGCAGAAAAGAAGGGCCGATTATGGCAGATTACCAATTACTGCCGATTAAGCGGTGCATCCCTATAAAATATCACGCGTAGTGTCGAAAAAATGGTTCCCTGTAATTATGAATATTCTCGAATTTTCACGACTAACCTTTGAAAAAAAAAAAAAAACATTTATCAAAGTTGATTTTGGATATTTTATCGTCGAATCCATAATATTAAGTATGAAATGTGATGTTACAGAGCAGATAAAATTTTTAGGTAATATTGTTTTCAAAAATACATTATCAATTCTAATAAAAGTTCAAGAGAAATATTCTTAAATTCTTCGCATACCGAATTTAAAGAGCTATTAGTCGATACCGAGCATGAAAAGCTTCCAAATTTTCAGGCAATTTTTCGGAAAAATGGCATTTTAAACATTTTTATTTATACTTGGAATTCTACACCATACAAAAAAAAAGTAGTTTTTAATAGTTTGAATAATCTAGATGACTTTTTAAGTTCTATGAAATCAATAATACAAACTTTAAGAGTATTTGTGATTATTTATGTTTTGTCAAAAGTAGTGTAAAAAATGCTGCGAAGCATTGCTCTATTGAGTTGCTTTTTGATTATTGAGTTTTCGCCTTTATAGGAGCTAAAGTTCAAGTTTCCAAGTGGAGGAGACACTCCACTCCAAGCTTTATGTAAGGAGACGGATAGCCATTTCTTTGGAAAGGAGTAAAAATAGCAATATTATTTTACGGTTTAATCCTTTTGTGTATTCCCACATCATAAACGAAGTATAATTTCTAATTTTCGTACAATGGTATTGCAGAACAACAGTTTTCTCTTGGAGCAGGGTCAAAAGAGTCCTTATACTATGGCTTATGAAACCCCCCTTATGATATCCCCCCTTCCAGCGTATTTTTTACTCATAACACAGAGTTGTGCACCAAATTCCAGCATATTAATCGAAAAGTTGATGACAAACAAGAGAAACATCTTACTGAAATGTGAAGCAGAGGAACATGGGCTAAGGTAAAAGTGGGACTAAGTGAAATGATAAAATATTTACTTTGTTTACAGAGCTAACTATTTTTTTTAAATATGTTACATAACATGTAGTCAGTGGCGCACCCAGGATTTTGCTCAGAGGGAGTTGAGGGAGAAAATGGGCAGAATTAGGGAGAACCTGGATATAGATCTTCTCAGATGCCGGATATCCCGGTGTCAATTACGTGACTTATCCGTGCTGGATATCTGGCTCCGGTCTTTGAAACCTGCAAATCCGGAGAACCGGATTTTTTTCGTGCAACGGTTTTCGGATATTAAAAACAAAATCGGTCGGATACCCAATTCCTTCTGGAAAGACGGGTCGTCCTCCCCGCCTCCGTTAGTGAGCCCCTGCATGTAGTTGATTCCAGTCAGAAAATAATCGAATCTAAAGATAAAGCTATACTGTAATACAAGCCATTTTCAAAATTTGATGCTCATGTTGTAATGTTTTGTGTCAAATACACCTTTTGCAATTATATAATTATACAATTCTTGTTAATATTTTAAATATTAATTAAGGCCTAGGGACTAATGCAGTGTTAATTTCTTTTATGTTAGGCTTATTTTGATTGCTAATGTTTAGTAAAATTTGTCATGTGCATACAGGACAAAGAGAAATACGTATTTATTCCACTCTGACCCTACATCAGTCATCTACTAACTAAATTTGTCGTTCATTTATTAAGTTATTAATTTTTTATTTATTAAGTAGATGTTTCATTCGTTCATTTAATTAATATTTTTTTATTAATTAATAATTCATTTTCACGTTTTATCAATCATCCATTCATTTAATTATTCATAATTACTAAAAATTATATTTAACCATCTGTAGTCGTAAATATGAATCATTACAATTTAGACTATCATAAGGCGACATAAGAATCCAAAGGTATATTTATCACAGGGGTGCCCCCCAGAAGGGGTCACCCCTGATATGTCTATTCCATTGGCACAGTCTATTCCATTGAGATTTGGTGGGGTTCGTTTCAGGGGCTTCTGATCGATTGTTTGGCTGATTTGGGGGGGGGGCGGGGGGTCAACGTTTTGGGCGGTTCAGTAGTTTGTACGGACGTCCCTGATTATCACATAGAAAATTACTTCATTTAGAAATATTTCAATTTTTCAAAATTCAATGAGGCAAAGTAATTTTCCACTTTGATTTCAACGACCAAATTTACTGCATAAAATCAAAAATAATATTTCAAGTTTTATTATAAAATCACATTTCTCTGTTCATGTAGTTATTATAAAAATAAACTTTTAATTTGTTCACTTTGAAAAATGTAATTTTTCCTAACTGTTTCACTGTACCCCACATTCCCCTATAAATACTAAATAAGTATTTGATAAATCATAAGCATTTAAAGTAATTATTTTTTTACTACACGAGAAAATCTGCTCGATGGTAAAAACACCTACATGTTATTTTACTCAGCGGAAAGTGTTCCTCAACTTAGACCGGGGGGGGGGGGGAATTCCCAACCTTTGGTACAGGTTCAAATAGGAAACCTACAAAAATAAGAAACACCCGAATCCACAGTCATCTGAGAGCTCAGCTTCAGGCGCTGTTGACGCGGGAATGGAAAATGGACAAAGCCGCAGGACAAAAGAAGGGGACACAGTTCGTGCTCGTTGGGGCATCTCGGTGATTGACATGTAATTTAGCACTCATTAGCAGAAGAAAAGGAAAATATCTATTTTTCTACTGCACTGCCATCTGAATTTCAGGGTTGGAACTACGCACTGCACAACTTCAGCAAGTTTCTAGAAAAGACATATTTTAAAATATAAAAAGCGCTTGAAATGAAAATAAAAATTATCACGGAGACGCTCACAGTCTTCTGAATTACCTAGTATTTTTTTTTTTTTACTATACGATCTCAGCATTTTGCTGTAGGAGGCAAAGTTCGTTAGTTTTCGTCAGTATGGTTGCTATTCTGAAAACTGTAGCCAAGCTCGATTTTCATTTAAAATCGATATAAATACAAGAAAACGCAAAATTTTTCTAAAATATTCTAGCAATCAATACATAATTGAAAAACACGTCATATGCAACAAAAGTTGGAATGATACTTGCAGTTGATTTTGATTTATTATGTCAGTACACTTTCCTTGGCGCCAAACCGCTACGGACAACAGCCTTAATATAAGATAGCAGTAAGTTTGGCGAGAATTGATTTGGCGAGTTTGTTCCTAGCGCATGTGCACAGGGTTGCCAGGTTGGCTTTTTTAAAGCCAAATACGAGAAATTTGGCTTTTTTGGAACGCGTTTGGCTTGGAAAAATTTGTTTGGCTTCTTGGCTTTTTTTGGCTTTTTAAAAATATTTGGGAGATTTTATAAAAATTTTAGTTTTTTACAACAGAAGTTTTAATTATTTTTCAAAAAACTATTGTTTTTAATTTCAGAATTATGCCAAATTTTGCCCAATTTTCGTGCTGGCGTTTAGACATTCGGAGGGAATACTCGGAAAAGCACTCAGATATCTTGTTCTGTCACTTCATTCAACATTTCTGTAATTCGATCTACTTTTTCGAGTCAGCGAGAGTTACTCTAAGAATAAATCTCGCACATATAGCAAACGAAAAAGAACAGAAGAGGGAAAAAAATATTGAAGTTTCTTCAACAAGAAAAATATCTGAAGGGTTTACAAATGCTGCTACGAAATGCGTTTTTTCTGCAAATTTGAGATAAAGCACGATTTTTGGGGGGGGGGGGGGGAAATCGAAATGTTTTTAGATTTTACATTTTTTCATCTCAGAGTCAACATCATTTGAAATTTTTCCTTTAATCAACCAATTTTTGACCATTGAAGTTGTTTATCAATGAATATTAGCTCTGCCCTCTCTTAAGAACATCAAATATGGATAAGAAAATTGAGTAGAATGAGTGATCTTCAAATTTTCAGTTTGCTTATTTAGATAAGCGGTAGCAATCGCATTTTGAGTCTCATTTTTTGATTTTTTCCTCTGCTTTAAAAAAAATAATAATAAGGGGAATATAATTAACATTTTAATTTAGTAAGGGTTTTTAAAATGGTTTAAAATATTCACCAAAAAAAAAGGAAACCTGTCCTCACCGTAGGCAAAGTCGATTGTTTGGCTTTTTTTTGGCTTTTTTTCAGAACGATTTGGCTTTGAGTGATCATTGTCATCTGGCAACCCTGCATGTGCATAGCATAGGGGAAATTTAAGAATTCAGACGCTCGTGTTCTATTGTACTCTTGCCGTCAATTTCAACTTGGGGGGTGTGTAGTACATTTGTACAGTGTGTATTGAAATTAAAGTGATGTCTTCTAAAGCAGATAACGAGAAACAAAAACTTATTCAAGATAAGTGCCAGATAATCTTAGGTAATTTATTACGAGAGGAAGATAATAAATATTGTGTTGACTGTGATGCTAAAGGTTAGTAGAAATATTCTTTTCTTTTTAGATAAACGATATTATAAATTTTATGTGCAGTGTAAATTAATTGATGTCAGTTTAAAATATTTGAAATTGATGCAACTAGCTGTGGAAAATAATTTGATGTATTGAAAATAATATATTTAAACTCTTTCAAGTAGGAACTTAGTACTTTCTTTTTTGAAAGACTCGCTTATTTCGCAATACGTTTCGTTGCTATTTTGCTGACTAATAGTAAATAAAATTATTGCGATTAAAGGTAAAATGCGGATATAAATCAAAACTGTTCGTGCTTTTTATAAAATAAAAAAAAAACGTTTTTAGCTTGATGTATCAAGTTTCCAATAAACCGTTTTAAAAAGTTAAAAAAAAAAACAATGAATGAAGTAATATATTCAAATCAGAGTCTTGAATCAAATCATATTTTTCCCAAACAACATTCTTCTAAAAAACATCTTTAATTGATCCTTATGTGTTATAAATCATTTGGAATTTCATCTGCAGTTCTGTGCAAAGCTGTTTGTTCTGTGACAAATGCAGTGGAATTTCCTGAAATAATATCAAGTGGCCTAAAGTGCCTTAAAATTATTGATGAAATGGATATCCGGTATCCTGCTAATTTTTAACTATCCAATTCAACCGGATTATCCGATCTAGGCAATTACTAAATTATCCGGTATCCGATCCGGCCCTGCAAAATATATATCCGAATATCCGGCATGTTATGAAATGTATCCAACGGGGTATCCGGATGTAATTTGGGGAGGAAATTTTTCTATTATGTCCTTCCAGAAAATGTTCAGAGCCAAATAACGCTTATTTTATACTAAAATTTTGCATGACATAAAACTTTTGATATTTCTTTTCATTGATCAGTTTCAGCTTTTCAAGCAAAAATAACTGGTTATAACTTCAACTTCCTTTTGTATATTTATGAAATAAATTTTGACTTAGTTTTACTTAATTTTCATAGGTAGGTAAATTTTTAAATAATAATACGGCGTTTCCCAATTTAAATAATGAAAGAACACTCATAGAAAATGAATAGGCCTTTTCTCTAGCTAAGTGAGAAAAGTAATGAGATGTATCAGGACCTAATAGCATCACTAGTAGCCTGAATTAAGATACTTTTCCTCATGCACAACAGTAAATTGCGACCTAGAAAGTTTTCCACTTGCTTCTCTGATTTGAAATTAATCACTTGTTTTAAAATTCTACTTTCTTCGTATATTAATTCTGCTTCTTCATGATATGTGGGCTGCCCAGTGCTCTAAGCTGAACACCACAAGACTCCTGTAATATAGAAAAGGGTTTAAATCCCACCCAGGACATTATTGATCAGTATAGCACTTCTGATCATGTCTTAGTGGCTTGGACACGATTTTAAACTGTATGTCTAAAGCAATCTATAGGGACACTTCCTGTTCAGCTTGCTTTTAATCAGGGTTCGCGCAATTCCCGTAGTATTTTTTGAAATCCCACTCAAAAAGAGTTCGTTTGCGCACTGTTCCCACAACTAGTGGACACGCGTTCAAAACATCTCAAAACGAAACTACTATTCTAAACTGATAATTCAATACAAACTAAATAGAGTATGTTAGTTTTCAACTGCCATCTTATCCTCATTGATGAAAAGAAGACTCTAGGAACCCTATTTATCATATATAATATCATGGGGGAAGATTGACAACTTCTTCATTCCATTCACAGAGGACAAAATCTAAAAAAGGAGTAAAAAAAGGGAATCTTCCTTGGTCACAAGGTTACAAGAGAGTGCTGGTTTCTAAAAAATACTGTTTTCATTGAAAAACATCAATAGATAAAATGAGATATGATCAGAAAAAATAGAGGAAATATTAAACTAACTTTTAGGATTTTTTTGTAAAAACTCACGCAAAGAATTTTGGTTAAATATCCAAAAATAGCGGAGGATCTTGTTCATGCTTAACATTTTATAAAGCACCCATTTTTGCGATCGCGAATTTTGTGAGGGAACCGTTTTGTGTGAACCTTGTTGATGTTTTATTCTATATTGCTGAGCATAGCTTAGATAATCATCTTTTATTACATAGTTTGTATTGGATCATGATTGGACAATTTAGTAATATTTTTAAAGACAATAACAAAAAGAAAAGTTCCCACTTAAATGTTAAAAATCCCACTTTAAATTTTGGTCAAGGTGGGAAATCCCACCTTGTATTTTTCCATAGTGTGAACTCTGTTTTAATCAAATACAGTCAACCCTCGATAACTCGAACCTTGATATCTCGAATTTTTCGATATCTCGAAATAAAATTGTTTCCCTTCGTTTATCCTGTGCTGTCAATGTTAAAATAACCTTGTTTAGTCGAATTTTTCAATTTTAGACCCTCGATAACTCGAATTTTTTTTCTTTGGTTATTCTCTCAAATTCCATATTCTTTGTTCAACTACTAGTATTTCCTTGTTCCAAAACGTGAGCAAACGTGCATTCTTTATTTCCATTCTGTTCAGTGGGGCTCGGGAATTTTAGAGATTCCTGTCCTTCTGTAATTTTCACCCTCTTTCTAAACCCTTTAGTCATTAAACCATTCAAGGTCACACCTGCAGGGTAAATGTTGGGGGTAAAAGTTTCCAACGAAAAAGTCGCCAAGGGAGGATTATATCACATCACTTCCGAATAAATGAAAAATAATTCAATGAGTGTATAAATACATGAATGAGTAAATGAATGAATGAGTGAATGAATATGTATTGACCTTCGAGAAAGGTATATTTGAAGCAATTAAGAACTAAGTTACATGAGAAAGAGCAAGAGATAGCTAGATTATAAATTTGATGTTGATATGTGCGGGAAAGTAGGCTCTTATAGTTCTAGATGGAACTTCTTGTTATTTTATTAATGATGTTTAATTTTCATTAATAAATTAGATTACAGAAATGAAAGCAGGGCTGGGTTTCTGCCCTGCCAGTGGCAGAAAGTGGTTATAACCGCTTTTAACCGGCAGAAACTGGCAATAACTGGCACAAACACATTTTGTGACATTATCTGAGAATTTTTTAGTAATATTAAATTCCCAAAGTACATTTTATTCAGAATAAATAACAAATAAAAAATATTGTGGATAGTTTTAATTAAAAAATAAATTTGTATTAGAAAAATGAGTAATGTCGTCTTTAAAAACAAATACTGGTAAAAATGAAGATTTTTTAAATTTAGTAACTTTTGCACCCACAATAATAACATTGCCAGCAAAGAAATGCTGGTCTTGAAAGAATATTTTAAAGCTTTTCTTTCATTCAGAACAAATTAAGAAACAGTCTGGGTTCAGAAAGGTTAGCAAAATTAGTCGTATGCTATGAAATACTCCGTGTAAAAAGTGATAGTGTATTTGAATTCGAGTGGTAATTTTGTAAAATAATTGTTAGAGATGTTTCATTTAAAAACTTTCTCTGATATTTTATGTGCTTCAATTATTTACTGATATATTTTTCTCAAGAACCATTTTTATTTGCACATAATACATAATCTTGAAGTTAATAATAATTTAACTTTGTGCAAGTAAACAGTAATAGAAATATAATTTCACGTTAATTTAAAGCACAAATGAGCATTAAAACACAGACATATGTTTCGGGATTGCTTGGAATCCCTTTTTCAATGCGACAGGGAACATCCAGATGCAAAACATCCAAATGAAGCAGACAAAACAACAAAAACAAAGCTTATATAGCCTAAGAATTAACTGTAAACCAATGAGAATGAAGGCAGTGTGAAGTGGAAGTAGAAGTAGCTGGGAAAGCACCAATAAGAGAGAGCAACAAACGAATCCAGTTGAAAGTGCAGGAAGTAAAAAGGAATATCAATAAAAACAAAGCAAAAAAGACGACAACATGCATAAAAATGTGAAAATACATGAAAAATTGCAAAAATAATAAAATAAAATACAAAGAAAAAAATGGAAATAAAATAAGTACAGAAAATACCAAAACAAAAAGAAAACAAAGTACACATTAAAAGGAGGGGGAGGGGGGGAGAAAAAAAATTTAAAAATAGACACAAAAAAGGAAAACTAGCAAGAAAAACAAGAAAGAACAACAAATTAAAGGAACCTATGCCAAACCTGTGAAAATACATGAAAATTGCAAAAATAATAAAATAAAATAAAGAATAAAATGGAAATAAAATAAGTACAGGAAATACCAAAACAAAAAGCAAAACAAAGTACACATGTAAAGGAGGGGGAGGGGGGGGAGAAAAAATTACAAAATAGACACAAAAAAGGAAAACTAACAAGAAAACCAGGAAAGAATAACAAATTAAAGGAACTTATGCCAGACCTGTGAAAAATAAGGAGTTGAGGAAGAATCATTAACCAAATTAGAACTATTCCTGTTAATATGATAAGCTCTTAGTTTCTGCCAGTTTTTGCCACTTACTGGCAGAAACTTGCCAGCCCTGAATGAAAGAAATGTGAAACTATTTATAATTTACAAATGTCTTATTTTTATTTTACTCATATTAAGATATTTTTAAGCTATAACATGGAGAAAATATGCAAACTTTTTTCCTACTAGAGTCGCACCCATTTATGATGAAATCATGGGGGATTCTAACCCGAAACTCTCCATCATTTCCAAAAATTTTTGAGAACCTGTTCCGAACTTTTTCAATCTTAAGATTTCTTTGACGAATAGTATTTGCGCTTTCTCCCTACTTTAAAAAACTCTCAATGCGATAACTTTTTTAGAAAAAAAAAACTTTAATTAATATTTGTGTATATATGTATGTATGTATTGTGTTGAGTATGTATTCAAATTGTTATTTTTATTTGATAGATCATACTTTTTCCAACATTTTTGCAAAAAGTTCCGAAATTTGTTTTCCGTTGAGAATGAACAATCGATGAAATCAGAGGGACCCAAGGAAAGTTTCGTTATTACCGTAATTTCCTTATAAAAATATAAAAAAGTATGCAGTAAAACAAGGGGGATTAAAATTATTATAACCGTAAGTTTAAAATATACCCTAAAATCCCGAAAGTAGCCCCCCCCCCCCCCATCGAATGTAACCCCCCTCCCATTTTTCACCGAAAGCGGAATCATTCAATATTCCTTAATATAACCCCCATCCCCAAATGGCTGACGATTTTAAAACAAATTTTGTATTATTTTCTTATGATAAAAATTAAATATGTCCAATTTCTTTTTGTATTTTGTGTTTTATTTTATTTGTTTATTTTTCATAAATATTCAAGGTCTATGTGCTTAAAAATAAATTTCATGTACTCGGCGTTGATTCGTTCATTAGCCGCCATCTTTGATCTTGTGAGTCTGCCATTTTTGGTCGTGTTTTGAAATTCGACACATTACGAAATAGCGATATAGTGCTGGCCCCGAACATGCCAAATTTGCGTTTTATGAGTTTTAAATTTAACTTATAGGGATTTCTGCTAACTTAAGTGCTAAATTCTTTCTTCAGTCAAAGATGCCATCCCCATGCGATCAATTTTCTATTAGAAAATTATAAGACAGATTTTTGTTTATTTATTTTTTTGAATCTTGTTTTATATTAATGTTTTTAAAATAATTTTGAATGGGTTATACTTACATTTTATCTTCAGTAAATGCTCTTAATTAATACCAAAAGCATTTTTTTTTTCATAATTTTTTTCGAGAATCTCGATTATAACCCCCCTATCTGAAATTTGCCAGTTTGGCTTTTAAAAAGAAGGGGGTTACTTTCGGGATTTTACGGTATGACTTCGCTATAAAACGAGGGCGACTGTATTTAACAAGGATTTATTCATTTAATTCGTTGTATTTGAGCAATTCAAAAAATTACTGTCAATGGCAAAAATTGGTTACAGAAGGTTTTTTTACTTAATTTTATTGCTATTATAGTTATTTTCCTACATGTGTATGTATAAAACAATTAGACTCAAAATAAAACTATGCATGATTTATAATATTAGAAATCTAAAAAATAATATAAAAGTAAGTCAGTATTTTTTAATTATTTAATTAAAAAATATAGAATTACTTTTACTTTGTTTTGTGAAATTCACCATAAAATATTTTATGTAAACTGCAAAAATAAGAATTTATAAATACAAATACAAAAGAGACGACCAGCAACAGGCTCAGGGCCCAGCTAGGCTGGTCCTAGTCAATTTAGCAGTCCCCAATGAACATAAAGAGATTTCTTAAATGTTTTTACCCCGCTGCAATTAACAGTCGCTTCTGGTAAACTATTCCAATTGCCTATAACACTATTGAAGCAGTAAATTTTCCTAATTTCAATATTAGCCTGAGATTTGAAAAGCTTAAAACAATGACCTCTGGTTCTACTTTCAGCACATAGCTGTAGTCCATCAACATTTCCCATTTTAATGAATTTAAACAACTGAATCATGTCCCCTCTAACTCTCCTTTGCTCAAGACTATACATATTGAGCCTTTTAAGCCTAACCTCATAATCTTCGCCTGAAAGACCACTTACCAATCTAGTAGCCCTCCTTTGAACCCTTTCCAATAAGGTAATATCCTTTTTTAGGTACGGAGACCAAAACTGAACAGCATATTCCAAATGAGGTCTTACTAAACTTCTGTATAGTGGCAATACAACTTCCTTAGACCTGTTCAAAATAGCCTTATTGATAAACCCAAGCATCCTGTTAGATTTGTTACTTACTATGCTACACTGCTGGCTGGACTTGAAGTTGAGACTAATCAATACTCCTAGATCAACAACTGCTTCTGCTTCCCTAATGACGGAACCTTGTAAATAATAGGTTGCATGCTTATTCCCATGACCAAAATGAAGCACTTGACATTTCCCAATATTAAAAGACATACCCCACTTAATTGCCCACATAGAAATTTGATTTAAATCCTCTTGAAACTGATTGACTTGTTCCTCCGTGTCCACAATTCCCATGATTTTGACATCATCAGCAAAAATATTGATGTTCCCAGAAATACTCTGAGTAATATCATTAATAAAAATAATAAATAATATTGGCCCTAAAACTGAACCTTGTGGAACACCACTCAAAACATCAATCCACTGAGAATAATTGCCCTTCACTACTACTCTCTGTTTCCTCCCAGTCAGCCAATTTTTAACCCAAATTAAAGTTTTTCCACCAATACTAATATAAGCAAGTTTGCTAAGAAGAGCTTCATGCGGTACTTTATCAAACGCTTTCTGAAAGTCAATGTAAACAACATCTACGCACTTTTTATTATCTAGTGCCATGGTAACCTTGTCATAGAAATGCAACAGATTAGTTGTACAGGACCTACCCTTCCTAAAACCATACTGAAAATCAGTCAACACTCCATTTACCTCCAGGAAATTCACTATTTTGATTTTTATCAGAGTTTCAAAATTTTTACAAAGAACTTAAGTAAGAATCACAGGCCTATAGTTTCCTGCCTTAGTTTTAGACACTTTCTTGAAGAGTGGCGTTATGTTTGCCAGCTTCCAATCCACTGGCACAGTCCCCAAGTTATAAGAAGATATGAAAATAGTCAAGACAACATCCACTAATTCCTCTGCACATTCTACTAAAATTTTTGGATAAACATTATCAGGTCCTGGAGCCTTATTTGCTTTAACCTTTTTCAAATGAAACAACACATCATCCCTAGAATATACACTCTTCAAGCTGTGTATTAGCTTGCGTCTCACTTATGTCAACTGTTGAGATACAGTTTCCGTTAAATACACTGGAAAGAAAAGTATTTAGAATATCAGCAATATCCCCCTCATTTTGAATCAAGTTCCCGTTCTCATCCACTAGTGGGCCTAGCTGAGTATTACGAGCTTTCCCTGAATTAGCATAAGCAAAAAATTTCTTAGGATTCCTTTCGATGTTATCTGCAAGCTTTTGCTCCAATTCCCTTTTCTTACTCCGTACCAAATACTTGAAAGTACGTCTAGCTTCACAATACAAAATCCTGTCAGCATGGCACCCAGTCTCTTTAAGTCGCCGAAAAGTGGCCTACTTATAATTGAGAGCTTCTTTCACCTCCCTAGAGAACCACATGGGCCAAACTTTCGTGAAATCCTCCTTCTTTCTAAAAGGAACATAATCCATCACTGTTTTCTCCAATTTCCCCTTAAACTCTTCCCACTGAAGATCAGCTTCACTATTCTCCAACCCAGAAGAAAAAACCTCTTTCAAACCCTGCTTAAGTGCAACATAATCAACATTCCTGAAGTTAGGTACAAATCTGAAATTTTCACCTTTGTGAGCATTGAAGCTGGTCTAAAACCTAATAGCATTGTGATCACTATCTCCAATATGTTCCCCTATACTCAACCCCTGAACAGAACTTCCGACATCACAAAAAACTAGATCCAAAACAGCACCATGCCTAGTCCCCTGGGTAACAACTTGATCCAAAAAAAAGTCACCAATCACTTTCAGAAAATCTGCTTCCCTACCATTGCTAGTGTAAAAACTATTCCAGTCTATGCCCGGGAAATTGAAATCCCCCTTCATGATGACCGAGCCCTTACCAGACATGTCCCTAATAACACTATACATCTCCTCGTCTTGATCCTGACTAACGTTAGGCGGCCTGTAAACATTCCCCAAATGTAACTTCTTACCCTTATTGCTCATCAACTCCACGCAGACCATTTCAATATCCTTAGGCTTATTATTAATGACCAATTCATTGCAAATAAAATTGTCCTTAATATAGAATAAAACCCCTCCACCTTTCTTACCCAGCCTGTCTTGCCTAAACAAATTATATCCAGCAATGCTCACTAAATCCTTATCATCATCAGTAACCCATGTTTCTGTAATTCCAATAATATCCAAATCCTCACCTGCGATAACACCTTTTAACTCGTCCATCTTATTTCTGATACTGCGAGCATTAGTATATAGAAACCTGAGCATGCCCATTTTGCTTGTCTTAAACATTTTATGATGCCTCAAATCACTACTATTAATGTTACTATTGCTTAATATTTTACCCTCATTTTTAAAACCTCCAGAACAGAAGTAGTCAACACCATGACATTCTCCAACCCCCCCCCATCCAAAATTAGTTTTTTGATTCTGAAGCTTCTAAAATCATATCGCTAACCTTAACTACACCCCTAGAACTAAGATGAAGACCATCCCTCGCAACCCAATCACGCTGACAAGAACTCCAAACATCAATGAACCTGATTGAATGCTTTATGCAAAGTTTCTTAAGAATCAGGTTCATGCTCCTAGCCCGCTGATTTAACCAGCCCCTATGCACCCCTTACCTGGGAAGCAAACCAACTACCTGGACATCTGTCGAAAAGTTAGTTGCTTTATCCAACAGGTTCTCCCAATCCTTAACAAACTCCTCGTTTGTGCTGTTACCGACGTCGTTAGTCCCCACCCGCAGAGTAACTGAATCTCCTTTCTTAAACATTCCCTTTTTCTCCACAACCTTACTAACATCCTTCACCCGAGCCCCTGGTAAACAGCACCTAGCCACCTTGCGCATCATTCTCCCGACCACATTACCTATCCCGCGTACCATAGAATCCCCTAAAATGACACCCTCTGTTTTTAGGTCTACAGTTCTACCTTTCCCCATACTAGATCCTACTCCTGCAACCTCACTCTCCCCAACAAGCCCATCACAAGAAGTTCCCACCTCTTTTATAGAATTTTCACCCAAGTTATTTCTAACAAATTGGGCTTCCAGTGCTACCACCTTGACACGTAACTCTAATACCCTATTAGCAAAACATCTTGCAACAACCTTGATAGACCTTGGTAATATACTGACAGCTTCAATATGAACTTCTTAAATACTGTTGAAAGGTTGCATAAATGTTGATATAACAATACTGCAATAACAGCATGTATGCAACATGGTAATTACCTTTAAATAACAATATTGATATTATATTACATCATCAACACTGTATAAGTGTTATCTGCATCAATATTACAAAAAATAGTTCAAATCAACATTGATTCAATGCTGTTGTCGTCAGGGTAAGTAACAACCAATGGAAAGCTGTTGAGCTGCGCATGCGTTGCGGTAGAAAGAATTTTACCCATCGTTCCAATCGGCGGCGTGTCTCTCCTCACACTCACACGTGGTTTCTCGTTTGTTGGTTGTTCAACAATAAAGAGTAGTGTAGGGAAATATTATTTTCAGTAATTATGTATGCATTATCTCATTTATTAATGTAACCCAGGACAGTTGATGTGTGGTTATCTACTGAGAAGACTATGAAAAAAGAATGGAAGCATAACGCAAACGCGGCATGATGGTCTAGTGTAAATCACGTGTCGAATAAAATGAGAACAATGCAATATTTAAAAAAAAGGCACCTTGATTTTATACTGTCATGTCAGTATATACTGTCGGTGACAAGGTGAATGCAATATTGCAAAAATAAGACACCTTGATTTTTATACTGACAAAGCACTGTCATATCAGCGTATACTGTCAGTGACAAGATGAATGCAATATTCCGAAAGTAAGGCACCTTGCTTTTATACTGTCATATCAGTATTTACTGTCGGGGACAAGGTGAATGC
Organism: Octonoba sinensis; assembly: GCA_038502835.1. Lineage (NCBI taxonomy): Eukaryota > Metazoa > Arthropoda > Arachnida > Araneae > Uloboridae > Octonoba > Octonoba sinensis. The sequence goes on along the minus strand of CM076598.1, from coordinate 15,614,739 downwards.
AATATTGCAAAAATAAGGCACCTTGATTTTACACTGACATTACACTGCATACACCTTGACAGTCAATCTTGTGGCAGCCTGCAGGTAGTATAAATGGAGTAACATAACAATGTTGAGGCAGTATGTATGCAAGATTATCCATGCTGATATATCAACCTTTATGCAATATTGTGGCAGCATATTTTGCTTGCTGGGTAATTCAGCACATTTTGTGCAAATATATTCCTGCTCTGTAGCTGTATTAGCGTTTCCCTCCAATTTACTAAACATCTCACACCTATCACAGCAAATCCACCAACTCCCATTACCATTTTTAATTTCCTTCATTAAGCATATAACTCCCATAGCTAAATAAATCTAATGCAAACAATCAAAAAAGCAAAATAATACACAAATCAGCGAATTTAATCTACTACTCTGATTAAAAACACAAATTACATAGAAAAATGCAAATAACTTGAATTTAAACACAAATAACTACAGTAAACAACAAAACCAGGTGTTCCCCAAGACTTACAAAATGTACACAATCACCACCTAGTTAGGCTTAACTGAAAAAATTGAATTACACCCCAAAAAAACAAATAGAATGAGTTTCAGTCTCACAAAAGTAAAACATACTAATTACATAATAAATTGCAACAAATCTACAAGTAATTAAACAGAAAATATCCAAAAATACACAAAAGATACTTAATTTCAGCAGGAGCAAAAACACTGGCATGCAACACTTGGCCCCCTGGTGGCCAAAAAAAAAAGTGCATATTTAAAAGTGCATTAAAACTATATTTTTAGGAAAATACTTCTAAGTTAGCTATAGGTATATCATGAAACATTTTATGTGTAAAGTTTGTTTCTTTCAAATTCTGAACAAACAAAAACAATGTTTTAATGTCTTATTTTATATGTTACATTATTAAAATGCACATAGATTTAAGCAGACAGTTGGTTTGGATTTTTTTTTTTTTTTTTGATATATTAAAAATGTTTTAAAAGAAATGATGTGTGGAACACATCTGTGATTTATTGTTTTGAGGTTGTAGTATACAAAAAAATAAGTAAATACGTAACATAACTGAAAGCAAATAGTAGATGAATATCCGCCCAAACTACAAATATCCGGTGGAACATGTATCCGGTTGAACTCTAATATCCAGTCAGGATATTTGTATCCAGTAGAAAAGAAGTGCAGGATACCTTGTATCCTGTATCCGGCAAAATCATTGTCTGGTTCATTAATACTTAAAATATTGTCATATGTACGGAAGTTTTTAGGTTTTGTCTGTATTCTTGGGGGCCTTTCTCTGTATTATTTATCAAAATGTTCAGTTGCAAGACATTTGGTCATAGTGTAATAGTTAGGGTATAGTGCAGCGGGAACAATGTTCTGTTGTTTCAATGCAAATCTTTTTAATTTTTATTATATTCATTTTATTATTCACAATTTCCAAAAACAAATCCCTTTCATAGTATTCTTATACTAGTCCACATTTGTTTCAGTTGTGTATCCTACACAACTTTAAGATTAAAGTACTCGGTTAAATATCTTATTAATTATGTATGTTACTTTTTGATGGTAAAGATTTCCCCAAAAATACTGAATTTTTCAAAATGGCTATATCAGATAGAAGAAACTTATTTAAAGAATAAAAGAAGGCTAATAGTAGTTTTCCCATTTGGTTAACTTATAAAGAGGTTTCAGCAAACTTAATATTGATGTTTCATCCATCCAGATAAATACTGGTCTAAAATTATATAGCATAAAAATAGCCTGGAGAAGTTATTTCAGTTTTTTTTATCTTTGCAAAAATAAAGAAACAAATAAATATAGTTATAATTAGGCAGTCAACTTACAAAGGTATTTTTACAATACTCCCACCCAAATTTGGCATACAAAAGTGGTCAATATAGACAGGTGGTCAACTGAGGTGGTCAAGTTACAAAGGTTTACCTACATAATATAATATAGGTTTAATTCCGTTCCTGGCCAAAGTGATCAACTTAGACAGGTGGTCAGCTTACAAAGGTGGTCAACTTTACAGGTTTTACTGCATTTTGAAATCTTTCCCCTCCAAAACAGAGGCAATTTGATTTGGTTGTAATCTGAATTCTGCCTAAAATAGAAATTTTCTAATATCTTTTCACACTAAGAGGGTGGGTGCTCCAAAAACCCTTCACAAAATTCCAATGAATCAAAATGGACCATTTATAAAATACCAATCAATCAAAATGAAGCCTACTCAAATTCCAATCAATCAAAACGAACCCTTCACAAAAGAGCCAAACCAAATTGTTTTACAGAATTATTTATTGAATAAGCGACAAAAAAAATAATACAATAACATAAATAATTTTGATCACTGTATGCTTAAATTTTCAATTTCCTAACAATATTTGATTTTTCACAATTTTTTTTAATTAAAAAAAAAACGGACCCTGTCAAAAATGCTGGATAGACCCCTGACCATATAATAAAGAACATTATTTTAAATTACGGAAGCCAGTGTTTATCAACACAAAAACACAGTTGTATTTATAATCCTTAGGATTTTTAGCTGAATATAATTCTATTTATTTAAAATGAATGCAAGTATTTGCTATTCTGAAAAGCATTATTTTGCAGTCATCAGTGTTGTTACTATACCACTAATTACAAATATCCTTAGTGAAATTGTGTCATCTGCAAAGTTATTTGTAATGTGTTTTCATAGGCATTCGTGTGGGGACAAACTGGGTCTTAGGCCCCCCTCTCATCATCAAGTAGTAGTACCATTTTTTAAATTAAGTTTTAGCTTGAAATATATTAAAACTTTGTTATATTTACAGTGGAACCTCTCTAAAGTGACCACCTCTCATTCCGGCGAAAAGCGGTCATTCAGGGAGGTGGCTGCGTAATGGAGGTTGTTTGAAAATATTCAATAATAATGTTAAACATGTGCAGAAGTGTACAAAATAAAAAATAATTAATTAAACAAACAGTAAACATAAACACGGTTTTAAAGATTTTGCAGTTACAAGAGCATTTTCTTTCTCTCCTAACACGCAAAAAACTAAAGTTAATCATACTTTCAATCCCATGTTCCCTTTTTGCCTTTTCAGAATTTTCTCTTAAACTTTTCATTGGTTAAAGTATGAGAAAATATTCCATATCATGAAGATTATAAATGCCTTTCTCATCAAAACCTACTAAAAGGTACCCACCACATGCACATATTATGATATAAGCTTTCATACACGTCAGCACTTTCTCCACAAAATGTTTTGAAAACAATATTGTTTCGTATAAACAATATTGCTTGCTACAAAATCTGTTTATTCCAATGGCTTCAGAAATTCCAGTTCCTCTTTCTTTTTTTAGTGTTCCACTAATAGGAATTTTCTTTTATCTTGCAGCTCTGGATGAGGGAGATGTTCTCGGAAATGGTTTACCAACACACCCCAGGGTGTGTCGGTAAAAATACGGGGCACTTTATCCTTAATCTCATCAAGGGGACAATGTAGCAGGGCTGCTTTAATGTGTTTTTGCCCAAAAGGAGTTGTTCAACGGACACCGAAAGCTAACTTCCTGGAGGAATTCCTGGAAAAATGGCCACTTGACATCTGAATTGGAAGGGTACTTGTCCCCCTAGGGGTTTAGACAACTACACAAAGATTGCAGCACTGTTTTTTACTGATTGTAGCAATTGAATGATTCCAAAATAAAAGTGGCAGATTTTTTTTCTGGAAGAAAATGTGGTCGTTTCGAGAGGGTAGTTGTTTAACTGTGGTCGCTTAATGAAGGTCAACTTAGTATTAAATTAATGTGGGGAAATTCTGTTCCAGCAATTTTTGGTCGTTTAGAGGGGTAGTCGCTTAATAGAGGTGGCTGGATAGAGAGGTTTCACTGTATATATATATATAAGAAAGACTAGTATGTTATAGCCAACATGATTTAGTTACATAAATAGAATTTACAGTAACCTAGGGGAGCCATTCAATTTTTTAATTCGTCAACAGAAACCAGCTTCAGTTTACGGCAGCCTACGTAATTTCTACGTAAGTCCCTCTTAGGGGTAGAATCTATGTAGAAAAGCAGAATGAGGTATGGCAGAGTCAACTGCTATCCTTTTCAGCTCTCCTGCACTAGCGCATGAGCAGTATCAACTCAAATGAGCTGTTGTGAATTTTCACTCTTGTTGCCATCTGTGATTTTTCAAATGAAGTTTTAATTCCGCACTTTAAAAAAAAAATATTTCATTATCTGTGCCCCAAAAAATTTCACTTTTTTAATAGATAATCCATAGATTATAGGCAGGAAATTACGGTATATTTCTGGTCACCTTTGTTCTTTTTATTACTTTTTGAGATGTAGCCATCCAACTCGACAAACTTTTTTTTTTATTATGTAATTTAAGCATTGAACTGAGTTTTCTTAGTCACCCCCCCACCCTCCAACACCTAAAAATTGCGCATGAGTATCCTTGTGTGTTAGAATTAGATCATATTTACTTAAAGTAATTACATTAAGTTGGTTATATTAAATATTTCAGGTCCTAGATGGGCTTCATGGAATCTTGGAATATTTTTATGCATAAGGTGTGCTGGTATACATCGAAATTTGGGTGTTCACATATCAAAAGTAAAATCCGTAAATCTTGATACGTGGACTGCTGAACAAGTAGCGGTAAGTAATGTTGCCTATTACAATATTAATTTACAATACAGTGAAACCTGTGTTAGTTGACCACTTGCGGTGCAGCAGTTTAGTGGTCAACTTAGACAGGTGGTCAACTTATAGAGGTAAAGCTTTTTTTTTTCATTTCTTACACTATTCATTTATTTACTTTAAAATAGTAATTAGCCTTTTTTTCACAATTATCTAAAATATCATCAAAGAAATTTTACTCGACTGACATACAATGTATCGAAGTAAAATGCTTAGCTAAAATAAAGATAAATATCTTATTAGGTATTTAGTTATGCAAGTTACTTAAATGATAGTAAAGATTTTCTAAAAATACATAATTTTTCAAAATGGTTACATCAGATAGAAGAAAAAAGCAGAAACTAATTTAAAGAATAAAAGAGTGCTCATATTTTTCTTATATGGTTAATTTACAAAGAGGTTCAGGCAAACTTTATATTGATGTTTCATCCATCCAGACAAATACTTTTCTAACATTATAGCATAAAAAAATCCTGCAGAAGTTATTATAGTTTTTTTTTTTGCAAAAATAGATAGACAAATAAATATAGTAATAATTAGGTGGTCAACATACAAAAGGTTTTTTATAATGCTCCCATCCAAATTTGGAGTACATAAGTGGTTAATATAAACAGGTGGCTAAGTTACAAAGGTTTCCCTACTTAATATAATCTAGGGTTAATTCCGTTCCTGGCAAAAGTGATCAACTTAGACAGGTGGTCAGCTTACAAAGGTTTTTCAACTTTACAGGTTTATTGTAATTCAGTTTATGAAAGGCCTTATTTTGACTTTAGTTAATTTGTGGGTTGGGTTATTTGTGTGGGGCCCCTTAAAAAGTCAAAAAATGACTGAAAGTGAAGTTCGGGAATTTAACGAAACATTTTTTTTCTGCCCCTATTGGAAATAGTGATTTATTTGCTGCTATTTTAAAGCTCTAATACTAAAGCTTCATATGATAGTCACTTGACTAGGTGAAATCTGTGAGGAAAAAATTTTCTGCCTTCTAATTTGGTACACAGAGCATGGGATTTCTATAAGTTCATGGAGTAAACAATTTATAACCTTTTATTCAGATAATTGCGATGTTAATGGCTTCTGAGCATATTAAGCTGCATAACGCAAAACTCATTGTTTTGAATCGTCAGATGAATTACATAATGGTGCTGGTCAATTAAGTTGTGAAAAACTTTAATGATATATGTAGAGCATGAGAATCCAACCAAACTTTGTATCGTTGGGGATTGTTAAAATTGTCTTGATCAGGAGGAAGTCCAGGAAAAGATTGAATATGTTTTTGAGTTTCACTGCATTTAGATATATCGCCTAAAACGGCATAGCATTTGAGGGGGGGGGGGGGCAATCGCCGCCGGCGCCAGATTCCATACTAAGTAATTCTTAAAGTTTTGTTTTTTTATATATTTTTTTAAGCACATTAAGAAAAATATTTTGTTCTGTTTCAGAGAGTGTCCATAGAGTGTTTCCATTCTTCTTAGACTCTTGTCGATGTGATTTAGTATTTCTGGCTAAAATCAGCATACTAGGCAACTACCTAAGGTTTCAAATATTTTAGAGACAACAATATTACTTTTCACAGCACTTTTTTACTGCCCTTAAAAACAGCATGTCAGCAAATTTTTTCTTTTATTACAAAACATTGATTTTGATCCATCCCATGTAAATGAGATTTATTTTTAAAGTCACTCTTAATAACATGTCTCATTATCAGTATTGGCCTTTGCAATCAGAATAAATAAGTAATAAAATATTTTAATTGGATTTCCAAAAACAAGGCACATTTATTTCTCTCTTTAAGCGGTAGATTTCAGGATTGTCTATTGGTGGCATGGAGTAAAATTCTATTTTGACAGTGGTTTACAAACTTTTTTAAACATTTCGACCCATGTTTAGTTACATAAGCTATAGCATCCCACTTCCATCTCTCCAGTATTTATTTTTTTGAAAATGTTTTATGGTCCTTGGTTAATAAAAGATTGTAAAAAAAGAACCTTTTTTGCCTGTTTTTTCTTTCTATTAATTTTGATGTTGTGCACTAAAAGCCGTTCTAATGATCCAAATGTTCTTGCAGAAGGAGGCTTTTATAGCTAAATAGGGAACTTTTATAACGAAACAAATATGTATATCTATCAGAGCTTGAAAAATCCTAAACATTTTTGCCAGACATGTTTGTCTAGAAAATACATGTCCAAACCAAATTCTTACGTGCCCAGAAGTTGTTTGATTGCATATTAATAAAAATATTTGAATTTGTCATATAGCATTAATCCGAAATAAAATTAATTAAAGGATAAAAGTTCTCCGTTTTCTTTAGCTGCCTGTAAACTTTTTCTTTTTCCTCCTCCAAAGACGAAAGTTTGACTCATCTACGCAGAATAATCTTCCAGCTTCTCAATTGCCAATGCTGGCTACCTCAACCTTTTTTATCACTTTTAGTTTGAAGTCTGAAGTGTAGCTTACGCATCTAGACAGTTTTCACTTTCATTTAATAACTAGGTAACATAAAAGTTTAGGGAAAACTTTGAGTGAAATCAGCATGGAAATCAGGACGAAATATGGATCCAATGATGTTTGCAGATCGGAGGAGTAAAACGCAGTGATAGTTGAAATAACAAAATAAAATATGAATAATGGGATAGCTAAAAAACAGTTTAACTGCATTTAACTTTTATAATGCATTGAATTTTTCTATTTTAAAAAATTATATCCTTATACTTTTCTAATTTTAAAGAATACGTAAGATGATATTAGTCGGAAGTTTATCTAAATGATAGTGTTCGGCAGTAGTTAACTAGAAGTAGTTAACTACTAGTGGAAACTACTAGTTGTAACTACTTTAGTTTTGAACTAGTTAACTACTAGTTAAACTACTTTTTTCCCAACTACTAGTTACAACTACTTTCAAAATTCCAACTACTTAAAAAAAAAAATCTTTTTTTTTTTTTTAAATATTTTTAAACATTAAATTATTTAAATTTTTAGCTTATGAATATTACTCACACAAATGTATTTTTATGTTATGTTATATAATGAAAAAGTACTCGTAAAAAATCATTATATTTATTGCAGTATTTACGCAAATTAGAAAAATCTTCTTAATATAGTCAATACGCAGCGCCCACACCAGCACATGCACAATGAAGTTTCATTTAAGGACCAAATCTTCATTATGGATAAGCTTTACCTCTATTCCAGTCCATGCATGCGTTTTGGGATACCATAAGCACAAAAACAAAGAAAAAAATACTGATTTTTAGGAATTTTTTTAGAAGAAAATATTGATTTTTATAATTTTCTTTTCAGGAAAAAATACTAGTTTTTATGATTTTTCATTTTAGAAGAAAAATACTGGTTTTTATGATTTTCTTTTTAGAAAAAAAATACTGATTTTTATGATTTTCTTTTTAGGAAAAAAAATACTAATGTTTATGATTCTTTTTTAGACAAAATATTGATCTTTCTGATTTAAAAAAAAACTATTTAAATCAGCTTTTCCAAATTATTAAAATATAGATATTTTTTATTATAAATTTTAATGTTTTCTTGGTTCAAGTAATTCATTAGAATTTCAGCTCACTATATGGTAGAATTTTAATGTATCTGGTCCTCTAGGGAAAGGTGGAATAGCTTCGTTAAGGTGTCAAAGAATAACATTTTATCAGCGAACATTTTGGACATGCTGACAACAGCTTAAGCATCAACAACACCTTTGGAAAGGATTTTTTTTCTGCATGCGGAATAGTGCACTTCAAATTAAGAAACAGATTGGGGGTTAATTAGGCATCAAAACTGGTACTCTTGATGAAACATCTAAATAGTAAAAATTATTAAGCTGTATTAAACATTTTATGTGATATTTGCCATCTCTGTTTATAAAAAAATTTGTATATACTCAAAATATTATAATAGTCCAGTTAAGTTATTTGTATATAATCAAGAAATTATAACCAATTTAGTCCAGAAATATACGCTTTCTCTTCTGTTGTTGTTCTCTGTTTATTAAGCATTTATATTTTATATAATATAATTAATTTTGAACTAGTAATAAATAATTATTTCAACTGAAATATCTTAAAATTCTTTGAAGACATAAATAATTATTTGAATTTGTTATTGTATCTGCGTGCACATACATATTTTGCTTAAAAAAATTCAAAAAATCTGATTTAAATAAAAAAATACTATTAAAAATTAATTAAAAAAAATCACCGACCTGCCTTAAACACAATTTGAAAAAATATAATCTATATTCTAGAGCATGCGAGTGTTAATAAATGGGGATTAGGCAGAGAGAGAATTTTAAATTGATATTAAGGGTAAACCCCTTCATTTTACAACAACTGCTGAAAAATTGTTATTTCTTAAAATAAAAGCTTAAATTTAGAGAAAAAAGGTTTTGTCTTTATTCATATTCTCTTTACATATTAATCGTTCAGTGTTATTTGGAAATATCCAATCTTTGAATGTGTTACAGGAATTTCTTTAAAATTGTTTTAATGATTAAAAATAATATTCAGTTGAATTATTAGGATTAAATATTTAAGAACAAACTTAAAAAAGGAAATTCAAATGAATTATATTTAAAAGTAGTTAACTACTTTTGGAGAACAGTTAACTACTAGTCTCAGAAAAAAGTAGTTAACTACTAGTTGCAACTAGTTTCTTTTAGAGTAGTTAGTAGTTGGTAGTTAACTACTTTTTGATGAGTAGTTGCCGAACACTACTAAATGATGAATGTTGTTGGTGAGTAAAGATTTATAGAATCTTGATAATGAAATTATTCTGGAGAAGAGTGTGTTTCTTAGGTTTTTTTTAAGAGATAGTATTTCAAATGCTGAATCTGGCAATATAGGATCAATGTAGCTGCAACAACGCATGCACGAGAGAAGACATCCACTTCACGCAGCCATTGAGCACTAGAGGTCATTCCACGGCAACATCATCCATTTGTGAATCCTGTTAAAATTTGATGTTCAATAATTTAGAATGGTGAAAAAAAAAAAAAAAAAAAAAAGATTATCCGCGGCAGCATTATATCTGCACCTCACGATTTGACACTTTTTAAACAGATAATGTGCTGGATATTATTGTATATTTTTCTTGTTACTATCATTTTTTCACTAAATACATTCATTTTACTTCAACAACACTTAAATTAATGTTGTTTTCAAAAATCAACAGCATATTAATTTTGTTAAGGTGTAAAAAAACATACTTTTTCACCAATAAAGTTTTATCTTTTATTATTATCACGCACTTATTGTCATCCAATCATTTTCATCTCGATGTGATCGTATTAAGCAGCATCCACTGTATCTTGTATGGCCACCAATATTTCTGAAAAGTCACAAAAGAATCTCCTAAATGGGGTAAAATCACAAAATTTTACTTTTGAATAGTGTTGTAAAATGTGCACGGGCAATTAATTATAAGCTGGGGCAAATGCCCAAAATCCACAAATGCCCGGGCATTTATGCAACTTTTATAGAATTACTGATAAATATAATTTAAATTTTTGTAATTTGTTTGTTTGAAGTAGTTGTTAATATTGCCATTTGCAGATATAAAATGTATTTTGGTTTTGGGTAAAATGAGTTTAGTTTGAGTAACATTGGAGTTGGTTTTCGATATTCTATTATAAATAGGCTAACAGCTAACCCCTAACATATATTAGGTTGCATACCACTGCCGCCTAATAATAATAAAACACACACACACAAATTAATTGAAAGTAGCTATTTTTTCCTTGCTTCATTCTTAGTTGCACTGCGGCTCTGAGGAAGTGGCTTTGACATTCAGGTCTACCCATGCCCAATTCATGAAACTCTAGACTTTCATTTTCATTTGCAACAGGGTTTTCTTAATTTTTGAGCCATTATGAAAATTACGTTGCAAAAATCAAAAATATCCTCCTCTTTTTTTTATGGAATTTTCTAAAACAATTCCCATCTTCTGTTCTTAGTGGAATTTTGCACTTCTGTAAATCAAAAACTAGTAATGTAAAACGAGTACAGAGGTTTTGAAAAAAAATTTCTTTTGTCTCAAGTAGTACAGCTCTGCTAATTTTCAAGAAAATATGAGATGGTGAGATTTTGCCCTTGTGTTGAATTAACATAGAATAATCCCCATCTTTATGATCAGTACGGATAAAGATGTAGCAATTTATAAGCTCTTTATACTTCTATCAGTGAAATGTATATTGTAAAATAACTGTAATGTTAAGATGTGTAATACTCATTAAAAAATGTCAAAATGTAAAATAAAATATATTTTTATAAATGATATATTTTGGGCACTTAAAAGTGCTTTGGACAAATGCCCTCATAAATGCCTTGCCCAGTGGGCATTAGATTGACCCACATCACTGCTTCTGAAATTTTGTAGCCACCCTGTACCCACTAAATCCAGTCCTAGTCATATGGTCAAGGTGTGAGGTTGTACCAAGGATAAAAACCTGGCTACTAAATGGAATTCTGTGTTGGACTAATATTATTTGAGTAGGTAGTTTTTATACAGTAATAGAATGTATGTCTACAATGAATTTGACTTCGTTGTAAGCAACAAATTCACATGGTCTCCTAACAAAATTCCAGAAGGAAAAGATATTGTTAACAAATATAATTATTTTGAAAATGAAAGTAAAAAATAATGCCAATCTTTTTAATTCAGAAACAAGGATTTTTTAGTCCTTTGTAACGTATTTCCTGCTTATTTATTTAAAATTTCTGCTTCAATATCAAACTCGTTGATATTTTATAAGAGGAAGTATTAAATTTTAATTTGTGGCGTGGACACTTGTTAGTATGCTACAGTAGCTTGTAATTATCTACATGAGTGCTCTAGTTTCGTAAGATTATGTTAAAATAGAATTTGCTACTGAATTTGAAAAGCACAGCATTTTTGTGTGGGTAGTAAGAGAAAATACTTTTAAATTAGCGTTGAAATAGCTACATTGTCTGTATAAAATGTTTTTATGTGATTTTTAAATTGTTTTTTAGTATCTTCAACAAATGGGAAACAGTCAAGCTCGTGCTGTTTATGAGGCAAATTTGCCTGAAAGCTTTCGGAGGCCACAAACAGACTCGTATCCTTCTGTATATGTTCATATGCATACTTTTATTTTAATTTCACTTCTTTCACAATCTGTAAACAGGTGAATTGCAAATGAAGAAACAAAGTATAGTAATTGTTAATTTTTTTTTGTGATAGTTGATTCCACAATGCTTATTCCTTTAAATACAGTATAACTTCATTTTAACAATACTCAATTTAACGATTTTCTTAAATTAGCGATAGATTTTACAAATCTCAGATTGAATTAGATAAACATAAAAATGGATACATTTAAAAATTAAAATAAAAACATGCAAGGTAGTTAAAAGAAATAAGATGTACTGGAAAACTAGATTATTCTCCCTTTATATATTAGATGTTTCATGATAAACATTTTGCTGCTGCAAGTTTAAGGAACATGTGGTAAAAATATTTTTTTGAATGTGGCTCGAGAAAAGTTTTTGCAATGTTATTTATTTTACATACTGAAATGTCTTTCCAACATGTAAATAGAAAGCAATATCTGAAAAGTTTTTTTTTAAAAGAATTTATTAAAGATAACTTGTATTAAGGATTATTTAAAAAGGTAGATTATTTAAAGATGTGAAGATATGTGTGTGTAGAACAGGGTCCCTAAGGACTTAAAAAACCCTTGAGCAGCCCTGAAATTTTAAAACTGATTTAGTAGCCTCTAAAAAGCCCTTAAAATTTCATGGTAAATCAAAAAAGGCCCTGATAAATTATGCTTAAGTTACTGCCTTAGAAAACTGTAATAACTTAAGCATCATTCACTCATAATCATGGGGAAAAAACATTAAGGCAAAGCGGAAAATATGTGGCTAAATTTTGATTGAAACTTTTTTCACAGAGAAAGCTAGGCAGAAATATTAAGCAAATTTAAGAAAACCTGATAAAACCCAGAAATTATCCAGATTTTTTTTTTTTTTTTAATTATTGATTTGAGAACTAAAATGCTTTTCATCATGTCCCTTGAAATATTTTCCCAGTTGTTGTTAGCGGCCAATTGAAGTTCACTTTAATGTTGTAAGTTTTACCATTTCCGTTAACATCGTCCACCAAACTCTATAAATTTTCTGTTGGGTTAAGGTTAACCTACATACCAACTCTACTGCTTTTGGAGCTGTACTGTGTCCTGATATCCTTTGGTCTTGTTTTAAGAATAATACTGGTTTTGAAAGAAAGAGAAGTTTTTGAAAGAAGTGCTTTCAAAATTTGTCAAAATTATTGTTATAAAGCAACAGGTTAGAAGTTGATTCTTAAATAAACAAAAAGCTGCCAGTGATTTGTTCTTTGAGTGAGCTTCAAATTTTGGTATAGAAAAGTTAAAGGGGGTTTTACTTACAAGGTGCGTTCCATAAGTAATGCAATCAATTTTTTCCAGATGCGACTGTATACCGCAGTGCCCTCTAACTGGTTGGGCTAGGTGGTGGTGGGGGGGGGGGGTGTTAGCTTCATACCGCACCCATTCTCAATCGGCTCCGAGCTGCTGGAGAGTAAGGGCGGGTATTTTCGTGAACCCATTTTGAGATTAATGTAACACGGCCCGATGGATCGCAGGGGTCGCATTCCCCCTAAAATTCCTAAAAAATTGTACCATTCCTAAAATTCCTAAAATTATACTAAAATTTTGCTAGTGTTCCTAAAAATTTGGATGCTTTACTTATTTCCGAATGTAGCGTTTCAAGATGTCGCCAAGAGGGCGAAAATATTGCCAAGCTAGCAAAATTTCCAGTCCATTCGCCGGAAAGTGAAACGGCAGACGACGCCAACGGTGATAATTTTGACTTGGACAACCCTATCGAGGAACGAGCAGCAGCATGTGCTTGGCGCTTCCCGCTTCCATTTTCCACAATTCATTTTTCGTTCATCTGTGATTTCAATAAAAAGGAAAATAGACTTTTTTTACAATGGAATGCGCCTTAATATTTTCGTGCACGTGTCGAGGATTCATTTCCCGTTGATATGTGTCTTGTGCCATTTTATTTTAGCTTCATCAAAGATCTGTTCGTTCGATGTTTACGCAAAGTGAATGGCTTGTTTACGATTTAATGCTTGTTAATATTATCGATAGTGCTGCTGTTACACACTGTTTCTCTGCATTTGACTGCTTTTATGGAAACTATGGGAAAAGGAAGAACAAAATTCCAAGGCTCTTGGCGCGAAAAAGAGTTGGACGATGTTTTGATAAAGGAATGGTTGGAATCGGTGGCTGGCAATGTATATCCTGCGAAATGTGGTTTATGCTGTGAAACGTTTGAAATATCGGGAAGTGGTTTCGCCCAAGTTCGATCACATCATAAAGGTAAAAAACATCTTCTAAAATTTAATGAAAAATTCAAAACTAGTGCACAGTCAACGATATTTAACTGGGTACAAAATAAAAGTACTATAAGTACTGAAGTTAGCCAGCAAAATCTGATTGTGAAGGCTGAAACACTGTGGGCCCTACACATGGCCGAAAAAAATATATCTTTTAAATCATGTACAGATACAGTTGAGTTATTGAAAGTAATGTTTCCAGATTCTCCCATTGCATCATCAATGCAGCTTAAGGAAAAGAAAACTGCATATGTTCTTACTCATGGAATTTCGAAATATTTTGAAAGCTGTTAATTTAGTAGCATACATTAATAATGCTACTAAATTAACATTGGCATTTGATGAAACAACAAATGTAAAGAACAAACGCCAGTTAGATGTGTATGCCAGGTACTGGTCAAGCGAATTTAATTTAGTAACCTGTAGGTATCTGAAAAGTGTATTCCTTGGCCATGCTACTTCTGATATTATTTTTAAAGAACTTTTGGATGTTACTTCTGTTTATAATATCCCTTTAAATAAAATTATATGTTTGTCAATGGATAATCCTAATGTAAACAAAAGTGTTATGAAGAAATTTTCTAAGGAAATTGGAGAAAATAAGTTATTACCAATTGGTAAGTGCAACTTGCATGTTGCAAATAATGCATTTAAAACTTTTCTAATTGCATTAGAAATGAATTTTGACGAATTTGCGAATGATGTTTATTTCTTTTTAAAGAACAGTGCCGTTCGAAAGGAAGCTTTCAAGTGCATGGAGCAAATAACACAAGAGACTTCACATTTTTTATTGAAGCATGTTAACAGTAGATGGCTCTCGGCTGGCCCTGTTGCTCAAAGGCTATTCGAGCAATGGGCTAATATGTGCGAGTATTTTTTACGTTTTTTACCGAAGCAAAAGGTACTAGAAAAGCAGCTAAGCGTTTCAAACAGGTACAAACGCATTTGTGAAAACTTGAATGAACCATCCACACTGTGCTTTTTGGCATTTATTGCCTATACTCACAAGCACTTTGAATCGTTTTCACTCTGTTTTCAAAGTGAATCTCCCAAAATACATCTATTATTCGGTGAAATGAATAAATTGATGAGAAATGTTATGATGCAATTTATAAAAGATGATCTTATTGCGTCCAAGGAAGGCACAGATTTAAGGGATGTTGATGTTGATAATGGCAGCAATTGGAAGAATTCTTCTTCTATCGAAATTGGCATGTCAGCCAAAGGATTTTTAGTTAACCTAACTAACACTGATAAGAAAAAATTTCTCCTTAATGCTCGTTCTGCATTAATCAAAACTGTCAATTATTTGAGATTGAATATGCCATTTTTTGATCAGTTTTATAAGGACTTGGAACTTTTTCATCCTGTTGCAAAATCATATGATGTCTCCAAGAGTTTGCATTCTGTTACAAGAATTGCTAGATATTTGAACTCTTCAAATGATTTCATTGATAATGTTAGGGAAGAGTGGAAGCTGTTTGTTTTTGATGCTACTGCCCATGAAGAACTATCTCTGGAAGTAGAACGAGTAGATGCATATTGGAGAGAATTGTTTCTACTGAAAGATAATAACAATCGATTAAAATATGAAAAGTTAACTGTATTAATAAAAACTGTTTTAATATTGCCACATGGAAATTCGGATCCTGAAAGAGGTTTTTCTATAAATAAGGCTATGGTTGATGCGAGTCATAGTGAAAATACTATTGTATCACTCAGATTAGTAAAAGACTGCATCAAAAATTATGGAGGAGCATTAAGTGTGCCCATCACTTTAACACTACTAAAGGCAGTGAAAGATTTGCATAAATCGTACCAAGAATATATGAGTAGATTAAAAGAAGAAGAAGATAAGTTCAAAAAAGAAAAGCAGCAAATAGAAAAGGAAAAACTTGAAAAGGAATAAACTAGAAAAAGGAAAAATGATTTTGATTTGCAGATCAGTGAAAATAACCAAAAGATTAATGAGCTTAAGAAAAATAAAGAACTTGCCGTAGGCCTAATTAAAGAGGGAACAGAAAGGTTAAAGAAAGCTGCAGCATCTAAAAATATTGTGGAAATGACTGTTGCACAGAATTTAATATCTGAAGGAACTGACCAATTACAAAAATTAGAATCATAATTGTCTATCTTTGAAACTGAAAAGGAACTAATTTTGAAGAAGAGACTAAAAATTAATTAATCAAATATTAATGTTTTAATATAATTTTGAGTATGCGTTGTTGTTTAAAATGTTGTTTTGGTCACAAAAGTTGCAAAATTTCAATGAAATTCAAGCTGTTTTTGATATAATTTTTGGTAAATAAAATGAGATGAAAATAAAAGTTTAAAATCTTCATCAAACATTTTTTCCCTCTTCCTTTTAAATGCATTATAGGATCAATTTCAGGTTCACATTTAATGCATAAAGGTATGTAATGTATGTACACTACTACTTGTTTTATATATGCAAATATGTATATAGATGGTTACCCTATTCTTCTATTTATATTAAATACAGATTGCTTAAAAAGTTACAAATTAGATATTTAGTTATTTTTTTATTGTCTTTCAAAGTTTCTAACTTCACCGTTCCTGCTTTTCTGATTAAAAAGGAACAAAAATTGAAAAGTAAATATTTGCTTTTTCAATAAGTTTTTAAAGCTTAAATTTTTTTCACTCGGAAACCTTGCACTAAAGTTAAGAGTAATGCTCTTAGTGTATTCAAAGTTTATTTATTGCTATTTTGTTCATTAGCTGTCTTACATTATCCCTAAAATTTTCCTAAAATTTTTGTAAAATGTTCCTAAAATTCCCCTAAAATTTTGAAAAATTGTACTGCTACCCCTGGGATCGGGACTACTGTGAACGCAGCTTTTTACCTGGAAGTGCTCAAAAGGCTGAAAAGGAGGGTTGCGCGCTGTCGAAGTGACATCAAGGATGCGTGGAAACTTCATCACGACAACGCGCCGAGCCACAGCGCCTTCATTGAAACGATTTCTTGGCCAGGACCCACACCCCATTGGTTCCCCAGCCTCCCTACAGTCCTGACCTAGCTCCCCCAGACTTCTTTTTGTTTCCCCTCTTGAAAGGAGTCCTGAAAGGGAAACATTGGGACACGATTGAAAACATCCAGACTCATGTTACATCCGCTCTAAAGGCCATCCCGGAGAAGGCCTTCCAGGATGTCTTCCAGGCCTGGAAACACCGCCTTCAGAAATGTATCGACACAGGAGGGTACTACTTTGAAGGTTTTTAGGTAACTGTACGAATATGTTCAATAAATCATTTTTTATGAATTTGGTCGCATTACTTATGGAACACACCTTGTATGTAAGAAAGTTCTGTATTATATTGTATTGTTACTATAATAAGTAGATACAATTCAATGATGAATTGTTTATTCATATTGAAGCTTAGAATCTAAAAAATAATAGCATTCTTTTTCTGATAAATATATATTATCAGCAAATGTCCCTTATTTCTTCAAGGAAATGAGTTCAATAACAGGGTTCGTACGGTCCTTAAAGGTCCTTAGAAAGTCCTTAATGTTCATTTTCATTTTTAAGGCCTTAAAAAGTCCTTAAATTGTCCTTATTTTTTATTCCAGGTGCTTAATTTTTTTTTTTGTTAAAATAAGAAGGTACCCATTCGCTCTCTTTGTTTTTTGCTATATTTTGTATTCTTCACAAGAATCAAACTTCTTTCATTTCAACTACTTAATCGAACCTCAAATGTGGTTTGCTCGGGACCGGTACTATCGCGGCTTTCGGACAGACCCAAAACGACGGATTAACAGGACCAAAAATGGTGGATTTACATAAACATCATCGCATTCTTACTACTACAAATTGCAGTGCTTTCTCAACTGGTAGATAAATAATTAATTCTTGTTTTTTTATTTTATTTTATTTTTTTTTTTTTTTTGAAAAGGTATAAGTAAATTGATGTTATATATTTTTACAAAAAAAAGTTCATGGATTTTGATAAAATGCTTCAAACTACAACACCCAATTCATTTAAAATGAACTTTAACCCACCCGCATGACAGCTCCCAATTTGCTATTTCCTGCAATTGTATGAAAAAGAAAATCAAATTGAGCTACATCTAAAAAATTTTTAAATATTAACAGTGAAGTCGAATCAAAACACCAAATATTTGTACAAAATGCAATGTTGCCCAGTAACTGGGCACCATTTAAGACCACAGAAAAACAAATCACACAAGTTCCCTCATTTTGCTTTTAAAAGAGAAAAGAAAAAGGAATAAAATTTGAAGAACGGATTTTTAAGGACTCAAGGGGAAAAAATTTAATAAATAAACAAAATTCAGGAATTTTCGAAAAAGGGCCGAATTTCGGGATTTCAAATTTGGAATTCGATACTATTTATTTAGTTTAGTTACAAAGTTAAATCTTTTTTTTTTTTGCATGAAAATTGTTATTAAATCATCTACATTCTAAACAATTATCAATAAAGCAAGTATTAGCATCACTTAACAAGTAATCGGTAAATAAATATTGCTTTTGAAACTTTTTTTTTTTAAGGGGCGGGGGTATACTTCAAGGAAATATTGTTGACACATCTAGCCTAATAAAAGAGATACATTTAACTAATATGTAGGCAAAAATAAAAACCTTTCAGCTTTTTTTGCGTTTGACCAATCGCATGTATGATTATCGCTTATTTATACTGTTAAAGGTAAAAGAACGATTTATTTTTTCTTACGTCTTACACTATAATAAGCGCCGAGTTGCCAACAACTCTCCCGATCGCTTTTCAGCTGATTTTTGGCTAAACAGTTTGTTCTCCCTGTTTTTTATTTATTTATTTATTTATTTTTTTAGAGTAAATAAATTCCCGTATCGAAAATTTGTTTTAAAGCAATGTTGTAATATTTAGTAAATTTTTATCAACCAATTCGCGATCGTTCGCTGTGAGTTTTTGTCGTGTGGAATATAAAAGGGGGATATTTGCTGCGTTAATCAAAATTTGTATCGCGTGAAATTTATTAATTTGCAGTACATTGAAGGAATCAACCTCTTCTTAAACCTATACACCGTACTTGCCAAATGCTCAGTTTTCCCCTAGTTTTTCTGTTTTTATTTGCGAACTTCGAAAATTCGATTTTTTGGAAAAAGGTCCGATTTTTCAAGCTGATGTACAAGTATTTTTATCTAAAGGGATTGTACTACAAAACAAAACAAAAAAAAAAAATTAGGAAAATTTTTAAAAAGACATGAAAATTCATTTAAATTAATACATAACTTATAGCGCGAAAATGTAAAAAGCTATTTTTCGGAAACTTGCTAACATCTAGCATGTTCTTCGCCGAAAATTGCACGAGCCTTTTGAGACTTCTATCTTTTTGCATCCTGTAAATATATCAATTGTTTGAATAGTTGACAGTTGTTTTAGTATTTGCAGCTTGTAGTCTGCTTGTTTTATTTTAAAAAATTGTTCAATTTTTGAAACTTTAATTTAGTTAAATTTTGGTAGTTACTATTTGAGGGTAATGTACAAAGTTTTAAGCGAATAAGCTCCATTTTTTATTGGTATGTTGTTTTTAAAATGAAATATTTTTCCCAAGTTCAAAAAGTTTTTTCCTGAATTTTTGCAAGCTGTTCTAAATAATTAAAAAAAATATATTTATGATAGAGATAAAAATTTAAGTAAGCCTAAATTGAGGTGCTGGCAACATAAGTTAAGTAAAATTTAAAAAAATCTAAACTAAACAAATTTTCAAGACGAAGTGCAGAGTTTTCTTTAACAATTTTTTTTATTTAAATTGTTTTTCATTTAACTTGTATTTTATAGCACTAACCATTTTTGAGATTTTTTCATATCATTATAATTTGCTTATATATGATTAATACTTGTGTTGTGTGCTTCTTATTACTAACTCTAATAATTATTTAACTCCCTGACTGTTTTGAACATTAGAAGAGCAACAATGCAAAGAGAGTTCCATAAAAGTGTTTGTGTTGTGTTCCCAATAAAAATATGATGTTAAATCAATTTTCTCTTTCAATAATGCTTCCTTTTGAAATAAACATAACAGTTTGTGTATTTCGAAAAATTTGTGAGGTCCTTAAAATTTTTTGTAGGTCCTTAAAAAGTCCTTAGAAAGTCCTTATTTTTAGTTTTGCCAAAAGCGTACGAACCCTGAATAAAGTATTTGTTTCATTTAGTTTTGTCTCTTGCAAATTATTATAATTCTCAAGAATCATTGGTGTAATAAGAGTGGGAACAGTGGGCCTTAACCCTTTGCCCTCTAGGCTTTTTTCACTTGGGTGAACCATCAACTAGAGACCTAAATATTTCTTTCAAAGTACCAGGGTTTTTTTAATCATGTTTTTGCCTTATAACATTAAAAAGAAGCCCAAGCTCTATCCAACATTTTGTTATATAGACTCATCTGGTAAAAGTTTCCTCATTTCTCTTAATGCCAAAAGTAAGGATGATGAAAGGTAGTAAGGGGATATGAATTTTGTTTAGGCTAATTGGGCCTTTAAATTACTTGTATTACAGCCTTCAAATGGGCCAAAACACTCAAAAAATTGTTTTGATAGTTGGGACCAGTGGTGTAGGTATGGAAAAAAGGTAGAGGGAATGCATACAGATGGAAATGTAAGTTATAGAAATTGAAACATCTGAGAACTTCTTTAAAAGCATAACCACCTGCTGCAGGTCTAAGCTACCTCAACAGCAGGCTTCTTCCAACTCGGTCGATTCAGACCAACTCTTTGCCAATTTCTAATTTTCAAAATTTTGAGGTCATTTTCGGTATTATCCAGCCGCCAGCCCTTTTGTTGAAGGTCTGCTTCGGGCATGGGTTTCTTGAAAGTGTACAGTCTAGTCTGGTTGTTTTCAGGGGTTCTCCAGACATGGCCAATCCATTGCAGTCTGTTACTTTGGATGACTTGTGTAACTTGGGGCTCTTTGTAAAGTGTATTAAGTTCAAAATTATATCTGGTTCATCCAGCATCTTTGTTCTTGTACAGGCCCAAATATAGTTCTTAGAACTTTTCTTTCAAAGGTATTTAGAGCTCGCTGGGTGTCTAACTTTAATGTCCAAGTTTCGCTAGCATACAGCAGCACAGGTAGTATAAGTGTCTTGTATAGTCTCATTTTGGTTTTTTGGCTGACAAGCCTTCATCTTAATTGTTTTGTTAGTCCAAAGAAACATTTATTAGCTGATTTTATCAAGGAATAAAGCAGCATTCATAATTATATTGGCTATTATTCTTGCTTGAACATTGCTTTAAGACGATTTCTTGACATAGTCATATGTGTTCAAATTTTCAACTCTACCGTGAAGCAGTTAATGCTTAAACCAATACTTAGTTTCTAACTTAATCTACCCTTCAACATACCTACTTCTATTCTCAGACAGACAGCAGCTAAAATCTGTTTCTTTAATTATTTCTAGATCATTAGAGGCCTTTATTAGGGCAAAATATGAACAAAGAAAGTACATTGCTAAAGAATGGGTTCCACCTCCAGCTCCTAAACCTGCGGTAAAGAAACTTTCCATTTCTAATGTGTAGATTTGTACAACTTCTACATTTAAATATGTTTTATAATTTTTAGTTTGATATTGAAGAAGAGAAAAGAAAGGAAAGAGAAAAAAAGAAGAAGAGTAAAATTTCCAATGTTATTGAAATACCTGTAAGCATAAAATCTTCTGTGCCGACTTTAGTTTTTCTGTTTGAACTACTTTTTCTTAGTTAATAATATATCTAAAATTACATAATGGCTAGATTGTTTTTAATTTAATTTTGTATTATCCTCATGGTTGTTACTTCCTCTCCTCATTTTTCATCTAAAATAAAGTTTTATTGAGATGTATTGTAAAATAGGATTATTTCTATATGATTTAGTTGATTGCCAACATAATGTTGTATTAATTGATTTTTGTTTTTAATGCTGTTGTAAAATGAACAAAAACTAATGGGATAACCAACAGAATCAAGATTTTTAATGTATAAAATGCAAGGCAAAAGAAACTGTTTTACATAGTGAATTTTTAAAATGTAAACTAACAGTGTTGTCACTAAAAACAAGTAATACAAATGACTGAATGCTCGATATTTCAACAGCCTCCTTCGAGCATGAAAAAAAGAAAAAACTCCTTGTTTACATGAGTTAAACTAACTTATACACATTGACTGCTTTTACACCAATCAACTTCTTTTGGGAATGGAACTGAGGTGCTGGAAGTACCTTTGTCAGAATATCCTGCTCATTGCTCATCACTTCTGACATATTCTAACTGAAAATGTTCCTTTGAAAACTTATCTTGTGCACATTTCTACCTCTGGTCGATAGGCTGAGTACGAGCGTGGAACATTGGATTTTTAATGTTCTTGATGGTGATTACACTGTGCAACAAATATGAACTTTATTTTGTCCTTTAGATGAAACTATGTAATTCTATATAAACAAAAGGTGCTTGATTGAAATACCCAAACCAAAATGGTCACGTACCGGTTTTGCAGGAAACCCACTTCTCATATTTGTACACTTTGGTTATATACGAATGTAACTAAGGCTTATTTATTGAAAATACAAACACTAAAATGATTTTTTTGTTTGGTTGTTTCATCTGGTGGGCATCTGTTGACGTGCCCTGGTAACGGATTAGCAATATTTAATTCATATACGCCCATTCTATCGAAACACTTTTCAAACACAGAAATGTCCTAATGAAACCTTTCCCCATGCTCATCATAAATTACACCAAGGTTTTGAGGAAAGAAGTAAGTATGGGAGTCCAAAAAGTGTAGTTTTAATGACATATAGCAACCTAATAATGCAAAACCATTTTATCATGTCACCAACAACATTTTCGTAGTTTTCAGCTTTCTCATTCTCAAGGAAACGTGAGCACACTGATTTAAAGGCAAGGCAGGGGGATTTTTTGGCTTCTGACTGTTTGTTTTCATACTCTTCATCATGAGAAAACTTCCTTAAGCTGTGGGACAGTAAAAATCCTTTATTTTACTTTTGCCTCGCTTAAATTTTTGAATTTGTTCCTGAGATTCAAGAAAGCCACTCCTTCTCTGTCCAGAGCTTTTACAAATATTTCGATAAACCAAGTTTAATGTGCAATTGTGAAAAAAGGGCACATTGTAGATTAACAAGTGGCTCATTTAATATGCTTTTGCCACTCATAACTTTGAAATTTCCTTCGTGTTTGCAGAACATGCTACAGGAATAAATAGCGAAAAAATACTTAGATGGAGGGGCACTGATAAACAAGCGCCACTCTGCTGAATTGTTCTCATGACCTAATGCTTGAAATAGTACATTCACATCACAGCAGACCATTTTTTCTTTCTCTGCAAAAAAGACTACAAAATCGTCTTGCAAAAAACTCGAAACTTCGAGAAGTAGTTTAAGCTTTCATTGCCAAAAATGTCGCTAAAGTAACCCAAGTTCATTAAAAAGGTCTCTAGAATGGCAATGATCACACTGTCAATGAGAAAGATATAATAAATTGAGTCGATAAATTACGAAAATATGCACATTTATCCAGAAAATACGTAAAAAGCTAAAATGTATAATTTTGGGAAAATGGTATATGGTAGGCAAAAAATAATTGCAGATTCGTAATTTTCAGCCAAAAATACAAAAAAAAAAAAAAAAAACCAGACATTTTCATCTAAAGGACATTTTTCGTGTTGCACAGTGTTATCAATCTGATGAATTGGCAATGAGAAATCATTAACTATCTCACCAAACATGCACTTCAACCATATCAGGTCTTTTGTATCATCAGCTGCTGCCATAAACTCTGCTTCTGTCATAGAATTAGATACGGCATCCTGTAGCTTGCTTCGCCAAGTAATTGAACCTCCACCATAGAAAGAAATGACTCCTGTTTGAGACCTGCGTGTCTGCACAGCTGTTGTTATCTGCATCACTGAATAACATCAAACTTCTGTCGTCTTCATTAGTGTACACAATGCTGTGACCAATGCCATTGCATTGTGTACCTCAGTGTTGTCTGCAAGATTTTCCAATCAGTCTCTGTAGGGTTGTCCAATTTGGGGACACTAAACTCACTGCATAACTTATATCTGGACGAGTGCCCATCGCTAAATAAAGCAAACTTCCAACTACTGACTAGTAAGGAATTTTACTGCTAAGAGGCTGTAAAATCCGCAATTGGACAACCCTACTGTTGTGTCTATGAGGTATACGACACTGTGGTAATGCTAAATCTTACCGAGAACATCGTTGGATAGTACAAACACAAATTTATTTACATATTAACAACTACACAATAGAAGACGCAAAACAGGGAACTTAATGGCGCAAAACAGGGAACTTAATGGCGGCATTCGAATATCTCATCTGCGTACTGTAAACATTCAAGAGAGAGAGCATAATTACACATAGCGCCATCTATTAGAATGTAAGGTTACAACAGTTCTCCCCCACTAATTAAAAAACTATTGAATAGGAAATATTATACACAAATAACATTGAAATAGAAAAATTAGATGAATACTGGAAATAAGAAATTTTATTAAAAAAACGTTGATAGTCCCCAAGATATGCTGGCAGACGTCTTGTTCGTTCAGAACGTCGAAGTGGTTGAGACGGCACATCGGAGGCAGCATGATCCGGAACTGTCATCTCTGGATCTGGTACTCTGTGAACATCAAAGATTACCCTCGGACGTCTTGTCCCGCTGGAAACATAAGGCCTCTGGGATGCCTTACCTGTGCTGTAAAGTTGAGGCACTCGACTTGAACATAACTGATTTATATGTCGTTTCAAGACACGACCGGAGTCTAATTTCACAAGATAATGACGTGATCCTAATTGTTGAGTCACCATGCCAAAATGCCATATTTCTTTATTATTCAGGTAAACACGAGCTTGAACTTTCTCCCCCACTGATAATGAACGCACAGGGTAAGAGAAGGCACATGATTTCTGAGCACGCATCTGAGATGGCATCTAATTGAATTCGAATTTTGCGGTTCAAGTAGAGTACGGCAGGAAACATTCCACAAGCAAGTGGAGTGGCACGATAGCGGAATAAAATCCTCTTTACTTTTTCACTGAGACTGCCTGTTTCCTCTAAAATGGATTTTAAACGCTGTCTGCACATTTCTTTCGTCTAAGCCGTTCATTGCTGAATGTCCAGGAGCTATTAGCTTTTGAAAAATTGCGTATCTTGAGCAATAAGCACGAAATTCATCACTTGTAAAAATTGTAGTGTTATCAGAGACAAGAACTTTTGGATAGCCGTGAAATGTGAAAATGTCATTCAGAAGATTTATAGTTGAACTGGATGTAGGGGCATCTTTCAGCACACGAATTTCTGCCCATTTTGACTTTGCATCGATGCACAATAAAAAATGTCCTTCAAACAGACCTGCGTAGTCTATGTGAATTCGCTCCCAGTTTGCTTCTGGGTCATTCCGTGGATGGACTATGACTTTAGGCGGATTCTTACGGAGTTTAGCACATTCTTCACAACTCCATACAAATATTCAATTTCACGATCGATTCCGGCCCAATATACGTATTGCCTTGCTAACTGTTTAATCTTGGTTATACCCATGTGAGTGTTATGCAACTCCTTCAGAATAGGAGCTCTGAGACCTTTTGGGATGACAACTCTATCATTTCGAAACAATATGCCATTGGACATTGTGAATGGTGAGTCTTCCGTTTCGGAATGAAGTTTCCTTATTATGTCTTGCAATTCTGTATCAGTTAAGGTTTCTTTTGCAATAGTATTAGCATTTATGCTGGAAATTTGAAATAGTGACTCTGAGTACAGTTCGTCTACTTCTTCATTGATCAAAATGTCAAAAGTTGTGGACGCCTGGGAAATAGGGGCACGTGACAAACAATCGACATTTTCATTTTCTTTGCACTTCTTGAATTTAACAGTGTAATCAAAACCTGAAAGGAATGATGCATAACGGAGTAAACGAGCTGACATCATCTGAGGCAAAGCTTTATTGTGGCTGAATATCCTGGTGAGTGGCTCATTTTCAGTAACCAGTAAAATATTTCTTCCATAGACATAATTGTAGAATCGATTGACTGCAAATATAATTGCCAGAGCTTCACGATCGAGTTGGCTGTAGTTTCTTTCAAAAGATGTTATGGATCTGGAGGCATAGGCAATTGGTTTTTCTTGCCTATCAATTACATGGCTAAGAATTGCTGCTATTCCAACCGGGCTTGCATCTGAGGTAAGTACAAGAGGCAATTTTGGATCATAGGGTACTAATATTGCACAATTCCATCTTCAATTTTAGAAAAGCAGATTCACAGGACGAAGTCCACTGAAAACTGTAATTCTTCTGTAGTAGCTTATGTAAAGGATATGATACTGAGGAGAAGTCAGGGATAAATCTAGAGTAATATGTTATCATACCAAGGAATCTTCGAACTTCTTCCACGTTTCTGGGTCGCGGCATTTCTGACACAGCTTTAACTTTATCTGGTGATTTCATAATTTTATTTTGAGCAATGTAATGACCTAAATATTCTATTTGTGTTTGAAAAAATGAGCACTTTGCTTTATTTACATGCAAGTCATATTCAGAGAGTCGCTTTAAGCAAAATTTTAGATTTTCTGTACATTCTTCTAATGTAGCTCCATGAATGATAATGTCATCGGAATAGGTTTCACATTTCCGAAGCCCCTGCAAAATTTTTGACATAATTCTATTGAATTCTGAAGGTGCTGTTTTAATTCCGAAACTCAATCGATTCATGAGGTAAGTTCCTCTGTGTGTTGTTATTGTTTGAATGCTTCTTCTTTGCTCATCAACTGGAAGATGCAAATACACTTTAAATAAATCTAGCTTGCAAAAATATTTTGAATTTCATAAATTGCACAAAACGTCTTCGATGCACTGAATTGGAAAATTTTACCTTTTTTTTTATCGGAAATACTAACCTTTCATTTACACCACATTTGTAGTCAACGCACAGTCTTACACCTCCATCAGGTTTGGGAATGATAACCAGTGGGGAGCCCCAGTCACTTGTGGCACAGGGAGTTATGATTCCAGCTTTCTCTAAATTATCCAATTCCTTTTCTACACGTTCCCCGAGAGCATAAGGCACGTTTCTTTCCCTTGTGTGGTTTTGCGTCTTGCCTGAGAATAAGAGATATTTGACAATTTGGAATGCAACCAATTCTTTCTTGAAATATGTCAGGAAATTCTTGCATTATATCATCCACCGTGACTTGAAGAGTATTTGTTATGAATTCAGTGGGATTTGATAAATTCAATGACATATCAGCATCTATCTCTTTTAAATCGAGACCAAGTCCTCTGATCCAGGTGCGACCAAGAAGAGAAGCATGTCCAGAAGGGACAACGTATAATTCCTCGACAATGGATTTATTCTTGTAGGCGACATTCACATTTACTTTGCCTTTACATGGAACAACATTATTTGAAAATCCACAGAAACTAATATTACTAGGTTTTAAGTCAATGCTGAGATTTAGAGCTGTAAATTTATCTTCTGGGAGGATGGAGTACTTTGCTCCATAATCAATCTCCATTTCTTGAGGCTTTCCATTGATTAATACCTGAACAATGTACTTTTCGGATTTTGGAGATATTTGAAATAAATCAACAAATTTTGTATAGTAAACTTCATCTGTGACATTATTGACACCATACGAAGGAAAAGCTATTACCTCATTTTGTTTGGGATAATTTTCTGACGAGTGACTAATAACATGTTTGACATTTACTTTCTTTTTGCACAGAGATTTAATGCATATTTTAGCGACATGGCCTTCTTTATTACACAATTTACATTTCAGATTGCTTCGTTCAATGCGACATTCTTTCGATCGGTGATTACTTTTTCCGCAATTAAAGCATAAATTATCAATTCTTAGTTCACAATAATTTATTTTATTTCTCGCAGGCTTGGTATATTTTTGAGACTGAGGACGGTTTGAACTACAATTAGAAGCAGATCAATCAGTTTTTATTTAAATAACGATCATGGCGAGATTTAGAGAATTGCGAAATTCTATGCGTATCGTGCTAGTCCTTTTCTGAGATAGTAATACTAGACGAAGTACTATGCATCAGCTCTTTTCTCTGTATACGTGAAGCTTCCAAAGCAATGGCCTTTGCTAAAATTTCATCGAACTTCGTTTCATCCGATTCAAGCAATTTTACTCGTATTGAATTATTATGAATACCGCGTATGAATTGGGCACGTAAGAAAACTTCTGCAATTGAAATATTTTTTTTCACAAGCACATTGGATATGAAAATCGCACTCTGACGAATTTCCCCGCAGCGTAGCGACATACTCCGGAATAGTTTGGTTTTCATTTTCATATGTTGACAGAAAGTAATGCTGCGAGACAGCTACATTCTTCTTAGGTGTTAACATTTGCGAAAATGATTGTGTTAATTCATCGTACGTTAGATCTTTAAGTGGCTTTTCCGGATCTAAAAACGCTGACAAATTATTGTAATGGACAGGACCAATAGAAGAGCATAATAATTGAGCTTTCTTTACAGTGTTGGTAATATTTTTAACAGCAAAATAATTTTCAAGTCTTTCAATATAACATTTTAATTTTTCGTTTTTCGAATCATAATTTTCAAAAGCCGTGACATTTGACGCAGAGTCATTTCGAATCGAAACAGATTGCATTTGAATTTTCTCAAGTAATTGCACTTGATTTTGATTTAGAATAGTGGCAAAAGTAGTTAGAAGCTGCTTAAATTGATCTGCATCCATTTTTGAAAACTAAGTATTAAACTTATAAACACGTAACATTAACGAAAGTAGACAGAACAGGTAATTTTTGTTTAAAAAAAACGTATAAGCCAGTTCAAACGAATGTAACTTTCATATGCAGTAATTTGAGGCAATAAAAATTAACAGTGACATCAAAATTCCACACCATCATCACAGCAAATTTCATCCGGAACGATAAATTTTCGAAAAAAAAGGGACTTGTGTATTTGAAGAATTAGCAGCAGAACAAAAAGGAAAATACGAACTTCATTTTCTCTTCTATTTTTCACCTCGTCGCCAATTACTGTTGTGTCTATGAGGTATACAACACTGGTAATGCTAAATCTTACTGAGAACATCGTTGGAAAGTACAAACACAAATTTATTTACATATTAACAACTACACAATAGAAGACACAAAACAGGGAACTTAATGGGGGCATTCGAATATCTCATCTGCGTACTGTAAAAATTCAAGAGAGAGCATAGTTACACATAGCGCCATCTATTAGAATAAAAGGTTACAACACCTACAGAGACTGATTGGAAATCTTACATCCAACACTGAGGTACACAATGCAATGCCATTGGTCACAGCATTGTGTACACTTTGATCTTGATCATGCCATTGACTATGGCTGGCCATAATAAACCTTGAGACTTTATTTCTGTACTGGGATCTGAGACGTCTTAGTATCTCCAAATCGCTCTAGAACCTTTCTGGTAAATGCTTCTTAGTGCAAGAAGAGTGAGCCGTTTTTCAAACGTTCAACTTGCAGTCCAAGAAAACAATTCAATGTAGTCGCTTTGATGCTGAAATGTTGTTTGAGCTCGTCCATAAATGTAAAAAACATTGCTTCGTCCTGAACAGCAACAATGCCATCATCAACATAAATCGCCATTAGCATCTTATGTCCATGATCATTTCGTATGAACAGGCAATGATCGGACTTACTTGGATCATTTCATAATCCTTTAGTACTTCACTAAACTTGGCGTTCCAACATCGTCCAGCTTGTTTCAAGCCGTATAAAGGTCGGAGTATCTTGCATATACGCCCACTTCCGTCATCGTACCTTTCGGGTTGATGCATGTAGATTTCTTCTGTTAGATCACCGTACAGGAATGCTGTCTCCACGTCAATTTGAAATAGCTTTAGCTTCTCCTTGGCTGCCGTCAAGATTAGAGTTCGTATTGTGTCATATTGTCACACCGGACTAAATGTTTCTCCGTAGTCAATATCCGCTATCAACACCCTTTTGCTACCAAACAAGCTTTGAATCTCTCAACCGAGCCATCTGAGTTTGTCTTCACTTTGTAAACCCATCTATTATCGAGGATTTTGTGTCCGGTAGGTGGCTTAACAAGTCGCTGTGTTTCATGCTTGGTATGTGAAGCCATTTCTTCGTCCATGGCTTGTTTCCAACTGGCACAATCAGGAGATTTTGTCGCTTCGTCATACGTTTTCGGTTCATCCAGCTTCAAAACGCTACTGTACACCTCGTAATTGCTAAATTTTGCAGGGCGTTGGATAGTTGAATGGTCTCGCAATGTATGTGCTATCTTCCGAGTTTGTTCATCTTCATCAGTGCATAGATCATCAGTCTCCTGCATGTCTGTGTCATCAGGCATATCAAAAATTCCAAATTTCATATTTCTTGTCGAAAGGATATTAGATGTTTCTAAGGGTTGAGAAGTTGGTCCTATTTGCTGTTTATTGAACACTACGTTGGCACTCTTTATCATGTCATTCTTTGATGGTATGAAAATACGATATCCATTGCTATCATAATAACCAACTAAATACCCTTTTAAAGACTTGTCATCCAATTTGACATATGGTACATGTACAAATGCAGTTGATCCAAAAACTTGAATCTTGTTGATTGATAGCTTGCATACAAACCATTCCTTAAATTGAGCTTTTCCTGTGGTTTTGCTTGGTACGGTTAGATTGAGAATTGTAGACAGCCGTAGATGCTTCTTCTGCCCATAGAAACTAAGGTAGGCCAGAGTCCTTGTGTGCGAACTGCATTCATTATTGTGAGATTTTTTCTTTCAACTAGGCGGTTTTGTTCTTTTTGTATTTAAAAAAAAATTAATAGTTACATTTAAAATAAAATGAACTAAATATGCCAACGAAAATTAGAGTGGACCTTTCTGAGAAGAATACATGACAAATATATTTGAAAAAATGAACATTTATTTAACAATTAAAGATATGTATATATAAAAACGAGCTCAAAAATATTAAAAATTCCGATAAAAATAGACATCAGAATTTAAATAGAGGTAAGATTGTCACCACATGTCCTTAGATTACTTTGCAGGAAATCGTTGGAGTCGAGGATGGAAAAAAACTTTGAAGTTAAAACAAACAGCCCATGATTTATTTTCTTCATTCACTGATGTGGCTGGATCATCAGAAGAAGAACTGAACTTCATATCCTTTGACAATCCAGACGACTTGACCTTGTAGAATCTCACGTGGCAGGATCGGGCGACTCACCGTTACACTGATGTTAATTAAAATCGGTCATTAAAACATCCATGTCGAATACTTGACAAGTAAAACATATCCAGAGGCCAAACACATACGCCCCAGAAAGCAGAGAGGAATAAACCTCAAATGAAAACACCAAACAACGGCTTCAACCGAAGCCAAACACGATGTGCACTCATATCGAGCACTCACACCAGTGTGAGATCGTAAGGGAAGAAAAACAAGTAAGCAAGCAAGGATGCCAGCTGCTGTCTGCCTTAAATACGAGTTGCGCTCCCCCCATGCAAGCACGCACGTCACACGTAATTTGCATGGGGATTACGCAAATCAACATCGACATGCAAAAAAAAACATTTTACGAATTTCGGCATCGGCAGCACGCTGGCAATTGAAAAAACATCTCGACCGTTATTTTGTTTATGGCTGAGGAATGTCCGATGGGGAAAAACGTGCAGGCAATGAAAAGGGTAACATTAAAAAGGTGAGCATTTGATTTTTCCAAGACATATATTTAGTTCAACAGTTCTAGAGTATATGGCATAATAATTCGCAGTTTAATCCCTGCATCATTAGTCAGTTTCACTAATTTTGCATTGTCGAACTCTTTAACATTTATACCATCCTTGTTGGTACGAACAAGGAACTGCTTGATTTTATCAACTGCTTCATCTTTATGCTTCGGAAAATCTACACTTTGAAACGGAGTAATCGTCTTTGACAACATGTACTTCTTTCCTCCTCTTGACAAGATTGGAGATTCAAGCAAATCTCAGGGTTCGTACGGTCCTTAGAAAGTCCTTAATGTTCATTTTCATTTTTAAGGCCTTAAAATGTCCTTAAATAGTCCTTATTTTTTATTCCAGGTGCTTATTTTTTTTTTTGTTAAAATAAGAATTTACCCATGCGATCTATTTGTTTTGCTATATTTTGTATTCTTCACAAGAATCAAACTTCTTTCATTTCAACTACTTAATCGAACCTCAAATTTGGTTTGCTCGGGTCCAGTACTATCGCGGCTTTTGCACAGACCCAAAACGGAGGATTGACAGGACCAAAAATGGCGGATTTACATAAACATCATCGCATTTTTACTACAAATTGCAGTGCTTGCTCAACTGGTAGATAAATAATTAACTCTGGTTTTTTTAAATTTTTTTTGAAAAGGTATTAGTAAATTGATGTGTTATATATTTTTACAAAAAAAAATGTTCATGGATTTTGAAAAAATGCTTCAAACTACAACTCCCAATTCAGTTAAAATGAACTTGTACCCACCCATATGGCAACTCCCAATTTGCTATTTCCTGCAATTGTATGAAAAAGAAAATCGAGCTACATCTTTAAAAAAAAAAATTAAAATATTAGTAGAGAAGTCGAATCAAAACACCAAGCATTTGTACAAAATGCATTGCTGCCCAGTAACTTGGCGCCATTTAAGACCACAGAAAAACAAATCACACAAGTTCCCTCATTTTGCTTTTAAAAGAGAAAAGGAATAAAATTTGAAAAACGGACTTTTAGGGCTCAAAGGGAAAAAAGTTAATAAATAAACAAAAATCGGAAATTTTCGAAAAATAATTTTTTTGCATGAAAAATGCTCCTAAATCATCTACATTCTAAACAATTATCAATAAAGCAAGTAGGAGCAGCTCTTAGGGATCCTTCATAAATGATGTCACGCTTCGAGGGGGGGAGGGGGGTTCGGGAAATTGTGACAAGGGGAGGGGAGGGGGTAACAAGAAGTGTGACAACATGCATTATGCAACATAGCGTGATGCGTGACAAAGGGGGGAGGTGGGTCCGCTGAAGTGTGACATATTGTGACAAAGGGGGGAGGGGGGTCAAATATATGGGAAAAAAGCGTGATGTCATTTATGAACGGCCCCTTAACAAGTAATCAGTAAATAAATATTGCTTTTGAAACTTTTTTTTTAATTTAAGGGGGGTGTACTTCAAAAAAGCATATTGTTGACATCTAGCTCAATAAAAGAGATACATTTAACTCATATGTAGGCAAAAAAAAAAAACCACTTTCAGCTTTTTTTGCGTTTGACCAATCGCATGTATGATTATCCCTTATTTATACTGTTAAAGGTAAAAGAATGATTTATTTTTATTACCATTTTTTTTACGTCTTACACTATAATAAGCGCCGAGTTGCCAACTCTCCCGATCGCTTTTCAGCTGATCTTTCGCTAAACAGTTTGTTCTCCCATTGTTTTTTTTAAATCAAATAAATTCCCGTATTGAAAAAATTAATTTATTAATTTGTTTTAAAGCAATGTTTAAATATTTAGTAAATTTTTATCCAGGAATTTGGCTTCGTGATCGTTCGCTGTGGGGTTTGTTGTGTGGGAGATGATGGATATTTGCTGCGTTAATCAAAATTTGTATCTCGTGAAATTTCTTAATTTGCAGTAAATTGAAGGAATCGACCTCTTCTTAAATACCATAGTTGCCAAATGCTCCGTTTTCCCCTAGTTTATCTGTTTTTATTTGTGAACTTCGAAAATGCGATTTTTTGCAAAAAGATCCGATTTTTCTAGCTGATGTGCAAGTATTTTTATCTAAAGGGATTGTACTACAAAACAAGAATTTTTCAAGAAACTTTTTAAAAAAACATGCATTAATTTACATGAATTTTCATATGCAAAAATGTAAATACCTATTTTTCGGAAACTTACTAACATCTAGCACGTGCTTCGCCGGAAATTGCACGCAGCTTTTGAGACTTCTATCTTTTTGCATCCTGTAAATATATCAATTATTTAAAAAGTTGACAGTTGTTTTAGTATTTGTAGTTTTTATTTAAAAAAATTCTTAAATTTTTTGAAACTTTATTTTAGTTCAATTTTGGTAGTTGCTATTTGAGGGTAATGTACAAAGTTTTAAGCGAATAAGCTCCATTTGTTATTTGTATGTTGTTTCCAAAATGAAATATTTTTCTTAAGTTGAAAAAGTTTTTTCTGAATTTTTGCAAGCTCTTCTAAATAATTTAAAAAAAAATATTTATTGCAGTGATAAAAATTTAAGTAAGCCTAAATCGAGATACTGGCAACATAAGTTAAGTAAAATGAAAAAAAAAAATCTAAATTAAACACAAATTCTCAAGACAAAGTGCAGCGTTTTCTTTAACAATTTTTTTTATTTAAATTGTTTTTCATTTAAGTTGTATTTTATAGCACTAACCATTTTTGGTAATTTTTCATATCATGATAATTTGCTTATATATGATTAATACTTGTGTGCTTCTGATTAGTAGCTCCAATAATTATTTAATTCCTTGACTGTATTGGACATTAGAAAAGCAACAATTCAAAGAGAGCTCCATAAAAGTGTTTGTGTTGTGTTCCTAATAAAAATACAATGTTAAATCAATTTCCTCTTTCAATAATGCTTAATTTTGAAATAAACATAACAGTTTGTATATTTCAAAAAAGTTGTTACTAGGTCCTTAAAATTTTTTGTAGGTCCTTAAAAAGTCCTTATTTTTGGTTTTGCCAAAAGCGTACGAACCCTGAAATCTGCATGTATAATCTCGCCAGGTTTCTTCATCTTAAGTAGCTTTGTTTTGAATGTCCGTCGACTTTGCTTACCATTTGCATATGGCTCACAAAACAGTCCATCATCGATGAAATCTAATCCATTTTGACATAAGTACTGCTTTACAGACTGTATTCCTTAATGCCCGAGCCTTCGATGCTGAACTGACAGTGGCAACTTTGTCGTCATTGCCATTACTGTTTCAGGAAAAGGAGTTGCGAGATATTCTTCAGCTGCAGAACCTCCTTGGGGTTTTACTGGTTTTGCACATAGTTCAAAAAGTCCATTTGATGAGCATGGAGCTTCTAGAAGTATATTATCTGGGAGTCTCCTTGCGAAAGAACCAACAAATCATATCGTCTGAATGACCAAAGTTCGAGATTCCTCGCTTCATAGCTTTTGAAGCTGATAATAAATTTTTGCTGATATCTGGTGCATATAGTACATCACTAAGCTCAATAGACTTTTGTACGTTTCCAACTATCGCGCACATGTCAATGTCGCTGCAACCATATGCCGGTATCATCTGCTTGTTACCGACTGTGATTTCTGCTGGTTTGTTAAAATGATGGTACATCTTGAAGTATTTCGCAGAATTCGTAATGTGTGCAGTAGCTTCATCGTCCTTAAGCCACACATTTCAATCAAAATCATCTTCTTGACAAGTAAATGCACTGCATTGAGTATCAGTGAAGTGTTAGAGTTTTGCCACTTGTCGTATCTTGCTTGTCAGGGAAATCTGGACAAAATTTTCCAATGTGCCCCTGGTTTATTACAACGAAAACAGATGCCATTAAAAACTTTAACATCATCCTACTAAGTTTATTCGTCGTCTTGGCATTGTTTGTTTACAAGGGTTGGTTTGGCTCGCTATCTGGGGCTTTTTCCCACCTTTCTTCCATTTCTTTCTGTTATACATTGCATTATACTTAGCAGTTGCCATAAATGTTGTCGTAGTATCGTCTTTAAGCTCTTGATTTCTTCTTTGTAGCCGCATACTAAGCTGCTCGATCAGTTTTTCAGGCGATTTTTCCGTCTTTGGCGACAAATCCCACTGATTTAAACTCGGGATATTCATCATCAGGAAGAATAGATAAAATTCGTGGTACTAGCAAATTCTGTGGTAACTTCCCTTCGTCACTCAGCTCTTACTCGTGCGGGAGATAGATCCACAGTGTATGCAAACGTGCGAGTGATTACATATGTCTTCGTCTTTTGCAATCTGGAAGGTGAAAAACTGTTGCAGAAGAGTCTAATTTTATGCTTGACACTTTTTCAAAATTGTTTAACAACTCGTTCTATATCGCTAGGGCAGAATTACCATGCATTCGAATCAAGTTCAACACATTCTCTGATTCATTAGTGCGAATAATCACAGTAGCTTTCGCATTTGCCTTTGCATATGTTTTTGTCGCTTCTTTGTAATCACGCATTGTTTTTTCACTTAAGTCTTCTGCCGGTGGAGTTGGCTCAATAAGCGAACCCTCGTCAATGCCTGCACAGTTATTCAATACAAATAACGAGTTCATTTCAAATTCCCAGTCAATCCAGTTGGATGGTCCTTCCAACTTCATGCACTGCACAAAGTTTTTAGCATCCATAATCATTAAGAAATGCAAAAAAACTCAGTCTATGTCAAGCAAAACTAATTAAAAATCTGCGATTCAAACGTCGTCAAAGTTATCTTATCATAATTGCATGGTTCAGCATCGCTAAAAACTCGTAACCTGTTGTAAAATGAAGAGAAAACTAAGGTGATAACCAAAAGATTCAAGATTTTTAATGTATAAAATGCAAGGCAAAATAAACAATAAGTCTTATTGTTTTACATAGCACATTTTTAAAATCTAAGCTAACAGTGTTGCCAAACACAAAAAATGGAAAAGAGCATATATTGATGTTGCCACTAAAAACAAGTAATACAAATGACTGAATGTTTGATATTTCAACAAATATTTCTTTCTAATGCAATAGTGCATTTAAAATTGTTTCATTATGACAGGAAAGCCTTGGCAAAGAAGTTAAAACACAAGAATAAAAAATTCTGAGAGTAAAATTTGTTATGTATAAGTAAATCTCTTTTGTGTATAAAAATTTCTTGTGATACAAATGCTATCCAATGTACAAACATTTCTTGCAATACTTCCGAGGACCCAAATTTAATTGTAAAGTTATCACAAAATGTACTTGTTTGGCATTAACTCAAATAGTAAACTTTATCCCTCCCCAATCCCTCAACAATAGAGCTTTCCAATAGTAGCTTGGGACCAACTACTCATTTTCCATTCCAATTGTCTAACAATGGACAGCATAGATTCGAGTATATGAGCTGGAGCTCCACCACGAATCTCTCGGAAATATAGTCGCTACGCGAAAAAAAAGTTTTTCTTTCTGCGTTACGTCACATTCCGGGATGTGCAAGTACACCCTACTATGAAGCTCATAGGTAGGATTTCGTTGCCGACTAGGGCTCCCAAAAACTTTTTGTCTAGGTAGGAAGGGATTGTCGGTAGAGGGTAGTGTTCCCGAGATTTTTCTGAATTTTGCGGCAGAAAATTGAGTGTTGAATTTCACAGAAATACTGATTTTTGCCTTATACAAGAAGTGAAAGCGTAATATAGATCAATATATTGTAATTTGACTACTAGTAAAAATTTTGTATTTTAAAATTAAAAGATTTATTTATATGCAACAGCAAAAAAAAAATGGTTTTTAAAGGAATTTTTATTATTTTCAAGCAACAGAATGTATTAATTTATGAGAGTCGATGCATTAATTACTTTAGATGCTGCAATGCTTATTTAAAAGATGAAAAGCTGGTGTGTGTTGAATGAGCTGTTTACTTGATCGCAGTCAATGATTTGATTTTAACACTTCCTATATTTTACAAAAAAAGCCCTCTTTTTTAATCTGCTGGGACAGTGGAAACCCTGATATGGAATAAACCAGAATTAATGAAACACTGAAGGATAATAATAAGAAAATGAGTGTATGAAATAGAGAATCTTCTCCAGTAGCCTCACATAACTTCCTCTTCTCATATTTGAATTTAAATTTGTACTATCATCTTCAGATGTAAGGAATTTTTTGTTGCAGAACAAACTTGTAATCAAATGCAAAGTAACAACTTATAACATTTTTATAGACTGTAATTCATTTGTGAGTAAGGGGTTGTCTGTAATACATAGCTAATAGTTCTGTAGCATCTAAATTATAGCTTTCGTTATCCTAACTGAATCAAAACATACTTGAAAATAGTTTCTCTAAAGACTCTTTTCTTTTGAAAATGCTAGTGTATGTGAAAAGTATTTTTTCCTTTTAATATTTAGACATTGCCTCAACATCCTGCTGCACTGCCTCGTCCACACAGTACTGGACCTCATAGTCCTGTTGCTAAGCCAGTTCAATTAGAATCAGCTAAGCCTAATACAGAACAAGTGCCTGAATCAACTGATCTGTTGAATTTGGGTACCTATGCCATGTTTTATAACTATAATTTTCTTATTAGTGTAAAAACAGACCAATGATCATTGTAAGCAATGAAATTGAATTCATAACAACTATACATAGAATATACATTTTCAAAAGGTTTTAGAATGTTTATTACATTATAACTGACCATCAGTTAATGGGGAGGGGAGGTGGGATGAGCAAACAGCATTAATAAAATTAATGAATATCTCATACTAACGAAATAATAATAAAGAAAAAAACCTTACTGAATCAAGCAAAAAGAAAATTGCAAAGTAGGAAATAATTTAAAGTTTATATTTAGAAAAAAACTATTACTTAATCTAACATTAGTATCAACCAACACTCTCTCTCTCTAAAAAAGGGGGGGGGGGGAAGAAATACAAGGGCCGGAAAAAATCAAGTAAGTGGTATGGTTGCTTAAGAAATTTTAGACAAAATAGAAGATACTGCAGCAAAAATTGGAGTAAGGACAAAAAAATATGGATGCATATTTTCCAGTTCCGTCAGCAGGAAAACATACTTAAAACATGTGACAGTTTATGTTTTAAAAAAATGAATAAGTTTTAAAATTTCATGTTCACAAAAAAGTTGACAGAGAGGATGTTTACATATTTTTAGAGTGATTTGGATATATGGAATAGATGAATAATGTACAAAAAATAATGCTCGAAATTCTAATCTAAACTGCATAAGCATCCCACATTCAGATGTAAGTTTTTTCTTTTTTTCAGTTAAATTTCCAAGGCATTACCTTTTACTTTCAGTACTCCAGTCCACAAATAATGTATGTTATACTTTTTTTGATAGGTCAGAGGCACAATAGTCGAGAGGTGAAATTCCAAGGATGTTCACAGGAATATTTTGTGTATTGTAGCGTTTGAATTGTGGTTGTTGTCAGTGTTATTATTTGAGAACTATCTAGAAGGGGGAAATGTGGATAATTTTCTCTAATTATTCAGCTTAAATCGTTTTCTGGACTACATGAGTTAATTTTGAAATTTTTCCTAGTATTCTTATTTTTAATATCCTATTGTAGGAAATTCCTGCTGCACTCATAAATCCTTTATTGAAAATTTCTTGCATTCTTGTAACCAGGTTTGTAATTTTTTGCACCTTTCATTTGTTGCACACACTGAAATTAACCCGCGAAAACTCGCGCCCGTGAGTACTCATGCGGGGTCGAAAACAACCCCATCATTTTCTTTCTCTCTTACTTCTGCTTTTTTCAAGGTTTTTTTAATGAATTTATTTGATAATTTTCTCAGATGTACAATGTTTTTTGTGTTTTTTTTTCTTGTTTACATCAATGAAAAAATGTATTTTCAATGAGTTAAGCAATGCGCGCTCTTTTTTTTCTTCTTCTTTTCCGTTTAACACTGCATGGGAAAAAAGAGCTCAGTAAATAAGTTCTTGAATCCACAAATGCAAATATTTCTATCCCATATTTAGCGAGTTAATCGATATATATTGTCTAAAAGCATAACCGCCCCAAAAGGGCCAGAAAATTCACTTTCGCTATTATAATTACTAAAGTTCTCTTTGTCACTAAAACATTCATCCTGTGAAATAGCATCCTCATCACTTTCAACATTTTCTAGTAATTTGCGGAGGCGCTCTATATCTTGCTCGTATGGATCCATATGACTCTCGAGTCTGCATATTTTCTTTAAAATGCTATTGGAATTGCGAAAAGCAAAAAAAAAAAAAAAACCTTTTGAGAAAGGACTATCTGATCATTTCCAACGGTATGCTTGTACTGAAAAAATAGTCACTAGAATTAAGGCTGATGGAAGCTGCTTCCTTTTTGCAAAAATTTTCGAAATTCTTCGAATAAATATATTTGAACTAATCGCAAACACCTGTTCCATTCTGAGAATTTCACTGACGTCAGGACTCGCATGAGGTCAAAAACGACCCCATTCTCAGAAAACCTCTTAGTTTACAGGTATTGAAAGGAAATAATGAAATTTTAGCAACACCCACTTGTAAATCACGAACACAAAGACAGCTACTCAAAGGTTGGTAACTTTATCTGTCCATGAAATTCTAAGAAATAGAAATAAAAACTGCTGAGGTCGTTTACGACCCCACGCGAGCTCTTGCAGGTGAAGTCCTGCTTCATAAAAATTGCAAAAAAAAAAAAAAAAATGCCTTTACAGATGATTTATATATAAGTCTCTATGAAGTTTTATGCAAACAAAACATGTATATGCATGCATTAAACAAAATAATTTAGAAAGCGGGTAAGAGGGTCTTTTTTTCTCCTTTCAAGCAAATCAGGCTTGGTTATGAAAAGTCATTTTGTCTTAAAAAAGATTGAATGGTAGCTTACACTATATCTAATTTCAGATCATAAACTACTGTGAAAAATTTGTGCACAATATTCGAGGTTTTTAACATCATTTCTTGAAATAACTCTGAAAATGTAAACAATCTCTAAAAAATTACAACATTAATTTAAATTTTTTTGGAAAATTCAGAAATTCATAGACATTTTTTTGCTTTTGAAAATAAATTATGTGTTTGTAATAGCTGTTTTATTTTTAATTGACCTAATTAGTTATAATATGAACCATTAGGTTAATGTAGTAAATGTAATGCTATTTTTAAAATCCATACAATTTTAACTTTGAAAAAGTTTTCTGATCAAACTCTTTTAAATGAAGTTAGTATTTTTTACAGGTAAATAATAAAGGATTTACCGGATGCTTTATCAATTAACTTTTATGAATTGTTTTTCATTTTTTAGGTTTGTAATTATATTTCCTTTTTACAATTTTGATTATTTTTTAGGAAGCAGTGTTGTAGGTGATAGCATTTTTGATACATTCCTTAGTGCTTCAGTAGCTCCTTCAGCCGTTCAGATAACCACTAAGACAAATTCTAATGATGCTGGAGATATAGCTGGCTCAATATCTGCTGAAGAAGCAGATTTTTTTAATCAACCTGCAAATGTGGATAACAGGGCTAACAAGATGACAAAAGAATCTATTCTTTCTTTGTATGGTTCAAGCTCTTGTCAGATGCCCACCACACAACATATTACTCCAGTATATGGAGTGCCAGGTACTAAGGAGTTATAGCATTCTCATTCAAAAACAGGACATTTTCTGATTTCTGTCACTTTGTAGCCCTGGTGAAATTTGTGCTTAAAAATTAGAGTGCAACAAGGGAATTATAGTAAAATGAAAGCAATTAATTATGGGGAAGCGTACTTTTCTGAAATATAGGAGTAGTTATGTTTGAGTAAATTGCATTTGGTAGCAAAAAATCTAGATTTCTACTTTAAAAGGAATTAACATTAGAAATAAGTTGCCTTTAAATTGTCTTGTGGATTTAACTGCTGTGCAAGAGTATGCAGATTAAACTCTGCATTGTTGTTATTATTATTATTTTTCTTTAAATGCTTCTTTCTTAAAATTAAGTTTTGATAAGTGTAGCATAATATTGTTACATGTTATATTTAGCTCAAGGAAAAAATAAAACTTTGTATGAAATCAGTTATAATGAAAACACAATTAACGCAATTGCATGAAAATTAAACTTTTGTACTTCATGCAGAATCATCTGCTATCTGTTCTTCAAAAATAAGATTGTCTAATTGTAGCAAATATTCCTATTTATGAATGTGAAGCCTATTTTAAGCATTATTTCATTTTATGAAATTTAAAACTGTTCGTCTTATTTTGATCTTGGAGCCTAGTTTTCAATGCATAAATTTGTGTAAGTATATTCTGATTTTTTACTATGATTACTTGTGTTTAAAAAGGTGCCTTTCAGATTATAATAGAGTGAAACCCCTTAAAGATAGCCAGTAATGAGTTTTTTTTGACATTTTAATGGATGTCTTTTCTATTAAGGGTCTGACTAAAATAAAAATAGATGTGAACTATTATATTAATGCATTTGCTGGCGGGATAAAAATATCTATATTAGGATATAAATATTTTACATTTGCAAAGTAATATAAAAATCACCAATTCGACGACTTTTTTTTCCCATTTATTGATAATTCAAAATTCTTCAAAATGGAAGAAAACAATTTGATAATGTATCCAACATGAATTTTGTGTCCTTTTGCTCAGTTTGTGTGACATTTCATTGTATTTTTTCTGTTTACCTACAGGTGGAATGTATATGAATCCACAAGCGTTTTCTCAAGTTGGAATGAATGCATACCCTAGTGTCCCAACTCAAGGGGTAAATCATGTTTTTCTTTATCATTGAAATATATTACAATTTAAATATATCAGGGTTCACACTGGGGAAAAATACAAGGTGGGATTTTTAAAATTTAAGTGGGAACTTTTCTTTTTGTTTTTGTCTTTAAAAATATTACTGAATTGTCCGATCATGATCCAATACAAACTATGTAATAAAAGATGATTGTCTAAGCTATGCTCAGCAAAGAAATAAACATCAGCAAAGTTCACACAAAATTGTTCCTGCACAAAATTCGCAATCGCAAAAATGGGTGCTTTATAAAACGGTATTTTGGTTCACTAACCAAAATTCTTTCATGTGTGATTTTTACAAAAAATCCTAAAAATTAGTTTAATATTTTCTCTACTTATTCTGATCATATGTCATTTTATCTATTGATGTTTTTCAATGAAAACAGTATATTTTAGAAACCAGCATTCTCTTGTAACCTTGTGACCAAGGAAGATTCCCTTTTTCCACTCCTTTTTTTGATTTTGTCCTCTGTGAATAGAATGAATGAAGCTAAGTTTGCGTTCACAAAGGGCTTAAATTGTTCAATAATCCAAAGAAATGAAGAAGTTGTCAATCTTTCCCCCATGTTATTATATATGTCAAATAGGGTTCCTAGATTCTTCTTTTCAATAACGAGGATAAGATGTTAGTTGAAAACTAACAATAGTCCATTTAGTTTGTATTGAATTATCAGTTTAGAATAGTAGTTTCGTTTTGCAATGTTTTGAACGCGTATCCGTTAGTTGCGGGAACAGCGCGCAAACGAACATTTTTTGAGTGGGATTTCAAAAAATAGTGCGGGAATTGCGCGATCGCGCAGCCTAGCGCGAACCCTGTATATAGTGTTCTTTTCTACAGTTGATTGGGGGAAAAAAGTATGAAGGAGAGTTTGGCTTTTGTACAAGAAACATTTGGCTAAGTGTAGTTTTGTTTTATGATATAGAGAAGAACTTTTAAGAGTTTTAAAATCATTAATTATATCTAAAAACTATATTGGGTAAAAAATGATATGTTTATTTTGCAAGTGTTGGACATCATAGTTTTGAAAGACAAATTTATTCCAAAATTTTTTAGTTTGCTGTGTAATTAATTTTCTGCTTCAATGTTTATTAATAAGCAAGAGCATTTGAAATTTAAGAATATATATAACATGTATCTACATTAAATGAAAAATATTTTTCTTCCGCATAGAGCTAGAACTCTGCTTAGCTTTCTGTAATTAATGATGTAAATCCTTTTCGCCTGCTGTAATTGACAGTGCATTTTGCTGGAATAAAAATATAACCCATATTTCACATGTTTTAATAGTATATATTGCTTGCTAGTACTTGCATGTGTTAGTGTATAAATAGTTTGTTAGAAACCTAACAAATTTGAAGAATGTCTTTATATTATTGGATACTAAAACAGCATAAATTCTCAGCTTTGTCTCCTTTAATGACTTTGTTTGTTCTTGAGTTAAATGTGCATACATTAGCTTTTCTGTGTTGTAGAGTGGAGTTAGCATAACTGGTGTATATAACTCATTTGCTTCTCTTGGTCCTACAATAAGACCAGATGCAAGGCATCAACCTAACATGTGGTTTGGTGTACCCCCTAGTGGTAGAGATGAATCTTTAATAATGACTCATGGCTTGGGACAGGTCAGGAATTTTCTGCTGTAAATAAATTTCTTGCATATACACTCATCTTCTCTTCTTACTCCTCTGTCCAAAATGTAAATTATATTAACTAAATTTCTTATTCCTTATAATGCACTTTACATTAAATTTAGCATGCACTTTATACTAAAGCATTTTGGTTTCAATAGCTTTCTTATGAAACATGTTGCACTACATCATCTGCTTGTACATGTATGGTCAGAGTCAAATGTCTCATTCCTAGCTTTTTTAAAGAATATAGTTAAATACTGTTTTTTTTTTAAATTGTATTAACTATTTTTAATGCTGTGATGTATAAAATAGAAATAGTAAAATTATGTTCTCACATAGCTTTATTTTTGGAGTTCGTTTATTTGAGACATACAATTTGTTCTTGTTTTGTAATGAATTCATGAAACAGTTTTACAAAATATTGTGCAACTTACATTATATTGCACACATAGCAA
The DNA here is from genome assembly GCA_038502835.1 of Octonoba sinensis. Lineage (NCBI taxonomy): Eukaryota > Metazoa > Arthropoda > Arachnida > Araneae > Uloboridae > Octonoba > Octonoba sinensis. Next base: position 15,570,057 of record CM076598.1, on the reverse strand, counting down.
AATATATTGTATACAGGTGTTGTGACGTTACAAAGACTCTTTTATCAGCATATGAAGTTGTATATAAGTAATCCGAATGAAGGTTGCAGCTTTATGCATTGATAAAAGGGTCATTAATGGTCATAGCCTTAAGCATTGATAAAGGGATTAGTGCAGCTCACAGCTTTTATGCATTGATGATAGACTTAGTGAAGCAGACAGCTTTGTGAAGTTTCGAACTGTACAAAAGAGTTATGCATCCATATATATAGAATATTTTTTGCAATTTGTACTATAGTACTGTTGATATGATAATTAACTCTTTCAGCATAGTGTTAAATGTTTAAGAAATACAGTAAAAACTAAAGTTGACCACCTGTCTAAGTTAACCACTTTTGTAAGGAACAGAGTTAGCACTACATTATATAATGTAGGGAAACCTTTAACTTGACAACCTATTTTGGCCACCTGTTTTTGTTTTGTTGACCACTTATATTTATCAAATTTGGCTGGAAGTACTATAAAGCCCTCTGTTAGTTGACCACCTAAATTTTTTTAAGAGATTAAAATAATGAAAATAGCTTTTTAAGGATATTTTTGTGTTACAATGTTAGACTTGTATTTCACTGGATGGATTGAACAGCAATATAAAGCTTGTCTAAGCCTCTTTGTGAGTTAACCATGTGAGAAATCTATTATGAGAGCTCTGTCTTACTTCAAATAAGTTTCTTCTTTTGTTCTTCCATCTGAAGCAACTATTTTGAATTATTATGTATTTTTAGGAAATCTTTACATCAAATAAATAACTTGCATAATTAATTACTTTTTTGGCCACCAGCGGGCCAAGTGTTGCATGCCAGTGTTTTTGCTCCTGCTGAAATTAAGTATCTTTTATATATTTTTGGATATTTTCTGTTTAATTACTTGTATAGTTGTTGCAATTTATTATGTAATTAGTATGTTTTAATTTTGTGAGACTGAAACTCATTCTATTTGCTTTTTTGGGGTGTAATTCAATTTTTTCACTTAAGCCTAACCATGGTGATTGTGTACATTTTGTAAGTCTTGGGGAACAGCCTGGTTTTGTTGTTTAGTGTAGTTATTTGTGTTTAAATTCAAGCTATTTGCATTTTTTTTTTGTAATTTGTGTTTTTGTGTACATTTTGTAAGTCTTGGGGAACAGCCTGGTTTTGTTGTTTACTGTAGTTATTTGTGTTTAAATTCAAGCTATTTGCATTTTTCTATGTAATTTGTTTTTAATCAGAGTAGTAGCTTAAATTTGCTGATTTGTGTATTATTTTGCTTTTTTGATTGTTTGCATTAGGTTTATTGAGCTATGGTAGTTATATGTTTAATGAAGGAAATTAAAAATGGTAATGGGAGTTGGTGGATTTGCTGTGATAGGTGTGAGATGTTTTGTAAATTGGAGGGAAACGCTATTAAAGCTACAGAGCAGGAATATATTTGCACAAAATGTGCTGAATTATTAGAGTTACGTGTCAAGGTGGTAGCATTGGAAGCCCAAATAGTTAGAAATAAATTGGGTGAAAATTCTATAAAAAAGGTGGGAACTGCTTGTGATGGGCTTGTTAGGGAGAGTGAGGCTGCAGAGGAAGGATCTAGTATCGTGAAAGGTAGAAATGTAGACCTAAAAACAGAGGGTGTCATTTTAGGGGATTCTATGGTAGGCGGGATAGGTAATGTGGTCGGGAGAACTAGGCACAAGGTGGCTAGATGCTGTTTACCAGGGGCTCGGTGAAGGATGTTAATAAGGTTGTGGAGAAAAAGGGAATGTTTAAGTAGGGAGATTCAGTTACTCTATGGGTGGGGACTAACGACGTCGGTAACAGCACAAACGAGGAGTTTGTTAAGGATTGGGAGAACCTGTTGGATAAAGCAACTAAGTTTTCAACTGATGTCCAGGTAGTTGGTTTGCTTCCCAGGTATGGGGTGCATAGGGGCTGGTTAAATCAGCGGGCTAGGAGCATGAACCTGATTCTTAAGAAACTTTGCATAAAGCATTCAATCGGGTTCATTGATGTTTGGAGTTCTTGTCAGCGTGATTGGGTTGCGAGGGATGGTCTTCATCTTAGTTCTAGGGGTGTAGTTAAGGTTAGCGATATGATTTTAGAAGCTTCAGAATCAAAAAACTAATTTTGGTGGGGAGGTTGGAGAATGTCATGGTGTTGACTTGTGTTCCGGAGGTTTTAAAAATGAGGGTAAAATATTAAGCAATAGTAACATTAATAGTAGTGATCTGAGGCATCATAAAATGTTTAAGATAAGCAAAATGGGCATGTTCAGGTTTCTATATACTAACTCTCGCAGTATCAGGAATAAGATGGACGAGTTAAAAAGTGTTATCGCAGGTGAGGAGTTGGATATTATTGGAATTACGGAAACATTGGTTACTGATGATAAGGATTTAGTGAGCATTGCTGGATATAATTTGTTTAGGCAAGACAGGCTGGGTAAGAAAGGTGGAGGGGTTTTATTCTATATTAAGGACAATTTTATTTGCAATGAATTGGTCATTAATAATAAGCCTACGGATATTGAAATAGTCTGGGTGGAGTTGCTGTGCACTAAGAGTAAGAAGTTGCATTTGGGGAATGTTTACAGGCTGCCTAATGTTAGTCAGGATCAAGACGAGGAGATGTATAGTGTTATTAGGAACATGTCTGGTAAGGGCACGGTCATCATGATGGGTGATTTCAATTTCCCGGGCATAGACTGGTATAGTTTTTACACTAGCAATGGTAGGGAAGAAGATTTTCTGAAAGTGATTGGTGACTGTTTTTTGGATCAAGTTGTTACCCAGGGGACTAGGCATGGTGCTGTTTTGGATTTAGTTTTTTGTGATGACGGAAGTTCTGTTCAGGGGTTTAGTATAGGGGAACATATTGGGGATAGTGATCATAATACTATTAGGTTTTGGACCAGCTTCGATGCTCATAAAGGTGAAAATTCCAGATTTGTACCTAACTTCAGGAATGTTGATTATGTTGCACTTAGGCAGGGTTTGAAAGAGGTTTTTTCTTCTGGGTTGGAGAATAGTGAAGCCGATCTTCAGTGGGAAGAGTTTAAGGGGAAATTGGAAAAAACAGTGATGGATTATGTTCCTTTTAGAAAGAAAGGGGATTTCACGAAAATTTGGCCCATGTGGTTCTCTAGTAAGGTGAAAGAAGCTCTCAATTATAAGTAGGCCACTTTTCGGCGACCTTAAGAGACTGGGTGCCATGCAGACAGGATTTTGTATTGTGAAGCTAGACGTACTTTCAAGTATTTGGTACGGAGTAAGAAAAGGGAATTGGAGCAAAAGCTTGCAGATAACATCGAAAGGAATCCTAAGAAATTTTTTGCTTATGCTAATTCAGGGAAAGCTCGTAACACTCAGGTAGGCCCATTAGTGGATGAGAACGGGAACATGATTCAAAATGAGGGGAATATTGCTGATATTCTAAATAATTTTTTTTCCAGTGTATTTAACAGAAACTGTATCTCAACAGTTGACATAAGTGAGACGCAAGCTAATACACAGCTTGAAGAGTGTATATTCTAGGGATGATGTGTTGTTTCATTTGAAAAAGGTTAAAGCAAATAAGGCTCCAAGACCTGATAATGTTTATCCAAAAATTTTAGTAGAATGCGCAGAGGAATTAGTGGATGTTGTCTTGACTATTTTCATATCTTCATATAACTCGGGGACTTTGCAAGTGGATTGGAAGCTGGCAAACATAACGCCACTCTTCAAGAAAGGGTCTAAAACTAAGGCAGGAAATTATAGGCCTGTGAGTCTTACTTCAGTTCTTTGTAAAATTTTTGAAACTCTGATAAAAATTAAAATAGTGAATTTCCTGGAGGCAAATGGAGTGTTGTCTGATTTTCAGTATGGTTTTAGGAAGGGTAGGTCCTGTACAACTATTTTGTTGCATTTCTATGACAAGGTTACCATGGCATTAGATAATAAAAAGTGCGTAGATGTTGTTTACATTGACTTTCAGAAAGCATTTGATAAAGTACTGCATGAAGCTCTTGGCAAACTTGCTTATATTGGTATTGGTGGGAAAACTTTAATTTGGGTTAAAAATTGGCTGACTGGGAGGAAACAGAGAGTAGTAGTGAAGGGCAATTATTCTCAGTGGATTGATGTCTTGAGTGGTGTTCCACAAGGTTCAGTTTTAGGGCCTATATTATTTATTATTTTTATTAATGATATTACTCAGAGTATTTCTGGGAACATCAATATTTTTGCTGACGATGTCAAAATCATGGGAATCGTGGACACGGAGGAACAAGTCACTCAGTTTCAAGAGGATTTAAATCAAATTTCTAGGTGGGCAATTAAGTGGGGTATGTCTTTTAATATTGGGAAATGTCAAGTGCTTCATTTTGTTTATGGGAATAAACATGCAACCTATTATTTACAAGGTTCCGTCATTAGGGAAGCAGAAGCAGTTGTTGATCTAGGAGTATTGATTAGTCTCGACTTCAAGTCCAGCCAGCAGTGTAGCATAGTAAGTAACAAAGCTAACAGGATGCTTGGGTTTATCAAAAAGGCTATTTCGGACAGGTCTAAGGAAGTTGTATTGTCACTATATAGAAGTTTGTTAAGACCTCATTTGGAATATGCTGTTCAGTTTTGGTCTCCGTACCTAAAAAAAGGATATTGCCTTATTAGAAAGGGTTCAAAGGAGGGCTACTAGATTGGTGTGGTCTTTCAGGCGAAGATTATGAGGTTAGGCTTAAAAGGCTCAATATGTATAGTCTTGAGCAAAGGAGAGTTAGAGGGGACACGATTCAGTTGTTTAAATTCATTAAAATGGGAAATGTTGATGGACTGCAGCTATGTGCTGATAGTAGAACCAGAGGTCATTGTTTTAAGCTTTTCAAATCTCAGGCTAATATTGAAATTAGGAAAAATTACTACTTCAATAGGGTTATAGGCAATTGGAATAGTTTACCAGAAGCGACTGTTAATTGCAGCGGGGTAAAAACGTTTAAGAAATCTCTTGATGTTCATTGGGGACTGCTAAATTGACTAGGACCAGCCTAGCTGGGCCCTGAGCCTGTTGCTGGTCGTCACTTTTGTAGTTGTATTTGTATTAGACACCCATCTCCATTTTATTAATATGAGATTTATCTTATTTAATTAATTTTAAACTTTTGTGATAAATTATAAACTTCAGGTTAAATTTCTCAAATGATACTTTTGTTAAATGAAACAGCTAATTACTATTTTAAACTGATGTTATATGAAGCTATATTTAAGAGTATTTTAATTAGTTAAAAAAGAATAAATTCATAGATTAAGAAATGAGAAAATAATAATGATCCTCACCATTGATAAGTTGACCACCTGTCTAAGTTGACCACTAAAGAGCTGCACCTCAAGTGGTCAACTCACACAGGTTTCACTGTACTTGAAATACAGTGTAACTTCAAGTTCACAATGCTCAAATTAGAAAATCTCTCATATTAGCAATAGATTTCAAGAGTCTCGAATTGGGTTCATTGAACATTATATCTTGCAGATTGCATGTTATTTGTTATGTAATTAATAACATTTAACAGTTCATAGACATATATAAAATCAGGGTTATTTATACTGTATTTTCATTATATCACTCTATTCCGGACAATAGAGAAATATCAATCAATTTCTATTTCTGTAAGATTCCTATTCTAATGTCTTTTTTTTATTGGTTCAATTTACTTTGTGTTACTTTTCCCTTTTTTTTTATTTAACTAAAATAATGAAATTTTGAAATAAAAATGTTCTAAAATTAATGCAATAGTTAAAAGCTATTAAATTACTCAGGGGTCGCATTCCCCCTAAAATTCCCAAAAATTTTTGCAGCACCTAAAATTCCTAAAATTATACTAAAATTTTGCTCATGTTCCTAAAAAAATGCTTTTCCTACTGCTCACTTAAGTGGGACTCGAAGTTTTCCTATATCCCCTATATATTTTTTAAAATTGGGGGAAAAACCTCTTATATTATTGTAATTTTTAAAGTTGTTCTGTATTTCTGCTGTAGACACTAAAAACTTTATTGAAAATCCCAAGCGAGAGCGCCATGTTTGGTCCGCAGTTAATGACTTCAGTACTGCATTAGCTGAATGTCTTGTTTTATTTTTGTTACTTTTTATTTCAATAACAATGATTTTCAAATCCTTAATTCTATTGGAAAATGAAATTTGTAAGCATGTAACCAATGCTGTCTTACCTCCAATATATTTTCCCTTTGATCGAGTATGGCGGCTACGTGAACAAGGTCGCCATGTTTGGTCATTCACGATGTAAGTAGTAAATTAAGACACCAAGTGCGTAAGTTTTTGGAAGGAGGATTGCGTGCTTATTACAATGAAAACAATGTAAAATGGAATAAAAAATTTTTATTTTTCTGCTTAAAAAAAGAATTGATGTTTAAAACTTTTAATTTTTTTATTTAAGAATTTTTTTTCCCCTTTATTTCTACTATTTATTATTATTTTTAAATTTTGGATAATAAGCCTAAACTGTATTTCTTCTTCTTTTTTTTTAATTTAAATATTGGGCACTATATAATTCATTTTAAAAAAGGCAAGTTTCTTTAATTTTATTTGTCATGAAGCAAATAATTTAAGTTAGGGTTTTTTTCTTTATAAGCATGCTTTTTAGAAAATCCTATTACTGTTCACCTGGGGAAATAATGCTTAAAACGTTTTTAAATTACAATGAAAATATTCCGGAAAATACCTCTCCAACTGAAAAAGTCCTTCCCGAAATTTGTAGCAAAGACCTATTTTGCCTAGCTGAAGTTTTACAAGAATCCATACAAAAAATATAAAGCTCTGAAAGACAAAAAAATATAGTAATAATAATAAAAATGTTATCAATAATTAATTTTAATTAATGGCAGCAACAATTTCAGAAAATCAACTCCAGTTGAAATTCGTATATCAGCCAAGAGCTTTTTTATTTAACATAGAGCAACAGGAAAAATATTTCTCTTCAATGTTTGTTCTGCAGTAATTAAAGCAATTATTTAAAATGATTAAATATTCCCTTTTCTTACCATTTTTTCAGGACTTTAAACTTTTCAGCCTGGAATAAAATTGTATAATTTCTCCCAAAGTTTTCGGGCAGTAAAAGTAATCACTAGCACGTTACAGACCGTTGTTGTACATTTATTAAAATTCAGAATCAAATCACTACAGCACTATTCTTGGTTTCTATTACATTATTAAAATCTTGCAATTCATTGTGAGCAATTGAAAGAAAAGCACAATTGTTTAGGCTTGCCTCATTGGTTCATTAAAGAATCCTTATTAATAATATCCTGCGGAATGCTGCTTCTCCTTCAGCAACTGTTATAGGAATTGTGTAAAAGATTCTGATCACTTTTTTTCTGAAAAAATTCTTTCAAGTCTTAATTTTAAAATGTTGTTTAAAAAATCTTTGGGCCCTTCCTGTCTTTCGCCAATGTTTTTAAACACTGTTTTGTGCACATTAGGGTTTTAAATGAAAGTACTATAAGGGAAAATATTGATTGCACTTACATACTGGTGGCAAGTTGAGAGATAAGCGTGTCTAAATATGCTAAGAGATGTAGAAGTTATAATACAACAACTTGACCGTTTTATATTAAACGGTTTTGATTCATGTATTAAGTCAAACTCCCCATTACTAATCCTGTCTACAGGTCATGAAATAAATTCAAAAGTCATTAAACTAGAACTAGATTATGAAATTCATAATAAATTGCCCCTAAAATTTTCATAAAATTTTGGGAGAATGTTCCTAAAATTCCCCTAAAATTTTGAAAAACTTGACTGCTACCTCTGATTACTTTTATTTCTAAAAGTGTTCATAAATTTTGGAAAAATAAGTACTATTTCAAATGGAGTACTTTAACGGGGTAAGGTGAATATTCTTCTTAAATCTTCTCACACTATTCCTGAAAAAAAAGAACCAGTTCAAGAAGATAAAAGAGAAAGAGTAATTTTTGAATATTTAGGCAGGTTTGTTTTTATGTATTGTGTAGAAAAATTTTGAAAAATATTTTCCAGGAAACTTTATTAAATTGTTGTCAACAGTTGTTATAATTTGTTGTTAAAGATTGTTGGAAAATTTGCTAACCTGCTGTGTTAGAAATTTTCCGAACTTTCATATAGTCCGACTTTTGTTGCAACTCTTCAAATACTCACCAGACAATTAAATAAATGTATAAGAAACTAAATACATATTTTTTTCGTGTTTAATTATTGAAATAAAATAGAGAAAGTTTCGGGTTTTCTCAAGTTTCGTTGGAGAAATTTTTTTTTCTAATTTTCTGCTGCAAGCAAGTTTACGCTCCCTCCCCTAAAAAAAACATCATTTTTAGACTAAATAATTCGACTTATAAACACTGAACATGTTACCTGTAACAAAAACTAGCTACTACGAACAAACTACTGCACAAAACCTAGCTGTACAAAAACTAGCTGTAACAAAAGCTAGCAACACTGTGTTTGCTAGCTAAAAGATAACATCATATTAAGATTACTTTTATTGCTATAAATGTAACTAGTTATGCTCACGAATAGAAAGAGGGGAGAGAACTAAGCTCTTTTATTTTAATTAATATTTTGTGGGTTTTAAAAATGCTTGTAGATGTGAAATTGATAAATTTTAAACGTTATTTATTACAACAATTTGCTGTGCTTAATTTATTTTATACAGCTATGTGTTTAACCTCCTCAGACCCAAGGCCAACTTTGAATGATATTTTTTTTAAATATTTTGTATTAATTAGTTCTGAACACATGGGAAATTACTGAAAAATGTTTAAAAAACTATCTTGTTTATCATTTTCTTGAAAATTAGTATCTCCTAGAGGAGACATTGGAACAAACTGACATTTACCATTGATTTGAAATCTATCATTAATCTTAATTTAACGAGTTATGCTTGCACTGTATTGATCACAAAAGATTAACCATTAAGTCTAGTTATAAATGAAAATCTATGCTAAGCTGAACATTTTTTTTTTTTGATAATTATCATTTCAAATGAAGTGATGTTGAAAGTCATTGACCCAATGCCTCCTACAGGCGATGCAAAAATAACATTCAAAATCAGAAGAAGGAAGATGTCAGTGTGAAACTAATGATGTCACAGGAAAACACCATGTTTAAGTAATTCAACAGTGATTAATAATTTTCTACTATTCAAGTGATAAAAAATGTGGGCAATTTCCGACATGCACACATGCAATTTTCTTTTTTTTTCCCCTTCAAAAAAAGCTATTTTCGTTCTATTGCAAACAAGCTAGGAATAAATATATATCAATTGAAAAATGTTTCTTTCAGTACTGACATCTACAAACAAGGAAATTAACTGCTTCTGAGCTACATTGACGCCTCCTATTTACCTTGACGGCATTTTTTGAAAATATTATTTAGTGTCTCCTTTAGGCGACACCAGGACTGAGGAGGTTAATGTCATCATACAAAACTTAACATATTTTTCTAATATTAAAATGCAATCATAGCTTAGCAAAATGTATAGTTACATGAGGGATTTTCTCAATGAAGTGATATAAACTCATTCTCTGAGCTATTTTGCTTGTAACCAGTGGCGTAACTAGCGGGCAGTGGGGGCAGTTCGCCTTTGGCGGCCCTGTTTCAGGGGACGGCAATGCCCATCCCGACAAAACACAAACTTGTTTTTCAATTTTTTTTCCCGCAAACAGAAGGAAGTTTTCATTTTTCGAAAAGTTACCAATGTTTGCATTGCTCCAAAAGATCACAAGAACATTAAGGGGCGGGGGAGGGGCGGACAGGTGGCTGCAAGGTGCCGCCGGTTTCGTCTTTTTCTGCACCCCCTAGATATACTTTTTGCTTTGCTTCCTTGCTATTCTTCTAAATGTCCTTTGTAATAAAGTCATTTCCGTGTCCGATCAGAGTATTTCAGATGATTCTGAATGACATGGGGCTAAAGGGAAGAGTAATAAAAGCAACTATACGAGTAGCTGGAACAGTATGGTAGTATCCTCAAGGCATAAAGAGTAGTTTAAGGAAACGATAATAAAAAAATTGCTCAAATACCAGCTGTAATCTTTTATTAGACACGCCCATTGAGACTGATAATAGCAAAAATTGTCACTCACTGCACTCTATTCCCAAAGGGCTCACAGGAAGCAATCCCTTGAAAGAACACTGAGGAATTCACCAAAGTCGGTTCATCGACAATGACCAAAAGAACTATTTTTACGGAAGCTCCTTATTACTGTCTTATTGTTATTACCCAACCGGTCACCTGCCAGGAAAAGCTGTTCTCAAATTGGGTTTGTAATTGTAGTCATTTTTCATTTGGCCAACTTGTTTTGAAGTGTCATCTCCCCGTTTCTCAGCGTTATTTTTTGCTCAAAAACAAAATTTGTATTTTGCCCACTCAGTCATAAGTAATACACGAAAAAAATTAGATTTTTTGTTCCTAAAAATGGTCTGCAGAATCATCTGAAACTTGTAAAGGCTTCAAATAGGAAAAAGTGACTTTAATTTATCCTGTTAGTTGTACAGATTCTGAGACAGCACGAGGAATGATCAGATAGAGCATTTTTAGACAACCCGAACCCGACCAACATTTAGTGTTTTTGTAAGGAAAAAAATTCTATTTTTTTTTTATTGCTAAATGAATTATTCAAATTTGGATAGTCTTGAACTTTCGCAACTTTATAACTTACTTCTGATTGTGAGGATGAGAGAGTCATTGTTTTAATACTTTATGTGCAGTAGAAATATTCGGCAACATCGCAACTAGTCTGTAAGTACACTGTATGCATTTCTTTTGACTTTGAAAAAATTTTATTTATGTATTCATAAAAGGATAATTAATCTTTTTTTCTTTTTAATGGGCTGCAGTATTGGTCCTCAACCAAGAAGACCAATACTGTACAGTACTGTACATGAAATTATACATAAAGAATATTTTAACTGCACTTTACTGGTACTGAGGTGAGAGGATAATTCATCATAAAGTAATAATTTTATCTATCTTATAACTCTTTTAATTGCAGATCATTTAAGATTATTTTGGTCTTGATGACGACAGACAGTAAATTATGCAATTCAACCATTGTGTTTAGTGCGTAGTATTTAATTTTTAATGCTTTCATGTTTATTCTTCACTACTTGTAATTTCACACCAATGGTCGACTTGAGGGGGGAGGGGGAGCTCAGAAGGTTAAGTGCAGGGCACTGGGTCAAATTTCAAGTATGTTATATTATTTTGGGAGCGAGAATGCCATTTACGATTGTGGGAGCGCTTTTATGCTGCGAGGAACAAAGGGAAGGGAGGTGCAGGGCACAAACAAGCCAAGTTCTGCCGCTATTGCACACCGGACCCCTGCCCCCATTTCTCTATTTCTTGTACACAATTTTATATCCTAAGGACTTCATTTACTCTATTCCTTCTTTAACACTTCGATCGTTTATAATTTTGCAAATCTTCATGAATTTAAAACTTTCATGAACTAACATGAGAGTAAGTTAAGTATTTTTTAGTTAGAATTTAAGGATTTGGGAGCTAAAAATACTGTTTTCAAAAAATAATAAATTTGTTGCATCTCTATTTCAATAATTTATGCAACGTTTATAAATTATTAATGTTTGCAGCTAATGTTGTCAAACTATTTGCGAGGGCTTTAAACATAAGAAAGTGCCAAATTCCTATTTGAAATTGTCTGGAGCTCAAATCCAGGTGTTGCTTTGAGGAACAAAGAGATGAACTGGTTGTTGTGACACGTTAGGCTACCCTTCATAGATTTGATAGAGGGGAGCTTTCTTGGTTTTCCATTATTATATATAAATTCAATACAAAAACTGATCCTTAAAAACTTTTAAGAAGGCAGCTTTAAGAGGTTTTTCATTGAAAAACATCGAAAGCAATGTATAAATATTATTTGCAATGGGATGTCAAGGTATACCTTCTGTGAAACATCTAACAATACATACTCATGTGATGTCTTCAATAAAATTATCTTGAAATGTTCGGGACTTGAAATGATGAAACTTTTAAGCATCTACTTTTTATTGAAATGTGGAGTAAAATATTTCCCATATTTTCATAGTTTGACAACAACTTTAAATTTACAACAAGACTTATAGTAAACTATTCGAGACACTTACGTCCATGCCCAGAATCTTCTAATGTGAAAATATAGGCTAAAATTACATTTTTGACACCAATATCGATGAATTTTCAGCAAAATTCCTCAATAGGGAGGAGTGAATTGCCTGAACCCCTTCCTTTTCCCCAATCTTAGCGTCACTAAATATAGCCTAGAATTGCGTGTTTTAGACCAGGGTTTCTCAACGTTGGCCATATGGTCCCCCAGGGTGCCACAGAAAGAAAATGAAATTTAGGGGAGCCACAGACATCCTGAAGTGGGCCACGACATGTTTCATAACTAGCATTATAAATACAGCACTGAAAATTTCTCGAATAATTATCTTTGATGGTACTACTAAGATTAAAATACTACAAATGTTACAAATAAAATTCCATTGATACCACATAAGTTCCCTTCATGCTCTTTACGAAACGTAAATCACTCAAATAGCGCCATATAGTCTCCAGATACGTGCTTGTTTGAGCTGGAGACCTTGATGTATGCGAGACATTCTGTCTACATTGTATTACAATACATGTTTAGTTTCAGGAGTTGAAAAATAGATGGGGTGAAAGGTTATTATTGTATCTGCGGCAAGGCAAGTGACGGGTATTATGGTCGTTGTTATGAGAAGCCCATAGTGTGGTTGAGTAAAAAATAATAATATATAACACACACACACAAAAAAAAGAAAAATAAAAGGACGAAATCTCTTTGCGATATTGAAAAAAAAAAGCAGTAGCATTTCTAATTTTGGATGTAAGGTAAGCAAAATTCATAGCTCCTTAATGAAGTTGCATTTTAAAGTTGGTTTTTGTTCTTCCTTTTTTTCAATTACTTCTTTATTTTTCTTTTAGAATTATTATCGAACTTATCTTAAAGTTCTAAAAATTATGTACTTCCTGTAGTAACTTTTGACAGTATAAATTTTTCTGCTAAAAAGACTCATTTATTAAAGGTAAAAAGGCTTTCTCATAAGGAAAATTATTTGAAGCATTCATGTATTTATTATCAATTGTTGGTTGTTACATTTGTATTACTTTTTGTGAATCTAAAACTGTCAACATTAAAATTTTTCCAAAATACATAAATATTTAATTTCTTATACTCTGGAATTGCTCGGATTTTACTATAGCACATTATGAATATTTACATAACAAGTCATTTATTAATTTATCTGTGCAAAATATTTTCATTCATAAATTAATTAAAAACTTTATATTTTTCAAATGGAGAAGAATTAAATTGTCATGTGACCAAGGTGTCACTCAAGATTTTGAATACGTTCAATAGTTTTCTTTTTTTCATAAAGTGACACGTTTCTACTAATTCATTTGATAGGCGATTTCTTTGACTTGCAAAACGTTATTGTAATGCAAATAAATATTTATATGTTATTTTTTACTTAGTGTATCTTTAAATATAGATCAAAATTAAAGTTGGCATGTCGACTTTTTACATTAATTCGCAGGGTTGGAAAAAAAACGGTACACTATGCATTTATTGAAAAGAACCGTTTTTTTTTTTTTGGTTTAAACCAGGTTTTTTTGGTTTAAACCGGGTTTTTATGGTTTAAATATCATTTGTAGGAAAAATAGTTTGACTTTTGAAAAAGCATGGAGATTTTAGATCATTAATTGTGAATAAATGTTATTCATAATTAATTTATTGATAATTAATTAAATAACTAAGCTAAAACCTTGAATTTTAATCACCTTATAAATATAGTTTTTATTTTTTCAGAAAGTTACCTTCAGTGAAACATGCGTAAGTTGACCACTTATGGTGCAGCACTTTAGTAAACTTATAGAGGGTGGAGATTTTTTTTCCATTTCTTACACTATGCATTTATTCATTTGTGACTAATTAATACATAACTTCATGTATTAACGTTACTTTAAAATGAGTAATTAGCTATTTTTTTAACAATTATCTAAAATACCATTAGATAAATTTAGTCTGAATGACTAACAATGTATTCTATACAACTTAAAAACTAAAGCACTTAGTTAAAGATAAATATGTTAGTTTACTTATTCGATTGTAAAGATTCCCTAAAAATACATAATTTTTCGAAATGGCTAGATCATTTAGAAGAAGAAGAAGAAGAAACTTATTTAGAGAACAAGAGTGCTCTTGTAGATTTCTCAAATAGTTAACTTGCATAGAGGTTTAGGCAACCTTTCTATTGATGTTTCATCCACCTAGACAAATACTGGTCTAACATTATAGCATAAAATATATTATCCTGGGGACCTTATTTAAGTTTTGTTTTTTTAATCTTTGCAAAAATAGATAAACAAATAAATATAGTAATAATTATGCAGCCAACTTACAAAGGGTTTTTATAATACTCCCACGCAAACTTGGCGTACATAAGTGGTCAATATAGACAGGCGGTCAAGTTACAAAGGTTTCCCTTCATTAAATAATATAGGGCTAATTCCGTTCCTTACCAAAAGTTTTCAACTTAGACAGGTGGCCAATTTACAAAGGTGGGTAACTTTACAGGTTTTACTGTATTAACATATAATACAGTAGAGCGCCGCTTATCCGGACGCCGCTTAACCGGATGTCCAATCAACCGGATCGGTCAGGGATCATGCGTTTTTTTCCCCTGTGCTCTGCAAAAAAAAAAAAAAAAAACACTAAAGTCCAGATTGAAGGTCGATAAAAACCACCTTCCTTTCTCCTTTGCCATTTGGCGTTCCAAGAAAGAGGGATCACCCTCCCCCCCCCCCCCCCCCCCCTCCGCTCAGGTCTGTTCCATTCAGTTAGAATTAGCATGGGGAATTGTACCTACTGACGGAACTGAACAAAAGGATTAAGATTCTTTTTAGAGGCATTAGAGCGGAAGTAAAGTATTGAAACTAACAGAAGAAAAATAGTGGAAGTACTGCATTCACTGTCAAGGGGTCGAGTTAAATTATTTATGCTTAACTAAATTTCCAGGAAAACTGTTTTGAGAAAGTCACTTGAATAAAGGATAAACCGTGAACCTCGCGAAATGATCACGTGGTTGTGCGCTTTCATACTGGCCCAACTGGACACGTGTTGTGTAACACAAAGCTAAAGGAACCCACATTTTTCTGATTGCGATCTGTAAGTGTAGAAGGTGTTTTTTAAACATGTATGGGAAGCGCAAAAGAGTAGTGTTATCTTTTAATAAAAAAATAAAAATTGTGAAAAGATTGAACAAAGGAGAAAATGGAAGCAAGGGATCATTCATAAATGATTTCACGCTTCGAGAGGGCGGGAGGGGGTTCGTGAAACTACGACAAAATGTGACAAGGGGAGGGGGTAACAAGAAGTGTGCTAGTCTTAAGTCTGGAAGAAGTGTGAAGGGAAGTAGCCTAAAAAACCTAGCCCTATATGGGCTTTAAAGTTGGCAATCCAATTGTCCGGGTATTTCTTTAACCGGATCTACCTCGGTCCCGACCAGTCCGGATAATCGGCGCTCTACTGTACTCTACTTGCACATAACTTTCAGTAAATTATTAAAGAAATAATTATTATGCGGGTTAAGTTTTAACAAAAGCGTATTTTACTAAATCAACAAAAAATAAGCAAAAATGTAACATATATTAAAAATAATGTGTTGATTTACAGTATCATGAAAATCAAAAAATGATTACAAGTCTCTTAATGTAGATATATGGGTCATTCCATGTCAACTGGACCAGTGGTCCCCACTCGACCATCTCGAATTTTGATAAAATTTTGCACAAAGTTTCTGGTAGGTATAAAACTAAGTTAGCCAAATTTTTAGACCTTCAAAGTAAAAACTCATGTAGCACGGGGCGCCTAACTGAAGGAACCAACAAGATGGCTGCCATTGACGAACGAACCAAGTAGTCATGTTTGGATGTACTTGGAAAACCACATAATAGAGGTACAACCCCGAAATTTATTTTTCTCAGACAACTTTTTGTACTTAATCTAATAGCAATGTTTTGAAAGACCACAAAGAAAGTTATTTACTATTGTGTTCAGTCAAAGTTGGCTGAAAACTCAATTTGACAAAAAAATTTTAAACTTTATACTGCTCTAAATCGTCAGTAACTAAACTTACACACTTGTAATTTTGTATATATCTAAGTCAACTACTTGTCAACGTATTCTGAAAATTTCAAAAATTTCGTTAAGATAGGTTTTGATTTATAGTTACCTAAACATGAAGCGGTTTTCAAAAATGGCCAATTTTGATCATATTTGAACCATCATGTCTGAGGGGGAACTTAATGAATTTCCATCGTTTTACTTTCATTAGATAGAGGAAAGCTTTCTCTATCAACTTTAAAATTTTTAGGAGGGTGTTTTTTCGTAAGCCGGAGAAAAAATGGTTCAAATTTGAGTTAAAAACCATGCTGATATGTGTGCATTTTTAGCCTCAATTTTGCTTTTTTGAAGTTTTATTTGACATTTGCAAGGAAAGAAACTTGCATTGGGTCCTGCAGTGCTGGCGCATACTCGCATTTGACACATAATCAATATTATTTGAAAAAATTGACTCTCATTTTTGGAAGATGAGAGTCAAACTTTGGTAAAATTTCGACCAAAAGACATTCTAATACTGAAAAATTGATTTGTTTTTTGCTCAATATGCTTTGTATTGTGAATTATTAGTAAAAGAACTAGAAATATTGTAAAAAGAAAGCAGATGCAAAAAGATTGCCGCGCGATTGCAGCAAAACGCTCTTACTGTTCCTAACAGGCGGTATCAAAGAAACGTAAAAAATAAGCTAAAAGTAAAAAAAAATCAACATATAAAATCCCAATGTGAATAATTTTGAACATTAAGATAAATAAATAAATAAATTTAAAAAAAAAAAAGAAAAACTTATTATAAAGAGTTTAAGAAATTCAATTTTTGGCAAAATGGCTGCTGTTTAATTTTTTGCATCAGGCTTGAGGTCCTACAGAAAAGAGACCTACGCCTGGGGCTGAGTAGCGTGACTATTGGGCATGACCCCTTGGTAAAGGGGTTACTAGTGTAAACATAAACTAGTACAGTAAAACCCCGTTATACCACGCCTCAGTATAGCGCGGAATCAGATATACCACGGTGACTTTCATGTCCCCCGACGTTTAAACCACCCTTTATTATTGCCATTTAAAGGTGATTCGATATTTACAATTGTAAATAAAGCCAGCTCAAGCACACAAATATTCTAGCCTAAGGGAACCCCCCCCCCCCCCACCAGACACACTAACAGATAAAGCCCTATTGTGGGAGGCGTGATGTACACCTTTTTCTGTCTTTCAACCTAGAACATATAGCTTGATTTCAAAATCGGGTGTAATCGCCCTGACTTATTTCTCTTGACATGAGAGAAGCTCAATCTGTCAGGGACTGTTCAATTCAATGCTTAACTATTCCGTTTTTAGCAGTCTAGTTATGCGTGTGTAATTTCTTTTATAGCGCTATCAACCCAAGAGAGAAGTGCGTTCTTCCCCTTCCAAATCTAATTCCCCCCCCCCCCCTTAAGACCTCTCCCTCTTCATAATCGCATGTTGATAACATCAAGAGATTTTTAAGCATCTTTTTCTCGGAACACAGTTGGTTTCTAAGCTATCACTCAATAGGTTGATTTTGCAGCTGAGATGTGTGCTTCTTGCACAGCAATTACAGTGAATAATATAGCAGCCAAAAAGAACAGAAAAAATTGTACTATAGGGGGAAGAAAAGTTATGAGTCATTGATAAAGTTAAAAATGATGCAACAAAAGCGAGTATTATTTCTTGAATACGGCTCTGCGGTCTAGTTTCACAGTACCGCGGTTATGTTATAACGCGGGTGCCAAACATGTCCCTCAACACAAGCGTATTAACGGCGTTTTACTGTAGTGGTTTAACCACCATGAACCAGTGGTTACTCTAGGCTTGAAAATATGCGACTATCAGGCTGACTCACAATTTAAAAAAAGTAAGTCAATTTTTGGAAAATGAGAGTCAATTTAGATAGTTTAACGAAAGGAAAAAATATTTTTAAAAACACTGTCGTAGTCGTGATGATTTTACTCTGAAATAAAAAAAGTTCTACACGAAAATATAGAAGGTTGGTATAAGGAATCCGTAGATAATCAATCAAAAATTTAGATAATCTATTAAAAACTTTTGGGGTGTATATTGTATGTCATTGCAAATTACATAACAAAACTTTTTTTTTTAATTACAGATTTTCAAAAAAAAAAGTTCTTTGGAGGCATTGTCTGATCTCGAATGTTTCAAACTAAATTCTTGTTTTTATGAAAAAAGAGGTGAATTTTATTTTCAATAACACTTCTGAATGCAAGAATAATATTTTCTTGTTGAGTAACTTTTTGTGCAAATAAGTAAATGCTTAATTAAATCAATTTAAAACGTAAAATCCTAATTCCTTCAAACATTCTAATATGAAAGTAATGAGTGGTTTAGAATTAACCAATTATTGCCATGAGGAGGGGGGAAAGCCATTTTGCCAAAAATTGAATTTCTTGAACTCTTCATCATAAGTTTTTCTTTTTTTAAAATGCACTTATTTATCTTACTGTTTAAAATTATTCATATTGGGTCTTTATGTGTTGATTTTTTAAAAACTTTTAGCTTATTTTTTACGTTTCTTTGATGCCGCCTGTTAGGAACTGTAAGAGCGTTTTGCTGCAATCGCGCTGCAATCTTTTTGCATCTGCTTTCATTTTACAATATTTCTAGTGTTTTTATTAATAATTCACAATACAAAGCATATTGAGCAAAAATACAAATCAATTTTTCAGTATTAGAATGTCTTTTGGTCGAAATTTTACCAGAGTTTGACTCTCATCTTCCAAAAATGAGAGTCAATTTTCTCAAATAATATTGATTATGTGTCAAATGCGAGTATGCGCCAGCCCTGCAGGACCCAATCCAAGTTTCTTTTCTTTTAAATGTCAAATAAAACTTCAAAAAAGCAAAATTGAGGCTAAAAATGCACACATATCAGTATGGTTTTTAACTCAAATTTGAACCATTTTTTCTTCGGCTTACGAAAAAACACCCTCCTAAAAATTTCAAATTTGGTAGAGAAAGCTTTCCTCTATCTAATGAAAGTAAAACGATGGAAATTCATTAAGTTCCCCCTCAGATATGATGGTTCAAAATAATCAAAATTGGCCATTTTTGAAAACCGCTGCATGTTTAGGTAACTATAAATCAAAACCTATCTTAATGAAATTTTTGAAATTTTCAGAATACGTTGACAAGTTGTTGACTTAGATATATACAAAATTACATGTGTGTAAGTTTAGTTACTGACGATTTAGAGCAGTATAAAGTTTAAAATTTTTTTGTCAAATTGAGTTTTCAGCCAACTTTGACTGAACACAATAGTAAATAACTTTCTTTGTGGTCTTTGAAAACATTGCTATTAGATTAAGCACAAAAAGTTGTCTGAGGAAAATAAATTTCGGGGTTGTACTTCTATTATGTGGCTTTCCAGGTACATTCAAACATGGCTACTTGGTTCGTTTGTCAATGGCAGCCATCTTGGTTCCTTCAGTTAGGCGCCCCCTGCTACATGAGTTTTTACTTTCAAGGTCTAAAAATTTGGCTAACTTAGTTTTATACCTACCAGAAACTTTGTGCAAAATTTTATCAAAATTGGAGATAGTCGAGTGTTGATGATTTTGAAAATTGGTCCAGTTGACATGGAATGACCCATATTTTACTTAGTAAAAAAATCCTTAAACTTACCGGATTTAGCAATGATAACACTTTATACAAATCATCAACATTGGCTTAGAAATTATCCCCATTATTTTTATTTTTTTTTTCAAATATAAAGCTTTATTTATCCTGATTAAATATATTTATAAAAGCAAAAGCAATTTTATAAAAGTAATACAATATACAAACTTTATTTTTCCTGATTAAAGATTAAATATATTTTTTAAAAAGAAGAAAATAATTTAGAAAAAAGAAAAATGTGCACTGATTAAAAAAAGAGTTTGTTAATTTACAAATTCAGTAATTCATTACTTATCTAATGCTGTGCTTGTAATTTCTGCATAAATTGGATTTTGCAATTTTTTACAACGTGTAAAACAAATGAAAAAAGGTTTGGTGTTTTTTAAAAATTGTTATCTGTAATATACATTTGCAAATTGGTTATTATGAAGATACTTTATATTATTTCTAATTTATATTATTTACCTCCGGGAATTACAATTGCAATATCGTTCGATTTTTATAATGACTGAAAAGAGTTTTTCTCAAATTAGCTTTTTCAGGGCTAATTTTAGAAAAACCCAAATAGTCTGACATGTATGTAGGAGATGAGAAAAATTTGTACTGAATAAAAAAAAAGTTTGTTAATTTACAAATTCATTAATTATCTAGTACTGTGCTTGTAATTCCTGCATAAATTGGATTTTGCAATTTTAAATAATGTGCAAAATAAATGAAAAAAGATTTGGTTTAAACCAAGTGGTTTTAAAAAAAAAACCAATTGGTTTAAACCAAACAACCCTGATTCCCAGCATTATTTCCTATATGGTAAGCTCAATTCAATCGTAAGCAAATATTTTAATCTGCAGAATGATTGCTAAGAGCTACTTACTACTGTTACTTTATATTATAACCTTTCCTTATAAACAGGAGCATTTATTTTTAGAAGCTGTGTTTTCATCTGATATCCATGCTAGTGTTTGGCATTAACAAGTATTTGTGTTTTTAAACAGAGACATATTTCTAAGGTTTTATTAATCAAAGAGTTTAACTAATGTGACTAAGTGATTTATTAAGATCTTTAACGGTTGTTATATATAAACTACCACAAATTGAAAAAAATCCACAATTTTTTCTATTGTTTTAAGATATGAAGCTTTTTTGACATATTTCTAGTTTCTTTCATAACTTTTTTTATTCATAACTTTTCCGTAATTCATTTTTAAAATATCAAAATAGTGTATAGCACTTGATTATTGCACTTTAAAAAACCAAAAGAATGAAAGAAACAAAAACCACTGTTAAATATGCATCGTGCAATTTCCTGTTTGTTCAACATTATTTCTTGCCATTTATTTTCTTTTTTTATTTATTGTAATTACATTGTTTCAACTTAATTATGGCAACTGCTAAAGCAAAAAAAATGTCGGCAGTACTCTGTTGATTATTTGGCATTTGGCTTCATTGCAGCCCCCTGGCAAGAAATTGCTCTCTTGATATAGCAATTAAAGTCGTTAACTTGATAAAATCTCATTCTTTACAAGATCGTCTATTTAAACAGCTATGTATTGACAATAATGAAGATTATGAACATCTTGTTTTGCACACAGCTGTTCGATGGCTATCAAAGGGAAATTGCCTTCGTCGTTTCGTTGCATTGTGGGATAGTATAGTAACATACTTAAATGACGATGAGTTAAAAGAAGATGTAATAGAAGCGAAATGTGATATATTTTATTTGGCAGACATGTTTGAAAAATAAATCTGCTAAATAAAGATTTGCAAGGGAATAATTGCAACCTGATTCGCTTCCAAGAAGTGATAACTGCGTTTCTTAAAAAGCTAGAATTGTACAAGAATAATATTTCGCGTCGCAATTTGATTCACTTTTCATCCCCGAGTTTGATATCTACCGAACTAGAAGATAGTGACATTTTTGTATACACAGAGCACTGCAAACAATTATATGACGATATGAAGTTAAGATCCTCTAATATACTAGATATGAAGATTCCTCAATGGGTAATTAACCCCTTTCAAACAGATATTGATGATGTTGATCCCATTTTTCTAGAATCTATCATAGAATTACAAAGTGATGTAAGTGCACAAATAAGATTTAAAAGCGGTCTTGTTAATTTTTAGCTACATAATGAAATTAGAAGTTCTCCCAGCTTTGGGAAAAGGCTGAATTATATTTTATTGCTTTTCCCACTTCTTACCTTGTCGAATCAGCCTTCAGCCGACTTCTTCATGCGAAAACTAAGGAGCGAAATCGTTTGGATATTGTTAAATGAGGGGATTTACAATAAGCTTTAACCAGTTTTACACCTGATATTGAAAACTTAGTAACACTGCATCAAGCGCAAGGTTCGCATTGAACATTATGTACATACTTGTAAATAATTTTAAAATAAAATATGTTATTTTATAATTTATAAATAAGAAATATATCCTTGTGTGTATCTTACAATTATGCTTACAATCAGAGAAACATATATATATATATAGTGGGTGGGGATATATATAGTGGGTGGGGAGCCACAGGAAAAATTTATTTAGTAAAGGGGGCCATCAGTCAAAAAAGGTTGAAACCCTGTTTTAGACTTCAGTTTCTAAAATTTTCCAGGGAAGAGCCCCCGCGCACAAATAGGGGGGTTCCCTATTTGTGCGCAAATATTAGCCTCTATATTTTTATATAGCTTTTCCTAATAGCATGATGCAATTCTAGAAAAAAAACAATGCTGGGTACAAAAATTAGTTGAGATTTATTCAACCTACTGTCTCTGAAAAATATAAATGGCACTTTAATTTTGAAATGACCCTTGGATGTGTGTGTACATAATATAACTATTATATAAATCTGGATTCTTCCAATCAAAAAAAATGCTGTGGTCGCCAAACTCATACCCCCCCCCCCCCTCCCCATTTTTTGACTTTGGGGCTGTTCTGTTGTCAGCACAGTTTAGGGGTGACATTCTCGAATTTCGTCCCAGGCGCCACAAAGTCTAGTTACGCTACTGCTTGTAACAATTTCCCATGTGACAAAACTTATGTAAATCATTTAATTTTCAACAAATTATTTTTAAAAGTTGCTCTAAAAATGTCTTTATTGTGCTTAGTTAAATATATGTAGTTGTGATCAGTAACAAAATGGGAGGGAGTGTACTGAAATAATCTTTTATTTTAATAAGAATTCTGTATGCTTTAAAAAATTCCTGTAGGTGTGAAATTGCTAAAAGTGAAACATTACTTATTAAAACAATTAGCTGTGATGAATTTATTAATACAACTATGTGTTTCAAAAAGCTGTATTTTATTTACTTACTTTTGTTTCTTATTTACTATGTTATTTACATTTAAAAAATCATCCTTCTTAAAAATGATATATGTTAAGCTATATCTTTAAATATTTATAAAGTTATGCTTCTTCCAAATTTTTTATATATTTTTATTGTGCATAAGTTGATTACCTTCTAAATTACTCATCAGTAGTTAAATTTTCAAAGAAAAAAAAACATATGTTCTTTCTCAAGGTTACTCAACAAATGGCTAATCTGCAACTAACTGGCCAAACATGGAATTTGGGTCTAAATTCTGCACCAGTGAATGCTTCTGGATTAGTGATTGGTTCCAGTCAAACCCCAGGTGCAATAGTATGGCCTGCTGCTCCTAATAGTCAAAATCAACAAAATCAAGGTATTCCAAAGAACCATTGGCCATAGTCACAAAAAGCTATTTATTAAATTGTTAGAGTATGGGGAAAATATTTGAACATACATCAAGTATTATTTGTAAGAAAATAGTAAATTACTGTTGAAATTTTTTTGATGTAATATACCTTGCTTTTCATTACTTATTTTCAAGACAACATATGTTTAATTTAAAATTGACTTATTATTTTTATTATTTTTCACTTTGTATCTGGCTCAAAGCATTGAAATGCTATTTCATAAAATATAAAATTATTTTGTATAACATATGGTTTCTCACCATGCTTAAGTTATCCATCAGTGTGTTTTCACTGTTAACTTGTCTGTCATTATTTTGTTGATAATGTGAGTTTTTTTTTTTTCATTAATATTTTTGAAATTCCTTGTGCATTATTAAGCACCTCAACAAAATCTTTTAGTTTGCATGAATTGCTATTTAAAGAAAACTGATTTTTTTTTTTTTTTTTTGAAGTTTTAGATATTTACTTTTCTAATATATATAGATGTTGAGTATGTGAGTTTTAAAATTTCAAAAGTAAATGGTCTTTCCAACATGTCACACATAGGTTACAATAGTTATACCAACATAGAAGAATTTATCAAAACACATATTCATACTCTTTTATGACTACATAGTCATAATTTCTGTTGTAAAAACACTTTGGTGCTATAGCTACATCATAATACAAATCGTATTTGCATATAGTATTTTTTTTTTACGTGTTATATTTATTATTTCATCAATATTTTACTCAATTTCATTTGGATTTTGCATGTTTCTATAACATGCATGTACAAACACTAAATACATTATCTTATTTTTTGCCTAAAATTAATTAAAAATATTCTAAAAAATTTTACTGCCCAAAAAAAAAACACTTTAGACTTCCCAAAATGTCTAAATGATATTGATAAAAAATATTCTTCCTAAATCTAAACTTATTTTTTTTAAAGAATAATACATTTCTGCCTTTAGAGTCTGAAGAGACTGCTTTTAAATAATGATACAGTTCTCAATTTTGTAAGTGACCTATTTATTGTCATCATCAGCTCATTACGTTTTTTAAGGTTATCTATGTATTTTATGAATTTTTTTTTTTTTTAATTTTAGCCGAAAAAAATATTTTAAAAATAATTTTCAGTTTTTAAGTTTTAGTGATCAAATAAGTGGTTTATTATTTTTAAATATTACATCCCTATTGACAACTTAATTGAAAAAATATTTTTTCCCTTTTTTTACGTGTAATTTAATGTAACATAATAACAGGCTTGTGTAAGTCTTATTCATTATTTATTTTGTTCTGTACACTGATATTAATTTTTCAAAAGTATTAAAAAATGCCAAAACTTAAAATTAAATAATTTATATTAAGAAATTTAGCATTAATTTGTCATTTTATTTAATTGTTGTTAAAAATAAAGTTTTTAAAAACTGGTTTTATGAAAATATAGTAGGTCACTAAATAAGTTTACGAAGTCAAGTTTTCAAATTCTTTTTCTGCCACTGTGGTCTATATGTAATGCTTGCATGCATGTACATTTACAGTACCTAAAGAGTCATACGTCAGGATTACTTTTTACTTAAATACTCAGTGATATTTTTATGGTACCTTTGTATATGTACATTGTTTCTTTAAGAAATTTGTTGAAAAATATAATGTACTACATACTTCTGTTTTCCCTCATATAAATAAAGTGAATTTTTGACACTGGTTGATCTTTTTTTCCTTATTGTTAAGCCGCGTACAGACTCTTCTCCACCAAACCCCTACCTGTTAGCCGAGGCCTTAGGATTGCTTACGCACGGGGAGAGGTAGTGGGGTCTACGGATTTTACATGCACATATCCCAAGTATACATGGTGGTCTTCAGTGGGTATCGAACGCGCGACCTTCCAGGCGGAAGTCCGACGTGCTAACCACTGGGCTACCACGGCCCGCCGCGTACAGACTAGAGCACTAATGGGCGAATGAGCATTCTCGGAGTCATTAACGACTAGTGTGGATGGCATCCAAAAGGAAACCCCCCACTGTGACGTGAACGTCCCCTTCTATTGCTCGGAGAGCAGTCTTTGGACAGTTTTGGTCCTTGGTGCTAGTTTGGACGGTTTTGAACGCATTCCGGCGAACAGTGCAGAGATGGAAGACTGGAATCAAGCCGACATTTTTGGCCTCATTCAGGAATACCGAGAGTTCCAAATATTTTGGAACCCGCAAGATTCTAATCACTTCAACCGATACAAAAAAGAGGATACATGGAATGAAATGTCTAAGCAATTAAATAGTGGCAAAAAAAATTGTGAAAAAAAAGTAGGAGAGTCATTTCAATTTTAAAATTAAAGTCTTGCCCTGTATATTTTTGCTATGCTTTATTCGATATCAACTGTTTTTTTCCTCAAAAGTTTTTTTATACCTTTTTTTGGTAGAACGCAGTGATTTAAAAAAGAATAAAGAGCTATTTAAAAACCTGTTCCGACAATTAAATTTCAATTCTATAAAAGTTATCAAATGTATCATTTTGCATTTGAAGCAGTGACATAACTTTAAAACGACTGACTACAACTCTGTTTATTTCAAATTAGAACCCCCCCCCCCCCCCCAAAGAAAAAGGAATTACGGTAAGAATTTTTTTTTCTTATGTATTTCTTAAATTTTCTTACATTTATTTTAGTGCTTGTAATAATTTCTGAATATCGCAGGTGTATATATATATATAATCATTTATAATGATGCTTTTTCTCATTAAAAAAAGGTTTTTTAACAACAAACAAAAAGTACTTTCCTGACTGACTATTTAATGACCTAAAAACATTTTGTAATATTATTATGATGATTAAGGGCTCTAAAATAATTATTTAATTCTGATCTCTCTCTCATCTGCTTTCCCAAAAATGCAATGAGAAAATTTTGCAGATTACATTTTCAAACTTTTTGAAAGTTTTCCGCTTTAGCATGAGTCAAAAATATAAAAAAATCACAAAATGTTTTTTTTTTCATTGGCTATTTTTTTATATATACACCTCAAAGTGAAACGGAAAGATATGTGTTGCTTAAGTTCAAATTTGGTTTTCATATTTATCACATTTTCTCCCATGAATATAAGCATTTTATACATGTAGCCTAAGTGTTGCCTTTGTACTTTGAAATAGAAGAGAAAAGTTATAACAAACCATTAAATAGTATTAAAGCATTGAAAGTTAAAATAATTAAACAACGTTCGTTTTAAATGTTAACGAAATGCAGACAATAATTAAAAAATAGAAAATATTAGGTAAATATAAAATGAAATATACAACAATTTAAACTGAAGCTTTTGGTTAAAAAGCATATTTTGAGCTTAAAATATTGTGATATGTTTGTATCTTCAAAAACCTTAATTTTTATTTGTTATTCATAGGTAATGGAATAACACAAATGGATGTCATTCTGTTACTATGCGATTTCAATAACTTTAATTCCATAATCGACAAATTTAGTTTCATGTTGAAAATAAATAGAAAAATGTTTTGTAATAAAATGCAACTCAATGCAGTTTTTTTTTTTTTTTTTTTGGCATTAGTTAGCGGATTAATTTTTGAATTGTTATTGTTATTAAACATAGTTGCAGTTGCAAGACACGTCCTTACCATGAAAGGGCGGCTGAGTTTGAAATGTAATTTTAAATTGAATTTTTAATTAATTTTATGTATTATTTAAAATGCATTCAGAAGTTCATAGTTTGAACTTGATTTTTTAATTCGAAATGTACACGCAAGAAAGAAGTGTTTCCTAGTGATTCAACATGACGGGCTGTTTGTACGGAAAGAAGCAAATTGAACTAACTCAAACCCCTTAATAGATCCGTGAAAGAGGGGCTGTTTGTACGCAAAGAAGCAAATTGGACTAACTCAAACCCCTTACTAGATCTGTGAAAGAGGGGGTTTCCGGAGACTCCAAACCCCCATCATCATCACCCCCCCCCCCCCCGCACTGGTGAGGATAGTTCTGAAGATGAGAAAGTAAAACCTGTAAATGTAGCATGGGTTCGCAGAGTTGTACCTAGGCCTGATGGGTCAAGAAATTACATTTATTATTTTGAAAAAGATAAAACTAAAAGGTTGCGTTCCGTGCATGACGTCAAGAAATATTGTCAGTATAATAATTTAATTTTTGATCCCACTCTATTTGATTTTAGAGGTAGAAATACCCAGGAAGGGGAAGTGTCGAGTCAATCTTCATTTCCAGACATTTTGGTTCCCAGAGTGCTAATCTTGCTCGTTCGCCCATTTGTGCTCTAGTCTGTATGCGACTTTACATCATGTGTATTTTACTTTTAAAAGAAAGAAAGATTTCTGCTTTTTTGACCAAAATTTATTTCTAAATAAAAATACATTATTCGATACATTGTCTAGGGCCATTTGTATATTGTCATTTTGGTAGTTGCTTATTGATAAGCACTTGAGATTGATCGTGCTTTTCTTTTTATGCTCACTATCATTAGTTTTTACAGGATTGTGAAAAAAAAAAAGCTGCAATAGATTTTTATTAAATGGACGATTGTCGTGGCAGATACTAGAGAATATTTGTGTGCATGAAACAGAAAAAGTTAACGAATAACTGATTTTCTAAATGAAATAGTGTGCCTTATCGATGTTCTAGAAAATGTTCCAGTCTATATTCCACAATAGAATATACTGTTTTATCATCAAGCAGACTGAGCTGTCTAGAAGTTAGCACGTTCGTGAGCTTTATTCTCCACACAGAAAGATTCAACATATGATTCGCAATATTTGGTGGGTTTATGACAATGACATAAGGCTAACAATTTCTAAAAAAAATTACAGCAAGCAATCGCAAATTTTCTGTGAAGAGGTTAGACATTTTTTTTTATCTTCAAAATATGCGTGAGTGAGTTATTCAGCGTAATTAAGTAGTAAACCAAACTTAACAAATGAAATGCTCATTTTAAACATGATTTCGTATTTACCGTGGTCGTATTAAGAGAGTTCAACTTTATGTTCGTACTGGTAGTTCTGTAATTGCTACTCTGCAAGCATTTCATATTCGGTTCGAACTTCGACATGATCCTGTTCCAAATTTTTTTTTTCTTTGGGGACAATTAAAGGAGAAAATGAGGGAGGGATAGGGTTTCACCCACCCACACACTCGTACATAGTTTTTCACCAAAAAAAAAAAAGAGACAAAAGTTTTTTTTTCAGAAAAAGAGGGGAAGGGGAATTTTGCAGTAAAAAAGCAGTGGATGAATAAAAATTACTAAAAATATTTTTCTGTGAGGTTAAGAAAAAAGAATGATCTTAAAACATTTAGGAGAATTGCCAAATCCGTATCAAGATTATCTAACCAAAGGCCACCGATGTCTGTGTATCAGACCTTCCTTTTTTAATGGAAAAATCGATGCATCATAGAAACAATATGGCAAGCCTGAGTATGACAAAATAAATAGGTAAAACGTGAGTTTCATAGTCTGGACTGCCGACAATTTTATGTTTCTGTATTTGTAGCAGGGGGGTATTTGTGAGGGTACTTGCCTCACAGCTCAACGCAATTAAGGGCGGCAGCTGTTAACTCATTAAGTAGTATTGCGCATCTAATGAATAGGAAAAATAAATCTACCCTGTTGATATTTAATATGTAAATATGTAAGGACCTATTTAGTGACAATATTAAAATTATTGGCCTAATACCCTAGACGAGTTGGGCCAGGATATCCTTTTTAAATTTGCTTCCTTGTCCCAGAAAGGAACTGTGTGCTTGCAGTGGACACCATCGCATGTTGGGGTGTACGGAAACGAAGTTGCGGACCGGCTTTCTCGGGAAGGTTGTACTCTGCCCACTGCCCCTTCCGCCAATCTTCTTACAGCTGAGGTTTACTCCCTGTTTTTAGCCGGCACAAATACCTCTTGGAATATTCCGAGAGCCCTGGACTTTCCCTACAGTACACCTACCCGAGACGTGCTCAAACCACTTTATCTTGGCTTAGGACGGGTCACATAAGGAGTCTTGTTTTTAATGGCAAAAAGAAAAATTATGCTGTCTGCCGCTGTTCAGCGATTGCTACTCCCTCTCACATCAGCAATTGCATCAGAGCCTCTGAGAGGCAATTGCTGAATGAGGAGGACGTGGTTTTCGACTAACGGGCCTTATTCACCAAACACGGTCACACAGCCGGTCCAGTCAATATTCGAAAGAACCTATGTCAAGACCGCTGTCGAATTCCGTAATCACCAGACATTAGCATCGTTGATCTTTCGACTGCCTCTCTTGAGACGGCTCTCTTGACAGTTCTATTATGATTGGCTGAATTCTACCCCAGACAGCCATGAATCTCCAAATTACATCCATAGGATATCTCTTGGATAAGATGAGTAGATATAACCACATCCATGAGATATCCCTGAGACATCCACATATCTGCTGAATATCCACAGAACGTCAAAAAGGTTGCAGCTATTGGAACTCCCTGAGACGTCGCGATATCGCGACGTGTATTAGATATCCCATGGATATCCAGGATATCTCATAGATATCCTGAAAACATCCAACAGATATCCCATAGACATCTTAACGTCATAAGGTTATCTCTAGGATATCCAAGAGACATCCATCTCTTGGATATTGGGATATAGCTTGGATATCCATAGGAGGTCTCAAATGAATGGTTTATAGGTATTTATAAAACATCAGAATATGCTACAGATTTATTACATATGCAAAAAGAGTACAAAGCCTATAGCATAACATATATTTGAGCAATGTAAATTACTCCATTACAAATTATAATTACATAGCCATTATTTTCCTATAACTACTTTTGAAAATATTTATAACTTATTTTCAAATCTTCACTTTAGGAAAATATGACTAAGCAATTAAAATTTTTAATGAATATTCAATACTAGAGCTATATATTAGGCTACAGGTCAATACACTTCATGCATGTGCAATAAATCTTTAGCAAATTTTGATATTTTACATATATAAGCAAGAAATGTAACAAAAATTGTATAGTATTGACAAAACATTTTTATCTTTTTCTGTGAACCCGTATTAAATAGCTCATAAAAAAAAACAGAGTACTTAAAAAATATAAAAAATATTCCTTCATAAAACTACTTCTGAAAGATGAGAAGTTTTTAAAATTTTACATCCATTTAGAGCATTAATTTCGAATACTTAAAATTACTCGCAATTTTCATACATTCACGATTTTCATACTAATTTAAACTTTACTCCTTTTTAATTGTGTACAGTATAATTCAGATATAATTATGATTGAATTTACTGATGTAACTCTGGACATTTCATTAGAAACAAGTGGTATTCAATGAGCAATACGAGGATTATTTTTTCTCAAAAATGTATTACTTTTGACTTAAAGATGATTAAGAGTAGGCTGCTGTTCTCCGAGACAAAAATAAACTGAACAAATAAGTCGTTTTTTTGTTTTATTTTAAAAAGGCACAAAAATTATATACAGAAGATATTACAAAATAGATTATTTTATACAAAATAGATTTATTTACACATAACAGATTTATTTACACAATAGTATTGCCCAAAAGGGATGGGGAGTTGGCAGAATTTTCTGCAGCCACTCTCATATGGCGTGCTTTCGCATGGCGAAGCCAATTTTTTATTGCCGTTTCCACTGCTGCATCCATTGCAGCATTTCTTACTGTTTCATTCCGTCTAGTTGCATCTAAAAAATTAATTTTCAAGAATGAATTTTTACACATAGAACAAATTTCTCTTCATAACAATGTAAAAGGAATTTTCTCATTTGTCCAATTTACGCACAAAATATACACCTGCACATGGATAAAGAAAAAAAAACTTATTTAAATACAAAATGTTGATTGTTACCCAGAAAAAAAAACACCTGTAGCAAGGCAGAATTTAAATAAATAAGAAAAATAAAATAGCAAAATACATTTCAATAGCAATTTAATTAACAAGTGAAAAATTACTGTGAATTTACTCAACAAGAAATTTGGTAAACAAAATCAAAAACTTTGTTTGATAATCAAGAAAGCCAAACAATAATGTATTTTCACACCCCTCTCCTTCCAGAACATGTGTCGCTGTTACAAGGTTTTCACAATAAAATCATGACTTCATTAGTTCATACTTCAAGGAAAATTCTTCAAACAATCGGCTACATTCACAAAAACTTGAAAACAAATCAGAGCACTACAGATAAAGCTCAAAATACTTTAATGATAATTGTATATCCAACAGTTATGTATTCATTTTTAATGTATATAAATTATTTATATTATTTTATACATATAAATTAATACCAAATATCACTCTTGTCAGCTGCAGCTTATAAAATACACCCTTTCCTTTCGCTCCCATCCAGCTGAACTCCTGTGCCACTACATCTGTCAGGAGTTTTCTCATGATCCGCTTTACAGTGGAGTCTACAGTTACGCCCCCACAGTTTGACGTAAAGTTAATCTATAAAATTTCATAGAAAAATTAATTCAAGATACACTGAAAGCCTTGGTTTAAAAGAAACTAATGCATACCAAATAATTGAAAATCTCTGGCTTCAAAAGCGCACCTTCTAAGCATTGCAGTTCCTCTATATTTTTTACTGGTAACTTAACCGGTAAAACATCCCCATCACCAGTGGTGTAGTCAAGGGGGGACGGCGTCCCCCTACCTTTTTATTTTAATACAAGCGTCCCCCCAAACATTTTACATTTTAACATAAGCGTCTCCCACTTTTTTATTTCAATTGCTTATCTTCGTATGTATGAGCGTCCCCCCAACATTTTTTTTCAGGACTACACCACTGCCCATCACCGAATGTTTCGGCGATAGGGGCAAAGTTGTTTGTTGCTAAAAGAATAAACTCGAGAGTTCAAGTCATATGAACTCTTTCATAAAATTTTCAAACTGAAACGCACTAAAATTGTCTAGAGCGCCAAAATGTTCCACATCTTTACAAAGATGCAATAACCCATGAACATTGTGAGATACATGTTGTTTAGCATATAGGAGTATAAAACTTTGGACAAAACACTTTAACCAAGCCTGAGCATATGATACCATCTCTCTGTTAGGCTCAGTAACTAATACTTTAACTGCACAATGCATAAGCAGAAAATGCTCATACAGATCTTTACGTAAAACATTTGACAAAACCACTGGCCCAGTGTATAACAAAAACAGACGAAACTCTGTTGCTTTCCAACGTTCAAATTCTTTTAAAGAACGAGGTTTTCGGGCGAAATCATTAGGGAAACAGTTTTTAAGTTCTACTAGTTGTTTTGACACACTTTCTACCTGATTATTAGCAAGTCTAAATTTTAAATCATCTTTCAACCACAGCTTAATTAACTTTTTCATGACCCCTAAACATATCAAATGCATATACTCATATGGAACATGTGAAACAAGGCAAAAAGTATCTATCTCCAACAGTATAGAATCATATTTATGATGTTCATCATAAGGATCCTTATTTCTAAAATCAACATCAGTTCTTTCAGTGAAATTAACATTAGGAAAGCAAATTCTATTTTTATAAAATATACCAGTTTCAAAACATTTGTTACAACTCGAATACCCAGAATGGCTTTTAATGCATAATACAAAAGCTCAAGCAGGTGCATCACAAATTATTCCTTTAAGATGTATGTTACACATTTTACCATCAATAGATATACCATTTTCGATTAGATGTTTCATTTCACACACAAAATCACTTAAAAACTCATTACGATTTTTGAGTTTTTCATAGGAATGGAATACACCAATGGAGAACACACAAGGAAAATTCACAGTATAGCTTAACGGACCTAAAATTGGCCATAACTGACTGTTGGAACTTTTAACTATAGGAAGTACATCAACATTTACCAGTAATTCAATTGTTGATTGTGTTAGAACTGTACCTTTAATATTTTGAATGATATTTTTTATTCCGTTTTCAATACCAAAGTGGTGATAAATACCAGACGAGACACTTTTAATTGCTACAGACCTAGCAGTTTGCAATAATTCCCGTGCATCGCTTGGTAAATCAGACCGAAATAGATATTTCTTAAGTGTTTTTAATAAACCATTAATTGCAGTATGAGATATGTTATTCTCAACTGACCAGTTAGACGAGTCTTTCAGCAAATTTAGATTTTGTTCACACACACGGTTTCGAGAACTTTCCTCACACAGAGTCGGACACTAAGCAAAGTTCCCTATCAGAACTTTCATACGAGCTATCAGAAGGAAAACCTGACGCTTCATTAGAACTACAATCATGATATTGCTCAGTCAAATTACTAGATGTTGATTGCTAATCAATAATAGACACATCATTTACAGATTCATTAACTTTCTTATAAGTTCTCCAATGCAATCGCTTGTTTACTTTAGTTTTAGGCATGATTTTCCTACAAACTAATGACAAATAGCAATAATCACACAATAGACCCAATAAGAATGAACTTCTAAATTGTATCCCAATTGTAAAGAATAAAATTGCTTGCCTCACCCAAACGACAAGTTTAAGACATGAAAATTGCTTTATCCAACAAATCTTACTGAATTCTGTAGAAATAATTTACATGACAAATGAAAAATACTGTTAAAAATTACATATGCCTGAAATTAAAAATACAGAGCAATTATGTACCTGAAGTTAAAAATATAGATAAATTATACACCTGAAATTAAAAATACAGATAAATTATATACTAGAAATTAAAAATACAGACAAATTATATCCCTGAAATTAAAATTATAAAAGCTACATGGGTGATATTAAAAATACTGATTAATTACACGCGTGAGATTAAAAATACTGATGAATTATATATCCCTGCAAGTAAAAATAGGGAAATATTATGTCCCTGGAATTACGACAAAGCAATTAAATCAAGTAATTAAATAATAATCATTAAAAACTGAACTACTTTTAATAATCATAAGCATAATATAACACAAAAATATATAAAATATATTTATACAAACAACAAAATCTGATCCGACTACACTACTCACCAGCGATGCGATTGCATTGCAGCAATATGAAAATTACAGTTAATTTTCTCAGTTCAGCACACAGTTTTAACAGAAAAAATTAAGAAAAACTATTTACCTTAATTAACCACGAAATCTCTATATATAACAATTTTGAGCAGCAGAGTGAATATAAATAAGCCTAACAGTATCCAAAAGTCAAATAACATCTCAGGGATATGAATTGGACATACCTGAGACATTCATGGAGGATATCTCACAGTCATCCACAGGATATCCAAATATCTATATCTTATACATGTAACAGTCTGGATATCCATAGGATATCCAAATGTCTATATCCCAAACATGTCACCTTCTGGATATCTGTGAGATATCCAACATATCCAGCAGATATCCAGGATGTTTTTGGATATCCACAGGATGTCCCAATATCTATATCCAAAACATGTTACTATCTGGATATCTGTGAGATATCCAACATATCCAGCAGATATCCAGGATGTTTTTTGGATCTTTTTGGATGTCTCAGAGATATCAGTGGTTGTCTGGGACCATGTGACCTCAGAGTCAAACTGCAGCAATGAGGATTTTTGTAGACGATATCGCGCATGAAAATCTTTTTCATCCTAAGTTTCAAAGTCGTTCATAAGACAAGAACAAACTCTGTCAGCGATATTCAAATTTCTAAAGCAATCGTAATTGTAAAAAAAAAAAAAAAAAAACATTTACAAGGGGAAGACACGACATGGAAAATTCATTTGGGGACGAGACTTCGTGAGCTCCTTTAGGGTGTTCAATCCTAAATGAAAAAATGCCGAATGACCAGTTAATTAGGAGAAAGAAGAAATTAAAATTTCAAACTCAGTTCACATACTAATAAGTTTGTTCAAAAGTAGTACGCAGTAGCCTATCCGGTAACGTGCCGGCGTTCAATGCGAACGTTCAGGTTCGAATCCCGCCTTGGATTTTTAATTTTTACTCATTTAACTTATTATATTTACATAAAAATAAATTTATTTAGAAAAAAGGGCAAATTAAATATTAAATGATATGTTTAATTAAAATAACAATTTTACTTTATAAAAAAACAGAATAAATAATCAGTATAGAAAAACTACTTATAAACAGTTACTATAGAAAATAAAACTTTTAAATTGTATTATGATTTAACTTTACTCATTATAAATTTTTAACTACTAACAAGAACCCTTGAATTAGCCTGCTTTTTTATTAGTCCCTTATTTCATTGGACCAGTTTTTGCATTCAATAGAAAAACAGCAACTCTATCATTTACATGAATACTGCTTCGGCAGAAAAGGCTAGGATTGAATCTATAAAATGATCTTTTAAGCCCATTTGCGTACAGGAAACAATTTAAAACAGCTACATTTTATGATTGATAGGAATTGTTGCGATATTAGAACTAGTTGTTTTGAATTTTAAAAATCAAAATGATTACCATAATTAAAAATTAATTTGATACTGAACAGTGTCGTAGCTAGACCCGGATTTGGGTGGGGGGGGGGGGGGGGGGGTTCTTCAGGAAAAGTGTGCTAATTTTATTGTTTTACAGGGAAAATTAGTCAGATTCTAGATAATCTTCACCATTTCATCGGTTTTTATCCCCCAACCCCCCCCCCCTTATCTACGCCAGTGATACAAGCCTTTTTTCTGAATAAATTTATTTTTATGTAAATATAATAACTTAAATGAATTTTTAAAAAAGGTAACCAACGACGGATTTCGAACCCTAAAAGTTCACATTGAACGCCGGCACGCTACTGGATAGGCTACTTCGGCGATGTCTCATGAACAAACTTATCAGTATTTAAACTGAGTTTAAAATTTTAATATTTTCCCTCCTATTTAACAAGCATTCGGCTCTGTTACGTTTAGGGTTGAACACCCAAAAGGAGTACTACCCCAGATAGCAATTTTTATTTGCAACAAAATTGCAGCAACCTTGCTTTGCAAAATTAGAAACTTGCAGCAAGTTCATAATGCAAGCCTGAAAGTTCAAAGCAAGACTGTAGCAAGTTTACGCAAGTGGCGAAGTCACCACACTTCGCACTTGCAGTAAACTTGTCATGCAAGTCACGTCAAGTTCACTGCAAGTTTGAGACAAACTGGTACAAAAGCTAGCTTTGCTATATCAAATTTGCAACAAGTTCCTTGTGAATTTACCATTGACGTGCAAATTTGCTGCAAACTCTTTGCAAGTTTACTCAGATTGCTGCAAATTTGTAGCAAACTAGTTGGAACACAAGCTTTGTAATATCAAATGGACCTTTCTTGTATCAAATTTGCTGCAAATCCCTTGCAAGTTCATTTTTGTCCTATCAAGTTTGATGCAGATTTGTGGCATTTAAGCTAATTTCTCTTAGATGTGCTATGGGCCATTTCACAGTATTTTGTCCAAACGTCGAGTCCGCAACATTACTTTTTTTGTTATAACTACGTAATTTACAACTTAATTATCACCAAGTTTTATTTTCAAATAATGTGTTGAGCACATTATTTGAAAATAAAATTTAGTGATAATTAAACTGGAAATTACAGTCATAACAAAAAAAGTGTCATGTTGCGGACTCTACAATTTTAGAAAATACTGTGAAATGGCCCCTATCCCAATATATCCACATTTACCACTTTAAAAAAAAAAAAGGAGTTTGCATATGAATGTCTAGATTGTCAAATGCTGTTGTTGTCATTTTTAATCCTTAAGTAAGATTTTTTGCACTATATTAATTAGAAACATACAACTTTGATCCAGGTTTAGTTTATATAGATTAATACACTTTAATTTTCATATAGAGTTGAATTTTCTAGTTATTTTGGGCATATTATATACATTTTTAATGTATGATCATGCATTCAACAAATTTTATATAAATAGGATCATTCAACTAGGTACAAAACATTAAAACAGGACTAAAATTGCTTATTATCATACAAGCTTTATTTTTACTATTTTTAGAACATTTCATGTTACATGAATAAGAACACTTAATTTATATATACAATACAAAATCAAAATTAAGAAGCAGGAGCACCACTCTTCAAAAATCACAAGACTGAAAATATTTAATGAAGTTGACTACATACCGTAGGATCAATATTATTAGCAATAAATTACCACTATTGCTTTCAGAAGATATAAAACTTGTATGTACACACAGTGTACGTATATATATACATATATTTACAAAGATTGGAAGTGAATGAAATTTGCAAAATATATTTAAATGATCAAACAAGATTTAGTTCATATATTCCAAATAAAAAAAAAACTCCTGTTTATGAATGAATAAATAAATAAGAACAATAAAGTAATACTAAGACATACATTAGTGCAACTACTGCAATCTCGCATTAAAAAATGTATATGTAAGCAAATCCATTTTTATCTCCAAAACATCTTTGTTCTAATTGGATTAGAATCTTTGTTTTAACTGGTATTTATATACTTTACAGATTGATTTTTATTTATTTATGACCTTAAAAAAATGCACTAAACAGAAATTATAATTTAAAAATAAAAAGAGATGGCTTAAACTTGCATCACTATTTTTAAAGCTAAATTCAAATTCCTTATTCATTACTAATAAATATCTAATCACTAAGCCAATTTTTTTATAAAAAATTTCCTTTTCTATATTTTTTTTCAATTTTTATTTTACAATTTTATTTCATATGTGTTTCACCTAAAAAATAAAATTAAAGATCAAGTAAGTAAATGCTTGTTACTTTAAAATTGGTGGTGACCCTTTACCAAGAAAAGAGAAATTATGAATTTTTAATTATTAAATTAAGTTCACAAGCAATAAATAATGAAAGAAGAGGAAAAATGTAAACTATTAAAATACAAATTTAAATAAGCCATTCTAAACTATCTTATATTAAAGTAACTTCCAAAATAATTGAATCGTGCAAAAATTTCGAAATCTCCGTCACACAAGAATCGTCTTTCCATCCTACAACAGAAAAAAAAATGCTTTTATTAATATTATAAGTTACCAAAAAATTAAAATATAGATCAAATGTATTTGAGATAATCAAGGGTGTAGGTGAGGTTGGTATGCAGCTGTCACTTTCACAACATTAATT
Source organism: Octonoba sinensis (assembly GCA_038502835.1). Taxonomy (NCBI): domain Eukaryota; kingdom Metazoa; phylum Arthropoda; class Arachnida; order Araneae; family Uloboridae; genus Octonoba; species Octonoba sinensis. Next base: position 15,531,445 of record CM076598.1, on the reverse strand, counting down.
AGTTCTTGACAAGTTTTTGAACATTTGGTTGTAGCTGTGGACAAAGCACATCTCAGGTTATTACCACATCCACCTTTGCTGAATATTTGGTCATGCATGCCAGTGATTCCCAACCTTTTTTTTTTTTTTTTTTTGTCGGGGCACACTATGGACGTTTTCAAAATTTGACAGCACACAAAGAAAAAGATAAGTTAAAAAGTTGTTTACTTACCTATAAAACACTGTAAAATAATTTATTAATTTAAATTAAAAAACATGGTATTTACCTGTACAAACAAGTTTTCTTCTATAGTGTACTCTTCTTTTCTTTAAACAAACTTTACTTGTAATAAGAAGCATTATAATTTGTATTACGTACATTTCTAAAATTTGACGGCACACTAAAGTGCCATGACACAGTGGTTGAGAATCACTGATGTATGGTATTGCTGAAATTCTGTATTCATAGATATGTGTATGAAAACTGCACTAATAACACCAAAACTTCTAAAGAAACTTGTCTGCAAAAAAGGAATCATTTACAATGGTAGTAGATAGTTGAGTGTACAAATAGGTGCTGTATTGTTAAAAAGACATTATAGTTTATATAGTGACCACAAAATCGAGGAAACTGCAGTTACTTTTACACTCTTGAAATTCTTCTACACTTTCCCAAGGGGTATGCCCTCATGTTGAGAACTGTTGTTATACGGCAATTAAAACACCAGCTGTATAATGCTAATTTTTAAAGAAATCAATAAAAGAAACAAATCAAATTTCCCCGCAATAAGCCATAGACAGCAAAATCAGACTTAAAAATTTCATTAACTACCTACCACTATAAAAATATAATTAACTATGAGAAATGTTACAGAAGCTTGTAAGTTTAACAAGGGCTGGAAATAGAAAAATTAATCAGCCAGAATCTCTTTCGAAAGTCAGTTGAAAAATTGTTTTTCCGAAAGAAAAAAAAAGTTGAATTCTAACCATATAAGAATAATTTTTAAAAAAGAAAAAATTACAACTAATGTAAGTTACAGTTAAGTTCTATATTTTTGTACATAGAATATACATATTCATACGTGTTTGCTTACAGTGGCAAGGTAAATTATTCACAATATCTTAAGAACTTTCAAGGTTCAATTAAACAGAATATTAGAGTTTTTTGCTGCATTAGTACATTTTTACGCCCAAAGTTTAACAGATTTTATTATTTATTAAAGTTTTCTTCTAGAAAAAATTGTTCTCTGTACATGACCTTAAAAAAGGCAACTTAAATGCTAAATCATTCTTAAATAGTTTCTCAAGACAATTAATAATAATATACAAGTCAATGAGGGTGAATAAATTTCAATAAGAAAATACAAATATAAATTATGCTGCAAGAGAAATATTTTTTAAAAAATGCATCAAATTGGCTCAGAGGTACTCAAAAATAGAAGAGGGAAAAACAAAGTAACATGCAAGATGTAAACCCTCTCTTCTATGAATCCGTTAATCTTTTTAGACAGTTAAATAATATGCCAGACAAAATTCTTCAGGTTCTTCCTTGAATGAAGCGAGAAATTACACATCATTTACACTGCATTCCAGCAGTTAAACCTGTCCATATTCCTATATTTATTTCATTTTTTTGAAAATGTTTTTACAAGGAAAAGCATATTTACAAAAAATCAATTTTGAGAGCTTCTGTCGCAAGGAAGGACTTTTTCAGTCTTTTTTGTTGGGCTCTTGCCACTTCAGGTGTAAAGCTCAGATAATCAAGGTCATCCCTTCAGCATTTCATTTGCCTCCATCATGACAAGAAAACTTTAATAAAGCTAAAAAAAAAAATCAATGTACCCCTTAACATCAATTATATTAAAAAATGGATTATTATAACATAATGTTTTACCTGTTTTTTATTTAAAATTGAGCTTTTATTTATATTTGAGACTTTTATAGCTATCAATTTTAATATAAAATTCATTAAATTATTAAAATTAACGTTTCAGGTAGTGGATAGCTCTAAATCTGGAAGGTGTTGCTGGTGAACCATATGGTTGCTAAAGCTTTTGATTTAGTTCCTTGGCAAGAAATCTACCCTCTCTCGGAGACAACTTTATCAACTGATAATTAAAATGGTTGATTAATTTTTTCCCCCAAATTCATAGCTCAATCCACAGGTGATATTAAATGTTTCAGTCGCACAATTAAATACACATAGCAAAAAGGATAACCTGATCAGATAAAAAAGAAAATTTTGTTTTTACATTCTTACAGCTCTTTGGCCATCACATAATAACTCTATTTTGCTTATTTTTTTAACAATTAGGTCAGAATTTTTAAAAAGCATAATTAATTTTTCTTCTTCATCACAAATTGCACTTGTGTTTTCATGTAACTATAAAAACAATAACAATGTGAATCAAAGTGGTGAAAGTAAGGAATAGTCATCTTTAATAATAAGAATTTAAATTGAGAAGTAAAATCTGCCTTAATATGTGACATAGGGGGGAGGGGGGGTCAACTATATGGGGAAAAGGGTGACATCATCAATGAACAGCCACAAAAATCAATTGGAATATCAATAGATAAAATTCAAGAAGTCCTAATAGCAACAAACAAAATTTAATGATAAAAAAGGAATCTTATTTCTTGAAACATTAAACAGAAATCCCTAAATTAAATACCCTAAAAACTAAATACATATCAATAGATAATATTCAAGAAAGTACCACAGCAACAAAATTAAATATGATACTAAATATCAGAAAAATGATAACGAATTTTTAAAAAAAAACCCTAATTAAATTATAAAGCAAAATTAAAGATTTTTCTTAGAATCTTAAAAATTAAAATTGCATCTTAGTACGAGAAAAAGGAAATCTAAAAACATCAAATTAAAAATAAGTAATTTTAACACTCAAATTAAATGCATATCAATATATAAAATTCAAGAATTGCAACAAACAATGCATCTAAATTTCGCAAAAATGCTACAATAGCAAAAATTAAAAAGCGAATTTAAAAAGAAAAGACAAATACAGAGTCAATCGATCCAGTTTCAAAATTAATTTAATAAACGAAATTAATATTCAAGAGAAAATTTAAAAAAAAAGACATTAACAATCAGAAAGTAAAAAATGCAACCTCTATAATTATCTGAATATTTTACAAAACAAAGAAATTCAATCTCGAAAAAATGGAAGTTTTTATTAAATAAATGCAACAGACAAAATTTGAAAACTAAAAAATAACGACACAAAGAGAAAATTAAAAATGCGTCTATAAATACGAGGTTATGAAATCTAAAATCATCAGAATATTTTTTTAAATAAAAAATTCATGTTTGAGGAAAGATCGAACATCTACTAGTGAAATAACACGATAGTAAATTGCTTAAATGAATAAATAGCTATATCACTAATAATACAGTACATACTAGTCAACCCTTAAATCTTTTACGGCCAGCATTTTAGAAGTACAAAAATGAATCGTTCTTAAAATATTACCGTGCTAAAATTAAATCTCAACAAATTAAGTACCCAACAAATAAGAAAACATACTCACATCTTAATCCGATCAGGGAATAAAACTCGATGTACGATCACGCCGATTTCTTTCTTTTTCGCACATGGTTATGGTTGTGGGTGGTGGGTGTTGCCAGATGCAACATTCGCATTCTTTGCCGCCAAACTTCCACTCCATGGCCTGCGCATGCGTTGAATGACAGACTTGCCACACTTTTGCAGCAAAATTGTGCTGCAAGGAAGTGATTGCTCAAGTTGTCAGCCTTGCATCAGTTTTGCCACACATTTGTTGCGTCTAATTTGTCGTAACAAAAGAATATCATGAAAAAATCAAACTTGTTGCAAGTAAGCATGCTATCTGGGACTATGTCATGAAATCTCGACCCCAAATGAATTTCAGATGTCTTGCCCAGATAATTTATTTTTCACCTCGCATTTCTCTGCAAAATCAAGAAACTTCAGTTGGCCGCTTGGTTACTGCGCATGCGCTGCAGGTTTGGACTGCTTGGACCCTTCAATTGGCTACGCACTTTTTGCCACGAATTTAACCAAGCTTTAAGCCACGAATTCTTCCAACAATAGCCCTCAGTAATCTTCAAAGTTTACAATTCAATACGCAGGACCAGTTGTCCGCCATTAATGACCACGATGGCAGTAAAATTGCTGCCTCACGCCAAAAAAGCGATAAAGTACGTTTTGTGGCAATAACAAAGTTCAGAAAAACGTTTCTCTGAAGCGAAGGTGACTTTCTCAAATGGGTGGGCTGGTTTAGGTGTCAATCAAATAGTTCAGGGGTTTTCAGGTATTTTTCTGACGTGTTTAATTGACGATGCAAAAAAAGATGTATTTTCTTCAATCTAATAAAATAAAGTCTTCTGAAAGCGTGGCATCCGTTTTCGCACGAACCGGAGGGGTGAAATCTCCCAGGGGAGGATTAACGTAGGGGAGAAAATGCAACTTATAGAAACCCAACCCTTCTCTTCTGCATCGGATTGTAAAGCAGAAAACTTGGCGGGACTGGTCTGGCGCTTAATCTTAGTAGGGCTACTTTTCACACAGGGTTACTTTACAGAGTCAACAGCAATGTCGCAATGTTTCGTTATTCCCAATGACTGACAGGAGAACACTTCCCCCTTATCAACGGGTCACCCTCAGCACGTGGTGTCGTACTCCGTGTACATGCACTCTCAGAAACAGAATCGTCACTTTTGAGGACTTTGGTATCGTCAAGAAAATTTCGTCATTTATAACGAAACTTTCCTCGCGAGATCACATGACTTTAAAAAATTACTATAGAAATTTCGGCAATTTGACGAAAGGTTCACTCGGAGCATTTTTCACGAAGCCATTTCTTCAAATACGACGAAAGTTTCGTTAGATTTGAGCATGTGTTTCTGAGAGTGTGGTTATTCTTTATATACTTTGTATTTGACTTTAAAAATATCAGAATTAGATATATGTACTATACTGGAACTTATATAAAATCAAGTCATGGTGGAAATATGGCATTGTTGGACGGATACTTGCTGTGAAAAGCATACACGAAAACAGATACATCCTCTTAGCAATTAGCTTCAGATAAAACAGGGTCGGATTAAAATTCTTTATTCCTACATATTTACGTAAGTTTCATTTCTGTGTCACAACTAAATGATGTTTTATCAAAACTGAAAGTATTCAACTATTTTCGGGAACCGATTTTATATAGTCAATTAGTGGAAAATTAAATTAAGTTATAACTCATTGAGATGTACAACTATCAAAAGACTTTCCAAAGAAAAAAAAAAACCACACACAATCAATAAAATTTGGGAAAATTATTTACTTTTACGCGAAATTTAAATAACAATACAAACTATGTTTTTATATTTTTGCAACAATGATAAAGCTAATAAAATTTCTTTTAAATGCAAAAAAAAAAAAAAAAAGAAAAAGAAAAAGCATTGGAGTTAGGGATGCGCCGATTAATCGGCGTAATCGACCAAATTTTGCCGAGTAATCGGCAAAGAATTTTTTTTTAATTTAAATTACTTCTTTTAGTATGCCATTAACAAGAAACCCTGCTGAATGGATTCATTAAAAGTAGCCAGCGGTGCCCTACATCCAAGAGAGATTAGTGAGTCCAAAAAATAACACCATGACCCCTCCCGTCGTGGGTATAGCATAAGATGTTATGTATATGTATGGTATGCTATATTTCTCAAGTTGGGGGAAGGCATTTGCTCCCAAAATAACGTGCCCGGACGTCGCACATGAAGATAAAAAGTCCTAATATAAATAATAAGTAGTCCCTATAAAAAAAGATATAGGGCTGTGGTAGCCTAGTGGTTAGGACGTCGGACTTCCACCTGGAAGGTCGCGCGTTCGATACCCACTGAAGACCCCCATGTATACTTGGGGATATGTGCATGTAAAATCCGTAGACCCCACTACCTCTCCTCGTGCGTGAGTAATCCTAAGGCCTCAGCTAACAGGTAGGGGTCCGGTGGAGAAAAGTCCCTATAAATAATAAGTAATACGCTTTGTAAACAGAAATTCGTGGGCTCAAATTACGACTAACTACTAATAGCTCTGAACTGCAGCTCTCCTTGCCCCCATTCCGTTCAATGTTTTACCCACTTGGAATATTCAAAAGTGCTCCCAATATTTAAAATTTGCGAAGTATCATCGTAAAGGTGTGAATAAATTATTTTTTTAGAAATAAAATTCTTAAAATCTGCATTCGCTCATTTAAATTTCCCTCTTTTCCAAAAAAGAGAAAAATGGAACAAATTCATAAAAATGTATCTAAAAGCAAAAGTCAAAATAAATAAAGTAATAATAATACATAATAATAATAAAACGAAGTTCCTTTAAAAAGTTCATGTATTCATTTTTTTTTTTAAATTTAAATTTACTTTTTCATCGTATTTATAAAAGAACAAAAAAGTTAGCGGTTACGAGATGAGGATATGCATGCATGTCTGTCAGTCCCCCGCCCCTTTCCCCTAAACGATTGTGAGAATGCTCCAATTCAAGCAGTTTTCTGTTTTGAACTGTTTATACATAAATTTCAGCATATATTTTACAATTTACTTTTAAAATTGCTAATTTTACATTGAAAAAAAACTTAACTATCTTTCGATTGTTTAAAGTTTATACGTACGCTGGCGTCGTGGTAAGGCGCGGGACTCGTTGGATACTCTCAGCTAAATTAAAAGCCTAGTGCAAATTGCATCAATTAGAGCTCAGGTGCCGCTAGCTAGGGGAAACTGAGTGTCAAAATTCTCAGAGTGGTAATGGCATCCGCCGCCAGTGGTGCTACCTGAAATAATGGATGCCGATTTCCGTTGAATGCACTAGGTCTGCAAAAGGTTAGTAATCCTGCGCAGCCCCGTTAGAGAGAGAGAGAGATTTTATGCGTACACGCCTTTAACTTTTTAACAACAATTAATGTTTAATGCTTTTTTTTTTATTTCCTTTTTTTCTATTTTATATGAAAATGCATACTATACTGCAACATTTCTCGTGTATCAATACTTTCCTCCATAGTCTGTCTACCTTTCGGAGAGTGATTAAAATTATTTTACAAATATTATGAAGTTGAAAAATCCTGTCTAAAGTGGTTTCTAATAACAAAAATAGTGCTACTAAATTAAAGGCATCTACTGGCCATTGGCTACTATTTAAATGTTCGAGCCTTCAGGAACAGTATGTCATCAATAAGAAAATTGGTTCATAGAATTTGAATAAAATCTGAAAATATTACTTTTTAAAATATAAAACTGAGGGAAAATAAACCATTACTCACAAAAACTGTCAGTTAAATTTTATAAAGTTGAAAATTGCAAACAAAAAGAATAGTAATGGAGAAATGGTAGTATTTAAAGTAAGTGTAATAATAATTAATCGGTTGTCGATTAATCGGTATCGGCCGATTTTCTTCTGCGAATTAATCTGTAATCAGCCAGTTATCTTACTGTGCATCCTAAATTGAAGTAAACTATCTTAGCTTAGAAATGTAAGCACTATTTATTGATCCTGTCAGATATAACATAAAAAATACAATATAATGGTTACTTAGAAGCTAAATATGACTCCCCTTGCTTTGCTCCTAATAACTTCATTGCATACCGGTTATACTTTATTTCTTTATCGTACAGTCGAATAGGTACTTCGATCATTAAAATGTTTAGTGTGAGAGAATTAATCCTTTTTTTTTTTCGTTAAAATATTACGTAAATTTAAGTATTTTAATGAAAAAGTGGAAAATTTTCCTACTAGAATGTAGTTTTAAAATTTGGGAAAACGTTTTCCTGAAGTATGAAAAACCCTTAATAGTAACAAATAGGAGTTTGCAAAATATGTTGTTAAATTTAGATTACTTATTGAAAGGGAAAAATTATTATTCAAACTATCATCATTATGTTTCGACGAAGACATTTAACTAGACTTGATGAATGCTTACATTCGTTTGAAAATCGTGTTGATTATTTTTCATTAAATTTCGCAATTTTAAAATAAGATTGCTCTTATGAATGGGTCATAAAAAAAATCTGAATTTGTTTTCTCAAGCATTGACTCAGTTTTTTTGCTGAATAATAACAGTGAAATAAAATTCACCGAACTCGAAGCTGAAAAATTGCACAATGTATCGAAAAATGACAATCAAGATATTAGTATAAAGATAAATCAATTGAGTAATATTTATACGTAGGAAACACATTGATTGACATTGAAATAGAACAGGTAGATTTTGATGAATTGACCCAAGTTTTGGATAATTGATAAAAGGAAAATGTTTACTAATGTAAACTCATGTTTGTGAAAATTGCAACACCATGAAGGAATTGTCATAATTGAATGAAATTTGATACACAGTTGAGTGGTAATGGTACAAATAAATGATTAAATTTTCAAAGCAAACAAAAAATAACAAGCGATCGGAATCAGTATTTTGTGTAGCCACCACGCGCCACAATAAGTGCTGCTACACGACGTGGCATGGAGTCAAACAAATTTTGAATGTCTGCCTGAGGAAGAGCATTCTATATTGTTTGTATGCGTACCCAACGTTCGTCTACAGAAGCAACAGGACGATGATCACGAGCGAGACGCCGACCAACGAAATCCCACACATGTTCAATTGGCGACATATCCGGGGAATACGCAGGCCAAGGAAGAAGCTGTACCTGCTGCGTTGCAAAGAAGGATTGAACAGTCCTAGCAATATGAGGGCGGGCATTGTCTTGTTGAAATACAGCGCCGGGCAAGCTTTGAAGGACGGGAACAGCTTGAGGCTGTAGAACTTCACTGATGTACCGGTTGCTGTTCCGATTGCCCACAATTCGTACCAATTGAGATCATCCATGATAGGCTATGGCGCCCCAGACCATAACTCCGGGTGTTCGTCCACTGTGGCGTTCGATAATGCACTCCGGAAGGTGGCGTTCACCGGCATAGCGTTTGACACGAATGCGGCCATCATGGTACCACAAATTAAAGCGGGATTCGTCAGAAAACACGACATGCTGCCAATCAGCACCCCGAGTCTCTATGCTGATTGGCCCATTGTAGCCGCAGGCGGCGATGGCTTACCGTGAGGGGGATCCTGTATAAAGGAGTCCTTGAGCGCAGTCCACACTGCAGCAGACGTCTACGAATTGATGAAGCACACAATGAAATACCTGTAGCTATTGACCACTGTGCTGCCAATTATCTAGAGGAAGCTGTACGGTCCGTCCGCACCATGCGGACCAGGTGTCTATCATCGCGAGTTGGCGTCATGTTTCGATGTCCACTCCCGGATTTCCGAGTTGTCCGACCCTCGTCCGTCCACTGCTTCCAAACACGCATCACTGTGCTGCTGTTACGCTGCACACGAGCGGCTACTGCACGATATGATAATTCAGCTTCACGAAGGCCGATGATTCTCCCCCGTTCAAACTCTGTTAGTTGTTCAAATCTCGCTCTCTTTTGTCGAAGAGGCATAAGTAAAGATTGAGCTAACGTTTACCACTAGCAGATAACCACCGATAATCATACACGCCTCGCTACAGCCGTCTATTTATTCGGATCCCTCCGCCGTTCAGAGGGCGCTGCTCAACATACGCATGCGCTACGGATTTGGTAATTCTAATCATTTGCATATCACACAAGAGTTTAACTTAAAATCAATATGAAAACAATCTTAACAAACCCTGAAATTTCAGCAAATTTTGATGCTTTGCGTAACAATTTATCTAAACATTCTCAATCATAATGGCTTGGTAACTAAATGTTATTGATCCAGACCTCGCTTTTAAAAAACGTCCTTCAATGATTAAGTACAACGAATAAGAGCTTTTCTTTATCGTAGCCTCATTTCATTTTATTTAATTTAACTTTAAAAAGCTTTGAGATAGATCTTTACAACTATAAAGGAGAGATATTCGCATCAACACGAATTTCACAAAATAAAACAAAATACACTTACCATTTCAATTCGTAAAAAGACAGCAGCAACAGACTGTGTACGATGATGCACTTGTACGTACGCCATTAACAAAGCTTCCGGTTCCCGCCTTTTCTAGTATTCCCCAGGCAATCGTCTTTCTTCAGTTGCAAGTGGTGTGAGGAGCGAGAAATACAAAGCGCACGGCTCGGACCTCGGACTCTCTCATTTTGCTTCTTTCTTTTAATTTCTTTATATTTTCAAGACTTTCTTTTTTAAATTGCAGTGGTTTTTCTTTCTTTTTTTCCAGGAAATTATATATATTTTTTCTCCTGTTGCATTTTATCGTCGATTTCCACATGAGTATTTTTAAGCCCTATTTTATATTTTTCTGCACAATAAAGATTCATATATTTTTTAAACTAGAGATAATTTTTTTAAAGATTGATAATGCTTTTGGCATGATAGTAACTTTTAAGAAGTCATATCAGGAAGCCCAGACTCCTTATTTCCCGAAACAAAGGTTTAATGTCTCGAAAAACGATACGTCCTGAACGAGGACATCCTGAGAATGTTGGATTAGAACATTCCGTGGCTTATCCTTTCATAACAACCTGGGGATATCCTATCTCAGTCCTAATGATCCTGAGGATCTAGCAGGACTCTCAGGATCAAACTAGGACGTCCGGAGGTCGTCGTGTGCTGTATGTGAATGGCTTACTTGTAAACTCCTTTCGCTTTGCCATGCTAAAGTAGTTTATTGGAGAATAAAAAGTACTAGTCTGTAAAGCAGGAGAAGAACAGAAACACTTGACAGATGTTTAAGAAACAGTGACTGCCCCAATGACTTCCTTTCATGCCTTTCATGCCTCCCTGAAACCGTCTCGTAACCCGATGCCTAGACCGTAGTCGACCGATGGCCGGGTACAGACTAGAGCACAAATGGGCGAACGAGCAAGATTAGCTCAGTGGGGGGTTGATGATGGGGGTTTGGAGTCTCAGGCAAACCCCCTATTTCGCAGATCTATTTATAAGGGGTTTGAGTAAGTCCAATTTGCTTCTTTCCGTACAAACTGCCTGCCATGTTGGGTCACTAGGAAGCACTTCTTTCTTGCGCGTAGATTTCGAATTAAAAAATCAAGCTCAAACTAAGAACTTCTCAATGCATTTTAAATAATACATAAATTAAATAAAAATTCAATTTAAAATTACATTTCAAACTCAGCCCTTTCGTCAGGGACGGACTGGGACCCCTAAAAGGGCGGTGGACCAGGTAACCAACGGGCGGCCCCCTTTACTTAAAAAAATATAATAATGATAATGGTAGTAATAATGAAATTAAATCTGCGTGACACATAAGGTTTTAATGCCTTATAATGCAATAATAAAGTGCAAAATGGGACAAGCTAGAGATCAGTCATCATGCCATGCAAAGTCCTAAAAATACTGAAAAGAAATTCAGTCAAAAGTGATTGCTCACGTTCGAAGTATAACTTATATAATGAAACAAGGCTTAACTGATTGTTTATTACAAATTATGTATTCATTCAGATAAGTTAAATACAAATAAAATTTTAGGATTATATTAAAATACAACGTTGTTCTTACTTTTTATGATTGTTCAATTCTTTTTTTTTCTTTCTTTTTTAAATAGGTGGAAATAAAATTATTGTTAATTTATAAAATAACAAAGGAATCTAGAACGAAAAGAAAATTTCATTACTGCACTTTTGTGTCATATTTTTTGTTGATTTTCCTTAAATGTTTTTATGACCGTTAAAATTATTTTTTAGGCACATAGAGGAAGGCACCAGATTTAAACTACACAATCATTGAGAAGACGAAAATGAAGCAATTTTGTTCAAAGAATGTAGCACCTTAGTGAAATACAGTAAAAACGCGGGTGTCGGGGGACATGTTTGGCACCCGCGTTATAACATAACCGCGGTATAGTAAAATCATACCGTGGAACCATATTCACGAAATAATACTCGCTTTTATTGCATCATTTTTAACTTTATCAATTATTCGTAACTTTTCTCCCCCTAGAGTATAATTTTTTCTTTTCTTCTTTGCTGCCATTTTATTCACTGCAATTGCTGTGCAAGAAGCGCACATCTCAGCGGCGCAATCAGTCTGTCGAGCAATAGGTTATAAACCAACTGTGTTTCAAGAAAAAAGGTGCTTAAAAATATCTTTACGTTATCCACATGGGATTGTTAAGGGAGGTCTTAGGAAAAAATTAGCTTTGGAAGGGGAGGAACGCACTTCTCACTGGGGAATATGTTTACTTTTCAGGAATGCTAAAGAATATGGAATACAAAGATTGATAGCGCTATAAAAGAAGTTACACATGCATAACTAGACTTCTGAAAAGGGAACACTTAAGCAAAGTAATAAGCAATGCATAGTAACTGAACAGTCCCTGACAGATTGAACTCCGCCCAGGTCAACAGAAACAAGTCGGGTGATTGCACCCGATTTTGAAATCAAGCTATATAGTGTCCTAGGTTGAAAGACAGAAAAGACGTGAAAAATGTGTACCTCACGCCTATTTTATAGGCAGCGTAGGGATCTTCAACCTTTTTTACGTCCGAGGGCCACATCCATTAGCTCGAGAAGATCGGCGGGCCACACCTTAGGCAATGCTCAGTTTAAAATAATTCTAAACTTCACATAAAGTTTTCCGAAAAATTATACACGACAAATTGAAAAAAAAAAAAAAAAAAAAAAAACAAGAACTACTGGGCGTTTCTCCCCCAGTGCCGGAAATTAGGGTTTTCCGTGGCGGGGCAAAACTTAAAAAAGCATCTCCCCCTCCATCCAATTATTGTTCCTTTTTCATAAACTTTTATGCGCTGGCCATTTTTGAGGTTTTATAACTTGTGGGCCATTGATAAACCCATAAAACTATAGTTAATAATTCCACGGCATGGCTCTTTTAGCTCTACATTAGGGGGATAGAGCTAGTTATATTATGAGTCCCTCCCAAACTGGAGATATGAAATTGTGTTAGTCGAAGGGGGTTCGGGGGAAAAAATTCTCCCCCGGGAAAATTTTGAAAACTATATGCAAACTAGTGCATTTTGAGGCCTTTGGAAACGCATTTTGGAATGCAAAAATATTAGTAAAGAAAAAGCAAACAAAAACTTTTTAAAATTTAAACGCTTTTATTCATAATAATACTCATAGAAATGCAGAGCAAAATAAGCATTGTTTTTTAAATCTTGGGGGCAGGGCGCACCCCTCTCCTTCTTACTAACGCCCCTATCAAAGAGCCCCGCTTGTCTGCCTCGTCAAGCGACAATTACAAGCTTCCACCCCCGCCTCTTCCCAAAAGGAAGTTTTGAAAACTTCTAAAAGAAAAACTATTGTATTGTTTGAGCATAGCATGATTTATATTTACTATTACAAGGGTAAAATCGGAAACTTCGGAATAATAACTGTTTTGTTTTTAATAATTATTACCAATGGAAGTGTCGTGTTACTTGGTTATTGATTCCCAAACTGTGCGCCGAGAAATGGAGAAGTCTTCACAGGGCGCCTCGAAATTTTGCAATAAACTTCAAAAATAATTAGAAGTTTGCTCATTATGAAGTTTTAGCAATACTCGCAGTGACCTATAATAAAAACGAGGGTTGTGCAATGCAGGTTATTTATTTTCATACGTTACTTATGGTTAGCTATTGCGGAGCCCCTCAAAATCGACAACCCAACAAATTAGCCAAAACGTGGACCAAGCCCCACTGCCAAAAAATGTGGCATGATCAAAAAGTAAAATATGGAAATGAGATGTCCTCGCGGAGATCTTTCAAATGCAAAAAGAATTTTTCGAATCGGACAATTCGTTCAAAAGTTGCGACTTTCCGTATTGCGGTGCATGCAGAGCCTTTGCCGATTTTCACCAAACTGGCGAAGATTCAGTTCACAATGTGGCCATCCCCGAATGTAAACATTAGCCGGAGAACAACACAGCAACCCCGCGAATCGCCGCCATTGTAGTTTCGTCTTTGTACGTCTGCTTAAATCTTTGACTATTGCAAGGTTGCAATAATTCACACATACATTATTGCAATGTGTTTAACTTATTATTACAACAACATCATGGAGAAACAAATACATTGCAGTATGTATTTTATTATTATGATGTAGTTTTCAATACTTGAATGACTTATTTTTATTAAATATTGTTTCAAAAAAATACATAAAAAGCATAAATCATCATAGAAACTTTCTTATACTGTGCAAAATGTGTATAAAATCTGACTGTATGCCATGAGAACTAAGACAGTTGGAAATGAGATGTCCTCGCCGAGATCTTTCAAATGCAAAAAGAATTTTTCGAATCGGACAATTCGTTCAAAAGTTATAAAGGGGAGACCGACGGACACTTTTTCCCACATCTCAAAACCCTACTTTTAATTTTTTATTTTTCAATCTTTATTTCATTACTTAACTTATTTTTGACTTTTTTTTTATTTCTAACGATATTTTCACGATACATTAAGCCTTCTTTCATGCTTTATTATTATTTGTTTTTACTTTTACGGAAAGGTAGGCTAAAAAGGCTCGTCATCTCTTCCCCCCCCCCCCCACCCCAAGATAATCAAAATGGACTCCAAAAATCTAGAATTTAGAGCTTCAATTCCGAAAACTTTTCATGTGACGTGAACATGTGACGTCTTTTGACGTCACATGTTCATTTTATTATTATTTTGTAGGTACAAACAAATATTAATTTTTTGTATTTCAAAATGTAGTAAATCCTTTTTGGGAGAATTCATAAATGATGTCACGCTTCGAGGGGGGAGGGGGTTAATGAAATCGTGAAAAGGAGAGGGTTACAGAAAGTGTGACATCATGCTTATGCACCATAGCGTGGCATGTGACAAAGGAGGGGGGTTAAATATATGGGGGAAAAGCGTGACATCATTTATGGACTGTCCCTTTTCTATGTCTGATGATATTTTTAAGATAAGGTATATATTTTTTTAACTAATTGTTAACAAAGATAATTTTTACTTTACTTTTCATTTAGCTTACAAATCATTCAGTATCGCAGTTTTTCAGTTTTATATTAAAATGAAAATTATATTTAAACAATTTTACACAGTACTGTATTTAATAAATTTAGGCTTATTATTTAGTAAGGGCTCTTGGTTTACCCAATGACTTTTTCCTTTCTCGTTGCATTTTATAGTTTAACATTATAGTTTCTACAGTTTCTACATAATTAAGGTATAGTAAAAATAGTATGAAATTTCGTTTTAATAAACATTTAATCAAGCAAAAGCTCAAAACATTGATTTTTTTTTTAGGTTTAATATTCAAATATGGCTTTGGTTTAACTACTTTATAGGTTCCCAAATAAAGCAAAATACGGTTTCCAGACACATAATTCTCGAAAATTTTCTAAGGCGAAGACCAATAGATCCCCCCTAACTAGGGGGTACTATCCCTTTTGGGTACCTATTCGAGGGCGCCAGTCCAAGTCTGCTAAAATTGATCATGTTAAACTACCAAAATTAACTGGAAGCCGCGTTTTGCGATTGAGAACTGCAGTGCGATATAATACCGAACCATAAAATACCGAAAAGAATTTTTAAAACTCATATGATTCAATTTATAATTTGAGAGTAATTTTAATACGGATCCAAGGAGTGGAGACGGATATACGGGATCCAACTCCCCCCCCCCCCCCCCCCCGCAGAACACTGAAACATACACTTTGACACTTTGTAAAATGAGTTCGGAAGGGGACAAAGTTTACACTAGAACACACACATGGCACCCACCCCCTACCCAGGAAAAACTTAGACCCGTTCCCACACGCACACACCACACACACACACACACACACACACACACATACATATATATATATATAGTATTAGATAACTGAAAAATGTAAAGATAATTTTGTAAAAAAAGAGATTTAAAAAAAATAATACACAAACCATTGAGAGAAATCATTGAAATAAAATTAAGCATTGGTTTTAATTTAGCTGCTATTAATTTTTAACCGACTTCACAAAGGAAGGAGGTTACACATTAATATTGTATGTATGTCGTATTTTGTTTGTTTGTTTGTTTGTCCACTCATAACTTCTTACCGGATGAACCGATTTTCATGAATTTTTTTTTTTTTTTTTTTTTTTAACCTTTAGATTACGGCGGTACAGCATATGTACCGCAGAAAAGTTTGGCCTTCCTTACGGCTGCGGTACAGCATATGTACCAGACCTTTCGTCCCCTTCCTGAGCGGAAGGAAATCACCAGGAGGTGTGAAAATTACTGAGAGTTATTAGCATTTCCTGTCCTCACGAAAAGTCTTGGCGGAATACGAGGCGTTGATTTAATGTCTGGCGAGTATTTGGAATGTTTATCATTTATACGTGTGTTTACGTATTATTACGTGTTGTGTCCTTTTATCTATAACTTTAATATATTCCCTTTGCTCACCCCTCCCCAGAGACGTAACTAGAGGGGGGCAGACGGGGCACATGGCCCGGGCGCCAGATTATTTTAGGGGCGCTAAATTGACTGAATGTGTGTGTTTAACCTAAATATATATATTTTTTTGTATATAAGGGGGAAGGGGCGATAAATCGTGGCCTTCCCCCAGTTAGAAAATGACCTAGCTACGTCCCTGCCCCTCCTCCCCGTAGAAAATATTGAAATGACGGAGCGGATTAAAACTTTCAATATTTGTCATCTTTTGGTATTAATTTTAAAAAGAGTTATTCTGTCGCACTCAGAACTCTGCCGCCCTGGGTTATAATCCAATTAGCAGCTCGATGCGCTGGAGGTAACATTCTATGTTTATAATTCTTTCTTTCTTGGTTTTCTAAAAAAAACCACATGTACACTACGCGTGTCGAAGTCGAAATAATAAGAGTCCACCCCATCATGTCATACATTCCGGTAAGTGCATTCAACTAAAAATAAGTAAAAGAGTTGAAGTGATTGTGAGGGGAATGCAAATACAATAGCTGGACATTCGGAGCCACCCCCCCCCCCCCCCCGGAGTTATCGGCAGACAGGAGTTTAACAGACAGTTTGAAGCGCATTCTGATTATATTCGGTGAATGACCGCTTTCCAGTTGCTTTATGAGTAAATCAACAAGTCATTGTGGTGAAAAGAGCAAAGGAAAATTATCTATTCATACCTGCAATTTTTAAGTGAATTAGGATAAAGTAAATCCGTTATAAGGATATCAGTTTCAGTAATGAGGAGATACTTTACTTCCTTGTTCAGTTCTTGATCGTTTCATATATCATGAAATACCACGTAAAGCAAGAAGTTAACTTAGGAGATAAAATAATAATCTATTAACTATTACGGAGGGTGCGGGGAGGAATAAAGCGCTGCGAATTATAGAATTTGTGCACTAATAATATACTTAAAATGTTTTACTTGTTTATTGAAGTTGTTGATATGAAGAGTTGATGATAATGTATTTTGCAGATGTTTAATATAAAATGCTGTCATCATGACTTCGCACCTGAGATGTTTGTCGAAATCTAGGCAAATTATTGATGCTCTAAAACAATGAAAGGTTACTACTATTCAACTACATGGAACAGCACTTTTTATTGTTAATTTTAACTCTAATTTGGGGAGAAATTTTGATTGCCTTATTTGCTTAGCAAAATTTTTTAGACAAACATAGGGAAACTCACATTAGACTTCAATAATAAGCTGTAGTTTAAATGAGGAAAAAAAAAACTGCATGTTTCCAAAATTATTAATTATTATTTTCATATCTTCCTTTTTTACTTTCTTTCGGAAATTAACTTTAGAAATCATATATAATTAGTTCGAATTGGCGATTGGGAGCAAAAAAATTGCAACTGAGTAACGAAAGTTTATATTTTGGCAACCCTTCTAATGAAGTCCATCACATTCAGAAGATGTATAATGGGAGTTAAAGACCCCCGGGTGGTTTCCCATAGGTCCCTTGGTTTGACCTTGGTTTGACCATATTCGATAATTAGAGAAAAAGTTATGGGCTGAAATGTGGTAATTTTTTTGCTTTTCATCCATAACTTTTGACTAAATGAACCGATTTTGATTATTTTTTCTTTGATCGATAGAGGTTCGTCTAACTCAAATATCGCACATCAGTTTGACTACATCTGTTTTTATAAAAAACGTTATGGGTGAAAAATAATTATTTTTTCATTTTAATTGGAAAGGCTAAGCTCTATTTTTCTTTGTTGGGAAAGCTGTTAATAAAAATAAAACTCATTGTTAAAAAAGATTTTGTTGCCATTAATATGTCATATTAAAAGCAATTACAACAAGAAATAGACTGAAGGCTTCTCTGAAGAAGAGATTAAATCCAATCAGTTTGCTTGCTCTAGTGACCCTTTAAAATCGATTTTAAAATAGAATTTATCTTACAAACAGTTAGTTTTTAGTGTCATTCCCTCCAAGGTTTCCCTTTTGATATGTATATTCTAAAAATAGAGTATTTATATAAAAATGTATTTAAACTAAAAAGAATTAAAAAAATAATTTTTGAAAAAAAAAATAGAACCGTCTTCAAACTATAAATTGCGCTAAAAAGTAAAAATAATATTATTTTTAAACAACTACGATACGACTTTCATACACAATTTTTGAAGTCGGTGCAAAATTAGGATGGATTTTGATGCGTGATTCCTTATGTAACTATGAAACAATTACAAATATAAATAGCGTAGAGTTTGCAACAATTTCAGTGTAAAATAACGCATGGTGTAATTATAATTATACTGTCATAATTTTGTCCCGACTTAAAAATTATGTTTAAAAGTCGTATCGAAGTTGTTTAAAGAATAATATCATTTTTACTTTTTAGCGCAATTTATAGTTTGAAGTCGGGCCCTCGGGCAGTATTGGCCGAACTCTCCTCTACTTCGTTTCAAGACTAGACCCAGTACTCAAACTGCTTTGCTGGGATTTGAAAAATTTCGAGTTTGAAGATATAATAGATTTAATGGTTTTGTAATGGGTTTTTCATTATTTTTTTTCTAATATTATTAAATGATTGGATCAACTAATAATCTTTTTCCTTAAAATTTAAAAATAGAAAATAAAAATTTAAACTAACTTTTTTTTTTCTTTCTGAAAGTAACTGTGTAAGTAAAAAAAAAAAAAAATCCCCTGAAATTGACAAAACGTCAACTACATATTGAGACGCAAAATTCTCATAGTTACAAAAGGAATCACGCATCAAAATCCATCATAATTTTGCACCGACTTCAAAAATTGTGTATGAAAGTCGTATCTTAGTTGTTTAAAGAATAATATTATTTTTACTCTTTAGCGCAATTTATAGTTTGAAGTCGGTTCTATTTTTTTTTCCAAAAATTATTTTATTTTATTCTTTTTAGTGTAAATACATTTTTATATAAATACTCTATTTTTAAAACATACATATCAAAAGGGAAACCTTTGAGGGAATGACACTAAAAACAACCGTTTGTAAGATAAATTTCATTTTAAAATCGATTTTAAAGGGTCACTAGAGCAAGCAAACCGATTGGATTTAATTTCTTCTTCAGAGAGGCCTTCAGTCTATTTCTTGTTATAATTGCTTTTAATATTACATCTTAATGGCAACAAAATATTTTTTAGCATAATGATTTTATTTTTATTAACAACTTTCCCAACAAAGAAAAATCGAGCCTAGCCTTTCCAATTAAAATGAAAAAATACTTATTTTTCACCCATAACGTTTTTTATAAAAACAGATGTAGTCAAACTTATGTGCGATATTTGAGTTAGACGACCCTCTATCGATCAAAGAAAAAATAATCAAAATCGGTTTATTTAGTCAAAAGTTGTGGATGAAAAAGCAAAAAAATTACCACATTTCAGCCCATAACTTTTTTTCTAATTACCGAATATGGTCAAACCAAGGTATGGGACCTATGGGAAACCACCCTCGATCGATTTAGAAAAAAAATCATGAAAATCGGTTCATCCGGTAAGAAGTTATGAGTGGACAAACAAACAAACAAACAAAAAAAAAAGTTACGACAGAGATACAATATTAATGTGTAACCTCCTTCCTTTGTGAAGTCGGTTAAAAATTAATAGCAGCTAAATTAAAACCAATGCTTAATTTTATTTCAATGATTTCTCTCAATGGTTTGTGTAATATTTTTTTTTTAATCTCTTTTATTACCAAATAATTTTTACATTTTTCAGTTATCTGATACTGTATATATATATGTGTGTGTGTGTGTGTGTGTCTTGTGAGAACGGGTCTAAGTTTTTTCAGGGTAGGGGGTGGGTGCCTTGTGTGTGTTCTAGTGTAAACTTTGTCCCCTTCCGAACTCATTTGACAAAGTGTATTTGTCAGTGTTCTGGGGGGGGGGGGAGAGCTTGATCCCGTATCCCCCCTCTCCTTGGATCCGTATTAAAATTACTCTCAAATAATAAATTGAATCATATGATAATTCTTTTCGGTATTTTATGGTTCGGTATTATATCGCACTGCAGTTCTCAATCGCAAAACTCGGCTTCCAGTTCATTTTGGCAGTTTAACATGATCAATTTTAGCAGACCTGGACTGGCGCCCTCGAATTGGTACTCAAAAGGGATAGTACCCCCTAGTTAGGGGGGGATCTATTGGTCCTCGCCTTAGAAAATTTTCGAGAATTATGTGTCTGGAACCGTATTTTGCTTTATTTGGGAACCTATAAAGTAGTTAAACTAAAGCAATATTTGAATATTAAACCTAAAAAAAAATCAATGTTTTGAGGTTTCGCTTGACTAAATGTTTATTAAAACGAAATTTCATACTATTTTTACTATACCTTAATTATGTAGAAAATGTAGAAACTATAATGTTAAACTCTAAAATGCAATGAGAAAGGAAAAAGTCATTGGGTAAACCAAGAGCCCTTACTAAATAATAAACCTCCATTTATTAAATACAGTACTGTGTGAAATTGTTTAAATATAATTTTCATTTTAATATAAAACTAAAAAATTGCGATACTGAATGATTTGCAAGCTAAATGAAAACTAAAGTAAAAATTATGTTTGTTAACAATTATTTTAAAAAATATATACATTATCTTAAAAATATTATCAGACATAGAAAAGGGACAGTCCATAAATGATGTCACACTTTTCCCCCATATATTTAACCCCCCTACTTTGCCACAAAATGTCACACTTCAACATACCCCTCCCCCCTTTATCAGATGCCACGCTATGGTGCATAAGCATGATGTCACACTTTCTGTAACCCTCTCCTTGTCACAATTTCATTAACCCCCCTCCCCCCTCGAAGCGTGACATCATTTATGAATGATCCCAAAAAAAGATTTACAACATTTTAAAATATAAAAAATTAATATTTGTTTGTACCTACAAAATAATAATAAAATGAACATGTGTTTCATGTAAATCACAAGTCTGTTTA
Source organism: Octonoba sinensis (assembly GCA_038502835.1). NCBI lineage: Eukaryota > Metazoa > Arthropoda > Arachnida > Araneae > Uloboridae > Octonoba > Octonoba sinensis. The sequence goes on along the minus strand of CM076598.1, from coordinate 15,510,116 downwards.
TCACTCCTTTTATTTCTTACTTGCTGGAGCAGCGTTTATACAAACAAGTTTCAAGCGATCAAGTAATTACTTCGTAAGTTTTTAGAAACTGGTGAGTAGCCAGGGCCGTCACAATGTCAAAAACCGGGGAGTGGGATGATTTTGGACTCTTCCTTAGAAATTTTCGAAAATTAAACTCTCAAATCACAATTTATACGATAGGGGGACACACCCCCGGAATGTTTTGGAATTTACTAGGACATCTTTGGTGAAGTCAAAGACAAGTGGATGCAGTGCTTCTTCCGCAGAAAGAGGGGCTATTCGAAACTGAATTTGCTTGAAATCGAAGTCATAAAACGCATGTTGGGCTATCTTTTGGGACGTTAAAAGACAGCTGAAAATTTTCCAAGATGAAGTTCTAAAAATACAATTTTGATGATTTTCAAGGATGTGAAGGGAGGAGAACCAAGGGTTTGGGGACTCTCCCCCAGAAATTTTTTTAAACGGAAATAGCAAAAACGCATATTGGGCTATCTTTGGTGACGTCAAAAGACAGTATTTGACAATTTTTCGTTCAATTTTGAACAGTTCAAAAAATTTTAACATTAGCGCCTATGGGCGAAAATGAAGCAAATTATGTAAACTCTGGGTACAAGATCCAAGTTCCAATGAACAAGCTCACTGGAAGAAGTTCTTGGCGTGAAATATTGATTTGAACAATTTTTGTTCATTTTTGAACAGTTCAAAAAGAATTAACATAGCGCCTACGGGGAAATTTCAATCCTATATAAATCCCGATCTAAAGGACCGATTTGCTTGGAACAAACTTTATCGGAAAGCTCTTATGACGTAGAACATGTACAGATAGAAAGTTCATCCAGAACTGACGAGTCTATTTTCCTATGAAATATTTTGATCGAGATTTTCAAGAATATTTTTGAATTAATGAACGATTAAATGAATAAGCAAAAGAATGAATGAATAAATACATGAATGACTGAATAAATGAACGATTGAATGAATATGTATTAACCGTTGAAAAAGCTACATTTGAAGCAATTAAGAACTAAAGCTAAACGAGAAAGAGAGAGAGAGAGATATAAGTAGATCACAAATTTGAAGCTGGTGTATACGGGAAAGTAGGCTCGTATAGTTCTAGACGGAACTTCTTGTTTACTGAATTATTTTGAAATTCAATTTGCTGACATCAAAATAATGGGGGTTAAAGAACTTTCTCCAGGATTTTTTTTGAAATCTTGAAATCTTAAAAATGCATGTTGTGCTACTTTTAGTGACGTACGGGGCGTGAAAAGGTAAGAGAGTTCCAAAGCTCTTCTCCAAAAAATTTTCGAAATTGAATGACTAACACACACACAAAAAAAAAAAAAAAAAAAAGTGTCCAGTGTGTGTGAGGAAGGGAGTTCTGACTTCATCATCCCTTGGCTAGTAGCTACACCCACCACACCCTTGCTTTCTTTAATTTATTTCACATTAAAATGCTGTAGCATTCCTTTCCTGATTTTTCTTTTTCGAAAAACGTTTGATTGCTTTGATTTCTATTGTGAAATTTCTAATATCGACTCAATTTTTTATTTGTTTGAAATACAAACGTTTGCGGCCTCAGCAAAATACTTATACATTTCACATTGTGGTATTATTTTACACGAATACTTTAAATATTTTTTTCCGATTTGTTTTATCTTAAATATCATGATTCCTTAACCTTACTTCTGAATTTTTTCTTTTTTACCTTCAAACAAACTATTGATGTGACTTTGACTTTTTATTACAACATTTTGAATATTTCCTTCTCTCTCTCTTTTTTTTCTCGTTCGTTTGAAACGTAATTTGGCTACCCATGCATTTTTATATACGTTCCTGTGATTTTCGTTATGATATTTTTATTTGAAAAATGAAATATATATAGGGGATCGTTCATAAATGATATCACGCTTCGACAGGGGAGGGGAGGTGGTAACAAGAAGTGTGACATCCCTGCGTATGCAACAGAGCGTGACATGTGACAAAAGGGGGAGGGGGGTCAAATATGTAAGAAAAAAGCGTGACATCATTTATGAGCGGACCCTAGAGAGATAATAAATTTAAAACGGTCGGTGGCCCGACTAGGAAATTTATCATTTGTTTTTTTATCTATTTTTTTTTTCATACTCAGGTTTGCCATATGTTTCTATAACGTGTTGCATACTTTTCTTTTTCTTTAAAGAGAAATATTTGAAACAATATTTTAAACAATGCATTTCGCCGTCCTTTGTTAGGTAATCAGAACCCTTTTCTTGTTTAATTTTCTCAATGCAGGCAATCTTAGGGACCGTTCATAAATGATGTAACGTTTCTTCCCATATATTTGACCTCTTTCCCTTTGTCACAAAATGTCACACTTCAACACAGTGGCGTACACAGGGGGGGTAGGGATTTAAACCCCCCTTGACCCCTAAATAATAGTGCTTTATTATAAACTCGAATTTCTTTTAGTAGTTTCAGAAAATTATGAACCCCCCCTTTAAAAAATTCTGCGTAGGCCACTGCTTCAACATACCCCTCACCCCTTTGTCACGTGTCACGCTAGGTTGCATAAGTATGATGTCACACTTCTTGTTTCCCCCTCCCCTTGTCACAATTTCACGCCCCCCCCCCCCCTGCCCATCGAAGAGTGACATCATTATCCCTTAGGTTTTGGTCTTTCGTAGCACGTTTTTCATATCATATCGGCTGCTCATTTTGAATATTTAAATAACAAAACAAAATAACAATGATTTGAAATGCAGCATAAAAACTAAAACTTTTGTAAAAAATGAGAAATGCAACTGCTGTATATATCCGATGTATATATATATGTATATATATATATATATATATATATATATATATATACAAGTATTTACGCATATGAAATATCTGTATGTCAATGTCAGTAATTCCAATCGGTCGGTATAGATATAGCCGTCTCTAGGTATAGATAATTCCACCCTCCCTACAACTAACAACAACACAAAGAACCTACTTGAAGGGAAGTCTTGAACCGGTTAGCCCGAAAGGGATATCTCATCCCCCTCCCCCAAAACATGTGTGTTCCATTGTTCTTTAGTGGCTCTAATTGCACTCTGAGACTCTCTCCTAACTGCTTTCCCCTCGTCAACTCGATTGCCCGCGGAGGCGTGGTTTAGAGATAAATGCTTCGATTTTTACAAATTTTCTCCATTTTTGGTTGACCATTACTCGTACCCTAATTTTAGTGAGAATTAGCAAAAGGTACATCTGAAAAGCCCAAATTCCTGTCTTGCGCGCCTTTTTTCATTTTGCGTTAATGTTTGATCTTGAGTTCTTATGAAGAGTTTAAACAAAAAGCACCTCGTATTTTTTCAGTTCATAAATTGAACTGCTATTTAAAATTAAATTTTAAGAGAAAAACAAACTTTAAAAAACGCGCGCTATTTGTTACGTTGTAAAGAATCTTATGCCGAAAAATTTTTGCTGAAATATTGTAATGCAAATTAGAAACGATCAATCAACTTCCCCGTAGACTTAGCATTGGCTCCGTTACCTCTGAGGCTGAGTCCAGCGCCGCCTTAATAAAACATTTTTAAACCGTTTTTCATTTATATAGCTGAATTTAAACTTTGTAGTTACAGCAATTCCGTTATTATATTGAAATTAAATAATTTATTATACTAGTGTTATTTTGATTTTCTATGCCTTCATAATGAACGAAGATTTATTTATAAAGCCATGAATGATGTTTATCACTTAATGTAGTGATTTTGGGTCGGGCTGCATACTTCAATTGTGCAAGAAATGTACAATCCCATAATCCCATATTCCAAAACTGTTTTGTTAAGTTGTCACTTAAGGCTCTTCGCTACCGTCCATCTTGTTTTTCGGCGCTAATGCTATCTCTACGGGAAAATCTGCAAAAAGTCCTACTCATAACTCGAGAAGTTATTTGAATATTTTCATGCGGTTTCTTTTAAACGATAGAGTGGACCTAGTTAACGGTTTGCTACTTTTCATTTTTTCTGTGGTGAACTTCAAAAATTTTTTATAACATTTTTAAATTTCAATTCATTATTTTTAAAACTTTGGAAAAAGATACGGGAAAACGGAAAAGTAGCAAACCAAGCTTGAATATTTCTCTTTAAAACCATATTTTAAGTTTATATCTGAGACAATTTGTGTACCTGTTATTAGTAGGAGTAAAAGTGTTGTTTTTGAAAAAGTTTGAAAAACTACGAACATTCACGCCCCGTAACAAACCACACCTTGGCCCGCCCATTCGAGGGACCTAGCGTGCCTAGAGGGACCTATTCACCTCTCGCTAAAGTGACAAGCAATCAGTCTCCTTTGTTTACAAGCTGCCCAGGAGGTCCGTCCATTCTTTACCGATCGCTTTGTATGTTTTGTGATACCCGTTCAGTTTTCGGTTCTGAGTTCAAGCGGAAAAGAAGTTTTTGCATTACATTCTATTTTCCTTAATGCTTGATGAAGAAAATCGTTCTATGATAAAATCGAATATTGCGTCTTTAACATAGCAGAAACCGTCGTAAAGAGTACTGTAAAAATGCAGTTCGATCAATAAACATAACACCATTTTTACATTACGCTACTATGAATCAAAATTTTATGTTCATTAATGTTGTTATTTTCAATTTGAAAATTAAATGCTGAAGAGTATGTTAAAGAAATATCGATATATTGTAAGTGCAGATGAAAAAAATATTTTCATTTATTTATTTATGTGTGTTCCAAAAGTAATTTGGGGTGTTAAAAGTAATATAATTATCTCACAAAAATACAAAAAGGTTAAGAAACTCATTATTAGTGCTTATAAAATTGTTTTTAATAGCATAATGATATTAAATATTAAATAATAGACCAAATATTTTCTGCTATGAATGAACATATTTCCAGAAAAGAACCAGCGAAATATCTATACAACATTATATAATACTAGCGCTACCCGCATTGCCCTGCCCGTATTCAGAAGTGAAAGGACCAGTTGGTTCGCCATTTATACACTGTTATTTTTTTAATGTGTATACATTATGTTATTCTTTTAAGATGTATAGCATTCCACAGAATTAAAAATTAGCCTCCCACGGCAATCAATCAGCGATCCTACATATTTAAGCAACTTTATTTTCTTGTGAGAAAGACGCACACATAAAAAATGCAAAAAGAAACTATGATAAAACGCATTATGTTTGTTTAATTCAGGTACCCACACAAAGAGCACGATTATAAGGCCTTGGAATCGACACACACACAGACATACTTGCTGGTTTATTATTAGTAGAGATGTATGGCATTACATGCAAGTGCCCCTTTTAATTCATACTCTATGCATCCTAAACCGAGACCGAGAGAATAATTTAAAGATTTTGGTCTTTGTATATTACCAAAGGGACGGATGCCAGATGCCCATCCCCCTCTAAGCAATGTCGAGTGCTGTAGTAACCCGTAAGCAAATTTAGTACTTTCTTAGGGCACCAAGAAAATGAGGGCCAACTCAGAAAAATTTTATTGTCTATTTTAATTGATAAATTAATTTAATTTGTAAAAATTTTCAAATTTTAGGGTAAAATGATTGAGTTCTTTATATGAGTCGTCTTGTTTCAAAACCAGCTACATCCAAAAAATGAAATTTTTCACGCGGGCAAAAATCTAATATCTAAGAAATTCGAATTTCTAGTTGAGAGCATTGGGATTAACTTTTAACTTGCTGAAATTTTGACACAAAAACAGTTTATCCTCGGAAGGTATTTGGAGGGAAAAAAGAAGAGCTAACAAGCATGGTCAATGGGGGGAGGAGGGGGGTTGTAACTAACCGGCACATTTCAAACCCACTTTTTAGCATGATGTAAAGATTACTTTAAACTATTAGAAAGTCTAAAAAAGTTGAAATCGAAAAAAAAGTGGATGTATCTGGTTTTGAATCTTGACGACTCATATAAAACATTGAGTCTTTCTGTCTTAGGGATCATTCATAAATGATGTCACGCTTCGAGGGGGGAGGGGGTAACATGATTTCTGACGTCATGCATTGTGCAACATAGCGTGACATGTGATAAAGGGGGGAGGGGGGTCCGCTGAAGAGCGACATATTGTGACAAAGGGGGGGGGGAGAGGGTCAAATATATAGGAAAAAAGCGTGACATCATTTATGAACGACCCCTTATCTCAATCCTGCAAATAAAGTACATGTCTATTTCGTTTTTATTTGCATGTTTGAAACAGCGAAAATAAAAGAAATATTTCCTAAATGACAACTTCGATCAATTTATTATAAGATTTTTCTACTACAGTAAATCCCCGTTAAAACACGGGCGTCGGGGGGCATGTTTGGCACTCGCGTTATAACATAACCGCGGTATAGTGAAACTATACCGCAGAACCATATAACAAAATAATACTCATTTTCGTTGCATCATTTTTAACTTTATCAATCACTCGTAACTTTTCTTCTCTTCTATACTATATTATTTTCTTTTCTTCTTTGCTGCTATTTTATTTACTGTAATTGCTGTGCACGAAGCACACATCTCAACTGCGCAATCAGTCTATCGAGAGATAGGTTATAAACCAACTGTGTTCCGAGAAAAAGGGGGTTTAAAAATATCTTTATGTTATTAATATGGGATTGTGATGAGGTCCTAAGAAAAAAATATATTTGGAAGGGGAGGAAAGCACTTCTCAAAGAAACAATGTTTTAAGCCGGCACACACACACACTCAGACTGGAAAATATATTTACTTTTCAGGAACGCTAAAGGATCTGGAATACAAAGGTAAACTTCTGAAAATAGAAGATAGTTAAGCAATGAACTGAACAGTTCCTGACAGATTGAGCTCCCCCCCCTCTCATGTGAGGAGAAACAAGTCAGATCCAGTCAGGGCGATTGTACCCAATTTTGAAATCAAGCTACTATATAGTGCCCTAGGTTGAACGACAGAAAAACACGAAAGAGGTGTGCATCAGGACTATCACCATTGGGCTTTTCAAAAATGGGCTTTTTGTGTTTGTGTGTGTTGTGGAGGGATGGCAGCTCTTTGGCTAGATATTTGTGTGCTCGGTCTGGCTTTATTTACGATGGTAAATAAGGAAAAACCTTTAAATGACAATGTTAAAGGGTGGTTTAAACGTCGGGGACACCAATTTAATCATAGAAAAAAAATGGAGCTGCAATCACTAACCATTTCATGTCCAGAATTTTTAGAAAAGAAAAACTATAGCTGTGGGATAGGGCACGTGGATGATATTTCACTGAAAAAAAATTATTTTTAGTGGAGTAAAAATTTATATTTTGGCATAGTTAAATATGAGAATTACTGTAATAAACAAAGTTTAAAATTATGCAATATACCTGTATATATATATTGAACAAAAACATAAATGAAAAAGGGGCCAAGTTCGGTAGAACAAACAATCTTCGGAGTAGTCGGTGTCACCGATAAAAGAGCTGAAATATGAGAGGTGCCAACTTCCATAGCAGATATTTTAATCATAGCTATAGGAATGTACAGTGTTCTTCAATTCATTTAAAAACAACTTGTTACTTTCGGGATCATTCAAAATGATGTCACGCTTCGAGGGAGGGAGGGGGTTTGTGAAATTGTGACAAAGTGTGGCAAGGGTAGGGGTAACAAGAAGTGTGACATCAGGCTTATACAACATAGCGTGACGTGTGACAAAGGGAGCGAGGGGGTCCGTTGAGTGTGAAATTTTGTGACAAAGGGGGGAGGGGGGGGTCAAATATATCAGAAAAAAGCTTGGCATCATTTATGAACGGTCCCTTCTCTGGTATCCGATTCCTAACTTGGCAAGTTTTAAATGTCAATACATTATATTCAAAAAACTCCCCCAAATAGAAACATTTCTAACATGCAGTTAGTAAAATCATGTGGCAAGCTGTAATAGTTAATTGTCTTCTTATCGTGTTCTTGAACGTAACTTATCTTAATGAGCTACTTATTTTTTGTATTATTAGCCAGGGTAGTAAAATTGAAAGTGCTCTTCGTTTGAAGTGAAATTTTGAACTATTTTGTTTTGATATAAGAGAAAAACAAAGAGGGACAAAAGAAAACAATTTTATGCCATCTTTGAACGTACCTGATTCCAATTTAGCAGTAGAACACTGTAGTTCCGTTACAAGAAATACAAGATCATGTATTTTTTCCCAAGTTTCGGATTTTTTCTTTTATATAAACTTAATTGTCAACCTTGATGCCAAGTTTCAAGTTTCTAAGTCACTTATTATTAGTAGTTTTTGTTTTTGATGAGCGAGTCAGTCAGACAATGATAAAAATTACACTTTTTAGACCTTAATAATTCGATAACTATAAGAGTTACATCGATGAAATTTAATGTTCTAGGGGTTCAAGAGGCCCCTATTTGAAGCACAAAATTTCAAGTATGTAGGCCTAATAGTTTTTGAGTAATGATGTCGAAAGTAGCTTGAAATGGTTCGGGTAAAAATACACATTGGCCGGTGTCACCGTCTTTGAACTTGGCGGACACACTGCCGTGTGTCTAGATATTCTTTAAGAAATGAAACGTAACTAAAACATCTATATGGAACACACTCTTTACCACTTTTGTGGAATTACGCATATATCCTTGCATTTTCTATTAATTTTAACCAAATTTAAAAAAAACAACATTGTTTTTATTTCTGAATGCCTTTTTTTTTTTTTTTGGTTTGCTTAAATATATAAAAAAATCAAGGATATATACGCGTCATTAAGATTTCGATGTCTTACAAGATAAAATCATATTTTAAAATCGCTAACAATAACAGTTACTAATTCTAGAAGTAGATTGAAAGAAAAAAAGTACTTCGAAAAATAATAAACATTGTATTTTACGATAACTCATGTGATCATGTGAACTGAATTTTAAAAAAAAAAGGAAAAAGAAAGGAAGAAAGAAAGAAGTCGGCTTCAACAGCGTGCTAGTTTCAAGGAACAATTTGTGCGTTCCAAGGAGAGTCAAAGATTTTTCAGAGGTTGAGAAAAGAAACAGCCCCGGGGGTCAGGAACAGTGTCTTTTTCTAGGAAAAGGGTAGATGTTTTGGACCCCGCTCCTGTGCCCACGTCCGACCGCAACTACCAGCAGGGGTGTCGCGGATCCCCTTCGAAAGATTTATAGCTGTCCATTGAGAGACATAGTGATTGACGCTGTCCATCACAAGAATAGGCCAATTACCAGCGCAAAGAGATTGAATAAGACACTCCCACATTGTTGCCACTATTTCGGAGATTTTGTCAGCGCTGAGTTTCCGATTTGGTAGTGAAGAGCCTTAACTGCATTACTCTCATCCAGCAAAGCATCAGAAAAAACTTTGCTTAAAAGCTGCAGGGTTTTTCATTTTAATTACAACCATTACGTTGGTTTATTTGTAAAGAAATTTAAATGTACTTTTATGCAGTATGTAAAAGGAACCAAAGCGAAAAACTAACTTATTTATTGATGGTTAAACAAATTCACAAGGGAAATAAGATGACAAGGAACGTAATTAAGCATAAAACTGCAGTAGAAAAAGCAGACACGTGTTTCGGGGTTGCAAGGAATTCTTTTTTCAATGCAAAAAAAGAAATGAGCAAGGGAAGCAAAAACAACAAAAGCGTAATTCTTCACTTATGGAGGGATTAGTCTCTTTGGCGGGATATTTGCTGCGTCTTTGCTTCCTTTTTCACTTTTTTCTTGCATTGAAAAATAATTTCTTATGATTCCACGTGTCGACTTTTTGTGCAGTAATTTTGTGCTTAACTACGTTGCTTTTTGCCTTATTTCATTTGCCGCACAAAAGATTTACTTTTTTGCATATTTATAAGTTATAAATCCAAAATAATAATAATAATACTAGTAATAGTAATGATAAAATATATCTCAATTAAACAACATACTCAAATGAGAGCTAAGGATCGTACCGTGGGTGACAATTTTCGATCTATAGACAGATTTCCGTCTTTCTTAATATAACGTTACGGAAAAGGATGTAACGTCGATTTAAATGTGTTTTAAATGTTTTTTTTTATATTGGTTTAGTTAAAACCTTATTATGTAATGAATGCTAATTACATTTAGTTATTTTTTGTTAAGAGTTATTTAAAAAAACATTCCAGTTGAATTCACACCTTAATTATTAAATATAGTTATTACTAATGGTAATCTCGTTGAAAATAAAAGAGGCTAAATAATTAAACGTAATTTTTGCACAATGCACGTTTTGGGATAGTTGCAGATATGTTCAATTTTCCTAACACGTGGCAAAAAGTCCAGCCGCGGCATATTTTCGAAATTATTCAAGAAGGCAGAATTCTTATGTAGTTTTCTGTGTGCGTAAAAACTAATGAAAAGGCTCTTCGCTACCGTCCATCTTGTTTTTCGGCGCTAATGCTATCTCTACGGGAAAATCTGCAAAAAGTCCTACTCATAATTCGAGAAGTTATTTGAATATTTTCATGCGGTTTCTTTTAAGCGATAGAGTGGACCTAGTTAACGGTTTGCTACTTTTCATTTTTTCTGTGGTGAACTTCAAAATTTTTTTATAACATTTTAAAATTTCAATTCATTATTTTTAAAACTTTGAAAAAAGATACGGGAAAACGGAAAAGTAGCAAACCAAGCTTGAATATTTCTCTTTAAAACCATATTTTAAGTTTATATCTGAGACAATTTGTGTACCTGTTATTAGTAGGAGTAAAAGTGTTGTTTTTGAAAAAGTTTGAAAACTACGAAAATTCACGCCCCGTAACAAACCACACCTTGGCCCGCCCATTCGAGGGACCTAGCGTGCCTAGAGGGACCTATTCCCCTCTCGCTAAAGTGACAAGCAATCAGTCTCCTTTGTTCACAAGCTGCCCAGGAGGTCCATCCATTCTTTACCGATCGCTTTGTATGTTTTGTGATTGATACCCGTTCGGTTTTCGGTTCTGAATTCAAGCGGAAAAGAAGTTTTTGCATTATATTCTACTTTCCTTGATGCTTGATGAAGAAAATCTTTCTATGATAAAATCGAATACTGCGTTTTAACATAGCAGAAACCGTCGTAAAGAGTACTGTAAAAATGCAGTTCCATCAATAAACATAACACCATTTTTACATTACGCTACTATGAATCAAAATTTTATGTTCATTAATGTTGTTATTTTCAATTTGAAAATTAAATGCTGAAGAGTATGTTAAAGAAATATCGATATATTGTAAGTGCAGATGAAAAAAATATTTTCATTTATTTATTTATGTGTGTTCCAAAAGTAATTTGGGGTGTTAAAAGTAATATAATTATCTCACAAAAATACAAAAAGGTTAAGAAACTCATTATTAGTGCTTATAAAATTGTAATTTAATAGCATAATGATATTAAATATTAAATAATAGACCAAATATTTTCTGCTATGAATGAACATATTTCCAGAAAAGAACCAGCGAAATATCTGTACAACAATATATAATACTAGCGCTACCCGCATTGCCCTGCCCGTATTCAGAAGTGAAAGGACCAGTTGGTTCGCCATTATATATATACACTGGTATTTTTTGAATGTGTATACATTATGTTATTCTATTAAGATGTGTAGCATTCCACAGAATTAAAAACTAGCATCCCACGACAATCAATCAGCGATCCTACAAAGTTAAGCAACTTTATTTTCTTGTGAGAAAGACGCACACATAAAAAATGCAAAAAGAAACTATGAAAAAACGCATTATGTTTGTTTAATTCAGGTATCCACACAAAGAGCACGATTATAAGGCATTGGAATCGACACACACACAGATATACTTGCTGGTTTATTATTAGTAGAGATGTATGGCATTACATGCAAGTGCTCCTTTTAATTCATACTCTATGCATCCTAAACCGAGACCGAGAGAATAATTTAAAGATTTTGGTCTTCGTATATTACCAAAGGGACGGATGACAGATACCCATCCCCCTCTGAGCAATGTCGAGTGCTGTAGTAACCCGTAAGCAAAATTAGTACTTTCTTAGGGCACCAAGAAAATGAGGGCCAACTCAGAAAAATTTTATTGTCTATTTTAATAGATAAATTAATTTAATTTGTAAAAATTTTCAAATTTTAGGGTATAATGAATGAGTTCTTTATATGAGTCGTCTTGTTTCAAAACCAGCTACATCCAAAAAAGGAAATTTTTCACGGCGGGCAAACATCTAATATCTAAGAAATTCGAATTCCTAGCTGAGAGCATTGGGATTAACTTTGAACATGCTGAAATTTTGACACAAAAACAATTTATCCTCGGAAGATATTTGGAGGGAAAAAAGAAGAGCTGACAAGCATGGTCAATGGGGGGAGGAGGGGGGTTGTAACTAACCGGCACATTTCAAACCCACTGTTTAGCATGATGTAGCTGCTTTAGAAACTTAAAAAATTAACACCATATAAAGATTACTTTAAACTATTAGAAAGTGTAAAACAGTTGAAATCGAAAAAAAGGGGATGTATCTGGTTTTGAATCTTGACGACTCATATAAAACATTGAGTCTTTCTGTCTTAGGGATCATTCATAAATGATGTCACGCTTCGAGGGGGGAGGGGGTAACATGATTTCTGACATCATGCATTGTGCAACATAGCGTGACATGTGACAAAGGGGGGAGGGGGGTCCGCTGAAGAGTGACATATTGTGACAAAGGGGGGGGGGGAGGGTCAAATATATAGGAAAAAAGCGTGACATCATTTATGAACGGCCCCTTATCTCAATCCTACAAAATAAAGTACATGTCTATTTCATTTTTATTTGCATGTTTGAAACAGCGAAAATGAAAGAAATATTTCCTAAATGACATTACAAGCGTACATAAATTCTTGAATATCTCCAGCCAGAATTGATTAGGGAGATTTAATCATAGACTTTACAGGGAAAATTAATACAAGGGTCGAATTAGTACCTTCGTAAATGTGGTCTTGCTTTTTTCCCATATATTTGACCTCCCTCCCCTCTTTGTCACATGCCACGCTATGTTGCATAAGCATGATGTCACACTTCTTGCTACCCCCTCCCCTTGTCATAATTTGTCACAATTTCACGAACTCCCCTCCCCCCTCGAAGAGTGACATCATTTATGAACAGAGTCTGACAAAAATGCGAAAATCTTTGGAGTCAGAGAAAATTTTTAGGAGCCAGCTATAATATTTTCATTTGCGAACATAGTGGCCACCTGAAAAACTAGTCGCTAAGGCATTTTTTTAGTCGCCCGGGATTTGTCGGACCCTGTTTATGAATGATCCCAAGAGTTATTCAACTAAGCAACAACTAAGCTAAAAAAAATAAATGTTTGTTTTGTTCCAACTTCGATCAATTTATTATAAGATTTTTCTACTACAGTAAAACCCCGTTAAAACACGGGCGTCGGGGGACATGTTTGGCACCCGCGTTATAACATAACCGCGGTATAGTGAAACTATACCGCAGAACCATATTACAAAATAATACTCGTTTTCGTTGCATCATTTTTAACTTTATCAATCAACCGTAACTTTTCTTCTCTTCTATACTATATTATTTTATTTTCTTCTTTGCTGCTATTTTATGTACTGTAATTGCTGTGCACGAAGCACACATCTCAACTGCGCAATCAGTCTATGGAGAGATAGGTTATAAACCAGCTGTGTTCCGAGAAAAAGGGGGTTTAAAAATATCTTTATGTTATTAATATGGGATTGTGAGGAGGTCCTAAGGAAAAAATAGATTTGGAAGGGGAGGAAAGCACTTCTCAAAGAAACTATGTTTTAAGCCGGCATACACACACACACTCAGACTGGAAAATATATTTACTTTTCAGGAACGCTAAAGGATCTGGAATACAAAGGTAAACTTCTGAAAATAGAAGATAGTTAAGCAATGAACTGAACAGTTCCTGACAGATTGAGCTCCCCCCCCTCTCATGTGAGGAGAAACAAGTCAGATCCAGTCAGGGCGATTGTACCCAATTTTGAAATCAAGCTACTATATAGTGCCCTAGGTTGAACGACAGAAAAACACGAAAGAGGTGTGCATCAGGACTATCACCATTGGGCTTTTCAAAAATGGGCTTTTTGTGTTTGTGTGTGTTGTGGAGGGATGGCAGCTCTTTGGCTAGATATTTGTGTGCTCGGGCTGGCTTTATTTACAATGGTAAATAAGGAAAAACCTTTAAATGACAATGTTAAAGGGTGGTTTAAACGTCGGGGACACCTAGTTAATCATAGAAAAACATGGAGCTGCAATCACTAACCATTTCATGTCCAGAATTTTTAGAAAAGAAAAACTATAGCTGTGGGATAGGGCACGTGGATGATATTTCACTGAAAAAAATTATTTTTAGTGGAGTAAAAATTTAAATTTTGGCATAGTTAAATATGAGAATTACTGTAATAAACAAAGTTTAAAATTATGCAATATACCTGTATATATTGAACAAAAACAAAAATGAAAAAGGGCCCAAGTTCGGTAGAACAAACAATCTTCGGAGTAGTCGGTGTCACCGATAAAAGAGTTGAAATATGAGAGGTGCCAACTTCCATAGCAGATATTTTAATCATAGCTATAGGAATGTACAATGTTCTTCAATTCATTTAAAAACAACTTGTTACTTTCGGGATCATTCAAAAAGATGTCACATTCGAGGGGGGGGGAGGGGGTTTGTGAAATTGTGACAAAGTGTGGCAAGGGGAGGGTAGGGGTAACAAGAAGTGTGACATCAGGCTTATACAACATAGCGTGACGTTGAGTGTGAAATTTTGTGACAAAGGGGGGAGGGGATGTCAAATATATCAGAAAAAAGCGGGACATCATTTATGAACGGTCCCTTCTCTGGTATCCGATTTCTAACTTGGCAAGTTTTAAATGTCAATACGTTATATTCAAAAAACTCCCCCAAATAGAAACATTTCTAACAGGTAGCTAGTAAAATCATGCGGCAAGCTATAATAGTTAATTGTTAATTGTCTTCTTATCGTGTTCTTGAACGTAGCTTATCTTAATGAGCTACTTATTTTTTGTATTATTAGCCAGGGTAGTAAAATTGAAAGTGCTCTTCGTTTGAAGACAAATTTTGAACTATTTTGTTTTGATATAAGAGAAAAACAAAGAGGGACAAAAGAAAACAATTTTATGCCATCTTTGAACGTACCTGATTCCAATTTAGCAGTTGACGTACATGATTCAAATTTAGCAGTAGAACACTGTAGTTCCGTTACAAGAAATACAAGATAATGTATTTTTTCGCAACTTTCGGATTTTTTCTTTTATATAAGCTGAATTGTCAACCTTGATGTCAAGTTTCAAGTTTCTATGTCACTTATTATTAGTAGTTTTTGTTTTTTATGAGTGAGCCAGTCAGACAATGATAAAAATAACACTTTTTAGACCTTAATAATTCTATAACTATAAGAGTTACATTGATGAAATTTAATATTCTAGGGGTTCAAGGGGCCCCTATTTGAAGCACAAAATTTCAAGTATGTAGGCCTAATAGTTTTTGAGCAATGATGTTGAAAGTAGCTCGAAATGGTTCGGGTAAAAATACTCATTGGCCGGTGTCGCCGTCTTTGAACTTGGCGGACACTGCCGTGTGTCTAGATATTCTTTAAGAAATGAAACGTAACTAAAACATCTATATGGAACACACTCTTTACCACTTTTGTAGAATTACCCATATATCCTTGCATTTTCTATTAATTTTACCCAAATTTTAAAAAACAACATTGTTTTTATTTCTGAATGCCTTTTTTTTTTTTTTTTTGGTTTGCTTAAATATATAAAAAAATCAAGGATATATACGCGTCATTAAGATTTCGATGTCTTACAAGATACAATCATATTCTAAAATCGCTAACAGTAACTGTTACTAATTCTAGCAGTAGCTTGAAGGAAAAAAAGTACTTCGAAAAATAATAAACATTGTATTTTAGGATAACTCATGTGATCATGTGAACTGTGAACTGAATTTAAAAAAAAGAAAAAAGAAAGGAAGAAAGAAAGAAGTCGGCTTCAACAGCGTGCTAGTTTCAAAAAACAATTTGTGCGTTCCAAGGAGGGTCCAAATTTTTCCGAGGTTGAGAAAAGAAACAGAGCCCCGAGGGTCAGGAGCAGCGTCTTTTTCTAGGAAAAGGGTAGATGTTTTGGACCCCGTTCCTGTGCCCACGTAGACTGCAACTACCCAACTACCAGCAGGAGTGTCGCGGGGGTCCCCTTCAAAAGATTTATAGCTGTCCATTGAGAGACATAGTGATTGACGCTGTCCATCACAGGAATAGGCCAATTACCAGCGCAAAGAGATTGAATAAGACACTCCCACATTGTTGCCACTATTTCGGAGATTTTGTCAGCGCTGAGTTTCCGATTTGGTAGTGAAGAGCCTTAAACTGTTAGTCAATTTACACAAATAAAAATCTGTGGAATTTAGTAAATGAATTAATATATTTTTATTTGTTTACTTCATTTGACGGGTGTTATTTTCTTTGAAATTTTGCTTCTGAAAGTGCTTCTTATTACATCTAAACGCAGTCCATTACAACAAAAAAATATCAAGTATAACATTCATTAAAGTAACTTTATTAAGATTAACATTACAAAGGCATACGTTGCTTGGACTCAAATGTATGTTAAAAGGGCTTTCATTCACTTTTAAGAGTTGCATTAGATTGTCTAAAACATCATTCTAACTTGTCTGCACTAATACTCCTACTCCTACAGCGTACAACATGGTCTACAAAGGCCGGCGGAAGACAGAGGCAACGAGGCGCTTGCGTCACGGCGCGCAACGCCCTTAAGGACGGCAGGTTATTAACACCTAATTAATTACTAAATAACATTACGCTTCTAATGAATAATAAATCTGTCCGATAGATATATATTTTTTAAATACACGCGTACGTATTTAGTGAGAATATTTTCAGTCCCTACATTCTACAAAATACATATAATAGAGCAAAGAATATTTTTTTGCCTCATGGCGCCGTACATACTTGCGCCGGACCTTACTACGCTTCGCTGGACCAAAACAAACTTAGGAAAGTTGGCCTGTATTGTCTTAATTTGGGGAACAGTTTAATTTCAATACTTATTTAAACATGACATAATAAACCAGACTAATAGTTAGTATTTTTGTGATATAAGGAAATGTAAAACCAGATAAATCGGATCAATGTATCCTAATTAACTTTACTCAGCGCCCAAAACTACAGCATAAAGCTATACAGAGAATTAAATTTCCATGCTTTAAAAAAAAAGATCTTTTTTTTTTTTTCTTTTTGTTCTTTTCATGTATTTATTTTTAATGCTTGTACATGAGCTTAATTAACAATTTGCGAAATTACAAAGTTTTAAAGCTTCTTTGACTTTTACAGATGCATAATAGATGCTATATTTTTTAAATTTTTACTGCAAATTTTTTATTTGAATAAAAGGAGGAAATAAGTTTCCGTGCATTTGCATTTATTTTTAGCAGTGTATCATGATGTTGTTTTTAAGGGTAAAAACATTAGCTTGAACTCATTAATATTCTAAAATTTAAAATAAAAATAAATAATTCGATGTACCAAAATCTTAACAAATTGTTCGTTTTATACCTAGTACTAAAAAGGAAAACATGTAAAAAACATTAAATTGCTATCAGATTTCACCAGACTTTTATGATAGATACGTGTAGAAAGTGCATCTCTTTTTATATCTTCAAGCAGCACGTGGTGTTAGCATAAAAAATCCTGAAAACCCCTGAACTATTATTGATTGACACCTAAGCAACCCACCCATTCATCATGGTTTGAGAAACTTGACCTTGAGGAGAAACGTTTTTCGAAGATTTGAATTTGTCACAAAACGAACTTTATCGCTTATTTGGCACATGACAGTGTAGTGCCCCTGGCGACCGGTGCCCTCAGCGACCCAAGTAAAATCGTAGATGAGGCGACCCAGGAAACTGTCCACCGTATGCTGAAGCGACCCATTGTTTGCTTGTTACGGACAAATCAATTCTTTTCCCCTCAAGGGGCGGACAAGTGGATTATCATGAACGTGATTGCCGTAGCACCTGTCTTCTCTTTTCTTAATCCCTTCTTTTGTTGTCACTCCTCAAACCTGAAAATGGGGATTGGGTGGGTGCCCAGACAGCACAAAACGTCCTTTGGATGTCCATTTTATGTCCAGAACGTCCAAATCTTGTCCGATGCCAAAACCGATAAATTTGGACATCCTCAGATGGGTCAGACAGGACGTCCCTGTAACTACCACTTTGTTTTACCTACGGACGTCCAAAAGTGATCCGCATCCTTTCAGGTCGTACCACGAACTTTCTTTTCGGATGTCCTAGGGACTGCGCTCAAAGGATATCCCGCGTACGGGTCAGACAGGACGTCCCTGTAACTACCACTTTGCTTGACCTACGGACGTCCAAAAGTGATCCGCATCCTTTCAGGTCGTACCACGGATTTTCCTTTCGGATGCCCTAGGGACTGCGCTCAAAGGATATCTAGAGTTTGAACTAAATCATACGTTTTTAGGATATTTTTCTCAACTTAGAAGACAATTTTTATTTTGTAATTTGTTAGGAATTTCTTGTAATTTTTGTCTTGCAAAGTCACAAATATTCCATCATTGTGACGCATTATACGATGTTAAACACGTGCTTGCATAACGTCATAAAATGACTATGCTTGATTTGGATTGGCCGGCTTTTTAACATCGGGAAATGCGAGGATGGAATTTCATGCAAATGCGCCTGAGTATTTAAACGCATGCTTAGGCAGGTAATCTGTTCCATTCTTCGATTCTGTCTTATCGCATTCTTCGTGGAACAGGTTGTTCCTTCATCTCTCGTTGCCGCCATACTTAGCACGGGAACTTTTTAGATGTGTGAAAACATTTGTTGACAACAAACAAGCCATTGAAAGCAACCAGAAAAGAGAAAAAAAAAAGAACGTCCTTTTCTCGATAACCAACCCGTTTGGTGGAGAGAGGACAGGAGGGGGGGGGGGGGCAGGCTCTAACGACAAGAAGACGCTTCAAAAACATACTGGGAAAGGGGACATTTGAGAATAAACCGGAAAAAGATCATTTCTCTCAATTCTCGGGGCAACCAGGCAATATGATCTCCGAGTCATCAGCAGATACTGGATTGATTTCTAGCCTTAGGTTACACATGGCTCCAATCGCTCGACCACACAAGAACAACAAACATACAAGTTTTTTAAATAAAGGGCTTTGTCGGTCCGCTCATTCTTTGTGATCTCCTTTGCCGAAGGTTGCATTCTTGGACGTGAAATTCATAAACTAATTACCCATATTGTCGAAGTAGGGGACACGACGCCTAGAAACTTGGAAACTGACAAAATGGAATCAACAAACGCTTCCGATCTTCTAAGCTTCCGATGAGGGGGGGCTTGCCTCTGCACGAATCTTCTTTTTCGCCAAAGTTGCAATAAAACAGGTTGCCGGGCATTGGCAGAGGGAATTTCAGTGGGCTCTTGTGTGACAAATCCCGAGTTAGATTATAGCTAGGACGAAACCTTGTAGTAGAGATAAAGCAGTAAATGTATGAATATTTCTATGCAATATTTTCAAAACAATAATGTGCACTTCCCTTCACACATGCTGAGAACCTCTTTTATCTTTTTTCTTTCTTTTATTCCTTTTGCACTTCTAAGGTGCTTCAAAATTAATTAATTAATAGATAACCCATATCCCAGGATTAGGATGATAAGAATATTTTCATCGCTCTCTTTATTATCAAAGCTTAAAAAGGTAAAAAAATTGTTAACTTTAAATTGTAAAGAGTATTTAAAATATTTTGTAGCATTGAAAGTATATTCATACCAATAACACACAAAGTACACGGCATGTTTAAGAAAATACTTGAAGGTTTAAAGCTAAAGTAGCGCTTCAAAACAAATTAAAAAATCAGCGAAAAAACATTTTTTTTTTTTTTTTTTTTAGACATGAAATTTTTTTGGAAGGCAAGCCGGGCATGCGACAGCCTCGGAACTGGGGTGTCGGCCTATGCGGCGGGCGGCACTTCTGAGGGGAGGCATATTCAACTGTGATACACAAGAAAAAAAAACGAAGAAGAAAGAAAATACAATAAAAAAAGAAATATATATTTATTTTTGAAAATTTAACTTTTGGAAAGAGAATTAAAATCCTAGTTCGGCGATCCAATTTGATTATTGATCGGCTATTTTGTTAACGATTGATCGGCTACTTTGTTAACGATTAAAACTGATTAATAGAAGTATTTATTTGTATAAACTGTAGGAAGCTTTAAAACTGAGTTATACTGAATAATGTTGCGTCGTTGATGAGTCGACTGACTCCTGTGGCAGGCAAGGGGTCCTGGGAAGGCAATTTTAAGAGGGCGGCAAATTTTGCAATGTCAAAATTTAAAAATTGAAATTTTTAAAAAAATCAAGGTTTTTTGTAGGCTTTGTAATAGGGAAATATAAATCATGCTATGCTCAAACAATGTAATAACTTTTCTTTTACAAATTTTCAAAGCATCCTTTCGGGAAAAGGCGGGGAGGGGGTTAGCTTACAAGTGTTGTTTGACAAGGCAGAGACATGTCTCTTCGGTATGAGCGTTAGTAAGAAGGGGGGGGGGGGGAGGACCGGATTTTTTAAAAAATGCTAATTTTATTCAGCATTTTTATGAGTTTTTTTATGAATAAAATAGTTTTTACTTTAAAAAGTTTTTATTTGTTTCTTTTTTTTTTTTCCTAATATTTTTTGTCCCAAATGCGTCTCATAAGGCCTCAAAATGCACCAGTTTGCATGTAGTTTTCAAAATTTTCTCCGGACCCCTTTCAACTGGTAGAATTTCATATTACCAGTTAAGAGGTACCCTTCATATGGCTCTATCCCCCTAATGTTCAGCTGAAAGGGCCTGGCCATGGAAACAGTTTTAAAAATTTTAAGGGTTTATCAGTGGCCCTCAAGTGAAAACACCTTTAAAAAATTCGTTAATTTAATAAATAGTAGTTTATTATTTAGTCAGTGCTCTTGGCTTAGATATAATAAATGAGTGAGATATAATAAAAATAGTATGAAATTTCGGTGTACTGAAGTTAGTCAAGCAAAACTTTAAAACACTGTTTTGATTTTTTTTCTTATTTAATATAAAAATCGCTTCAGTTTAAATAATGTATAAGACCCTAAAAAAAGCAAAAGACCGTTTCCAAACACATAATCTACAAAAATTTTCCGGGGAAAATTTTCCTCTAAGGGGCCCCGTTTCAGTACCTGCCCGAGGGCCCCAGAGGGAGCCAGTCCGGGTCTGTTTATTCATATTCATTTTTATTTATTTGAAGCAAAGTAAGGCCGGGAACACACTTGGCGTTTTTATCCGATCGGACTTTTTACTGTCGCCGTCGTATCAGTAGTGGCGTAGCTAAAAATAAGTCTATAATATTCATTATAACTTGATAATAAAAACGAATCAATATACCTAACCCTACCTGAAAAAAAATATATATATATCTTCCAAAACCACGTTAAAAGCAAAACGCAAGGTACTTACATAATAATAATGGCCACAAATACAATAATTTCGAATGATGCATTTTTACCAAACAATTCGAAAATACAATGAAAAAAAAAAACAACAAATGTAGTCAAATTGATGTGGCACATTTGAGTTAGACGTCCCTCTATCTATTAAAGAAAACGTCATCAAAATCGGTTCATTTAATCAAAAGTTATGGATGAAAAACCAAAAAAATGACCCTATTTCTGCCCATAACTTCTTTTCTAATTATCGAATATGGTCAAACAGTGGCGGACTGGCTATGCGGGCATTCGGGCAAATGCCCGGTGGGCCGGTCCAACCTGGGCCGGTCGCAAAATATCTTTTTTTTATAAAGTATACAGCTTTTACAATGATCATAAAAAAACGTTGACCAAAAGTGTGCCGTAACCCGGGCTTCAGAGAGTGCAATGCAGCAATGGGGCAAATCTCTAGGGTCTGACCGTTGGGCCACAAGGGGGGGGGGGAGGCAGAATTTCTCAGGGCCGACTGGTCCCTTATAGACAACCTAAACGGCTGCCTGAGGAGAAAAAATGATTGTGTTTTATTTTTAAACTTGGAAAATAAATAAATAAATAAATAAAATACATCAGTTTTGCGCTTCAGACTACCGCCTAAGTCGTCTATATGGACGAGCTCTCGGGGCTGGCTTGAGAAATTCTCAGGGCCGGCTCCTCCATATAGAAAACCTAGGCGGCCGTCTGAACTTTTAAGAGCGGAAAAAGGGATGTTTTAAATTTTGAGCAGTGCAGGAGGAAGAGGTTAAGGCGGCGAGGCGATTGCCTCACGGCGCAACGCCCTTAAGGACGGCAGCTATTAACAGCTAATTAACATATTACGTATTATTGCCCTTCTATGGTGAATAAGAAAAATTAATCTATCTTGTAGACACTTAATATTATTCAAATACATATCTACATACTTACTGACAATATTTTTAAACCCTGCAAGCTACAAAATACGGCCCTGAGAATTTCTCAATCCAGGTGATGCAAATTCTCAGGGGCGGCCCCAGAGAATTTCTCTCCGGCCTTGTCTCAGCCGATTGTCTCACTGCGCAACTCCCTAAAGTACGGCGGCTGTTAACAGCTAATTTATATACAGTATGGGACCTCAAAATCGGAACTCTGGGGGCCGCCATCTTTCCAGATTTCGGAAAATTCCGGATTTTGGGTTCTCATTCAAAAAAAGTAGTAAGTAGCATCAGAGCTCATATAATTTGCTCTGGAAGTTTTTATTAGCCTTTTTACTCATTTATAGTATTTTTGGTCACTGGCGTAGATAAGGAGGGGACAACCCCCCCCCCCCCCCCGAAATTTTGACTTAGATACTTAGAGACTTAGAGGGACCCCACCGAAATGTTGGTGTCCAAAAACTGTTTTTGAGACCTTAACTCTCTTTACGCTTTATACTATTCTAAAAATATGTTTTTTAATAACAATTGAATAGAGTGAACACTGCCAAAAAAAAAAAAGCGCGATAAAATGCAAAAAAAGGCAATTTTGGGACTTTTGGGTTATAGGGTCGTACTAGGTCGCATCTAACGTTTCAAGTTTGTCGCAGAAAAAAAGAGCCGGAAATTCGCAGCAAATTGCGCGAAATTTTCGCGAGAATACAAATATAATGTAAGAAAAACTAGAATATCTGCAATTAAATTTATTTTCTTAAATAAAAAAGGAATAATTTCATTTCTTACAATTTCATGCAATATTTAGGTATTTAATTAAATGTACAGAATTTTGGTACAAAATATTATACATAATTAAATTATTTTCTTTAATGTTTCGTCATTATTACTTAACACGTTTTTATATGTAGAAAAGGACCGTTCAGCATCTGCGCTATTCGTCGGAACTGACAAACATCGGATTGCCACTTTGGACAGGTTGGGAAAACTTTCACTCTTGAATTTCCAGAATTGAATTGCCCTCCTTCAACGTGTAACTCATTGGGGGAGGAGGGTATCGTAGAGTTATTGTTAACAATGGAACAACGATCAACTTCGTTAAAAACATTTAAATATTTGTATTGATTTGGATCAAAGACTTCCTTTAAACTTGAGTGGAATTATCTATAACTAGTTTTATAGTTATTGTTCTATTGATGAATTCTTCTAAAAGTTTGGTACATCTGTTATACATTTTAAAACTTCAGAACAGTATAAATAGCAGTTACAGTGTAAGTAAAAAACAAAATATGTCTCAAATTTTAAACAATTTGCGCACAAATCGTGGTATTTTTTGAAAAATCGCAGATTTTAGGAAAGAGCTTTAAAAATCGAGGGAATTCACGGAGTGACAAACTTGTACCTCTAATCGTACCACTTTCCTAGCGGTTTCTCCTCTAAATAACTCGCAAGCCCGAACCCGAAATAATTTTATATAGTACATCGATACATCGATTAAATGTAGGCTTTTTGTTGCTATCGCTATTGGTTCTGCTGATTTTCTTTTAATTTTAACAAAAGAATACATATATTTTTAAACTATCATGAAATGCTTCAGTTGAGATTAAATTCTGGTGAGCTAAAATGCATGAAAAATATTGGAAAATCTTTGGTTTGGCAGCATTTTCGGGAAGGTTTTGATTCGCAGTCGAATTTAAAACTAAAATACATTCAGTGCAACTCTTGCAGTTATGAAACCTACTAATATTAGATATGGGTCTCTAGTCTGGAGAAAATTGAAAATGAAAGGGGACAGCAAGACTAGCAAAAAAACATTATTTGAATAAAAAAACGGAAGATGGAAATAGCTTTCAAATGCCAGCAATCCGAACTTTTAACAATAAATTTATCTAAAGTAGAATCTTTCCCATGACTGTTCACAATGTAACAATTTTATCAGCAGTCCCTTACTACGTTTCATGCCCAGAGCGGAAGAAAGACCCTTTTATGACTTCTTCCTTTTAAAAAGGTGCTTTCAAGCACCACAGGGGATTGCGTTAATTGCTCTCTACTTTCAACTTAAGCCCAATCACTACTGACCATTCAATAATAACGCCTCAGCTGCATATACAGAAACAGATGCGCAGAACACGAAGAGGGGAGATAGTGGGAGATAAAATGATCGAGTTTCTTTGTCAATCTCTCCTCTCCTCTGACAAATGGTACTGTAGCCATAAAAGGCTATTTTCTCATGTTCTTTAAGCATAAACTATTCTAATTTAAATGGTTTTTTTCCCCAATGGTCGTTCACTTTACCTGTAGGTTGTTGCATGAATATTTTACCATGAGCTCGAGCCCACCCACTTTCCTCTCGTGAAAGCTGTATCCACCACCTCCACCCCTTATGCATCTGTGGGTCGGTCTGTCCTGTGCAATTTTTTTTTTCCAGAATTCCAACCCAATATATTTAGGGAAGTGCATTGAATGAGAGGCAATATTGAAGCAAGCATAAGCCTATTACAAGCTTTTTTTAATTCGAAAGAGAAAGTTGATGGTGATTGTTATAAAAAGAGAAAGTTGATGTCCTCTCAAGAAGTACAATCAGCTGAATCAGAATTAGTTTCACTAGACACTTCCTGAAGGTAATTTTATTTTTGCCGCTTTTAGTACTAATGCATTATTTAACAAGAAGTTCCGTCCAAAACTATACACACCTTTCCGTTAAAAACTAACTTCAAACTTAGAATCCAGCTATCTCTCTTTCTCATTTAGCTTTAGTCCTAATTACTTCAAATACCTTTTTCAACGTTTAATACATAGTCATTCTTTCATTTATTCAGTCATTCATTTACTCCATTCATGTATTTATTCACTCATTTATTCATTCAAAAATATATTTAGAAATCCCGATGAAAAAATTTCATATGAAAATAGGCTCCCTTAGAAATAAAATTTCACGTTAAATTAAAACACAAATGAGCATTAAAACGCAGACATATGTTTCGGGATTGCTTGGAATCCCTTTTTCAATGCGACAGGGAGCTTCTAGATGCAAAGCATCCAAATGAAGCAGACAGAACAACAAAAACAAAGCTTATATAGCCTACCTAGGGTCGCATTGAAAAAGGGATTCCAAGCAATCCCGAAACATATGTCTGCGTTTTAATGCTCATTTGTGCTTTAATTTAACGTGAAATTTTATTTCTATTACTTTGCACAAAGTTTAATCATTACTATAGGCTCCCTTAGTTCCGATTGAACTTCGTATTTGTACATGTGCTACGTCATAAAATCTTTCCGATGAAGTTTGTTCCAAGCAAATCCGCCTGTTAGATCATGATTTATATAAGATTGAAAATGCCCCGAAGGGGTTATGTTATTTTTTTTTTTTTTTTTTTTTTGTACTGTTCGAAAATGAATAAAGGTTGTTCAAACCAAAAAATCTTTCACGCTGAGAGATTCTTCCAGTAAGCATCTTCATAGGAGCTTGGATCCTACGCCCATAGTTCACATAATTTTCCCATAGGCGTTAATGTTAAGATTTTTTGAACTATTCAAAATTAAACGAAAAAATGTGCAAATCAAAAAGTCAAATGTAGAAATGAGATGCCCACGCCGATATCCCCTTTCGATTCAAAAATAAAATATTTCGAATTGGACAAACCCTTCAAAAGTTTTTTTTTTTTTTTTTTTTTGGGGGGGGGGGGGCAGACAGACCGACAGACACACATTTTCTCCTTCTCAAAAGCCTACTTTCAAGTTTTTCATTTTTCAGTCTTTATTTAATTACTTCACTTATTTTAACTTTTTCTTTATTTTTAACGATATTTTCACAATACATTTAATTGTCTTTCGTGATTTATTAATTTTGTTTAAAACTTTGACGGGAAAGTAGGCTAAAAATGATAATGGGAAAAAAGTTATCAGTTGAGCTTAAAAATAGTTCTATGTTCTATGTTCTATGAGACGAAAAATTTTATTCCTGTAAATTCGTTAAGTTTGGTAAGTTTTATTTTTATTTATTTATTTATTTATTTATTTATTTTTTTTGTTTAATATGCAATAAAACAATAATACCTTTAACTTTCTGTATACGCAATTTTTTAAAACATTTGGATTAACTTAACAGTTTTATTCTTTCCATTGTATTCACTTAGACTGGAGATTCAGAAATTGTCTTGTTCGTTAAATCACCTTCCTTCCCAAGACACGTAAACTTGATCAGTGTTTAATTTTTAACATAATACTGTATTTTTCTCTTGTATTTTTACCCTGAAACAGCTTCAGTTCTAGTTAAATTCTGTCTGAAGCGAAAATTATATAAAAACGTAAATCAGATTGTTTTTAAGTTGACAAATATGTTTTTTCCCTTCAATTTTCACATTAAAATGAGTCAAGTTAGAAACTCCATTTATAATAATTTTTTTTCATCATCAATTCGATCAATTGTTTTCGTAAAATTAACTGCGAGAAATCGACCTCCTTCCGGAAGAACCTCCCCCCCCCCCGAAATTGGGTTCTAGCTACGCCACTGTTTTTGGTTATCGTATACACTCGCCTATAAGTCATGAAGTTATCACCAAAAAAACGAAGTTGGAGTGGGCTTACATCCGAAGGCAAAACATCGAAAAACCTAGACTTTTCCCAATATTGTTTTAATCTCTTAACAATAAAAGAAAAAAATTCCGGTAATTTCTGATATAATTTTATGTTCTCTATTTACTTAATTGCAGTAAAAGATCAGACGATCGGGAAAATGCGAGAAGCGCCGAATTTCAATTTCGCGAATGTTCTGTATCGCGAGAAAATTATTGTTTATTTTAAAAAAATAAATGTAATAGAACAACAAGAAATAAAAAAAGCAAAATATAATGATATTACAATTAAAGCAACAATTAATACCACTCTAATTCTAATCGCAAAAACGCACCCTTTTCAGAGAATCAAGAAATAACTTTTTTAGAAACTGCACATTTCCGATCTTAAACATGTTCATTGCATTTTATTTTCCTTCTTTTTAAAATGACATACTTCCAAAAAAAAAAGCAACACGGAGCAAAATATTTCCTGATTTTTTTTGAAGAAGTTCCAGATTTTGGGTCTTTTGGGATTCCGAATTTGGGGTCCTATACAGCAGGGCCGTATCCAGAGAGGGGGGCGACGGGCGCCCCCCCCCCCGAAATCCCGAAAATTTTCGCAATGTAGCATATATTCCTCCCTGAAACTGTCCTCAACGTAAGTGTTTCAAAGTCAAGGCCCCCCCCCCCCCCCGAAAAAAATTTCTGGCTACGGCCTTGCTATACAGTATTACGTATCATTACACTTCCATGCTGAATAAGAAAAATAACTGCCTCGTGAACATTTAATATTTTAATACATATTGACATATTTACTGATAATATTTTTAGTTCCAGTAATCTACAAAATACCTGCCCTTCCAAGGGCCGGTCTGTTTGAAATATGCCCGGCCCGAATTTTCTTCCCAGTCCGCCCCTGTGGTCAAACGAAGGTACGGGACCTATGGGAAACCACCTTCGATCGATTTAAAAAAAAATCATGAAAATCGGTTCATCCGGTGATAAGTTATGAGTGGACAAACAAACAAAAAAAAACCGACATACATACAATATGAATGTATAACCTCCTTCCTTTGTGAAGTCGGTTAATAAACCATTTTTATCTAAAGTTATTGAGACTACAATTTTTTTTCTGCTATTTTTCAGTAAATTTAGCTATTTTGAGATTTTTTTTTAGCATGCAAGTCTTAGGTCTTAGTAAAGGCGGTCACCCCATTAACTTATAACCAATCCCTGCTAAAAAGCTAAAAGCCCTTTTAAATGACTCTCTTCCTGCACGTCTCCGCTCTGCGAAAGGTGGTTATTCTGGCTTTTGACAGATGGTCACATTAATGTGACTGGACTGTGTATATATAGACCTTAACTTATGACCATGAGACTATTAATTAAAAAGGAAATGTGCAGGGAGCGAACCATCACCGTCCGGATCCAAATGGGCAGCACTTATTACACACTTATGCGCTTATTATCCATATATGTTGGCGATCACACTCCTCAGCATCCGCAATTCCTCGTCCGGAAACAAACGGTGCTCAAAGTTTTACATGGAGAAGAAGCCTGCCGCGCCTATTTTACAGACGGCAGATGTTTAGTGATCAAGGATTTTAGGAATAGGCGACATCTCAAGGCAGTGGCGTAACTAGCCGTAGTGGCGCCCGGGGCGAATAACAAAAGTGCCGCCCCTTTCCCGTGCCAAGAACAAAGTCGTCCGAAGGCAGAAAACGGGGGGGGGGGGGGGGGTTATGAGATTGGCGATACCATTTTTTTCCACGTGTACATGCGCACATATGTACATATAATGTCTCATCTGATTTGAAAATATCATAGCTCTGTTAATTAGTTAAATATTGCTGAATGTGAAATAAAGGGATATGTTCCCAAAAAGAAAAGATTAAGCGTCGCAACTCATATATGTTTTGATTAGAAAAGCTCCTCATTAGTATCTGATTCATTTCATGCAATGAATAGATGAAAGTATCTGAAATCTTTATTTTTAAAAGTGGTGGCTTAATAAAGGTTTCACATGGATGTGAATCCGTTTCTTTAAATTTGATGTTATAAGCGGCTTATTTTATTAAGCAGGGATCTTAATAGAGGTGGGCACTACATTCGGAAAAACAGTATAAATCTTGTTATGTAACACCGACACACAATAGGGGGGTTCGGGGGCTCTTCCCCGAAAATTTTTTGAAATTTAAGCCTTACATATGCTATATTAGGCTATATTTCATGACTGGGAAAAACAAGAATTTCGGGTACGGCCCTAGAAATATTTCGAAATTGAAATCTAAAACGCGAAATTTTAGGCTAGGTAAGAGGGGTTCAGGTACTTTTCTCTGGAAATTCATCGAAATTGATGCCCAAAACCGTAATTTCAATCTATATTTGGAGACATTAGGGGATTCACACTCTGCTCAGAAAATTTTTGAGGTCCTTAAAACATAGTTTTAGGCAAGTATGGTTTGGTCATGTCAAGAGGAAGTAGGAGCCCCACACTTGCCTCAGTTAAATCGGAAATGTCACGAATAGTTTTCTATCATCTTGTTAATAATTATTAAGCGTATCTATCGTGACAATATAGAAAATTCTTCACATTATACTGAGCGAATGTGAAATTTATAAAAAGCTTTCAAAGGAAAATTTTTTTTCACAAATATTATTGCAGAAAAATTTATTTTTATTTTAATTTAAGTACTTATATTTAGCTTAAAGCTTAATTCAAATAAGTAATAAATTGAAAGTAACCAGTAGATAAAATTTACTTAACTTAATTAAACAAATAGCGGTTCATTCTTAGAAAATTTTGTTGTAGAGGAGACATTTTCCAGTGTTTTTTTCCCTTATTAAAAAAAAAGAAAAATAGAAGCATTTCATTTCTTTTAAAATTAAAATGAAGTATCTAGCTAAAGGCTAATTGTAAAATGAACTATGCTATAAATATTTTATGCTCTAACAAATTTTATCAAAAATTTGAAACGAAACGTTGCCGAGGGCTTGTTGCTTTTTAAAAAATTTTATATCATAAAAATGAGTTTTGTTGCATCATTATCAACATTTCTTAGTTACTTATTTCATTTATATGCAGTAAAAAACCAGTCTAACGAATTCTCCTCTTATTACGCGGAAGCTTTTTAATTACTCTGCAGCAAAACCATAAAGCCTCATGTATTAAAAAAATCTCATTAGCTACATATTACCATCCATTATCTTATTAAGATGTTTGTTTTGCAATAAAATACAGATGCAACAATATATATATATCTATAGATATATTTTAATTTGAGATGGATAAAGCTTTGATATCCTATTTTTTCTGCTCTTTGATCAAGATGTTCCCTCAAGAAGGCGGTAAGCCAAAGGGTACCGCAAAGTGTGAAACGTTGGACTCCCCTGCTCTTACGGACCTCCTCAATTACTGAGACGAACATAATTTTGGGATAAAGTAGATAGAACTAGATAAATTGCAAACACTATTTAGGGAGAAATAAAATAAAATTCGAGAAGTAAATTATTAAATATCGAGAAATCTAACTTTCAAGCTAATTATACGAGTTGTTAAGAAGGTAAATTAATAACAGCATTACTTTAAAATTTTATTTTTCGTCATTTATATAAAATGTTTTAGGTTTTACAACGTAATTAATTTTTATTTGGTTTACTTTTTCCCGCTATTTCCTCCTCCCCCCGCTCCCCTGCTGTTGCCTTATTCGGTTCTGGACTAATTATAAATTATGCATCTTTGAAGCATCCTCTAACGTAGATAAAAGGGTAGTTTTGGGTTACCCCCCCCCCCCCCTGAAAAGGTAAAGATTGTCTAGAATTTGACCAATTTTTCTTGTAAAACAATGAAATCAGCTCACTTCGACCGAAGAAACTCCCCCCATAAATCCGAGTTTAGCTACGCCACTGGAAGCATCGTTTAAAAAATGTTTTTATGTGGTAACAGCTAATATAAAACACGATATTAACTGAAAAATCTGTAAGTACTTCAAGCGTGCTGAAAATGACTTTGAATTTTCAGCGCCTGCGTTATACCGTAATTATCTGTGTATTTTTTTCACTATCTGCGGGCAATATAACGATGCGGCATTACACCCATCCCTCTTAACTTCCCCATGCAAGCCTTTGCTTCCACACCAATTAAATCACAATATGAGAGTAGGACCAGAGCAGAGGTCCCTGTATAAACAAAGTATGGTAAAATTTTTGCAATATAATTTTAAATGTTATAAAATAATTTTTATAAAAAAACAGAACCGACTTCAAATTAAAAATTGCGCTAAAAAGTAAAAAATAAATTCATTCTTTAAACAACATCGATGTGACTTTGAAACAGTTTTAGAAGTCGGTGCAAAATTAGGATAGATAAAATATTTTGTAATCATGAATCAATTACAAATATATATATTTCCGCAGAATTAGCAACAGTTCCAATATGAAGTAGCAAATGGTATAATGGTAATTAGACCCATAATTTTGCACCGACTTCTAAAACTATGTTTAAAAGTCACATCGATGTTGTTTAAAGAATGAATTTATTTTTTACTTTTTAGCGCAATTTTTAATTTGAAGTCGGTTCTGTTTTTTTATAAAAATTATTTTATTTTATTCTTTTTAGTGTAAATACAGTTTGTATATAAATACTCTATTTTTTTAAAAAATCCATATCAAAGGACAAAACTTCTTTAAATTAATGGCACTAAAAACTAATCATTTGCATGATAAATTCCCTTTTGAAGTCTATTTTAGCAAACAAACTGATTGGATTAATTTTTGCCACAGAGAACCCTTCAGTCAAACTCTTGCTGTAATTTCTTTTAATATTACAGCCCATGACAACAAACATGTTTTTAACAATGCTTTTATATTTATTAATAGATTTCCCAACAAAGAAAAATCAAGCCAAGCCTTTCCAATTAAAATAAAAAATACTTATTTTTCACTCGTAACGTTTTTTCTGAAAAACAAATGTAGGCAAACTGATTTGCAATATTTGAGTTAGACGACCCTCTATCGATTAAAGAAAAATCATCAAAATCGGTTCATTTAGTCAAAAGTTATGGATGAAAAGACAAAAAAAATACTACATTTCTGCCCATTACTTTTGTTCTAATTATGGAATATGGTCAAACGAAAGTACGGGACCTATGGGAAACCACCCCTGATCGATTGAAAAAAAAAATCATGAAAATCGGTTCATCCGGTGCGAAGTTATGAGTGGACAAACAAACAAAACAAAAAAAAAACGACATACATACAATACGAATGTATAACCTCCTTCCTTTGTGAAGTCGGTTAAAAAGTGTGCTGTAATTTAAAATCGTTTCCTTAAACAATGTACCTTACCATAGTGATTTGTTCATTGTTTTTGATTTGGGTGCGGGATAAACAACGATGCGGGTTATACACCGAATTTGATTATTTTAGGATGAATTTTTCTTCCTGCGGGCTATTTACCGATAATTACGGTATTCTTCAGTTGAAAAAAAAACTTGTTGAGGGGTGTACTGAAGATTATTAATAAATGTGGTGCTGGATAAACACAGATTAATTAAATCTTTAAAGAAAGATATTTTAGATTTCTGCATCGGAAAAGCAGTCAGTGCTCAATTTTTTAAAATTCAAAATAAAAAAAAATCAATTGACTGCTATAAATCCGAATAAAAAGGTTTGGTTGAATACTATCATCATGTTCGATTGGCTACCCACTTTGAGTAACAAGCTGTTATGCTATCTATATTGAGATAATTTTTTTTTTTCTCTCTCGCTGATTTTTTTTTCAGTTGCAGTAGTTTCCCGGTTACAAGAAACTTTTATCAACGCCGATAGGCTCTATTTAAGTCTCTCTCTCTCTCTCTCTCTCTCTCTCTCTATATATATATATATATATATATATACTAGTAAGCCCGGCGGTCATACGAAATGAACGCTGTTCTAGGTATTATAAATTGTGGTTGAAATGATTTGTGCAAAGGTGTCTGCTAATTCGAACTGAATTACCCAGGTCAGGCTGCGAGGAAGCTCCTTTGCTTACTGCCCCACACTACTATACATTTATTTACTATATAATCAAATTGCTTGTGAAAAATATGTATTTATCGTCGAAAGAACTTATTGAAAATTTTATTATGCTCTTCAAAACAAAAGTTTTAACGAAACTGGGAAAAAGAGCGCTGCCACTCTAATAAAAAAATATAAAAAGCGCAGACAATAAATAAAGCAATTAAAAAGAAAGAAGGGATTAAATTAAATTCGCGCATTCATTAATTTTTAACGGAAATTGCAAATACAGCGAAGGCTCACTCAATAGGCTAGAGAAACGTTTTAATTAATCTTTATATAAGCACCTTATTCTGTCTGTGTCTGTCCGCTGTAAGGATCCTAGGCAGTTTTACCGATCGGGACCACATTAGGCACGGTTAATGTTTATGACCCGAGAAACGCATCGCCGCAAAAATGAAAGTTGTGACTCAATTAGTTTTTTTTTAAATTAATTTTTAAAAAAATTTCAATGCTTTTTTTGACCCGTTTTATTTTATTTTTGCATTGTTGCTGTCGTTTACAACAGTATAATTACAGTTGCCGTGTGAACAAACAAATCAATGCAGTTGCCATTTAACAAATGTAACAAATATACTAATAATAATCAAAACGTTCATCTCGCACAGTGTTTCCCATCCTTTTCTCCCTTGCGAACCCCCTTCTAAGTTCCAAACAATGGCGAACCCCCTTCTGTAGTCGTTAGTAACGGTGACAAAACTAAAATTTACTAGCACGTTTATTTGCCGTGTTGTACAATACTTCATAACAAGAAATGAAAACATAATTATTGCGAAACATCTAAGTTTAAATAAAAATTAAAATACAGCTACAAATATTTTTTATTATTACATTTATATTATTTGTTCTTTTTGAATTATTATTAGGGCAGTAGACATATGTATTAATAAAAAAAATTTTAATTTTTTTTCCGACAGGTTCCACTTTGCGGTTAAATTATACAAAATTTTGGAAAAGTTGGAAATTTAAAGGAAAATTAAAATTGCGTAATTTCAATTGCTATTTTGTGATAATGCAGGAAAGTTGGAATAAAGTGCTATAAATGCGAGTCCATATTTTAAATTAATGAGTCAATTTCTTCTGGCTCCATTTTAGGATCTGTATTATGAAAAATAAGCCTAAAATAATGCAAATTTTTACATTTTATGTAGTAAATTTTCATATTTCCGACTCGTTCTTTGCCCTTGCAAAGAAAAAGTGGAAAATGGTTGGAGAAAAATACAATAAATATCTTTCGATAAAAGTAGAAATAAGTGCGTTTCAAATTTTGTATGTATGCTTTTTATGCCAGATCATTACTTTTCTGTATTATCTGGAAAACAATTCATTTTTTTTTCAAAATCATTTTTGCACTCCTTCCTAATTAGTATGTAAATTTATTATTTTGTTTTTTCTATTACGTTAGCAATGATAAACTCCGCCATTATAATATTATTTCCGCGAACCCCTAGGGGTTCGCGAACCACCAGTTGAGAAACGCTGATCTAGCATATT
This sequence comes from Octonoba sinensis, assembly GCA_038502835.1. Classification (NCBI taxonomy): domain Eukaryota; kingdom Metazoa; phylum Arthropoda; class Arachnida; order Araneae; family Uloboridae; genus Octonoba; species Octonoba sinensis. The sequence goes on along the minus strand of CM076598.1, from coordinate 15,475,579 downwards.
GAGTGAGGCTTCGCTGTATTTTCAATTTCCGTTAAAAATTAATGCATACGCGAATTTAATTTAATTCTTTCTTTCTTTTTAATTTATTTCTTTATCGTCTGCGCTTTTTTTATTTTTCTTATTAGAGTGGCAGCGCTCTTTTTGCCCAGTTTCGTTAAAACTTTTGTTTTGAAAAGCATAATAAAATTTTCAATAAGTTATTTCGATGATAAATATATATTTTTCAAACAGCTTGATTATATAGTAAATAAATATATAGTAGTGTGGGGCAATATGCAAAGGGACGTCCTCACTGCCTGACCTGCTGGGTCATTCAGTTTGAATTAGCAGACACCTTTGCACAAATCAGTTTAATTACAATTTATTAATATATAGAACAGCGGTCATTTCGTATGACTGCCGAGCGTACTAGTATATATATATAACTGTATATTTGTACGGTTCCGGCGGTAAAGAACTACATAAGTAAATCGGTAATAACAAAAAAATTACGATTATACCTTGCATTTTAAGTTAGCGGAAGTACTTTAATTGTAACTATTGTAGTTGTTTGTTCCCATAAAAACAAAGATTTGATATAACGAGTGTATTTAATATAATATGGTTCCTCCCCCCCCCATTTCAATGGTGCAAGTATGCGCCATGACCCCCTACTGGTGGGCACCCCTGTCTACTTTCGGCACGGCACCCTAATCTCTCGCTTTGGCACCTCAGGGTGACGGGGCGCCCAGTTTGAAAACCTCTGTATTAATTGTTAAGTCTTAAAATGTGTTCAGGGCCGGCGCGAAGTAATTTTGCGCCCTAGGCAAAGTTGATGGGCGCGCCCCTTCCTTACAAACTTATATTTTTTTAATTAAAAACAACAGTAATAAACAAATCACTGTCGTAATAAAGCTAATTTGGGCGCGTTATCCAGCACTTCATTCAATTGTGTATCTTTCTTCCCATAAAGAGAGTAGTATAAGGCTCCTGATGCTGGTTTTGTGTCCGGAGATCCATTGGAAATTAGAGAATTTTGAACAAAGACCTCTTCACCCCAGGGGGCATAATCCTAGGTAACTGTAGAGAAAGAAGTCACATGACTTTGGAGTTTGAATGTTTGAAGTTTTGTCACGGGCAGGGAGAAGGGAGTGATCAACTAACTACACATACCGAATCGCATTTTTATATTTTTTAAAATTATATAATTAACCACCGAGTAGCTTTAAAAAGGTGGTTGGATTTCTGCGCCCCCTTCAAAGTTTGCGCCCTAGGAAGCTGCCTAGTTTGTCTTAATTGGTAGCTCAGGCCCTGAATCTGTTATTAATTTTTAAATGGGAAAACAAAGAATAAATAAAAACAAAATGAGGTATGGAAATGAATGAATCAAACACATATTTGTTCGAAACACGAATTGCTCCTTGAAAAAAGAATGAAAGAAAAAAAAAAGAACTAAATAAATATTACAGCATTACTTGCCTGTTGCCTACTTGGAGGAGAAATTGGTTACCTCTGTTATATCTCATATTAGGAGTATATTCAAAATTTTCTTTCCTTGTGCAGCTCGATCACGAGTTTCGTAGAAGAAAAACAGTTGTTTAATAATCGAACTTTTTCGGAAAAAAAGTAGACTTAAAAATGCATTGTCATCAGGAAAACTGCTTGCGACGAAAAGAACTGAAAAAAGTGTCTGCTTGCTGGGCGAACTTGGGAAGGGCAATCCGAATCTTTTGCCGCCCTCCAATAAAGCTCCGCCCGGGGCGGACCGCCCCTACCGCCGCCCCTTAGTTACGCCACTGTCTCAAGGCAATATATTTGGAAGAGTCTCTCGCAACTCTACTGGGAATCCTCTAGGAAGAACTGATCTCAGGAAGAACTGATCTGATCTGTCAAAATCTGATCTGATGAATGATGATTTTTTGCAGAGATTTTGGTTTCAATCAACCAAAGCTTCTTGCTGATTTGATGAGAGGTCTTGACCAATTCAGGCTCAATTAACCTCTCATCTTTTCTCTCCCAACCAGGGCGCTTCCCATCGGTCGTTGGCTGGCGATTCTATCAGTGGGGCGATGCAAAGATCCACGCAATCAGATCGTCTTGCCTGTGGTGCCTTCGTCTTCCCACGATGTTCTTGCCTCCGCAGCCATCTCCTGCCAGAAAATTCATATTTCCTTTTATTCCTCCGATAGGACTTTGTTGAAATAGTGTTTTCCGCTATTGTTGGTCCAGACGGACTGTCGCCGTTTGTCGTAAAAATGCCTATCAATTTGGGACTCCTCATATTTCTGTTACGACATGCACCTATTTCTACTTTTGCCTGATCTCTAAAACTTGGATCCCAAATTGGTACCGAATGATATTCACTGATGCATTTTAAATTTTTAGAACGTTTGTTTCTTCTACCATTTTCCACTTTTTCAACGCAAGTGCGAAAATCGAGTCGGAAATATGAAAATGTACTGCATAAAATGTAAAATTTTTAGCATTATTTTAGGCTAATTACTAATTATACAGATCCTAAAGTGTAACCAAAAGATTTTTATTCATTAATTTTAAATTTGGGTTCACATTTATTGCACTTTATTCCAACTTTTCTGCATTATGGAAATTAAAAATGTAAAAATATGTAAATTTTATTTTTTTTAAAACTTCCAAAGTATTACCGAATTTTGTATATTTCAACCGAGAAGTGGAACTTATCAGAAAAATGATTTAAAAAAATTTTTTTTTTGTTAGGAATACATAGGTTTACTGCCCTAATAATAATTCCAAAAGAACTAATAATAAAAAAGTAATAAAAAATATTTATAGCTGCATTTTAGTTTTAATTCGAACTTAGATGTTTAACAATAATTATATTTTCATTTCTTGTCATGAAGTATCTCTGGTAAATTTTATATTTTTGTCACCCATTACTGTCGACTACAGAAAGGGGTGCGCAATTTTGTTTCGGGTCTTAGAAGGGGTTCGCAAGAGAAGAAAGGTTGGGAAACACTGCCTTATAACATGTTTTATTTTGTGATGTTGGGCGGAGCCGGGGGGGGGGGGGGGAGGGAGTACGTACACACGCAGACAAACGCGAACATAAGGGCTATATTCAAATTTGAAAAAGCATATGGGAGATGGTCAGTTAACATAAAACACAGGAACGCAGCTACTACAGAAGAAACAAATTCATTTATTTTTGAAAAAGTGATTCATGTCCTAAATTTCAATAACCAAGTGACACGACGCTTCGAATGGTAATCAGTAATAAAAAAAAATATTTATTATTCCAAAATTGAACTGTTTTTATTCTCATTAGACAAAACTTATCTCATAGGGCATTTCATTTAATTTTAAAATTTTCTTATATGCAGGGATACAGTGGGGTCAATAAGGCGTTTCTGCACTTTTCTATTAGATGGAACTCTGCTCCGGTACTTTATTTTGAGTCAGATTTGTTTTTATTTTGTTTCAGAATTGGGATTTCACTCCAACACAGACTTTTTTTTTTTGGCCACCAGGGGGCCAAGTGTTGCATGCCAGTGTTTCTGCTCCTACTGAAATTAAGTATCTTTTATGTATTTTTGGATATTTTCTGTTTAACTACTTGTATATTTGTTGCAATTTATTATGTAATTAGTATGTTTTAATTTTGTGAGACTGAAACTCATTCTATTTGCTTTTTTGGGGTATAATTCAATTTTATCAGTTAAGCCTAACCATGTGTTGATTGTGTACATTTTGTAAGTCTTAGGGAACAGCCTGGTTTTGTTGTTTACTGTAGTTATTTGTGTTTAAATTCCAGTTATTTGCATTTTTTTTAATGTAATTTGTGTTTTTAATCAGAGTAATAGCTTAAATTTGCTGATTTGTGTATTATTTTGCTTTTTTGATTGTTTGCATTAGATTTATTCAGCTATGGGAGTTATATGTTTAATGAAGGAAATTAAAAATGGTAATGGGAGTTGGTGGATTTGCTGTGATAGGTGTGAGATGTTTAGTAAGTTGGGGGGAAACACTAATACAGCTACAGAGCAGGAATATATTTGCACAAAATGTGCTGAATTATTAGAGTTACGTGTCAAGGTGGTAGCATTGGAAGCCCAATTAGTTAGAAATAACTTGGGTGAAAATTCTATAAAAGAGGTGGGGACTTCTTGTGATGGGCTTGTTGGGGAGAGTGAGGTTGCAGGAGAAGGATCTAGTATGGGGAAAGGTAGAACTGTAGACCTAAAAACAGAGGGTGTCATTATAGGGGATTCTGTGGTACGCGGGATAGGTAATGTGGTCGGGAGAACTAGGCGCAAGGTGGCTAGGTGCTGTTTACCAGGGGCTCGGGTGAAGGATGTTAATAAGGTTGTGGAAAAAAAGGGAATGTTTAAGAAGGGAGATTCAGTTACTCTGTGGGTGGGGACTAACGACGTCGGTAACAGCACAAACGAGGAGTTTGTTAAGGATTGGGAGAACCTGTTGGATAAAGCAACTAACTTTTCGACAGATGTCCAGGTAGTTGGTTTGCTTCCCAGGTATGGGGTGCATAGGGGCTGGTTAAATCAGCGGGCTAGGAGCATGAACCTGATTCTTAAGAAACTTTGCATAAAGCATTCAACCAGGTTCATTGATGTTTGGAGTTCTTGTCAGCGTGATTGGGTTGCGAGGGATGGTCTGCATCTTAGTTCTAGGGGTGTAGTTAAGGTTAGCGATATGATTTTAGAAGCTTCAGAATCAAAAAACTAATTTTGGATGGGGGGATTGGAGAATGTCATGGTGTTGACTTCTGTTCTGGAGGTTTTAAAAATGAGGGTAAAATATTAAGCAATAGTAACATTAATAGTAGTGATTTGAGGCATCATAAAATGTTTAAGACAAGCAAAATGGGCATGCTCAGGTTTCTATATACTAATGCTCGCAGTATCAGGAATAAGATGGACGAGTTAAATAGTGTTATCGCAGGTGAGGAGTTGGATATTATTGGAATTACGGAAACATGGGTTACTGATGATGATAAGGATTTAGTGAGCATTGCTGGATACAATTTGTTTAGGCAAGACAGGCTGGGTAAGAAAGGTGGAGGGGTTTTATTCTATATTAAGGACACTTTTATTTGCAATGAATTGGTCATTAATAATAAACCTAAGGATATTGAAATGATCTGGGTGGAGTTGGTGAGCAATAAGGGGAAGAAGTTATATTTGGGAAATGTTTACAGGCCGCCTAATGTTAGTCAGGATCAGGACGAGAAGATGTATAGTGTTATTAGGGACATGTCTGGTAAGGGCTCGGTCATCATGATGGGGGATTTCAATTTCCCGGGCATAGACTGGAATAGTTTTTACACTAGCAATGGTAGGGAAGAAGATTTTCTGAAAGTGATTGGGGACTGTTTTTTGGATCAAGTTGTTACCCAGGGGACTAGGCATGGTGCTGTCTTGGATCTAGTTTTTTGTGATGTCGGAAGTTCTGTTCAGGGGTTGAGTATAGGGGAACATATTGGAGATAGTGATCACAATACTATTAGGTTTTGGACCAGCTTCGATGCTCACAAAGGTGAGCATTTCAGATTTGTACCTAACTTCAGAAATGTTGATTATGTTGCACTTAGGCAGGGTTTGAAAGAGGTTTTTTCTTCTGGGTTGGAGAATAGTGAAGCTGATCTTCAGTGGGAAGAGTTTAAGGGGAAATTGGAGAAAACAGTGATGGATTATGTTCCTTTTAGAAAGAAAGGGGATTTCACGAAAATTTGGCCCATGTGGTTCGCTAGGGAGGTGAAAAAAAGCTCTCAATTATAAGCAAGCCACTTTTCGGCGACTAAAAGAGACTGGGTGCCATGCTGACAGGATTTTGTATTGTGAAGCTAGACGTACTTTCAAGTATTTGGTACGGAGTAAGAAAAGGGAATTGGAGCAAAAGCTTGCAGATAACATCGAAAGGAATCCTAAGAAATTTTGCTTATGCTAATTCAGGGAAAGCTCTTAATACTCAGGTAGGCCCACTAGTGGATGAGAACGGGAACTTGATTCAAAATGAGGGAGATATTGCTGATATTCTAAACAATTTTTTTTCCAGTGTATTTAACAGAAACAGTATCTCAACAGTTGACATAAGAGAGACGCAAGCTAATACACAGCTTGAGGATTTTGTATTTTCTAGGGATGATGTGTTGTTTCATTTGAAAAAGATTAAAGCAAATAAGGCTCCAGGACCTGATAATGTTTATCCAAAAAATTTAGTAGAATGTGCAGAGGAATTAGTGGATGTTGTCTTGACTATTTTCATTTCTTCATATAACTCGGGGACTGTGCCAGTGGATTGGAAGCTGGCAAACATAACGCCGCTCTTCAAGAAAGGGTCTAAAACTAAGGCAGGAAATTATAGGCCTGTGAGTCTTACTTCCGTTCTTTGTAAAATTTTTGAAACTCTGATAAAAATCAAAATAGTGAATTTCCTGGAGGCTAATGGAGTGTTGACTGATTTTCAGTATGGTTTTAGAAAGGGTAGGTCCTGTACAACTAATTTGTTGCATTTCTATGACAAGGTTACCATGGCACTAGATAATAAAAAGTGCGTAGATGTTGTTTACATTGACTTTCAGAAAGCGTTTGATAAAGTACCGCATGAAGCTCTTCTTAGCAAACTTGCTTATATTGGTATTGGTGGAAAAACTTTAATTTGGGTTAAAAATTGGCTGACTGGGAGAAAACAAAGAGTAGTAGTGAAGGGCAATTATTCCCAGTGGATTGATGTTTTGAGTGGGGTTCCACAAGGTTCAGTTCTAGGGCCAATATTATTTATTATTTTTATTAATGATATTACTCAGAGTATTTCTGGGAACATCAATATTTTTGCTGATGATGTCAAAATAATGGGAATTGTGGACACGGAGGAACAAGTCAATCAGTTTCAAGAGGATTTGAATCAAATTTCTAGGTGGGCAATTAAGTGGGGTATGTCTTTTAATATTGGGAAATGTCAAGTGCTTCATTTTGGTCATGGGAATAAACATGCAACCTATTATTTACAAGGTTCTGTCATTAGGGAAGCAGAAGCAGTTGTTGATCTAGGAGTATTGATTAGTCATGACTTCAAGTCCAGTCAGCAGTGTAGCATAGTAAGTAACAAAACTAACAGGATGCTTGGGTTTATCAATAAGGCTATTTCGAACAGGTCTAGGGAAGTTGTATTGCCGTTATACAGAAGTTTGGTAAGACCTCATTTGGAGTATGCTGTTCAGTTTTGGTCTCCGTACCTAAAAAAGGATATTACCTTATTGGAAAGGATTCAAAGGAGGGCTACAAGATTGGTAAGTGGTCTTTCAGACTTAGATTATGAGGTTAGGCTTAAAAGGCTTAATATGTATAGTCTTGAGCAAAGGAGAGTCAGAGGGGACATGATTCAGTTGTTTAAATTCATTAAAACGGGAAATGTTGATGGACTACAGCTATGTGCTGAAAGTAGAACCAGAGGTCATTGTTTTAAACTTTTCAAATCTCAGGCTAATCTTGAAATTAGGAAAAACTACTACTTCAATAGGGTTGTGGGCAGTTGGAATAGTTTACCGGAAGCGACTGTTAATTGCAGTGGGGTAAAAACTTTTAAGAAAGCTCTTGATGTTCATTGGGGACTGCTAAATTAACTAGGACCAGCCTAGCTGGGCCCTGAGCCTGTTGCTGGTCGTCACTTTTGTATTTGTATTTGTATTTGTATTTATTTGACGCAGTTCAAATCTGATTTTAGCTATTTTTATTTTAAGATTGTGTGCCTCATTTTAATATAATTTAACTATTGTTTCTATTTTTATTTATTTATATTGATAACAAAAAATAGCACATAATTTTTTACCGCAACTATCTTAAAAGGAAAGCTATTGCATACATTAATTTCACACAATTAGAAAACAGGGTTCGGTGATTTAATTAAAGTGTTTTAAATCAGTAATTTAAATCATTTTAAAAAAATCATGATTTTTATAAAAAATTGAAAATTTGCCTGAAATTTGTTATTATTATTATTTTTGCACAAGTTTAATGTTTTACAACAATCAATCTATATGATTATTGCACTATATTTGAAATAACTGAAATAGAAGTATTATATTTATTTACGCATAATTTCTAACGTGTCACTTAAGCAACTAATATGCTAAATATTTGTTTATTCATTAATAAAACTGCTTTAACCATTATTACAAATCAGCGTTTCCCAAACGGTGGAACCCGAAGGGGTTTGCGTGGTGTAGATAGGGGGTTCGCGAAAATAATATTGCAATGGCGTAATATTTAATTGCTGAGGTAAAGCAATAAATGAAATAATAAATTTACATACGTAATTGGGATGGTGTGTAAGAATTTTTTTTTTCTTTTGAATAAATTGTTTTCCGATAATGCGTAAAAGTTGTGGACTGACATAGAAACAATACGTACAAAATTTGAAATGTACTTATTTCTACAGATACATAATATCGAAAATTTGAATCTCAAAGTGGTACCGAAAGTTATTCATCGATTTATTTTAAATCTTGAACGTATGCTTTTTCTTTCTTTTCCCGCGCGAAGAAAGACTCAAAAATATGAAATATACTAAAATGAAAAATTTTGCATTATTTTGGCTAATTTTTCATATACAGGCCTCAAAGTGGAAGATATTCATTCATTAATGTTAAAATTTTGTACTTACATTTATCACACTTTATTTCCAACTTTTGAGAATTTTGCATATTTCAACCAGAAAGTGGAACCGAGCGATATTCATTGATTGATTAAAAAATTCGGACATATTTTTCTCATACCGCTCCGAAACATTTTCGCACTATCGGGAAAAAAAATTTAACTATATTTTTTTGCGAATGCATATGTTTACTGCAATGTTAATAATTCAAAAAGAAAATATAATAGAAAGCACTCTTATGTAAATAATTTTCCTTCGAAAATCCAGCTAAAAATTATTTCTCAAATCAGTTATTGTTCAAATTCTAAATAACAAGAAAGAACTCAGATCAAGTATTTCATTAAGGTGCCTGATTCTTTGAACAAAATTGCTTCACTTTCTTTTTCTCAATGATTGGGTAAAGTTTGTTAATGTGGTGACTATCTCCAGGTGCCTAAAAATAATTTTAACGGACGTAGAAACATTTAAGGAAAATAAACAAAAAATATTACACAAACGTTCAGTAATGAATTTTTCTTTTCGTTGTAGATTCCTTTGTTCTTGTATAAATTAACAATAATTTTATTTCCATCTATTTAAGAAAGAAAGAAAAAAAGAATCGAACAAACATAAAAAGTAAGAACAACCTTGCATTTTAATATAATCCTGAAATTTTTTTTTGTAGTTAACTTATCTGTTTATTACAAATTATGTATTCATTCAATCAGCTAAGCCTTGTTTGTCATTGTATAAGTTATACTTCCGACATGAGCAATCACTTGCCTGAATTTCTTTTCAGTATTTTTAGGGCTTTGCTTGACATGATCGCTGATTTCTAACTTGTCCCGTTTTGCACTTTATTATTGCATTATAAATTTTTTGTTCCACTATTATAACATATCATAATGTAACCACTACTCTTGGTAAGTTTTAAAAGTTTTGGTCTAAGCAAGAAAATAAATAAAAAACAAGAAAGGCAAATTAAATATTTTTGTTTTTTGAAACGGTAAGAAAAAGTAATGCGTAGCAATTAAAGTATTTGTGTTGCTCCTTTTAAAACAAACTATGGTATCTAAGTGAGAATGACAGGTGATATTATTTTCACACAAGGAATCAAAGATTTCAAAGCAAAAGTCTGCTTGTGCATTTAGTTACAAGTTTACTACACAAATTAAAATAGTTGCCCTTGTTTTCTAGTTAAAACAAAATTTCAAATAAGACTGCAGCATAAGCATTTCATGCAAAACAAGCTAAGTTATGCCATGAAGTTATGTTCCCAAGCCTGAAGTAGCGGTTGTTCTTCTATAACTGATTGACTGATATTAGGAGCCCAAGTTTTCCAAAGGAGGCATTAAAACCTCATGTGTCACGCTGATTTAATTTCATTATTACTACTATTATCATTATTATAGTTTTTTTTTTAAAGTGAAGGTTGCCGCCCTTTGGCTTGCTGGTCCACCGCCCTTTTAGGGGTCCCAGTCCGTCCCTGGAGGAGCGACATGAAAATACTCTGAATTTCATAGAGGGTCATGAAAACAGCACAGAATCTTGGAGAGGGGGTCATGAAATTTATTAAGAAATTGAAAGCTATCTTCAGTTCCCCCCGCCGGCAGTAATAAGTGACTACTCCCTTCTTATGAAAAACTGCTCCAGGAATTCCACAGCATTTTTTTTTTTTGGGGGGGGGGGGAAGGTGCAGTTCTGTTCAACTTTCCATGTTTAAAGTAGGCTAAAAATGCCGCTGGAGCAAACACACTTACGGAACAGATTTTGTGTTAGTTTGGAAATGAATACAAGTTTTGCCTTTAAAATCTCTTCTGTCTCTTTAGAAGAATCTCTATTCTCTATAAAAATATCCTTTCTCTCCCCTCACCACAAACTAACAAAATGAACGAGCGGAACGACTTCCTCTCAATGGTGGCGCCAGAGATTTTCCGACGGGGGGACAACAGGTCTGTCATTTAGGTGACTGGAAGATCCCCCCCGCCCCCGACATTTAGACGTTTTTCGCTTTCCTTCATACTTTTGTTTTTGCTATGAGTACTTATAGTAAAACCCCGAAAATCCGAAATCCCGGGAAATCCGAACGAGTTTTTTTTAACAAATTTACATTTGAAAAACACACATAAAAAAAGAGAAATTTATTTATTTTTTCGCAACAAAACAATTAATAAAATAATTTTTATAAAAAAACAGAACCGACTTCAAATTATAAATTGCACTAAAAAGTGAAAAATAAATTCCTTCTTTAAACAACATCGATGTGACTTTTAAACATAGTTTTAGAAGTCGGTGCAAAATTAAGATAGATAAATCTTTTGTAATCATGAATCCAATTACAAATATATATATTTTCGCAGAATTAGCAACAGTTCCAATATGAAGTAGCAAATGGTACAATGGTAAGTAGACTCATAATTTTGCCCCGACTTCTAAAACTATGTTTAAAAGTCACATCGGTGCTGTTTAAAGAAGTAATTTATTTTTCACTTTTTAGCGCAATTTATAATTTGAAGTCGGTTCTGTTTTTTATAAAAATTATTTTATTTCATTATTTTTAGTGTAAATACATTTTTTATATAAATACTCTATTTTTAAAAAACTTCAAAGGGCAAAACTTCTTTAAATGAATGGCACTGAAAACTAATCATTTGTATGATAAATTCCTTTAAAGTCGCTTTTAGGAAACTAACTGACTGGATTTAATTTTTGCCTCAGAGAAGCCTTCAGTCAAACTGTTGCTGTAATTACTTTTAATATTTCATCTTAGTGGCAACGAACCCTTTTTAAACAATGACTTTTCTATTTATTGATAGTTTTCCCAACAAAGAAAAATCAAGCTTAGCCTTTCCAATTAAAATTAAAAATACTAATTTTTCACCCGTAAAGTTTTTTCTAAAAAACAAATATAGTCAAATTGATGTGCGATATTTGAGCTAGACGACCCTCTATCAATTGAAGAAAAAATCATCAAAATCGGTTCATTTAGTCAAATGTTAGGGATGGAAAAACTAAAAAATGACTATCTTTCTGCTCATAACGTTTTTTCTAGTTATTGAATATGGTCAAACAAAGGTACGGGACCTATGGGAAACCACCCTCGATCGATTAAAAAAAAATCATGAAAATCGGTTCATCCGGTGAGAAGTAATGAGTGGACAAAGAAAAAAACGACATACATACAGTACGAATGTATAACCTCCTTCCTTTGTGAAGTCGATTAAAAAAAATAACAAAATACTTCAATACAAACAGAAAAAACACAAAAATTTTAAATCAAAATGAAAATAGCTAAATTAAACTGTTGCCATTCAAAATAAGTAATCTTTGTTTTAAAGTTATCCTTAAGGCTGCTCTTCAGTCAGAAAAAATTTCGTGGTTAGGCTTAAGATGGCCTTCGAAGGGCATGAGGGGAGTGTGTCAACCTCAAGTGATTGACATTTCAACGACCAATGAAATGTACGATAGCTCTTGGAAGAAGGGTCTACTGTCCCCCATAATTGACCTGTCACTTCAGGCCGAGACATTCTGCAGTTAGTGTAGTCGCTAGAGGCATGCACGTGTTTTCTACTACTTATACAACGTTGCTCCTTTTAGTTGAAACGAAAAGAAAAGATATTGTTACCCTTCTTTCATTCTCCCGAATTGTTAGTAAATTGCGTATTTTATGCTTTAAAAATGAAAATGTAAACGATACTTTTAAAACAAAGGTTTGTCTTTCTGAGAACTTGCTTCTAGACCTAATTTAGTACAAATTGATCAATCAAAATTTGCGATAAATTGCTTGATATTCCAAAAAAAAATTATATTAAAAAAAAATTATTTAGCGAACACTTGCTGAATGCTGTTCTCAGTTATTGTTACATAAAGAGCGCTAATTCGTCTCTTGTATAAAGCTTAATTTAAGAGCAGAAATTTTTGCGTTAGTATGATTAAAATTAAATGAATAAATAAGAAAAGAGGTAACCTAAGCAACGAGTTTTGCTCGAAACAGGAGTAGCAAATGAAGATTTGTTAAGCTCCACTACTCTATTTTTTTTTTCTGAAACTAAATGTGAATGTTTGCGTTTCTTTCTTTATTTTATATAATTTATTTAGTTATTTTGCATTTTATTTTATTTATTTATATACACTTCTTCAATTATGTTTTGCTAATTATTGCATATTGAATACTTGATCAATATGATGAGACCATCACATTCATTTTATTTCTTTCCTTTATATTTCTGACATTTAAAATAAAATTCCCGAATCATTTTTCGAATAAAACATCCTGGTTTTCTTTTTCTCTGACAAAAGAACGTTTTCAATGGTTCTTTACTTTCTGTGTAGTTCCGCTTCATTGGCACTTCAATATGTAGTCAAGTAATATGTGTTTATATAAGCGTGCGCAGAGCTTTAGCAAGGGGGGGGGGGGACGCTACTGTGCTAAAGGGGTACCAAAATACACCCATAAGCACGGCCGGCCCGACGGTATTCGGCGCCCTTGGACTTTATAAAAATAGTCGCCCCTAGCCCTCTTTCATCATACAAACTAAAATAATATAAATTCAAATTGTGTATAATTTTATTGCGTTTTCAATTACTTTAAAAATTTTAATAATTACATACATGAAACAAATAATGTATTTTTTTATTTCTAATGGGCTGCTGTTGGCTTCTCGTAATTGAAGACCTAGTGTAGTTCACAGGGATTGGTACCATCTAATCATCTCTATCAAGCACCACAGTAGGTATAGTACCATCGCTACAAGTGAATTTTGACGCTAAGTTCTTTCACTTGAAAGATGGAGTATCTGATAGGAGTCACTATCAATGGGTCTGCTTACGTGAAGACAACTAGAATTTTGTTGAACTAATTTTATGAAACACGGATTATTGTTTTTTTTTTTTTTTTTTTTTGCTCTTACGCTGAGGCGCCCCCAAGATGATGGCGCCTTTGTACTTTGCACACTGATAAGGCCGGCCCTGCCCATAAGATTTGGGTCCCAGATGCATCTCCAGGGAAACTTATGACAAATTAAAAGCAAAGAAGCATATCTATTGAATACAAACGCGAAAGAGGTTGCCAATTTTGTAATTAGCTTTCATGTTTATTTGCTAATGGGGGTACAATGGTATCTCTAAGCCCCGCACGCACACCTATGAGTATCTACGTATGTATGTTGTAAAATATATATTGCTCAGCAAAATTAAATCACGAACTTGAAACTGGGGATGTGCATAACATACTTTCGCTGTTGCAAAAGTATGCGACAATTACAAGTTTACCAAAAAAAAAGAAGAAAAAGAAGGCAGGGAAGAAAGGAAAAAAAGAACTTAAAAAAAAGAAAGAAAATAAGCAAATGGTTGGCAATGACTGTTTTGAAACAGTGGCCTTTTTTCCGAGTGCATTTATTTATTACTTTTTTCCTTCATTATGTACGAAACATTAAATAGTTATTGAAATATTAGGGTTTAAACGACTTTTAAATTTTTTCCGTAATACACTGAATAAACGGAAGCGATAAATATTGTATTTGCCATTAAAAGCTATTCAGAGCAGTAAACGGAGCTGGAGCGGACTTGAAACTATAACATAAGATTCGGAGGGGAGCTATAGCATAGCAACTCAAAAAAAATAAATCAACATAAATAATAATAATAATAATAATAATAACTCTGCTCCAGTTCCCTGCGCAAAAGGTATTCAAAACTTTCAAAATGGCAGCCTGACTACTGGGGCGGCATATTCCTCGGAACCAGAAGTCCCAATTTCTTATCCTGGCAACAAACGTTGCTTTGATAAGCGAGCTGAGGTGGTTGCTGTGATAATTTCTATTTAATACTTATCGAGAAGTAAGTTGAGAGTTTTCCTGGTTTTCTCTTATGATTGAATGCACAAAAACACCATTAGAAGACCTCGCAGGGCGACAGCTTTTTACCAAGACCTGTTGAATCGAGATAAAGTTTGTATGGTTGCAGGTTGAGGTGAGGGCTGCCAATTTTACAACTGCAAATACGGAACAGACGGGGCACATCGACAAGGGGGGGAGGAGGGGCTTGAGACGCGCATTTGCATCATTTCTTCTGTGCCGATTCTTCATGTGCGAGCTTGCCTGTATTTATTATCCAGTAAATAAAAACGGAGGAGCGCGGAAGATCGCACTTCAAACTGAAGCAGCATAGAACAAAAATGAATATAGCCAATAAAGATTCAATATGCGATGCGACTCAAAATGACAACGGTTTTCCCGAAGGATATAATTTACGCAAAAGGAGATAAGTACAGCTGGTTAAAATAATAAGGAGTAAATAAAGGAAGTCCATCTACAGAGCATTTAAAAACAGTTTCCGGAGTATATACTTCAAAAAATGTTTCAATATACCTTTTGAAACTTGAAGACGGAAGTACATGATTAACAGGGAATAATCTGAAAATAATGTACATGCACAAAAAAATGACAAGAAGATTTAGTGACAAATTCAGTTATTCAAATGCAAAACCTGTAATGTATGGAATTATCTTCTGAAATGAATTCTACATAGTTCTTTTCCTTGTCATGTTTGTTTGTTTTGTGTTTTCTGGGATGTGCGAAATAAAAAGATTCGTTTAAATTTCATTACAAAATACAAATTTGCAGGAATGTAACATACAGTTAAAAAATGAGACAATAACTTTTAAATTCTGAAATTTTTCATGCATCACGAACGGATTTCTCTCATTTTCGTAAAAAAAAATATTAACAACAACAAAAATAATAATAATGAAAAAATAAATGTCATATGGTGACTCAAAGTCTAAAATCAATGTTCAATTTAATGCATATTGGAATCCCGTCATATTAACCTTCAAATTTCAAGAAAAAATTTACCATTTGAAAGAAAAGGCATCCATATTGTAGTGATTAGTAATCTGACAGAGAAAATGAACAATTCGGGTTCACATGCCTATCAGAAAATGTAATTATTATTATTATTTTGGAGAGTTTTTTTCTCCGGTGAAAAGAGCAAAAAATGACAGATGAAATCAAAACAATTTTAAAATTAATTAATTCCCATGCTAACTAGGGAATTTTTAAGCTCAAACCCAGTTATTGGAAATGGTTGATATTTTTTTTTTTCAGGGGAAAAATTTCAAATCGCGAATATAATATTGCAATAGCTGGATTTTTAATTGCTAACGCAAAACAAAAAACAAAATTAAAAATGTTCATACATATTAGAACGGAGATTAAAAATGATTTTTTTTTTTTTGTATAAAATTGTTTTCCCGATAATAAGGAAAAGTTGTGGGGCATAGGAACTATACGCATAAAATTTGAAATGCACTTATTTCTGCATTGCGTAAATTTGAAAATTTGGATCGTGAAGTGGTTTATTGATCAAAAGGTATTAATTGATCTATATTAATTTTAGAGGTATGTTTCTACTACCATTTCTCACTTTTTCCACGCTAGTGCGAAGGAAGATATTTTAATTTCAAATTTTGTACTCACATTTTAATAATACTTTATTCCAACTTTCCTGCTCTATCTCAATGGAAATTTGAAAACATGCAAATTTCCCAATATTTCTGTAAATTTCCATAACTGTTGCGAATTTTGTATATTTCAACGTGGGAATGGCACCCTAAGATATTTATTGATTGATTCTAAATTTTTTTTACTTATATTTCTGGTCATTCCACAGTATCTTTTTCAAAGTATCGAGGAAATAATTACTAAAAACAGAGCTTTTGCAAATTCGTATGTTTACTACTACTATTAATTATACAAAAAGAACAAATAATAAAAATAAGTAATTAATTTTTTAAATGCTTGTATTACTAATATTATTATTATTATTGTAGCTATTATGTTAGTTTTTATTTCCATTTAGTTGTTTTAAGAATTGTTTCATTACTTGTTATGAACTGTTGTGAAGCTTGAAAAATGAATGTGCAAGCAAATTTTATTGTTTTCCTACCCGTTTACTAAGGACTACCAAAGGGATTCGCCAATTTCTTTCCGAGTTTTAGAAGGGCTTCCCTAGGAAAAAATAGTTTTGAACCCCTGACTTAAATCATATGCAGAAATTTTGCATAAGAGACATAGTTCTTTTTTCTTTAATGACGCGAGTTCGCATGCATAAATTTAATTTAGAGAAAATATTAGTCCTCATTTGAGCTGCGAAACTAAAGAATAAAACGTCAACATAATCAAAAATTGCGGACACGTGTTTCAGAGTTACAAGGAGCCCGTGTTGCAATGCAAAGAAGTAAGCTTATGGATGAGAAACAACCAAGCCGTTTTTATTCTTTAGCTAATAAGATATTATTTCGTAGTGCCACACAGCAAACATTGCATAACCAGGAATGGGCAGCCTTTGGAAAGCTGCGGGCTAAACTGAAAAGGTTTAAAAAGTCGCGTGCCGTAGAGATAAGCAGGTGTCAAGTTACCGAGATTCTGTAACTTCAATCGCTGATATTGGTCTGTATTGTTATTTACTTGCCATTCAAGTTATATGAGTGAATTCCAGTGTACGAAATTATTTTCGTTTATTATTTATCTATTATTATTTTGAAAAGTTAATACATTAGAAATAAATAAATATATAAACATTAAATCAAAATACCTCATGAGAAAAAAATCCATAATTTTTGTTTGCTTTTCCCTCTGAAGAGAAAACATAAATTCCCCAACACTATTAGGCTTGCTAATTTGCAATTAACTTTTTTCTCGTGTTCGTAGAAAGGTACAAGGGGAATAAGGAAATTTTCTAGGAACACTTTCAAGAAAAGAATTCATTTATTGATGAAAAAACACCGCTGTAAAATTCCCAGAATTGTGCACCGTGGAAAAATACCGGAGGAAAAAGTTAATAAGAATACAAAATGGAGGTCGACTTACAGGGGTTTCTGAAAATTGTGTGTCAAGTTAGAGAGTTTTTCGCCCCTTGAAATTAGCATTGGGCCAACCATTAGGGGAGGGATATGACGACTTACCAAGGGTTAGTCGACTTATCTGCGCGTCGAGCTACCGAGGTTCCACTGTATTTAGTTTAGTCATGTGAACTGTGAAGAAAATAACTTTTGCGATTCAGGAAAAGAAACATGTAGTTTGTTTTCTAAACAATGTCCCATGCTTTTCGCCATTCCCCGAGGAAGTCTACTGTACAGTGGAACCGCGCTATTCGCACACAATTCATTACAGGAGGCAGCTCGAATGGCAAGTTGTACGAATAGCGAATTATTTTTTCACATAAAATACAGTGTAAATTGGATTAATCCGGTCCAGACACACAGATGGTTGCTTATTTAAACCTATGAAAAACAAATGTACAGTACTGTACATGAAATTATAGATAAATTAAAATTTAACTGCACTTTGCTTGTACTGAGGTGAGCTGATGGCATATGTGGAATGTTGAGATGAGGGAATGAAAGGGCTGGAAGAGGAAGAGGAGGCCCCTTCTATAAAAACATCAGGTAATATCCCTTCATGTGTTTTCTCCCTTCCTGTTGTCCTTTCTTTTTGCACTAGAAGAATCTTGGGCTTCTTTCCCTAAAAACCTGTCCAATGTTGTCTGGCTTTGACGATTGTTCAGAATTTTTCTAAAATGGCCAATAACATTGTCGTTGAACAAAGCATCCCAACATTGCTGTTGACCACAGCAGTGTTGGGATGCTGTTTTCCCATCACTCTCTGCGTTTTCTTGCAGGAATAACACAGCTCTTTAATTTCTGAAAAGTAAATGCTTTTCTTACTACTTTCCTCCTCTGAAGAAGAAAGTTCTTCAACCACTTCCTCTAGATGCCCCTTAGAAAGCTAAAATTGTCAGTAAAATCTCAAAAAGTATTAAAATTTAAAAAAAAATCCAAAACGCGAAACAAATTACTTCTAGACGAGTTCAAAATGAGCATAATTTCTCGATTTTTTTCTTAAAAAAAGCCAAACTGGCGACCCAGCTGACCCCTGGTGCCGTACGAATTGAGGGACAAGTACGAATGGCGGATTTCCACTGTATATGTTCTACGTCATAACATCTTTCCGATAAAGTTTATTTTAAGTTAATCGGTTGGTTATCTCAGGATTTGTATACGAGTGAAATTTTCCCGTAGGCGCTGTCGGTTTTTTTCTTTTTTTTCTGAACTATGAAATTCGGAGTGGATAAAAAAATATTTCACGCCGAGAGCTCCTTCCAATACGATTGTTCAAAGGAATTTGGATCTTCTGCCCAGAATTTGCATACTTTGCTTCGGGAAAAAATCCCGAAGTCCCTAATGTTCAGAATTTTTGAACTGTTCAAAATTGAACGAATAATTGTTCAAATCAAAAAGTAAAATATGAAATGAGATGTCCTCGCCAAGATCTTTCGAATGCAGGGAAAAAAATCTTTCGAATCGGACAATTCCTTCAAAATTAATTGGGGGGGGGGGGAGACATGCGCACCAAGAACCCCCCGCACCTGCCATTGTCTGGCGCATCGGATTTTTAGATGCCCCCGAGGGCTTGCCCTCGGGAACAAATGGGGCCCTACAGGGGGGGGGGAGACAGACCGACAGACACAATTACCCCATCTCAAACCCCTACTTTCAATTTTTTTTTAATTTTTCAATGTGTATTTATTTACTTCACTTGTTTATGACTTTTTCCTATTTTTAACGATATTCTTGTGATCTGATACATTAGCCTTCTTTCGTTGTTTTTTTTTTTTTTTACTTTTACGGAAAAGTAGGATAAGAAGTAAAAGATATCGAAAGATGAAAAAATCTTATGAAAGGAAAGGCTAATAAATATTATGAATGGCATAAAAAAATCATTAAAAAAACGGAAATAAAAGAAAGAAAGGAGGTTGTTAGTATCCCCCCCCCCCCCCTCAGCTGTTGACCGTTATATGTAATTTTGTTTTTCAAAATTCCAGCTCCATCGGAAGATGTTGGTTTATTTAATCAATATTTAATTTTTTTTTTTCGGTTTCTAAAACACAAATTATTGAAACATTGCATTCAGAAAGAGGCCAATATAAAATTTTGAAATTACATTCATTTTCTGAAAAATCCCTTTTTAATTTACGAAAACATTTAAAGTTTATCATTCCTTTATCCCTTCAATAAAAAACAAAAAAACTCTATCTCGCTCAATTTAGTTATATCTGTGGCATACACAGTTGTCTTTAAGAGGGCAGGGGGGGGGGGGAAGTGAAGGCAACGCTTTTCTCTTCAGAAAGTTTTTGAAGAAAAGAAGAATGGATTGTGTAGAAGATAATTAAATCAATAACCTACAAATGAATAATTACTTACATTAAATAATTTCTCATTTGATTTACTAATTAAACAGCAGTAATGTTTTCAAGCTTACATTTTTAAAAAAATGTTTTTTTTCCCCAATTATACAAACATTTAATTTGTGAAAAATATTTTTATAGTACCGTGGGAACAGGAATTTGCCCATATAAAGGATTACATATAAGTCATAGCTTCTCCAAATTTCTTCCAAAAAGCTCTCAAATTTCTTCCCTTTCGAAAAAAACATGTGGTCTGTCTTCTGTGTCTGGCCGGTTTGAGGGTCTGAAGCATTGAGAAGGTATAGCTAAGGTCTGAAGAGGCTGACTACACTTTCCCCATTGTCCGAATCCGAAGCAGCAATGCTTCCCGCAGTGAGAGTCATTAAGCTAATCGACCTCGTAAATCATGCCCCCTTGCATGGGAAGCGGTGGGAGGCGTGGCTTATAGGAATTTCGAGCTTTTTTTGGAAATATTTTCAAACTTTGGACGGATTTTTTTGTCTTTAAAAATGTCTGCATTATTTCAAACAAAAGTTCAAAAGAAAGCTGGAAATGTTTTGCTGGTCTTGTTGTTTTTAAAATTTCGGTAACATGCTTTGAAAATATTTTATAGAGCGAAACGTCTAACAGTACCACGTTTTTTCCAAAATTCATTTTTTAACGATTTTTTAAAAATACGGTAAGTGATATTTTAAAAAAGTAAAAACTAAAAGACCGAGATATAGGCTTGAAAAATACTCAAAAAAATTCCGGACTCGAAAACTTCAAAGGAACTTTCTAAAACTTAGTCCAACTTTTCCCGTAGGTTAACATTGGTTTCGAAGATTTGAAACTCTGACTGAAGAGCAGCCTTAATCTTCGAGTGCAAAAATACTTCAATACAAACAGAAAAACACAAAATTATTAAATCAAAATGAAAATAGCTTTACCCTTCCACACGTTGCAGTGGCTCATTCTCTTTAATAAAACCATTAAAAAACGAAATAATAAAATCAAAATTAAAATAAATTAAAAGTCATATATAAAACACGCACGTATTCGAATGCAATGTTCTGGCAAAATTTCAACGCAATCCGTGAAGTACTTTCGGAGATTTGAGGTGATGAACCAACGAAGACTTAAATTTTTATTTATATTGATTAAGCTAACACTATTCACTCGGAGTTGAGGAAACTGCTAATTATTATTTTTTGGTCAAGGTAAGCCTTAAGAAATCGAACTAAAAAGCCTATAAATGGCGTTTTTTTGGAAATAATCCTTTTTTTTCCGGAAAAAGAAGGAGAAAATAAAATGTAATGAACATGTTGAAGATCGGAAATGTGCAGTTTTCAAAAAAGTTATTTCGCGATTTTCTGAAAAGGGTTCGTTTTTGCGATTAGAGTTTTTATTAATTGTTGCTTTAATTCTAAATGAATATCATTGACTTTTTTATTTTTTCTCCGAGTTTCATTATATTTATTTTTGTAAAATGAGCTCTAGTTTTCGGGCGATACTGAACGTTAGCGAAATTGAAATTCGGCGTTTCTCGCATTTTCCCGATAGGCTGATTTTTTACTGCAATTAAAAGTGTTTCGTAAGTGACTAGAGAATATAAAATCCTATCAGAATTTGACGGACTTCTTTTCTTTTATTGCTTAATCAAAGAGGTTAGAATAATATCTGGAGAAGTCTAGATTTTTCGATATTTTGCCTCGCATGTAAGCACACTCCAACTTCGTTTTTTGTGCTAAATTTCGCGACTTATAGGCGATTATATGCGATAATAAAAAGTGCTGTCCAGGAGCAAAATGCTAATAAAAACTCCCAGAGCAAATTATATGTGCTCTGAGGCTGCTGACAAAATTTTTTGAATGAGTACCCATAATCCGGAAAATTCCGAAATCCGAAAAGATCGCGGCCCCGAGCGTTCCGAATTTGAGGCCCCATACTGTATATATATATAGCATGTAAAAAAGTCCAATCAAAATGCGCAACATTCGAAAAGAAAGCAACAGATGGTTGCAGCAAGAAGCAGAAATTTATGTAACTTCTGTGCAAAAGTTAATATTAAAAAATGTTCATTTGTGTACATTAATTCTTTAGCTCAGTTTTGATGCATACTGAATCACATGCAAGTTTTACCCAATTGCTTTTACTCTGGCATTTATACCATCTAATATTTTTCATTTCACAAAATTTTCTTTTCAGCCAATTTGAGTAGTCTATGATAGAGCATCGATGTTGGCTCTAGCAGGAGGTCCCACTTTACTTCATGTCATTACTTCCCAAAATATAGTTTTAAGGTGCATAATACATAGAGCAATACCACTTATCTTCACATTTTAGTAATAATAAAACAGGAACTATGCATCCGCGGCAAAAACTGACCTCCCCCCTTCCCTCAAGCGGAAAACGCATTACATACGTATACATTGGCATTGCACCATTTTTGTACTTGCAAATAAACAGACTACATTCTGCAATCATAAATAGAAACAATAATATAGCTTGTTTTAAAAAAGGGAATTAGATAGGACTCCTCGAACGATATAATTCTACCAATTGAAGGCGAGCTGATTGAACTTGAAAGATAAATGTTGCTTTATAGGTTCGGGTCCGCCCGACAAGAGCCGACTACTGCGGTCTGGACTAAGCCCAGTCATTTTCAGGCTTCTATTGTTGGAAAGATGAATCTCAATTCTACAATATTATTTGCAAAAATGCAAGTTAACGCTGTAAGTAAATTAATTTCAAAATTGTTTTTAACAGCCTCCCCCTCCCCTTTTCCCGCATTTTTCCAGAAAAAAAAAAAAAGAAATGAGTGAGGAAATAATTACAATAAGAACCTCAACCTTGATCGTTAGATCCACTCACATTGATATTTTTTCGGCAAAATTATTCTGCATTCTGCGCATACGAACAGCATGAGATATTGGAAACATATTTGCGTAAAATATTAAACACCAACCTGCTGTTATCATCCGATGATAATAGGTTGCTCTGCAATGAAGCAATGCTGCGCAATTGCCCCCTCCCGGAAGGCAAGTATTGCTAAAGATTACATGAGTAACGGACAACAACTAAAATTTTACTACATTGGGTGAAATTTTCAGAGAGGGAGTAAAATGGGTGGTCTCCAAAACGACGCAAAACATTTTTACTTTTTCGTGAAATTTTTTTCCGATTTCATCCTCGAAAGAAATGTTTATCATGCACGTCAAATGTTAATACAAAGAGATTCCACGACGAACTATTAAAATTTCCCCGACGGGGGGGCAGGGTCTCCCCGACAGGGGGCATCTGCCCCCCCCCCTGCCCCCTAGCTTACGCCGCCCCTGGTTTCTTTTCTTCTCCCTATTGGAAAAAAAATCCCGGTATAAAAAAATTATACCGGTTTTTGGAACAACCGGTTCTGGTTTGATAGCGGATCCAGTATTATACCAGATCCAGTTCTTTTCCGGATCCAGTATTATACCGGATCCACTACCACTCCGGAACCGGTTGTTCCAAAAACCGGTGTCAGTTTCCATTATACCGGAACCGGTACTTCATAATCTGGTATAAACTGGTTGCGCGTTCGATAAACGCTCAAGACCCACGATGCACACTTGGGAATACATGCATGTAAAATCGGTGAAAACCCCACTACCTCGCCCTGTGTGCAAGCAATCCTAAGGCCCCGGCTAACAGGTAGGGTCTCTGGTGGAGAAAAGTGTATTTTACACTTACAAAAGAAATTTCCGGCATGATACCAGATAAATTAGTACATTATGGAACACTGATCTACTGTGATACTGGTTCCAATATCCAATATGAAGCTGAAATCAGTATCAAAGTATCAGATATAATTCCACCAAAACCAGCAAGAAACCACAATATAGATTACAAAATTGTATTATTTAGGTACATTTAAAGAACACAGGATTTTCGACGGACTAGAGCCAGATTATATGCAATAAAAAAGGATTAATAAGAAAGAAATTTCTGGCTTGATACCAGATTAGTTAGTACAATATTGGTTCCATTATGGAACACTATAGTCTAGGGAGATACTGGTTCTAATACGAATCTGAAATCAATACCAAACAGTTATTATACTTGAACCAGCATGTTACCACAGAAAGCATAGGGGCTTTCGCCTCCTGCTCGCAGCCACTTTAAACATGGAGACTTAATAGAAAGATAAAAACAGAGATACTTACTTCCCCGATCTGAAAGCAAGAATATTCATAAATAGTCCTAAGGCTGGTCATACAAATAGAGGTGTACCACAGAGGTTTACCTCTATTGTCCGCTTCGAGAGATAAACCTCGGCGTGTGTGCCCCTTCGTGTGATGAAACTCCAGAGGCAAACGGACCTCTAGAGTCGGAATCGAACCTCGCGGAATTGAAAAATTATATTTTCTACCGCAGAGGTGACCAGACCTCCGCGTGGGTAAGGTCTACCTCTGGTCACTTGTAGGCTGGCCATACACGTAGAGGTGTATCACAGAGGTAACTACTGTTAAGAACAGTGGCGCACCCGATGGAGGTTTGAGGGTTCACCCCTCCAAACCTGACTTTTGAGAAATAAATAATATTTTTATCTTTAAATCTCGGAAAATATTCTACAAAAACGATAATTCTATTGCATGCTTCCACAGACTTATAAATGGATTTTTTTTTTTTTTTTTTTTTTTTTTTTTTTTTTTTTTTTTTTTTTTTTTTTTTTTTTTTTTTTTTTTTTTTTTTTTTTTTTTTTTTTTTTTTTTTTTTTTTTTTTTTTTTTTTTTTTTTTTTTTTTTTTTTTTTTTTTTTTTTTTTTTTTTTTTTTTTTTTTTTTTTTTTTTTTTTTTTTTTTTTTTTTTTTTTTTTTTTTTTTTTTTTTTTTTTTTTTTTTTTTTTTTTTTTTTTTTTTTTTTTTTTTTTTTTTTTTTTTTTTTTTTTTTTTTTTTTTTTTTTTTTTTTTTTTTTTTTTTTTTTTTTTTTTTTTTTTTTTTTTTTTTTTTTTTTTTTTTTTTTTTTTTTTTTTTTTTTTTTTTTTTTTTTTTTTTTTTTTTTTTTTTTTTTTTTTTTTTTTTTTTTTTTTTTTTTTTTTTTTTTTTTTTTTTTTTTTTTTTTTTTTTTTTTTTTTAAAAATACGGTAAGTGATATTTTAAAAAAGTAAAAACTAAAAGACCGAGATATAGGCTTGAAAAATACTCAAAAAAATTCCGGACTCGAAAACTTCAAAGGAACTTTCTAAAACTTAGTCCAACTTTTCCCGTAGGTTAACATTGGTTTCGAAGATTTGAAACTCTGACTGAAGAGCAGCCTTAATCTTCGAGTGCAAAAATACTTCAATACAAACAGAAAAACACAAAATTATTAAATCAAAATGAAAATAGCTTTACCCTTCCACACGTTGCAGTGGCTCATTCTCTTTAATAAAACCATTAAAAAACGAAATAATAAAATCAAAATTAAAATAAATTAAAAGTCATATATAAAACACGCACGTATTCGAATGCAATGTTCTGGCAAAATTTCAACGCAATCCGTGAAGTACTTTCGGAGATTTGAGGTGATGAACCAACGAAGACTTAAATTTTTATTTATATTGATTAAGCTAACACTATTCACTCGGAGTTGAGGAAACTGCTAATTATTATTTTTTGGTCAAGGTAAGCCTTAAGAAATCGAACTAAAAAGCCTATAAATGGCGTTTTTTTTGGAAATAATCCTTTTTTTTTCCGGAAAAAGAAGGAGAAAATAAAATGTAATGAACATGTTGAAGATCGGAAATGTGCAGTTTTCAAAAAAGTTATTTCGCGATTTTCTGAAAAGGGTTCGTTTTTGCGATTAGAGTTTTTATTAATTGTTGCTTTAATTCTAAATGAATATCATTGACTTTTTTATTTTTTCTCCGAGTTTCATTATATTTATTTTTGTAAAATGAGCTCTAGTTTTCGGGCGATACTGAACGTTAGCGAAATTGAAATTCGGCGTTTCTCGCATTTTCCCGATAGGCTGATTTTTTACTGCAATTAAAAGTGTTTCGTAAGTGACTAGAGAATATAAAATCCTATCAGAATTTGACGGACTTCTTTTCTTTTATTGCTTAATCAAAGAGGTTAGAATAATATCTGGAGAAGTCTAGATTTTTCGATATTTTGCCTCGCATGTAAGCACACTCCAACTTCGTTTTTTGTGCTAAATTTCGCGACTTATAGGCGATTATATGCGATAATAAAAAGTGCTGTCCAGGAGCAAAATGCTAATAAAAACTCCCAGAGCAAATTATATGTGCTCTGAGGCTGCTGACAAAATTTTTTGAATGAGTACCCATAATCCGGAAAATTCCGAAATCCGAAAAGATCGCGGCCCCGAGCGTTCCGAATTTGAGGCCCCATACTGTATATATATATAGCATGTAAAAAAGTCCAATCAAAATGCGCAACATTCGAAAAGAAAGCAACAGATGGTTGCAGCAAGAAGCAGAAATTTATGTAACTTCTGTGCAAAAGTTAATATTAAAAAATGTTCATTTGTGTACATTAATTCTTTAGCTCAGTTTTGATGCATACTGAATCACATGCAAGTTTTACCCAATTGCTTTTACTCTGGCATTTATACCATCTAATATTTTTCATTTCACAAAATTTTCTTTTCAGCCAATTTGAGTAGTCTATGATAGAGCATCGATGTTGGCTCTAGCAGGAGGTCCCACTTTACTTCATGTCATTACTTCCCAAAATATAGTTTTAAGGTGCATAATACATAGAGCAATACCACTTATCTTCACATTTTAGTAATAATAAAACAGGAACTATGCATCCGCGGCAAAAACTGACCTCCCCCCTTCCCTCAAGCGGAAAACGCATTACATACGTATACATTGGCATTGCACCATTTTTGTACTTGCAAATAAACAGACTACATTCTGCAATCATAAATAGAAACAATAATATAGCTTGTTTTAAAAAAGGGAATTAGATAGGACTCCTCGAACGATATAATTCTACCAATTGAAGGCGAGCTGATTGAACTTGAAAGATAAATGTTGCTTTATAGGTTCGGGTCCGCCCGACAAGAGCCGACTACTGCGGTCTGGACTAAGCCCAGTCATTTTCAGGCTTCTATTGTTGGAAAGATGAATCTCAATTCTACAATATTATTTGCAAAAATGCAAGTTAACGCTGTAAGTAAATTAATTTCAAAATTGTTTTTAACAGCCTCCCCCTCCCCTTTTCCCGCATTTTTCCAGAAAAAAAAAAAAAGAAATGAGTGAGGAAATAATTACAATAAGAACCTCAACCTTGATCGTTAGATCCACTCACATTGATATTTTTTCGGCAAAATTATTCTGCATTCTGCGCATACGAACAGCATGAGATATTGGAAACATATTTGCGTAAAATATTAAACACCAACCTGCTGTTATCATCCGATGATAATAGGTTGCTCTGCAATGAAGCAATGCTGCGCAATTGCCCCCTCCCGGAAGGCAAGTATTGCTAAAGATTACATGAGTAACGGACAACAACTAAAATTTTACTACATTGGGTGAAATTTTCAGAGAGGGAGTAAAATGGGTGGTCTCCAAAACGACGCAAAACAGTTTTACTTTTTCGTGAAATTTTTTTCCGATTTCATCCTCGAAAGAAATGTTTATCATGCACGTCAAATGTTAATACAAAGAGATTCCACGACGAACTATTAAAATTTCCCCGACGGGGGGGCAGGGTCTCCCCGACAGGGGGCATCTGCCCCCCCCCCCTGCCCCCTAGCTTACGCCGCCCCTGGTTTCTTTTCTTCTCCCTATTGGAAAAAAAATCCCGGTATAAAAAAATTATACCGGTTTTTGGAACAACCGGTTCTGGTTTGATAGCGGATCCAGTATTATACCAGATCCAGTTCTTTTCCGGATCCAGTATTATACCGGATCCACTACCACTCCGGAACCGGTTGTTCCAAAAACCGGTGTCAGTTTCCATTATACCGGAACCGGTACTTCATAATCTGGTATAAACTGGTTGCGCGTTCGATAAACGCTCAAGACCCACGATGCACACTTGGGAATACATGCATGTAAAATCGGTGAAAACCCCACTACCTCGCCCTGTGTGCAAGCAATCCTAAGGCCCCGGCTAACAGGTAGGGTCTCTGGTGGAGAAAAGTGTATTTTACACTTACAAAAGAAATTTCCGGCATGATACCAGATAAATTAGTACATTATGGAACACTGATCTACTGTGATACTGGTTCCAATATCCAATATGAAGCTGAAATCAGTATCAAAGTATCAGATATAATTCCACCAAAACCAGCAAGAAACCACAATATAGATTACAAAATTGTATTATTTAGGTACATTTAAAGAACACAGGATTTTCGACGGACTAGAGCCAGATTATATGCAATAAAAAAGGATTAATAAGAAAGAAATTTCTGGCTTGATACCAGATTAGTTAGTACAATATTGGTTCCATTATGGAACACTATAGTCTAGGGAGATACTGGTTCTAATACGAATCTGAAATCAATACCAAACAGTTATTATACTTGAACCAGCATGTTACCACAGAAAGCATAGGGGCTTTCGCCTCCTGCTCGCAGCCACTTTAAACATGGAGACTTAATAGAAAGATAAAAACAGAGATACTTACTTCCCCGATCTGAAAGCAAGAATATTCATAAATAGTCCTAAGGCTGGTCATACAAATAGAGGTGTACCACAGAGGTTTACCTCTATTGTCCGCTTCGAGAGATAAACCTCGGCGTGTGTGCCCCTTCGTGTGATGAAACTCCAGAGGCAAACGGACCTCTAGAGTCGGAATCGAACCTCGCGGAATTGAAAAATTATATTTTCTACCGCAGAGGTGACCAGACCTCCGCGTGGGTAAGGTCTACCTCTGGTCACTTGTAGGCTGGCCATACACGTAGAGGTGTATCACAGAGGTAACTACTGTTAAGAACAGTGGCGCACCCGATGGAGGTTTGAGGGTTCACCCCTCCAAACCTGACTTTTGAGAAATAAATAATATTTTTATCTTTAAATCTCGGAAAATATTCTACAAAAACGATAATTCTATTGCATGCTTCCACAGACTTATAAATGGATTATTTTCTCTCTTCCCTACTCCCATTAAATTTCTTATCATAAATTATCTAAATATATAACATAATGCATTCATAAAACATGAAAAGATTCATTTTGGGGTGTGAAAGTTGGGTGGAATGGAGGGTTGTGGAAATGAAAATCGGCACAGATTGAGCACAATACAAAAATCCTTTATAAACCTAGTTCCACAAACTTATTTTTTAACTTTGTTCATGCTTATTGGCATGATTGTTCGAAGTTTTGGGCGTTTTTCTAATATAATGTAAATGCGTTAGGCTCCTTTTAGAGAGTCCCCTCCCCACTTGGCACTCGCCTCATGTCAGATAACACGACAGATTGTGTAGAGTTGCTTGATTTAAAAAAGAAAAAAAAAACATATAGATGAAACCCTCCCCCCCCAAAAAAAAAAAAATATTATTTCTAGGTGCGCCTATGGTTAAGAATAAAAGGAAATGCCGTAAAACATGCGACTGGTTATTAAAAAGAAATCTGTACAGTCATGTCAATTTGTTGACATGTTGATTACATTAAAAACAAAACCGCTAAGCACAAAGAAACTTAAGTGAAATTAAACAAAACCACTTAAACAGAAATAAACTGAATGCAAATAAACACATTTGCGCAAATTAAAACAGAGAAAAAAACACACCCTATTTCTGCGCTTGTCTGAGTACAACTGACCGGAGGTAGACCTCACACACGTGTCGAACCACACACACGCGGAGGTCTGGTCACCTCTGAGGTAGAAAATATAATTTTTCAATTCTGCGAGGTTTGACTCCAGAGGTCTGTTTGCCTCTGGAGTTTCATCACACGAAGGGTCACACACGCCGAGGTTTATCTCTCGAAGCGGACAATAGAGGTAAACCTCTGCGGTACACCTCTATGTGTATGACCAGCCGTACTCAGACAAGAGCAGAAATAGGGTGTCCTTTTTGATTTAATTTGCGCAAATGTTTTTATTTGCATTCAGTTTATTTCTAAGCAGTTTTGTTTAATTTCACTTAAGTTTCTTTGTGCTTAGCGATTTCGTTTTTAATGTATTCAACATGTCAACAAATTGACATGACTGTACAGATTTCTTTTTAACAACCACAGTCGCATGTTTTACGGCATTTCCTTTTATTTTTAACCACAGGCGCACCTAGAATTTTTTTTTTTTTTTTTTTTTGGGGGGGGGGGGGTTCATCTATATAGTATTTTTTTTCTTTTTTAAATCAAGCAACTCTACATGATCTATTGTGTTATCTGACATGAGGCGAGTGCCAAGTGGGGGGGGGAGGATTATTTTAAGGGTGCCAAATCGACTAAATGTGCGTCTTTACTTACATATTACATTTTTTAACATTACATTTTTACATTCATTAATACATTTTTTGTATATATAAGGGGGGAGGGGGCGCTAAATCCTGGTCTTGCCCCAGTTAGAAAATAACCTAGTTACGTCCATGACCAACCAGTAATTTCAAATGCTGCTTCATGTGTATACAGTAGCTCTTTTTTTAAAACATGATTGATACTTGGTAACTCGGTACTCGAATGAGCAGTCCATGGCCAAAGGCCAAGTACTCAATACCTGGTCTAAGTGTGCGGAACTGCTTAAAAGGACAAGACAAGGGTAGAATTTCAAATATACAATTGTCATGAAATTACACGAAGGCAAATTGGAAAAATTTGCCTTAGTTATGTATGCATCAAAAGAAACTTTTAAAGATATAAAAACTTTCTTTTGGATAAGTCGATTGATCATTTTTGATATTTAAAAAAAAAAATCTATTCAATGTTATTCATTCTCACATTTGGGACATTTATGTTTTTAAAATGCATATTTACCAGTTATTTGCTGCACTAATTTTGTGAAAAAAATCATTTGAAGATAATGATCACTTTAAAAAAACAGAGAGAATATTTAAACCGATTAAATAAAAATTCGACTTCGCTGCTTGTTTCTACAAAACTTTAAGCGCAATTTTGCAACTTTCTTGGTATTTTTTTCTTCATTTTTGATGCAAATTTTGAATATTTTTAAGGGATTTTTCAATTTATGAATTTGGGGCATGCTTATAAGTATAAATGCAAATACGATGACATAAAGGCTATTTTGACAATTTTAATAATTTGAAGCTCAATTAAACAAAAATCGATATTTTTATACACATATATTAATATAGAACTCAATAAATGCGTTTTCACAAGTTGTTGGAAACCATGTGAAAGAAAGCATTCATTTTATACTCAATCAGTATATTAAATACATGCAGCTCTTCGTTGCGTAAATTAAAAATTAAAAAATTTGAACCCTTAATGTGACAATAATCACAAAAATCAATTTAAAAATTATCAAATTAAGATTAATAAATAATAATACGTATCCCGTAATAACCCCACATGCTGAAAATTTTAACCAAAACAAACCGCGGAAATCACTGTTGCCAACACTATTTTTTAAAACATCCGACCCAAAAGGCTTACAATTTGCGCAACAATGTTTGAAAACGATGAAAATTACTTAAAAAGTTTAAAATTCATATGAACTTAGCGATAAAGAGTCTTAATTAGAAGAATATATACTATCCTAAATTGTGAGCAGTAAAATACTTCATGTACAGTTTTTTATAGCAGCTTCAGCTCTTAACTGTGATTGGTTAATAGCTTTGTTTGTTTACCTTCTTACAAGTTATATGTCTATTAATTTACAAGTCTCTTAGTTTATGGGGCATAAAATTGAGTGGTGTTTTTGGCTTTGTGAACTTAAAATTAAAACCCATAGTGGGAATCTTCTTTATTTTAACACAATATCCTTAAAGAAAGTATATGATTTAGGTTTGAATACAGAGAGTTACAGGCTAGGGGGGAGACAATATGTAGTATCAAGTGGTTTATCAATCAAATCAAGTGGGTTATCAATCAAAAGTTTTATAAGCCCTTTGTAAAACTTTTTGTAATCGAGTTCTCATTAAAAAAATTACGTTTTTTAATTGTCACTTAAAACTAATTTATCTACTTTACATTACAGAAAAATAAGCAAACATCACCTTAATGAGCTAATTACATATTTTTTTTACTCCTTTGGGAGGGGAACGGGCCCCTTGTGCCCCCTCCTAAAATCCGAAACTGGTTACAGGTCCACAAACAAATTGTAAGTAAATTGTTCTATGATGTTTAGGATATTGATACAGCCACCGCGAAAAAAAACCCCTTAAAAGCTCCAATGAACAAAGCAAATACTTCAAATTAGATAATTTTTTCTGCCAATATCTTTCTATTTTCAACTTAGAAAAGTGTTTCCTTCCCAAAATAAATTCAAAGTGTTTTTTAACTGCTAAACACACCATCACTGTTAAGAAATACCTTAAATATTATGATGTGGATGATAAGAATGACAATCCCCCTCCCCCTTTTTTTCTGTTTCAAAGTTGTGACGATTTTTTTAAACGTATTGCATCACAATGCATAATTCACGCTTACATAACTTTTTTTATTTAATCTTTTCCATGGGGTGACACCATCAATAACCGCCCCTGGTGTCACCCGTGCTAGCTACGCCACTGCGGATACCACATAATCGGTGTCTCTCATGCGACTTATCCATACCAGATATCCGACTCTGGTGTTTGATACCTGTAAATTCTAAACATAAGTAAAATTTTATATGCCGCAGATATCTGGATTTTTCATGCAATGACCGGTTCGAGTTCCGGATATTTAAAAAATATCGATTAAAAACTAAATCTGACACCTTTTGGAGGGGAGGAACAGTCCTGTTAGTCCTAATCCCTTCCCCCCCCCCTGTTGGTGCATTCCTTGACGCAGTTATTACATAATCGGAAGTTCATCCTGATTTTAAAATTACCAAGATATTTATATATGGTTTTAAAATTATCAGTACATTTGCAAACTGCATGTTTGGAAACTGCCATCAAAATTTCCAGCATGGCTTCACACTTTTCTCCACCAGACGCCTACCTGTTAGCCGAGGCCTTCAGATTGCTTGTGCACAGGGTGAGATAGTGGGGTCCACGGATTTTACATACACGTATCCCCAAGTGTACATGGTGCATCTTCAGCGGGTATCGAGCATGCGACCTTCCAGGTAGAAGTCCGATGTCCTAACCAGTAGGCTGCTGCAGCCTCACTATGGTTTCAAAACTTCCGTACCAGGTTAAAAATTTCGAGAATGGTTACATACCGTTTAAAACTTTCTAATATGGTATAATCCATCTTTAAAATTTCCAGTATGTTTTCATACTAGCTTCCAAATTTCCAGAATGGCCTGATACCGGCTTAACATTTCCCAGAATGACTTCAAACTGGTTTCAAGATTTCTAGTATGGTATCCTACCGGTTTCAAAATTTCCAGTTTAGCTTTATACCGGCTACAAAATTTCCAGTATAATTTCCTACCGGCTTCAAAATTTCCAGTATAATTTCCTACCGGCTTCAAAATTTCCGGTATGTTGTTACTGGTTCTGGTATTATTTTTACTGGTTCCGGTAGGATTTTGATACCAGTATTTTGAGTTTTTTCCAATAGGGCTGAGTTGGAAAATAGTGAAACTGATCTGTAGTGGGAAGAGTTTAAGAGGAAGTTGGAGAAAAAGGAGAGGAATTATGTTCCTTTTAGGGAAAAGGGGGTGTTTGCTAAAGTTTGGTGCACGTGAACCTCTAGGGAAGCAAAAGAAGCTTTTAATTATAAGCAAGCCATTTTTCGGCATTTTGAAGAGTCTGGTTACTATGCTGAGAGGGTTTTGTATTACAGTATTGGAACAGAAGCTTGCAGAGCCAGTCTATTTAACAGAAACTGTATTTCAACGGTTGACATAAGCGAGACGCAAGCAAATACGCAGCTTAAGGCTGCTCTTCAGTCAGAGTTTCAAATCTTCGAAACCAATGTTAACCTACGGGAAAAGTTGGACTAAGTTTTAGAAAGTTCCTTTGAAGTTTTCGAGTCCGGAATTTTTTTGAGTATTTTTCAAGCCTATATCTCGGTCTTTTAGTTTTTACTTTTTAAAAATATCACTTACCGTATTTTTAAAAAATCGTTAAAAAATGAATTTTGGAAAAAACGTGGTACTGTTAGACGTTTCGCTCTATAAAATATTTTCAAAGCATGTTACCGAAATTTTATAAACAACAAGACCAGCAAAACATTTCCAGCTTTCTTTTGAACTTTTGTTTGAAATAATTGTTGCAAACATTTTTAAAGACAAAAAAATCCGTCCAAAGTTTGAAAATATTTCCAAAAAAAGCTCGAAATTCCTATAAGCCACGCCTCCCACCGCTTCCCATGCAAGGGGGCATGATTTACGATGTCGATTAGCCTAATGACTCTCACTCCGGGAAGCATTGCTGCTTCGGATTCGGACAATGGGGAAAGTGTAGTCCCCTCTTCAGACCCTCAAACCGGCCAGACACAGCAGAAGACAGACCACATGTTTTTTTCGAAAGGGAAGAAAATTGAGAGCTTTTTGGAAGAAATTTGGAGAAGCTATGACTTATATGTAATCCTTTATATGGGCAAATTCCTGTTCCCACGGTACTATAAAAATATTTTTCACGAATTAAATGTCTGTACAATTGGGGAAAAAAAATATTTTTTAAAAAATGTAAGCTTGAAAAAATTATTGCTCTTTAATTAGTAAATCAAATTAGAAATTATTTAATGTAAGTAATTATTCATTTGTAGGTTATTGATTTAATTTTCTTCTACACAATCCATTCTTCTTTTCTTCAAAAACTTTCTGAAGAGAAAAGCGTTGCCTTTACTCCCCCCCCCCCCCCGCCCTCTTAAAGACAACTGTGTATGACACAGATTTAACTAAATTGAGCGAGATAGAGTTTTTTTGTTTTTTACTGAAGGAATAAAGGAATGATAAACTTTAAATGTTTTCGTAAATTAAAAAGATATTTTTGAGAAATTAGTGTAATTTCAAAATTTTATATTGGCCTCTTTCGGAATGCAATGTTTCAATAATTTGTGTTTTAGAACCGAAAAAAAAAAAAAAAAAATTAAATTTTGATTAAATAAACCAACATTTTCCGGTGGAGCTGGAATTTTGAAAAACAAAATTACATATAAAGGTCGACAGCGGGGGGGGGGGGGGATACTAACAACCTCCTTTCTTTCTTTTATTTCCTTTTTTTTAATGATTTTTTTTATGCCATTCGTAACATTTCTTAGCCTTTCCTTTCATAAGATTTTTCCATCTTTCGATATCTTTTACTTCTTCTTATCCTACTTTTCCGTAAAAGTAAAAAAAAAAAAAAAAAGAAAAAACAACGAAAAAAAGATAATGTATCAGATTACAAGAATATCGTGAAAAATAGGAAAAAGTCATAAACAAGTGAAGTAAATAAATACACATTGAAAAATTTAAAAAAAATTGAAAGTAGGGGTTTGAGATGGGGTAATTGTGTCTGTCGGTCTGTCTCCCCCCCCCCCCCTGTAGGGCCCCATTTGTCCCCAAGGGCAAGCCCTCGGGGGCATCTAAAAATCCGATGCGCCAGACAATGGCAGGTGCGGGGGGTTCTTGGTGCGCATGTCTCCCCCCCCCCCCCCCCCAATTAATTTTGAAGGAATTGTCCGATTCGAAAGATTTTTTTTCCCTGCATTCGAAAGATCTTGGCGAGGACATCTCATTTCATATTTTACTTTTTGATTTGAACAATTATTCGTTCAATTTTGAACAGTTCAAAAATTCTGAACATTAGGGACTTCGGGATTTTTTCCCGAAGCAAAGTATGCAAATTCTGGGCAGAAGATCCAAATTCCTTTGAACAATCGTATTGGAAGGAGCTCTCGGCGTGAAATATTTTTTTATCCACTCCGAATTTCATAGTTCAGAAAACAAAAAAAAAAAAAAACCGACAGCGCCTACGGGAAAATTTCAGTCGTATACAAATCCTGAGCTAACCAACCGATTAACTTAAAATAAACTTTATCGGAAAGATGTTATGACGTAGAACATATACAGTGGAAATCCGAAATTCGTACTTGTCCCTCAATTCGTACGGCGCCAGGGGTCAGCTGGGTCGCCAGTTTAGCTTTTTTTAAGAAAAAAATAGAGAAATTATGCTCGTTTTGAACTCGTCTAGAAGTAATTTGTTTCGCGTTTTGGATTTTTTTTAAATTTTAATACTTTTTGAGATTTTACTGACAATTTTAGCTTTCTAAGGGGGCATCTAGAGGAAGTGGTTGAAGAACTTTCTTCTTCAGAGGAGGAAAGTAGTAAGAAAAGCATTTACTTTGCAGAAATTAAAGAGCTGTGTTATTCCTGCAAGAAAACGCAGAGAGTGATGGGAAAACAGCATCCCAACACTGCTGTGGTCAACAGCAATGTTGGGATGCTTTGTTCAACGACAATGTTATTGGCCAGTTTAGAAAAATTCTGAACAATAGTCAAAGCCAGACAACATTGGACAGGTTTTTAGGGAAAGAAGCCCAAGATTCTTCTAGTGCAAAAAGAAAGGACAACAGAAAGGGAGAAAACACTTGAAGGGATATTACCTGATGTTTTTATAGAAGGGGCCTCCTCTTCCTCTTCCAGCCCTTTCATTCCCTCATCTCAACATTCCACATATGCCATCAGCTCACCTCAGTACAAGCAAAGTGCAGTTAAATTTTAATTTATCTATAATTTCATGTACAGTACTGTACATTTGTTTTTCATAGGTTTAAATAAGCAACCATCTGTGTGTCTGGACCGGATTAATCCAATTTACACTGTATTTTATGTGAAAAAATAATTCGCTATTCGTACAACTTGCCATTCGAGCTGCCTCCTGTAATGAATTGTGTGCGAATAGCGCGGTTCCACTGTACAGTAGACTTCCTCGGGGAATGGCGAAAAGCATGGGACATTGTTTAGAAAACAAACTACATGTTTCTTTTCCTGAATCGCAAAAGTTATTTTCTTCACAGTTCACATGACTAAACTAAGTACAGTGGAACCTCGGTAGCTCGACGCGCAGATAAGTCGACTAACCCTTGGTAAGTCGTCATATCCCTCCCCTAATGGTTGGCCCAATGCTAATTTCAAGGGGCGAAAAACTCTCTAACTTGACACACAATTTTCAGAAACCCCTGTAAGTCGACCTCCATTTTGTATTCTTATTAACTTTTTCCTCCGGTATTTTTCCACGGTGCACAATTCTGGGAATTTTACAGCGGTGTTTTTTCATCAATAAATGAATTCTTTTCTTGAAAGTGTTCCTAGAAAATTTCCTTATTCCCCTTGTACCTTTCTACGAACACGAGAAAAAAGTTAATTGCAAATTAGCAAGCCTAATAGTGTTGGGGAATTTATGTTTTCTCTTCAGAGGGAAAAGCAAACAAAAATTATGGATTTTTTTCTCATGAGGTATTTTGATTTAATGTTTATATATTTATTTATTTCTAATGTATTAACTTTTCAAAATAATAATAGATAAATAATAAACGAAAATAATTTCGTACACTGGAATTCACTCATATAACTTGAATGGCAAGTAAATAACAATACAGACCAATATCAGCGATTGAAGTTACAGAATCTCGGTAACTTGACACCTGCTTATCTCTACGGCACGCGACTTTTTAAACCTTTTCAGTTTAGCCCGCAGCTTTCCAAAGGCTGCCCATTCCTGGTTATGCAATGTTTGCTGTGTGGCACTACGAAATAATATCTTATTAGCTAAAGAATAAAAACGGTTTGGTTGTTTCTCATCCATAAGCTTACTTCTTTGCATTGCAACACGGGCTCCTTGTAACTCTGAAACACGTGTCCGCAATTTTTGATTATGTTGACGTTTTATTCTTTAGTTTCGCAGCTCAAATGAGGACTAATTATTTCTCTACATTAAATTTATGCATGCGAACTCGCGTCATTAAAGAAAAAGAACTATGTCTCTTATGCAAAATTTCTGCATACGATTTAAGTCAGGGGTTCCCAACTTTTTTTTTCCTAGCGAAGCCCTTCTAAAACTCGGAAAGAAATTGGCGAATCCCTTTGGTAGTCCTTAGTAAACTGGTAGGAAAACAATAAAATTTGCTTGCACATTCATTTTTCAAGCTTCACAACAGTTCATAACAAGCAAATGAAACATAATTCTTAAAATATCTAAATGGAAATGAAAACTAACATAACAGCTACAATAATAATAATAATATTAGTAACACAAGCATTTTAAAAATTAATTACTTATTTTTATTATTTGTTCTTTTTGTATAATTAATAGTAGCAGTAAACATACGAATTTGCAAAAGCTCTGTTTTTAGTAATTATTTCCTCGATACTGTGAAAAAGTTGTGGAATAGCGGAATGACACCAGAAATATAAGTAAAAAAAAATTAGAATCAATCAATAAATATCTTAGGGTTCCATTCCCACGTTGAAATATACAAAATTCGCAACAGTTATGGAAATTTACAGAAATATTGGGAAATTTACATGTTTTCAAACTTTCATTGAGATAGAGCAGGAAAATTGGAATAAAGTATTATTAAAATGTAAATACAAAATTTGAAATTAAAATATCTTCCTTCGCACTAGCGTGGAAAAAGTGAGAAATGGTAGTAGAAACATAACTCTAAAATTAATGTAGATACCTTTTGATCAATAACCACTTCACGATCCAAATTTTCAAATTTACGCAATGCAGAAATAAGTGCATTTCAAATTTTATGCGTATAGTTCCTATGCCACACAGAAAACAATTTTATACAAAAAAAAAAATCGTTTTTAATCTCCGTTCTAATATGTATGAACATTTAAAATTTTTTTTGTTTTTTGTTTTGCGTTAGCAATTAAAAATCCAGCTATTGCAATATTATATTCGCGATTTGAAATTTTTCCCCTGAAAAAAAAAAATATCAACCATTTCCAATAACTGGGTTTGAGCTTAAAAATTCCCTAGCTAGCATGGGAATTAATTAATTTGAAAATTGTTTTGATTTCATCTGTCATTTTTTGCTCTTTTCACCGGAGAAAAAAACTCTCCAAAATAATAATAATAATTACATTTTCTGATAGGCATGTGAACCCGAATTGTTCATTTTCTCTGTCAGATTACTAATCACTACAATATGGATGCCTTTTCTTTCAAATGGTAAATTTTTTCTTGAAATTTGAAGGTTAATATGACGGGATTCCAATATGCATTAAATTGAACATTGATTTTAGACTTTGAGTCACCATATGACATTTATTTTTTCATTATTATTATTTTTGTTGTTGTTAATATTTTTTTTTTACGAAAATGAGAGAAATCCGTTCGTGATGCATGAAAAATTTCAGAATTTAAAAGTTATTGTCTCATTTTTTAACTGTATGTTACATTCCTGCAAATTTGTATTTTGTAATGAAATTTAAACGAATCTTTTTATTTCGCACATCCCAGAAAACACAAAACAAACAAACATGACAAGGAAAAGAACTATGTAGAATTCATTTCAGAAGATAATTCCATACATTACAGGTTTTGCATTTGAATAACTGAATTTGTCACTAAATCTTCTTGTCATTTTTTTGTGCATGTACATTATTTTCAGATTATTCCCTGTTAATCATGTACTTCCGTCTTCAAGTTTCAAAAGGTATATTGAAACATTTTTTGAAGTATATACTCCGGAAACTGTTTTTAAATGCTCTGTAGATGGACTTCCTTTATTTACTCCTTATTATTTTAACCAGCTGTACTTATCTCCTTTTGCGTAAATTATATCCTTCGGGAAAACCGTTGTCATTTTGAGTCGCATCGCATATTGAATCTTTATTGGCTATATTCATTTTTGTTCTATGCTGCTTCAGTTTGAAGTGCGATCTTCCGCGCTCCTCCGTTTTTATTTACTGGATAATAAATACAGGCAAGCTCGCACATGAAGAATCGGCACAGAAGAAATGATGCAAATGCGCGTCTCAAGCCCCTCCTCCCCCCCTTGTCGATGTGCCCCGTCTGTTCCGTATTTGCAGTTGTAAAATTGGCAGCCCTCACCTCAACCTGCAACCATACAAACTTTATCTCGATTCAACAGGTCTTGGTAAAAAGCTGTCGCCCTGCGAGGTCTTCTAATGGTGTTTTTGTGCATTCAATCATAAGAGAAAACCAGGAAAACTCTCAACTTACTTCTAGATAAGTATTAAATAGAAATTATCACAGCAACCACCTCAGCTCGCTTATCGAAGCAACGTTTGTTGCCAGGATAAGAAATTGGGACTTCTGGTTCCGATTAATATCGCCGCCCCAGTAGTCAGGCTGCCATTTTGAAAGCTTGAATACCTTTTGCGCAGGGAACTGGAGCAGAGTTATTAATATTATTATCATTATTATTATTATTATTTATGTTAATTTATTTTTTCGAGTTGCTATGCTACAGCTCCCCTCCGAATCTTATGTTATAGTTTCAAGTCCACTCCAGCTCCATTCACTGCTCTGAATAGCTTTTAATGGCAAATACAATATTTATCGCTCTCGTTTATTCAGTGTATTACGGAAAAAATTTAAAAGTCGTTTAAATACTAATATTTCAATAAATATTTCGTACATAATGAAGGAAAAAAGTAATAAATAAATGCACTCGGAAAAAAGGCCACTGTTTCAAAACA
The DNA here is from genome assembly GCA_038502835.1 of Octonoba sinensis. NCBI lineage: Eukaryota > Metazoa > Arthropoda > Arachnida > Araneae > Uloboridae > Octonoba > Octonoba sinensis. The sequence goes on along the minus strand of CM076598.1, from coordinate 15,435,083 downwards.
GCCATTGCCAACCATTTGCTTATTTTCTTTCTTTTTTTCCTTTCTTCCCTGCCTTCTTTTTCTTCTTCTTCTTTTTTTTTTTTTTGGTGAATTTGTAATTGCCGCATACTTTTGCAACAGCGAAAGTATGTTATGCACATCCCCAGTTTCAAGTTCGTGATTTAATTTTGCTGAGTAATATATATTTTACAACATACATACGTAGATACTCATAGGTGTGCGTGCGGGGCTTAGAGATACCATTGTACCCCCATTAGCAAATAAACATGAAAGCTAATTACAAAATTGGCAACCTCTTTCGCGTTTGTATTCAATAGATATGCTTCTTTGCTTTTAATTTGTCATAAGTTTCCCTGGAGATGCATCTGGGACCCAAATCTTATGGGCAGGGCCGGCCTTATCAGTGTGCAAAGTACAAAGGCGCCATCATCTTGGGGGCGCCTCAGCGTAAGAGCAAAAAAAAAAAAAAAAAAAAAAACAATAATCCGTGTTTCATAAAATTAGTTCAACAAAATTCTATTTGTCTTCACGTTAGCAGACCCAATGACAGTGACTCCTATCAGATATTCCATCTTCCAAGTGAAAGAACTTAGCGTCAAAATTCACTTGTAGCGATGGTACTATACCTACTGTGGTGCTTGATAGAGATGATTAGATGGTACCAATCCCTGTGTACCACACTAGGTCTTCAATTACGAGAAGCCAACATCAGCCCATTAGAAATAAAAAAATACATTATTTGTTTAATGTATGTAATTATTAAAGTTTTTAAAGTAATTGAAAACGCAATAAAATTATACACAATTTGAATTTATATTATTTTAGTTTGTATGATGAAAGAGGGCTAGGGGCGACTATTTTTACAAAGTCCAAGGGCGCCGAATACCGTCGAGCCGGCCCTGCTTATGGGTGTATTTTGGTACCCTCTTTAGCACAGTAGAGTCCCCCCCCCCCCTTGCTAAAGCTCTGCGCACGCTTATATAAACACATATTACTTGACTACATATTGAAGTGCCAATGAAGCGGAACTACACAGAAAGTAAAGAACCATTGAAAACGTTCTTTTGTCAGAGAAAAAGAAAACCAGGATGTTTTATTCGAAAAATGATTCGGGAATTTTATTTTAAATGACAGAAATATAAAGGAATGAAATAAAATGAATGTGATGGTCTCATCATATTGATCAAGTATTCAATATGCAATAATTAGCAAAACATAATTGAAGAAGTGTATATAAATAAATAAAATAAAATGCAAAATAACTAAATAAATTATATAAAATAAAGAAAGAAACGCAAACATTCACATTTAGTTTCAGAAAAAAAAATAGAGTAGTGGAGCTTAACAAATATTCATTTGCTACTCCTGTTTCGAGCAAAACTCGTTGCTTAGGTTACCTCTTTTCTTATTTATTCATTTAATTTTAATCATACTAACGCAAAAATTTCTGCTCTTAAATTAAGCTTGATACAAGAGACGAATTAGCGCTCTTTATGTAACAATAACTGAGAACAGCATTCAGCAAGTTTTCGCTAAATAATTTTTTTTTAAATTTATTTATTTATTTATTTTTTTTTTTGAATATCAAGCAATTTATCGCAAATTTTGATTGATCAATTTGTACTAAATTAGGTCTAGAAGCAAGTTCTCAGAAAGACAAACCTTCATTTTAAAAGTATCGTTTACATTTTCATTTTTACAGCACTAAATATGCAATTTACAAACAATTCGGGAGAACGAAAAAAGGGTAACAATATTTTTTCTTTTCGTTTCAACTCTCAGCCACAGAGAATTATTTTGGAACCGGAAAAAGAGCAACGTTGTGTAAGTAGTAGAAAACACGTGCATGCCGCTAGCGAAATACTAGCGTCTCTAGCTAATACACTGGCTGCAGGGGGTCTTGGCCTGAAGTGGCAGGTCAATTATGGGGGACAGTAGACCCTTCTTCCAAGAGCTATCGTACATTTCATTGGTCGTTGAAATGTCAATCACTTGAGGTTGACACACTCCCCTCATGCCCTTCGAAGGCCATCTTAAGCCTAACCACGAAATTTTTTCTGACTGAAGAGCAGCCTTAAGGATTTTGTATTTTCTGGGGATGTTGTGTTGTTTCATTTGAAAAAGATTAAATCAAAAGGTTCCAGGACCTGATGATATATCCTAAAATTGGAGTTGAATGTGCAGACGAATTAATGGACGTTGTCTTAACTATTTTCATATTTTCATTTAATTCGGTCACTGTGCCAGTGGATTGGAAACGAGCCTTACTTCAGTCATTTGTAAATTTTTTGAAACTGTTTTCAAAATCAAGATTGTGAATTACCTCTGGAGAAAAATGGTGTGTTGACTGGTTTGCAGTATGGTTTTGGTAGACCATGTAAAACTAATTTGTCACATTTCTATGATAAGTTTACCATGGCTTTGACAAAAGGTGCGTAGATGTTTATATTGACTTCCAAAAAGCATTCAAGTAGCATTAGCATCAGTAGTAATAGGTGTAGCAGCTGTATCAACAGCAGTATACTGCTGTTGCTGCAGCTACTACTCCTATAATAATAGAGTCTATATTAATAGAGTCTATATTAATAGAGTGGCTCTATTATAATAGAGCCATAGTAATTGTAGTAGTAAGTAACTGCAGCACTAGCAGTGAAGCAGGAACAGTTGTATAGTCAGGGCCGGCGCCAGCACGAATGGCGCCCTGAGGCAAAATTTTTTTCCCGCCCTTACTATATATTATGAAGGAATAGAGATTAAAAATGATCGGTACAAGCTTTAATTACACTAGAACCCCGCCATTCGTCCGAAAGTAACTCCTCTTTCAAAGAGTAAACCAACATTTCTCTTCCTCCTCTCCCCCAACCACTTATGCCATCAACTCACCTCTGTACCAGTAAAGTGCAGTTAAATTTTTATTTATGTATAATTTCATGTACAGTACTGTACATTTGCTTTCCATAGGCTTAAATAAGCAACCATACGTGGGTCTGGAAAGGATTATCCAATTTACATTATATCTTATGTTTCGCCATTCGTACAAATCGCCATTCGAACTGTCTCCTGGAACGAATTGTGTACGAATAACAATCGCTGATCAGAATGAACTGAATAAGGAAAAATAAAAAACAGAAAAAGAGAAAAGATTGCGTCTTGCTCGTCATAAAATAAAGAGACTTTTTGGAACTGCAAACACATATAAACAGAGGCGTAGTTAAGGGGGGGCAAGGAGGGACAGCTGTCCCCGGGCGCAGCGTCAAGGGGCGCCAAATTAATGTTAATTTATTTTATTTTTAAATGCGAAAAGAAGATTACTTGAACTGAAGAGGTGTGAATATGTTCGACAAAAAAGTGGAAGCATCGTAAAGCATATCAGGAATGACCGTAGCGCAGGATTGTGTGGGAAATGGACCTAGGCAGAGAAACAATGTTGGAGTTGGGGTGTTTTCTAGGGATCGGACCCGTGATGACTCTCTAGGGTCTAGGTGCATTTTCTTTGAGCAGCAGAGATAAAAGAACTGGACGCCCAGAGAACCCAGAAAAGGTCACTTGAGAAAGAAGAAAAACAAGTAATTTTGGCCTTCAAAGCGAATGGTCGCTAATAAAAATGCAAGCTAAAAGCTGCTTTTTAGAGCTATTTATCATTTAGGAAGCACAAAAGTTTTTTTATTTCCCTTCCAGGGGCGCCTCTAGGCCCCCTGGGGCGCGGAGTGGAGGAGGGGCGCAAAATCTTCAGTTGTCCGTTAGCTGTGGAGAAGAAAAGGATAATGTGCAAAACAAGAAATAACCCAGTAAAAAATATATCCGTTCAACAAAGGAAAGAAAGGAATGGAAACGTTTCAAGATGTTCCTAATGTGTTTCTGTGTTTGATTTTATCAAAATTAAGCTTGTAATATATATCAATGCAAAAATTAAATTAGATGAAGTTTTAATGCATCATTTGTAAAACAGTTTAAATGCTATTTGTTTTTTCATTTGTTACTTAAAAAGATGCAGTCAATAGTTATGGCCAATGCGCCCCTAAGAACGACGCGCCCTGAGGCGAGCACCTCACCTCCTCAGCCTAGCGCCGGCCCTGTGTATAGTGAGTGTAGAGTAACCTCGCCGCCGGAATCACGGAAAGGCCTAGTGCTAAGCTAACATGGAAGGAGGTTGGAGGAGAAAAGTAGTAGTAGTAGTAGTAGTAATTTAGCTCACCAATAAAAAAAAATCCAGTTAAACTCTGCCATCCTTTGCGGTAGCGGCAAATTGTAACGTTTCTCCAGTTGGAAAGATAACACTGCTAGATGGAGGATTCTCTAGTTTCCCTTTTATTTTCGTTGTAATTATATAAATGTATTCAATATTTCCATTTATTGAGAGTTTTGGTTAAATATTGGCATTAACAACAAATTACAATGCATACATTCCTGCCGGCAAACGAAGACCGCTGCCTGGCAGAGAACCAAAAAGAATCCATTCCTGTTCAAGGGAGAAACTGCTAGTATAAGAAATATGCCGTATTCTGTTCTTGTGTTAGTTTGTTTTGCACACGTTATTTCTTCTGAGCTGATGTTATACTCCCAGTTAATAAATTTGGTAGCTTTTCACAAACAGAGAAGCGAACATATTCTAATTCACGTGCTACAAAACGCACCTGCAAAACGAATGGATTTTTGGAAGCTGCCACTGATAGTAATAAATCCTTTGAGCTATTCTAAGAGGCAATTCTATTGATTTCTAATTTACTTATTTTGAGCCTTTCTGTACCGGGGCCCGTCGTTTCAACATTTTCCGGGGGAGTGGTATATTTTCAATGCCTTATTGGTGACAAACAACAAAATACATAAAAACATGTATAAATTCAATGTATTTCTAAAAGTCAGGGAGGGGCAGGGATCAATTGCCCCCGACCTGATTGCCCAAATGATGGGCCAACTCTTTCGAGCTTCGAATGGTTTGGTATCTTTAAAAAACGTAAATGAGCTGCCGTACAAATACAATAAGCAAAACAAATCAAATTCTATCTTTTTGAAATTACTCAATTGAATATAATACGGTCGTAATATAAATACTTTAGAAGAACAAAATTGCAATTTTTAAAAGTTTTTCAACGTATTTCTCATGAAATTGAAACATTTAAATCAAGTTTTCTTGAGTTCTTAAAAGTTCTGAATTTTGTTTACTGCTCACGGAAAATTGACACCACGGATTGGATAACTACTTTGCATGAGTAAATGCAAAACAGAACTTTGTAAATCCACTTTGTGCCAATTGTTCAGATAAAATAGAAAACACAAATCATATTATTTGGGAATGCCCAACGAAACATACACTAAGAAATAATTTTATAGATATTATGAAGAAACACGGAAATAGACAACTTGATCCAGAGCTCCTCAGAGACCCGTTTTATGGGAGGAGCTTGTTATCCTTATTTTAAGCACTCTTATATATTTTGCCATGCCGAAACTTTTTCTGCAGACTAATATTTTCTAGCTATCTCAAACATTAAGTATAACTTTGTATTTTGAAAAAAAGAAGAAAAAAACGAAGAGAAAACACAAGATAGTTTATTTTCACCATAAGAAAGGAAGGCATGTGCGGAACGATTCGACACCTTCAAAAGTTATCTTCTGTCCCGGCCATTAGGTACCTTTTGGTAAAGCACGGAAGCACTGGCTTTCCACCAAGAAGGTCCGAGGTTCTATCCCTGCCTCCGGCAGACATCCTCCACCTCCGTGTCCAGACACGTCGACCGCCACATTTGGTGACCCGGCAATTACACGCAACGAATGGAGACCCAATCACCCCATAGATGGCGCCACGAGAACACTCGCACTCATCCGCCCGACCGAGGCGCTCGATCACAAGCTCTCATCAGCGCCCGACCGCGGATACGAGCCTTCCATTCTCGCCAGAGAACGCCTGGCGCTGGCGCACCCATCTATAGTTGGTATCGTTCACTCCTCACTTCCACACTGTCGTTCACTGGAGGGGGAGTATATGTGGCGGTACGATTCGACACCTTCAAAAGCTATCTTCCGGCCATTAGGTACCTTTTGGCCAAGCACGGAAGCACTGGCTTTCCATCAAGAAGGTTCGAGGTTCTACCCCTGCCTCCGGCAGACATCCTCCACCTCCGTGTCCAGACACGTCGACCGCCACAAAGGGAAGGCGCTTCGATCGCAAGCCTTAACGATCTATAGAGCGAAAGCTCAGAAAGAAAGAAAGAAAACTTTGTAAATGTTACAGTTATCGTTTATACCAATTTAGCATTGTGAAAAACGAGGAAGAAAATTGTTCATGACTAAAATAAAGTCTTCAAAGATTAGGAATTCGTGACCAAATATTGCAAATCAGATTGCTTTGCACATCATATGACAATAGGAAAAAAGCTCAGGTGTTTACTTCCATTTGCCATTTGTATCGTGAGTATTAAGAAGAAAAAAAGAGAAGTTTCCGAGTGAATTAATATTTCCTGAGAAGTTTTAGAAACGAGATTTAAACGTGGAAGCAATTTGAGAGATGAAAAAAAATGAAAAGAATATTTAGTGAAGTTATGATTGCATGTTTGGCAACTTTAATCTTCGTATCCTTGGTGATTGGGAATCGCTTTTTCTTTTTTATTCATTTTTCTGTTCTGTGTGTCGCTTCTGAACTTAGCGCAGATGGATTCTATCTCACGATTATTAGAATTCTTGAGTTGAACAGAAACATGTGCTATGTGTCCTGTTCCGATCAGAAGTGAAATTCGACTCAGTGTTCTTTGTTTTAATTTAAATTCTGATTTTTGAAGTCTAGTAATACGTGGTGTTTAATTCCCTTTTTAAAGCAATTTATTTATTAATTTATCTACACAATTTTTAGCTTGTGTAAAAAATATGAAAAGGAATGTTCTCAGTGAATTTTAAAAATTTATTTATTATCCTATTTTTCTTTTTTAAGTCTTAAGTGGCAACTTAGAAATTTTGACAGCATTTGAGATCCTTGATTAGTTTTAGCGGTTTGTTCCGATTATTCTTCCAAGTTGTTCTGTTAATAAACATTGCCATCATCACATCGCTTTGGCGTCGTTTTCATTGAAGTTTATTTTCTATATATTTTTGATTGATACTTTTTTTCTCGCAAATAATCATCGTTTCAATTGGAAAACATTTCTGTGAATTTGAAATAATATCCACATGAGTTGTGACTAATCGACAAAAACAAAACAGGTATGTTTAAGTTATTATATTGGTTCTATTAAATGTAGTAAGTTGTAAAACTCGGATTGTACAATCAATTCATCCAAATCCACTGACCTTAAAACAGCAACTATCAAACATCCGAACTAGATTTGAAATGTACATATCAAAACTTAATTTAAGTGTTGAGTAGAAATATGGGATGAGGATTACATTATTGATGTTAAGTATGTTCAAAAATTGAAAAATTAATTTTCATTTTAAAGACTTTACTTGTATAAATATTATGTAATAATAATACGTAAGAATAAAAAAATTACGAACTGAAATAATTTTTCTATTGATGTACTTTTCTGCAGCCATATGACAACTTTTACTTGTATGTTTTATTTTTAGCAGTACATTTTATAATTGGGCATTTTAAAACACAACTATCAAAATTTAGGTTTATCTGATCATGTTTGTACATGGCTTGTATGAGGTCTACTGATTTTGTTGTTTATATTTTATAATGGTACCAAAACTAGTAAACAACATGAGTTATTGGAAAAAATCTGAAGCGGGCCAGAATAATCTGCTTACATAGACAAAGTCCTTAAATCAAAATACATAAAAAAAGAAAGAAAACTTCTTTCTTAAAGTAGTTTTAGCTAAATCGCTTTATTACTACAATATATTTTGCTTTCTTTTATATAAATACATTTTTTCTTCAGAAAAAATAGTAATAATTTTGCAAGGTAAAAATTTAAAAAATTCTAAACAAGTCAAAGACCTGAAAGTTGTAAAATTCTAAAATTTGTACAGCCCTTGCCCAAAAAGCGCTTTGGATTTGAGAGAATTGACTATGCCTGTGTATGTATTTAGGGAACCAGCAAGTAATGTTTCTGCACATGTGAATATTTATCATCTAATCTGTGTCAGACAATCACGGAACTGTTAAACTAGTATTAATTGAGATCATCTATATGCAACTTATTGCTCCTACGGTACAATACAGTACCGTTGGGAGAATTCAATGTTAAGTCATAGCTTTGGTGAATAAAACATGTTTTTGAAATTTAATTTCAGAGTTTATTAAAGCATTTATTTACCTTATTTAAAACTTCAAACCGAAGCACAAAAATTAATTTTTGAGTACTCCAGACATAGTTCACTAGATAAGCTTTTAAGGCCTTGGCAGCCCAGTGGTTAGAGCGTCGGACTTCCACATGGAAGGTCGGGCATTCGATCCCCGCTGAAGACCCGCCACGTACACTTGGGGATACGTGCATGTAAAATCAGTGGCCCCCACTACCTTGCCCTGTGCGCAAGCAATCCTAAGGCCTCGGTTAACAGGTAGGGGCCTGGTGGAGAAAAGTATCTCTCTTTGCACGAATTACCACTAATGCAGGATTATATCTCAAAAAGGCACTTTTGAGATCTTTATTAGGAACAACTAGATTGAGTAAACCATTTAAAAAAGGGAAAAGTTGTTAAAAATTTTGGTGAAAACGATGTTTCCATCCCTGCTTGGTGATTTTAAAGTCACCAATACTGAGCCATAAAGTAGCCAATTTTTAATTAAACTGTTAACTGTGAATTTAATAATATTTTATTCTAAACGATCACCAAAAAAATTGTAACATGCTTCAGGGACTTAAACTGCATTTTAACCAAAATTTCATTGTTTGAGGACTTAATATTTAAGCAAAATGCCACTACTTTCTGGTATGCAAGGGGAAGAATTCGTTGAAACTAGCCCATCTGGCTAATGCAAGCACACCATTATTGGCTTTATATGGATATTACAATAATCTAACTGAATATCCAGCCTTGAATTATAATTTAAGAAATGAAGCATAAAATTTATTTGTAATAAATAAATTATAATAGAAGTAATTTTTTTTAAAGATTAAATTAATTTAAAAAAAAAATTTGAAATTTGTAAAAAAAAAAATTATAATCCACTTTAGACAGCACAAAACTTACACATGCATTTCTCTACAAAACAATGAATTGGAATTAATGACATATGGATGAAGGCAAAGGTTTGTCTGTTCGTTTATTTTTCTGTAGCTATAATTGAAAAATATTTGATTTATGCAATCTTAACAGAGTTGTTTTGAAGTGTGTTGGTAAACTAAATTTCCATAACTGATAACAGTTGAACAAGAATATGGTTGTATAGTTGAACCTTGAAAATCTGGAATTGGTGGGAACGCAGCAATTCTGGATTTTGGAGGTTGATTAAGAAACAATGTTTAGAAAAATGTAATATCATAAACCATGCAATTTTTCCTTATGTAAACATAAACTATGACGCAATTGATGAATTAAATAATCAAATTGTAATAGTACGCTGTTAGGAAATTACATATTAAATCACAGCAAACTTTTTATACAAATTACCATCGCAAAATCGGCCCTTCTAAAATATGAGAACGAAAATTGCACGTTATTAATCTTAAATTTGTCCTTAAGATATCATTTTCATTCTTTTTTAAACGTTTATTTCCATCTCTCCCACTATTTTGAAACAGCACATTTTGAAAATGCCACAAGACATTTTGGGCGCTCAAGAATCTTTGAATTTACAAGTTCAAACAAAATACTGTATTTGAGTTAAAATGAATGACCTGCATAACAAAATACTGAGTGTTGTAGTTCCTTTGTGTCAAAATCAAGGGATTCATATAACACTCAACTAGAAGAAGTTGAAACGATGAATCATCGTAAGCAGTCGTGTTTCATGCAGGTGCATGACAAATTCACTTTAGCTGATGTTCTCTTTCTTTACGATTGTTTATTCTTTATTTATTCATTTTTTTAAAAACTATTGTTACAATTAGTATCTGAAAATAAATGGATGAGATGAAGATCCGATCGAAAAATAAATGGGCAATTTCCAGATGGAAAAGCGTGATGAGGAAATTGTCCTTTTTTTTTCTAGGTGCACGAAAGCGATTTTCATTACTTTTCACTACGAAGTAAAATGAAATTCAATTCCAAAAGATATTTTTCCACACGAGAAACATAGGCGTTGCATCGGCATTTACCTAGATGTTTTTCAAGGTCGATGTTTTTCCGAAGTTAACAGTGGCGGCTTATGGCGAAGGCAAGTTAACTATTGGCGCTGATGCATCGGTCGAGCCTTAATATTTATTTACTTAGTGCTAAATTAAAAAGGTTTAACTGCATTTTACAAGAAATGCTATAAAATTTTCAGCACATCTCTTTAAAAATAATAATAAAACTGAAATTGGAAAAATGTCCAGATTTTAGAGGTGTCCATATTTTAGCTGTCCAGATTTTCAAGGGTCTACTGTATTTGGATTTCCTTACTACAATGAAACCTCGATAACTCGACACCCCAAGGGGACACGAAAACATGTCGAGATAAGCGGGTGTCAAGTTACCGAGGTTCCGTAATTTCAATTGTTAATATTGGTTTGCATTGTTATTTATTTACCATTCAAGTTATAAAATCCAATTCCAGTGAATAAATTATTCCCGTTTATTATTTATCTATTATTATCTATTATTATCATGCTTATTGTTGGGTGTTGGGTTTCTGACTCCCCAGTGTACAAGGGGAATAGGGGAATCTTCCAGGAACACTTTCGATAAAAGAATTGATTTATGGACAAAGAAACATCACTGTAAAATTCTGAGAATTGTACACCGTAAAAAAATATCGGAAGAAAAAGTAAATAAAAATACAATATGGAGGTCGACTTATAGGGGTTCCTTGAAATTGTATGTTGAGTTAGAGAGTTTTTCACCCATTGAAATTAGCATTGGGCCAACCATAAGGTACTGAAATGTCGACTTACCAAGGCAGTCGACTTATCCGCGTGTCGAGCTACCGAGGTTCCACTGTACTTATAAGCTATAGTTCAAAAACCAACTCTTCAGCTTCTTTCTTTTTTATGTATTGTGTTATGTGTCTATTTATAAATCATTCTGGCCTTTAAGAACATCACAATGATTGATGATGACAGTCAAAAACTACTCAGAGATGAGAAAATCCAAGGTTATAGTTTCATGCTGCAAGAACAATTTCCATTTCTATAGTGTTGTAAATGGGTTTGGAATAGCTTGTTGGATGATGTGTCTACTTTTAGTGAGGAGAACAGTTTTAAAACGGTGCTTGCTCATCATTGGAACCACAAGGACCAGCCTACTTAGCTGGTCAGTCCGGGTCAATCCATGTGAAATCACCCAGAAAAAAGGAAAAAACTTGGGGTTTTTTTCTATTTTGTTTTCTTCTTGCGAGAAAGTGAGCTAATGTATCTTGTTTTAATTTAACTGTATAACTACTAATTTAGCTTTTTATTAAAACCTCTAAGTCACTCTTTGTCAAGCGAAGAAAAAGATAAGAGTATTTTAAAGATAATTCAATGTTAATTTATGTGCTACGATTGTTTCCTTTTTAAATTCTTTTGTTTGTGTTTAAACAAGGTAGTGGTAAAAGAAAATGTTTTCACATTGAACTCTGCATCAGTTAAAGTTGCTGTTTCAGACACAAAATTTGAATATTCAGAAAATATAAACAATATACTACATGACTAATTGTTCTTTTTCACATTATTTAGTAAGTTTAGCAATAAAAGAATATTAGTTAAGACATGATGTCAGTGGTGTAGTCGAGGAGGGACGGTGTCCCCCTACCTTTTTATTTTAATATAGCCCCCCCCCCCTTTTTTTATTTTAATATAAGTATCCTCCCAAATTTTTTACATTTTAGCATAAGTGTCCCCCCAATTTTGATTGCAATTTCTCATTTTTCTATGCATAAGCGTCCCCCCAACATTTTTTTCAGGGCTACACCACTATCCTGATGTGTTTATGTGCTGACTCACTAGAACAAATCACATGTATTTTGAAATTTCACATTGATCGTTGATTTTTTTCTTACATTGCTGTTAAACTTATAAACCTTAGAAATTACCTTTTGAAGCATTTAGAAAAAAAAAAAAAGTCTAACATTTAGATGTGAAAAAAGGGCAGAAATACATGTTATTTTTTACCCAACTTCGAGGTGCCAATTTAAACACATTTAAACTCTTGTTTTGGGGTCCAAAGGTAACACTAAATTAACTGGCAAAAAATAAAATAAATCTAAAACAATGACAGGGTTCATACTCCACCTGGTAATCATGGAAAACCTGAAAAAGTCATGAAAATTGATATCCTTTGCAAAAGTCAGTGAAAAACATAAATTTTTGACAAAACCTGGAAAAGTTAAGGAGTTTTTTCCCTTCTTGGAAATAACCTATGCTCGTCACAATGTCAGATTACCAAGAAAATAAAAGATTGTTCATAAAACGCGTTCGGCGCGACATCATGAACTGAACAAAAAAGAAACTGAGAAATGCAAAGCATTGGATTAAATAAAAAAATTTAAAAGAAAAGAAAATTATAACCTTTCTGTGCAGATAATTGAAAACCTAAATATCAACAGCCAAATTTCTTAACTGCCCAAAAATGTATGAGGTCTACTGACTTTGATTTTATGTAACATAGAGATTGATTCCATTTTCTCATAATATTTTTATTTACATATTGTATGTATGTATATAATATTTTATTAAATGTTCTTTAAAAGTAAAAATTAAGTTTTCTTTTATTAACTGTTATTTTTATTTGAGTTTCGAATTTATTTCTTCAGTGCCATTGAGCCAGTTGTCATTCAATGAATTTTCTTATCAGATCATTATTAAGTAGTGTATTTGTTTTTAAAAAGAATAAGTCATCAATTAACTTGCCTTCCTTTTCTTATATAGGTTTTTCTTTATATAATGGCATTTATTATATTGTCATGTCATAACAGTGCCCACATCAGCGTTTCTTTAAATATTTGTTTTCATGCATTATTATAGTGTTAATAAACTGATTTGTCCCCACTGGGATCATCTTAATTTTTATTTATTTTTTATGTTTTACAGTTTTAAATTAGATTTCTAAAATTTAAATTTAAAAAAAAAATAAAATAAGATGGATGCAAATATAAGAGCTAATATCTTTTGGTAGTGGTGTATCACAAAACTTTGCTTTTAAAATTCTATAGTATATGTTTAGCAGTCAAATTATCAGCTGACTGCTATAAATCCGAATAAAAAGGTTTGGTTGAATACTATCATCATGTTCGATTGGATACCCACTTTGAGTAACAAGCTGTTGTGCTATATTGAGATAATTTTCTTTCTCTCGCTGTTTTTATTCTACAGTTGCAGTAGTTTCACGGTTACAAAAATTTTTTATTACTTATACTCTTAACAAGTATTGGTAAAAAAATAAAAATTGCTTTTGAAACTTGTTTTTTTTTTTTAAATTTAATTTAGGGGGGGGGGGGGAGGGACATTGATGTATGCGTCAAACAAGCATATCGTTGACGTCTAGCTCGATTAGAAAGATACATTTAACTAATATGTAGGCAAAAAAACTTTCAGCTTTTTTTTTTTGTGTTTGACCAATCACATGTATGATTATAGCTTATTAATTGTTAAAGGAAAAAGAATGATTTATTTTTAATGATCATTTCTCTTGCGTCTTACAGTATATTAAGTGCCGAGTTGCCAACTCTCCTGATTGCTTTTCAGTTGATCTTTTGCTAAACAGTTTGTTCTCCCATTGTTTTTTTAATCAAATAAATTTTTGTGTCGAAATACGTAAGTAATTCATTTTTTTAAAGTCATGTTTTAATATTTAATGAATTTTTAGAGCTACCTATTTGACTTCATGATCGTTCATTGTGGGATTTTGTTGGGTGAGAGATGATGATATTTGCTGCTTTAATCAACATTTGTGGCTCGCGAAATTTCTAACTTACAGTTAAATTCAAGAAATCGAAACCCTCTTAAATTTCTACACCGTAGCTGCCAAGTGATCCGTTTTCCCCTAGTTTTTCCGATTTTATTTGTAAACTTCAAAAACCCGAGTTTTCGCAAAAAGATTCGATTTTTCAAACAGTTGTACAAGATTTTTTTACCTAAAGGGATTGTACTACAAAACTTTGATTAATTTTGAAGACAAGAACAATTTTCAAGGATCTTTTTAAAAAATATACGTATTAATTTACATGAGTTTTTATATCCTATAACACATATAAATAAAAACCTATTTTTTGGAAACTTACTAACATCTTTCTGCTTCGTCGAAAATTGCACGCAGCTCTTGAGATTTCTATCTTTTTGCATCCTGTAAATATATCAATCAATTTTCAAAGTTGACAGTTATTTTAGTATTTGCAGCCTGTAATCTACTTGTTTTATTTTTATTTTAAAAATTTGTGCAATTTTTAAAACTTTATTTTAGTTAAAATACAGGTAGCTTCTGTTTGAGGGTATGTACGAAGTTTTAAGCGAATGAGCTTTTGACTGTGCAATGTTTTATTTGTATGTTGCAATATTTTTCTCAAGTTGAATTTTTTTTTCCTGTTTTAACTTGATTTTTGGTCTTCTAAAAATCCTATTGGGGTTCATATATATTGCCATATTGCTTTGGGAAAACTGGAAAAGAATTACCAGAAGAGAAAATAATTGATAAAACTTATTTTTAAACAACAATTCATGTCTACAAATTTGTATATTTTAGTTGTTGTATCTTTGCGCGAAGCGAGGAAGAATGGGTGCGCTGCTCCTGAGTCTAACGGTGCCCTTACAGGCAGGAGTCCGACTTCCGCCCCTTTATATGTGGTCTCCTAATTTTTTGAACCAGCTCGCAGATGAGAGACCGTCACCTGGGGTGGGCACCCCCAGAGGTATCGTTTCACTTGGAGGACATTGGAGCCACGACCTATTTAACGTGCACTAGCTCTCTTTAGCGTACACGGCCTCACAGGAACCAGCCGCGAGAGGTTGTTCCCTCTCGCGGCTGGTCTAACTTAAGTCGATGTTGCTTCACTTTCGGTGTTCTACGGGAACCGAGCTTCTGCCGACTGGTCCACTGCGGGACGTATATTTTAGTCATATGATAATATGATATTACGGATTGTAGATTTCGTAAAATAGATGATTTTGCTTCCAAAATTTAAATTTTTTTTCAAAGGAAAATAGTAATTTTGCTAACAAATTTGGAACCTTTTTAAAGACTGAAATTAAGTTAAACTAAGAGTTACATTTGAATGACAGATATGTCAATTTTTTTTAATGTTTTTCTTTCTTTTTTTTATGTTTCTGTCTTTTTTTTTTTGTAGTTTTGTTATATTTAAACTCATGTTTGAAAATTGCAACACCATGAAGGAATCGTCATAATTGAATGAAATTTAATACACAGTTGAGTAGTAGTGGTACAAATAAATGATTAAATTTTGAAAGCAAACAAACAATAACAAGAGATCGGAATCAGTATTTTGTGTAGCCACCACGCGCCGCAATAAGTGCTGCTACACGGCGCCTTTCCGTATTGCGGTGCGTGCAGAGCCTTTGCCGATTTTTACCAAACTGGCGAAGATTCAGTTCACAATGTGGCCACCCCCGAATGTAAACATTAGACGGAGAACAACACAGCAACCCCGCGAATTTCGCCGCCATTGTAGTTTCACCTTCGTCTGCTTAAAACCTTTGAATTACTATTGCAACATTGCAATAGTAATTCAGGGGCTTAGCGTAAGGGGACGCTCGTACGCCGAGCGTCCCCTGAAAATCAGGCGTACTCATCCTTAAGTATGCAAGTATATTAAAACAAACTTCCTACAGAAAATTTAAATATTTTTCTTAACAAAATAGCAATAGAAATATCACATTTGCGTTCGTTTTCCCAGAAAAGCAAACTGCACTCACTCCAAAGCGTCGTGTTCGCTGCCATAATTCATTTGAAAAACAAAGTGACCGACGTGGATAAAATGTTAGACGAAAATATTATTGACTACAGTATGGGGCCTCAAATCCGGAACGCTCGGGGCCGCGATCTTTTCGGATTTCGGAATTTTCCGGATTATGGGTTCTCATTCAAGAAATTTTGTCAGCAGCATCAGAGCACATATAATTTGCTCTGGGAGTTTTTATTAGCATTTTGCTCCTGGACAGCACTTTTTACTATCGCATATAATCGCCTATAAGTCGCGAAATTTAGCACAAAAAACGAAGTTGGAGTCTGCTTACATGCGAGGAAAAACATCGGAAAATCTAGACTTCTCTCGATATTATTTTAACCTCTTTTATTAAGCAATAAAAGAAAAGAAGTCCGTCAAATTCTGATAGGATTTTATATTCTCTAGCCACTTACGAAACACTTTTAATTGCAGTAAAAAATCAGCCTATCGGGAAAATGCGAGAAACGCCGAATTTCAATTTCGCTAACGTTCAGTATCGCCCGAAAATTAGAGCTCATTTTACAAAAATAAATATAATGAAACTACGAGAAAAAATAAAGTTAATGATATTCATTTAGAATTAAAGCAACAATTAATAAAAACTCTAATCGCAAAAACGAACCCTTTTCAGAAAATCGCGAAGTAACTTTTTTGAAAACTGCACATTTCCGATCTTCAACATGTTCATTACATTTTATTTTCCTTCTTTTTCCAAAAAAAAAAAGGACTATTTCCAAAAAAAGATGCAAAAAATTTCAAGATTTTTCTTTAAAAAATAAAAGCTATTTTTTTTTTTTTTTCCAGCTGCCGATTTTTTGAAAAAGTTCCCGATTTTGGGTCTTCCGGATTTCGGGATTCCGAATTTGGGGTCTTTACTGTATTTACAGAAAACACCAAGCTGTAATGTTACGCTGGAAAAGCGATGCTATTTAAAAGACAAAAGACCTACACCATCTTTGAACATCAAGCAAACATGTAAAGGCAATCTTCGTGGTATAATGCTGCCTTCACACCTAAGGACACGGAAACAAGATGCATGCGCCGTCGCTGCGTCGCCGAGAAATTGTGTCCGAGACCCTTCACATCTGGCAGCGGCGTAAAGACCGTATTCTATCTCGCGCATGCTCAGTAGCGGTTTTATTTTGTAAACAAACTGAATTTCGCGCGCAGTTCGTTCTAATTAACAATGATAAAATAAATACAATATAAAACCCTTAGTATGAATCAAATATTGATTTTAATTACAATTATTAACAATTATTTGCTTTTTCTGCGTGCACTAACTGAAATATATATGAATATCTATTTTTTATTTTCGTCAAAAGACCTCAAATGATGTGTTAACAGTCTTGCAAAACGACCCATCAATGTCCTCTTGAAAAGATTTTTGCAGCATCATATCTTTGGATGCAAGTGCATCCATCAAAGCTTCATTCTGCCTCTTTCATTTGCTTTTAGATATCAAAAAGGCATTCTTTTTCCTTATGCTTTGGGGTACTGGGAGTACCTGAAAAGAAAAAAGTTTGCATCTGGAATGTAGCTTGGAAATTATAAAAAATACCTGAGAATTTAAATTTTACTTTATAACATTCATTATTTGAAATTACTCGCATGACCGTAGGACCATCTTAATATTATCCAAATTAGGTAATAAATAATTGCTCATAATACTTTCATTTGACTTCGAGAAACTGGCCCCTCATTTTGTACGACACTTGAGTTTTCTTGAAATATGTTGTCATACACATTTCAAAAATTGTCATTGTCTCTTCTGTAGAACAATAAGACAATTCATTAAATTTTCTACCTCACTGTTAACCAGGGTTGGCAAGTTTTTGACATGCGACAGTTTTAACCATGATTAAAACTAGGGATGTAACGAATAGTGATTTGGCCGAATACCGAAAATTCGGCCATTTCTTCTAGGCCGAAGCCGAATATTCGGCTGCCGAATATTAAGATTTCTGGAAAACCGTTGTAATACAAAGTATTTGTCAAATTAAAAATTATTCACAAACACCAATTACACACAAGGTATGATGTGTGATGTAATTCTGTTTGTTAAGAATTTAAAACTATCTAAAATTAATCTATTTTCTCTATTGTTTTGAATGTAATAAAACTAAGAATTTCACCCGCAAGTGGAATAGAAATGACAGGTTTTAATGTAAGCATTAGCATTATTTTACTAATTATTTAGTTCAAATGAAAGAACTAATATTGCTTAGTGAACTTTTACCTTGCTCAAAACTGTTTTATGAAGGTATTTTAAAAGTCAATATTTTTATTTTATGGGATTTTTTTACATGCCTATTTTTTGAAGTTCTATTAAAATTTAATATACTTAACAGGAATATATTTTTTTTTTTCAAAAACCCCAATAACTTATGCTATCTAAATATTCATGATATATTCTAGGTTTCTCACAGTTCTCTCTTACCCAATATTAACAATAAATCAATCCACCCAAACAAAGTCTGACTTCCACTTTTTTAATAATAACAAAATAAATTTCTCATATTCTCCATAATAATTAAAACTATATATTAATGTATTCTTTTGCAATAATTATAATACAATTTTGAATTTTTTAAATGCAATATATTCTTTATTTTTTTACATTTCTTCTGCATCAGAATTATTCGGCCGAATATTCGGCTAGGTGATGAAATGATTCTTCGGCCAGGCCGAATACTGAATAGTCGTCGAATATTCGTTACATCTCTAGTTAAAACCAGAGTGTAAAAAACCTCCCTGTTATAAACGTCAAAAAGTGTCAAAAACCTAATTTGTAAAAAAAAAAAATCAAATGATTTAGCAGGATTGGAAAGTGAAAGAAGGGATTTTCTTAGGAGAATTGGATATATGGTGAAGACAGATTTTTTTTATCAGAACATTTATAATTTTCAGATTGACATTTATTGACTTGTATAACTTAACCCCTCCCCCCTCTCCCGTTGGCTACGACTATGGAATCAAGCAAAAGAACTAACTAAATTTTATACAAATGGGAGAGTATTTTCTTATGAGAAAATTCTTAATTTTCAAATTGTTATTTATATGTAAAACTTCAGACAATTTCGGGCGGGGGGGGGGGGGGGGTCTTAGCCCCCTGACGGCCTTGAATTATACAATTTGTTTTTTGGAAATAATAGATATTTTATTCATTTTTACTACTCGCATCGGCTATTGTCCTAGTAAAATCATAACAAAATCAAGAAATTGAATGTTCAGACAATTAGTATGAGAATTAGTTCAGACAATTAGTATAAAAATAAAATAAATTAACAGAGTCGAAAAACAAATATAGAATTTTTGTAAATAAAAAAACTTACCATCCACGTGTAACGTTTCGGCAAGTGTCATCCACGAATTATCCTTTTCTTCTGCATCTCGGAAATCTGTTCGACAGGCATTATACAGTCATGTACATTCTCTGACGAAATTTATAATTTCTTCTTCCATATTTAAAGCAAATATCAATTAAGAAACAGCGAAACAGCAACAAGCAAAAACGAAAAAAGAGTTGCAAGCCAAATTTTTGCGCGGAAACGTAGCGGCAAACAAATCATCGGTTCTGATTGGCTACTATGCTTGGCAACGGACACAAAAGTTGAATTGTGTTCAACCGGGACCGCCGCACCGCGGGGGTCCCGGTTCAACTCTTGGACACAGGGAGGCGAGCAACGGCAACAAAATGTATCCCATGTACTGCGCATGCGCAGAGGCGTGGAGACGCAGATTTCGTCTCCGTGTCCATAGGGTGTGAAGCCAGCATGAGCGTTATAAATGGATTTCAGTTTGTAGTAAAAAACAAAAAATGTTTTGCTACGTTTGTTTGTTATTCGGAGAGAAAGACAGCGAGCGGCGTATTAATGACACTTCGGATTTGAGCAATTTCATAAAAAAGCAAATAAACATGCTTTGTCGAGAATGCATTTGCATACATGGAATCATTTGTTTTACTTGGAAAAGCAGATAACCATACACGCCTCGCTACAGCCGTCTATTTATTCGGATCCATCCGCCGTTCAGAGGGCGCTGCTCAGCATACGCATGCGCTACGGATTTGAAATTCTAATCAATTGCATATCATGGGGGGGGGGGGGGGGCGCTACTTTGCATTTCCTGAAAATTTCAGCTCACTCGCGTAAGTCCTTCATGGTGTTGCAATTTTCACAAACATGAGTTTAAATGGAGGGAGATAATTAACGTTCTTACATAAACCCATAATAATTGCTTAAATGGTTATAAAAACAGATTTTTGTAAGCTTTTCTAAATAATTTGAAAAAAAAAAATAATAAGAGCGATAAAAATTTTACTTTTAAGACTTGTAAGCACAAATTCCACTGGGAAATAAAGGTTTGATAGAGTTAAGGGAGTAGGGGGAGGGTTCGTGTTATTGGTTGCACGAATGCCTTCTTAAAAAGGATGGACTTGGAGTAAAGAGCCGTTATGTATATGATTATAAAAAAAAATCAGTAAACAAGGTTTCACTGTATTCAAATCTGAGTCGCTTTTGCTTTAGTATCTGTACATTTGTATGTACCAGGGTTCGCGCGATTCCCGCAATATTTTTTGAAATCCCACTCAAAAAAATTATTTTTTGGGCTTTAACTTTAAAAATCCCACTTAAAATTTTGGTCAAGGAGGAAAATCCCACCTTGTATTTTTCCCCAGTGTGAACCCTGTGTACTATTAAGTTCTCTACTTCATGTGACTACCCTGTTAGCACAAGGCCTTAGGGCTTCCCTCCCCCGGGCACGGGTAAGTGAAGTCCGACGAATGCTCATTATACCTCTGTGAGATAGGTTTGCTGAGCGCCAGCCCAGCCTTACTAACTCTTGCTGTGTGGACCTGGCCCTCCTTGATACCCCTATGCTTAAAGAGTATCATTAGAGGGTTATGGTTCCGTATGTACTATTAAAAAAGCCTAAATTGAGACACTTGCAACATAAGTTGAGTAAAATGAAAAAAAAAAAGGAAGTAAAATTAAGCAAATTCTCAGGACAAAGTACAGCATTTACTTTATTTAAATTGTTTGATTTTCATTTAACTCTCATTTTGTAGAACTAACCATTTTTGATTAATTTTTCATAACATAATTTGCTTACATATGATTAATGCTTGTGTTGTGTGTCTTTATTATTACTTACTCCAATAATTATTGAACTCTCCGACTGTATCGAACATTAGAAAGGCAACAAGTCAAAGAGAGCTCCGTAACCGTGTGTGTGTTGTGTTCCTAATAAAAATACGATGTTAAATCAGTTTCCTATTTCAATATTGCTTTATTCTGAAATAAACATAACAGTTTGTATATTTCGTAAAATTTATGAGGCCCTTAAAATTTTTTGTAGGTCCTTAAAAAGTCATTAGAAAGTTATTTTTTTTTTTTTTGCCAAAGGAGTACGAACCCTGATTGGTAATACTTAGTTCATATAGCAATGTCCAGTGAACTTTTAAATTCTTAGTAAAAATCTTTGAAAATAACTGATTTAAATTGTATTGAATCAAAATAAATTTATGATAATGAGCACTTTTTTTTTTGCTATTTTTGTAATGTATCACTCAATTAAAAACTTAATACATTCTTTTGGGAAAAAAAATAAATATTTTTCAATTAAAGCCTTTTTTAAGTGGTTTAAACCAAAAAAGCCTGCCGTCTTTTTTTGACCCGGCTAAAATCCGGTAGCCCTGGGTAGACTGGATACTTTTTTCTTTTGCCTCCTTTTCTAGTAATTGAACTTCTTTTCTAAATTTATCTGTAAAAATTCCAACTCATTTAATGAGAGTTATCCCTTTAAATATATTGCATTCTATTGTTTGCAAAGATTTTCTAACGGCATTTAGACCTTGCAAAATGGAATTCCATATTACAGTCATTTGCACAGTTTCATATTTCTGCATTTTTTTAAATAGAGAAGTGACCTCTACAATCGTGACTTGTTTTTCACCCTTTAGGCGAATTTCATTCAAGGCTTCCATAATGTAAACAAAGCCAAGTTTGACTGCTAAAACTACCTCTGCTCTGGAAGACCATCTCGTATTTGAAATTCTTTTAAGAGAAACAGATTTTGTCTTCAATCATCTTCAGTTTGTCCGCTAAAATTTTCCACTGATGATTTGACACAGAAAAAAAAGTGAATAGCCTTTGCACAAACATGAAATAGTGCACTGAAGAGCTATAACTTTCCGCATCAAAATTGCTTATTAAATTCAAAGAATGGTTGGTACTAGGAATAAAAAATGCAGTCAGACTCTGTTCTTTAAGGCGAGTTTGTAGACCTGTGTACTTCTCTGACATATTTGAAGCATTGTCAAAGGACTGTCCTTGACAGTTACGTATAT
Organism: Octonoba sinensis; assembly: GCA_038502835.1. NCBI lineage: Eukaryota > Metazoa > Arthropoda > Arachnida > Araneae > Uloboridae > Octonoba > Octonoba sinensis. The sequence continues at coordinate 15,412,773 of CM076598.1, read as the reverse complement.
CTAGTCCTAAGTTTGCTAAAAAACGCAAAACTACCTGCTTTAAGTAAGACGCAAAATGCTTCTCTATAGGAATGAATTGCAAAATTCTTTCCTTTATATCACCAGAGTTTGACACACACTTTATTACAAAAGTTAGTTGATCAATATATGAAATATCGGGAGTAGAAACAACAATTATGCTGTAATCATTCGCAAATTTTATCTCCTTAACTATTTCACTTCTTACTTGATCACCAATTAGGACTACACACCACTCCTTTGCCACCATTCCCGCCTTTAAAATTACCACTCATTTGATGGGCTTTTAAGTCCTTTAGTTGTCAAGTTTAATTTTCTTTACTGTAAATTGACAGAAACTGTTTTAAATAGAAATATTTATAAATAAAAAGATTTTATTAAAAAAAAAACCTAAAACTGCAATTTTTGGCCCCCCACCTCCCGCTGCTACTTAGTCCGCTTACCGTTAGATCCGCCACTGCATTAAATGAAAATGTATTTTTATATTAATTTACAAATTGAGTAGAAAATTGATTTTATAACCTGTTTATCCGAGTGCACCACTGGACCTTCTAGTTTCTTTTTTTAGTCAAATATACTAAAAGACATAACATAGTTCAAAGTTATGTCTTATGGTTCAAAGGTACCCTAAATGACTGACTGTAACACTGACATCATGATTTTTCTGAACTTTTACATGTCTTGGACACCAGTAGCAAAAACACTATTGCACAAATGTGGTTCCCAGTAGCGGATTTAGGCTTAGGCCCATGAGGCCTGGGCCTAGGGCGGCAAATTTTGAGGGGCGCCAAAATTTTTAAGACGAGTAAAATTAAAAATCGATTGGGTTTTCTGTAAACTGTAAGACCAAATTTCAAAGTTTATTTTATTGCGCTCTTACTATCTAAACATTTTGAGGGTATAATTTGTTTGTTAAAATAATTAATCAGGCTAGTGCTAAAATATGAAATATCTAACAAAAAGATTTTTAAAAACTTTTTTTTTAATACTAGCATATTATTTATTTACGAAATTAGATAATTTTTTTTCGCATTTTTCATTCAAAATTTAATTGTAACATTTGTTTGCTCTTTATTATAAAACAAAACATTAATTTACCATGATAAATTATACAAGTGTCAGTTGATTCATACAATAAATTTTTATTTTTCAATTTTTTGTAAAAAAATTATAGTTTTACGTAATGTAAAGCCCCCAACGATCAGCATGATTGATAAGTTTTAAAAGGTCTCAGAATGAATTTGAAAACTCATAAGGGGAGGGGGGGGGCGCCATATCGTGTCGGGCCTAGGGCGTCCTCAAACCTAAATCCGCTACTGGTGGTTCCTCAGACTACTTCAGACATTTTGCCAGACTTTCTGTAACAATTTTCTCTATTTCAGCTTGGTGACCTCTACTTTTCCTTTCAAATGGCATCTGGTGATTTTAACAATTTCAGTTGTGGATTTGTTTCGCCTCGTAAGTAATTTGATGTTTTACAGGTTTTCATATTAGATCAGTTTTGCTATTCAAAAACAAATCAATTCAAAACTCTATTGTTTATTGTTCATTATTATAATATTGCTTAGAATAAGACAATTGTCATCTTTAAATTACTATCATTAAATCAACAAAAATCAAAAGATGTTTTCAATCATTTGCTCGTTGAACTATAACAACCTTAAATATAAATCATCTGCATAAAGTACTGACTGCAAAACGAAAGAGCCACCTACGGGAATTCTGAAAAGGTCCCTCTGTTTTTTTCAAAAGGGCACTCTTGAGTAATGCGTAAACAATATATTTGTTGAACTAGTTTAGAATTTCCGATTAGTAGTTATAAAAAGTACAAAGTGGTTTCATCCATCTTGATATTTTGATCAGGGCCAGTCTTAAGCCAATTCAAAGAAATTATATCAGGTGATAAAAGATTGCTGCACAATTATACACAAGAAATTGCTAAAATTACACAAAATATTTTTTCACTTGTAAATGGGAGCAACCTGCTAATAGACTTTACTCTTTTTCTTTTTCTGAAGTCTACAAATATTATGGGAGGAAGATTGTGTGTAAATTGTATTAAACTGTTCAACATCTTTGTTGTTAAGTTGTACATTTTCTTTCAAATAGTACAAAAAATTTCTGTTTTAACGTGGCCTTTCTTTCTTTTTTTTTTCCTCAGCAGGGAGGGGATTGAGACTCTTGGGGAAAAAAAACTGTGTGCCCAATTATATGCAATACGACTGTTTTGTGTTTTCCCTATTGGAACAAAGAAATGCATATAAATGAGCTAAAAATACTGTTTTTAACACATAAAAACCAATTATGTATAAATTAAAATGTTTAAATTGAAAAAAAAAAATTCTTATTTGGCTTTGAAAATTGAGAGCAAGTATTAAAATTTTGCAAAATGTGCCGTTTGCTGCTATATTTTATCATTTTTTTTTCAATGGTGGCTAAATGATAATCCTGAACACGTATATGACAATCTAACATAAAAAAGGTTTGTCACTCCACCCCCCCCCCCCCCTGAAAAATCAGTCGTTTCCCAATTTCCTCACATCAGCAGGTGGCCGGCCACAAGTCATATATGCACCCTTGCTAGAAAAAGCGCAATTTAAGTTGCATGCATTTGCATTTGTTTAAGGCTATAAACACTTGCAAAATGCAAAAAAGGCACATGATGTGTCCCCACTCCTTTCCTAGTTGTTGAAGCTGAAGGGGAGAAGACCATAATGATGTGGGTAAATGCTCTGTTGCTCAGTCGGGGGGGGGGGGGGGGGTCAAGCCTGCCCGACGGGGGGACAAGGGGACAACAGTTTCGTCATTTAGGTGACCGGAAGATTCCATCCCCCCCCCCCCCCCCCGACTTTTAGACGTTTTTCGCTTTCTTTCATACTTCCTTCTACTGCTATGAATCTTTTCCATCTCTTAACTAAATTAGAAAAATAATACTTATAGTAAAACCCCGAAAATCCGAAATCCCGACGAGTTTTTTTTTAGCAAATTTACATTTGAAAAACACACGCAAAAAAAGAGAAATTTATTTATTTTGTCACAGCAAAACAATTAATAAAATAATTTTTATAAAAAAACAGAACCGACTTCAAATTATAAATTGCGCTAAAAAGTGAAAAATAAATTCCTCCTTTAAACAGCATCGATGTGACTTTTACACATAGTTTTAGAAGTCGGTGCAAAATTAAGATAGATAAAATCTTTTGTAATCATGAATCCAATTACAAATATATATATTTTCGCAGAATTAGCAACAGTTCCAATATGAAGTAGCAATGAAGTAGCATATGAAGGTACAATGGTAAGTAGACTCATAATTTTGCACCGACTTCTAAAACTATGTTTAAGAGTCACATCGATGTTGTTTAAAGGAGGAATTTATTTTTCACTTTTTAGCGCAATTTATAATTTGAAGTCGGTTCTGTTTTTTTATAAAAATTATTTTATTTTATTATTCTTAGTGTAAATACATTTTTTATATAAATACTCTATTTTTTAAAAAAATCCATATCGAAGGGCAAAACTTCTTTGAATGAATGGCACTAAAAACTAATCATTTGTATGATAAATTCCCTTTTGAAGTCGATTTTAGCAAACAAACTGATTGGATTAATTTTTGCCACAGAGAAGCCATCAGTCAAACTCTTGCTGTAATTGCTTTTAACATTATAGGCCATGGCAACAAACACGTTTTTAACAATGACTTTTATATTTATTTATAGATTTCCCAACAAAGAAAAATGAAGCTTAGCCTTTCCAATTAAAATTAAAAATACTAATTTTTCACCCGTAATGTTTTTTCTAAAAAACAAATGTGGTCAAATTGATGTGCGATATTTAAGCTAGACGACCCTTTATCAATTGAAGAAAAAATCATCAAAATCTGTTCATCTAGTCAAAAGTTATGGATGGAAAAACCAAAAAATGACTATCTTTCTGCCCATAACGTTTTTTTTTTAGTTATCGAATTTGGTCAAACAAAGGTACGGGACCTATGGGAAACCACCCTTGATCGATTATAAAAAAATCATGAAAATCGGTTCATCCGGTGAGAAGTACAAACAAAAAAAAAAAAAAAGACATACATACAGTACGAATGTATAACCTCCTTCCTTTGTGAAGTCTGTTAAAAATGCTAACAAAATACTTCAATACAAACAGAAAAAAAAACAAAAATTTTATATCAAAATGAAAATAGCTAAATTAAACTGTTGCCATTCAAAATAAGTAATCTTTGTTTTAAAGTTATCCTTAATCTTCGAGTGCAAAAATGCTTCAATAAACAGAAAAACACAAAATCATTAAATCAAAATGAAAATAACTTTACCCTGCCACACGTTGCAGTGGCTCATTCTCCTTAATAAAACCAATAAAAAACGAAATAATAAAATCAAAATTAAAATAAATTAAAAGTCATATATAAAACAAGCACGTATTCGAACGCAATGTTCTGGCAAAATTTCAACGCAATCAGTGAAGTACTTTCGGAGATTTGTGGTGATGAACAAACGAAGACTTACATTTTTATTTATATTAATTAAGCTAACACTATTCACTCGGAGTTGAGGAAACTGCTAATTATTATTTTTGGATTAAGGTAAGCCTTAAGAAATCGAACTAAAAAGCCTATAACTGGCGTTCTTATTGACTCAGAAACTTCGAACATAATTCATCTTGTGCAGAAAAATCAGCGCTTTCGATCGATATATTATATTCATATGTGCAAGGTTTTTTCACCCCCACATTGGTGAATTTATGTGGAAATTTGCGTAAAATTGGAATGAAAAAATTACAGGAATCCGACTACCTGTCGGATTTTTTCTCTAACGGGTCTATAAACCTTCCTCTTGAATCACTCTGTCTATTGGCAAAATTTCAAAGCAATCAGGGAAGTACTTTCGGAGATTTGCGGTTATGAACAAACGAACACTTACATTTTTATTTATATAGATGAATAGTTTTCGGCAAATCCGAACAGGCTACAGCCCCAATTATTTGCGGGATTTGCGGGGCTGTACTATATATATATATATACAGTATGGGACCCCAAATTCGGAATCAAGAAATCCGGAAGACCCAAAATCGGGAACTTTTTCAAAAAATCGGCAACTGGAAAAAAAAAAATAGCTTTTACTTTTTTAAAGAAAAATCGGGAAATGTTTTGCACCTTTTTTTTTTTTAAATAGTCCATTTTTTTTGGAAAAAGAAGGAAAATAAAATGTAATCAACATGTTGAAGATCGGAAATGTGCAGTTTTCAAAAAAGTTACTTCGCGATTTTCTGAAAAGGGTTCGTGTTTGCGATTAGAGTTTTTATTAATTGTTGCTTTAATTCTAAATAAATATCATTACCTTTTTTATTTTTTCTCGTACTTTCATTATATTTATTTTTGCAAAATGAGCTCTAATTTTCGGGCGATACTGAATGTTAGCGAAATTGAAATTCGGCGTTTCTCGCATTTTCCCGATAGGCTGATTTTTTACTGCAATTAAAAGTGTTTCGTAAGTGGCTAGAGAATATAAAATCCTATCAGAATTTGACGAACTTCTTTTCTTTTATTGCTTAATCAAAGAGGTTAAAATAATATCGGGAGAAGTCCGGAAAATTCCGAAATCCGAAAAGATCGTGGCCCCGAGCGTTCCGGATTTGAGGCCCCATACTGTACATATATATAGCATGTAAAAAAATCCAATCAAAATGCGCAACATTCGAAAAGAAAGCAACAGATGGCTGCAGCAAGAAGCCGGAATTTATGTAACTTCTGTGCAAAATTTAATATTAAAAAATGTTCATTTGTGTAATACATTAGTTCTTTAGCTCAGTTTTGATGCATACTGAATCACATGCAAGTTTTACCCAATTGCTTTTACTCTGGCATTTATACCAACTAATATTTTTCATTTCACAAAATTTTCTTTTTAGCCAATTTGAGTAGTCTATGATAGAACATCGATGTTGGCTCTATCAGGAGGTCCCACTTTACATCATGTCATTACTTCCCAAAATATAGTTTTAAGGCGCATAATACATAGAGCAATACCACTTATCTTCACATTTTAGTAATAATAAAACAGGAACTATGCATCCGCGGCAAAAACTGACCTCCCCCTTCCCTCAAGCGGAAAATACATTACATACGTATACATTCTCATTGCACCATTTTTGTACTTGCAAATAAACAGACTACATTCTGCAATCATAAATAGAAACAATAATATAGCTTGTTTTAAAAAAGGGAATTAGATAGGACTCCTCGAATGATATAATTCTACCAATTGAAGGCGAGCTGATTGAACTTGAAAGATAAATGTTGCTTTATAGGTTCGGGTCCGCCAGACAAGAGCCGACTTTTGCGGTCTGGATTAAGCCCAGTCATTTTCAAGCTTCTATTGTTGGAAAGATGAATCTCAATTCTACAATATTATTTGCAATAAAATAATTTTTGAGAAACAAATAGAACCGACTTCAAAGCAGAGCAACTATAAATTGCGCTAAAAAGTGAAAAATAAACACATTCTCTAAACAACATCGATGTGACTCTTAAACAAAGTTTTAGAAGTCGGTGCAAAATTAGGAGTCTAATTACCATTACACCATGTCCCCATGTGTTACTTCATCTTGGAAGCGTTGCTAATTCTGGGCCATTTATACTTGCAATTGATCAATCATTGCAATAGATTTTATGTATCCTAATTTTGCCCCGACTTCTAAAACTTTGTTTAAGAGTCACAAGAATGTTGTTTAAAAAAGAGTTTACTTTTTACTTTTTAGCGCAATTTATAGTTGCTCTGCTTTGAAGTCGGTTCTATTTGTTTCTCAAAAAATATTTTATTTTATTCTTTTTAGTGTAAATATTTTTTACATAAATACTTTTTATTTAAAAAAAAATTCATATCAAAGGGCAAACCTTCTTTGAATGAATGGCACTACAAACTAATCATTTGTATGATAAATTCCGTTTAGAAGTCGATTTTAGCAAACAAACTGACCAGATTCAATTTTTGCCTCAGAGAAGCCTTCAGTGAAACTGTTGCTATAATTGCTTTTAATATTATAGCTCAATGGCAACACTCTTTTTTAACAATGACTTTTATATTTATTAATAGTTTTCCCAACAAAGAAAAATCATGTCAAGCCTTTCCAATTAAAATAAAAAATATTTATTTTTCACCCGTAACGTTTTTTCTAAAAAAACAAATGTAGTCAAATTGCTGTACGATATTTGAGTTAGACGGCCCTCTATCTATTAAAGAAAAAGTCATTAAAATCGTTTCATTTAGTCAAAAGTTATGGATGAAAAACCAAAAAAATGACCCTATTTCTGCCCATAACATGTTTTCTAATTATCGAATATGGTCAAACGGAGGTATGGGACCTATTGGAGACCACATTCGATCGATTTAAAAAAATCATGAAAATCGGTTCATCCGATGAGAAGTTATGAGTGGACAAAAAAAAAAAAAAAAAAAAAAAAAAACGACATACATTCAATATGAATGTATAACCTCCTTCCTTTGTGAAGTCGGTTAAAAATGCAAGTTAACGCTGTAAGTAAATTAATTTCAAAATTGTTTTTAACAGCCTACCCCTCCCCTTTTCCCCGCATTTTTCGAGAAAAAAAAAAGAAATGAGTGAAGAAATAATTGCAATAAGAACCTCAACCTTGATCGTTAGATCCACTCACACTGACATTTTTTCGGCAAAATTATTCTGCATTCTGCGCACACGAACAGAATGAGATATTGGAAAAATATTTGCGTAAAATATTAAACACCAACCTGCTATTATCATCCGATGATAATAGGTTGCTCTGCAATGAAGCAATGCTGCGCAATTGCCCCCCTCCCGGAAGGCAAGTATTGTTAAAGATTACATGAGTAACAGACTACAACTAAAATTTTACTACATTGGGTCAAATTTTCAGAGAGGTAGTAAAATAGCAAAGAAATTGCCCATTCCTGAGCATATCCTGTATCTACACCCAGGCCAGACAGTCATTCCCGATATGTTTTGCAGTTATTAAGGAAACAATATTATTTATAACAGTTGTAAATAGTTATGAGACTAATAATGCAGTAATGGCTTACTTGTAAAGTCCGTTCGCTTTGCCATGCTGAAGTAGTTTCGTGGAGAATAAAAAGTAGAGGTCTGTACAGGAGGAAAAGAACAGAAACACTTGACAGATGTTTAAGAAACAGTGACTGCCCCAATAACTTCCTTTCATATCTTTCACCCCTCCCCTACCCCTGCTGAGCTCCGTCTCGTAACCCGATGCTGACGCCTAGACCAGCCATTAATACTAATTGTTCGAAATGACCAAGCTTTCTATCGACTGGCAGAAATTTGAACACCCCTTGAAGAGGGTGTTGGAAATACACACCCAGGGCTTTGATTCTTCCGTTCTCTTTGTCAAGAGTAGGCCGCAGGCTGGGAGCCGCACTAGCCGCGTTTATATGGCACTCATATAACCCGCTTGTACCCGGGACCCCGCGGAGAGAAGAAAGGGGGAAATTTTTCAAACGAATGCTAAGCGATGGGAAATTTCTGCCGTCTCGTATAGCCCTACGTGTATTTCTGCTTATTTTATCGGTAAAATTTTGCATATCTTATGTGCCAATCACAGTGGCACATGATTTTTTATGGCAAATTTTTCACAATGCTTTTTAACAATGAGCTAAATATTTACTACCTAATAATTTACTCAACAAATAAATATCAATGCAAGCCTTTATAATTAAAAGAAAAATACTCATTTTTCATTCCCATAACGTTCTTTCTAAAAACCAATTGTAATCAAATCGATGTACGATATTTAAATTAGAAAATCCTTTATCGATTAATAGTATTTTTAATGTTTCCTATGCATTAATTTCCTATGCATTAGTTCGTGTAATTTGTAGTAATAGTCTAAAGGATTGTTCATGATAAACTGATGTAAATTAAAGGTAAGTGGGAAAAAAGGGATTTTAAATGTATTTTATGAGTTTAGAAAATTATCTACTTTTTTTATGTGTGAGCTGATCTCCCTAGCTAGATTTTATGTTTTAATGAATTCGTAATCGATATATGTGCATTTAAATATTGACGTTGTTAAGTTAGTAGCATTTATAACAGACAACACCAAAGAGCAACAAGTGTGCAAGCAATTCATGATATCATCAGTCCATTCCAAAAATAAAGATGTTGCTGGATTATTTCCAGTAAAATTTAAGATATGCAAACGAATTGCTTGAAATGACGCGGAAAATGATTTTGGTCATTCAAGATTGTGGTTTTGTTAATCGTCTTTGTCATATCAGACCAATATTTTCAACTCCACGGGGGATATTATAACTTAACTATTTAAGAGGTTATACGAGCAGAAAAAAAATTGCAGTTAACAAGTTTTATCAACTTGCATTCTACAAAATATGGATCGTTTATACTTTCAGAATTTTTGCTTGATTTTTCCGAAGAAAGCTATGAAAGTACTGAAAGAGAAATAAGTTTTCATGGGGTTGATTTTTGTAATTACACCGAAGAGGAAGAAGATAGTACCTCTATTTATTTATATTTCTGGTTATGCGGCTTACAAAATTAAAAACCACTTGCAGTGTCATTCTTGTGTTGCATTTTTAGCTTCAGAAAAATCAGTTTTGTTTGAAATGACAGAAAACTATCTTTTTGACATCGCCAGGGGCCGATTAACCCACCCCAATCCAGAACTTGGAAAAGCTTCTGTAATTAGTTAGAAAATGTTTCAGTTTCTTTTGAGCGATCACGAGGACTTATTTTTACCGAACGTCAAAGGTGTTCTGAAAGCTGCGATCAAAGAAAAACTTGAAGAATATGATACGATGAATGAAAAGTGTAAAAGTTGCAATCGCCCTGGAAGAGAACTAGTTTTGAAATGTGTTTCTGCATTTTTGGACGTTTTTTTTTTTTTTTTTTGAACAACTATACAAAACGAAAAAAGAACCCGAGTATCAATCAAGTAAAGAAACGCAAGTGCATGACTTTGAAATCTAGTTCTGCCGAATAATATAAATATTATTGGTTTTTTTAACAAAGAAAAATAATATCTGTATTTTAAAATAACAAGTCATAATTTAACTTAAAGATAATTAAAGTAAATAATTTATCAGGAAGGGGGGGGGGGGTAGAGAGCAAAGACCAACCATACCTCCTCGTGGTGCCTCGCGGAAAACGCTAGAATATTTTTCAGTAGGCTAACATGGCTCTGGCAAAGTTTAATACTTTGAAAGGAAGTAATTCAAAACAAAAATGCGGAATAAAAAAATAATGCAGTCATCATATTCAAAAACACATTTTTAAGTTTCCTGTTCAATTCTAAGAACGAAACGTTTGCTGCAAGAAGCCTTGCTGTCTATGTAACTAATGAAATTATTCATAGAGCAACGAAACTTCATCGAAACGCAGCGTTGCTTTCCATCGCTTATGGCTGCTTTTCAGTCAGAGTTTCAAATCTTCGAAACCAATGTTAACCTACGGGAAAAGTTGGATTAAGTTTTAGAAAGTTCCTTTGAAGTTTTCCGAGTCCGGAATTTTTTTGAGTATTTTTCAAGCCTATATCTCGGTCTTTTAGTTTTTACTTTTTTTTAAATATCACTTCCCGTATTTTTAAAAAATCGTTAAAAAATGAATTTTGGAAAAAACGTGGTACTGCTAGACGTTTCACTCTATAAAATATTTTCAAATCATGTTACCGAAATTTGGAAAATAGCAAGACCAGCGAAACATTTCCAGCTTTTTTTTGAACCTTTGTTTGAAATAATACGAGCATTTTTAAAGACAAAAAAATCCGTTCAAAGTTTGAAAATATTTCCAAAAAAAGCTCGTAATTCCTATAAGGAACGCCTCCCACCGCTTCCCATGCAAGGGGGCATGATTTACGAGGTCGATTAGCTTAATGACTCTCACTCCGGGAAGCGTTGCTGCTGTTTCGGATTCGGACAATGGGGAAAGTGTGGTCCCCCCACTTCAGTGGGTTTAGAAGACACAGAAGACAGACCACATGTTTTTTTCGAAAGGGAAGAAAATTCAGACAAGTCTGCTTTTTCCAATGTTTGAGTTGGAGAAGCTATGATCACTTATATGTAATATAGGTGCAAATTCCTGTTCCCAAAGAATTATAAAAATATTTTTCATGAATTAAATTAGGGGGAGATTTTTTGTTTTTTACTGAAGGAATAAAGGAATGATAAACTTTAAATGTTTTCGTAAATTATAAAGAGATTTTTGAAAAAATGAATGTATTTTCAAAATTTTAAATTGGCCTCTTTCTGAATGTAATGTTTCAATATCTTGTGTTTTAGAACCGAAAACAAAATATTAAATATTGATTAAATCCATCAACATCTTACTTCCGGTGAAGGGATCATTCATAAATAATGTCACGCTTCGAGGGGGGAGGGGGGTTCGTGAAATTGTGACAAGGGGAGGGTAGGGGGTAACAGGAAGTGTGACATCATGCATTATGCAACATAGCGTGACGCGTGACAAAGGGGGGGAGGGGGGGTCCGCTTAAGTGTGACAAAGGGGGCAGGGGTGTCAAATATGGGAAAAAAGCGTGACGTCATTTATGAACGGTCCCGAAGCTGGAATTTTGAAAAACAAAATTACAGATAAAGGTCGACTGATCGGGGGGAGGGGGGTTTACTAACAACATCCTTGCTTTCTTTTTTTCTTTTTCTAATGATTTTTTATGTCATTCGTAATATTTATTAACTTTTTCTTTCATAAGATTTTTCCACCTTTCGATATCTTTTACTTCTTTTTATCCTACTTTTCCGTAAAAGTTTAAAAAAAAACAGAACGAAAGAAGGCTAATGTATCTATCACATCACAAGAATATCGTTAAAAATAGGAAAAAGTCATAAACAAGTTAAGTAAATAAATATAGATTGAAAAATAAAAAAAATTGAAAGTTTGAGATGTGGAAATTGTGTCTGTCGGTGTGTCTGCCCCCCCCCCCCCCAATAACTTTTGAAGGAATTTTTCGATTCGAAAGATTTTTTTTCCTGCATTCGAAAGATCTTGGCGAGGACATCTCATTTTCATATTTTACTTTTTGATTTGAACAATTTTTCGTTCAATTTTGAACAGTTCAAAAATGCTGAACATTAGCACCTTCGGGAAAAAATGAAGCACAAGTATGCAAATTCTAAGCATAAGATCCAAGTTCCTTTGAACAAGCGTATTGGTGTGAAATATTTTTTATCAACGCCGAATTTCATACAGTTCTGAAAAAAAACTGACAGCGCGTACGGAAAATTTTCAATCGTATACAAATCCTGATCTAACAAACAGATTTACTTGAAATAAACTTTATCGGAAAGATGTTATGACGTAGAAGATATACAGTGGAACCCCGCCATTCGTTCTTGTCCCGCGATTCGTACGGCGCCAGGGACCAGCTGGGTTGCCAGTTTGGCTTTTTTTAAGAAAAAAATCGTCAAAGGCAGACAACATTGGACATGTTTTTAGGGAAAGAAACCCAAGATTCTTCTGGTGCAAAAAGAAAGGACTGCAGAAAGGGAGAAAACACCTGAAGGGAGGTTACCTGATGTTTGTATAGAAGGGGACTCCTCTTCCAACCCTTTCATTTTCTCATGCACTTGTGCATTCAATAATAGGAGGAAACCAGGAAAACTCTCATCTGACTACTCGATATTAGATAGAAATTGTCATAACGATTACCTCAGCTCGCTTATCAAAGCAACGCATTGCTGCGATAAGAAATTGGGAATGCTGGTTCCGAATCCGAGGCAGTCGGCGGCCCAGGAGTCAGGCCAACATTTTGAAAGTTTTGAATATCTTTTGGGCAAGAAACTGGAGCAGACTCATTATTATTAGTAGTAGTATTATTAATTTATTTTTTTTGAGTTTCTACGCTACAACTCCCCTCCGATTTTTATTTGAGTCGTCTAATTTCAAAACCAGCTACATCCAAAAAATGAAATATTTCACGGCGGGCGAGAAACTAATATCAAAGAAATTTGAATTTCTAGCTAAGAGCATTGGGATAGACTTTTAACGCTGAAATTTCAGCACAAAAATAGTTTTTCCTTAGAAGATATTTGGAGGGGAAAATGTGCTGACAAGCATAGTCGATGGGGGTGGAATCTGGTTTTGTAACTACCCGAAACATTTCAAATCTTTCACACTTTGTATCACGATGTGGCTGCTTTAGAAACTTTAAAAACTTACACCATATGAAGATTACTTTAAACTATTAGAAAGTGTGAAAAAGTTTAAATCAAAAGAAAGTGGATGTATCTGGTTTTGACTCTAGACGACTCATGTTATAGTTTCAATTCCACTCCAGCTCCGTTCCGTGCTCAAGCAATTTATCGCAAATTTTGATTGATCAATTTGTACTAAATTAGGTCTAGAAGCAAGTTCCCAGAAAGACAAACCTTTCAGAAAGTAAAACCTTCGTTTTAAAAGTATTGTTTACATTTTAATTTTTAAAGCACTAAATATACAATTTACATGCAATTCGGGAGAATGAAACGGGAAAAGTTGGACTAAGTTTTAGAAAGTTCCTTTGAAGTTTTCGAGTCCGGAATTTTTTTGAGTATTTATCAAGCCTATATCTCGGTCTTGTAGTTTTTACTTTTTTAAAATATCACTTACCGTATTTTTGAAAAATCGTTAAAAAGTGAATTTTGGAAAAATACGTGGTACTGTTAGACGTTTCGCTCTATAACATATTTTCAAAGCATGCTACCACAATTTCAAAAATAGCAATTTCCAGTTTTTTTTTGAACCTATGTTTGAAATAATACGAGCATTTTTAAAAACAAAAAAATCCGCCCAAAGTTTGAAAATATTTCCAAAAAAAGCTCAAAAATCCTTTTAGCCACGCCTCCCGTGGAATCGAAAGTACTAACAAGCAGGGGAACATGATTTACGATCTCAATTAGCGTAACTTAACAATAATCAGGGTAGAGGAGTAAAATATTAACTTTAAAAACGGTTTTTATAATAGGTAAGCAAATTTTTAAACTTTACCTTATTATTTATCCATAGTATGAAAAAAAAAGGTCAATGTTGGCTGTAAACTTTTGGATTTTATATACACCATGTAAAACATGGTGTTTGACGAGACTAGTGCACAAATGGCAAAAAATGCTGTTGAGACAAATCGTAATTTTAGATCACTACAGCTGATTTTCTAACGTTTGGTGATCGTTATAAACGTTTGAAAATGCATTAATGACATAGGGTTTCAGTTGGGACCATTCGGAAGGTTTGTTACTACCGGGGGATTGTTATATCACGAATTCGCTATAGCAAGGTTCGACTGTATTAAGTTATTTGGATTCGGCAAGCACCTTTTTCAAATCAGCTAGTGCTTATCCCACATAATTTAGCGCGCATGTCTCAAATTTTATTTATTTAAATCATAAACATGTATTGAAAATGACATTTTAACGCGCAAAGATGCAAATTTTATATTCATAAATGTCCTTTTTTAAAACTTGTGCTATGTCATGAACCACAGAAAGCAACGAATAGCTACTGTTATGGAAAATCCTAAACAAAACAAAGAAAAAGAGAGATGAGAAACAAAATCATTTCAAAATAATATATTTCGTAGGTGATTGCATTAACAACGCAATCCAAAAATTTATGCCTGCAATTTCATATACACTATTTACAAATGAGCAACTGTTAAACATGCACTTCCACGTAGGAAGAGTTTTTCGAATGAATTTGGTAGATCATTTTTCATACCTACGTGTTCCGAAACCTCTTTCCGATATATTTTGCGCTCATTTTCTTGTACGTAAATTAAGGTCTTGGAAAAAGGAGTTGCGATTTTGTGTAGTACATTAGTTCTTTAGTGTATCGCAAGGCCGTAGCCAGAAATTTTTTTCGGGGGGGGGGGGGGGCTGACTTTGAGACACTAGTGTTGCGGAAAGTTTCAGGGAGGAATATATGCTACATTGCGAAAATTTTCGGGATTTCGGGGGGGGGGGGCTTTGCCCACCCCCTCTGGATACGGCCTTGAGTGTATGGTATATAGTTCCAGTCCAGTCACATATGTAATATGCCATAATACTGTGCTTTCATTTACTAAAAGTAAACATTTGCATCTGTAAGTCCGCAAATGAAGAATCACCAAAAAAAAAAAAAAAAAGAAAAGAACAGCGCCAACGTCCTAACATTTGTTCACAGTTGTTTGATTTTTCTAATTGAATTTAGACTGAGCAATCCCTAAACCATATTCATGATTAAAAACATAACCTATAAAAATATCACAAATTAGTAGCTTAAAAGTACTAATATGCAGGGATCTGGAGCAGCCACGTTTTTACATTGCTCCGCTCCAACTTCCAAATACATGCTCCATCTCCGCTCTGTGATCCGAATAATTTCGATAAATGACATTATTTGTTTTTTTTTTTTTAAGTTCATTTTTTCTACAAAATTTAAAACGTTTAAAAAAAAATCGGAGCAGTGCAGCAAAATATCATGCTCCGGCTCTAGTTTCGAGAAAAATCTCTTTGCTCCACTGCTCCTTCTCTTTCGTATACGGATTAGATTCCGAATACTTTTAAAACGGTTGGATTCTGGATACCCCCTTGTCGGTGTGCCCCATCTGTTCCGTATTTGCAGTTTTAAAATTGGCAGCCCTGACCTCAACCGGCAACCATACAAATTTTATCTCGATTCAACAGGTCTTGGTAAAAAGCTGTCGCCCTGCGAGGGCTTCTATTGGTGTTTTTGTGCATTCAGTCCTAAGAGAAAACCAGGAAAACTATCATCTGACTTCTCGATAAGTATTAAATAAAAATTATCACAGCAACCACCTCAGCTCGCTTATCGAAGCAACGTTTGCATTGCCAGGATAAGAAATTGGGACTTCTGGGTCCGAGGCATATCACCGTCCCAGTAGTCAGGCTGCCATTTTGAAAGTGTCGAATACCTTTTGCGCAGGGAACTGGAGCAGAGTTATTATTATCATTATTATTATTATTATTTATGTTAATTTATTTTTTCGAGTTGGTATGCTACAGCTCCCCTCCGATTCTTATGTTATAGTTTAAAGTCCACTCTAGCTCCATTCACTGCTTTTAGTTTTACATGGCAACTACAATATTTATCGCTTTCGTTTATTCAGTGTATTACGGCAAAAATTTAAAAGTCCTTTAAACCCTAATATTTCAATAAATATTTCATACATAATGAAGAAAAACAGTAATAAATAAATACACTCAAAAAAAAAGAAAAAAAGAAAGGCCACTGCTTCAAAACTCATTGCCAAATATTTGCTTTATTTTCTTTCTTTTTTTTTAATTTTTTTTTTCCTTTCGTCCCTTCCTTCTTCTTTTTATTCTTTTTTTTGGTGAATTTGTAATTGCTACATACTTTTGCAACAGCGAAAGTATGTTATGCACATCCCCAGTTTAAAATTCGTGATTTAAATTTGCTGAGTAATATATATTTTACAACAGCTAATATATCATCAAAATACATACGTAAATACACATAGGTGTGCGAACGGGGCATTAGAGTTACCATTGTACCCTCATTAGCAAATAAAAATGAACGCTAATTACAAAACTGGGACGCTCTTTCGCTTCTGTATTCAATTGATATGCTTCTTTGCGTTTAATTTGTCATAAGTTTCCTTGGAGATGCATCTGGGACCCCCATCTTATGGGTGTATTTTGGTACTCCCTTTCGCACAGTAGCAGCCCCCCCCCCCCCCATTGCTAAAGCTCTGCGCACGCTTATATAAACATATATTACTTGACTACATATTTAAGTGCCAATGAAGTGGAACTAAACAGAAAGTAAAGAACCATTGAAAACGCTTTTTGTCAGAGAAAAAGAAAAACTGCGCCGGATATACCATTCGAAAAAAGAAAACCAAGATGTTTTATTCGAAAAATGATTCAGGAATTTTACTTTAAATAACAGAAAAACAAAGGAAAGAAATAAATAAATGTGGTGGTCTCATCATACTGATCAAGTATTCAATATGCAATAATTAGAAAAACACAATTGAAGAAGTGTATATAAATAAATAAAATAAAACGTAGAATAACTAGATAAATTATATAAAATAAAGAAAGAAACGCAAACATTCATATTTAGTTTTAGAAAAAAAAATAGAGTAGTGGAGCTTAACAAATCTTCATTTGCTACTCCTGTTTAGCAAAATCTCGTTGCTCTTTTTTTATTTATTAATTTAATTTTAATTATACTAACGCAAAAATTCTGCTCTTAAATTAAGCTTTATACAAGAGACGAATTAGCGCTCTTTATGTAACAATAACTGAGAACAGCATTCAGAAGTTTTCGCTAAATATATATATATATATATTTTTTTTCCTGAAAAATCAAGCGATTTATCGCAAATTTTGATTGATTAATTTGCACTAAATTAGGTCTAGAAGCAAGTTCTCAGAAAGACAAACCTTCGTTTTAAAAGTATCTTTTACATTTTCATTTTCAAAGCACTAAATATGCAATTTACAAACAATTCGGAAGAATGAGAGAAGGGTAACAATATTTTTTCTCTTCGTTTCAACTCTCAGCCAGAGAATTCTTGGAACCGGAAAAGAAGCAACGTTTTGTAAGTAGTTGAGGACACGTGCAAGCCGCTGGCTAATTTCTAGGATTACATGGACAGCAGGGGGTCTTGGCTGCCTGAAGCTGGCCAGAAGTGACAGGTCAAATGTGGGGTACAATAGACCCTTCTTCCATGAGCTATCATACATTTCATTGGTAGTTGAAATGTCAATCACTTGAGGTTGACATACTCCCCTCATACTCTTGGAAGGCCATCTTAAGCCTAACCACGAAATTTTTTCTGACTGAAGAGCAGCCTTAAGGCTGCTCTTCAGTCAGAGTTTCAAATCTTCGAAACCAATGTTAACCTTCGGCAAAAGTTGGACTAAGTTTTAGAAAGTTCCTTTGAAGTTTTCGAGTCCGGAATTTTTTTGAGTATTTTTCAAGCCTATATCTCGGTCTTGTAGTTTTTACTTTTTTAAAATATCACTTACCGTATTTTTAAAAAATCGTTAAAAAATGAATTTTGGAAAAACCCCGTGTTAGACCCCGTTTCGCTCTATATAAATAAAATTCTAAAATATTTTCAAAGCATGTTACCGAAATTTTAAAAACAACAAGACCAGCAAAACATTTCCAGCTTTCTTTTGAACTTTTGTTTGAAATAATACGAACATTTTTAAAGACAAAAAAATCCGTCCAAAGTTTGAAAATATTTCCAAAAAAAGCTCGAAATTCCTATAAGGAACGCCTCCCACCGCTTCCCATGCAAGGGGGCATAATTTACGAGGTCGATTAGCTTAATGACTCTCACTTCGGGAAGCGTTGCTGTTTCGGATTCGGACAATGGGGAAAGTGTAGTCCCCCTCTTCAGACCCTCAAACCGGCCAAACACAGAAGGCAGACCACATGTTTTTTTCGAAAGGGAAGAAAATTGAGACAAGTCTGCCTTTTCCACCAATGTTTTATTTGGAGAAGCTATGACTTATATGTAATCCTTTATATGGGCAAATTCCTGTTCCCACGGGACAATAAAAATATTTTTCCCGAATTAAATGTTTGTACAGTTGGGGAAAAAAAATATTTTTTTAAAAATGTAAGCTTGAAAACATTACTGCTCTTTAATTAGTAAATCAAATGAGAAATAATTTAATGTAAGTAATTATTCATTTGTAGGTTATTAATTTAATTTTCTTCTACACAATCCATAATTCTTTTTTTCAAAAACTTTATGAAGAGAAAAGCGTTGCCCTTACTCCCCCCCCCCCGCCCTCTTAAAGACAACTGTGTATGCCACAGATAAAACTAACTAAATTGAGCTATATAGAATTTTTTTGTTTTGTACTGAAGGAATAAAGGAATGATAAACTTTAAATGTTTTCGTAAATTAAAAAGAGATTTTTGAGAAAATGAATGTAATTTCAAAATTTTATATTGGCCTCTTTCTGAATGTAATGTTTCAATAATTTGTGTTTTAGAAACCGAAAAAAAAAATTAAATATTGATTATATAAATCAACATCTTCCGGTGGAGCTGGAATTTTGAAAAACAAAATTACATATAAAGGTCGACAGCTGGGAGAGGGGGGGGGGGGCGGGAATACTAACAACCTCCTTTCTTTCTTTTATTTCCTTTTTTTTAATGATTTTTTTTATGCCATTCGTAATATTTATTAGCCTTTTCTTTCATAAGATTTTTCCATCTTTCGATATCTGTTACTTCTTATCGTACTTTTCCGTAAAAGTAAAAAAAAAAAAAAAAAAACAACGAAAGAAGGCTAATGTATTATATCACAAGAATATCGTTAAAAATAGGAAAAAGCCATAAACAAGTGAAGTAAATAAATACACATTGAAAAATTTAAAAAAAATAAAAGTAGGGGTTAGAGATGGGGTAATTGTGTCTGTCGGTCTGTCTCCCCCCCCCCCTGCAGGGCCCCATTTGTCCCCGAGGGCAAGCCCTCGGGGGCATCTAAAAATCCGATGCGCCAGACAATGGCAGGTGCGGGGGGTTCTGGGTGCGCATGTCTCCCCCCCCCCCCCCCCCAATAACTTTTGAAGGAATTGTCCGATTCGAAAGATTTTTTTCCCTGCATTCGAAAGATCTTGGCGAGGACATCTCATTTTCATATTTTACTTTTTGATTTGAACAATTTTTCGTTCAATTTTGAACAGTTCAAAAATTCTGAACATTAGCGCCTTCGGGAAAAAATGAAGCAAAGTATGCAAAGTCTTTGCAGAAGATCCAAGTTCCTTTGAGCAAGCGTATTGGAAGGAGCTCTCGGCGTGAAATATCGAGCCGAATTTCATACAGTTCAGAAAAAAAAAAAAACGACAGCGCCTACGGGAAAATTTCAGTCGTATACAAATCCTGAGCTAACCAACCGATTTACTTAAAATAATCTTTATCGGAAAGGTGTTATGACGTACAACATATACAGTGGAAATCCGCCATTCGTCCTTGTCCCTCAATTCGTACGGTGCCAGAGGTCAGCTGGGTCGCCAGTTTGGCTTTTTTTAAGAAAAAAAATCGAGAAATTATGCTCATTTTGAACTCGTCTAGAAGTAATTTGTTTCGCGTTTTGGATTTTTTAAAAATTTTAATACTTTTTGAG
Source organism: Octonoba sinensis (assembly GCA_038502835.1). Taxonomy (NCBI): domain Eukaryota; kingdom Metazoa; phylum Arthropoda; class Arachnida; order Araneae; family Uloboridae; genus Octonoba; species Octonoba sinensis. Next base: position 15,392,615 of record CM076598.1, on the reverse strand, counting down.
ATTTTACTGACAATTTTAGCCTTCTAAGAGGGCATCTAGAGGAAGTGGTTGAAGAACTTTCTTCTTCAGAGGAGGAAAGTAGTAAGAAAAGCATTTCCTTTGCAGAAATTAAAGAGCTGTGTTATTCCTGCAAGAAAACGCAGAGCGTGATGGGAAAACAGCATCCCAACACTGCTGTGGTCAACAGCAATGTTGGGATGCTTTGTTCAACGACAATGTTATTGGCCATTTTAGAAAAATTCTGAACAATCGTCAAAGCCAGACAACTTTGGACAGGTTTTTAGGGAAAAAGCCCAAGATTCTTCTAGTGCAAAAAGAAAGGACAACAGAAAGGGAGGAAACACTTGAAGGGATATTACCTGATGTTTTTATAGAAGGGGCCTCCTCTTCCTCTTCCAGCCCTTTCATTTCCTCATCTCAACATTCCACATATGCCATCAGCTCACCTCAGTACAAGCAAAGTGCAGTTAAATTTTAATTTTTTTTAAATTTCTATAATTTCATGTACAGTACTGTACATTTGTTTTTCATAGGTTTAAATAAGCAATCATCTGTGTGTCTGGACCTGATTAATCCAATTTACACTGTATTTTATGTGAAAAAATAATTCGCTATTCGTACAAGTTGCCATTCGAGCTGCCTCCTGGAATGAATTGTGTGCGAATAGCGAGGTTCCACTGTACAGTACACTTCCTCGGGGAATGGCGAAAAGCATGGGACATTGTTTAGAAAACAAACCACATGTTTCTTTTCCTGAATCGCAAAAATTATTTTCTTCACAGTTCACATGACTAAACTAAATACAGTGGAACCTCGGTAGCTCTACGCGCAGATAAGTCAAACTAACCCTTGGTAAGTCGACATATCCCTCCCCTAATGGTTGGCCCAATGCTAATTTCAATGGGCGAAAAACTCTCTAACTTGACACACAATTTTCAGAAACCCCTGTAAGTTGACCTCCATTTTGTATTCTTATTAACTTTTTCCTCCGGTATTTTTTCACGGTGCACAATTCTGGGAATTTTACAGCGGTGTTTTTTCATCAATGAATGAATTCTTTTCTGGAAAGTGTTCCTAGAAAATTTCCTTATTCCCCTTGTACCTTTCTACGAACACGAGAAAAAAGTTAATTGCAAATTAGCAAGCCTAATAGTGCTGGGGAATTTATGTTTTCTCTTCAGAGGGAAAAGCAAACAAAAATTATGGATTTTTTTCTCATGAGGTATTCTGATTTAATGTTTATATATTTATTTATTTGTAATGTATAACTTTTCAAAATAATAATAGCTAAATAATAAACGGGAATAATTTCGTACACTGGAATTGGCTCTTATAACTTGAATGGCAAGTAAATAACACTACAGACCAATATCAGCAATTGTAGTTACGGAATCTCGGAAATCTTGACACCTGCTTATCTCTACGGCCCGCGACTTTTTTAACCTTTTCAGTTTAGCCCGCAGCTTTCCAAAGGCTGCCCATTCCTGGTTATGCAATGTTTGCTGTGTGGCACTACGAAATAATATCTTATCATTAGGTAAAGAATAAAAACGGTTTGGTTGTTTCTCATCCATAAGCTTACTTCTTTGCATTGCAACACGGGCTCCTTGTAACTCTGAAACACGTGTCCGCAATTTTTGATTATGTTGACGTTTTATTCTTTAGTTTCGCAGCTCAAATGTAGACTAATTATTTCTCTACATTAAATTTATGCATGCGAACTCGCGTCATTAAAGCTATGTCTCTTATGCAAAATTTCTGAATATGATTTAAGTCAGGGGTTCCCAACTTTTTTTTTCCTAGGGGAAGCCCTTCTAAAACTCGGAAAGAAAATGGCGAATCCCTTTGGTAGTCCTTAATAAACGGGTAAGAAAACAATAAAATTTGCTTGCACATTCATTTTTCAAGCTTCACAACAGTTCATAACAAGCAATGAAACACAATTCTAAAACATCTAAATGGAAATAAAAACTAACATAATAGCTACAATAATAATAATAATATTAGTAATACAAGCATTTAAAAAATTAATTACTTATTTTTATTATTTGTTCTTTTTGCATAATTAATAGTAGCAGTAAACATACGAATTTGCAAAAGCTCTGTTTTTAATAATTATTTCCTCGATACTGTGAAAAAGTTGTGGAATAGTGGAATGACACCAGAAATATAAGTAAAAAAAATTTAGAATCAATCAATAAATATCTTAGGGTTCCATTCCCACGTTGAAATATACAAAATTCGCAACAGTTATGGAAATTTACAGAAATATTGGGAAATTTACATGTTTTCAAATTTTCATTGCGATAGAGCAGGAAAGTTGGAATAAAGTATTATTAAAATGTGAGTACAAAATTTGAAATTAAAATATCTTCCTTCGCACTAGCATGGACAAAGGGGAGAAATGGTAGCAGAAACATACCTCTAAAATTAATATAGATCAATTAATACCTTTTGATCAATAAACCACTTCACGATCCAAATTTTCAAATTTACGCAATGCAGAAATAAGTGCATTTCAAATTTTATGCGTATTAGTTCCTATGCCCCACAATTTTTCCGTATTATCGGGAAAAACAATTTTATACAAAAAAAAAAATCATTTTTAATCTCCGTTCTAATATGTATGAACTTTTTTAATTTTTTTTTTTTTTTTGCGTTAGCAATTAAAAATCCAGCTATTGCAATATTATATTCGCGATTTGAAATTTTTCCCCTGAAAAAAAAAATCAACCATTTCCATTGACTGGGTTTGAGCTTAAAAATTCCCTAGTTAGCATGGGAATTAATTAATTTGAAAATTGTTTTGATTTCATCTGTCATTTTTTGCTCTTTTCACCGGAGAAAAAAACTCTCCAAAATAATAATAATAATTACGTTTTCAATTATCTTCTTAGTCCACTGATGGGCATGTGAACCCGAATTGTTCATTTTCTCTGTCAGATTACTAATCACTACAATATGGATGCCTTTTCTTTCAAATGGTAAATTTTTTCTTGAATTTTGAAGGTTAATATGACCTGGATCTCAATATGCATTAAATTTAACATTGGTTTTAGACTTTGAGTCACCATATGACATTTATTTTTTCATTATTATTGTTTTTGTTGTTGTTAAAAATTTTTTTTTTACGAAAATGAGAGAAATCCGTTCGTGATGCATGAAAAATTTCTGAATTTAAAAGTTATTGTCTCATTTTTTAACTGTATGTTACATTTTTTGTAAATGAAATTTAGCTCAACGAATCTTTTTATTTCGCACATCCCAGAAAACACAAAACAAACAAACATGACAAGGAAAAAAGAAACTTTCAGAAGATAATTCCATACATTACAGGTTTTGCATTTGAATAACTGAATTTGTCACTAAACCCTTCTTGTCATTTTTTTGTGCATGTACATTATTTTCAGATTATTCACTGTTAATCATGTACTTCCGTCTTCAAGTTTCAAAAGGTATATTGAAATATTTTTTGAAGTATATACTCCGGAAACTGTTTTTAAATGCGCTGTAGATGGACTTCCTTTATTTACTCCTTATTTTTTTAACCAGATGTACTTATCTCCTTTTGTGTAAATTATATCCTTCGGGAAAACCGTTGTCATTTTGAGTCGCATCGCATATTGAATCTTTATTGGCTATACCAGGGGTCGGCAAGCTTTTGAGTTGAAAGAGTCAAAAATTACAATTTACAAAATTTCAAAGTTTTTAAAGAGCCGCAATTTTTTTTTTTTGCCAACAATGAATAGCACTTGCATAAATCAATTTTCTTGATAAAAAAACTAATCTATTTATTCATAAGAAAAAATATCTAGTTTATTCATATATAAGTAGTGTTTTTTGCAACAAATTAGATAATATAAAACATGGCATTTTTAGATAATTATATATTTTTTAAAGGTAAAAAATTAAAACAAAAACATTTACTTGGAACACTATAACTTTTACTTCAATAACAAACAATTGAGCAAGCAAATTAAATGGGAGCGATGGCTTTGCATGGTTATTCAATTAGAAACGAATTCAGAACAATTTTTAAATGTCTTTTTTTATATAAAATAAATAATATTTGCCTATGGAACTAAAAAGCCGCAGCTTCACATCCAAAGAGCCGCATGAGGCTCGCGAGCCGCAGGTTGCCGACCCGTGGGCTATAGTCATTTCTGTTCTATGCTGCTTCAGTTTGAAGTGCGATCTTCCGCGCTCCTCCGTTTTTATTTACTGGATAATAAATACAGGTAAGCTCGCACATGAAGAATCGGCACAGAAGAAATGATGCAAATGCGCGTCTCAAGCCCCCCCCCCCCCCCTTTGTCGATGTGCCCCGTCTGTTCCGTATTTGCAGTTTTAAAATTGGCAGCCCTGACCTCAACCTGCAACCATACAAACTTTATCTCGATTCAACAAGTCTTGGTAAAAAGCTGTCACCCTGCGAGGTCTTCTAATGGTGTTTTTGTGCATTCAGTCATAGGAGAAAACCAGGAAAACTCTCAACTGACTTCTCGATAAGTATTAAATAGAAATTATCACAGCAACCACCTCAGCTCGCTTATCGAAGCAACGTTTGCATTTGCCAGGATAAGAAATTGGGACTTCTGGTTCCGAGGAATATCGCCGTCCCAGTAGTCAGGCTGCCATTTTGAAAGTTTTAAATACCTTTTGCGCAGGGAACTGGAGCAGAGTTATTAATATTATTATCATTATTATTATTATTTATGTTAATTTATTTTTTTAAGTTGCTATGCTACAGCTCCCCTCCGAATCGTTTTGTTATAGTTTCAAGTCCACTCCAGCTCCATTCACTGCTCTGAATAGTTTTTAATGGCAAATACAATATTTATCGCTTTCGTTTATTCAGTGTATTACGGAAAAAATTTAAAAGTCGTTTAAACCCTAATATTTCAATAAATATTTAATGTTTCGTACATAATGAAGGAAAAAAAGTAATAAATAAACGCACTCGGAAAAAAGGCCACTGTTTTAAAACTCAAATTTCCAACCATTTGCTTATTTTCTTTCTTTTATTTTAAGTTCTTTTTTTTCCCCTTTTTTCCCTGCCTTCTTTTTCTTTTTCTTCTTTTTTTTGGTGCATTGTAATTGCCGCATACTTTTGCAACAGCAAAAGTATGTTCTGCACATCCCCAGTTTTTTAAGTTCGGGGATTAAATTTTGCTGAGTAATATATATTTTACAACAGCTAATACTATATCATCAAAATACATACGTAGATACTCATAGGTGTGCGTGCGGGGACGTAGAGATACCATTGTACCCCCATTAGCAAATAAAAATGAAAGCTAATTACAAAACTGGCAAACTCTTTCGCGTTTGTATTCAATAGATATGCTTCTTTGCGTTTAATTTGTCATAAGTTTCCTTGGAGATGCATCTGGGAACCCCATCTTATGGGCAGGGCCGGCCCTATCAATGTGCAAAGTGTGCAAAGTACAAAGGCGCCATCATCTTGGGGGCGCCTCAGCGTAAGAGCAAAAAAAAAAAAAAAAACGATAATCCGTGTTTCATAAAATTAGTTCAACAATTCTAGTTGTCTTCACGTAAGCAGACCCAATGATAGTGACTCCTATCAGATACTCCATTTTTTCAAGTGAAAGAACTTAGCGTCAAAATTCACTTGTAGCGATGGTACTATACCTACTGTGGTGCTTGATAGAGATGATTAGATGGTACCAATCCCTGTGAACCACACTAGGTCTACAATTACGAGAAGCCAACAGCAGCCCATTAGAAAGAAAAAAATACATTATTTGTTTAATGTATGTAATTATTAAAGTTTTTAAAGTAATTGAAAACGCAATAAAATTATACACAATTTAAATTTATATTATTTTAGTTTGTATGAAGAAAGAGGGCTAGGGGCGACTAAGTCCAAGGGCGCCGAATACCGTCGGGCCGGCCCTGCTTATGGGTGTATTTTGATACCCCCTTTAGCACAGTAGCGTCCCCCCCCCCTTGCTAAAGCTCTGCGCACGCTTATATAAACACATATTACTTGACTACATATTGAAGTGCCAATGAAGCGGAACTACACAGAAAGTAAAGAACCATTGAAAACGTTCTTTTGTCAGAGAAAAAGAAAACCAGGATGTTTTATTCGAAAAATGACTCGGGAATTTTATTTTAAATGACAGAAATACAAAGGAAAGAAATAAAATGAATGTGATGGTCTCATCATATTGATCAAGTATTCAATATGCAATAATTAGCAAAACATAATTGAAGAAGTGTATATAAATAAATAAAATAAAATGCAAAATAACTAAATAAATTATATAAAATAAAGAAATAAACGCAAACATTCACATTTAGTTTTAGAAAAAAAAAAGAGTAGTGGAGCTTAACAAATCTTCATTTGCTACTCCTGTTTCGAGAAAAACTCGTTGCTTAGGTTACCTCTTTTCTTATTTATTCATTTAATTTTAATCATACTAACGCAAAAATGTCTGCTCTTAAATTAAGCTTTATACAAGAGACGAATTAGCGCTCTTTATGTAACAAATAACTGAGAACAGCATTCAGCAAATTTTCGCTAAATATTTTTTTTTTTTTATTTTTTTCTTTTCTGAATATCAAACAATTTATCGCAAATTTTGATTGATCAATTTGTACTAAATTAGGTCTAGAAGCAAGTTCTCAGAAAGACAAACCTTTGTTTTAAAAGCACCGTTTACAATTTCATTTTTACAGCACTAAATATGCAATTTACAAACAATTCGGGAGAATGAAAGAAGGGTAACAATATTTTTTCTTTCGTTTCAACTCTCAGCCACAGAGAATTATTTTGGAACCGGAAAAGGAGCAACGTTGTGTAAGTAGTAGAAAACACGTGCATGCCGCTAGCTAATTTCTTTAAATACACTGACTGCAGGGGTCTCGGCCTGAAGTGACAGGTCATCGGAGAAAACCAGGAAAACTATCATCTGACTTCTCGATAAGTATTAAATAGAAATTATCACAGCAACCACCCTCAGCTCGCTTATCGAAGCAACGTTTGCATTGCCAGGATAAGAAATTGGGACTTCTGGTTCCTAGGCATATCGGGCCGTTCCAGTAGTCAGGCTGCCATTTTAAAAGTTTTGAATACTTTTTGCGCAGGGAACTGGGAGCAGAGTTATTATTATTATCATCATCATCATTATTATTATTTATGTTAATTAATTTTTTCGAGTTGATATGCTACAGCTCCCCTTCGATTCCTAGTTATAGTTTAAAGTCCACTCCAGCTCCATTCACTGCTCTGAATAGTTTTTAATGGCAAATACAATATTTATCGCTTTCGTTTATTCAGTGTATTACGGCAAAAATTTAAAAGTCGTTTAAACCCTAATATTTCAATAAATATTTAATATTTCGTACATAATGAAGGAAAAAAGTAATAAATAAATGCACTCGGAAAAAAGGCCACTGTTTCAAAACAGCCATTGCCAACCATTTGCTTATTTTCTTTCTTTTTTTCCTTTCTTCCCTGCCTTCTTTTTCTTCTTCTTTTTGGTGAATTTGTAATTGCCACATACTTTTGCAACAGCGAAAGTATGTTATGCACATTTCCAGTTTCAAGTTCGTGATTTAATTTTGCTGAGTAATATATATTTTACAACACCTAATATATCATCAAAATACATACGTAAATACACATAGGTGTGCGTACGGGGCATTAGAAATACCATTGCACCCCCATTAGCAAATAAAAATGAACGATAATTACAAAACTGGCAAGCTCTTTCGCGTTTGTATTCAATTGATATGCTTCTTTGCGTTTAATTGGTCATAAGTTTCCTTGGAGATGCATTTAGGACCCCCATCTTATGGGTGTATTTTGGTACGCTCTTTAGCACAGTAGTAGCCCCCCCCCCCCCCCCATTGCTAAAGCTCTGCGCACGCTTATATAAACATATATTACTTGACTACATATTGAAGTGCCAATAAAGTGGAACTAAACAAAAAGTAAAGAACCATTGAAAACGTTTTTTTTGTCAGAGAAAAAGAAAAACTGCGCCAGATATACCATTCGAAAAAAGAAAACCAAGATGTTTTATTCGAAAAATGATTCGGGAATTTTATTTTAAATAACAGAAATAAAATGTGGTGGTCTCATCATACTGATCAAGTATTCAATATGCAATAATTAGCAAAACCCAATTGAAGAAGTATATATAAATAAATAAAATAAAATGCAAAATAACTAGATAAATTATATAAAACAAAGGAAGAAACGCAAACATTCACATTTGGTTTTAGGAAAAAAAATTAAAGTAGTGGAGCTTAACAAATCTTCATTTGCTACTCCTGTTTCGAGCAAAATCTCGTTGCTCTTTTTTTATTTATTCATTTAATTTTAATCAAGGCCGTAGCCAGAAATTTTTTTCGTGGGGGGGGGGGGGGGGGGGGTGACTTTGAAACACTAGTGTTGAGGAAAGTTTCAGGGAGGAATATGTGCTACATTGCGAAAATTTTTGTGATTTAGGGGGGACCCGGGCACGTCGCCGCCCCCTCTCTGGATACGGCCTTGATTTTAATCATACTAACGCAAAAATTTCTGCTCTTAAATTAAGCTTTATACAAGAGACGAATTAGCGCGCTTTATGTAACAATAACTGAGAACAGCATTCAGCAAGTTTTCGCTAATTTTTTTTTAAAATTTTTTTCTGAAAATCAAGCAATTTATCGCAAATTTTGATTGATTAATTTGTACTAAATTAGGTCTAGAAGCAAGTTCTCAGAAAGACAAACCTTCGTTTTAAAAGTATCGCTTACATTTTCATTTTTAAAGCACTAAATATGCAATTTACAAACAATTCGAGAGAATGGAAGAAGGGTAACAATATTTTTTCTTTTCGTTTCAACTCTCAGCCACAGAGAATCCTTGGAACCGGAAAAGGAGCAACGTTGTGTAAGTAGAGGGTGGGATACGTGCAAGTATTACACTGGCAGCAGGGGTTCTCTCTGCCTGAAGTGATAGGTCAAATGAGGGGGACAGTAGACCCTTCTTCCGTGAGCTATCGTACATTTCATTGGTCGTTGAAATGTCAATCACTTGAGGTTGACACACTCCCCTCATGCCCTTCGAAGGCCATCTTAAGCATAACCACGAAATTTTTTCTGACTGAAGAGCAGCCTTAAAACACAGCATTAACAAAACTATGCAAACATGTTAAACAAAAGCAATTATAAGTATTTTTTAAAGAATGAATGCATTTTTTAAAAAAAATCAGGACTAAAACATCCTCAGCCGAGTATTTCCCTAGAATTTGTTTTAAACTGTAACATGCACAAAAGCGAAAGCGAGAAAACCGCAGTAGCATGCGTAAAAATTGTAAACAGTGCGCAAAAGATGATGGGTAAAACTCCGCTTTCCGAGAAAACCCCTTTTCTCAGGTGGAGGGTTTTTTCGGAATTGGAGAGGGGATTTGCGGGTTATAAAAGTGCCATGTGAACGGGGCTATTGAGTTCTACAGGCAGGATGCAGGTTGGTATTTTCGAGATGCTGAGGGACTCGGGTCAAATTGCAGAATGGGTGGTCTCCAAAACGACGCAAAACAGTTTTACTTTTTCGTGAAATTTTATTCCGATTTCATCCTCGTAAGAAATATTTATCATGTACGTCAAATGTTAATACAAAGAGATTCCCCGACGAACTATTGAAATTTCCCCGACGGGGGGGGGGGGGGGCTGCCCCCCTGCCCCCTAGCTGGCGCCGCCCCTGCTGATGCTCTGAGAAAACTAGTGGGGACCTTAAATTGAGGGGGAAGAACTGATGTATGAATAATGGTAGATGGCAGCACTATGCAGCTGTGATGTTTATTTTTGTCAGGAAAAATAAAAAACTTCAAATAATAATAAGAAAATGTAGCAGTTTTTGCACAGGTATAGTATGTGTGATTTTATTTATTTTCCTACTTCACTGGAAATATAATTTCTTCTTATTCTGTTCCAAAATATTGTAAATTAAACATTTCGAATTGTTTTCAAATCATGTGCCATGCAAGCCGAGAGGGACGGGGGCGGGGGGAGGGGACGCTATTCTTCAGAATGGGTACCCCCCCCCAAAATCCTGGATACTATACTTGTTTCAAATGATCTACTTTAATTCATTCAATTGTTTTCAATTCATGTGCCTCTGAATTGGGAAGGGGGAGGGGCTTGCTCTCAAAATTCTGTTTACCTTGTTTTTTCAAGCAAAAAGATATATAATGAAGTGAGAAATTTCACATGACAAAATAATTTGTGAATAAATGAGTATTATAATTAAGATAATTAATTAGGTCATCATGCCATAAACAATAACTTGTTGGTGGGGTTTATATTGATTATGCTACATCAAGAATCATTAGGTTAAAAAAGACCAGACATGAGCTATAAAAATAAACGTTATCTGTTTTAAAAATGAAAAAGCACCCCTCCCCCTCGTTACACTTCACTTATAGTAGCTTTGAATTTTAAAGATTTTAACTATTTCCATAATGAATGGTAGTATATTTTTGTCTTCTGTTCTACTTTAACACATTGAATTGTTTTTCCATATCATATGGCTTCCAATACTGTCGCATGAAAGGTTCAAAACGGAAAAGTTTAAAATAAAATAAAAAATTTTAAAAACTGTTACCCAACTATAGAAAAAAACTAAAAAGAAAGAAACATGTGCTGATTGCTGTCATTGTCTTACTGAGTAAGAAAAGTGTTTTGATTTGTTAAATATTTCTGTTTATTTGGTTCTATTGAAGTTGCACATTAATAACGTTATAATTATTTTCACGTTCAATATTATTACTGTGGTTTTTTGTTGTCAACTACGAAAAAACCTTTTAATTTAGTAGAAAAATAAGCACCAGATTCAGATAACATTAATCAAGAATAAAATGTATGCAAATTGTTTCTATGACCCTGCTTGGTAACCTCGTACCAAGTTGCTATTGAAAAAAGAAGGTTATCATCCTCTAACAGTATGTACTGTTAGAGGATGATAACCTTATTCTTTGATGAAATCAAAGAATATTTTCCACAACAATGCAAAAAAAAATCTTTGGAATTCATTGAAGTAGTTATCTGCTAAGCATTCTTTCTTTATTTATTATTATTATTTTTTAAATTTAATGAAGAAACCCATGCACAATTTAAATTTTTTGTATGCATGCAGTAAAAACTCCACTTTAGAAGTGCCCATCTAAGAAGTTTTCCTGCTTAATAAGTTCTTCTGATCTTAAATTTGTTTCTGTTTCTATAATGCTAAATTTACCTTTTAAGAAGTTAAGTTTTGTAACTTATCCCACATGAGAAGTTTTTCGCTTGTCCGGAATTTTAAAATAATTCATCATTTGCTGTTAATTTCTTATTCTTCTACTTAAACTCATGTATTCCTGAAGCACCTTTTCATAACCTCTTCCATGGGTGCTCATAAAAACCTGACAAGGGGAAGGTACTACCAAGCAATGGGCATGACATATTTACATTTTTTCTTTTCCCGTTTGATCAGTTTTGTGTGAAGGCTTTCTTTATAGCCTTATATTAATTTTCACCCTGTTATGAGTGGAAAGCTCTTCTTAGCAGGGACAAAATACATGGGAATTCAAATGCTGACATCCACAATGAGCTTATTAAAATCCAATGTTGATTGACGAAAATTTGCAACAAAAATGTTAATGTTAAAAAGTAATTTAAGCTGGAATTCTTGTCTGAAAAATGATTCTATTTACACTTGATATTAATTCAGAAAATTATTAATATTGATTTCAACTACTTTTATTTAAGGAAAGTGTTAAGCATGAACAATATTATTTTTCTTTTGCAATACTTTTTAATGTATTGTTTTCTCCAAATTTTGTTATAGAACTGGGTTTTAGAAGTTCATGCAAGAAGATGATATATTTAATGTTGCACATTCTTTCATTTTAGAGGTTGATAAGTTTCATGTGATATAAAATGGCCCATTTACTTTTAAGGATGTATGTGTAATTTTTATTGTTTCTATTTAATGATAGCTATGCCATGGTTTGGATTAGATATTGGTGGTACTTTGGTAAAGCTGGTCTATTTTGAACCAACTGATGTTACTCCAAATGAATTGGAGGCAGAGAAAGGGGCATTAAAGAAAATCCGTCATTACTTGACTTCAAATTCAGCGTATGGCTCAACTGGAAAAAGAGATGTTCATCTACAAGTACCTATTTTCATTATTATTATTATATATTTAATAAACCCACATAAAAGTCTTTTATTCTTCTAAAAATTACATTTGCCTTTTATGTCAATTTTCTTGAATGATACAATTAAGAATTTGCTTATTTTAAAAAATACCGCCAAAATCATTTTTCTATTTTTATGTATTACTTATTGTGAGTAAATTTTTGACTCAAAGAAGAATCTTTAAGGGTTTCACGACTAGGACAAGCCTAGCTGGACTTGGGTCTGTTGCTGGTCATTATATTTTGTGTTTGCATTTGCATAATTAATTATTATTTTAAATTTAACTTGGGTATAAATACATACTCAAGATCCATATTGCTATTCCAATAAGTGGAAAATTCTTCATATATGTGTCAGAGGTTCTTTTCTAAAGCATGATGAATGCTCATCTCTAGGCTGAGTAACAAATGGCCAAGTTTTCCGTGCTTGGTTAACGGCCAAAGTATTATTCAGTACAGCTCTAAGTACAGCCACAGTTCTCATTATTGTATTTTTCTTACACCATGCTGAATATAAAAAAAAAAAATTGACATCGGTGTTGGATTGTAGATTTAAACTGCAATCTTCAATGATTCCTCAGGGACTAAAATACAGAGCGGGATAGCAGGATAAGCGCCCAGTTTTCTCAGATCCCCTCTTTGAAAATATACTGGGCAGGAGAATCCCGTAGGAGAGCAGTTGAAACATTTTGGTGATCAATTATCTGGTATCTTTAAAATAAAAATAGAAAAACACTTTTCGTCAAAACAGAATTTTCCGCTACTTTTTTGTAATTCTTTTATACAGCATCTACAAAGTGAAATGTGCAATATTTTGGCATCCTTAACAGGAAATAGAATTTTCTCTTTCAAAATATTTAACATTAATCTCTAAAGTATGGAAAAATAGTTTTTGGTATTATTTTAAGTTTTTTAGCACTTTATTGTGCTGTTTTAAACAAATAATAAAAAATGGATTATTAAAACTGGGAAAAATTAAATTTTTCCCAGTTTTAATAATTTTGTTCTCAGAACTTTAACATTTTTGATCAAGATTTCAATAGATAAATTTATGTTTTGAAACTTTATACATGTTATTTATAAATTTTCATGGTTTTTTAACATTTCGTACTCACTAGTTTTGTGGCATCAGTCTAAGTTTTAGTAGATAAATCTTCATTTTTTTCGTTTTGTATTTAGTACTTTTACATTTTTGTGTGGCTTTAATATATTATACTTAGTATTTTTACATCTTCATTGTAGGTTTTAGTAGCTAAGGCTAAGTTTTATCATTCTGCAAGTGCATAACACTTTTATTTTGTAAATTTCCGTACTATTACTTTTTCGTTGTAAGTTTCTCTTAATGGTTTTAGGTTTTGTCATTTAAGGGACTTCGGTATATGAAGTTAGCATTCTTTCATGCATTATTGTTTTGTATTGCGTATTTTTAATCTTTCGTAGTGTTCATCGAAATTTTACATTTTTTGATTAAGATTTCACTCGACAAATCTACGTTTTGAAGTTTTATTTAGATAACTCCCTATTTTTTTATGTTTTGTATTTTGTACTTTTACGTTTTAGGTGTTGCTTTAGTATATCGTACTTAGTATTTTTACTTCTTCATTCTACACATTTTTGATTTACGTTTCAGCGTTTTGCTAATACATAATACTCTTATTTTTAAAATAACCGTACAATTACGTTTTTATTCTAAGTTTTTCTGGATCAATTTAAGTTTTGAGGCTTTGTACTTAGTACTTTTAGATTTTCATGCTGTTTTTAGTTTTTTGTTCTTAGTACTTTTACTTTTCTAACCGAATTTTTAGTAGATGAACTTAAGTTTTGCAAGTGCATAAAGCATTTATTTTGAAAATTTCCGTAGCTTTACATTTTCGTTCTAAATTTTTCTAGATGAATTTAGGTTTTGAAGCTTTATAGTTGGTACTCTTTCATTCTTTATTGTTTTGTACTGCGTTTCTTTACTTTTTACGTTTTAGCACTTTGTTCTTCGAACTCTTACATTTCTGATTAAGATTTTTGTAAACAGATTATATGTTTTGATGCTGAATCTATGTTTTGAAGTTTTAATAGATAGTTCTAGTATTTTGCACTTTTATAATTTTGTGTTTCTTTATTATATTATACTTAGTATTTTTATATCTTCATTCTAGGTTTTAGTAGATAAATCTAAGTGTTAACATTTTGTATATGTTACTTTTTACGTTTTTACATTAAGTTTTAACATTTTGCAAATGCATAGCACTTTTATTTTGAAAATTTCCGTACTTTTACATCTTTTGTTCCAAGCTTTTCTGGATCAACGCAAGTTTTGATGCTTTGTACTTAGTACTTTTAGATTTTCGTGCTGTTTTAACGTGTTGTACTATTTTTTTTTTTTTTGCATGCTTTTTTTAGTTGATGTACTTAGTACTTTTACTTTACAAACCATTTTTTTTTTTTTTTAGTAGAGGAATTTAACTTTTTGGAGTTTTACATTTCGTACTTTACATTTTTGTTCTGTTTGAACATCGTGTACTTAATATTTTTACATTTTAAAAGGTGAATATCAGTTTTCACATTTCTTTCACAATTTTAGAGTTAAGTGCTACTTGATGAATCGAAGTTGCAGTTTTGTTATTATACTACTCCAAGTTTTGATGTTTCGTACTTTTTGTATCTAATACTTTTTACATTTTTGCTTTTAATAATTTGCAAATTCCTATCACTTTTGTTTTGTAAACTTCAGTAATTTTACATTTCTGCTCTAAGTTTTTCTGGATGAAGTTAAGTTTTAAAATTTTATGATTTGTTACATTTTTAAATTTTAGTTTTAAGAGCTTTTGCAGTTTGTATGTAGTACTTTTCTTTCTTTTATACTGTTTTAATAGATTAATCCTTGTTTGATGCGTTGGCTTTAGTACTTGAACAGTTTCGTTCTGTTTTTTACTAAATAAATGTATATTAGAGGTTCTATGCTTAGTACTTTTTTATTTTTGTACTAAGTTTTACTAGATGAATCTAAGTTTTGATGTTTTGTACATAGTGCTTTTACATTTTAGTGTTGCTTTAATATATTATACTTAATATTTTTACATCTTCATTTCGTGTTTTAGTTGATAAATCTAAGTTTCAACATTCATACACAGCACTTTTTATATTTTTGCATTAAGTTTTAACACTTTGCAAGTGGATAACAGTTTTATTTCCGAAAATTTTCGTTTGGATTTGCATATTTTTTTTGTTTTGTTTCTAAGTTTTTTTTTTTTTCCTTGGATGAATTCAAGATTAGAAGTTTTATAGTTAGTACATGCTTTGTTGTGTTGCACTGCATATTTTTCATTTTTTCACTACTTTAGCATTTTGTCCTTAGAAAAACATTAGTTTATTAATTAAAGTATGAAATTTATATTGTGATCAAGTGTTAAAAAATTAAGAATGGTACAAATAAAATACTGAAGCAAGGAGATTGTAAAGCATTTGCGTATATTGTCAGCTTTCCAGGAGGTCGCAACATTTGGAAGATTGAGAAATTTCAAATTAATGCATTTTTTATATTATGTTATATAATGAAAAGGTACTCATAAAAAATCATAATATTTATTGCAGTATTTACGCAAATTACGTATCTTTGTTCTGGGTTTTAGTAGATAAATTTAAGTTTTAACATTTTGCAAGTGCATAACACGTTTATTTTGAAAAAATTTTATTACCTTTTCGTGCTAAGTTTTTCTGTGTTTTAGTAGATGAATATGAGTTTTTTTTTTTTTTTTTTGTTTTTTACTTAGTACTTTTATTAAGTTTGACACTTTTACTCGTTCTAAATTTTATTAGATACATCTAAGTTTTGGTGTTTGCATTTTCGGAAAGTTTACATTTTCATGATGTTTAACATTTCATACTTTTTACGACTTTAGTTGGGATTTTTTGTTGATAAATCTAAGTTTTTTAAGTTTCGTACATAAACGATTACATTTTCGTGCAAAATTTCACTTGATGAATACGTTATATACTTAGTACTTTTACATTTTCGCGTTGCTGTAGTAGATAAATCAGAGTTTTAACACTTTGTACGTAGTAATTCTTAAGATTTTTGCAGTAATAACATTTTGCAAGTGTATAACACTTTTATTTTGAAAAGTTTCGTGCTTTTGCATCATCGTTCTAAGTTTTTCTAAATGAATTTAAGTTTTGCAGCTTTATACTTACCATTTTTACATGTTTTGTTGTTTTGTACTGAGTGTTTTTAATTTATGAGTTTTAGGATTTTGTTGTTAGAACTTTTACATTTTTGATCAAGATTTCAGTGGACAAATCTATGTTTTGTTGTTTTATACTTGCTATTTTCAAGTTTTTATGATGTTTTAACAGTTTGTACTTAGTAACTTTACAATTTCAGTCTATTTTTTAGTAGATAAATCAATTTGTTTACGTTTTTGTACTTAGTACTTTAACATTTTCTTGCTGCTTTAATATATACTTAGTAATTTTACATCTTCATCCACTGTTTTAGTAGATAAATCTAAATTTTAGCATTTTGTGCGTAGTACTTTTTACATTTTCGCATTAAGTTTTAACGTTTTTCAAGTGCATCACACTTTCGTTTTGAAAAGTTTCGTACTTTTACATTTTTCGTTCTAAGTTTTTCTGGATGAATTTAAGTTTTGCAGTTTTATACTTAACATTTTTACATGTTTTGTTGTTTTGTACTTCATGTTTTCAATTTTTCAGAGTTTTAAGATTTTGTTGTTAGAACTTTTACATTTTTGATCAAGATTTCAGTAGACAAATATATGTTTTGCTGTTTTTGTACTGCGTGTTTTTACTTTTCTTTCAGAGTTTTAGGATTTTCTTGTTTGAATTTTTACGTTTTTCGATCAAGATTTCTGCAGACAGATCTAAGTCTTTTAAGTTTCCTACTTAAGTTTAACATTTTTGTACAAAGTTTCACTTGATGACTACGGTATATACTTAGTACTTTTACATTTTCATGTTACTTTACTATTTCATACTTAGTACATTTGTTTCAATTACATTTTCATTCTAAGTTTTCGTAGATAAATCAGAGTTTTAACATTTTAGACGAAGTATTTTTTACATTTTTACATTAAGTTTTAACATTTTGTAAGTGCATAACACTTTTACTTTGAAAAGTTCCGTACTTTTACAACTTCGTTCTAAGTTTTTCTGGAAAGATTTAAGTTTTGCAGCCTTATATTTAGCATTTTTACAGGTTTTGCTGTTTTTGTACTGCGTGTTTTCAATTTTTCAGAGTTTTAGGATTTTGTTGTTTGAACTTTTACATTTTTTGATCAAGATTTCTATAGACAAATCCATGTTTTGCTGCTTTATACTTGATATTTTCACATTTTTATGATGTTTTAACACTTTGTACTTGGTAATTTTACGACTTCAGTCTAAGTTATAGTAGATAAATAATTTTTTTTTACGTTTTGTACTTAGTACTTTTACGTTTTCGTGTTGTTTTAATATATTACACTTAGCAATTTTACATCTTCATTCACTCTTCTAGTAGATAAATCTAAATTTTAACATTTTGTACATAGTACTTTTTACGTTTATGTACTAAGTTTTAACATTTTGCAAGTGCATCATACTTTTGTTTTGAAAATTTCCGAACTTTAACATTTTTTTGTTCTAAGTTTTTCTGGATGAATTTAAGTTCTGATGTTTTGTATTTTTTATTTCTAGCTTTCATGCTGTTTTTTTTTTTTGTTTTCACTCTTAGTACTTTTACATTTTTTTACCAAACATTTAGTAGATGAATTTAGGTTTTGCAATTTTACGTTTCATACTTTTACATTTTCGTTCTGTTCTAACGTCTTGTGCTTGCTATTTTTATATTTTAGTAGGTGAACATAAGTTTTTTTCAATTTGCGTATATTACTTTTATTCTTTTCCAGTCATGTTTTAGATGAATCTAAGTAACAATTTTTTTATACTACTACTCTTAACTTTTGGTGTTTTGTACTTTCTTACATTTTTTTTTTTTTTTTTTTTTTTGCGTTAAGTTTTAATATTTTGCATGAGCGTAACACTTTTGTTTTGTAATTTTGCATTTTCGTTCTTTTCTGAATGAGTTTAAGTTTTTAAAGTTTATAGTTCTAAATGATTTGTTTCACGTATTTCTAAGTTTCCTCAGTTTTAGCATTTTGCTCTTAGCACTTTTACGTTTCACATAAAGCACTTTGTAATAGTTTTAAGTTTTGAGATTCAAATTTTTCAAGTTTTACGTTTCTAGTGAAGTTATTATTCTATTTCACTTTTAAGATTCTCAAATCTATTTTAGTGTTTTTACATTTACTTTTTAAGTCTCAAATCTTTATTCCACAGTTTAAATTGTTTCGGATTTTTTATGATTCAGTGTTGAAATTTTTGTTCAAAGTTTCAAACGTTACATTTTCATGCGAAGTTCTATAATTTTGCAAGTAGAAAATCATTTTGTTTTGCAAGTTCAAACGTTTTTATTTAGTAATTTCTTACATTCTCTACTGTTTTACGGAATGAATCAAAATTTTAACATTTTGGACATAGTACTTTTGCTTTTCGTACTAAATTTGGCTGGATGGAGCTAAGTTTGGAACAAGCACTAGTAGTACTAACACTCGTTTCGTTCTGTTTTAACATTTAATACTTGGTATTTTTATATTTTCATGCTGTTGTGACATTTTGTATCTAGTACTTTTATATTGTCATGCTGTTTAAACCTTTTGTATTTAGCAATTTTACATTTCTGTACTGAGTTTTACTGGATGAGTATGCTTTGTACTTAGTATTTTTACATTATTGTTCTAAGTTTTACGCGTTAAATCTCAGTTTTTTGCGTTCATATGTGAAATAATAGAGTTTTATAAAATATTCTTTGAAGGGAACAGTAAGTGTGATGATAATATAAAGTAGAAAAAACTTTAGAATGAAATGTGTCATGCAGTTAAAATTATGATTTAAGAAAAAATTTGCAAAACGGATCAGGAAAATTTTACTGTACTATGTTTTACATACTTAGAAAAAAAAAATCACTTGTAACTGAAAAATTTTCTAAGTCTGAAAATAAATAAATAAATAAAAACTAAAAAATATATAAGTCTTTTCTAAGTAAAAATGACGAGAATTTTCTAATCACAGTGTAAAAATAATTAACTTATAAAATAGTTCCTGTGCGGATGCTAAGTGGAAACATTAAAAAGGTTGAAAAAGACAATCTTTCTAAGTCGAAAAAAGAAATAAACACATAATAGGATGTAAATAGCGACAATAAATTTAATTCATTATACATTATAATTTATTTATTTTTTTGTTAATAGTTCCTGCTTGAAATCTGAGAAAAAACATTGGAAAAAATAATAGTTCCATTTTCTTCTCATAGATGGCGCTACAATCGACATCGCATTGCATCAAGTCCTAAACTGAAACAAAATGGTGTTGCCATTCCAAAACTATAAATTTTAAAAAAACACTCAACTTTTCTCGAAAAACGCCTGAGGGCATACAACTCAACTCTACTCGAAAAATACCTGGGGGCAAAAACAACTCAACTCCACTCGAAAAACACCTGAGGGCGCGCCTGGGGGCATTGGGAGGCGGTGGGACCACGCCCCCTTCCACCGTCCACCGCCTGCTGGGGTAGAACTGTCCTTTTTCACCTACTTATATTCTTCAGTTGAGAAAAAAAACTCGTTGAGGGGTGTATTGAAGATTATTAATAAATGTGGTGTTGGATAAACACAGATTAATTAAATCTTTAAAGAAAGATATTTTTGATGGCTGCATCGTAAAAGCAGTCAGTGCTCAATTTTTTAAAGTTCAAAATTAAAAAAAAAAAAAAAAAAATCAATTGACTGCTATAAATCCGAATAAAAAGGTTTGGTTGAATGGTATCATCATGTTCGATTGGCTACCCACTTTGAGTAACAAGCTGTTGTGCTATATTGAGATAATTTTTTTTTTCTCTCGCTGCTTTTTTTTACAGTTGCAGTAGTTTCACGGTTACAAGAAACTTTTGTCAACGCCAATAGGCTCTATATAAGTATCTCTCTCTCTCTCGCTCTCTCTCTCTCTCTATATATATATATATATATATATATATAATTGTATATTTGTACGGTTTCGGCGAAAAAGAACTACATAAGTATATCGGTAATAACATAAAAATAAGGATTATACCTTGCATTTTAAGTTAGCGGAAGTACTTTAATTGTAACTATTGTAGTTGTTTGTTCCCATAAAAACAATGATTTGATATAACGAGTGTATTTAATAAAATATGGTCCCCCCCCCCCCCGTTTGAACGATGGTGTGCCCCGCTAAAAGGCTATGAAGCCCTTCCCAAGAGACGATGCCCCCCCCCCCCCCCCATTTCAATGGCGCAAGTCTGCGCCACGACACCCTACTGGTGGGCACCCCTGTCTTTCGGCACGGCACCTCTAATCTCTCGCTTTGGCACTTCGGGGTGACGGGGCGCCCAGTTTGAAAACCTCTGCATTAATTGTTGTCTTAAAATGTGTTCAGGGCCGGCGAGAGGTAATTTTGCGCCGTAGGCAAAGTTGATGGGGGGGCCCCTTCCTTACAAACTTATTTTTTTAATTAAAAACAACAGTAATAAACAAATCATGGTCGTAATAAAGCTAATTTGGACGCTTTATCCAGCACTTCACTCAATTGTGCTTCTTTCTTCCCATACAGAGTGTAGAAGGCTCCCGGTGCTGGTTTTGTGTCCGAAGATCCATCGGAAATTAGAAAATTTTGAACAAAGACCTCTTCACCCCAGGGGTGGGAGGGGGCATAATTCTAGATAACTGTAGAGAAAGAAGTCACATGCCTTTGGAGTTCGAATGTTTGAAGTCACGGGCAGGGAGTGAGGGAGTGATCAACTACACATACCGAATCGCATTTTTATATTTTTTAAAATTATATAATTAACAACCGAGTAGCTTTAAAAAGGTGGTTGGATTTTTGCGCCCCCTTCAAAGTTTGCGCCCTAGGCAGCTGCCTAGTTTGTCTTAATTGGTAGCTCCAGCCCTGAATCTGTTGTTAATTTTTAAATGGGAAAGCAAAGAATAAATAAAAACAAAATAAGGTATGCAAATGAATGAATCAAATACATTTTTGTTCGAAATACGAATTGCTCCTTGAAGAAAGAAAGAAAGAAAGAAGAACTAAATAAATGTTATAGCATTACTTGCCTGTTGCCTACTTGGGGGAGAAATTGGTTATCTCTGTTATATCTCATATTAGGGGTATATTCAAAATTTTCTTTCCTTGTGCTGCTCGATCATGAGTTTCGTAGAAGAAAAACAGATTGGCACTAGACTGGACCTTGGCTAATGTCACTAACTGATAAACGAAAATGAAGGATCGGTAGAAGTTTTAAATAAGCCAGTCATTCATATTTGGCTAATGGTGACAATTGGTTCACTTTGCACTGGCGCCTGCAGCGTCGGATAAGACCAGAAAATGCCCAGGGCCTTGAGAATAGGGAGCGACAAACTTCTATTTGCTTCTACTGTCCCTCTGGGACTTAGACCATACCATATGGTCTAAGCTCTGAGAGTCATCCCAAGAAACCAGACCTTTATTACGGAAACAAAATGTATACCTAGGATGTATAACAAAAGCGGAAGCGGGCGGCCTTAGTCGCTTTCAGGAATTCTTTGGAAAGAAAAAAAAGAAACTAGGAGGTTATGTTCTGAAGTGACTTTGAACGCGAATAACTGTTATTTAATAATGGAACTTTTTCGGGAAAAAAGTAGACTTAAAAATGCATTGTCATCTCATCAGGAAAACTGCTTGCGACGAAAAGAACTGAAAAAAAAAAATCTGCGTACTGGGCTAACTTGGGAAGGGCAATCCGAATCTTTTGCTGCCCTCCAATAAAGCTCCGCCCGGGGCGGACCGCCCCCACCGCCCCCCCCCCCCCTTAGTTACGCCACTGCCAATATCTCATACTGCTCCTGTGCGCAGAATGCAGAATAATTTTGCCGAAAAAATGTCAGTGTGAGTGGATCTAACAATCAAGGTTGAGGTTCTTATTGTAGTTATTTCCTCACTCATTTCTTTTATTTCCCCGAAAAATGCGGTAAAAAGGGGAGGGGGAATCTGTTAAAAACAATTTTGAAAACAATTTACTTACAGCGTTAACTTGCATTTTTGTAAATAATACTGTAGAATTGAAATTCGTTTTCCAACAATAGAAGCCTGAAAATGACTGGTCTTAATAAAGACCGCAGTAGTCGGCTCTTGTGTCGGACGGACCCGAACCTATAAAGCAAAATTTATCTTTCAAGTTCAGGAGTCCTATTTAATTTCCTTTTTTAAAACAAGGTATATTATTTTTTCTATTTATGATTGCACATTGCAGTCTGTTTATTTGCAAGTACAAAAATGGTGCAAATACCAATGTATACTTATGTAATGTATTTTCCGCTTGAGGGAAGGGGGAGATCAGTTTTTGCCGGGGATGCATAGTTCATGTTTTATTATTACTAAAAGGTGAAGATAAGTGGTATTGCTCTATGTATTACGCGCCTTAAAACTATATTTTGGGAAGTAATGACTTGAAGTAAAGTGGGACCTCCTGCTATAGCCAACATCCATTTTCTATCATAGAATCCTCAAATTGGCTTAAAACCTGAAAAGAAAATTTTGTGAAATGAAAAATATTAGTTGGTATAAATGCCAGAGTAAAAGCAATTGGGTAAAACTTGCATGTGATTCAGTGTCCATCAACCCTGAGCTAAAGAATTAATGCACACACATGAACATTTTTTAATATTAAATTTTGCGCAGAAGGCACATAAATTTCTGCTTCTTGCTGCAGCCATCTGTTGCTTTCTTTCCGAATGTTGGGTATTTTGATTGGACTTTTTTACATGCTATATATATATATATATATATATATAGTATGGGACCTCAAATCCGGAACGCTGCGGCCGCGATCTTTTCGGATTTCGGAATTTTACGGATTATGGGTCCTAATTCACAAAATTTTGTAAGCAGCATCAGAGCACATATAATTTGCTCTGAGAGTCTTTATTAGCATTTTGCTCCTGTATAGCACTTTTTATTATCGCATATAATCGCCTATAAGGCGAGAAATTTGGCACAAAAAACGAAGTTGGAGTCTGCTTACAATTTGAGGCAAAACATCGAAAAATCTAGACTTTTCCCGGTACTATTTTAATCTCATTGATTAAGCAATTAAAGAAAAGAATTCCGTCAAATTCTGATAGGATTTTATATTCTCTAGCCAATTACTAAACACTTTCAATTGCAGTAAAAAATCAGCCTATCGGGAAAATGAGAGAAACGCCGAATTTCAATTTCGCGAACTTTCTGTATCGTCCGAAAATTAGAGCTCATTTTACAAAAATAAATATAATGAAACTACGGGAAAAAATAAAAATGTTAATGATATTAACTCAGAATTAAAGCAACAATTAATAAAAACTCTAATCGCAAAAATGAACCCTTTTCAGAAAATCGCAAAATAACTTTTTTGAAAACTGCACATTTCCGATCTTCAACATGTTCATTACATTTTATTTTCCTTCTCTTTTTCCCAAAAAAAAAGGACTATTTCCAAAAAAAAAAAAGGTGCAAAATATTTCCCGATTTTTCTTCAAAAAATAAAAGCTGTTTTTTTTTTCAGCTGCCGATTTTTTAACAAAGCTCCCGATTTTGGGTCTTCGGATTTCGTTAT
This sequence comes from Octonoba sinensis, assembly GCA_038502835.1. Lineage (NCBI taxonomy): Eukaryota > Metazoa > Arthropoda > Arachnida > Araneae > Uloboridae > Octonoba > Octonoba sinensis. The sequence continues at coordinate 15,368,723 of CM076598.1, read as the reverse complement.
TCCGAATTTGGGGTCCCATACTGTATATGTATATATATAAGTATTATTTTTCTAATTTTGTTAAGAGGTGGAAAAGATTCATAGCAAAAACAAAAGTATGAAGGAAAGCGAAAAACGTCTAAAAGTCGGGGGGGGGGGGGCAATCTTCCGGTCACCTAAATGACGGACCTGTTGTCCCCCCGTTGGGGAGGCTTGACCCCCCCCCCCCCCCGTCGGAAAATCTTTGGCGCCATCACTGCAGGTCTCCAGAACTCAACCCTATAGAGCAGGGGTCTCCAAACTTTCCAGCCTTAGGGCCATATTGATTACTCCAGTAAATTCCAAGGGCCAAAACCATATTATCATTAATTGTTGCCGGTGGTAAAAAGTTGAATCAGTCCACTAGTGGTGTAAAATATGATTACTTTTTTGCCAGATGCCATTAGCGACGGGGAAGCTGATGTATTTTCTGTATCGTATGGGTATCCGTTATAATGGGGTACCCGCATCGTATCACCATAGTAATCATTGATTACAAAAGTAATGAAATACACAAGTAATCATTGATTACTTTTTTCTTCAGTAATCGTTACTTCAGTTCCTAACGAGTACTCAAGTAACGAATGAGTATTTTTTTACATGAAAAAAAAAGTCCGAAAAAGTACGCCACGTTTAAAAAAGGCTGCAAATCGAACTAAAGTCCGCAAAACGGCAACACTGCATATTATTAATTTTCCTGTCATTATCTGTAATTTCTAGATTAGTCGTAGAGTACGAGCGAGCCATGAGGAGTAACGTGACAGGACATCTGGTGGACACAAGCAGAAATAGGTAGTACCTTCTATCCCTAACAGATGGCGCTAATAGCACTTACAGAATAATCTCGTTGGTTCGATAAAGTTCTGGTGTCTTCCACTCACTTCTAGATGGCAGTAAGTGAAATATATAAGAAGGCTAGTGGCGCAACCACAAGTCAGTTCCTATGACACTGCTGTGAAATAAAATAGTGCGTACCTCCTTAAAACGTGTTTGTGCGTGTTTAAGTTTAAGACATCTTTGTAACAATATTTTTATTTGAATTGTTGCTTTTGTGTGTGATTTAGTAGAATGGAAAAGAAGCGAAAAATTGATAGTGAATGCAGAAAATTCAAAGATCAGTGGAACATTCAGTATTTCGTAATTGAGTCCAGTAACAAGGCGCTATGTTTGATTTGCAATGAAAGCATAGCCGTTCTCAAAGAATATAACATTAAACGTCATTATGAAGCAAAACATTTTCAAAATTACTCAAAATATACAGGAAGTTTGCGGACAGAAAAATTCGAAGCTATGAAGCGCGGATTGAAATCGCAGAAATCTTTATTTACAAAACTCAAAACTGAACAAGAGGCTGCAACTCGTGCCAGCTTTCGTGTGGCTCTTGAAATTGCAAAACGTGGAAAACCATTCACCGATGGAGAAATGGTCAAAGAATGCATAATCGCAGTAGCCGAAGAAATGTGCCCTGAAAAGGTAAATTTATTAAAAACTGTCAGTATGTCAGCAAACACTGTGGCTCGAAGGGTAGAAGACATCGCTGAAAATATATCCTCTCAACTGTTCAACAAAAATGGACATGTTGAGTGGTTTTCTTTGGCCTTGGATGAGTCAACGGATGTGTCAGATACTGCTCAGGTGTTGATTTATATTCGAGGAGTAGATAAAAGCTATGAAGTGCATGAAGAACTTCTTGATATGTATAGTATTCATGGCACAACTACTGGTTCAGATATTTTTAAAGGAGTTGAAATGGCCATTAAGCAAAAGAACCTTCGATGGAAAAACTTGAAATGTATTACAACTGATGGAGGCAAAAACATGAGTGGGAAAGATAAAGGAGTGGTCGCTCTTGTGTCAAAGGCTGTAGAAAATGACGGTGGTTCAAAACCAATAGTCTTACATTGTATCATTCATCAACAGTCTTTGTGCGGAAAATGTTTGGATATGTCTGAAGTTCTGAAACCAGTCATATCAACTGTTAATTTTATCAGATCTTTTGGGCTGAATCACCGACAATTCGTACAATTTATTAAAGAGATTGGAGAAAATGACTTACCTTATCATACTGCCGTACGTTGGCTTAGTTGTGGGAAAGTCCTTCAGCGCTTTTTTGAACTTCGAGCAGTGATCGAATTTTTTTTGAATGAAAAGCATCACCCTCTTACTGAATTGCAAAACAACGCATGGCTGTGGAAGTTAGCATTCTATGTTGATTTGACAAAACATGTGCACGAACTGAATTTGAGATTGCAAGGAGAAAACCAGCATCTTCCTGATTTATACAATAATATCAAATCATTCCGGAAGAAATTGATACTGTTTCAATCACAACTACGAAGTAAATGTTTTTCACATTTTAAAACATGTGAAATATTTAGCCACACCACTGAGACCGAGTTTCCTATCGATTTTGCAATCGAAACTTTGAGTGCTTTGAAAATAAATTTTGATACTCGTTTCTCGGACTTTGATGCCATTGCGAATCAAATTAAGATTTTTCAGAATCCTTTTGATACTGACATTGAAACCCTAGCCCCGGAACTTCAAATGGAAATGATTGATCTACAGTGCAGTGACATAATTAAGAACAAATATCAAAACTTATCTTTGTTGGAATTTTATAAGTGTCTTCCACTGACACAATTTGATAATTTGCATAAATTTGCTCGTGGGCTGTTTTCTGTTTTTGGTACTACTTATTTGTGTGAGAAGACCTTTTCCAAAATGAAGTACACAAAAAATGTTTACAGATCTAAATTAACTGATGAGCATCTTAAATCTCTTTTAATAATTGGTACAAGTAAAATTAGTCCACAACTACAAACTATTGTCAGTGGAAAATCTCAATTACATAAATCTCATTAGTATTTCATATGTCGTTATGCTTGTTATAAGTTATCTTTTCATTTAAAATGTATAAAATGTTAGTTGGATTCATTTCAATAATTTGTTAGTTAGTAAATAATAACCTACAACAATGTTATGAGTAGTTAGCCCATGACCATATCAATGTAGATGTCATATTAATAATTATTCAACATAAAAATAGATTACTTCAGTAAACTTAATTTAATTTGCTATAAAAAATAAATATGTTCTCTAGAAGGAGTTTTCTTTCAAGTATGCTAGCTCTCCGCGGGCCGGACAAAATCTGTCCGCGGGCCGGATGTGGCCCTCGGGCCGTAGTTTGGAGACCCCTGCTATAGAGCATGTCTGGGACGCTCTGGGGAGGCCAATTGAAACTCGCAACCGCCTCCGAGAACGATCCGGGAACTGAAAACAGCGTTGGTAAATGAGGTGGATCAATTGCCACAGGCACTGATAAACTGCCTTATTTTCAGTATGACATCATGCTGCAAGGCGTGTATAGCTGTAAGAGAGGCCCATACCCCCTCTTAACCCATTTCTTTTGGGTATTCTGCAACCGCTGTTTCAGACCTTCAGACTCCCATGAGTGTTACGCACAAACATGGATGTCTATTATAACTGTTGATTGTTTATTTTGTTTGTATTATATCAACCTATGTTCACACCAAATTTTACTAAAATCTGTCCAGTAGTTCTGGAGATCGTAGATCAAGTATGAAAATTCTCTTAATTTCTTACACCAGTGTATATAAGTGTTATGCATTAAAGTGATCATTATGTATTACTTTATTATCAAAATAGTAAGCCTAATACTTTTAGTTGCATCTTATTATCATAAATATTTTAAGGGACCAAAGAAGATCAGTAGAAATATACTTTTTATGAGATCAATGAAAAACATAAGCCTTAGTATTGATATTTCATAGCTGAGCATTAACATGGCATAGTGGGAGAGCGCCTCTTAGTCTTTTTTTGTTCCCAGGCCTGATGTTGTCATGATCGAGGTCTGACTATCATGTGGCATCGATTTTTTAAACTCCAGGAAGCCTGAAACATCCTAATTTCTTATAAATATAAATGCATATGCAAGAAAGAAAAACTGAGTTGAAATTTTAAAACTATGTATTTTATTTGCGATATTTTTTTATGGAAGCAATGGGATTTTACCTGGCCCAATATGGGTGGAGGCAAGCTAAGGCACTGCTTATTTTGCTTTTGTAAATCGTTCTTATAAATGTGGTGGTTTACAACACATTTTTTAAATTCAATTATTTATAATGTATTTAACTTCTCAAAGTTCGAGAAAATACTGAAAATGATTTCTAAATTAGTTTAGTGTTTTTTTTAATTAAATATTAATATTAAAAGAGAGAAGGAGGGGAGGATGCTTTTCATCATCTTTGAATATGTTGATTAGATGTTACTCAAATGGGTTTCTCAAGACTACAAGCTAATAAAGTGTCCATTAGGATGTTCCAAAAAAAAAAAACAACTTTCAAATCTTTGCACTTTCACCCCCCAGAAAGTTTCTTTTTGGGAACATAAGATCCTTGGTAAAATTTTAAAACTATTCGGAAATATTTAGAGGTCCCCCAAGAAAGTTGAATTTTTAAAAAATGATTGAAATTTAATAAGAATTTGCATTTAACAAATATCAAGTAATACCATTTAGGAGCATTTAAAATGGTACAAAATGTATTTAATTTTTCAACATGTTAAAGAGATGTACACATTTTAACAATATATTAAACAATATTAAATTTAATTGAAAGCATAATGCCAATAAGAACACAAAATTTAACATATTTACATGTATTTTGAACCATACAAAAGAATTAACTATTAAAAATATTTTGACAACTGCACTGTGGGAAGCAGTTTATAACTGATCTGAAATAAATGTTTTCAAACTATCAGGTGCTGCAACTATGGGTAGTTTTTGATACTTTGGTTCATGGTGATTAAGTTTGAGTTATTTTTCTTTAAATCTCTTTAAAATACTTATGTCAGAACCAGTAGATGTCCCCAGGCATACACTAAATAAATCTGACAGGAATACTTCAAACATAAGACATCGACAGGACAATCGTAAAAAATTTTGACCTATTTTTCTTTTAAGAACAACAGTAACCATTTAATTTCCCAGTTTTTGTTGACGTTGTATCAAAGCACATACCAACGATTAAAAAAATCGCATTTCCATTTCCATGATTGATGCAAAAACCACATTGATGTTTTAGATTGTGTTTTTATTTGCTTAGAAGGCCAAACAGCGGAATTGCTGACGTTCTCGATGGACCGCAATTTTTGATAACACTACAGATTTTAGTACCTTATCAGATGATGTTGATGCTGTTACACATCCTTCTTCATTTGTTACAGATGCTATTACCATTGTAGACATCCAAATACTTATGTTACTTCTAGCTAATACAGCAGCAAATTTTGAGGTGATTGCTGATCTACACCTGGGTCTATTTCCACTTTTTGGGAAATAGTCATCATTTTTTATTTCTTGTAACTTCTTTGCAAACTCACTTTCATTTTCTATTGCATTCACATTCAGCATTGTTATCAGTGGAACATGATGCTGTTGTGAAAAAAGTTGGCTCAGGAGATGAGTGAGCATGGCAACTTCCTTTTGCTTAGCAAACTTTTCTAGCCTTTCCACTGATCTTTTTCTTTTGTTTTTCACGTTAAGTTAATGTGTCTATAGAACCAATACATCCCTCTCTTGATTTTCGTTGCAATTTCAGAAACTGCCAATTCTCTTTAATCTTCACGAGCTGGCATGGCTTTTATTAAATTATTTATCAGGGCATTCACAATGTAGTTTTTGATTTACCTTGTCTGTTGTGTTACTGTTGTTCTTATGTTTCAATAGGTTTGTCTGTTTTTCAAATTCCCGATTTTCTGTATAACATGTTTCTGCCTTACTGGCAGCCTAGACTTTCCCAAAATGATAAAATTTTGATCATACACGAGAGCAGCACTGTATTTGATTGTGTGATTTTGAGAACAATGAAAGTAAATGAAGTTTCCCCTATTGGAAAAAATCACAAAACCGGTATCAAAATGATACTGGAACCAGTACAAACTATACTGGAACCAGTACAAACAATACTGGAGCCAGTACAAAACCAGTACAAACCGGGATTTTTTTTCCAATAGGGTCTCATTGCATCTCTTACTGTTGGAAGTCACACAGCTTTGATGGATTCAGTAGGATAGCCATAGATAATCATTTATCCTAGTACTAATTGACATGATCCACTAACTGTAAATTAATTGTTATATGACCTTAAATGGTTTTAAAACAAGATTTTGGAACATTTTAGATAGTTATAGGTGGCGCTAGAGGCCACTTTTTTTTTTCTTTTTTTTTTGTAAAAAACTTCTAGATTTTGGTCAATTTTGAAAAATTTGACCTTTTTGGGGGACCTCTAAATATTTTCTTAGAGTTTTCGAATTTTACCAGGGGTCTTATATTCCCAAAAGGAAACTTTTTAGGGAATGCGAGTTCAAAGATTTGAAAGTTTTTTTGTTTTTTTTTTTTTTTGGGGGGGGGGACACCCTAGTGTCCATACATTTTCAATTTCAAACTATGCGTAATAATAAAGAAAATTATTCTATTTATTGTGAAATTCATAAAAATAGTTCCCCGTTTGAAGACATAGTCACATATGTGATGTCACATTTTTATGCCCCTTATGGGAGATTTTCCACAACATCTAGGATTACAGCATTTCATCTGATTTGACAGTTTTGGTGTTCAGGTAATCTAGGATTCCTAGTTCTGTGAAATATCTGTCGGTAAAAAATGAACTGTTATTTGTTTTCTTTCACCAGATGGTTGCCCTATAACAACGTGTTTTGCATTTTCCGTTGCAATATTTCTTGCTGTTTCTGATGCCACTAGGTAATTAAATATCTTCATGATTATTATCAGATTTAAGAGTATTTTCATCATTTAGAGATGTTTCAAAGTAGGGTAATCTATATCTGACAACTTTCCATCACTTTCAGCAAGCAACATTTTAATTTCCTCATCTGCTGGAACTAGAAAAAAGAAAGAAACTGCAAACTAGAAAAGAGAGAGAACCTCAAAGTAGTTGCATATCCAAAGGTACTTATTTGGGAACCTGTAATTTCAACTATGCATTTTTTCACAAAATACCTATCTAAAATTCTTAAAATAATTTCTAAATTAATAATTGTACATCTCTTAATTTAAAAAATCTTTATTTAAAATAAATTAATGTTATTACAAAATATAAAGAAAGTTGCTAACTGGTCATCAAATCAACATTTTTTAAATTTCCAGCTATTTTTACACCACAATAAAGTGTGCACTTTTTATTAAGCAGCGCCATCTCTTTAAAGAATTAGTAAAACAATCTTCCCCAAATAAGTACCTTATAGTGGATTCAGGGAGAAGTGATACCTGAGGTAAAAAAAGTAACGTGACACTTAGCAATACCCACAATACAGTGGTGTAGTCGAGGGGGACGCAGGGGGACGGCGTCCCCCCCCCCTTTATTTTCACTCAAGCGTCCCCTCACCTTTAATTTCCAGGGAGGACGCTGAGAGCGCGAGGGGACGCTGAGCTTCCTAACTTTTTTAATATTCAAAATAGGCACTCATTAGTAAATTAACAGCTTTATGAAATAAGACAAGCTTTTAAAACTATACATAAAGGCTGCTTGCTACTTCTACTTTAAATTCGTGAAAAAAAAAGGGGATTCCCTGATTCTCTCAAACAACAATTAACAATCGCAGGCTAACATTACTCGTCAAAATAAGCGCGTTAAAATAGGAGTAAACGGGAACTACGTAAATTCAGAGAATTAGTTTCAGCTGTGCTGGCTTGCCTAGGAAATAGGGGGGGGGGGGGGAGAGGTTTCAAATATCGTCATAAGTGTTGAAATCAAAATATTTACACTGCTTGTACTGTTTTTTTTTTTTTTTTCACAAAATAGTGAGACGTTGATATTATTAGAGTAAAAAAGTTGGGGGACAATGAACGTCCTCTTTCGTCCCCCCCCCCTAGACTTCACCTTAAAAAAAGTAGCTTTCCTTTTGTTATGCAATATCGAAAAACCTGCAAGCATATTAAACATTTTCTTTCACAATCATTTGTTTTCTCGTCATCGCTTCAAGCCTTTTGCATATTATGCGTTACGCTTTTTGTTAAACAATTTCAAAACCAAATTAATGTAAAAAAATGTTTGGATTACAAATGTTTATCTGTGCAAAAACCTGTTATGGCACGGCACAAAATTGCGGTGTAAATTCATTTTAAAATGCCTTTATCACTTTCAATTTATTCAGCTTTTTTCCCCTTTTTCGGTGATTATCAGGCCCGAAAAATCCAAAAAGTACTTCAGGGTTTTTTTTTAAATTTTGATTTTTTTCAAAGACAATTTTATATAAAACAAAAAAAAAAATTATAACCACATAAAAAGCCTATATTTTCACAGTCAGAAAAAAATTCAATAAGACTGGAATGAAGCAAAAGCAAACTGATTTTTCTCAGTCCCACACTTTTCCATTTACTTCCTATTGTTAACAAACTTTGCTATTGCCAGCTAATTGAAACCATCTACATGGGGAGTGGGAACCGGCCGAATAGCTTTTCTCTGTCGTGACCCCACATGTTGCCACAGTTCATCAGGTAGCCGATACACAGTTGAGTATTTTATGCTGTTTCCAAACTGCTGCTTGCCCAGGGCTACAAGGCTTCAATCACCCGACCAGAAACCCCTTTAAGACAAATAAACCGTGCTGTCCTAGTCCTACGTGTCCTACGGTCCCTTCAAGATACTAATTGTTTTCGTTCTTCGTGATCGTCGGTTTCGTCCGAACCCCCTCCCCCAAACCAAAATAAGAAAACAGATTCGTAGAAAAAGTCTGGAGATATGGGTCTGTTTAAATTGCTCTCGGAAACCAATAGTGTCTACACCTGCTGAACGACATCACATGCAAACTAAATTCTAAAAGTAACTGACATAACGCACAAAAATATAATCTGTCTGTCCTAGTAACTAGTAGTGGTACGCTACTCTATCCATTGATGCATTGATGACTCGTTATAGATCGAACAAGCAACTTCTCAAAAAGCAGGGGGAAAAAGAAAGAACGAAAAGATTTAGGCAACAAAAATCTGTTGGAAACATTTTTAACCCCTTCCAAACGCAGAAATACTAGTACGGAGTTATCAACTGAAATAAGAGATGAAACATCCAATCAACTTTGATTGGATGTTTCATCTCTTATTTGTAAGTACTTTTTTATGATTTATGCACTCATGTTTATTAGTTTTCGATTATAAAATTAAACTGAATTATAATTCATTTTCTTCTCGCTCCGAAGTTTAATAAGATTGAGTAGTTTGAATCTTGGTTTGTGTTTTTTCAATTTGAAGTTTGTTTCCTTCTTCTTGGCTAAGTCTTTAAATAAGTGAAACATGAAAAGCTGAAAAAATAAATTTGAAGTTAGTTAAAATAAAAATAAATTTACTTTTTTTAAAGTTTTTGCATTGAAATATTGTATTTTAATTAAATGAAGTTTTTAAAATTTCTCAAACTCTTTCTCCTCGGCATGAAATAAATACACACACATAGAAATATGGTGAAAGTCAAGGCCGTATCCAAAGGGGGGGGATGTCACGGCCGACGCCCCCCCCCCGAAATCCCGAAATTTTTCGCAATGTAGCATATCCCTCAAACTTTCCTCATCCTCAACATAAGTGTTTCAAAGTCAGTGTCCCCCCCCCCCGAAAAAAATTTCTGGCTATGACCTTGGTAAAAGTTAGCTCCTATTGGCCACCTAGCAAATTTCTAAGGAATGAACATATCCAACGACACTACATTTGGTTGCCCTCGTTTGTTCGGCGCCTATTGATATCTATGATGTTATGCAAATAAAATACACAAATTGATCTCTGATTTTAATTCAAAACAAAAATATTTTTTTTTTCCCCCAATGCATCAGGTATCCTTATGTTACCCGAAAATAGTAAAAACCACTGAGAATAATTTGTATAAGATTTCTTTTATGTTTTTAATATAATTATTAACATTGTTTGTTGACGAACTGTATAGTTCTTCAAATTTGAACAATAAAAGTTTTTGACGTTTTTTTTCAGTTTAAGTGTTAACCTCTGAAATTGAGCATTTGATTAAAGCTAAATTATTGTTTTCAAAACGAAATATATATTATATGCTTTTTTTTCACACCGTATAATAAATTATATTTGTAATTTTGCGCTTCGGTATTTTTACGTACAGGGTGAAGGGTGGTCCAAAATTATTGGGCACATTACATGTTTGTAAAAATTTATAGTTTACTATAAATTTTTAAGTTGGTGAATTTTGTGCGAAGTATACTTTAACCACCGCCCTATTAAAGGTTTAAAAAAAGTTACATATTTATGAATATGTGAAACAAAAGAAATGCGAAGTTGTTTTTAAGTTATTATTGTTATTATTTTAAAATTATTTCAATTAATCAAGTTAGAAATATCATAGCATATGGTGTTTTAATACATTGTTTTTAAGCACTTCAATAACTAAAAAAATTGAAATTTTGTAAATATAAGTATTTTATTTTTACAAGATACATGTAAAATTCATTCTTCAGTGGGGAGGAGCACTGCCTGGATTGTTGTTTTTACTAAGATCTGTTGCCCTTTTTGCCACCAAAAGACGAACCTAGACTGAATGGCCAGTCATTCCCAAATTTTCCAGGGGTATATATTCAATGCATATTATAGGAAAAAAACAACAAAATACATAATCACAAATATAAATACAATGCGTTTCTAAAAGTCAAGGGGAGGGGGGGGGGGGGGTTTACCCCACTCCTGATTGATCAAATGCCGCGCCTGTTGAATGGAGGGAAATGACGCTAATTTTTTTTTTTTTTTAACTTATCCCTTTCCAAAACTCATATACGTAGCTTCCATTTTTTCCGTTATTTCTCCAATGCAATACCGGCATAGGAGAAATAACAAGGGAAAAATGGAAGTGACTTAGGGGTCATTCCATGCAAGTGATCCAAAATCTCATAAAAAATTTAACTCACCTTTTTTTTATTTTCTTAAAATTTGGCTTATCATCAGTACCTCTCAAGAAAATTAAAAATCCAAATTTTTAGATTTTTATCCTGTTTTGTTTCTTAGTTATCAGACTTTGATTTTGTAAAAAAATCACATTTTTACATGGTATGCTTCAACACAAAACAGGCTCATCAACAAATAGAAATAAAAAGTTCTAGTAAAAAGCATAATGAATGAAGTTTCATATGATATGCATCATGGCTAATTTTATAAAAATTTTAAATTTAAAAAAATGACCTTAAAATTTAAATTTCTCGAAAAACGTATAATGGAAAATTTTCAAAATATTCTCACATATTTCTGTCTATTTTATCATCGATTATGCAAAATTTCAACTTGGGATCTCAATGGGATCATATTTTTTCAACCTTTTAAAAGTAATTTGATTTACCAAAAAATGAACATTTTTGTGATTCAAGCTATTTTAAGACGATGGTTCCTTAAAGGCGATGATTTAGTTAGTCTGCTAAACACATCTATGTATGCGTGAACAAGCATGGACATGTCTGTGCATGAAATTAACAAGTTCAAAATTTATTTGGGGGGAGGGGGGAAACAAATACATACACATTTTTGTCATATCATAGCTCCCAATTTTAAAATATTGTTTACAAATAATTCAATAATTATTTAAAAATGAACAAATTGACTTATTTTATGCATTAATAATATTTTTTTCTGACTTATTCTTTGTTTTCAGACATATTTTAATGATATATTAATGATATGAAGGGAAAAAGTATTGAATTAAATTCATCTGAAATAGTGAGGGAGGGGCCCAGCTGGCTTGATTTTACAACTTTTGGTTGTTAGTCTTGATTTGCGCTTATTAGCATCCATTGGACAAAGCAAGACAAAAATAAAACTATGTAGCTTACCCCCGAGGCCGCAGTCAGAAATTTTTTTCGGGGGGGGGGGGGGGGGTGACTTTGAAACACTAGCGTTGAGGAAAGTTTCAGGGAGGAATATATGCTACATTGCGAAAATTTTCGGGATTTCGGGGGGGGGGAGGGCTGGGCCCGTCGCCCCCCCTCCCCCTCTGGAAACATTTTGAAAGCAAATTGCTTCGGGTGACAAAGATATATGTTCGCATTTGAAAGCGTCCCTCCACCTTTTTTTCCAGGACTACACCACTGCCACTATACCACTGTCTTCTTGGTGCTGGGAAGACTGGAAACAGCGCTAATAAGCATTATGTTCCTGGCCGGTTTTTCTGGTTCCTCTGTAATTGCCAATTCAGGAAGTAAATCATAAAAGTGGAAAATGTTGGTGGTAAAAAAGCAACCCTCTATGTTTAGTTCTCATATCACTTCTCTCTGAATGCAGTATAGGTCTGGATACTGTAAAATAATATCTTTCAATTTTACATGCATTTTACAAAGGTAGCCAATTGTACATCAGGAGTCACAAAAAGGGTAAAAAACTTTATTCACTGAAACTATGATGTGTCACTAAATTAGTTAAAAACAAAATTAAAATTCCAGGGCTTTTGTCAAAGTGAGGCCTAGAGGTAGACCGCCCTTCTCTGTAGTGCCACTGTCTGGTACGTTTTCTCCTGATTTCCCCCATGCCCCTGATTGCACCCCTGTATGTTATGACTGACAAAATAACAAAAGTCACATATCTGCTAAAAAAAATGTGGGGTGTGGCTGTCTCATGGACATAGCCGTGTTGTATGTGAATACGTTTATGTAACGGGTTATATTTTTTAAATAAGATATTTTTATGCATTTAGAATAAAAGCAAGGAAACAAATAATAATTGTGTTACAATATAACTTTATTAACTATAGGTCTGTGATACGAAAAGTACGGCACAAATGGCATACAAGATTGTTGACAAACGTCATAGTAAAATGCCCACTAGCTGCTGCCCAATTTGGTCTTCATAATCGACATCGTACACAATCTATGCCTATACAGCCATTGCCGATGTAGAAGCGATTTCATCATCCACTTGCATAATTTCAACTGCCCCAGCTGCAGATGTACTGGCACCATCGTTGATCGGCACTGTCGCATTCATTCTTTTACGTTCCGGGCGGTGCTTGACTCGGTCATATAGTGTTTTATTATAACCATTCGATTGTTCTTGAAAAGTCCTTTCCAACCGTATACGATCTCTGTATTTGGTTTTGGCTTTTCAACGCATATAAGCCGACAATATCATATATTTTTGATATTTTTTTAATTCTAACACCTTATTATATTCACTGTCAATACTTTAAACTAATGCTTTATATGCAATCGATAGATTTTGACGACATCTGATGATTAAAACTTAAATGAACAGCGTAGCTTCTCCGAGTAAAAAGCTGTACTAATTGCAAATCTTGATACGCATCAAAATAACCTCAAAATGGCGGCGCTTCCCCCTCCACCACGCACGATGCGTCACTGTTCTCTCTTATCGTAATGAATTCTTTGATCCTTTAGTTATCTAGTGGTATAATTTATTTTGGATGTAGAGGATAGATTTAAAACTACAATGCCAAACTGTATCCCCCTATTTTGTTATCATTAGATGTTTTTAATTGTCCCCGTATGGCAGCAAATTTAAAGACGTATTCACGTCAAAATGTTATCAAATCTGAATGTTTCTGCAATTCGTGGAACAATATTTTTTTTCACCCACTGAAGGAAAACATATTGACAATAAAATGTGTTTCAACGTGTAATATAGCTTTGGATCTTTTGTTGAATTTTAGAACAAATCACCTGCATTATTAGAGAGGAACAGTTTGTTGCAGTTCCATATGATAATCAGAGGCGGCTGTGGAAATTACAGTAAATCACTGAAGGGTATTGAAACATAAAGATGAATTCCTACAACCAACAGATCCTTTCTCAATTTATTCATGGCCTAATCATGCTGATGTTTGCTAGGTTGTTTATAAAAATATTTTATTGAATGTTTCTATTCCAAACACTAGTAAAACCATTGCTTGTTTATGTAGGTTTGACTTTAGTACAATGTTGCATGTAACATTCAGAAATTTTATAGGAGAAATAATATTTAAATTGATAAGGATGCATGTTTTGTGGAGTAAAGATTATTTATTGTTCATTATTCAGATCCACAAAACCAGAATTTACATAATACTTTTTTTTTTCTTCATTTTTCTTTTTTTCTTTTTAACAAGATGTCTTCTTGATTTTTCTTATTTTGAAAAGTATGATTTTTGCATCATGTAAAAAATATTAATGTCATGGGACTTGTGATTTTAGTGTTAAAAATGTCTGAAATTCGCAAGGAAATTACTGTTAAAAATTATTTTATTACATCTTTATGTAGGTTAGTAAATAAGTTTTCCACCTCTTAATTGTTATAATTTACAGTTTAAACTTCTGTCTTTCCAATGATATCATAGTGAACAAAACTAATTCAGAAATAAAAAGCTTTAGAGGATAAAATTTTATAACCCATCTTATCTATGGATGCCATTTTTAAAAATTGAGTTAAATTTCAAAAGAATTCCATAGCTTTAATTTAAATCTAAATTATACATTATTTCCTTCTCACTATGTATTTTATTACAGCAATTTCTTCATCTGCCATGAGGGCAACAAGATTCGTTATTATTATTTTTTTATTTTGGGTTTTACATTAAGTGAACAAATTTTCAAGAGCCAGTTTTTGATTTTTTGCACCTAAGCTTACTTTTTCAGTAATAATCCATATTAAATTAATTTTTTTAATATACATGACGAATTTAGTGTACTTACATGTATATATATATTTTTACAATAGATGGACAACGTTGTGATTGGAAATCATACTGGAACTTTGCATTTTATTCGCTTCCCTACTAGTGCTATGAATGTGTTCATACAACTTGCTAAATCTAAAGGAATGGCATATATGGCCAGTACAGTTTGCGCAACTGGTGGGGGTGCTTTCAAGTTTGAAGAGGATTTTCGTCATGTAAGCCATTCTAAATTTTATGTTCTCACCGTCTAATTACTGTAAAGTAATGAAATAGGGAACTAATAGTGAATTCTCTCTAGAGTTATTGTTGTCAAGGTTGGAGAATTTGTGTTTCTACCTAAAAAGAAATTAGGTTTTCTGGGAAGTAAATTTTGATAATATATGCACTTCAAGGAGAAGCAGTAGGTGTGGTCCTAATACAACCAGTCACGTCAATACAGAGCATAAAGTTTTATTCTTATTTTTTTAAAATTTTCTCCTGTTCATCACTTTTTTTTTAAATTAAAACTTTTTTTTATCCTTGTAAAAAAAGAGTGCTGCACCGATAATGAACCCAGATAGACAGACACCTTAGCAACTAGTATATAAATGATTGCAATTGCAATTTGAGGCGGATACTTGATGCCATTACATGAAGTTGGTGGTCCTAAATTTTCCCCAACTGGTTTTTTTTTTTTTTTTTGTAAGGTGTTATCAACACGTTGTTTAAATGCACACATATAATAAGAAATCCACCTGCTGGAGCAGTGTTAAAATTTCTACTGAGCTTCAGCATGAACAAGTTTGTATGAACCTTTGCTAAATAGCTTTAGTGGCCATATTTTTGTTCAAATGAATGAATGGCAGAACATACCCTATTTACATGCAAGAAAACTCCTGGAATCTTTTCAAAATGTGCTAACTGGGATTCAGTAAGGGGTGAGTTTTGTTCATCCTGGTGCTCCATTTTCAATATGGTGAATAACTACCTTAGTGCTAAGCACCAAGGGAAATGGATTGCACATATAGGTACCGACTGCTAAACTACCATTTTCTCTGGGCCTCATTCTATTGGACTTATTCTGGTATCATAAGCACTTACGCAGTGGTACTTTAACACTGTACCAGGGGGTCTAGGAGTTTAGGTTATGCCCAGATTTTGTGAATAAATATCATTAAAAATAGTTCCGCAGCATATGCACATACAGTCAAACCCCATTAACACAAAATAACTGCTATTCCCCGTCAGTTAAAGCTAAAAATCACTGCTAAATTAATTATTTAAGAAAAAGTTGATTTAAGCAAAATTCCGCTTAAGAAGAAAAACAAATTTTTAAGGTTGAAAAAAAAGAAAAACAAAATAATGGGAAAAAAAAACATCCTTTGATAGGAAATCTCCTTCTAATTTTTGGAAGGTTGAAAAATCTGCACTTTGATTCTATGAATTCTATGAAAATAGTAAAACAGGTGAAATGTCTGCTTTTCATTCATTCTAATCCTATAGACACTGTGCAAACTTGTTTGTTGGATAGGATCAGTGACAGGAAGGAATTAACAAGATAGATAAGCAATGTACATCTACATTAAGAACAATAAGGAAGAGTTTCTAATGGACCTTTTATGAAAGTGTGTGGGTCAGGAGGATTTCCCACCCGCAATTATTATTAGAAACAAGGAAAAAAATATGCACTTGAATCACTGGAACATTTTAAATGCACTTGAATCACTGAAAAAGATGGAGATTGGTACAAAATACGGGATTTCCAGCTGCATTTTATGTACAATTACAAAAGATCGGAATAAGATCAAAGTGGCTTATGCTGTGAAACAATTTGAACCATGTGGAAGCTATATTCTTACAATGGATCAAGAAACCAGGAGTCAAAATGCCTGTAAACATGAAAATTAGTTAATGCAAAAAATGTTGACATCCCCATCTTGTTCGTATCAATGAGGTTTAACTGTATTTGCTTTTATTTGTGTATTATTTGTTTCTAGCTACTTTAATGGTTTTAATTCTTTTACAAAATAAAGAAAGGGATTCATAGTATACATTCAAAATGTTTTCAAGCATGGGTTTATAGTGCAAAGTAAGTTAAGTAGTACTGTTGTATGTGTTGAATGTGATTGCAAAGGACAAATATATTCTTGATATTAATGTTTCCTTATTGATAATTCTCATTTAATAGTTAATTAACCATCAATTTCTCTTATATAGTTTGATTTTTATTTTGCATTTTGTTGTTTATTTGCCAGAAACATAAAATGCATTCAAACTGAGTATAAAATGCTATGAAAATATTTCTAAGGGTGGTTATCAAATGTTGTTGTAGTCTCATTCATAGCTTTTTTCAAGAAAATTATGGATGTGAATAAACAATGTGCATGAAATATGCCATATTTGATGGGGAATTTTTTTAGAAGGTATGTATGAATCACAAGAGGTTTTCTTTTTGTTTTTTCTAAGTTTACACTGTTAGTGAGTTGTGGTAAGTGCATATCCGAATCTGCAAAGATGACATTCAGAAGTTTTGTCTCTGCTAGAAAAGTTCTTATGTTAGTCAAATTTTTAAGTTTCGTACGTGGGTTCTTTATTGAAGTTATAAAGCATTTACTAGCTCTATTTAACCGAAAACGAAAGTTTCAAAAATCATTTTTAGACACTACTGCTCAGGGTTGCACTTGCATCAATCTGTGGGGTAAGTTCATAACCAGCTGTAATTTTATCAAGCATTTATAATTATTATGAATGGGCATATATCGTATTTATCAGTTATGTGACATCAACTTAAAAAAAAAATTTCCATTACAAACCAATACATATATTTTTCGTTAAATAATAGGATGTTACGCTACTGAATTTAAAGGAGACTTACAAACGAAAAATAGATATGAAATAAAACACTAATGTACAGAACAAACACTTTATTAATTAAAAATAAGAAAAGAAGGAATAATTTATTTATTATACTTGAGAAATATATATATAAAAATATATGGTTTAAAATCATCTCACTGTATATTAAAACTTTTGAATGTAGCCACAAAAAAAAAAAAACATATAGTTTATTTCTTTGGTCTACAGTGGGTAGTGGAGAATGAAAAACTGGTTTTTTTTATTAATCACAGAATCCTCAATTTCAGAATACACAAAAGTACCAATAACATTGTTTTTGCAAAAATTTTACATGCAGCTCTCCATCACAGCTAAATGCCTTGATTCCCAATGCTGCTTTTGGCCATCCTTTGAATATGCTGTGAGGCATCCACTCATTCGAACTTAAGTTTTCAGCAGTCTTCAGATAAACAAACAACCTTAATTTTACAATAGTAAAAAAAAAACAGAATTAATAATTGAAATAACAAATGAAAATAAAATAATGGGGTCACATTTGCCTCACACTATCCTTCAAGCAGAGGAGGTGCAACCCATGTTATAAATATAGTTTGGGTAAGGTATTTAATAAAACTAAATCATCTACATTATTAGTAACTCTTACTAAATAGAAACAAGTTACTTTTGCTGAATTTGGCTGTTGGATACTACATCAAAAGAAACAAAAATGAAACCCTCTCAATCTTTACATCGCAGTTTTTTTCTAAAAAACACAAGGGATGTCAGTGGTTGTCTTTATGAATGTAAGCTAATGCTGGTCTGTAGTGGTAGGAATTATCACTGGGAAGTTAACTAACATATCCAATGTATGGCAGTATGGCTTCATGTTAGCATTCACATAATATTAAGAGAATGCCCTTGCTTCCCCGGACGCACTTGCCCCAACTCACCTCACATAACTTATTTTCTGCCTTTCTAAACTTTAAAAAAAAAAAAAAAAAAATCGGGGGAGGGTGGGGGGGGGGGGGCTGGAAACGTTAAAAATCTCTTTCTCTTTATCGTAAAGTTACCACATGATTTATTCCAATTAGTGTATAGTAAAGGTGAAGGCTGTAAAAATTAATTTTTAAAATGACATTTTTAGGGATATGGATGAATTTCCTAATTTCGTATCATAAACTTATGTACAAAATTATGTATCCCTTTATAATAATGCTTTGTATGTACTTCTTATTTATATTAAAATTAATAGAAGTGTGTAGTTAAATATAAAACAAATTCAAAAAGATACTTTTCTCCACCAGAATCCTACCTGTTAGCCAAGGCCTTAGGATTGCTTTCGCACAGAGCTGGTGGTTGTGTCATGGTAAATGTCAGTAGAAGTTAACTACTATTATAAGACATCAAAAAGCCTTCTTATTAAATGTTACATAATAATAAGAAGAAGAAATAGAAATTATGCTCTTTTTCAAAAAAATGAGGAGGATTTGTTTTTGAGGTCTCAAATGCAAATCGGTCATGTTTAAAGTTAAATTTGAAAAAAGGCTTCATGTTTCATAAAAATAACTGATTTTAAATTCATTTTGACATTACAAAATGCATATTACATCATTGAAGAAAATATATGTTATGAGTTTTTCATGTAATGCTCAGTTCAAATCATGAATAGAATGTGGTCACTTGTTTTGTGTTTTTTGTCTGTTTCGAATAGAAAAATTTTAAGATAACAAACTAATCTTAAGAAGATTTCATGTGCAAATGTTTCATTTCTTTTATCTTTATTGTGTATTTAGTATTTAGTAGTTTTGGGGAATAATTTCTTTAATACTCAATATCACTTTATTTACAGGAAATGAATATGGAACTCCATAAGTTTGATGAATTGGATTCATTAATTAGAGGAATTGAGTTCATAAAAGCTTATAATGAACATGAGTGTTATTATTGGGTTGATCCTTTAGATGAAGAAAAATGTAGAACAGAGCATTTTGATCTTAATAAACTATATCCGTTTTTGGTTGTCAATATTGGATCAGGTGTTAGTATGCTAGCTGTAAATTCCCCAACAGATTTCAAAAGAGTTACTGGCACTAGGTAATTTTGAATTAAAAATATGTGACTTTCCTTATCTGAAAATTTTCAAAGCAATTTATTTATTTATTTATCTATTTATTTATTGTGCAATGGTATATTAGTTCCAGCTAAATTAATTGAAATTACTACTATAAGAATTATTAGGCTTTCTTTATAGTTTTTGGAGACATGATTTTACGCTGCTAGAGAAACAAAAAAAAAAATCATATATAAAACACATTAATGCATATTTTTAAAAATTAGCTATGATTTCTAAGTGCAATTAACTGCATCAAAAATTTTGATTAAGTTAAATCCTATGTAATTTATGACAAATTCTCATGTGTTTGATTATATTGAAATAATATAGTGTTGAAGAGTAGCTTTAACAATGTATTTAAACAATACCAATGCAGGATGTGGTTACATTGTTTATTAAAAGCGTAACACTGTAGACTCCAATGCCATTGCTATACATATTTTGCAAATATAAAAGAAAAATATGCTTGAAAATAATAATGATAATGAATAAATAAATTATTTAACTTCAATAATAACAATGTAAAATCATCATTTTTATAGTTTATTCGAAAAATATGAACAGTATATTAATGAATTTTATTGCTCGCATTTTAACTGTTTGATAAAAAAGGAAAACCTGTTTATTAGACCTAAGATTTCTGCACTTGCCAGTTACGTTTGCTAGCTTGGTCATATGCTTTAGGAAAAAAAACTACCACACATTCAAATCTGTATGCAAGAATAGATTTGGAACGTTTTAGATAAAAGCATAAGAGACAGCCCACGAAGAAAGGACTGGGAAAATGAGCAGGGTACCTGATATATCTGTTACTACCATCTTTCTTT
Source organism: Octonoba sinensis (assembly GCA_038502835.1). Classification (NCBI taxonomy): domain Eukaryota; kingdom Metazoa; phylum Arthropoda; class Arachnida; order Araneae; family Uloboridae; genus Octonoba; species Octonoba sinensis. The sequence continues at coordinate 15,348,255 of CM076598.1, read as the reverse complement.
TCATATTATGCACATTTTATAAAAATTGTGTATAAATGTAAACTTACAAACATGAGTGTATTTATATACATAAATGTAAGTATGAATACACTCATGTTTGTGAAAATTGCAACATCATGAAAGAATAATGCAAATGAGGTTAAATTTACAGGAAATGTAAAGTAGTTTGTGATATGCAAATGATTAATTTCAGAGTGATTGTACATGCATGACATGCCCAATTTCTTCTGGAAAGTTTGAAGGAGAGCAAGAAAATACTTCATATCTAGTATTCTTATAAGTTCAACAAATGAATCTATTGCCCGCAAGGACAGGCCAGTCATTTGGGGGAGCAGGGAAGCTCAATCCCCCCCCCCCAACCCTTCCACTCCCTGGCTTTTAGGAACAAAATGTATTTATTCATATGTGTATGTATTTTGTTTTTTGCTAATGATATGCATTAAATGTATACCCTTTGTATCACACTGGAAAATTGCGAAGTGACTCCCTACTATGTGGTTGAAAATTTTATACAATATAATTATTTTTTTGGGAAATGACTTTGATAGTGTCATCAGCCAAATATATCGACGAGTCAGCAGACGGCTTTCTCATGCTTTTTAAGTGGCCACATCAAATCCCTTGCCTTCAAACATGGCAAGAGAATCTTTCTGGAGTGTCATAGGTGCAAGGATGTTCAGGCTACTCCCAACCATATCCTAGCATGCTTGAGTTTTTCCCATTTTGAAATTTTAATGAATCGCATGTTATTTTTAGACTGTTTAGCTATTTTTGGTTTTAAGAAAATGGAACAAAACAGAAACAACAACAACACTATTGTTATCTTTTTCAAGTAAAAACTAATGAATGGAAAAAACACAGAAAATATTATGGCATATATTTTGAACATTTACAATTTGTTTAAATCTAAAGCTTTCTGTCTAAGCTATTCCAAAGTTGTGGGTTTAATAATCTCAGTTCGAAATTCAGGGATTTAGATGCAAAGCCAGAAAATTAATATAATGATTCTTTTAAATCTAATGACATTCATTGGATATCAGAGGCAGCTTCAAAGACCAAGCAAAAAAGAAAAAGTAACAAAATGAAAATAATTGAAGATGACAAGTGACACTACTACCTATAAAAAAATTTATGTCTCTGTAAAAATATTTAAAAATATAGTTTATTTTATGTGTAAAATTACATTTGTAGTATTGAAAAAGATAACTCATATAATTGTATCTAAAACTGATTAATGCATATTATTGTACATGATAAAATTGTATTCATGAATGAAAGTTAAGATCATCAAATACATAAGAGTAGAGAGCATCATGTGGGTCTGGATCTGGGCACCTTAATTTTAGGGCACCAAAAGGGTAAATTTCTCCCCACCCCCTTTCTTTCTCCCCACCCCCTTTCTTCTATTCTTGACATCATTTTGGTTTGATCGAGCCCTGGTGGACACTATTTTGTAGGAAAAGCTATGGAAAAAGAATTTCAACTCTGAAATAATGTTAATTTATTTATCCATATATGCTAAAAGTATTAGATTTATAGTAATCGTATCTTATACTGTATAATTTATATCAAAAAAATTGTTCTTAGTTTTTTACTTTAATTTAGCTGGTTTTTATTTTGTTTCTAGTTTAGGGGGAGGCACATTTCTAGGATTATGTTGTCTTCTAACTGGCTGTGAATCATTTGAGGATGCAATATCACTAGCTGAAAAAGGAGATAGTACAAAAGTTGATAAATTAGTGCGTGATATTTATGGTGGAAGCTATCCTAAGTTTAATCTTCAAGGTGATACAGTAGCAAGCAGGTAATTAATGTTTTGTTTCCATTTGCGTACTTTTTCTATTTTTTCACTTTTAGGAACTTTTAGGAGATCTAAATATTTACATTAAGATTTAGGTAAACCAAAAACAGCAACAACAAAGATTGTAAATTTAAAGTATGAGTAAAAACATGGAAGGACTTTGTTGTTTCATATCGCTTCATTTGAAATGAATCCATTTACATATGGTTACTCACCACAAAACAATACATCTTTAAATTAAAGCTTGACATTAGTGATGCACCGATTAATCGGCAGTAAATTGGTAATAGGCCACTTTGCCAACTATTTATAATCGGCCAATTTTTGAGGATTAATCAAGGTAGAATTTTTTTTTATAAAAATTGACTTTGGTATGATAAAAACAAGAAACAGTTTAGAATGAATTTATTAGTAATAAGCAGGGATGCCCTCCCTGCCAAATCCGATGGTGCAACTCCCCCAATCCCTCCCCTCTAAAATAACTAAGAGAGTATCAGAGGAACATTTATCAAAATATGATTCCATAAATATAGAAAATATAATAAAGGCAATGGAAAATTACAACAGTACTGTTTAAATTCATTTTTCAACACCTCCTAACTAAAATTTCCAATTGTTCAATCTGTGCCATAAAGTACACCAGTAAAACCTCAAAAATTAAAAATACAGAAAAGATATAGGGAAAGTAAAAAAGCGCCTGGGACATAAGATTCCTAGCCATCCAGTACAATAGGCAAAACATCTCCTTTATGTTATAATACAGAGCCAAGGTTTGGATAGATGAGCAGATGCGGTTTATTTATAGTATCTGTGTTGCATCTTAATGAGACACTCCAAGGCCGTTGGCCTCACTGGTGCCTATTGGCGACCTCACTGACGCCATCCCTATGATTGGGTAACGATCACTTGTATATATTTCTGTACATAGATGCTTTGAGTGTAAATAAAGTTAGTTCCAAAACGTAATCATCTGTTTTACATGTAAGACTATTAGTTAATATGCCTATTTTGTGTTCAGCTAAGACATCGTGTCCTGTTCTCGGTCTGAAATTAGCTATTGCCTGTTTACGAGGACTGCAACTGGATTCTTTCCAATCATCCCTTATTTTTCCCATAGTTCCTTTGATTTAATTGAAATAGGTCTGCATAATATTTTTTATTACATTTCGCCTAATTATAGGTCTGCCATAATATATTTTTTATATTCCGCCTAAGTATAATACTTGTAAGAGATTGGAAATTTTCCCTGTTGTCTTATTATGTTTGGGCACTGTTTGCTTCCAACAGGCTTGAATTTTGAATTTCTCACATGAAATGGAGCTCTTAATCTAGAACTATTTTTACAGCAACATTATTTAGATATGTAGTATAGTACAACGCTAAGTAAAGCACAATACTACTATACTAGAACTTAAGAAACTAATATAAAATCACCACTCTTAACTCAGTTTTTTTGAAAACATAAATTGATGCAACTCGGGTACCTTTCCTTGCTTCCAGACATCGTCCCTCATCTCTCTTATTTACCTCCTGCAGGTAGCTCCCAATACTCATCTGGCACTCTATAAGCTTCATCTAACAAAAATGTTGTTATTTTACATGTTAACATTATTAGATTTCTCTCATACACTATATTTTCTAAAATAAAGTCATGCTCAGTATTCAATTAAGACCAGAAAAAGTATCTAGTATGATATCAATTTGGATTAAGTATGACATTACAATGCAATTTCAATTTCGTTTGAATATTTATTCTAAAAACCATTTTAGTTTACATGAATTTGAAGCTTGTTTTAGAACTTGTTTATTGATTTGCATAGTTTGAGTACTATATATCTTAAAAAGTAGTGTTTTGGTTTTGTCTAAGATTATTTTCTATTTTTTTTGTTAATTGTAGTGTGTTATTGCAAAAAATTAAGCTAACCCTTTAAAGGGACATTTTTTTGTAGTATCGGTATGTTAAAATATTTTTCAGATTTTGTTTTGTTTCAAAAAAGAAATTCGTATAGGACAGTAAATAAGATTAGCATGATTTTTTCCAACACCCCCCCCCCCCCTTGAGGGGGGATAGTTATAATATTTGAATATTGATGCATATGGTGGTAAATATATTTTCCAGAGTCTTTGGCAAGATTCTGCCAATCAGAAAGGGTAAAATAGCTTATACTATGAACATCTATAATTTGATGAATTTGGTGGGAAGCTTCACACCACCTTAGAAAAGGTTAAAAGACTTTTCAGTTACTATGAGACCAGGCAGCCTTTGTAAACTATATCTGTTTACTTTATGTATATATGCAAAACATATATGGAATAAAAACATAATTACTGATATAAATGTAAATATTTAAACTATGAAAGAAAAAAAAACATGGGAAGAGCTATTTCTATTGTTGCTTTATTATTTCTAAAAATTCATCAGTATTGTTTTTCAACCCATGAGTTACTATGATGGGAAAATTTGTGAGTGTTATTTATTTATTTTTTATTTTGAGGGGGTAAAATTTTTGTTTTGAGTAAGCAAAATCAAAAGGTACTGTCAGTGAAAAAATGAAATCTGTTGGCATTATTGCAAATTTTTAAAATGTGTTCATTTACAGTTGACTGATACATAGTATACTTTTGAGAAATCTGATAAATCTATCAATTTTCATCTAAACTGATAAATAAATTCTACTGCTACTTAGGTTAATTTTTAAAAAAACTTGTCTACCATATATATATATATATACATACTATGAGTGGTATACAGTGAGTAGTATAGGAGGGGTCTGGACTCCTCGCCCCTGTCAGCAAGTGATTAAGGGGCACTGTGTGAAATTTCAAGTATGCTATATTATTCTGGGAGCGTGAATGTAATTTACAACTGTGGAGGCACTTTCATTGAAGCTCAGTGTCTGATGGTTGAGCCTTCTGTGCTACTATGCCACAAGTCCGGAGTTTGATTCCCAGGTTGGGCAGGGTCGACTCAGCCTTTCATCCCTACAGTGGGTTTGGAGTGGAGGACCAAGCATTCTTGGGAACTAAATACTGGGGGTTTCACATCAGGCTGATCACTTGACCGCAACTTCTGCTTCTGCACCCCAGGGCCCTCGGTCTCGAAAACTGGGATGAGCGCAGTAGGCTATGGCCCCCAAAAGGGCTGGCGTGCCACTGAGTTTTTATTAACTTATGTTTTAAGTTTAGGGGGCACTTTTATTCTGTGAGGAACGATGGGGGGGGGGGGGGAGCACAAACAAATTAAATCATTGCTACACACCAGACTCCCTCCTACCCCCATGGTGTATGGTGTAACTAGAAATTTTTGAAGGGTTTCCTTCAAAAATTTCTAGCTACACCATTGACTTTATATGTTTTTCTCCCCAATACCAAAAAGCATATGAGCATGATTTTTTTTCTTCATTATATAAACGGAGGATTTGTTTATAAAAAATTTATTTTCTTTAAGCTTTTTTTTATACAGTAATGGAATTTGGCATTTATTCTATTTTCATTTGCGTAAATCATAATGTGTTTAATTTATTTTGTTGTCATATAAAATTTTTTTTAAAATTAATTCTTGTTTTTTGTTTTTGTTCTCTTGTAATGTATTACGTGTTTCACTTGTAGTTTTGGCAATATGACTAGCAAATCAAAACGTGCTGCTGCTAATAGAGAAGATTTAGCTCGAGCCACTCTGGTGACTATAACTAATAATATAGGATCCATAGCACGAATGTGTGCTGTTAATGAGGTATACTTTCTATTGATTTTTCTCTCCTGTCTAATGTTTTATAAAAAACTAAAAATATTTCCCCTTTTTGTTTAGGGTATAACAAAGGTGGTTTTCATAGGAAATTTTCTTCGTGTAAATTTTTTGTCGATGAAACTTCTTGCTTATGCCATGGACTTTTGGTCATCAGGTTCTTTGAAAGCCCTTTTTTTGGAACATGAGGCATGTGTTCTTACTTATTAGATGGATATGTTTTTGGAGTAATATAACAGTGTTTATGATTAACAATATAAAGTATTCTTTTCCTTCAACAGGGCTATTTTGGAGCTGTTGGATGTCTGATGGAGCTTATGAAAACCGGCAGTTAATTGTTTCTTTGTTTATTTTAGTTGTTTTTTTTAATATATATTGGTATATCTTTATCATCTTGTAATATTTTTGATGCATCTGAAAATTCTTCTGGACTTAAGTTTTGATAAGCTTATATTTTAATCGTGCTGATGCATATTTTTGGGGTAAAATTTTATACAAACTTTTGTACAAAGTATATATGTATTTATATATTGTTAAATTCTTTAGACTTCATTGGAAAACTATACAATGTTATAATTTCATACTATATAAAAAGTTTTTTTTCATGATTTTTAGCAAGTAAAGTGTTACCCTTCAGCAGCTCTCCTACTTTGTATTAAATATAGTTTATTATTTGGAGCAAAGAAAATGATCATTTCTATATTGAATTTCAAAACGAGTATATATAACAAAGAAACATACTTTTGCATTCAATGCTGTTATTTTGTGCAATTTCCATTTCTTAATGTTCATGCCTGTGATTTTTTTTACATCCTTTCTATTACTTTTAAAACAATACCTTTATTTGCATTTGTGCTATTTTGAAATAAAGGTTACTTGTTTGACTTAACTATTTTAGATGTTCTGTTACTATTATTTAGCTGTTGTGAATACCTGTGATTTTTTTCAAGATTTCTGACATTATTGTTATCTTATTTGTTAATTTGTTTTTAACATATCAGTTTATGGCACACTAGCAGAACCTGCAGTGTTGCCTGTACTTAAAAGCTATAAGAAATTGCCTATAAAGAGCAAAATGTAAAATAAACAGCCTACAGGAACCAGTATTCCTTTCATGGCATTGTGCCCTGAGAAAATTTTTAAAGTAGTTGCTTTGGCAACAGATCAGAATTTACACTCCAAAAAAGCAGCAAAATAAATACAAAAAATAAACAAATAAAAATAACAACTTGTAAAACATAAGAAAATAAAATAAATAAACTTGAGTGCCTACCCTGAATCAAAGTAGTTAATAATAAATTAAAAAGTTAGATAAGAAAAATAATAGCATATGAAAGATAAAAGTACTTTTATTTTTTTATATTGTGGTTTAAGGAAAAGAAATAATTATATTTTTATGTACAGAAGAATTCATTCTTAATCTAAAACTGCACATTTGATTCGTTTAGAGTTTTTCCCCTTTAAATGAACTTTCTTTCAAAAAAATTGTCAGAAATTATGTAACATTGTTTTTGTAATTAAAAGCTAAACACAATCTATTTCAAAAATGACATTAAAGAAACAACAGTGCACAGTGTTTTAACCAAATATGTATTTCAAAATAGAATTTACATAAATATTCAAAATAGTGCAATAAATCAAATTTAATGCAATATCATTAAAAAACTATTACTTCCTTCTACTCAAGTAGTGTTCTATCCATAGATGTATTGTTTTGCAGACAGGCAGCAAATCCACTTTACCAGAAAGTTCTAGTGCTTCAGCGTGTAAAAGAACTTATCTCCAAAGATGCATTATGTCTCTTCCTCATTGTAATTGTGGGCTAAATTGGAGAAATAATATTTTAATACCCGCAAATTTAGACCTATAAACATAATTTAAGTCTCAAATCAAACTGCTGACTTTCATGTTTCATGGAAAAACACTTTGTGCTTCCAATCGCAAAATTCTTAAGCCGTTCATCTAATGTTCTGCTTTAAAAACGAGCATTCAATTTCAGGCCTTCTGTGTATGTGTACTGCGCAAGATGCTGGATTGAAAACAAATTTGAGACGTTTGATGTCTTCAAAAAATAATTCGAATTGTTCTTGCAATATATCGCCAAGTTGGCGCTTATTATTTGTATAAAACCACCGCACGCAGTGATACGTGCGAGAGAGAGCTGTAGAGTGTTCGCAGCAATACTGTATTATTCTTGAGTCCAATAAATGAGATTAGGACAAGATAGAAAAGTGGCGACGAGGATTAATTCTTGAACGGTAAACAATCAAGTTCGCAAGTAAGATAAATTTTCTTAACTATTACATTTTGGAAATGGCTAATCTGGGGAAAATTAATGACTTCAATCCAGAAATAGATAATGTGGACACTTATCTCTTAAGAATTAAGCACTTTATGCTTGTTAACAACGTGGAAGATGATATGAAAGTTTCGATGCTTATAACTTTGTTAGGTACGAAAGCTGTATCAACGTTAATAGATTTATTTTCGCCGGAAGCTCTAGATTCTAAAACATATGATCAAATCATTCAGAAATTCACGAAGCATTATCGGCCAGAGAAACTGACAGTTTCAGAAAGGAGCAAATTTTTCAATAGGATACAGCAACCAAATGAAACCATATCAGAATACATTGTGGTACTTAAGCATTTAGCTAGTACATGTAATTTCACTTGTTTTCTAGACGATGCGTTGCGAGACCGTTTAATTAGCGGGGTATCTCAATTAGACCTAAGACAAAAACTAATTTCGGAAGAATTAAACTTTAACAGTGCATGCGAAAAAGCTTTAAAGTATGAAGAAGCAGAAAAGCAAAAATTTACTTTGGGTCAATCGTCGCAACAGCCTACTAATGTAAATACATTGCGTAAATGTAAGACTTATAAACATATTCAAAATAAAACTTCGGAAAGCAAGCAAAATGTTAAATATTCGTGTACGAGATGTAATAGTAATACTCATACTTCTTACAATTGTCGCTTTAAAACGTTCACTTGCAGAAAATGTAGGAACGTAGGACATTTAGCAAGAGCATGTAGAACGAAGAAATTTAGGAAGCGCATTCAAGAAATAAATTCAGATAGTTCAAATAACTGGGAAGCTATTGAAAGCAGTGGAATATTAGGCATTCGTGATGATACGAACGTAAAACAGGAAGGTTATTTTTACGATTTAAAAATTGAGGGGATAAACTTGAAAATGTTAGTGGACACGGGAGCTTGTGTTTACGTTCTACCGGAATATTTATATAGAAATATTCCAGAATTAAGTGTTAAGAAAATTTTACCCGAAAATATGTCTTTAAGTACTTATCAAGGCAAGCCGCTGAATATTCTAGGAAAAATAGAAGTCGAAATTGACCATAAAGGTAAAAAGTTTGCATTACCTTTAGTGATTGTGAAAGGTTTGAATAAAACTATGTCACCGTTAATTGGAAGGAATTGGTTGCAGAAAATTAAGCTGGAATGGAATAAAATTTTTTTAGTGGAACAAAATAAGGTCAATCAAATGAGTAACATAGAAATAGAAATGATTAAAAATAAGTTTCCGACAGTTTTTAGTTCACAGGTAGGCGAAATTAAAGGTAAACAAGTAAATTTACATTTGAAACCGGATGCGATACCTAAATTCTGTAAAGCACGACCCCTTCCATTTTCAGTAAAACCTTTAGTTGATGTTGAACTGGAAAAGCTAGAGAAAAGTGGTATAATTTACAGAATTCCACATTCGGAATGGGCTACTCCAATTGTAGTTGTAAGAAAATCGCAGAATTCGATTCGCATTTGCGCCGATTACAAAGTTACTTTAAACCCGGTGCTAGAAACAGAACATTACCAATTACCTACAACTGAAGAACTTTTTTGCCATTTAACAAAAGGAAAATTTTTCTCTCATTTGGATCTAACAAACGCTTATCAGCAATTGCGTGTAAATGCCAAATCTCAAAAACTATTGACAATTAATACGCATAAAGGTTTATACGCTTATCGTAGATTACCGTATGGAATTTCTACAGCTCCTTCGTTATTTCAGGAAGTTTTAGATAAAATATTGGGAGGAATTCCTGGTGTAATATGTTTCTTAGATGATATTTTAATTATAAGTGAAACTAAATCTGAAGGAATTAAATTATTACACCGCGTTTTGAAAAGATTAGAAGACGCCGGACTTACGTTAAATTTTCAGAAATGTAAATTTTTGTGCACGGAGACTACATACTTGGGTTACAGAGTTAAACCTGAAGGAATCTCACCAACGGATGCTTTAATTGAAGCAATTAAATTTGCGCCCAGGCCCAAAAACAAAAATGAGCTGCGAGCATACTTAGGATTGTTAAATTTTTATGGGAAGTTTATTCACAATATGTCTACTAAGCTACATTTACTATATGATTTGTTGAAAAATGTTCCTTGGATCTGGACAGATCAACATACGAAATTGTTTGAAATGAGTAAAAATTGGTTAACAAACGAATCCTTACTGGTGCATTTTGATTCAATGAAACCAATAGTTGTAACTTGTGATGCTTCTCAATTTGGGGTTGCCGGGATTTTATCACAAATCATGGATAACGGAGAAGAAAAGCCCGTCATGTTCGCTTCTCGAACTTTAACTGCAGCTGAAAAGAATTATAGTCAAATTGAACGTGAGGCTTTAGCAATTATATTTTCCGTTAAAAAGTTCCATAAATTTCTTTTGGGAAACAGATTCTGTTTGTATACCGATCATAAACCTTTGACAGCAATTTTTGGAGAGAATCGTGGAATCCCACCTATTGCTGCAGCTAGATTGCAAAGATGGGCAATTATACTATCTGCGTATCAGTACGAAATTAAATTTCGTAAAGGAAGCGATATTGCACACGTAGATGCTTTATCGAGAATTCCAGTACCAAGTAGTACAGAGATCGAGGATGAAATTAATTATAATGAATATTCGGCATGTGACGAGCTGAATAAATTCGTTTCTTATTTTTCTTCAGATTCAAGTTTAGATTCCCCAATCACAGCAAAAGAAATTGCGGAAGCTACAAAGGAAGATCATATTTTGAAACAAGTGATGCACCTCACTCTTAATGGATGGCCAGGTAAAACGGGAAATTTGGAATTAATGCCTTATGAGGTAAGACGAAATGAACTTTCTATTGTTTACGATTGTTTAACTTGGGGTAATCGAGTGATAATTCCTGAAAAATTTCGACCTCATATGCTGGAACTTTTGCACGAAAGCCATGTTGGGATAACGCGTACTAAAATGTTAGCTAGAGGTTATTTTTGGTGGCCAAATTCAGACCGAGATATAGAGAACAAAATAAAGACATGTAAAATTTGTCAAAGTATGCAAAATTCAATACCTAAAGTGCCTTTGAAACCTTGGCCGGAAGCTAAACGACGATGGCAACGTATACATATTGATTATGCTAAAGATAGCAGCAATGAATTATTAACTACTAATTCCGGACATTATTTATTGTGTATTATAGACAGTTTCTCAAAATGGGTAGAAGTTTTTTTAATGTAACAGACTACATCCACACATACCATTGTCAAACTGAGAACTCTGTTCTCAAGTTATGGTTTACCAGAAGTTGTGGTTTCCGATAACGGACCACAATTTACTAGCCAAGAATTCCGCAATTTTTAAAAAGAAACGGAATACGACATGCTTTAATTCCGCCTTATCATGCAGCTTCCAATGGAGCAGCTGAGAAAACCGTGCAAACAGTTAAACTATCCCTAATGAAGCAAGTTTTGCAAGATCTGAAAGATCGAACAAACCGCACAGTACAACATAAGCTTGATAATTTTTTGTTTTCCTACAGGAGTACCCCTCAAGCAACGACGGGAAAATCACCTGCAGAAATGTTCTTGCAAAGAAATTTAAGAACACGCTTATCTCTACTTTTGCCGACTTTGACGGAAACCCTGGAAGAGTTACAGACTGCGAGTTCCCATATGTACCGATCTTTTGAAATTGGGGATCCCGTCCTAGTGCGAAGCGTTAGAGGAGAAAAGATAAAATGGTTTCCTGGAAGAATTCTTGCTCGACGCAGCGAGGTGACCTACGATGTAGCGGTACAAGGTCAAGCAAGGTTTTGCCATACCGATCATTTAAGGAAGGACGAAACGTTTAATTCTGATGAGTGGCATCTTCCAAATCTGACAAGACCGAGCGAAATCCGTCAGGAGCCCCCGAGGAGTCCTAATTCGCCACATCGTAAATGGGAACCAAAGGAGCCAACCTTAGAATTGTCTACGACAGAACTTGAGAAAGAGGAGCCAGCAGCTACTGAAGCAGTTCCTGACAGTCCTGCCAGTACCTCCCAGGAGAATGCTCAACTGACCGGACAGGAGACTTCTTTACCTGCAGTAAGGCGATCTGCGCGTCAAAGACGACCACCGGATCGATTGACATATGAAACATTCAAGTGAATGAACTTTAGTTTAACAGGAACATTATCTTGTTTTTTTTTATTTATTAGTTTCATTTTGAACTTTTATTTGAACGTTATTATTAAAATTAAAGAAGGAAGAAGTGCAATATATCGCCAAGTTGGCGCTTATTATTTGTATAAAACCACTGCACGCAGTGATACGTGCGAGAGAGAGCTGTAGAGTGTTCGCAGCAATACTGTATTATTCTTGAGTCCAATAAATGAGATTAGGACAAGATAGAAAAGTTCTTGACTGTCTTAAAAAAAAAAAAACATTTTGAAGTGCAACGTCCAGCCTTTCAGACTATCTGTGTACCAAATTCCAAGTCTATAGTTGCGATACATTCATCTACACATTGTACAGACTAACAGAAATACAGGCATTGCCTTTTATATAAATAAATATGCTACATGACTATTAGTTTTCATTTCTTTTTAATGTAAAAGGAGTTTTTCTGTTAATTTTGTGTGAAAAATTATATTTAGATTCGGGAATGTATCAGTTAACTATTGACAGCTTGTATTGATTATTAATTATTTATATAGTTAATCTGTCCATTTAACAGATTTGTTTGGTTTAAATCACTTGATTTTTTTTTAACTCATGAATTTAAACCAATGTCTCTAGAGAGAATTTTCAATGAAAAATCTCAAATAATATGGGTAGTAAATTTTTGAAACATGTCTGCAAGAAAGAAAGAAAAGTATTCCAAAGTTTGCCAAAGAGTCTACAGGTTAGGTGGATGGTACAATTTAAATAACTGCCAATTATTTCTATAGTGATAGTTAGAGGATTGCAATAACTCAAACGCAATAACATTAAAAAAAAAAAACATTACTTCCTTCTACTTAAGTGGTGTTCTAGCCATGGACCTATCTATTGCTTTGCAGACAAACAGCAAATCGACTTTACCAGAAAGTTCTTATGATTCGGTGTATAAAAGAACTTATCTCCAAAGACACATTATGTCTCTTCCTCATTGTAATTGTGTCCATTTAACAGATTTGTTTGGTTTAAATCACTTTATTTTTTTAAAACTCATTAGTTTAAACCAATGTCTCTCTAGAGATAATTTTCAATGAAAAATCTCAAATGATATGGGTAGTAAATTTTTGAAACATGTCTGCAAGGAAGAGAAGGGAAAGTATTCAAAAGGCAAAGAGTGTACAGGTTAGATGGAGGGTATAATTTGAATAATTGCCAATTATTTATGTAGTGATAATTAGAGGATTTAAGAACTTAGCGCTTTTGATTCAACAGATACAACAGGATGTTCTCTATAACTAAATACTAACAAAATTAGCAAATGAAATTACTGAAAAATGAAAGTAATTATTTTTTACTTTTCATAGCTTTGTGACTAATTGTGCGCATAGTAAATTCTTGAAGCAGAATTTGTTAAGGATAATCAGTTTAGTGCTTTTACTTGTGTCAGTTTAGTTCATTTCTCAAACTGGCTCACAGAATTTTACTTAAAAAATCATGGTTTTTATCTTCCTCATCTTCTAATGACATTATTTCTTTATTACCTTATTCATTATATTATCAAGAAGTAATGCGTTATAAAAACAGCATTTGCAATTTTTATGACAGTGACTAAGTCTAAAAGTATTTTTCATGGTTTCAACAAAAAAAAAAAGAAAAGGAACTTTTTTTGTTCAGATATTATTAAAAAAAAAAATCCTTTTGTATGAAATGATAAATGTTTGGTAATTTGTAATCTTTAATATTTTAAGCTCTGCTTAATGTAGTAAAATTTCATTACAAATTTCAGTCTTTTTTTTTTTAAAGCATAATGCATAGATTTTAAATGCTATTCTACGTGTACTAATGTTGTGTTACATATGAAACATTCCTTTGTTACTATCATTCAGTAACTAGTATATAAAACAGGGGCGGACTGGCCCACCGGGACATGTCCCGGTGCGCCCTTTCATCTAGACGCCTCCAAAAAAAATTCTTTGCTACATTTTTTCCTCCCTAATAATTTACAATAAGAGAAATAAAATGAAATAATCTGCTTTTAATCCGTGACAAAACCTTGCTTTAAGAAAGGTAAAAACGACTTTCCCAGGCAAAACCACATTTATGGACGGTTTAGGACGTATATGCTTCAGAGATATGTTTTGGTAAGAATCGGGGGAAGGGGTGAGGGGACAGTCGAGAGCATAATGTTATGGTCTATAGGACTATGAGGATTCACGAACATGTCCCGAGGGTCGAGTCGAGGCGCCCGTTTTGTTGGAATAAAGATTCCCTTCCCTAAATCAAAGTTGGACTAGTCACAGGGGTGCTCACCAGGAGGGGAAGATCGTGGCGCAGGTCGCGCCATTGAGATTTTTTTCGTAGGGGGCTTGGTAGACCTTTTTGGCCAGTTTGTTATGTTGCCGATTTTGAGGGGCTCCGCAATTTTAAGGGAGGTACCCGAGCATTTTGAAAGGGTGGGCACCCTTGCAAATCGTAAGTAACGTAAGAAAATTAATAAAACTAGTGTACTTGCATTGTATAACCCTCAAATTTTTATTATAGGACACCCCCTGTTTTTATTATAGGGCACTGTGAAGTATTGCTAAAGCTTCATAATGAGCAAACTTCTAATTATTTTTGAAGTTTATTGGAAAACTTCTTGGTGCCCTGTGAAGATGTCTCAGTTTTTTGGTACACAATTTGGGAACCATTGCTTGTGGAGTAACATTGAAAAACGTGTATGAAATTTTGTTGACCCCATTTTCTGCCTTATAACATGTTTTATTTTGTGATGTTGGGCGGAGGCGGGGGGAGTACGTACACAGTGTAGACAGACGCGAACATAAGAGCTATATTCAAATTTAAAAAGGCATATGGGCGATGTTCAGTTAAAATAAAACACAGGGACGTAGTTACTACAGTAGAAACAAATTCATTTACTTTTCAAAAAGTGATTCATGTCCTAAATTTCAAAAAGCAAGTGACACGACACTTCCTATAAAACTAGTAAAAACATAGTATATTCCAAAATTGAACTGTTTTTAGATTTTCATTAGACTAAACTTATCTCATGGGGCATTTCATTTAATGTTAAAATTTTCTTATATGCAGGGAAGGCGTTTCTACACTTTTCTATTAGGTGGAACTCTGCTCCGGTATTTTATTCTGAGTAATATTTGTTTTAGAATCTGGATTTCGCTCCAAAACAGACTAATTTGACTCAGTTCAAATTTGATTTTAGCTATTTTTATTTTAAGATTGTGTATCTAATTTTATAATAAAAATAGAAACAATAATTTAAATATTGTTTCTAATTTTATTTATTCATATTGATAACCAAAAATAGCACATAATTTTTTATCGCAACTATCTTAAAAGTAAAGTTATTGTACATTAATTTAGCACAATTAAAACTACAGGGTTCGGTGATTTAAATGGAGTGTTTAAATCGGTGTTTTGAATCATTTAAAAAAAACATGATTTTTATCAAAAATTTAAAATTTGCCTGAAATTTGTTATTATTATTACTTTTTATACAAATTTAATATTTCACAAGAATCAATCGATATGATTAGTACATTGAAAGAATGTTTGAAATAACTGAAGTAAAAGTTATATTTCTTTACGCATAATTTGTAACGTGTCATTTACGTAACTAATATGCTAAACATAAAGATTTATTTATTCATTAATAAAACTGCCTTAAACATTACTCTAAATCAGCGTTTCCCAACTGGTGGTTCGCGAACCCCTAGGGGTTCGCGGAAATAATATTATAATGGCGGAGTTTTTCATTGCTAACGTAAAAGAAAAAACAAAATAATAAATTTACATACTAATTAGAAAGGAGTGCAAAAACGATTTTGAAAAAAATGAGTTATTTTCCAGATAATACAGAAAAGTAATGATGATCTGGCATAGAAAGCATACATACAAAATTTGAAATGCACTTATTTCTACTTTTACCGAAAGATATTTATTGACTTATTTTAAAGTTTAGAACTTATTTTTCTCCAACCATTTTCCACTTTTTCTTTGCAAGGGCAAAGAACGAGTCGGAAATATGAAAATGTACTGCATAAAATATAAAATTTTGCATTATTTTAGGCTTGTTTTTCATAATACAGATCCTAAACTGGAACCAGAAGATATTGACTCATTAATTTAAAATATGGACTCGCATTTATAACACTTTATTCCAACTTTCCAGCATTATCATGAAATAGCAATTAAAATTTTGAAATTACGTGAATGTTCGTTTTCCTTTAAATTTAAAACTTTTCCAAAATTTTGTATATTTCAACCGCAAAGTGGAATCTGTCAGAAAAATAATTTAAATTTTTTTTAGGAATACATATGTCTACTGCCCGAATAATAATTCAAAAAGAACAAATAATAATAATGTAATAATCAAAAAAATTTGTTGCTGTATTTTAATTTTTATTTAAACTTGGATGTTTTGTAATAATTATGTTTTCATTTCTTGTTATGAAATATTGTACAATACGGCAAACAAACATGAAAGTAAATTTTAGTTTTGTCACCGTTACTAACGACTACAGAAGGGGGTTCGCCATCGTTTGGAACTTAGAAGGGGTGCGCAAGGGAGAAAAGGTTGGGAAACGCTGCTTTAAATAAACTTTTGCCACAGAAACTTTATAATGTTAGAAAAATATATATATATAATATAATGGTAAGAAATAGGCTTTTAAAAGTCAAAGTAGATTAGTTTTACTCTTACTACCTACTTTTAAGATTACTTCAAAATATTAATTGTACATACATTGCTTGTCTCATATTTTAAATCCGTTACAAACAATAACTAACAGTATCAAACTATAAATATTATTTTTACATTAGATTCAAATATAACATTTCAGAAACGTTTGTCATTGTTAAATGTAAACCCATTGTTAGTTTTATTCTTTTGAATAGTGTTTCTGAATAATAGTAATATGAGAATATCGCTAATAAATTAGTATATAAAAAAATATGCAGTGCATAGTAGCAATTTGAATTATTATTATTTAGAATTAGCTTCTTTGAAACGGTGTAGGTTTTAATTTGCGCTATACTTCTAATTTACTAAGCACTCTTTTGTAAATAATTTTTCTTCGAAAATCCAGCTGAAAATTACTTCTCAAATCTATTATTATTAAATTTCTAAAAAAATGAGAAATAACTCAGATTAAGTATTTCATTAAGGTGCCTGATTCTTAACAAAACTGCTTTATTTTCGTCTTCTCAATGATTGTGTCAAATTTGTAAACCTGGTGCCTCTCTCTATGTGCCCAAAAAAATAATTTTAACGGGCGTAGAGAAATTTAAGGAAAATTTTTAAAATATTATACAAAAGTGCAGTAATGAATTTTCTTTTCGTTGTAGATTCCTTTGTTCTTGTATTAATTAACAGTAATTTTATTTCCACCTATTTAAAAAAGAAAGGAAAAAAAAGAATCGAACAAACATAATATGTAAGAACAACCTTGTATTTTAATATAACTTATTTTTTTAAATTTAACTTATCTGTTTATTACAAATGATGTCTTCATTCAATCAGTTAAGCTTTGTTTTTCATTGTATAAGTTATAAATCCGACGTGAGCAATCAATTGTGTGAATTTCTTTTCAGTCTTTTAAGAGCTTTTGCAGTGCATGGTCACTGATTTCTAGATTGTCCCGTTTTGCACTATATTATTGCATTATAGATTTTTTGTTCATATTATAACCACTACTCTTGGTAAGTTTTAAAAATTTTGGTCTAAGCAAAAAAAAACATGAAAGGCAAGTTAAATATTTTGGGTTTCTTTTGTTTCCTTTTTAAAAGGGGAAAAAAGTAATGCGTAGCAATTAAAATATTTGTGTTGCTCCTTTAAAAAAAACTCTCGTATCTGAGTGAGAATGGCAGGCGATAGTATTTTCACACAAAGGATCAAAGGTTTCAAAGCAAAAGTCCGCTGTGTGCATTTAGTTATAGAAATTTTAAACATAAATTAAAATGGTCGCCCCGTTTTCCAGTTAAAACAAAATTTCAATTAAAACTGCAGCATAAGCATTTCATGCAAAACAAGCTACGTTATGCCATGAAATTCTGTTTCTAAGCCGAAAGTAGTGATTGCTCTTGTATGACTGATATTAGGAGTTCAAGTTTTCCAAAGGAGGCATTAAAACATCATGTGTCATACAGATTTAATTTCATTATTACTACTATTATGATTATTATAATTTTTTAAAGTAAAGGCTGCCACCCGCGCCCTTTGGTTAGCTGGTCCACCGCCCTTTTAGGGGTCCCAGTCCGTCCCTGATATAAAAGAAAACATTTTTTATATGAATAAAATACATTGTTAAACCTTTCTCTAACTGCAGTAGTGATCCTTGCCTATAAATGATGCCAATTCCACATAGCAAAAACAAGGCTGGAATCTCACCCAAAAAAAATGGGTGACAACTCAAATAGAGAATAAAAGGAGATTGCTGTAATCAATTAAGAGAGAACAATAAAATCTATCAGTGTTTACAGTCATATATTGGTTAAATGTTTATTATTGTGCTTGGGTAGCTGTGTATGAGTGTCTTAGTTAAATATGATGAGAAAAGGCACTGTCTAGAATTGACTCATGACACAGCCGCTAACCAATTTTATATTGATGGTTTAAACTGACTGAATTTTGAGCTGATTTGGGAAGGAATTCATAGGACATTATCCAAGATCTTTATCAGTCCATGCCACACCGGGTGACAAGTTGCATTCAGTCTAAAGGTGGAGCAATGCCTTATTGACTTCATCTCCTTGTAATAGTCAAACTCTGAAATAATGCCACACCAAGTGACAGATTGCATACAGCCTAAAGGTGAAGCAATGCCTTACTGATTTCATCCCCTTGTAATAATTAAACTATGAAATAAATCATTGAGTTATTATGAAATTTTAATGCTTCTTTTTCTATATCCTTTACACTTTACCATTCACCAATTGTTACCACAATTGTGCAACTCCTTGATGCATTGTGTTTTTTTTTTTTTTTTTTTGTAGAGTGTGCTTGCGTTTGTTATAAAATAATATTTTACACTCTTGTAGATGCATTTAAAAACATAACATGAATGACTAATGGATAGATCTTAGTTATTTGAAAATATTTTAATTTACTATTGAAATATATGTACATTATTTTGGTTTTATTTCTGAAAACCAAATTTTTACAAGAGAATTCACATAGCAAAAACAAGGCTGGAATCCACCAAAAAAATGATTGGTAACTCAGATAGAGAGGGAAAAGAGATTGCTGTAATCAATTTAGAGAATGATGAAATCTATCAATGTTCACAGTCACATATTGGTGAAGACCCCCACACAAAAGAAATATTTTGCTACTTCACAATTAAGCTATTTTAAAAAGAGGAGTCGGTGATCATTTTCATAAGTGCCGAAACCACCTGCGGTAATGGGAGCAAATGCCTTTATTGAAAATTATCAAAGGGGTCAATGTGTCCATGAAAAAACTTAAAAGTTAAGTTTTCTCTCTGCATGTTTCTGACCTTTTCTCCATACATATAAACACACACACATGTATATGTGTATAAAGTTGTCATCTCCATTAAATCGTGCTACTTTTCAATATGGGTATGTGCTCTGGTTTGAAATTCGGTGTCACTGACATTTTTTCTTAATTAAAAGCTGTAACTGCACATTATTCCTTCTCCTTCAAAGTAGAGAAATAATTTGAGTGCAATTTTTTAGTTAATCATTTTAATTTCAATACTATTTATTTTTTATTAACAATGGAAACAAATCTCCTTCCACTTTTGTTAGTGTGAATAAAAGTTTCATGCAAATTTATTGTTTTAACATTTTTACTTTGAAACTTTTTTTGTCATGTTCTTACGGCTTTTGAGTGTTTGATGTCTTCAAATTATTTAACTGTTAAAATTGAAATTTCAAACGTTGTCCTTTCATATGATTTCCAAATGGTTTAATATAATGAAAATATTTTGAATGTTAAAGTTAAACTACCAACACTTATGCATAATGAAAAACTACATTTTTCTCCTCCAACATCTATCTTTTAGCGCAATGAATTAGTTTTACTTTATATAGGGGAAAATTGGATAAAACCGGGAGCCGAACAGTTTTTTTAAAATGTCTATTCCCTATGGGCATGAAACAGTAAAAGTTTGTGTTAAACTGATAAACTGATCCTTTGTGAAGAAAAATGAAATAAATCAGTGGTGAGGGATTACAATTAAAATCATGAAATAATATCTATAAAGCGGGAACTGAAAACAAAAATTTAATACACATTGATACATTACAATAAAACTATTTATTGTACAAATACTTTCATAATTATCGCACGTAAAACTTATTGAACTTGAAACTATGTATCAAATCAACAACAAAAGTGATTTGAGTTATACACTAAGAGTTTTTAAACATGTTAGGCACAAAAATCACAAGGGTGATTTTCAAAAAGATTGACGGTTTGATGTCCGCAGTATAAAATCTGAATTTCATGTCGATAAAACTATTATTCTGCCATTATAAAAACCAGTAGTGAAGCATAATTTCATAGTTAATTCAATGCATTAATTACATTTTTTCCAAGTTGTGAAATAGTAGGCTTTTTCCATTACTTTAGTTGGAAAGAAATGGAAAAATGCGTGTCCGGAGCAAAAAATTCACAGTACCAGTCTCTTTTTTATCATTCCTAGTAATTTTTTTATTCAATATGATTTAAAACATGAAGTAATATGTGTTTACTTAACAAAAATGCAAGTGATTTTACTGAAATGTTTATCTAATATTTTAAAATTAAAGAAAGTTTTTGTCCACACATGCAGCTCATGAGTGTTACCTCGAGAACATCCGAGCCTAGGGCGGCAAATTTTGAGGGGCGCCAAAATTTTTAAGACGACTGAAATTAAAAATTGATTAGGTTTTCTGTAAACTATAAGACCAAATTTTAAAGTTTATTTTATTGCGCTCTTACTATCTAAACATAGTACCCTTTTGAGGGTAGAATTTCTTTGTTAAAATAATTAATCAGGCTAGTACTAAAATCTGAAATATCTAACAAAAAGATTTTAAAAAACTTTTTTTTAATGCTAGCATAATATTTATTTACGAAATTAGATATTTTTCATATTTTTCATTCAAAATTTAATTGTAACATTTGTTTGCTCTTTATTATAAAACAAAACATTAATTCATCATGATAAATTATACAAGTGTCTGACTCATACAATGAATTTTTTATTTTTCTATTTTTTGCAAAAATTTTATAGTTTTACGTAATGTGAAGCCCCCAACGATCAGCATGATTGATCAGTTTTAAAAGTTCGAAGAATGAATTTGAAATAAATAAATAAAAATTTGTTAATTTTTTAAAAATTTAATTAAAAATTAATTTATACCCGAGTTAGATTTCTCATTATTATTGTTATATCATTTTCATTATTTTATACACACAAACACATATGTATATATATGTTTATATATATATGTATATATACTGTTACGAAACAAAAAGGGCGCCATATCGTCTCGGGCCTAGGGCGGCCTCAAACCTAAATCCGCTACTGCTCGAAAAAGTTCCTATCATTAAACTTTCAAAATATTTAAATATTGTAATTATTTTCTGTGGTAGGGAAGCCTCGTATGTTTCCTTTAACCTCGTACCATCTAGAATAGGTTAGTTTTATTCCTTTACTGTTTTATAGTGGAACAAACAATTCAACATATGAGTATTTTTATTACTTCTCAGGAGTGTTACCCATTTATTTCCCAATATTTTTTACAGCATAAAAATAAGCAATTCAGCAATAGTGTATTTCTTGTAGAGGAATCAATCGGTCCAATTTAATTTTCAGAACCACAGTCAGAATTTCTTTTAGTGAAAAATTTCTTAATAAATCTCATAAGTAAGTGTTACTTTTTAAGAGAAGGAAGTTACAATCATGATTGAAAACAACCAAATAATAAAAAAATCTACAGATATAGATATTTTATGAGCTTTAACTCAAGCTGATATTAGTTTTTTATTCAAGATTATGCATTATTTCTCTGTATATATTTTAGAGACACCCTGACACAAAATTTTTACGTTGGCAGATATGATTTTTTGTGTGTTTTGTTTAAGATATGTTTTATTCTTAAATGGCAAATAAAGAAAAACTCTGGTACTTTTAACCCCCCCCCCCCCCACAAAAAAAAAAAAAATAAATAAATAAAATAATAATAAATGAGTAAAAAATAAGCACTTGTTTGGGTATGGCAGTTGTTACTTTATGTAAATAAGAAAGTGATATGTTGCAAACTATGATCTTCCCTTTACTTAAATGAAAGATATGGTTTGCAGAATTAGAACTATTTATTTTGACATTTTTACTGCTTACTTTAAAACTGAAATTCATTTTTTATTAGTTCCGTCTAAAAACATCTATTTTTGGATCAGAATCATGAGAGCATTGATGTTTTATTACATTTTTAATGTAACATGTCAATTAATGGGGTAAAATAATTTCAATTTTGGTCTCTTTTTATAATTATTGTTATTTTTATTACTATTATTATTTTTGGTGCAATATTGCAAGAGGACTGCTTGTTTGTCTCATGAGTGTTACCATATCTCATGAGTGTTACTGTAGCTAAAAATTAGAATTGTATTAATATAGTTGTTAGTTAATAACTAAAAACTGGTTTGCTAATTAAGGCTATCCAGTTACTTCTTATACCTGCAGTAAAAAGTTAATTTTCAATAAAATACATTTTTATTGAATGTTATATGCTTCATTTAGGAAACAAAGTAACACTCCTGCGATAAAGTGCAATTAAGATAGTTTAAAGATTTTTAAATATGTCAATTTTAATACTATTTTTACCGCTTACAAAGTATTTAAGATTACCTAAACAAGATTTTTTTAGATAAAGCATTGATAAGGATTATTTTACAGAGTGTTTAATAACGGTAACACTCATGAGAAAAACAATCACTTGTCAAGACACTTTTTTAAATAATCTAAAATATAAATAAATTAACTCGAAAAAAACTACTTGCTCAGAATGCAGTAAATTATAAGGAATTCATAGGTAGGCAAATTTTTATGTTTGATGCAAGAAAAATTTTCAGATTGTGTTAAACCCAATCCGTCAACAAATTTGAAAATCACTCACAAATGAAAGTTTAATAATGAAAATATAATTTTTATAATGAAAGTTTTTAATATTGTACATAAATATAATTATAAAGTAAATTAAATTTCAACAAGCCAATAAATGAGTTGTCCAAAACCGGTAGCTTCCCGGTTTTGTTCGACCACGCCATTTTGAATAAATTTTACTCTATCGTTGTTCAAACAATTCATAGACACCAATTTAAGACGTTAAAATAACAAGTAAATAGGAGGCTAACAGATGTTGTACTCACCTAAACTAAATCCTTAGGTATTTAGAATTGGGAACGTAATATTATCGACGCCGAATTCTTTTCCTTTTACTGTGTTTATACGGCTTAACCTCACTGGACACTGTTATAGCGCTCGCCTGTAAGTAATTCTACAAATTTCCGATAAGTATAAAAACAAATCAAGCCTTACGAAACCTAAATCCCTGTTTTGTCCAACTACCCGGTTTTGTTCGACTATTCCCTACTATAGGCAGGGTGGCAGGGATCATTCATAAATGATATCACGCTTCGACGGGGAGAGGGGATTCGTGAAAGTGTGACATCCCTACTTATGCAGCATAGCGTGACATGTGACAAAGGGGGGAGGGGGTCAAATATGTAGGGAAAAAACGTGACATCATTTATGAACGGTCCCATAGTGCCAAACACACAAATGTGACTCAGTGACTGCATCTGATTATATATAGTGTAATTTCTACATAAACCTAATTTCATTATCTCGAGGTAAGATAGTTTCTAAGTGTGAGTATACTTTACTATCGAATAAATCACTTTTCACATTTTAGAAGCGCACTCTCCATCCCGTCAAAGGGGGAGGAGGGGGAGAACAATAAAATTAAATTTCATTTATAGCGTAAATGAATTGGTTTTCTAAAAAGTACTCTTAATCAAAACACATTTTATTGTACCAAAGTTATAAAAAACGGCTCAATAAAAGGTTAAGCTTGCCCTTTCTCCTGCAAAATACTAATAATCAAATCAATTCAATATAGATGCAGTGAAATGATTGCGAGCACACATGACTGGTTTGTGAACAACCACTTTTAGGAACCATGTCTTTTCCAAGAATCATTTAAATACAACTCACTAAATTGTCGATATTTTCTGAATTTTCACGATTAATTAAACTCTTCGTGAAATTTACATCTTATTTATAACATTTTATCATACAGAATGATAGAAAATAACTTCTTTTCTTCAATTTGTTGTTGGTCCGCTAAATGCGAGCGTGATGAAACTTTTGATGGAAAGTGTGGGGTTGGGGGAGGGGGTGGAAGCATACCTTTTATATGACCGAAGTTGCAGAACATTTTATCAATTATTTCTGTCTAGAAATTTGAAAAAATGTCTACAATTAAAAGTCTCCCATGACTTTTGGCTATTCTGTGTTAGTAAAGAGCTAACAACGTCGCGAAAAATCCTTTTTAAAACTGCTGATTTTTTAATAGTAAATACTTTCCTATTGAATTTGGATAAGGATGTGGGATATATGACACCTGAGAGTGGTTGCGCATTGATTATAGTAGATGGTTTTGTCCTAGCCCTGGACGCAATTTGAAGATTTTAAAAAATTCTTCCAAACCATTTTAAAATGTCTGTAATTACAGTCTGTATTGTAGCATAATGTAATTCTATATTCAAAGAATATAATATCAATTTGCCAGAGAAAAATTTGGTTGTGTAATTAGGAGGTAGATCAACTAAATGTCTCAGATTAAAGTTTTGCCCTGCGCGCCCAGACGCAAGTTCAAAATTAAAAAAAATAATTTCAAACCATTTTAAAATGTCGGTAATTTTAATGTGTTGCAATTTTGTACTCTAAGAATACAATAACAATATGCCAGTCAAAAATTCCCTTGCGTCATTAGGAACCAGACCAATTTAAGTCTCGGAGAGAACACGTGTGTTAGAAGAATGAGAAAACTAAAGCTTTGTACTGGCTTTAAAAAGACGCAAATATTTTTTTTAATTAAAATTATAGCCATTTTGAAATGGTTTGAAATGATTTTAATTTTGGAATTACGTGTGACCCGATATTGGCAAGGACGAAATTTCCTGGAAACCCTAAATTTATGTTGCTTAAAAGACGGAGAAAATTATAAAAAATATTCTTATCCTGGACTTCTACCTTTCAAGAATTTCTTACCGTGTTTCTGAGCCTGTAACGAAGGTTTTAATTTCAGTATTCTTCTAACTCACCTAATCTCTAAGATACTTAAATTAGTCTGACTCCCATTACACAACCGAATTTTTGTCTGGCAAATTGATATTATATTCTTTGAGTAAAGAATTACATCATATTAAAATTACAGACGTTTTAGAATGGTTTGAACAAATTAATAATACTAAATTTTGTTAACTACATCTGGTTCGATGTTAGCAACGACAAAATTGTCTGGCTACTGTAATATTTCTAAAAGAACGTAGAAAATTTAAAAAAAAAAAGATTTTTTTGTCGTAAAATGATTTTAACATCCACAATTTTCGCCGGTACAAAGATGATGCTCAGTACCGAACGCAACCACTCTCAGGTGCCAGTCGCACCACATCCTTATCCAAATTCAATAAGAAAGAAAATAGCGAAAATTCGGAGACTTTGAAATTCCTTCTTAAAAACGTTTCTAGGTCTCGGACTAGATCGGGTTGTTTATGAACCCAAAAACATCCAAGAAAAACATTCTGGGTTCGCCCCTGGGGTATTGTACCTTTTGCGTAGGGAAGGTGTTTGGAGCGACTTCAACGTTTTTAAACCGTTTTTCCTATCTTCTGTGAAATCTCGGAGTCAGGGCCAAACATCTTTCCTTTTGAGGCAAGACGAACGAGAGAGGAGTAAAAAAATAACTGTGGGGCCCTGTAAAGGTGTTGCCGAGTGAAATAGGGAGGTATTTAGGGAGGGGAAACGGTGGTTATGCGAGGTAGCTTGTTGAAGACCGCATTTTTCTGATCTTGTTAAAGCAATTTCTGCAACATTTACCAAGCAGCAAAACGGCAGTTCACGCTTACTAAAATCACTAGTGAAATTAACTGCATCTGTCACCTCACAACATGTTGGAAAATAGTTCAATCTCCAGGAAAAAATCCTCGTAAAGACATTTTCAGGCTAATATTATTTTTAGATGCCCTAGAAATAAAGGTCTCTATGTTTTCAATTAGGAAATTCAATATCGTTTTTCGTTATTCCTTTTTCTCTAATAAAGGTCCCCTATTTTCTCAATTTAAAATCGTTAACCTCTTAACGCGTTTGCCCGTGTCTGATACGAGGAAAGTTACCGGAAAATTTGTCCATACCCGTGCGTTATTTTATTTCTAATGTCCGTCTGAGATCCGTTCACCAGGGCCGGGTTAAGACTATCAGGGGCGCCCTATGGTACGAAAAATAAAAATACTGGGTATAATGTATAAAGCTAAATAAGCTTGGAGATTATTCTATTAATACTGGCTTCATACTCAATTGGCAAGGGGGGGGGGGGGTGAGCACCTATTGACACGACATCCTACTATTCTGCATTCTATATTGTTTCTATTCAGTATGATTTTTGTGTTATTCATTTACATAAGCAAACTTTTTGAATACACATATTGCATTTTCAAATTTTACTGGATAAAATATTAAATAAATAAAAACAGTAATAATAATCGAATGAAAACACATGCTATGATTGAAATAAACAGATATGATAGGAAATAAATTGCGCGTTATTATTAAATGCTTTGGTATTAATACTATAATTTTAAAAACTAACAACAGATTTCATAAGTAGCTCATTATCTTTCATGGCATCCACATTGTCTCTATGTTCTAACTCTGTTACAAGCATTTTAAATATTACAATAATGGATTGATAAAATCCTAATTGGAACGAGTGATTTTACTTTCAATTAACAACAAAAACTATTTTTTATAACTGAATTAATCAAATCATCTATTTAGCATGATAATGAAGATATTGATCTGATTGTGCATAGTTTACCTTGTTTACGCAAATACTTTTAGCTCGCCATTTAAATGAGTTAAGATCTTTCCATTATGTAAACAATTATTTTTTAAGAGACATTTTCAGCAATCTTTCTTACAATTTGGGGGTCCAAGGCACTGCCGTTCATACTTTGTATAATATTTTTTCTTTATGTAACTTCTACCCCACCCCCCGCTCCCTAGTAACCCCCCACAACCTGAAATTGCAAAGAATAACTTACACTATACTAATTTTTCAGAAAAAAATTCGTGCTTTAAGGGATTAAACAAAATTAAATTCCTTTACGAGGTGCAATTTCTGCAAGTGAATTCAATTTCATTATTTATAAAAAAAAAAAAAATTCTTTCTTTTTAATGTCCTTTCTGGAAAGGAAATTTTTCCAATGAGACTCTGCTTTATATCAGAGTGTCTGCAGGTCATGAAAATGCCGATAAAGTTACGACATTGGAAACCGGTCACGAAAATAACGAAAAAGTCCCGAAGATTACGAACCGGTCACGAAAATTTTCCGACCAACGAGACCGGTCCCCCAGAAGACATCAGATATCCGGTATCCCGTATCCACCACGTTTTTAAACATCTGGAATCCGATCCGGCGCGAAATACCCTGTTATCCGGCATGTCAAATTTGATTTTTAAAATTTAATAAATCAAAATGCTTTGAAAGTACAATGTGAATTACGAACTTACTACGCATTTGGAAGCTGTGGGATGTTTAAATATATACAGTAAAACCCGCTTAAGAAGTTTTCCAAGGGACCAAGAGAAAAAAACTTCTTATGCGGGAAAACTTCTTAAACGGGTAGGCTCTATTTTTGAAAATGAATTTACTTAATGATATTTAGGGATGATATCATTTGTCAATATTTAAATTAGACATGGAATACATTTCCATAATTTTAAGTTTTGCTTTAAAATTCATGCATTTATTAATTAATTTTACATAATTAAAACAACATCAATAAGGAAAAAATTCTTTACCGAAACATCAGCCATTTGAAGATATTACATTTACTCACTGCTTTTCTGAAAAAAATCCAGCATAGTTTTTTGTTTTCTCTTTCGCTCAGAAATCTGTAACTGGAAACAGTCCAATTGCCGCAAGCTTTTAAAGACCTCTTCAGGCACATTTTCAATTGTTTCGACAAACCGGCGAAATGTTTCCAGTCCTTTTATGGCTTCTGTAAAGCTGGGAATTTCCATGCCATCTTCTTCATCTTCACTTATTTCTTCACTTATTTCTTCACTGCCTTCTGTTGCCTCACAAATATCATTCACGGTAAGCACTTCACATGGTAGTACTTCGTCATCGATCGCAACATACTCCTCAAAGGATGTACTTAATTTCATTTTTCGTTGCAACGTCGTCCAATCATCATCATCATCACTGTTGTCAATGTCAAAATCGTACTCTTCTGTTGATTCTCCATCCAGGAATCCAGCTTTTTGGAAACAATTTGAAATTACAGATGGTGTAACTAAGTCCCAAGAAGATACGAGAAAATGGATTGCTTCCAAGATGTTCACTTTTTTAAATTCATCACTGCTCTCAAGCTTTTCCAGTATCCATTTCACGAGCCTTTTTCTATAGTGTTGCTTAAACACTTTGATGACCCCTTGATCCATCGGCTGCAAAACGGAGGTAGAGTTCGGGGGTAGAAAATGCACTTTTATGTTTGAATATTGAGCGTTTTTCGAGTGTGCGGCGCAATTGTCCACAAAGATGAGAATGTTTCTTTTGGCTTTCCTCATTTTGTTGTTTAAGTTCTTTAAATATGATTCATAGATTGGAATCGTCATCCACGCCGATTTATTGCTTTCATACTCACAAGGAAGTGACTTAACGTTTTGGAAACATCTTGGTTTTTTAGATTTGCCAACTACCAAAATTGGTAATTTTTCGGTTCCGTCCATATTAGCACCTACTAATACTGTTAATCTTTCTTTGCTTCTTTTCCCTCCATGACAGTTTTCACCTTTAAAGGCATAAGTTTTGTCCGGAAAAAGGTTATAAAAAAGTCCACACTCGTCCATATTAAATATGTCTTTTGGTTGATAGCCAGATATCAATTCAGGTAAGGTGCTCTTCCATGCATCCGTTTCATGAAGGTCGACGCTCTTGCTCTCGCCTTTTACCGATTTGTACACTAACCCAGCTCTTCTTTTCATGCGGTCAATCCATCCATTTGAAGAAACAAAATCAACGTCCATCTTTTTAGCAATTTCTTCGGCTTTTTCTTTTAAAATAGTTCCGCTTACGGGAATGTTCGCCGATCTTGCTTGCTTGAACCAAATTAACAACTTCTCTTCTATGTGTTCATACTTTCCCCTCTTAACTTCCTTTATTTTCCGAGATTGGTTACAAGAATTCAAAATGACCTCTCGTTTGGCAACAATTCCATTCAATGTCGTCACTGGAAGATTTAATTTTTTAGAAATTTCAACCCTAGATAAATGTGAGTTGTTATCCACATCTTTCAATATTTTGACTTTTTCCTCAATCGACAATTCTTTTCTTTTAATTCCCTTTCCAGACATTTTGAAAAAGAAGCGGAGTTTGTTCACAAATTTTTTCACTGACGTAGGAAGCTAAGAATCACGTAGAAAAATAATTTCAGTGGAAAGAGCTGAGCACCAACCACAACTGTAGTCTGTGGTTCATTCCATTTTAAAACAAGGTGAGAGAATGCATTGCGAGTTAACAGCAACTCATGGTTCAGTTAACTTATTGATACAATACCTACTCACCCCTGCTCCCTGCTTTATTACTGTTGAAGAGCAACACCCATATAGGAGAAGCTACAAACATTTCTTTCTCCCCTTATCAGTCATTATTGTTCTCCTGACAACTGACCTCTCTGCCACCTGTTTTCCTGGAACTTTGGTGTTGAGAAAAGGGTGCCCTTGAGAAAAAGCTGACCAAAGCAGCTTTTCTGAACCTACTTCTGTCTTTTTTCCATTCGAAAGAAAAAGAACTACGTAGTTTGAAAAAAACTTTAAAAAAAAAGAAACTTTAGAAGACTAAAGTGTCACTTGAAAGAAAAAAAAGACCGATATGAAAACTTATTAAGCGGGAAAAAAATAAAATCAAAACTTTTTAAAAGGGTTATTTTAACATTGGGGAGATGGGAATGAAACTGGTATTGAAATTAAAAACTTAAACGGGAAAACTTCTTAAGCGGGATCTTCTTAAACGCGTTTTACTGTATATATAGAATTTACAAGTTTTTAACATCACAACCGGATAGCCGGTACGTATACGTCATTCAGGGGACACCAGATAGCCGTTATCTGGCAGAATCGGTATCCGATGTATCACCGAACGTTCTCGAAAAAGTACCGAAAGTATCATGAAATTTCGCTTTTGAAAATTTGTAGACACCCTGCATACGTAGATGCAATGGATTTCAATTCTATTTTAGTTTGATAGCACAAAAAAGAGTCTTTCGGTTGTACTGTCTCAGTAAGGTAAGCACTATCAAAGTGTACAATTTTTGCTTCGCTTTTTTTTTTTTTACCCAAATAGTATACGAAAAATTATTTCATATTAGAAATGTTGACAAAAATAACTTAAAAATGCGTAACATTACAAAATTTCCTCTAATTTAGTCATTAAAATACAAGAGGTGCATTCGGTGTACTCGTACATTTCTACTACCGGAACGGGCCTGTCGGAAATTGAGTAATGCCTATTTTATTATAAAAATCCTAATTTCTCTCCAAAACACGATAATTTGACTCTGTTAAAAACTGAATCCTGCCTAAAATGGATTTTTTTTTTTTTGTTTTTTAATATCTTTAAACTACTTAAAAAGAAGCAAACTATATGAAATATAAAGAAGAGCTAATATAAAATGCTACTGCAAATAACATCAATAGGCCTAAACTTTAATAGCATGAGTAAAAAAAATATGCAATCACTCCCGTCCCATAATGTAAAGCTAGGTTACATCTGCAGCACTAATTTTGTTGTTTTACATAAATTATATGTTAAAGTTTCCAACAAAAATGCAACACTTCTCTTTATTTGTATTTATATAAATGTTACCTACCTATAACACAGCTACTTCAAACATTATTTTAAGATGTTTTTTTTTTTTTTTTTGAGAGAGAGAGAGAGTTTTGTAAATGGTATTTCCCGAAAACTTGTAACTCTAAGGGTTCCGTGAACTGATTTATCAAGAGAGTTTATACAGAAGCGAGTCCCTGCCAACTTGACATTTGGGCCTATGACCTGAAATAGTTCGAGAAATATTGATGTCATTCAACCTTCGTGCCTCGTCTATAAAATACAAGGATATAACTACTTTTGATTACATTTCAATCGTTCAATGCCTTGAAACTTCTAAGTAAATTAAAATAATAATAAAAATAAAGGTAAATTGGTCTAACCTAAATTCTTTACTCGGTCAAAAAATTAATTATTTTCACTATTAAATTCTCTGTTTTGCTTTTCTTAGATAAAATTAATTATGTTCTTGGTATCCTAAACATTATTTTGGTGACAAAAGTTTTGCAATTGTATATTACTCGTATAATGTATGCGATACATTTCTTTAGATGCCTTAATTACCTTTACAAGTTAAAATGTTCACACTAAGGGGAAACTCATCTTCGGGAAAATGCGGAAATTTTCAACGATCTTCAAAAATAATAAGAGCATGGCAATTTTCTTTTATAATTGAAATAACATATGCATAATATTTTTTTTTTTTTTTTTTGTTAATATCATTTCCATAACAAAAAAAAATTCTAACACTTCACTTTTTCCTCCTATATTGTTTTTTATAATTTTCAATGTAAGGAAAACCTTTCTGACTGTCTGTTATAGTTTTAAGTTATTCTCTCTTGTTGGTGTCGAGCGCTAAATACTTGAAAACGAGTTTCTCAAAATTTCAAACCGTCGTCTTGATGAATTCTTCAAACCTTTTTTTTTTTCTTTTTCAAAAGTTAAAACTTTGTTAACTCTACACCCCCTATCTTCCTAATTATTTCAAAATACAAAGATCCCGGATTATATGCACTAAAAATCATTAACCTCTTCATTCCAAGTGCACCCAATTGGGTACATTTTAAAATAATGTTTATTGACTACTGTTTGTGCAATTTAAAATCGAAAACACCCAATTATTTTTGAAATTAATCAACTGATAGTTTACTTCATTTTAAACATGGAAAACATTGAAATTGGGCATTAATTATTATTTAAACTAATTATTAGTTAAAATTAAAAAAAAAAATTAGTTATTTTGTTTTGTAATCATTTTTTAAATCAGATAACAAAAAAATTGCGTCACAATTGTTTGTGCTGAGCCATTTCATTTCAGATCAGGCAGAGGGTGTCACATGACCCTCACAGAATTTTTTTAAAAATTACAGTAGTTACAACTAAGGGACATATAAAATATCCCAAAAGGATTTTGCAAAAAAAAAAAAAAAGTAGTTCTTTAGTTAAAGACTTAAAATTTGGGACACAATTGTCCGTTTTCAGAAAATCAGCAAAACACTTACTTATGAAAAGGCCACTGTTTCAAAAGTTTTTAACCGATTCGAATATTTTTTTTTCTATAAATAACTAAGGGATGGTATTTTACTTAGACACTAATTTTAAAATTCTAGTTAACTTTATTGATAAAGGAAAAAAGTGATTTTGACGTGAAAAATTTGCATTTTTAGCGATTTTATGATTTTTTTTCTTATGAAAAAAATTTATTTTGAACAAAACAGAGGTGGCCGCAATCTAAAGTGCTGTTATGGAAGTTTTGTATCAAATTTTATTGTAAGCCTGAGATGCATATACCCTCAGAATTCAAAGTTTGAAATTTGAAAATGTTCAAAAATGACAATTTTTGAAGTGTGATTACTCAAAAAATCCATTTTTTGAAAATCTGACAATCTGCTCATTTGATGCCCTTGAAGTTCCTAATGAGCTGCTATCAATTATACTGTGTATTTTTGCTCCAGAGATTTTATATGATTTTTAAAAAATGGCCTTTTGTGCATTTCTCAAAAACGCCAGAAATTTAAACTTGTTCTTATTTAATCACTTTAATATAAGATTTAATCCATTTTTATTAAGAAATATACTATATTGTCAGCTAATTACAGCTAAATTGTTATTATTTATTTTATGAATTATTTGTTTTAAACTCGCACACTTTACATCAAATATCATGTTACAGCACTGATATACACATAGTTTTAAACACATATGTAGTTGTGTCATTCCATGCCAACTGAAACCACTACTTGGTTTTGTAAACTTTAAGCAATATTCACGGGTTTGGTACTATTTTGAAGAAAACATATTCAAGTTTATGGATTTAATAGCTATTTTTGAGAACTATGCATAATTGTACTTAAAATTATGAAGAATAAGGGGCACTTTAGACTCTGATTTCTCCCATCAAAAATGTTGCTTTTTTAAGTAACAAAAACTGTTATAAGTTTAGTGATTTTATCCCTATTTTTTTATATACAGTAAGTTACATTACTCTAAGTATATGTGTGCAGTTCATGTTTTCATACAAAATGTTTTTCTTATTTTTTGAAATTAAAAACTTTCTAGTCATTAATATGTCCCCTCTGTTACAAATTTTTAAATAAGTTTACTTTATTCAAAAAATAAACAAACAATAAACTACAGAAGAGGTATTTACAATAAAATTTATTAGTATAATCATGTTTTGTAATCATTTTGAAAATTTTTTACTAATTAAAAAAATTATAACAGTAACAGAGGGGAAAAAATGAGTAACAGAATGATAACTCATAAATGAGTAACAGAAGGCACAAAACTGGAATGTCCTCTCTGCTGCAACTTGACATGAGATTTTTGAACAAATCCCATTGCAATGTTTATAAGAAATTCTGGGAATGTACCTGGGAGTAGTAAGATCTTGTTTAAACGAGTTTCGACTGAAGATGGAGTATTGTTTAATTTTAAGGATACTGTAAAGGAATGCCCAGAATATCAAAGTTCTACTTCGGTTGATCAGCCTTCTTCTACTACTGATTTAACTGTTGGCAGTTTTGCTATTGTTAAAGCCCATGGAAAAAAACGACTAGTAAAATTTGTTTGCCAAACCATCGAATTAGAGAGGGAAACAGACAATATTCAGGTTGTTTATTTAACACGATCTGGTGGACATGAAACTTTTAAATACAATTACAGTGATGTATCATGGGTTAACATGTCGGATATTATAACTGTGTTACCAACTCTAACTTTAAATAACAGAAGTGTGTTACTTTTGACAGTAGTATATGCACCTAGTATATGCACCAACCAAGTATATGCAACCAAGTACACGCACCTATTGAAGCTAAATCTGTAAGCTGTCCCCTCTGTTACATGTCATGTCCCCTCTGTTACACGTTGTTTTCCACATTTAAATAAAAGGTGTTTTTGATTTCAATATACCAATGCATAATTTTATTAATTTGGAATGTTCAGAGTTTTTAAAAAAATGCCAAGTTTTTTAAAAGATCTCCAAGTCACAGAATTTAACATAAATTATAGTACATGTCAAATACTGTTGACATTTTTTGTCCCCTCTGTTACACATACTTTAATTTGATTAAAGAGATCAAATGGGAATGTAATTTCAATGTTGAGTGAAATAATTATACACTGCTACTTAAAGTTACAGATTGGTCTACTAATTTTTGTCTTTAAAAATGTTGTGTACGTTTTTAAAAGCAAAATCTGCGTATGATGTCCCCTCTGTTACGCTTGGAGCTCCACAGTTATGTACTTAAAGAAAAATAAGTAGAATACAGTTTTTGAATCATCATCTTCTCGTTATTACCAAAACTATGCAAAGACTAGGAGGGTCCAGATGTTGTTGTATTTCTTACTCCTTTTAGCATTACTATATATCAGTCTCGTTTTTTTCCCCGGACTCTTCTGACTATTGAAATACTTTTTCTAGATTATGTGTGCAGAAATAATACGATAATGCCCCTAAACCATCGGTCATACCATCGTAATTTGTCCCATCCAATAATTGTCAGTAGCGCGTTCAATAAATTTTCCTCTTTGGAAATCATACATTGAGTTAATTTTTTTGTTAATAC
This sequence comes from Octonoba sinensis, assembly GCA_038502835.1. NCBI lineage: Eukaryota > Metazoa > Arthropoda > Arachnida > Araneae > Uloboridae > Octonoba > Octonoba sinensis. The sequence goes on along the minus strand of CM076598.1, from coordinate 15,313,070 downwards.
CGTCGGGTTAGTAGTTTTCTAACTGCTTCCACTTTATGTTTGATCGTGCGTTCCAGGAAAGCATTACTATTTTAGGATAGCCAATTTTTGAACATTTGTAAATTTTAAACTTTGAGTTCAGAAGGCGTATGCATCTTAGGCTTACAATAAAATTTGATACAAAACTTCCATAACAGAAACTTTAGATTTCCACTTCTGTTTTGTGAAAAATAAATTTTTTTTCTTAAGAGAAAAAAATCGCTAAAAATACAATTTTTTCACGTCAAAAACACTTTTTTTATGTATCAGTAAAACTGACTAGATTTTCAAAATTAGTTTTTAAGTAAAATACCACCCGTTAGTTATTTATAGAAAAAAAAATTATTCGAATCGGTTGAAAACTTTTGAAACAGTGAGCTATTTTAAAAGTAAGTGTTTTGCTGATTTTCTGAAAAGGGCCAATTCTGCCCCAAATTTTGAAAGTCTGTAACTAGAGAAATGATTTTTTTTTTTGCAAAATCCTTTTAGGATATTTTATATGTACCTTAGTTGTATATTGTGTAATCAAAAAAAAAAAAAAAAATCTGTGAGGGTCATGTGACAGGTTTTAGACCTGCCTTCCTGATTTGAAATGGAATGACTCTGCTTAGTTCTGGGGTCTGAAGAGGTTAAAATATGCACTAAAAATTACTAAAATGCTCATCAAGAATTTAAAAATATACACTATTTTTTTTTCTTTTAACTTACGTAAATAAAAGTTAACTCTAAAGAAAATAATTGGCCTTTCACTTTCTGCATTTTGTAATTAAAGCGATAGAATATGAACAGCACGGGGAAGAAAAGCAGAGTGTCGGATCTTTCCCGAGAAAATCACGTTTGAAAGTTCGATCTTTCGCTTTCTTCATTGAACATTAACTTTTGGGTGAATTTTCGCCTTGGGTGAATTTTCTTGATCCTTCTTCTTTCATAACAGTTTAAATAGAACAACAAATTCTACTCTGCAAACACTCAATGTTGTGATATTGAACTCAACTCGAACGAAAAAGTGACATTTCGCATTTCTTCCGTGCACTCTTCATATATGAGTATATTATTAACACAAAAAATGGCAGGAACATTAATTTCTTTTCCGAAATACAGTTCTACCATCAACCAAAGCGATCTGCCTGCAGAGTGCCAAGAAAAATTCATTCATGTTCAAGGGAGGAACTGCTGGTATAAGAAATGTGCCGCTTTTGTTCTCGTTCCAGTTCGTTTAGCATATTTGATTTCTTCCGAACTGATGCTGTGTGCCAGATATAAATTTAGTTTCTTTCAACAAACAAAGAAGCAAGCATTCTGACTCGCGTACTAAATAAAAGCACCTGCGAAATGAACTTCACTAAAACTCAAAAGTAGGTAAAAAAGGACAGTTCTGCGCCAAGAGGCGGATCGCGGATCAGGGGGCGTGGCCGATCCGCCTCCCAATACCCCCAGGCGTGCCCTCAGGCGTTAGTCGAGTGGAGTTGAGTTGTATGCCCTCAGGCGTTTTTCGAGTAGAGTTGAGTTGTATGCCCTCAGGCATTTTTACGAGAAGAGTTGAGTTGTTTTCCAAAAATTTATAGTTTTGGAATGGCAACACTTTTTAATTTAGGTTTTACCCCTATTATTCCGCCTCCTAGCGGCAAATAGTGGAACTACTATAGCACTGTTTCAATACTACTAAAACCGTTTTTTTTAAGTTTATAGTTTTGGAATGGCAACACTTTTTAGTTTCAGTTTAAGACTTACTGTAAAACCGATTGTGGGGCCATCTACGAGAAGAAAATAGAACTATTATTGAACTTAGAATAATTTTCAATGTTTTAGAATTCGAGCATTAAATATTAACAAAAAATAATTATAATGTATAATGAACTAGATTTACTGTCGCTATTATTATTATGTATTTATGTTTTCAACTTAGAAAGATACCCTTGTATACTGCTAAATGTTGCCATAGAGAATTCTATAAATGAATGAAGGAGGAAAAAAGACTTATAATACTGAAACATTAAAATCAATAACGAATCAAAAACTAAAATCAGCAAATTTATTTATACAATTTCTCCCATTTTGGAATTACAGCTTGATTCAATTTAGACACAGTGTTACGTTTTCCTGTTTTCGGCACAATAGTTGACATAGTTACAGGATGTGATACATTTGCTGGTTTAACATCATATAAATTCTTTTTTTTTATAAAATGTTTTGGAGCATTCATCTCGTTTAATGCAGCGAGAAATACATCTTTAGACTGTACATTGGTGTCTTTCTTATTGCTAAAAATGAGGTTTAGTAAATCGGCAATGTTAGAATCTTCAATTTTCTGCTGATGATAGAACACTTCTCCTTTTTCATTCCACGAAAGAATGTTTGAATGTCTTTTCATAATATCGACAAGATTCCTGGCCTCTTTTTGCGACTTTTTATTCACAGAGTTCAAAATTATCGATTCATAGTTATTTTGTTCTGTGACAGGATTCTCTTTCGTACTTTTACTAGCTTCCTCATCCTCTTGTATTTTTTTCCATGGAGAGTTGAATTCAGTCAACTGCAATTTCTTTTGCAAAACTTCATTGTATCTTAATATCTTCTCATGCTCTTCTAAAGAACTGTTTAAAATTTGCATCATAGTTTTATCCAATTCAGATAACTTTTTGTTTGAAACTACGTGCTTTGTCACCATTTCTTCAGGAATGAGTGCATACTTTTTAGCGTACTCCATTGATAAGACCTGTTAAAACACTTAATGCTGCGGGGATGAGAACATTCAAGAAACTGCCTTTTTGCACAATCAATTTACGTTTCTTTGCGAGAGATGTTTTTCGCTTTACTAAATTACGTAAAGTTTCTTTATGCTTAGCGAGTGTTCTCTTCTGATACTTTGATAAAGGTATATTTCCTTTAAGAGTATTATGACAACATTCGCAAATGGCTTTTATGCACTGTATATTAATTTTTTTGAGTAATTCTTTTTGCAATTTAGGAGGACAAATTTGTAGGAGATGCAGCTCTCTCACTTGTTGCTTAGTGACTGCCATTTTCAGAAATGACTACATTTACTTATATCATTTCATTTTATTAAAATCTTCTTTGATAGATATATTGAGTTTCATTGGGTAAAATATGTGTGCGCAGTCGCATTTCTTCAGGAGTGTCACTTTTTAAATCAATCAGTAGATAAGAAAACTTCTTCTTCGTTGCATCTTCATAAACTTCTTGGAAAAATTTTAAGTGTCTAGGAAATATTTGTTTTCCTAAATGCGAAATTTGCGACATATCTCTTCGATTCTTAAACAAAATAATATAATGAGCATTCAAAGTTATTTCACGCATTTCTTTTCCTTTATGAAAGAAGTTTTGAGTAATAAAAATAACTGAAATGTTTAGATGATGACTTCCACGCGTAAAAAGTTTCGTTATAGAGTCACTTTTACCACATTCAGACATTAAATCGTCTCTAATAAATAAAGTGTTTTTTCCTAAATACTCTTCATAGTTGGAGGGAAATCCTTCTATAAATGTGACATCCGTTATCTCATTATACAGAGGTTGATGTATCCCATAAAACCATACCACTTTATCGGGTACTATGGAAAATATTTCACGTCTATAGTTCAACATATTTGCAAAAAATACGGTTTTCCCGCTCCCAGTAGGACCCGAAGCAACCATTGTGAAACTGTGTTGTAGCTTTGGAAGATCCATGACAAATGAAACAGAAGCAGAAAATGTAAAAGATAAATACTTTTATTGATAGAAATTTGGATGTACATTAAAAAACTTAGCTACAAAATTATACACACGTTTATCATTACAAATATGATTGGTTACAAAAGTTGAAAGCAAAGTCTTTAGCGATTGTCCACGACATCTTGAATACAAATAATAAATGCAATATTGTCCACAAACAGCAGTGGAATTACTTTGCAATGTCATAGGATTGTATGTTACATTGGAAAAAGTTGATACAAAATCACTTATAGCTCCTTCAAAAAATGATGGTTTGTTTCCATAAGAATCAAAAAATTCCAATTGATTCATTGATTGTATATAGAAAGCTAACCAATGACTTCCAGGTTCTGATGATGAATCAACATTGACAATAAAACAGGCAGGAAATTTCGAAATTTCGATTGGTAAATAATCACTTGGTGTTACATCTATGAAATATTTTTTGGTAAATTTATCTTGAATCAAGATGCGCCGTATTTGTTCAGAATTCATTTTTATTATAATTAGCAAAGTCACACAAAACGTGACGAGATTTCGTAATTTCAATCACGTTCTGAAATTCGGCGTAAATGAGCACAGAAAGAGCCTCTGAAATAGCAGTAGCAAATTTAATTTCTACTCTCAAATTTCCTTGATGTTGCAGATTTAAATGTGGTCCATTACACAAGTCTGCAGATAAATCGAAAACATATAGTACATTCCCTCTGGAATACTCATCACGAGTTAAATATATACCTTTATCAGTATTAAATCCAGAGAATAAAGTATGGTAGGCACGTATATAGTTATTATTTTTAAAACCTAGCTCTAAGGGTTTGGAAGGTTGTAACAAGATGCTTGTTACATCTCGCGATCATAATAACTTTAACCAAATACTTTGGTTATTTACTTAGTCCTTGGTGACAAGCCTTGGCATTTTTACTCACGGTTCCTTCTGATTAACCGATAGGCGTAACCACCACTTGTCACTTCTTTTTTAATTGCCTACGCCGCCAAAAATTTTATACCATTTTATTTTTTAGAAACAACATTTTAAATTATTTTTTCAATTAGCTTTTTCACTGGGTATTTACCTTTCAACCATTTTTTAATTTTAATTTAATTCCGTCGCATTTCAACATCACAAATTTGAATTATTTTAAATATGCGACGGGAACTATGTACTCTCTCGGAGTAATACTCCCCTTTTTCGCGCCTTTGCCAATTGTTCCGAGACTGAATCTGTGTGTTTTCCCCTCATTCCTACTGAAAGTCGAATACGGTAAAGACGCGCCCGGCGTCTGGGCAATTTTGCCTATTCGTCGGGCAAGCAATGTTTTGTAAAATGCCGACTACTACCTCTTTTATTCCTGCTGCATTGGTTTTATTATAAAAATGTTCTCCTAAGAACAAATCGTTTACTACATAGTTTTTGCTCTTCGAATTTGTTTTTTTACATATTAGATTGCTGGAAGCGATCGGAGTTGATCGCAAGCCTCCGGGTGATGCCGTTTTCATTTTATCGTAAAATATTCAGCCAAGAATTCGTTGAACTGTATCATTTTAATGTTTTATTGACATTACGACAGCAATGCATAGTTTGGAGATGCTGACTGATCTACGTATCTGAAGATTGCCTGTCAACACAAAGTTGTAAAAGAATTTTTTGACCGTTAAGTAACAACAATGACCAAGATAACCAGCATTGAGGAATCCGTCCTCGGAACAACTAACGCTCCAAAATGAACATTATTACGAACTGATAATCAGCCACCAAATGAAGGAGCAATAGTACTCTTCATTAATTTCGTATTGGTCAATCAACGTCTGCACTCTTCAATAATCAGGTAGTCATCTTCAAGTATCAGGTGATATAATCTATTACATCAATTTCTAACGCCAGCTTTGTCACAACCGCATAGAGATCGGTAAAATTCTTCTGTGTAAACTACTTAAATTAACGAGTTGTACTATTGTGTTACATGCTAGTTTATTTTTTAATTTTTCTTAAAGAGCTCTTTTATTTTTTTATATGCAATCTGTTGTATAATGCAATAAATCTTTACAGTCAACGATTAATAATTTCGTAGTTATTTCTAGTATGTATTTTTAAATATATTAATTTACATAATTTTTTTGCTTAATCTTTTTCATTTCTAAATGCTCTAATATATTCTGATCTTACACAACGCAATGTATCTAAGTGCTAAATCCAAATATACCACTACAACACTAGATAAAAATGGTGCCGCGACGAAAGAAATTAATTATGTTTTATTAGGTTGAGAACTTTAGGTATGATCTGTGACATTCATCTCGGATACCCCCTAACACATCAAAAAATGATTTTTTTCACATGTGTATTAATTTTCAGAAAAATTAAGAGGGTATATTTTCTATATATCAGTATATAAAACACAGATTTTGAAATAGTCAATCGAATGCTTTTTTCCAATATATTTTATTGATTATTTGTGTTATTTTGCATATTTTTCTTTTCTTATATTTTATGTTCTATTTGTTGCATTGATTTTTACAATTTATGCTTATCATTGATGATTGTATCTGATTTAAAATCTTAAAAGCTTTCAATCAACATCAAAAATATGACAAGTAAATCAGTCAGTCAAAGTTTGGCATCTGCCTTACCTCTCTTTCATGGTAAAGACAATGAGGATATTAATTTTTATCTAAGCCAATTTAACAGCATTGCAAACCTTGAAAAGTGGTCAGATACAAAACAACTAATTGTTTTGAAATTAAACTTGGGGGATAAAGCTTTAGAATTCATCATAAATGACCCAGTTGCATCAAAATGTGATAATATCCAGGATCTTCAGAAGTTATTGAGAAATAAATTTCAAAAAACAAAATCCTTCAATCAAATCCAGACTCAATTTTCAAAAATAAGACATAAACCAGGGCAATCTGTCAAAAATCTTGCTGATGAAATTTCCAAACTTGCTTCCCTATATGTTGGCATCAAAGACTCGAGCAGTGAGGAACTAATAAAATTAGCTGATAATGTTAAGTTATCAAAATTTTTAGAAGTAGTCAGGGAGGACATTGCTCTTGATGTCAAAAAGAATGGTCCTCAAGATTTTCAAACTGCTGTAAAATATGCAACAAACATAGAATTGGCTTTGGGTGATGTGCCATCAACATCCACTTCAAACAGCTCTTTTGAATCACAGATAAATACTTTATTACAAGCTCAAATAGAGAGCAATAAAATGATACAAAATCTGTCTTCCCAATTATCTGAGCTCCAAAATGAAAGGAATCAAGTAAATAACTTAGTTGCTCGAAATCAAAATTCTTTCTCACATAATGACCAAAATGTTTCATGCCACATCTGTCACAAAAGGCATTTGACAACTGATTGTTGGCATTTTCCTCGTCCAAATAATTTTGTAAGGGGTAATAACAGATTTGTAAGAGGGAGAAATTTTCGAAATATTGGTTCAAGGGGTAACCACCCATACAAAAGCAGGGGGAATTTTACAAACAGAAAAAATTTAAACTAAAGGGGGGTGCTTGTAAAACAAAATTTGCCAAAACCAGTTCTCGAACAGGTGCCCAGGGTAAAAGAGAACCCAAAAAAAATCATGACAAAGAAAAAGAACAAGAAAAAAAAGGGACTTCTAACAATTGTCAATCAATTACTAATGCCCGTAGAAAAATTTGTTTTGTCATGCAATAATGAAAACAACAACAATCTCCCAATAATCCAACTTAGGTTTGGTAATTTAACTGTTAATGCTCTTTTGGACAGCGGTGCTTCCTTATCACTAATTGAACCTGATATTATATACAAAATAAAACAGGAATGCAAGGTAGAATTTGTTTCCCGCAGTGTGAAAATTGTCACTCTTGACAAATCCACTATTCCCTATATGTCAGCAGTCAGTATCAAATTCAAAATACAAACTTCCTTTTTCAACAATATATTTTTTGTAACCAAAAATCTGTGGAATTCTGATTTTAACATCATTTTAGGATATGATTTCATACAGAGAAATAAAATCATCTTGGACTCAGGAAACAAAAAAGGGAAAATTTTCACCTACCTTTCAATTTGACTAATGAAATTAACAATCAACCAACTCAGGAAAATATAAATGATGTACATAAATTCAATACTATTAACACTGTTAGAACTTTGTGCAATTACACAATACAGCCAAAATCCTCTGAAATAATAACACTAAAAATTCATCAAAATTTACAACATCTAGAACAAGTCTTACTCACTCCAAAAAAAGGTAAATTAGATATTTCTGTTACTGAATCCATTCACCAAATATCCTTTAACAATTGCATTCAAACTATTGTAGAAAATAATACTGACAAACCAATTACCCTAAGAAAAAAAACTATTTTCGGGTACATTGAAAAATTCCATGAATCTGACTGTGTCGAACCCTCAAAAACTCAGCATTTTCAAGTTAACAATCTCAATTTGGCTGAAGTTAGGAAATTGCGAAAAGGAGAGATCAAAGAATCTGATTTTGATGTCGCTCATTTAAACCCACAACAACAAAAAGAAATTCTCCAAATTTTAATGAGTAATACTGCAGTTTTTTCAAAATCATATATGACCTTAGGCTCTACAAATGAAGTAGTGCCCGAGTTTAAATTACTCCATGATTTCCCTATCCAGACTAAACCATATCCCATACCCAAAATAGCCAAAGAATTTGCTCAGCAAGAAATAGCCAATTTAATTAAAGCAAAATTAATTGAGCCATCTTCATCATCTTATTCTTTTCCTGTAATTTTTGTTAAAAAAAAATCTTTGAAGGGGGATGACCCAAAAAATCTGAAATTTAGGATGGTAATAGACTATAGATTACTAAATAGCATAACTGAATCCGTAAAAATTTGTTTGCCCAGAATTTCTGAAATTTTACATGCCATTGCTGGTAGATCTTATTATTGTGTTCTAGACTTAAAATCTGCCTTTTTCCAAATTCAACTTAAAGAATCTGACAAAGAAAAACTTGCTTTTTGCACGGAATTTGGCAATTATCATCCAACTGTCTTACCTTTTGGTACACGAAACTCAACATCCTTTTTCACTATGTGTATCATAAAGGCATTAAACGACCTAAGGGGGCGCAATATGCAATTTTTTCTGGACGACATAATTATTGCTGCTGATTCAATTTCTGAAATCAAACAAACCCTTCAAACTGTTTTCAATAGACTAAAGAAATTTAACCTCACCTTAGACCCTGCAAAAATGCAAATCTGTAAGCAGGAAATTGTTTATTTGGGTTTTAACTTAAGTAAAAAAGTTTTTGCTCCATCTGGTGAAAATATAAAAAAAGTTACAAAATTTCCTACTCTTAAAAATGTCAAAGAGGTTCAAGCTTACTTAGGCATATGATCTACAATTTTGCTGAAATCACTCAACCAATTGTCAACCTCACAAAAAAAATGTACCATTCATCTGGAGTGAAAAATGTAAACAAGCTTTCGAAAAGATTCAGAACCTTATGCTTAACAAACCTTCTTTAAAAAACTTCAACTCGGATGATAATTTATATTTGGTGACTAATGCCTCTAAAATTGCAATATGTGGTATTTTATTAAATAAAGTAGGGGATAATTTTTTTCCAATTGAATTTTTTTCCAGACAATTAAATCCTACAGAGCAGAAATATCCTTCAATTAGAAGGGAACTGTTAGCTATTTTTGCTTCCATAAAATTTTTTCATGACAAACTATATGCTAAGACTTTCGAAATTTTGAGTGATGCAAAAGCACTTACTTATCATATTCACTTGGACAAACAACCTGAAATTGTTGCCAGGTGGCTTTTGTATTTACAACAATTTAGCTACAAAATTTCATTTATTGAAGGCTGGAAGAATCCAGCGGATTTTTTATGGAGAGTAATTCAGGAAAATAATGTTGTAAACAACCTCCAAACCATTCAATGTTTCTGATCAGCTAAACAATAATAACTTAAAAATCCACCAAAGACAAGATAAACAAATTTCACATATCATTCAGGAAATTGAGAACAATACAGAAAAGACAAAATCTAAATATTTTATTGATTCACATACTGACCTTGTCATGATCAAATTGACCAATCAAAACAAAAAATTCAAATCCAAAAGTTTGGAAAACAAAATTTTAGTTCCTAGCTCTATGTTCAAAATTTGTTTAACCGAGGCTCATGCACCTCACTTTGCTACTCAAAAAACTTATGAATTCTTAAAAAAGAGATTTTATTGGAAAGGCATGTTCAAAATGACAAGAAAATTTTGTGAAAATTGCAGTCAATGTCTACAGCACAAACCAAAACAAACTTCAACAACTTACAATCTGATATCCAAAAAGAACCTACACCCTTCTGATTACTGTGCGATTGACATCGTAGGGCCACTTCCACGTTCTTTAGATAATAAAAAATTTATTTTGTCGATTATTGATCATTATTCTCGATTCCTAGAAGCTATTCCTTTAACTGACATAAAAACCAATTCCATCATTAAAGCTCTAGACAAATATTTTTCACTTTGTGGGATTCCCAAAGTTTTGATTTCTGACAACGGGTCAAATTTTTGTTCATATGAATTTGCAGCATTTTTGAAAAAATTAAATATTGAGCACAGGAAGAGTTCAATTTATTTTCCTCAATCTAATGGACTCCTTGAAAGAGTTCATAGAACCATGAAGGAAAGCATTGCTGCAATGTGCAACAAAACTTTTGAATGGTCTCAGAAATTGCTAATTTTCAAACTCCATTATAATAATGCAATTCATTCAGCTACAGGTTTTTCACCATCTAAGATATTTTTTGGCAGGGAACTCGACATACCAATCAACATGCATAATGATCCAAAACTGGTTGAGGATCACAAGGAGTACTTAGACAGGATTTCCAATGAAATCAAAGAAACCAGGGACAATTTTAATAAGCACGAGGATCAATATTTTGAATCAAGAAAAAAAAATATAAAAGGGAGAAAGAAACCAGAATTTGAAATTGGGGATAAAGTTTTTATTACCACCTTTCAACATCCCAACTCATTGCAACAAAAGTATCATGGACCTCATGAAGTCATAAAAAAATTCAGGAATGACAACTACTTAAACATTAAAGATGAGATCAATAACAAAACAATGAAATTACATGCTAGCAAACTTTTTCAACAACTTGGTCTCAATTTAGATTAAAATTTTAAATTGGTCTAAATAATTTTTGTAATGAAAGTTAAAATAATGCGTGAAACTTTCAGTGATTTGGGGAAGTCTTTTCAAAAAAAAAAAACTGTCATCTTTGTTTTTTCTGTATATGTTGTTTTGGCCAAATGACATTCTAGTTTTATGGCAGGCTGGTTCCGCATTTAACTGGCAGAAATGTAAAATTCAATGATGAAATGATGTTCAAAGCATCTTGGACACAATTTTTTTGTGATTTCTTCCTCAACTCAGTATTAAATCATGGCATAATGTTTTTGTGTACAAATATGAATAACAATTAAGGTACTAACAATATCTGAATGAGATAAGTTTTTGGTACCATGTTCTGATTGCAATATGTTGAAAGTGTTTCACAAAACAACATTTTTTCCTTATCAAATATATCATGTATGGGTATGTAAAGGGCTATCCGTGATGAATACACAGTCAGGCATGAAAGTGCCGGCTGACAAAAAAAGCTGAGCTTTTATGAATGCAAAATTACTGCAGTATATTAATTAAAATTACTGCAGAAAGATCACAAGTTATCAAATGCATTAAAATACATAGGTATAAAATAAGTTAATAAATAAATCACATTCAGACAGCAACTTTAACTTACTTTTGAATGTATTTAAAAATTTTCTTCAGTATCTTGACATCTTTGAATTGTTAACAATAAGATTAAAAACAAGGGGAGGGGGGGGAGCATGTTTTGATAATTTAGCTTCACAGCAATCGTAATCACTTGAATTTTGAGCAAAAATGCCACACACATATAATTACCCAGTAGTTGTATGATCTACCTAAGGCTTCGGTGCAAGGGTGTCCGATGGAGAAAAGTAGTTGTATGAAAGAGATTTTCCTTAATTTCAAAGTTTTGTCTTCAGCATTCCTGAAGTTAACATTTCTGGGCTGCCACACAAAAAAACATTTAAAAAGTAGCAAACGATTCAAAAACGCCAACTAAAAATACTGACAATTTTTTTTTTTTTTTAAAGAAGCCTGTATGTGTAACTCATAGCAAGTTTGAAAAGGATCCCATTTTACAAAACCCACATCCTTTTTTTACTCATAAATTTAAATTGAAAGTTCTAATATTACTCAGTAATAGTTACATTTAAAAAACTGATCAAGCATTTTAAAAAGCACAAAATTGTATTAAGCCAAAGTAGTAGCATTTATTTTTATAAACAGGTGATATATTAGGATAATTTATTGCTCTTTCTTTTTTTTTTTTAACAACCTGTTGAGCCATCTGATCGAACTTCCTTTTTCGAGCTAACCTCAATTTTTTTTCAGCTGCTTTCATGGATTCAATTGCTTTTTGCTTGGACAATTCTGCACTTTCTAATATTTTTAAGTTTTCTTTTTTTTTGTCTCTTTCTCACTTTTTTTTATACTTAATTCATTTTTGTACAGCTTATAGGAAGTTCTTAAATTTCTGCACAGGGATTTCTGAACAGGAGAATGCAAATAATTCTCCCGTTTAAAAAACTGCACTGCAGATTTCCCACTTTTCAACAGCTTGTATTGAACGGTTTGAATGGCAGACAAAGTGTCTATGCTCATGCGCCCACATTCTTGATCTAAGATATTGCTCATAGCACTAAGTGTACTTTCTACTTGGGGGCCATGAAAGCAGCTTAAAACAGCTTTTACAATTTTTGTTAACATTGGATATTTTTTACTTTTAAATATATGAGCCCACCATAGATCTATTCTGATTGGCTTTCCATTATCTACAGGAGAGGGCAAGTTATTATCAATTTGATAATGGTGCACCTCTAACTCATACATGGGCATATCAACCTCCTTTAAAACATTACTGATCAATTCAGGAAGTCTTTTCAATCTTGCTAGTGTAAGGTGATGACCTCTAGCAGTAGGATCAATAGCTGATATGCATTTCAGCAAAGGATTTTTTAACGGCAAAGTTGAATTGAATTGAATTGAATTACATTTATTTTCCAGTTCGTGTGCTTAGTCTCGGGACTCGCTTATGAACTGTCGTCCAATATGACAGATAGCACAAGACAATACATGAAAGATTTTATTACATCACAAAGAGAGGAAATAACAGAAATACACCCAGGGCAAGGTGGGAATCGAACCCACGACCTCGTTACTGCGCGCAAGCAGCGGGCGGAAACTGGTACTAAGACCGCTCGGCCACCGAGGCCCCACGGCAAAGTTTTCTGTAAATGTTTGCCACAGTTGACAAAAGCTGCTTTAGCATTTTGTAAAAATTCTTTTATTTGTATATCATTGAACTTTTTAGAAATGATGCTAGTTGTGTTTTCCCCCAGATACATTTGAGAAGAAGGTAACAAAACATGATTCTCAAACTTAATGTCCAAAATTTCAGACACTGTTTTGTCTTGTAAATATTCTGGTTTCACAAAAAGTGACAGAAACTCTAGAAATAGTTGCTTTTGTTCATCATACAATTTGTGAATTAATGGTTCCTTCATTTGAAAAAGACAAACATATTTCTTCAGTAATGGAAAAACAGATGCATAAAACTGCAGAATTAGCTGAAGTTTTCTTCTACAATAGAACAGTTTTTGAATAATTCTTTCTTTTCTTTTCTTACCATCACTTGTTAATTTCTTGTTTTGAAGGTACTTCCAAATTTCTTTAATTTCCTGCTTACCTTGGCTACTAATATCTCTTTGCTTAAAAACACTAACACAAATATTTAAATACAACAATCTGTCACTTTCATTTAAAAATCCATAATAAAATATTGTTAAACAGTCAAATATCATCAAATTACTTAATGTGACGTTATAAATTGAGAGCCAGCGATGCTTTACCATATCCTCTACTGATGTATATTTTACATTAAAAATCAAACAGATCTCTTTAAGCTTTTCTCTGAGATCTGCAGACCAGTTGAAATCACTATGCAGATCTTTAAAATAATTTTCTGCAAATCCACAAAATGGTTTCGAGAAAGCTTTCGCTGCATTGTGGACATGATGACACGTATCACCGTCAATGTCTAATAAATGAGGAGCCATTTCGTTGCGAATTCGGGTTTCTAAACCAGATTTAGATCCTCGCATGACATTACAAGAATCCATTAAAATAGATACTAAATTTTCAAATGGCAATTCATTTGTGCTAAATAAATTCACAATCTCTTTAAATAACTGATCTGCAGTCACCCTTGAAACATTAATGGAGGCTACATGGTCAATTACAACTTTACTGTGTTCTGAGGAAAAATAGCTAGCTAAAATGCACAAAACCCTCATTCGATTATTGCTCGTTGCCTCATCAATATTTAAGGAAAATTTAACTTCTTTCAAATTTGAGATAGTTTCATTAAAAAAAGTTTTGCCCATACCCAGTCTCATCTTGTAAGAAGCTGTGGTACGTGACATTGTCAAATGTGACAAAGCTTTTTGGTCAGAAGCCATTTCCTTACTTAACTCGATCAAAACGGGAGCAACTGTGAATGGCAGATTATTTTCGGCTAGTACTCCTAGCAACATGCCTTCCAGGTTTGATACTCTGTCCGAGAGTGGTACATTTTGGCAAATAACCGCCGTCTCTTTATGCTGGGGATTTACTAAAAATGATGAAGGCAAAGAAAAATTATTTTTCTTGATTACCTCCCTCTTGGCATGCTTTTTCGTCTGCATATGGCTGTTAATTGCAGAATATCCTCGTTTACCATAATAAATGAAATCCGAACATATTACACATTTCGCTTTTCCACTTACGTTGATCTTTTGAATGCAGTCCTTCACAGTCACTTCAAATTCTTCATCTTTCACTTTTATTTTTACTTTATTATCCAACCATGCAAATTTAAATTTGTTTTTTTCCCCACGCAATCTATTTCGCGCGCTTTATGTTCTTCATGAACATTTAAAACATCCATTTTTGCTACAACATTTCTGAAAGCGTACCACAGTTGAAAAAAAAATTCGCCAAATCCAAATTCAAAACAGCACGTGGGACAAGACGCTGAAAGTAAAAGTAGAAGTTATTTACTTCAACCTACTGTTAGGAAACGAAAAGCGATCCTTATTGGAACGTACGTCACTAGCTCCACCCACCTTGACCCCGCCTTCATTCTCTGCGAAGGCTGCTTATCGCTTTGGATCTGGCGGTAAAATATCGGCATTAAAATCGGAGGTACCTGAAAACGATAATCATCTCACGTTGCCGAACCCCCCCCCCCCCCCCTATATTCGGGTCATGAGATCTCGACGGTTTTGCATCAATCTCAAAAACAGCCAAAAAGGCTTTCAAAAAAGCGGATTTCCGCGGAAAAGCGGAAAACTTTCATGCCTGGTACAATTTGTTTTTCATAATGTGTTTGAGCATTCATGTTTTTGTTTACATTTTTTCAAATGTGTTTGTTTACGTTTTACATGTCATCCATGTTACAGGATGATATATGGTTGTGATCAGTCACGGGATGATTGGTAAACATTAATGTATCCTAGTTACTTCAAATTTTTTCTTTCGGGGGGGGATAATGTAACAAGATGCTTGTTACATCTCGCGATCATAATAACTTTAACCAAATACTTTGGTTATTTACTTAGTCCTTGGTGACAAGCCTTGGCATTTTTACTCACGGTTCCTTCTGATTAACCGATAGGCGTAACCACCACTTGTCACTTCTTTTTTAATTGCCTACGCCGCCAAAAATTTTATACCATTTTATTTTTTAGAAACAACATTTTAAATTATTTTTTCAATTAGCTTTTTCACTGGGTATTTACCTTTCAACCATTTTTTAATTTTAATTTAATTCCGTCGCATTTCAACATCACAAATTTGAATTATTTTAAATATGCGACGGGAACTATGTACTCTCTCGGAGTAATACTCCCCTTTTTCGCGTCTTTGCCAATTGTTCCGAGACTGAATCTGTGTGTTTTCCCCTCATTCCTACTGAAAGTCGAATACGGTAAAGACGCGCCCGGCGTCTGGGCAATTTTGCCTATTCGTCGGGCAAGCAATGTTTTGTAAAATGCCGACTACTACCTCTTTTATTCCTGCTGCATTGGTTTTATTATAAAAATGTTCTCCTAAGAACAAATCGTTTACTACATAGTTTTTGCTCTTCGAATTTGTTTTTTTACATATTAGATTGCTGGAAGCGATCGGAGTTGATCGCAAGCCTCCGGGTGATGCCGTTTTCATTTTATCGTAAAATATTCAGCCAAGAATTCGTTGAACTGTATCATTTTAATGTTTTATTGACATTACGACAGCAATGCATAGTTTGGAGATGCTGACTGATCTACGTATCTGAAGATTGCCTGTCAACACAAAGTTGTAAAAGAATTTTTTGACCGTTAAGTAACAACAATGACCAAGATAACCAGCATTGAGGAATCCGTCCTCGGAACAACTAACGCTCCAAAATGAACATTATTACGAACTGATAATCAGCCACCAAATGAAGGAGCAATAGTGCGCTTCATTAATTTCGTATTGGTCAATCAACTTCTGCACTCTTCAATAATCAGGTAGTCATCTTCAAGTATCAGGTGATATAATCTATTACATCAATTTCTAACGCCAGCTTTGTCACAACCGCATAGAGATCGGTAAAATTCTTCTGTGTAAACTACTTAAATTAACGAGTTGTACTATTGTGTTACATGCTAGTTTATTTTTTAATTTTTCTTAAAGAGCTCTTTTATTTTTTTATATGCAGTCTGTTGTATAATGCAATAAATCTTTACAGTCAATGATTAATAATTTCGTAGTTATTTCTAGTATGTATTTTTAAATATATTAATTTACATATTTTTTTTGCTTAATGTTTTTCATTTCTAAATGCTCTAACATATTCTGATCTAACACAACGCAATGTATCTAAGTGCTAAATCCAAATATACCACTACAACACTAGCAGGTTGGCCGTCCACATAAATACCTGCAAAATTTACATCGTGATGAGAAAACAGAAAAGGATTCTTGGCATACTGTCCATTCACAGCTGCGTTTTCAATACAAGTGACAATCACTTTTTTAGGCATAGTTCCTAAAAATACATTATCTTGCATAAAGGAAAAACTCCCTTTGGATACAGAGTATGTTTTACACAACACTCTATCAATTGGATATTTTGCTGAACTTTTTTCTAAAGCCTTTGCGTGGCCCAAAGAAACTCCGGGGCTGACTTTAACTTTTCTGATAAATAATGATGCATGTTCCAATATTACTCTATAATCTCTATCT
Source organism: Octonoba sinensis (assembly GCA_038502835.1). Classification (NCBI taxonomy): domain Eukaryota; kingdom Metazoa; phylum Arthropoda; class Arachnida; order Araneae; family Uloboridae; genus Octonoba; species Octonoba sinensis. Next base: position 15,295,937 of record CM076598.1, on the reverse strand, counting down.
TGTTTTGTTGATACAAGACAGAATGTGGGGTTACTTCGCACCATTTTAATTTTGATGTCAACCAAATTCAATAAGAGTCGATTTTGTTGAAAAATGTCAGAGTGTAATTGACCAATCATGTCAATAGTTTTGCTCTCTTTACTAAGTTCATATCTTGTTTTCAATCCAAGTTCTGCATCCCCAGCTAATGGATTGATTTTTTCAGGATGAGTATCTTTGTAAAAGAGTTCGCTGCTCAGTAAACTTTTTTTTGCATCTTCTCCGTAATTCAAAACTGTCTCAATGTAGGCTCTGTATGGATATGTGTTGCTTGCAGAAGAAATATTTCTTTCATTCAAACAAATATCAACTTGTGAGAATAGAGAATGCAGGAATAAATTGACTGGTACCACAGGTTCATTTTCAGCTAGTGATGATCCGTCAGACTTAACAATTTTAGCTTTCACATAAATAGAGGAAGTACTCAAGTCTGTATATTCTTCACCACTTCCAGATATGTTGAAATCCACGGGACCTCCATCACTTATGTTAGCAATGGGATGATATTCGATGAATTGACCTTTTTCAATCGCAGCTTGTGTTGGAGGTACAGAAAACAGATCCAATTCTGATTTCACGCATAATGGAGAATCTTTATGAATAAGAGAACTCATCTTCTTCTTAAGAGAAAATATCGTGTGCTTTCACCTTCTTCACTCTACGAAAACTGACACGCTTCTTGGAATGTTTACGCTTTTTATTTATTTTTCCAGATCCAATCATTGTCTTAATTTTGTTTGCTGCTTTATCAGTTAAATTTTTACTAGCTTCTTTCAATCGACGCTTTGTAGCAACTTTCAAATTTTCACCACTTGACACATCGTTGAATATATCAACACCACTGCTTAGTATTTGCTTACCAACTGCTTTGGCTCCTGATTTGAAAAGTGGAACAGCGACTCTAAAAAATGATTTAAAGAGACCCCCGATTCCATATCCTCTTTGATAGGGAGCTCCTTGATAAAAATTAAGTCCACTCCCTGTTTGATTAATGTAATAATCCTCAAAGGACTTTTGACAGCATTGATAAGGTACAAGCATTATGAGAGATACTTTTGTCGGAAGTGAAGTTTCACGTATGAACGTCCACGTTCAAATGGCACCAATGCTCCCATGTTTGTTCTTATAGCTATTTCGACAGTATCAATAATCTTCCGACTAACAGGTAAATAGTGCGGCCTTTCATACTCTACACTTACCACTTCTCCGTCGCTACCACTCACTTTTACAGTTCGTAATAAAGGTGCAAAAACATCACCTACAATCTGTGGTTCAATAATGTCTGTATATATCATCAAAACTTTAAAATGTGCATTTGGATCCGCTACGAGAGGACTAAACGTTGTTTGTTCCCTCTGCGTTTCACTTTCTCTTTCAATCACAGTAGGTTCAAACCCTAACAGTTGACATAAACCACTGTGAAAAATAACTCTAGCATTGTTTTTTACTTTTACGCGAACGCGTTTGGTAACATGATTATAGTTAAAAGAAATTTTATTTTCATGATCGGCAATAGATATAGCTTTTAAAATATCTGGGACGCTTTCATAACAACCTGGCGGTATATTCCTGCCCAATTCTTTTCCATCTCCTAAATCAAAAGCAATAAGGTTGTTTTTACTATTCACATTATACCAAGTATGTGGATAAATGAATTCAACTAAACCTACTTCCCATTCACCTGTTAGTTCAATTGGTGTTGGCAATCTCGTAATAAAATGCGAAATCTTGTTATCGGAAAAATAATTCATAGAGCTATCACTCGGTAGTGTCACGTAGAAACTCATGATGTGCAATGAAAGTAAGTGGTTATGTTTAAGCATTTTATAAGATTGAAAAATTAGAAGTCGGAATCCATTGGTTAAATTTCGCTGGATAACCTCGAAACTTTACATAATATTCCGTTTTATTTTTCTTCACTCGTTTCTTCAATATTTTTTCAATAGTATAATCTTCTTTAAGTTTCACTTTCTGCAATTCTTGTGAGTAAAAGGTTCCTTGAATAGACTCACCTAACAAATCTTTAACTCTATATACAGGAATATCTTTCTTCACACACTCTGTTACAATAAACAGTTCCTCAGTCCAGTTGGTTTCATATCCTTTCTCAAAAGTAAGTTTTTGCTTAGAAATGCGAACAACATCTCCGATGTCGAAAACACAAGGCTTTTTTTCAACATCTACTGTATTTCCATACACTGTAAACCATACATCTCTTTCATTCTCGGCATTCACTTCTACTGGTTTTCTCTTAATTGTAGAATGATAAGTGTTGTTATAGCTGCTCACTAAGTCGTTTAGAACATTAACAAAATTATACGTGTTTTGACTTGTAAAATATTTCCACATTTTTGTCTTCAGCGTACGATTAAAACTTTCCACCACAGATGCTTTTGTTGAATTAAATGTCGTGAAAAACTTGACATGATTCTCTCGGAGAAATGTTTGAAACTTTTTATTTTTAAATTCAGTTCCTTGATCCGTCTGTAAAAGCTTTGGTTTTCTCACAGAAAAGATTTTCTTAAAAACATCAACTATATCTTGACCACGTTTCGTTTTTAAAGGTATTGCCCATGCATATTTTGATAAAATATCAATGCATGTTAATATGTAACGATATCCATCATTATACTTTTGTAAATTTGAAACATCTACTAAGTCTGCCTGCCACTGATGATCGATTGAATGTACAATTACCCGATTTGTCGGAAACTTCCTTCGAATCGGTTTGTGTAACGTATACGCATCGACTCCTTGCAACCATCTCTTGATTTCTTTCTTCGAAGCTTTTCCTCGTGCAGCATAAAATAATGCATCGACACCACCAGAACTTGCTTCGCGACTCGGATCCTGATACGCCCTCTTCATTGCAGCAGGAAAATGGATTATTTGTAATATTAAAATTTATCATCCCCGAAATGAAACAATTGAATTAGAAGTATCATTCGGAAAAAGAACGAAATCAACTGCAAAATCTGCTTTTCCAGTAAATATGTATATTAAACTCATAACAATACAGATGCTTATATAGAGGAAAACCATCCATACAACCTCCTCTCTCGAGCTCATTTTTAAAAATGGCATTCGTTACAAAATAAAATAATTTATAATAAAACATAATACTTAAACTTATAAATAAATCGATTTCTCTCTCCAGATAGATTCGCCAATCACATTTCTACGAAATCAAAATACTAAACCGAATAGTGAAATTGACTTTTACTTAAACTATTTTAAATGTTTACTTTTTACAACTTACACTTCAAAAAAATATCAAGTGAATCTAAAATGCAATTTCACAGAAGTATGCAAAAAAGAAAAACAAAAGAGAAAAAAAAAACATTCACACAGTAAAGAGACATATGATAATAAACAATTCATTTATTCATAATAAACAAATATTTTTAAAATATATTTTAAGACTAATTTTTCTCAATCTATTTTTTATACATATGCATTGGATGTAAATTGTATTGCACTTCAATATACAGTAAAACCCGCTTAAGAAGTTTTCCAAGGGACCAAGAGAAAAAAACTTCTTATGCGGGAAAACTTCTTAAACGGGTAGGCTCTATTTTTGAAAATGAATTTACTTAATGATATTTAGGGATGATATCATTTGTCAATATTTAAATTAGACATGGAATACATTTCCATAATTTTAAGTTTTGCTTTAAAATTCATGCATTTATTAATTAATTTTACATAATTAAAACAACATCAATAAGGAAAAAATTCTTTACCGAAACATCAGCCATTTGAAGATATTACATTTACTCACTGCTTTTCTGAAAAAAATCCAGCATAGTTTTTTGTTTTCTCTTTCGCTCAGAAATCTGTAACTGGAAACAGTCCAATTGCCGCAAGCTTTTAAAGACCTCTTCAGGCACATTTTCAATTGTTTCGACAAACCGGCGAAATGTTTCCAGTCCTTTTATGGCTTCTGTAAAGCTGGGAATTTCCATGCCATCTTCTTCATCTTCACTTATTTCTTCACTGCCTTCTGTTGCCTCACAAATATCATTCACGGTAAGCACTTCACATGGTAGTACTTCGTCATCGATCGCAACATACTCCTCAAAGGATGTACTTAATTTCATTTTTCGTTGCAACGTCATCCAATCATCATCATCATCACTGTTGTCAATGTCAAAATCGTACTCTTCTGTTGATTCTCCATCCAGGAATCCAGCTTTTTGGAAACAATTTGAAATTACAGATGGTGTAACTAAGTCCCAAGAAGATACGAGAAAATGGATTGCTTCCAAGATGTTCACTTTTTTAAATTCATCACTGCTCTCAAGCTTTTCCAGTATCCATTTCACGAGCCTTTTTCTATAGTGTTGCTTAAACACTTTGATGACCCCTTGATCCATCGGCTGCAAAACGGAGGTAGAGTTCGGGGGTAGAAAATGCACTTTTATGTTTGAATATTGAGCGTTTTTCGAGTGTGCGGCGCAATTGTCCACAAAGATGAGAATGTTTCTTTTGGCTTTCCTCATTTTGTTGTTTAAGTTCTTTAAATATGATTCATAGATTGGAATCGTCATCCACGCCGATTTATTGCTTTCATACTCACAAGGAAGTGACTTAACGTTTTGGAAACATCTTGGTTTTTTAGATTTGCCAACTACCAAAATTGGTAATTTTTCGGTTCCGTCCATATTAGCACCTACTAATACTGTTAATCTTTCTTTGCTTCTTTTCCCTCCATGACAGTTTTCACCTTTAAAGGCATAAGTTTTGTCCGGAAAAAGGTTATAAAAAAGTCCACACTCGTCCATATTAAATATGTCTTTTGGTTGATAGCCAGATATCAATTCAGGTAAGGTGCTCTTCCATGCATCCGTTTCATGAAGGTCGACGCTCTTGCTCTCGCCTTTTACTGATTTGTACACTAACCCAGCTCTTCTTTTCATGCGGTCAATCCATCCATTTGAAGAAACAAAATCAACGTCCATCTTTTTAGCAATTTCTTCGGCTTTTTCTTTTAAAATAGTTCCGCTTACGGGAATGTTCGCCGATCTTGCTTGCTTGAACCAAATTAACAACTTCTCTTCTATGTGTTCATACTTTCCCCTCTTAACTTCCTTTATTTTCCGAGATTGGTTACAAGAATTCAAAATGACCTCTCGTTTGGCAACAATTCCATTCAATGTCGTCACTGGAAGATTTAATTTTTTAGAAATTTCAACCCTAGATAAATGTGAGTTGTTATCCACATCTTTCAATATTTTGACTTTTTCCTCAATCGACAATGCTTTTCTTTTAATTCCCTTTCCAGACATTTTGAAAAAGAAGCGGAATTTGTTCACAAATTTTTTCACTGACGTAGGAAGCTAAGAATCACGTAGAAAAATAATTTCAGTGGAAAGAGCTGAGCACCAACCACAACTGTAGTCTGTGGTTCATTCCATTTTAAAACAAGGTGAGAGAATGCATTGCGAGTTAACAGCAACTCATGGTTCAGTTAACTTATTGATACAATACCTACTCACCCCTGCTCCCTGCTTTATTACTGTTGAAGAGCAACACCCATATAGGAGAAGCTACAAACATTTCTTTCTCCCCTTATCAGTCATTATTGTTCTCCTGACAACTGACCTCTCTGCCACCTGTTTTCCTGGAACTTTGGTGTTGAGAAAAGGGTGCCCTTGAGAAAAAGCTGACCAAAGCAGCTTTTCTGAACCTACTGTCTTTTTTCCATTCGAAAGAAAAAGAAATACGTAGTTTGAAAAAAACTTTTAAAAAAAAGAAACTTTAGAATACTAAAGTGTCACTTGAAAGAAAAAAAAGACCGATATGAAAACTTATTAAGCGGGAAAAAAATAAAATCAAAACTTTTTAAAAGGGTTATTTTAACATTGGGGAGATGGGAATGAAACTGGTATTGAAATTAAAAACTTCTTAAACGGGAAAACTTCTTAAGCGGGAACTTCTTAAACGGGTTTTACTGTATATCACATATAAATAACTATTATATTAAATAAAAATTCTGGTTAAAGGACATATATTAAATATAAGACAGGAAATATAATTGGAATAAGTATTTACAAATTTATCTGTACGAAAACCTATGTCTTAATTTTATAGTGACCGTATGCATAAGAGCTCACACCATCATCTAAAATAAAACGTTTGTCATCAAATGCAGATAGTGTCACTTTATTTGAGCATATAGTATGCAGTTGATGATTTTAGCTTTGTATGCGATATTGGCGTTCGCGCATAACTTTATATTTATCTAAGCATTCTCTATAGTGTTCATGCTTAATCTTTTGTTTTAAAACAGATCTTGCAACGCCCTTTGCAGTTTTTTTCTCAAATTCGTCTGTCTTTATTGAGTACATTTTTGCGCGTAACCCAATGAACTCTTTTATAGGTTTTGAGTTTAGCTCATCTTTAAAGCATCCAATTGTTTTTTTTTTTTTTTTTTCACTATAAATGGGATGATCTTTTGGATAATCCGAAGTGTCATATATGTTTAAATGATGTTTCATATCTTCGAAAACATCATCAGTGAATAATTGATATGTAAGAAAGTCAGTGTCCGTGAACAATAATTTAGCATTTTCACCATAAAATTTCTTCATGTGATTGTAGTGGAAGCTGTACATATGATACTTACTAAGTTCAAGTATAACGAACCCCACATAAATTGGTCTGTTGAGTGTGATGGAACTTTTCAATCTTTGCACTGCAACAAGATTATGGTTAAAGATTTTAAAATGATGAAAGGATGGTGCTGCAACTATTTTTTTAGATTTCTTTTCTGTGTTTACCAATTGAATATCGATGTGTTTTCTCACATTTTCCATGGTTTTACCATATACAGCATTGTTCATTAGCTTGAAAAAATCCTTTTCAAAACTTGAGTACGCTTTTTTTCTTTGCTCTGTATTAAAATCTATGTACGATTTTAACCAGGGTTTCTGATGGAATTTAATTACTCTGTGCACTTTAGATAATTGAAGTCCCAAGGAAAGATAAAGTTGAAGATTTCTATGGTATATTATGTAATTTGTCTTGTTGTTTAAGTTTGGTACTAATTTTGTAGATGGTGTAAATTTACATCCGATAAGCATATCAACTGCAAAGGGAGAGAGCTGCTCAGTTTTAATTTTAATCTTCTCTGGTGCTAAGGGATATCCATTATGAAGATTGTGAAGATCTTTATTGTAGAATAAATCCACTTCTAAAATGTATCCGTACTCGCTATCATCAGGCAAATTTATTATTTCCTGCACGATTTTATCAGATGGTGTAACCCACTGAAAATCTCCATATGGCAAGGGTTGGGACATCGCCCATCCATACAGATTATTAGCATCGAGATACATGATAAAATTTGACGGTTCACTGGAGTTAAAATCAGGGAGATATTTGTTATTTGCAATGGCATGGCGATGGCTAATCATAGAAATACCACCACGAATGCCTTGCTCTATAAATAAATGCATATTGATATCTGTAAGTAATTCAAGGGGTTGATTTGTCATCTTTAGTGCACTTTGCCAGGCCAGTCCTGGTGATGTCATCAGATGAGCACAGTCCAAGTCGTAATGTTTTTTACAGAGAGTCCTAAAATTTTGAAACACATCAGCAAGTTGCAACACATCTGTTTTCACATAAAGATCATGGTAATCACCCATTGTACGAAGATGGAATTCTTCCCATACAGTTTGTGCATGTGTGTATTCTTCTTCAGAAATTTTTTCGTTAGATAATGTGCTATAAAAAGTCTCTCGAGGAGGAAGAATAGTTTCTTCAAATTTCGAAAAGGAATCCATATATTCATACGGATAAACACCCTTTCGAAGTAAGAGATCCAAATTTTGCTCCACCATGTTTTCTTTTAACCTTTAGATTACGGCGGTACAGCATATGTACCGCAGAATAGTTTGGCCTTCCTTACGGCTGCGGTACAGCATATGTACCAGACCTTTCGTCCCCTTCCCGAGCGGAAGGAAATCACCAGGAGGTGTGAAAATTACTGAGAGTTATTAGCATTTCCTGTCCTCACGACTAGTCTTGGCGAAATACTCGGCGTTGATTTACTGTCTGGCGAGTATTTGGAATGTTTCTGGTTTAGACACACATATATTCGTCGGATAACATTTATTATAGTCATATAAATACTCTGAAACATAGGCACTCACTTAAACGATCTCGGGAGGGGGGGGGGGGCATGGCGACCTGACTTTTAGATACATAATGTATTTATACGTGTGTTTACGTATTATAACGTGTTCTTGCTTTTTATATATAAATTTAATATATTCCCTTTGCTCACCCCTCCCAAGAGACCTAACTAGAGGTTGCAAACGGGGCACATGCCCCGGGCTCCAGATTATTTTAGGGGCGCTAAATTGACTAAATGTGTGTGTTTAACTTAAATATATACTTTTTTTTTTGTATATAAGGGGGCAGGGGGCGCTAAATCGTGAGCTTCCCCCAATTAGAAAATGACAGTTACGTCCCTCCCCCGTAGAAAATATTGAAATGACGGGCTGGATTAAAACTTTCAATATTTGTCATCTTTTTGGTATTAATTTTAAAAAGAGTTATTCTGTCGCACTCAGAGCTCTGCCGCCCTGGGTTATAATCCAATCAGCAGCTCGACTCGCTGGAGGTAATATTCCATGTTTATAATTATTTCTTTCTTGGTTTCCTAATAAAATCCACATGTACACTACACGTGTAGAAGTCGAAATAATACGAGTCCACCCATCTCATACATTTCGGTAAGTGCATTCAACTAAAAATAAGTAAAAGAGTTGAAGTGATTGTGAGGGGAATGCAAGTACAATAGCTGGACATTCGGTCTTGCTTTTGTTAACAAAGGACCTCCCCCCGGAGCCATAGGCAGACATGAGTTTGTTAGAAGTACAACAGACAGTTTGAAGCGCATTCTGATTATCTTCGGTGAATGAAAGCTTTCCAGTTGCTATATGAGTAAATCAGCAAGTCATTGTGGTGAAAATAGCAAAGGAAAATTGTATATTCATACCTGCAATTTTTAAGTGAATTAGGATAAAGTAAATCCGTTATAAGGATATCAGTTTCAGCAATGAGGAGATACTTTACTTCCTTGGTTAGTTTGTGATCGTTTCATATTCTTATCATGAAATACCGTAAAGCAAGATGTTAACTTAGTAGAAAAATAATAATCTATTACGGAGGGTGCGGGGAGGAATAAAGCGCTGGGAATTATAGAATTCGTGTACTAATAATATACTTAAAATGTTTTACTTGTTTATTGAAGTTGTTGATAATGTATGTTGCAGATGTTTCATATAAAATGCTGTCATCGTGACTTCGCACCTGAGATGTATGTCGAAATCTAGGCAAATTATGTACAAGTCCCGAAAGAAAGCAAATCAAATGTCACAGAGCAGAAAAATCGCAAATTAGAAAATATATATTGATGCTTTAAAACAATGAAAGGTCACTACTATTCAACTATATGGAACAGCACTTTTTAATGTTAATTTTAACTCTAATTTGGGCAGAAATTTTGATTGCCTTATTATCTTAGCAAAATTTTTTAGACAAACATGGGGAAATCACTTTAGAATTCAATAATAAGTTGCATTTTTTTTTTCTTCCTCATTTAAACTACATGTTTCCAAAATTATTATTATTATTTTCATATCTTCCTTTTTTACTTTCTTACGGAAATTAACTTCAGAAATCATATAATTATTTCGAATTGGCGATTGGGAGCAAAAAAACAGCAACTGAGTAACGAAAGTTTATATTTTGGCAACCCTTCTAATGAAGTCAATCACACTCAGAAGAAGTATCACGGGAGTTAAGGACCCCCGTGGTCACACTGAGGGGAAAAAAAATCCGCAGTTTTGCCGTTGTATGGATGAATTTCGGGAGCTCGAGCGCCGTAACTTAAAGGTTAAAATAGAAAATTTCTCCTTTGCGAGATTTGCGACTAATTTTTCCAGACTTGCATTTATGAACTGAAGGCTGTCAATAAATTGAAGAGAAACACATATGTTGTTAAATTTTTTTGTTGCTGAAAATGAAATATATTTTTCCATGTTATTGGCTATGACATAAAAGTCTTGACCTTCAATTTTTCCAAATTCCTGCATGATTAAATGTCCGTCATAATGTTTTAGGTTATGGAACACGACAGGTATTTTCTTTTGTAGTCTAAATTTTAAATTGCAACGATTGTGTAATGCTCCACGATACTGTCCTGTTAGATGATCGTGATCACGAACTCTATCTTCCTTTAAAAGTTTTTTACATAAGTAACAATGCGTTGCTTTCTTGAAATGTTCTTGTTCCTGTGGCGTTATATTAATTGGAACTGTATGTGTTAAAATTTCTCCCAGCTGCTCTTGTTCTTCTAAAATATTTTTAATGAAGTGATCAACTGCATTAGGTCCTCTAAACGTCTTCACTGGTTTATATGTTTTTCCATCAGGTCCAACCATTACATATGCATAACCACAAGCCACGTGATGGTTCAACTTCTCCGTGAAAGATGAAGTTGAATCTGGTTGACATGAGTCCATTTTCACTATCAACGATTCAAAGTCAGCATAAATGATGTAAGGTACAGGATGTTGGAAGTGAAAGTTTTCATATGTTAAAACCTTTTCATCATTTTTAGGCATTTGTATTTTTTGAATGTTATGCTGGCTGCAATGTTTCCCGTGTTCAATCAATAGATCTTGTCTTCTGAATCTATGAAGACATCTATAGCAGTAAAAATGTTCACCATCATGTCTTGTAAGATCTCCCAACAATCTCGACATGTCTCTAATGAGACAGTAGTGCTGCCTTTTATCGTCAGAAATAAGCAGCAAATTAATGCATTCAATATCTGATTTGTTAGAGATGTATAGCGGGAACACTTCATCTTCATATCCGAACACATTAATCCTTAAATTGTTCAAATTTTCAATTTTTGGAATTTTGGAGACTGGTACAGGGAAATCTACACCATCCATACAAAGTTCATGTTCATGGGGTAGATAATTGGAGGCCCGTTCAGGATGCTGAGTATAGTCTAAATTTAATTTATGCGCAAGAAGACACCACACTAAACACTTATTATCCTCATTTTGTATATTGAGCACCGCTTTTTTCAATGCAAGTTTTTTTGGCAAAGGTATATAGCTACTGGCAGCTAAAGGCTGATACTTTGCTGTGAGTATCTCAACATGCTGAACTTTATCGAGGGTCCACCCCGATCCCAGTTGAATAAATTCTTCTAACGATTTCTCCACTTTAGAGATACCCTCTTCCAAATGATCATTTACTGTATCTTCTAAAAGTTCTATTTGAGTGTTACTCCCAAAGTAAGAGGAAATGATCTCCAGTTCACCGTCAGAGTTTATACGAGACAGTAGAGCTTTCATTACGATGCGCCATTTTATGGCACGCTTCTCTCTAATCTCTTCTCGTAGAAGATGTTGAATTTGTGGCCTTAATTCAGTAAAACACATTTTCAAGTCTTCAGCATTTTCTGGAGAGGGAGTTAAAAATTCCGATGAAAATACATTCAATGCACTCCTACGACTTGGGCGAATACGTTTTGGGGTGGCGGTGGGTCCCTGGACAGTAGCTTTTCTCTTTAGTGGAGCACTATGTTTCACTCGAATATGTTGTAGCAAATTTGATTTTTGAAGAAAAACACTATCACAGTCTTTGCATGTGAAGCTTCTTCTATGGGTTTCCATATGGCGTTTCAGGTTATCCTCCCGAGTGAACTGCATGTTACACTCGGGACACTCCACTGCAGCTGGGTTGTGGACTTTCATATGACGATTTAAATCATCTTTTCTAGAAAATCCTGTACTGCAGACATCACAAGGGAAGGATTTTGCTCCGGAATGGGTCTTAAGATGTCGCGTTAAATTACTTTTGGTGGTGAAAGACTTCCCACAAGTAGTGCATACCTATCAGGGTTGAAAAAACTCTTTTAGAATTTTTATACACTAATAAAATCGTTTTCTTTATATACAATATAACACATTCAAGATCTAAGTGAAAGTTTATTCGAGAAAGTTTACTAATGTATAAAATTTCCTTCAATTTTTATTTCTAAGGATTTATCTTTATTTTTTACTATATTTCATTGCTTCTAAGCTATATAGCTCAAATGTTTACAGTCCTAAATACGTTGTCTCCGTTAAAAAACATAAATTTTTATATCTAAGAAAATGTCAAATGCATTTATGAGTCAGACAATTTTGAAAAAAACTTTTCCAATTCAAACTATTTTTTCCTAGTCTTATTCAGCATATATATATATATATATTTTTTTTTATTCTTAAAATTTAAGTATCATTTTCATCATTGCTTTTCATATTTTATAAGCTTTGTTTGGTTAGAAAAAAATTAAGTATACATTACATACGTGTAAATATGAAAAAATATAAAACAACACTTACATGAGTACTATCAGGCTTTTTCGTTAGAGTATTTGATCCACTGGGTGCAGGTTGACCTCCGAGAACTATAGGCAAGGCTCTGGGTGCGGTAGATGGGGATCTATCTCCGGAAGGGTTAGACATCTCAGCGGCTACCATATCCGAGGTTTCAGACACTTGTGCCGACGCATTACCGCCGACTAATCTTCGGAATTCATCTCTGGGAATTCCAAATTCCAGAGACTGAAAAGAATTTAAAGAACCAATCGTGTATACTGCAAATTTTAACATAGGAAAAACAAAGTTTTATTATAGAACATTAAGAAATATGTTGTGAAAAATCTTAAATGAAAAGTGATCCATGAACTTGAATAAAGTAAAGCTACTTTAGCTAAGACACATTCGATATAATATACTGCAAATTTTAACATAGGAAAAATAAAGTTTTATTATAGACCATTAAGAAATATGCTGTTAAAAATCTTAAATGAAAAGTCATCCATGAACTTGAATAAAGTAAAGCTACTTTAGCTAAGACACATTGTGTGTATAACATATTGAAATTTAAACATACATTAACGTCTTAGAGTAAACATATAAAACAATAGTATATTTTTGTTTAAAATGTGCGATATTAAATGTTTAAAATTAAAACATTTAAGATAGAGTCATACATTCATAGTCATAGTGTATGAAAACTACTTAGATTGCAAGACAGTATCTTTGAACGCTTTAAGAAATACTATTTACAATAGCAAAAAAAAAAAAAAAAAGATTCACTTTAAAGATGCAAGGAAAATGCACTAGATACAAAACTTTTATTATGAGAGGGAATTCTATCGCTAAAGCTTTAGCATTAACATACAATATCAAAGAAGGTCTAAGTGTGAAATATCAAGCAAGTTTTAAAAAGTTTGCTGAAAACTAATAATGTTACCGTTAAAAAGTGAATGCTTCAGAGGGGATTACTTTAAATGCAAAGGGAATTATTAAAGTATTACATTTAAATGATATTAAAAAATAATAATAATATTCTTAATACAAATTAGTAATGATAAAAAGGTATATTCAACTTACCCTAGCAGGAGATTCAGTAGATTGGGAATTGATTCTTGAAAAATCTATGGTCGAGCGTATATTTTAAAAAGAACAGAGCAAAAATTCGTCTTTACTAAGCAAACGTAGAAAGCGAAGTGAATTTTCACTTTTCAATCCTTGCAGCATTTTTCTCTCAAGAAATAGAGAAGCTAAAAGTTAACCAATTAGAATACAGTATACGTCACAGTTGAAGAGGATGTATCCATTCAGGGTACATTTGCCGAAAGCTATATCTCCTGCAGCTCTACAAGACATGAACAAACTTGTACTGTGCTAAAAGATTGAAATCATAGTGTAGGTGTTTTTTATGGCTTTAGGTCCTTTGTGACGATCGGATGGAAAAGAAAAGTTCCCCTCTTCACCCCTGTAGGCATCCTTTCTCTTTCTACATTGAATGAAGCGATTGACAAAGATCACTTTCCTTTCCACATACAAAGCATCTCCATTATACTTAATTTTTAACTGCTGATAATAGATACATTACTTGGTGGTGGTGAATATCAATGAAAACAAAAATACGTTAATGAGGCATGATTTTTAATCGCAAGAAAACATGTTTGATCGTGTTTTCTTATATTAACAACCTTTTATTATTGGTGTAGAAGCTACCAGTGGGTGTATATTAATTCAAATTTTTAGTGATGTAAATGCTTATTCATTTTCTTATTGGTTAAAGCAAGTATGCTGTGGGTTATACAAGGTGTTCACAGAATCATTTTCAATCTAGTTCTCTGTCTGGATAGACGTCGAATATTTTTACTCTATATATCTTGGATTTTACTTCATCCGTTGGTGTTGAATTCAAGTTTGCTTTATTTCTTGAGTTCAAAGAAAATACGTTTTAGAATGGAAAATTCTAACCCAGCGAAAAAATTAAGATTTGATGAAGCAGCAAAAGGAAATGATGTGACTGGGAGATATGCTCAACATCATAGCGAATTCAGAATGGATTGTATCCCGAAGAATCACTATCATCTCGGGGGAGACGTGTTTGCAGTTGTCTCATGCTTTTTAGGACACACAAGAGTTCATATTAGACGATATCTTCCTGCTGCTGATGGAAATATATTACCAACAAAAGACGGTGTTTCTCTATCTCCATCCGTGTGGGAATCATTACAGCGACAATTGAACACATATGTAACTTTCGCTGATAACGATACTGTGTTAGTTATTTTGAAAGACTTGTTTGTTTCGAAGGAGAAAGCTGATGGGAGTCTACGTGTAAACTTTCAACGAATGTTTCGGAAAAAGGACTTAACCTATCAATTCGTTCCACAGTGTGTAAGTTTGGAACATTTTCAAATCAGAAAGCTGTGCAACTATATGAATGCTATTTCTGAAGCTTTACGCGATACTTTGTTATGTCATACGCTTGAATATTATGTGCTTCAAAAGCTTAAAGACTTTCCATCTGTGAAAATGTCGGAATATTGTGGAGACCCTGATAATCCTGAAGGTCTCGAAGAGCTAACTTTGTCTGTGAGTACAATTTTAAAAGACTTTATCAGTAAACATATGAAAAAACACATTGATTGTTTTGGGTGCATGTCAGATTTAGAATGTAGGTATGCTCATATGTGTACTCAAATGGATCATACGGACAAATGTTACAATTATTATGAATTAGCATTGTATGATATCAACTGGGTTGAAGTCGCTGAAAAAATTGTAAATGATAATGTTAAGTTTGACTATTTTTGGTATCTTGTAAAAGTATTTGACTTTTTTGAAAGTTTGGATTCTAAAAGCCTTTACAAATCCATGAAAAATATGTATATCAAGGACGATCCATACTCGTTTTATACTTCTATTATGTAAACATATAATTTATTTTACTATTTATGTATAAATTTGAAATGTAAAATTATGAAGAAATAAATATGATGATTTGAAAATATGTCTCTTTACTGTATTTTTTTTTTTTTTTTACATTGCATGCTTGTGCGAAACAGTTTTATACGATACACTTGATATTCTTTTAAGTTTAACTTCCAAACATTCAATTTTAAAGATGTTTGCATTCTGTTAGAAACAAATTCTAACGTGTAAAGTTGAAAACATTCATGGGTTAATCAGCAAAGCGCGCTGCTAATTAAGATCATGGATGTTTTTTTTTTTTTTTTTGTGTTAGAAAGTTTGGAGTTCGAATCCCACCTATTGAAAGTAATTTTATATAGAAAGAAAGTATATAATAGGTGATACTTGGTTGGGACTATCTTTCTAAGTCGAAAACATAAATAAAGCTGTATCAGGATATAATTAAAGGGAATAAATCTAATTCATTATACATTATAATTAATTTTTTGTAATATAAAATATTTAATGCTCGAATTCTAAAACATTGAAAATTATTCTAAGTTCAATAGTAATTCTTCTCGTAGATGGCGTCACAATCGGTTTTACATCAAGTCTTAAACTGAAACAAAAAGATGTTGCCATTCCAAAACTATAAATTTTTGAAAAACAACTCAACTCTACTCGTAAAAAACGCCTGAGGGCATACAACTCAACTCTACTCGAAAAATGCCTGAGGGCATACAACTCAACTCTACTCGAAAAATGCCCGAGGGCATACAACTCAACTCCACTCGAAAAAATGCCTGAGGGCATACAACTCAACTCCACTCGAAAAATGCCTGAGGGCATACAACTCAACTCCACTCGACTAACGCCTGAGGGCACGCCTGGGGGCATTGGGAGGCGGATTAGCCACGCCCCCTGATCCGCGATCCGCCTCTTGGGGTAGAACTGTCCTTTTTCACCTACTCTCAAATGTATTCGGTCTTCTGTGCCATGCGCAGAAAAGTCCACATGTCAAAATTCCGTGGTTGAACTGTAAATCAAAGTATCTTTTACAAGGTTTTCAGAAGTTAGATTATGTCTTAGAATCATTCTCATGATCAGAGATCGAACTCTTCATGAGTACACTTTTACTCCGTTTTAATTTACGCATGTTGCGCAATAACTATCTATCAAAAAATTGAGTTATTGTTTTGCAATTAAAGAATCTCAATCTATCAAACCCATTAAACTAGACCTCTGATTCAGGGTCGCTTCCAGCGCCCCACAAGTCTTTTCTTCTTTTCTAATTTGTTACCTGAAAGGCAGCGTATTCCATCAAACAATGGCTTTACACGTGTCACCCGACTTTTCGTTCTTTGCAAATCTGTTATGTTGATATACGCAACACCGTTTGTGTTGTGTATACCACAACAAAATGTATTTTTAATCTCTTTTAAATTAAAAAAAAAAGCTAAAAGCATGTGAAAACACACAGTATTAGGCATTTATTTTAAAAATTGGCCGGTTTTATGCATCTATATGCACTAACGTCAAAAGAAGCAGAAATAGTCAATTACATACACTGTTTTTATAAAAATGAATTTTCAGATTGCTTTTTGACTGATTTTAACGGAAGATTTCCGCAGTGCTTCAAAACATGGTTTTTCCTTCCAAAAATGGAAACATCACGTACCTCACGATCCGTTTTACGGTTGCTGTATTTTTACAACCTGATTTGGAATTGGCGATAATGCGTTTTTGCGATAATCAACACCAAAATTCAAACTTCAAATTGTTGTTTTAATAAGAAATCTGTATTTATTTCTCTTGAAAAATTTCCGATTTCATATGAGGCTTTATGCTGTAATATCAGGATTATTTGGAAGCGCGTCCTACATAACAAACTTCTTCCAAAAGAGAAATGGAACTTCTGTTAAGTCTCGGAAAAATATTATCAGAAATGGAATGTTTCCGGCAACTCTGCTGCCGGTACTTTTCCGTTATTTTCAGGATACTTTTTTTTACAGTGAATGAAGAACAGTCTCATATCAAAAAATCGTTTTTTTTTTATGTCAAATTTTTCAGATTTTTGCGCTCTTTATATTGGGAATACTGCATATGTAAGTAAATGTTCAAAAATTAAGGCTAGGCAACACTAGTGTCACTATGCGTTTTGGCGGGAACGGCAATTCTCTTATGTCAACACCGCCATATTGCAGAATAATTCAGTTGGATATAGAATTTCAACGGGATGTAGCATCGCAATTTTTGTAAGTACAATGTTTTATCTGCTTTAATTTCAAAATTCAGGTAGTTTATATACTCATAATGTATGGAACTACTGACGTAACATCCGATACGACAGTATTCATTTTCAATTTTTCAGTTTTTGACGTTCCTCATTAAGATGAATACCGTCGGGTTGGGTAGATACGGCAGTTTCCATTTCTGATTGATTATTATCCTTCAGCAGCTTTGTTAATAATGGTGCAGCACAACTATCCCAATTTAGTACATTATATAAAAATTTGTGAGAATTACCTTCCTATTTCCTTAGTAAATAAACTTTTTTATTTTATATTTTGTTTTACTTTTCCTTTTAAATACTCTTTAGTTTGCTACTCTTTTTAAATAACTTATAGGTAGTAATAAGGCCTTATTAAAGCTTATATTAATCAAATAATATAAACATGTTCCAAGGGGAAAAGTCTAAATAAAAAAATAATAATAATCCAAATCGGAGACTAGTATTTTTTAAAGAATTGGACAGTGTTACCCCCATTTAGCTACAGGAGCGAACAATAATTAGTCACTCTACTATTTTTTAATAACTTACGAACTGTGTTTTTTTTTGGTTCACTACTGTCATAACTGTAATTTTGATAGTTATTTCTAATTTTTTGGCATCATTAACATCCATCAAATGAGAGCTCAGGTGCCGCCATCTAGGGGAAACTGAGCGTCCAAATTCTCAGGGGCAATGGCATCCACCGACAGTGGTGCTACTTGAAAAAATGGATGCCGATTACCAGGGTACGCACTAGGTCTGCAAAGGTTAATGACCACACGCAGCTTCATTAGAAAGGGGGGGAAAAAAGAGAAAAAACTGCGGTATCATAGAACTGTAATGATGATTCCAATTGTGATATGCAATATGTTTTTTACGGATGTTTTTTATTTTTTTTATTTTTATGGAAAGGATTCTATTTTCCTATATTCCCTCGGCGAACTTCACTTTCATCCTATCGAATTTTATGCTTTGGTAAAGGCAAAATTAGTCTACTTTCATCCCCTTACCCGGAGATGGCGAACCTCTTGCACGCATGCTAGTTGGTGGCACGCAACAGGCACTTTAGGGACACGCCCACGGGTGCATTTTAAAGGACTTTTATTCACTCCCATTCATTAAAAGAAAAATTCAGAAAAGGAAAGTAAGGAAAACCTTACAAGATTAGCAGCTACTTTGTGAAAACGGATGAATTTTAAAGATAATCAAACCCTCCTGGCGGCAAGCCCGAGTATACTCGAATTTTTTTTTATATTAAAAGCGGCAGGCCACGAATATACTCGAAAACATATTCATACTAAAAACGGCAGAGCACGTGTGTACTCGTGGCGGCACATTTCCCTTCCCCCATCAGTTGGCTCTAGCGTGAAATCAGAGGTGGGGTTCCGATTATACGCTAGAGTACACTGAAGAGATTTCGGCCACCAAGTTGAATAGGAGGGATGTTGCTTTTGTCATTGATGAGTGCAAGCATGGTTTGAGGAGGAATGTCGCATTATCAGTTAGTTTTATTTCTAAGCAGTTTTAACGTATATTCACCTAAAACAGTCTCATAATACGTACGTGTTTAAATGAGATAGTAAAATTTAATGCAGACATTTTCTTATAAAAAAAAGTTAATCATATACTTTTTCTAATGAATATCTTTTCAGTCAAAATTTTCTCCGCGTTCTATCAATTATGATTATTCGGTATAATTTTTCCCAACAGACCAAAGCGTAACAATAATTTGAAATATATATGAGGAGGAAAGGCAGTTTTATTATTATTATATATATTTTTCAGTTTATCAGCACTTTTATTTTTTGCATTTTTTTTCTCATTCTTAAAAAAATGAGGTAAAAGCGATTTTCTCAATGCACAGGTTTTATGTAGTTTTTCTCTAGTGATCTCGTTGAATTAAGAGAAGCAGAAATGCAATATACATTTTCGCGCTTTACGATAATTTATTGATTTTCTTTAACACTTAGAAAGTAACTAATGTTGAAGTAATTATTATTATCATTACTTGAGATAGTTAGAATCACTAATAATAAGGAAGGAGCGGGTAGTATGGGGAATGAAAATGAATTATAATATTTTTGTTAGTAGTTGAGCTAAAATCTACAAATATCATTTTCTTATATACTTTACCACACCGTTTCTCAACCTATACAGAATGGCGACCCTCTGAAAAGCCAAACCATGCATAAAAAGCCATGCGACCCCCTTGATTCAATATTTTCTGTGTACAACAACACTGAATTTTGTAATTTAAGGTCTTTTGTTTAATAAAATGATATTGTTTACTTTTTTGGTCAGAATACTAACCCCTTTATACCAGTGCCGGAGGCGGGGGCAGTGGGCGGTACTTCTGGGCAATTCAACTGTGATGAATGAAAAAAAGAAACGAAAAGAAGAAGAAAGAAAATAAAAAATAAAATAATTAAGAACATTTAACTTATGGAAAAAGAGAATGACAATTCTGGTTCGGAGCTCCGATTTGATCAATTACACAGGTCTGCAAAAAAAACTTTTTTAAAAATTGTTTTGATTTAGTTAACTGATCTTTATGTAGTTTTTTGCGCTGATTTCAAAAAACACATTGGTTTTTTTCTATCACGTAAGGCTTGCCTACAAAATAAAGTTGAAGTTTTTGGGAAAAGTTCAAATACCGGAAAATTTCAGATTTGTTTTTATTATTTTAACATGAAATAAAAGCAAAAAAAAAAAAAAAAAAACAACGATACCTAGCTAAAATGAGCACAATAGTGATGGACATGTGTTGCAAAGATATTATAAGTCTTTGTAATAACGTTTTCTTTTTCCATCAAAGGTTCTTTTGGTACTTTTTCGGCTATGTTCTTGTGAATTTTCCCTTTTTAACATCCAGCAGTAGTCTGCTATCATGTTAACATTCCATCGACCTTGGTATCTGCGCTCCATTCCTTTCATATCTTGATAGAAACGTTCTCCTTGTTCCTCACTTACAGCCCCAAGATTTTCTGGAAAGTAGTCCAGATGTGAGTGAAGGAAATAGACTTTGACACTCATGTTGCAGCCCAACATTTTGTAGTTTTCTAACAATTCAGCAACCAAAGTTTTGTAGTTTGGGTCTTTTTTGTTTCCAAAAAAGCCTGTTACAACATGTTTTGAATGAATTAAAGGCATTTTTTTTCTTTCATTTCCATTTTAGTGATAAAGCTTTCATTTTTTAAAAGCTTTCTGATGTCAGGCCCAACAAAGACTCCCTCTTTCAGCTAAGCATCGGATAGACCAGGAAACTGTTCACAAAGATACTTGAAACACTCTCCTTCTTTGGGAAATGCTTTCACAAACTGTTTCATTAGCCCCAATTTGATATGAAGTGGTGGAAGTAAGATCTTTTTAGGATCCACTAAACTTTGTCTTTCAACATTTTTAACTCCAGGAATAAGAACCTTTCTGATTGGCCAGTACTGCTTGACATAGTGATGGTTCCTGTCACCGCTATCCCATTCACAGAGGAAACATGGAAACTTTGTGTAACCACTTTGTTGACCTAGTAACATGGAAATAACTTTCAAATCCCCACAAATGGTCCATTTATGGTCAGAGTAGCCAAGCTTATTAAGAACAAACTCAAGATTTTCGTAGCATTCTTTCAAATGGACCGAGTGTCCAACAGGCACAGAAGCATATCGGTTACCATTGTGAAGAAGTACAGCTTTCAAACTCCTTTTTGATGAATCGATGTAAAGTCTCCATTCCTCTGGTTCATACGTGATTTTGAACATTTCCATGATCCCAGGTACATTGTTGCAGAAAACTAGGTCACCCTCTTGTGTAAAAAAAGGGACAAATTCCTTTTCTCTAAATCGGTACCATGAAAATGAAACACCGGAGGCTAACATATGTCTTTCTTTAAGTCTAGACCCTAAAACTTCCACTAAATCCTTTGTTAGGCCCATATCTCGTACTAAATCGTTCAAGTCTGCAGTGGCGTAGATAAGGGGGGGGGGTTGGGGACAAACCCCCCCCCCCCCCGAAATGATGGTGTCCGAAAACTTTTTTTGAGACCTTAACTCTCTTTACGCTTTATAGTATTCTAAAAATATTTAATTTTTAAAATAACAATTGATTAGAACACAGCTAAAAAAAAAAAGACAATTATCGAACCTTTGTGTTGTAGGGTCGTACCTAGGGTTGCAAATTTGTCGCAGAAAAAAGCCCAAAATCGCCAGCGCAGCAGAAGCAATAGATTTTGGCCTACGGAGAGACGGGAAACTTAGTGCCGATTTCGGCCTGAGAAGGGAATCGCTTCTCCGTTAGCTAGCGCATGGAAAAATTCAGCGCGCGCATCTGGGTTCAATACGTCATCGAGGTGAGGAGCAGAGTACCTCCATGGTTTCTCCCTAGACGCTAGTGGGGGAAAACTGCCTCCGGACGAAAAACAGGGTTGCCGCCGAGTGCAAGGTTGGCTTCATACTCGCTCAAGGATTTCCGCTAAACGATAATCGTTAACGGGAAATTTTGTCCACTTGAAAGCAAAATTTCTGTTTGAATTAAAAGCCACTTTTTGCGTAAGCCACAAACGTTTTTTAAAAATTTCTTTGGTCTCAACAAGTCCAGGATAGTTTAATCACTCGCAGCTTTAAATTACGTTATGTTAAATATGAGAACATGGAAATTGTTACTCTTTAATTGATTCAAAAATAAATAATGATATTTATAAATTTATTATTTTCAATATAATTTCTTGGATTTTTAATTCTGAAAGTTTTTTTTTTTTTGTGTGTGTGTTGATAATATTGCATTAATAAATCATTAAAAGATTACTCGTTTTTTTTTATTTCTGAGGGAAACTAAAGGAAAATTTAAAGCAGTAATGCTAGAAATATATGAATGGTAAAATAATGAATTGGTAAAAAAAATGGAATTATTATTTAATCAGTGATATTTTTATATAAAACTCGTTATGTAAAAGTTATGTTAAAAAATGTTCTAAGAAGAAAGAATGTACTTAGAGACCGTTCACAAATGCACGCGTTTTTTTTTTTTGATATATTTGACCCCCTCCCCCCTTTGTCCCGCTATGTTGTATAAGCCTGATGTCACACTTCTTATTACCCACCCCCCTCGAAGCGTGACATCATTTATGAATGATCCCCTTATGTGAAAAAATACATTTCCCCATGAAGGTATTCATTAAATTAAGAGCAAATACGGAAAACTTTCTCCGAGGCCGAATTCAGCTCCGCATATGCGCCCTCCTCCCTAACTTTAAGTAATTTAGTAGGAAAATGAAGATGACATTATAGAACATTTTTGAAATTGATAATTGGTTTTGAAGGGCAGTAAAACTAGGCCTCCTACACAGCTAACTACCCTGCCTATTTTAAAATTCGGCAGAATAAGCCGCTTATATATAAGAAAATCCATTCGTAACTGACTGACAAGAATGTGTGGAAGCGGCCGATATGTTTACATTCCACTAGTCGCCAAGCATAAGCAAATCACGCCAAGTCGAAGATACAAAGTATTCGTTAAAATAACTTAATTTTACTAAATTTAAACACTTTCTTAATCTTGAAGCGATGTTTTTTAATTACTTTAGGATACTAGCTATTTATTTATTAGGGAAAATGACAATTAGGGCCAAAAATAGCGGGCCAACATGGAATATTAGCATTAAGAAAGCATGCACTTATTTTGACAAAGAAATAATTAAATAAATAGGAGCATATGGCCCAAAATAAAGCTACATTCCTATATTTTAAACATTTTAGAACAATAATAAAAGAATTTAAAAAATGTATTTGCCTTTAATTTTACGGATTCCCGTGTTTTTTCATGGCATTTAATCGTCTCCACGTTAAAGCTATGGGACGAAAGAAGGCACTGCCTCGGGCGGAGGGTTCAAACCTTCCACCAATAGGAAAATGATACCGCTTTGACGCTACTCTCGCTAAGATACAGGGACTCTAGTCCCGACCGGTTTGGAATGCATGAAGGCGAGATTTTTGCTCCGTACCTGTGAATTTCGCTTCAGCGCCATCTAGTGAAGAGTTTGGAACTAATCCCGCCGTCGGGATTTCGATCTTGGAATAGGGGCCCGGGTCGGATTGCGAGAACAACCTTTTAGCCATTGGCACCTGCCTATTATTTAATGTTTTTAATGGAATTTTAATTTTAGTGAAATTTAAATAAAGGATTTTAATAAAGGGTGATAATACTCCACAGCTTTAAAAGCTTTTCTATATTTACATGAAATTTACGAAATAAAATATCGTTACTGTGGAAGCTAATACCTGAAAACAAAGATTGTTCAAAAAACAAATTCCGATCCACATTGCGCAGAATTGGATAATGTGATATTATATTCTAATCATTAAAAGAAATCTATATTACTAACTAGTACACCGGTTTTGAAAATACGAGCGAACAGTTTCGGAAAACTAAATTTAACCAAAATATTTTCCTTCCATAACAGACACATTCGTTAAAAATTACCAATTTTTCTTTCTCCATCGTGAAAAACAAGACCATTCGATTCCCTAGCTGCTATATAATATTTCAAAGAAATGGAGCAATTAAAAGCGAATCTTTTTATTGCAGAGTGAAATTTCTGAAGAAAAAGTTTTATTTTTAGTTTCAAAATAACGAGTTTGGAAAAGGCAAAAACAAATCAGTATGTTTTTTTTTTTTGCGTAAGCGCTACTGATATAAACATTAAAGTTTTGTAAAGATGCTTTACGTTTTGATTACGAATAATAAGAGATTATAACTATGCAAAAGTAATTGACTAAACTAATATGTGCGAAGCGCGACTGATTAAAAATGTTCTCTCTATAAAAGAATAAAAATGGTTAAATTCAACCCCCTCTCATTCTTTCTCATGAAAGACACACACACATATATATATATACAGTGGCGTAGATAAGGGGGGGGGGTTTGGGGGACAAAACCCCCCCCGAAATGATGGTGTCCGAAAACTTTTTTTGAGACCTTAACTCTCTTTACGCTTTATAGTATTCTAAAAATATTTAATTTTTAAAATAACAATTGATTAGAACACAGCTAAAAAAAAAAAGACAATTATCGAACCTTTGTGTTGTAGGGTCGTACCTAGGGTTGCAAATTTGTCGCAGAAAAAAGCCCAAAATTCGCGGCAAATTTCGTGAAATGCTCGCGAGAACACAAATATAATGTAATAAAATCTAGGATATCTGCAATGAAATTTATTTTTTAAGTAAGAAAGTACATAAGTGAACAATTTTATTTCTTTCAACTTTATGCAATATTTAGGTATTTATTTAAATGTACAGAATTTCGGTACTCGCTATGACTTAATACGCTTTTATATGTCGAGAAGGACCGTTTAGCATTTGCGCTACTGACGGAACTGACAAACATCGAATTGCTACTTTGGACAGGTCGGGAAAACTTTTTCTCTTGAATTTCCAAAATTGAATTGCCCTCCTTCAACGTGTATCTCATTTGGGGGAGGGGGGGGGGGGGTTGAATCATAGGGTTATTGTTAAAAATGGAAGAACTATCAACTTCGTTAAAAAGATTTAAATATTTGTATTGATTAGGATCAAAAACTTCTTCTAAACATGGATGTGATTATCTATAACTGCTTTTATAGTTTTTTTTTTTTTCTATTGATGAATTTTTCTAAATTTTAGGGAAATCTGTTATACATTTTAAAACTTCAGAACAGTATAAATTGCCATTAAAATGTAAGTAAAAAACAAAAAAAAAGTCTTATATTTTAAACAATTTTCGCACAAATCGTGGAATTTTTTAAAAATCACGGATTTTAGGAAACAGCTTCAAAAATCGAGGGAATTCGCGGAGCGACAAACTTGCAGCCGTAGTCGTACCACTTTCCTAGGGGTTTCTCCCCTAAATACCTCCACCACAAACCCCTATTATACACTAGAGATGAGTTTGGGCTCACTTTTGTAAGTCCGAGTCCGAGTGATAATGTTCGGCGTCAAAGACCGAGCCCTCCCGACCCCGAAATTATTTTATAAAGTGTTGTTAATAGATGTGGTGCTACATCGATTAAATGTAGGTTTTGGTTGCTATCGCAATTGGTTCTAATGATTTTTCTTTTAATTTCAAATAAAGAATACAATATATTTTTTAACTATCATCAAATGTTCCAGATAAAAATAAATTCTGGTGAGCTAAAATGAATGAAAAATGATATTGGAAAATCTTCGGTTTGGCAGCATTTTCGGGAAGATTTTGATTCGCAGTCGAACAAAACTGGAATATGTTCAGTGCAATTCTTGCAGTTAGGAGACCTATTAATAAGAAGACCTATTAAATAAGATGTGTCTCTATAGTCTGGAGCAAAATGAAAGTGGACACAGGACTAGCAAAAAACCATTATTAGAATACAAAAAGGAGGCTGGAAATAGCTTTCAAATGCTACCAGGCCGTACTTTTAACGATAAATTTATCTAAACTAGAATCTTTCCCATGACTGTTCACAATTCTCCTTTCAAAGCTTCTGTTTAACAATTTTATCAGCAGTCCCTCACTACGTTTCATGCCCAGAGCGGAAGAAAGTCCGTTTTATGACTTCTTCCTTTTAGAAGGTGCTTTCAAGCACCACGGGGGTTTGCGTTAATTGCTCTCCACTTTCAACTTAACCCCATTATCTACTGACCATTCAATAATAACGCCTCAACCGAACAGATATCGTTTACTTTACAGATATACAGAAACAGATGCACTGAACACGAAGATAGGAGATAGTGAGAGTAAAGTGATGAATGTCATTCTCAATTTCTCCTCTCCCCTAGCAAATAACACTGCAGCCATAAAAAAAAATTCTCACGTTCTTTAAGCATCAACTATTCTTATTTAAATGGGTTTATCCGCCAATGGTTGTTTACTTTGCCTATAGGTTAATGTATGAATATTTTACCATGAGCAGAGACCTCCCACTTTCCTCTCGTGCGTGCACCCCTTATGCATTGGTGGGTCAGTCTGTACTGATCAGGTTTTGCGCATTTTTTTCAAACCCAATTTATTTAGGGAAGCGCATTGAATGAGAGGCAATAATGAGGTGAGCAAAACCTATCACAAGCTTTTTTAAGCCGAAAGAGAAAATTGATGATAATTGTAATAAAAAGAGAAAGCTGATGCCCTCTGAGGAGTAGGAAGTACAATCTCCAGAATCAGCATTAGTTTCACTAGACACTTCTGAAGGTAACATTTTATTGCTGCCGCTTTTACTACTAATGCATTATCTAACAAGAAGTTCCGTCTAGAACTATACGAGCCTACTTTCTCGTATACACCAACTTCAAACTTCCAGCTATCTCTCTTTCTCATTTAGCTTTAGTTCTTAATTACTTCAAATACCTTTTTCAGCGGTTAATACATATTCCTTCACTCACTCATTCATTCTTTCATTTATTCAGTCATTCATTTACTCATTGTATTTATTCACTCATTTAGTTGTTTTTCAATTCATTCCCTTGTTTATTTATTTTATCATTTATTCATTCAAAAATATCCTTAAAAATCCCGACGAATAAATTTCATATGAAAATAGGCTCCCTTAGTTCTGATTGAACTTCGTAACTGTACATACTCTACGTCATAACATCTTTCCGATGAAGCTTGTTCCAAGAAAATCCGTCTGTTATATCATCATTTATATAAGATTGAAAATTCCCCGTAGGCGTTATCTTATTTTTTTTTTTTTTTTTTTTTTTTTTTGAGCTGTTAAAAAATGAATAAAAATAATTTTCACGCTGAGAGCTTCTTCCAATAAACTTGTTCATCGGAACTTGGATCGGATAGAGTTTACTTAATTTGCCCATAGGTGCTATTGTTAAGATTTTTTGAACTATTCAAAAGTAAGCGAAAAATTGTTCAAATCAAAAAGTCAAATATAGAAATGAAATGTCCATGCCGAGATCTTTTGATGCAAAAAAAAAAAATTTCGGATCGGACAATTCCTTCAAAAGTTAACAGCAGACAGACCGATAGACACAAGTTTTTCCCACCTCAAAAGACTACTTTCAAATTTTTTATTTTTCAATCTTTATTTAATTACTTCACTTATTTTAAACTTTTCTTTATTTTTAACGATATTTTCACGACACATTTAGCCTTCTTTCATGCTTTATTATTACTTTTTTTAAACTTTGACGGGAAAGTAGTCTAAAAATGATAATGGAAAAAAAGTTATCAGTTGAAAGTTCTATGTTCTCTGTGACAAAAAAATATTCCTGTAAATTCGTCAAGTTAGGTCCGTTTTTTTTTTTTTTTTTATCATTATTTGAATGCAGTTAGGGGAACGGAAATGTATATAGTCTATACAACGCAACATTGTCATATTAAATACTTTCCCTACAATAAGAAACGAGTGCAAACAAAAAACAAAATCACGTAAAAATTAAAACTTTTAAAAGGGAAAAGTGTAGATTTTTCCTTTTAGAAAGCAATTTGTCTTTATTATTAACCGACTTTCCAAAAGGAGGATGGTTATTAGTTGATATCTATGCATGTTTTTTGTTTGTTTGTTTGTTTGTAAATCAATAACTTCTCATTTCATAAACCGACTCTAATTTTTCTTTTTTTTTTAAATCTATCGAGGATGGTCTTCCATAGATCCCTTACTTTCGTTTTGCAAGAAACCGTATACGATAATTAAAAGAAAAAAAGGTTTTGGGAGGAAATTTAATAATTTTTGTGCTTTTTCAACCATAAAGTTGGACTAAATGAACCGATTTTAATAATTTTTTGAATTTATAGGGAGGGGGGGGGGGGGTTCGCTTGACTTAAATCTCGTACATCGGTTTGACTACAATTGTTCTTTAGAGGAACCAAACTTCCTCCATAAGAAACCCCCCCCCCGAAATTGGGGTCTAGCTACGCCACTGCAAGTCTGATTGAGAGATAAGTTTAGGGTCATTGGTACCTGGATCGTAGCTGTCCTCATCATCGGTGCTACTATGTGACATTTGGTCTAAATCGTCTAAAATATTCTCCAGGATGTCTGGAGGTGAAGGAATAGGCAAGTCAGGTCCATGAGAAACAGGGCGAATAGCCGAACGTATGTTGGTTGGGTATGAAATGTCCTTCCTGTTTTTTGAATTGAAACCTTGCACTGAACAAGAACAAAAATAACAGTCATCACTGTGATTTTTAGGCTCTCTCCAAATCATGGGTATTCCAAAACGAAATGATTTCTTCTTACCTTGAAACCATTGTCTCAGTTCTTCAACACACACAGAACACACTATATGGGGAGCCCAAGATTTATCTTGGTCCCCTAATTTAACACCAAAGTATGCAAAATACACCTTCTGAACAAAATTAGAAATGTTCCTTTGTTGCTTCTTGATGGTACAAGACCCACAAATATAACAGAAACAGTTAGGAGAGTTGACACATCCTCTGGTAGCCATGTCTTCTTCCAGTAGAAACTGGATTTTCCCAGTTTAGATTCATTGTCTTATTCAAATAAATAGAATAAAAACATTTTTTTTTTGCAAATAACATACTCACATTGTTTAGTTACCTGTTCACCATGAAAGCTCCATAATTCAGACTAAATTTACCACTTATGTAGGTTATAATATTGAAAAATCGTACGCATACTGAACCTGAAAACCCCTGAAAATAAGAAAACTTCAGTTGAAATTTCTGACTTATCTAAGGGTGATGGAATTTTTTCACTATTTTTTTCGTAATCAGCACAAGAAATACTGTTAAACCCACTAGTTAAATATGCTACAATTTTTTCATCGCAGACCTGTGTTATCGCTAACGATGAAAACCGATTAATAGAATTATTTTCTTGTATAAACTGTCGGAAACTCTAAAATTGTGGTATACTGAATATGATGCGACGTTGAACAATCGGCCACCTCCTCTGTCAGGCAAGGGCTCGTGGGAGGAGTGGTTTGGGAGGCAACAGATTTTGCAAAGTCAAAATTTAAATTTCAAAAAGTCAAGGTCCCCCCCCCCTATAATAGTGAAATATCATTCATGTGATGCTCAAACCGTACGATAGTTTTTCTTTTACAAATTTTCAAAGCATCCTTTTGGGAAGTGGGGGGGGGGGGGGGGGGAGCTTGTAATTGTCATTTGATAAGGCAGACACGTGGCTCTTCGATATGGGAGTTAGAAATAAGGCGGTGGGGGGAGGAGGCGTCCTACCCCTGGATTAAAAAAAATTGCGAATTTTATTTTGCATTTTTATGAGTAAAAGCGTTTAAATTAGAAAAAGGTTTTGTTTGTTTGTTTGCTTTCTTTCTTTTTCCCTTTTACTTTTTCAGTACCAAATGCATCTCCTAGGGCCTCAAATGCACTAGTTTGCATATAGTTATCAAAATTTTCTGGGAGGATATTATTCCCCCGGACCCCCTTCATATGGCTCTCCCTTCTAATGTTGAGCTGAAAGGGAGGGCTATTCTGTGGTTAATCAAGGCCCCCCCCCCCCAAGCGAAAATCTTTTTATCTTTTTTCCTGCTGAGCATGAAAATATAAATAGATAAATAAACATGATAATTCCTTGTAGGGTCGCCAACAGTTATATATTTCTATGTTTATGTATTTTTTATTTTTTAATTGATCAATCTGTAAGATCATTAAGGAAGCACTGCAAAATGTATAAAAATTAATGGGCCGCCAACATAGATTTCAAAGTGATGAGAGAAACAAAAGAGAGACAGAGAGGGAGAGATTAAAAATAATTGTAATGAAATGTTACACCAGCAGTTTGTTTGAAGGAAAAACAAAGCAAGAGTGAAACTCCTAAAGTAAGGTTCAGAGGACATAATATTTAAAATAAAACAAGTTAGAAAAAATTCCTAGTGTCACAGCAAAATACTACATCAGTCCGAAATGTTAAATTTTTTTTGCGGGGGCCATAAATGTTTGCGTTTCAAACAAAAAAAGAAGGGATTGAGATTTAAAATTTCATGATAAGAAGCCAAAGCAATTATTTAGAAAATGAAGAATGAACTATTACACGCAGCATTTTCATTTGAAATATATGAAAGAAGGCAGGGACGGTCAAAGAAGGCAGGGACTTGAAAAAGAGTCAGAACCCCCCCCCCCCCCCTCTTCACACAGCACCATTTCCCTTATTCAGTGTCGGTGTGTGTTTGTGAGGAATAATTTCAGATGTTTTTTAAAGTCACCAAATTTAGCCTACGTTTTATGACTTGAATTTCAAAATTTCAGAGAAAAAGCCTTGAACCCCCTCTCCCTTTCCTCCCTCTCTGGAACATCAGCAATGAACGCCCAAAAATGTGAATTTAGACCTTCAATTTCGAAAAATTTTCGGGGGAGACCACAGGAATCTATCTCTTTTGATGTCACCCAAGATAGTCATAGAAATATGCGTGCTTAAAACTTTTTCGGGGGAGACCCCCCCCCCCCCCGAACCCGCCATCTGTCCCCTCATACATAATCCTCGAAAATCATCAAAATTGTATTTTTAGAACTTCATTACAGCTGTCTTTTAAGGTCACCAGAAATAGCCTAATACGCGTTTTATGACTTGAATTTCAAGAAATTTCATAAAAAGAGCTCCCCCTCCCCTTCTCCATAATCAACGGACGTTAGACGTCCAAAATGGTGAATTTAGAACCTCAATTTCGAAAAATTTGTAGGGAAGAACGTTTGAATCCACCTGTCTTTTGACGTCTCCAAAGATATCCTAATATGTGTTTTTAGATTCCAATTTTAAAAAAATCCCGACTAGAGCTCCGCAACGTACCGCGTCCTCTTAACCAAAGAGCTATAAATATTTACATGCATCTTCAGAATTTAACTTCCGAAAATTTCCGGGGTACACTCCCAGGAATCCCCCCTCCCCCCCCCCCCACCCTATTTGTGCTCGAAAATTATACTAATGATTAGGTTCATATTGATAATTTTTCTAATCCTTTTTTTCTGTATAAATAACGCAATTCTCCCGATTTGTTTGATCATATTCTAATAATGAGCTCCTCCTAAACCAGGAGCTGGATCCGTATATGATATTCAGGAGCTGGATATCATATATATGCATATATATATATATATATGTGTGCGCTCATACGTGTATAATATGCATATGTGTGCATATGTCTACCTTTATAAAAAGAAAATAGAGGGCTCGTCCCACTGTTAGTCTAGCTTAGTAGCTTACGAAAAGTCGCTTAAGTTAAGAATATTTTGTAGTACTGCTACTCTATAGAATTTCAAAGAACGCATTATGAAAATTCAAGCACTTACCTTGTGAAAACAATATAGAATATCGATGCTTAATCACAGACGTTCATATCAATCAACTTGCACTTTCAAGTGGAGATTCCACTATTGTCTTTGTACAAATGCATGGCGTTTGGTCACGTGCACCCTACATCTTCCCCCCGAACTGGTAGGTGCACAACCTCTCCGACCGCGCAATCTGGGCAATCGCAATCACATTTTACAGCTGAAAGAAAAACTATAATCAAAAGACTACGAATCTAGTGTTCATGAAGAATTAATTAAACATCGAAGTTTTCAAAAATAAGAACGGGCACTTAACTGTTCTTTTACCCTATATACATATATATATATATATATATATATACTATATATATATATATATATATATATATATATATATATATATATATATATATATATTACGTGTACCGTTATTGTTATATGTTACAGCATTAATTCCTTTTCTGTACCTGTCCCATTAATCCCGCATCACGTCCAATTAGACCCAGGATCCCGATTCACCAAAATCCTATCTCACCCACACCAATTAAGAGGGACCTAACAAAAGCTCCTATTGTTAACCGAGACTCCCCATCTGTACCCCCCGTGGAGAAAAGGGGTCTGAAAAAGCTAAACTGTTTACGCGGCCTTTCCAAGTGTCGGAATAATTTTTTCTACTGAAAGTGAAGTTGGCGACTTCTTGGCATCTTAAATGAAGGGGTTGCCTCAGAAACTGTTCATGACATGACCGTGAGAAGGTCGGGTAAATTCGGAAGGTCATTTGGTCATACCCCCAGTAAATTTTTTATTCGGACAAGGGGGTATTCACTTTATTCCATCACGAGTGTTGACACGTAGTAGCACAAAGCATTTTTCCAAGGACGAACACTCTAAACAAACTTATTCGTTTAATATGTATGTATGATAATAAAATGATAAATTAATTACTAGAATTGTTCATTTTTTTTATTTTTTTCCTCAAATGATAGTAATTTTTCATTTGAAACCACTTGATTTCTGAAAAAAAAAAGGGCAATGTAAGAAAAATAGATTATGAACCATAAATATGAAGTGAAAGCTTGGATAATTTATTAAAAATTACGTAAAAATAAGTAATAAAGTGAAATTGATTAAGTTGGGTTCATAAAATTCCAATGACATGAAAATAATGGTATTGAAAATTCTACGGACAAGAACTGTCTTCTGAATGCACATACTTTGGTTGATTCTCACCCGCGGCCAAAAAAAGAAAAAAATGTTTACGACTTCTGCTAAAAATATATTACTAGTAATTATAGAGGTTCTTATTATTTTTTACAATGTTTGCAGTAGAAAAAAAATTTCCACAAATAATAAAATGGATGCCATCCAATCAATCAGTAACATTTACCGAAAAAAAAAGGAATTCTATAGAAAATCAAGTTTTTATGGGGGGGGGGTTTTTTTTTTTTTTTTTTTTTTTTTTTTTTTTTTTTTTTTTTTTTTTTTTTTTTTTTTTTTTTTTTTTTTTTTTTTTTTTTTTTTTTTTTTTTTTTTTTTTTTTTTTTTTTTTTTTTTTTTTTTTTTTTTTTTTTTTTTTTTTTTTTTTTTTTTTTTTTTTTTTTTTTTTTTTTTTTTTTTTTTTTTTTTTTTTTTTTTTTTTTTTTTTTTTTTTTTTTTTTTTTTTTTTTTTTTTTTTTTTTTTTTTTTTTTTTTTTTTTTTTTTTTTTTTTTTTTTTTTTTTTTTTTTTTTTTTTTTTTTTTTTTTTTTTTTTTTTTTTTTTTTTTTTTTTTTTTTTTTTTTTTTTTTTTTTTTTTTTTTTTTTTTTTTTTTTTTTTTTTTTTTTTTTTTTTTTTTTTTTTTTTTTACTCCAAGATCCCGTACTGAACTTTTTCATACATTTGCTTCTAGTGTAAATTTAAATAAGATATACTTCACATTGTATCTAATAAAATAAACAGTTGAAAAATAGGCAATAATACTGATTAATATTTTTACTTATTAAGCTAAATTTATTTTTATCTCCAAACTTGAATCTTTATTCATGTTTCTTTTTTAAACTCACAAGGATGGATTCGTACTCAAACGACCCGACATGTATAATAACACAATGCTTTAGCTCTTTGCACAGCTAAGAAAGAAAGACCTAACATCTGTTTTCATTTTGCGGTTTGCCTGAGAGCAACACATCCAACAAAAAGACTTATCCCCCCCCGCGGAAGATGATACGATAACGACAACACCCCTCTCCCCTCTGAACCTTCTAATTTCTAGGAATTCCGAACGAAAAGCTATGGCAAACCTTTCGCCAATTTCCAAGAAAGATCAGTTGAAGTTTGGCGGCAAATGCATGCGAGCTGCCCTAAATGTTTGTTTTTTTGTTGTACACCTCAGACCTGCCACGGTTGTTTTCTCGGCAATACCGAAACCGAAGTGTCCCATCTTCTTCTTTCTACCATCTTTGGTATTATCGCCCAATTGTTCAACATTTTCATGGCAGATTTTCCGACTCATGAAAAAACCATGACCGCCCTCTTTGCCGACGCCGCCGCGATTATTGCAAAACATAAAAGACGTAACTGTGTTAAGAAATACGCCCAAGAGCACCTAATAAAAATAGAACATTGGTGTAACAACTGGCGGCTCGCTCAAAACTCCACTAAGACCATTGCAGTCCACTTTAAAAAGAACAATAAAAAAAAGGCCCCGAAACTCTTGAACTTATGAATAATACCCTAAATTACGAACTCCAAGCTAACTATCTAGGCATCACTCTCGACTCCGGCCTTTATTTCAAAAAGCACGTCGAAAAAAAACTAGTAAACGCTAAACATAAATTACACCTCCTCCGCCCCTTACTAGGGCGCTACAGTAAACTTTCATTAAAGAATAAGATGTTGATATATAATCAAATCCTAAGACCAACCATTCTCTATGGATTTACAGTATGGGGGCACGCTGCTCGCACTACCATAAATGAAATCCAAATTCTACAAAATAAAACCCTCGGACAAATTGGTAACGCTGGTTGGTACGAAAAAACAAAGCCCTCCACAGCGAATTATATGTCGACTCAATCTCAAAGCACATTATAAAAAATGCCCTAAAACTGTTCAACAGCTTCCAAAATCATCCAAACGAAGCAATTCGTACCCAATCCCAATACATAAATAGGAACCAGAAGTACCCCTTCCCGGCCAGAACCTGTCTGCTCAACTATAATTCTCTCAGTACTAAGCATAATCCTCTTCCAAATCCTCAGTTAGACATGCTCTCCTTGAGATAGTCGTTTTTTTTTTTTTGCTTTTCATTGTGTATATTTACTTATCTTATCTCATGTTCTATATTTACTTATCTTATATATGGGGAGGAAAAAAAATTAAAAAAGAGAAAATCCAAAAAGAAAAAAGTATAAAATTTTAAAGAAATGCTTTTAACAAAAAAAAAATATTTTTGTCGTCTTATATTTTTATGTAGCTTACTATTCTAACTCGTCCGAGACGCAGACCCCCCCCCCCCCCCCTGCCCTTCGGGCGCATTGATCTATCTCCTAACGACGTACGCTCACAAAGGAGATCTGGGTAAAAGGCCCCTCCCGGGGCCTAACGGCCCATCAACAAATATAAGTGATAATGATGATGAAAAACAATTCTATCCCGTAAATTTTTCTTGATTAAAAAGTAGACTAGTTATTGCTATTAAATGAGTAATAATCAATTGGTCCGGACGAAGACTCGAACCCACTTCCCTCGATAACGTGCCGAGTGCACTACCACTTGAGCTATCAGGTCGATACTAATTTTCTTTCAATTTCATTTATAACTCTTGAGCCACGCTGTCCATCTTACGGTAATGCACCATTTTATATAATGGTATCCCACGGGAACCGTACATTTTTCCGGAATAAAAAGTAGCCTATGTGCTATTCCAGTCTATAATCTATCTCTGTACCAAATTTCATTCAGATCCGTTCAGCCGTTCAGGTGTGATTGAGTAACAAACAGTAACAAACATACATAAAAACTTTCGCATTTATAATAGTAGTATAAGATTGCGAAAACACACACATACACAAAAGAAGAATTAATTTCTAAGAAATATTTATTAAATGCAGCATTCTGAGTACTATATAGGTGATTTTATTGAAGGAAAAAATCAATCTTAGGTATAACGACCAAAGTTAATCATGTTAATAACAAAATAATGCTTTTGTTTGATTAAAACAAACTGATGCAAGTTAAACATCAACTTGTATTTTGCTTGTTAATATTTTGCAGTTCATTCATACAATTAGATCTCCAGTCATGCAATTAGATGTCTAACCACAGGTCTATACAATTAGATGTCTAGCTACAGGCCAAGTTAACTTGATTTGCTATAACTTATAAAATTAAACTTATGTACCTACAAAGGAAGAGCTCCAGACAGATCACTAGCTTGAGAATTGAAAGTTCCTCGTAAGAGAACAATTAAGCTGATTCTTGTCCTAAAAGTAAATGATGATAAATTTAACTTGAACAAGAAATTAAATTATCCAAGACGCGTCCATTCTGTCCGGTTTTATTAGGAAGAGGATGAATTAAATAGTTTATTCAGCTTTCCGTGGTGACAGTTATGATACGACTGATATCTACGGTTGACTGAGCCGCTAGAGTGGCCATGGAAGCGAATTGTCTATACAACTCCCTTCTTTGCGTTTCCTCTCTGGAGCTGTTTTCGATTTTGAAAACGGCGGGTCAGTACCCTCAAGTCTCTCAAGGGAATAAAGGCGCGGTGTTCACAGGTCCGGTTTTGCTAGGATTCATTTGTTTTATAATGGACACGTGCGCTTCCCAAAGCAAAAGAAGTTGCCTCTTTTTTTTTGTTTTCAGAAACTTCAATTTTGCCGAGTGCTCTCCGTTTCGATTAAAGATATATGAGCATGAGATCAAAATATTTCACTTTTAGTGTTTCAAGGATTTTTATTTTCTCAACCCCCCCCCCCCCCTATTTTTATCTTTTTTTTTCACCTTATTTTCCCCCTTCGATATTATTGATTGGTTTGCCGCTACTACCATATTTATCATAAATACAATAGTACAAAACCATTTATTGATATTTGAACTGCGTGCAAGCGTGAACTGGAGGAAGACAGATGCACATATTCTCCAGATTTTAGTAAAAACGTACTTATATACAAATACAAATACAAACGTGACGACCAGCAACAGGCTCAGGGCCCAGCTAGGCTGGTCCTAGTCAATTTAGCAATCCCCAATGAACATCAAGAGATTTCTTAAACGTTTTTAGCCCGCTGCAATTAACAGTCGCTTCTGGTAAACTGTTCCAATTGCCTATAACCCGATTGAAGTAGTAATTTTTCCTAATTTCAAGATTAGCCTGAGATTTGAAAAGCTTAAAACAATGACCTCTGGTTCTACTTTCAGCACATAGCTGCAGTCCATCAACATTTCCCATTTTAATGAATTTAAATAATTGAATCACGTCCCCTCTAACTCTCCTTGCTCAAGACTATACATATTGAGCCTTTTAAGCCTAACCTCATAATCTAAGTCTGAAAGACCTTACCAATCTAGTAGCCCTCCTTTGAACCCTTTCTAATAAGGTAATATCCTTTTTTAGGTACGGAGACCAAAATGGTCTCCGTACCTAAAAAATGGTCGATTTTTAATCTTACTTTTCCCTTCAATTTCTCACCACCTCTCACATAGCTCCAACTTTCGCCTATGACTCGAAGGCACTTTTGCTTAAAATTTTCAAGAAGAGAAAAAAAAATATATTATAGGTATATATATTCTTCCCAAGCACTACAGCCGGTTACCTGCCAAAACTGTCTCAGCAGGGACGTAACTAGAGGGGGGGGGGGGCGCCAGATTATTTTAGGGGCGTCAAATTGACTAAATGCGTGTGTTTACCTAAATACATATACATTTTTTATGTATATAGGAGGGGAGGGGACACTAAAAACTCGCACTAAATCCTGGTCTTGCCCCAGTCAGAAAATGACCTAGTTACGTCCCTGTGTCTCAGTCAGCTTACACCATCTAGTTCTATTTGATACTATATCCTTTCAATGTATATGAGTGATTTTCAAAAAGATTGACGGTTTGATGTCCGCAGTATAAAATGTGAATTTCATGTCGATAAAACTATTATTCTGCCATTATAAAAACCAGTAGGGAAGCATCATTTCATAGTTAATTAAATGCATTTATTACATTTTTTCCAAGTTGTGAAATAGTAGGCTTTTTCTGTTACTTTAGTTGGAAAGAAATGGAAAATTGCGTGAAATGGGAGCAAAAAATTCACAGAACCAGATTCTTTTTTTTTTTTTTTTTTTTTATCATTCCAAGTAATTTTTTTATTCAATATGATATAAAACATGAAGTAATATGTGTTTACTTAACAAAAATGCAAGTAATTTTAGTGAAATGTTTATCTAATATTTTAAAATTTAAAGAAAGTTTTTGTCCGGACATGGAGCGCATGAGTGTTACCTCGAGAAAGTTCCTATCATTCAACTTTCAAAATATTTAAATATTGTAATTATTTTCTGTGGTAAGAAAGCCCAGTATGTTTCTTTTTACCTCGTACCATCTAGAATGGGTTAGTTTTATTTCTTTACTGTTTTATAGTGCAACATATAATTCAACATGATGCGTATTTTTATTACTTCTCAGGAGTGTTACCCATTTATTTCCCAATATTTTTACAGCATAAAAATAAGCAATGCAGCAATAGTGTATTTCTTGTAGAGGAATCAATCGGTGCAATTAAATTTTTAGGAATACAGTCAGAATTTTTTTTAGTGAAGAATTTCTTAATAAATCTCATGAGTGTTACCCACTCATGAGTGTTACTTATTAAGAGAAGGAAGTAACAATCATGACTGAAAACAACCAAATAATAAATAAATCTGCAGATATAGATATTTGTTGAGCTTTAACTCAAACTATTTGTTTTTTATTCAAAATTATATTGTATTTCTATATATATATTTTTTTTAAAAGAGATACCTTGACACAAAATTTTTACATTGACAGGTATGATTTTAGTGTGGGTTTCTTTTAAAGATATGTTTTATTCTTAAGGGGTAAATAAAGAAAAACTCCCGTACTTGTATACACCCTCCCCTCCTCCTCTCCCCCCCCCCCCAAAAAAAAGAAAGAAAGAAATGAGTAAAAAAAATAAACATTTGTTCGGGTATGCCAGTTGTTACTTTATGTAAACAAGAAAGTGATGTGTTGCAAACTATTATCTTCACTTTACTTAAGTTAAAGATATGGTTTGCAGAATTAGAATTATTTATTTCGATATTTTTACTGCCTGTTTTAAAACTGAAATTAATTTTTTATTAGTTCTGTCTAAAAACATCTATTTCTGGATCAGAATCATGAGAGTAGTGATGTTTTATTACATTTTTAGTGAAACATAGCAATTAATGGGGTAAAATAATTTCAATTTTGCTCTCTCATTTTACAATTATTGTTATTTTTATTACTATTATTATTTTTGGTGCCTTATAGCAAGAGGATTGCTTGTTTGTCTCATGAGTGTTAAGATCTCTCATGAGTGTTACTGTAGCTAAAATTTAGAATTTTATTAATGTATTTGTTATATAATAATTAAAAAATGGTTTTCTAGTTAAGTCTATCCAGTTACTTCTTATACCTGTAGTGAAAACATTTAATTTTTAATAAAATACATTTTTATCGAAAGTTATATGCTTCATTTAAGAAACAAAGTAACACTCATGAGATAAAGTGCAATTAAAATAGTTTAAAAATTTTAAATATGTCAATTTTAATACTATTTTTACTTAATACAAAGTATTTAAGATTACTTAAACAAGATATTTTAGATCAATTATTGATAAGGATTATTTTACAGAAAGTTTAATAACGGTAACACTCATGAGAAAAACAATCACTTGCCAAGACACTTTTTGAAATATCTAAAATATAAATAAATTAACTCGAAAAAAACTACGTGCTCAGAATGCAGTAAATTACAAGGTATTCATACGTAGGCAAGTTTTTACTTGGTAGTTATGAGGTATACGTAGGCAAAACAATCACTTGTCAAGACACTTTTTGAAATATCTAAAGTATAAATAAATTAACTCGAAAAAAACTACGTGCTCAGAATGCAGTAAATTATAAGGTATTCATACGTAGGCAGTTTTTATGTTTGATGCAACAAAAATTTTCAGATTGTGTCAAACCCAAACCGTCAACAAATTTAATTAACTCATAAAATCGACCAACATCTTACCTTTCGACAGTCAACGCACCTCCATATAATAAAGTAGTGTCTCGTACTCGGAATCTAATTCTACGCATGACTGTTTGAAAGTGTGCTTTGCATTACCTCAAAGCCAACCATCTTTATGGCCAATTTCATTATTACGTCAATGGTGTTGGTGAGGGAAATGTGTCCGGCCTTCCCTTCCGCCACATCAGACGGGATATTCTGGAGTCTTCATTTAATTAGTAAATTTATATGATTACTATATACCTTATATATAAGCCGCTTAAGTGTCTGTTTGTCGCCGATAGCTTATTCCGAATTTCTTACTCCGAGAAAACTGCATCGTGCTGCCATCTACACAATTGTTTCTATAATGAAACGACTAATAATCAAAACATTTCTCTAGCATTTTGATTGAGGCATCACTAGATTTGCAATCTCCGTTAAAAATTAATGTAAATGCAAATTTAATTTAAACCTTCTATTATGAACTCCATTGATCCTAATATCCAGTTTTCTTGTGAGAAAGAACTTAATAGTAGCCTCGCGTTTCTTGATGTCTTTATTTCTAAGAGTGAGTCTGGTTTCACTACTTCTGTCTATCGTAAACCTTTCGCTGTTTCTTTACCTCCTCACAGACTGTCGTCTCATCCTCCCAACCAAAAATATTCGGCTTTTACTGCTCTGGTCCATCGTGCTATTAATATTTGCTCTTCTCCTGAGCTTCTCAAGATTGAACTCAACTATCTGAAAGCTGTAGCTGTTGATAGAGGATTTTCTCACTCTTTAATTGATTCTATTCATAACAAACTTTCTAAGAAAACTTCTGGTCCCAATAATGTGGTTTCTAGAAAGAATTTGGTTGTTACCATTCTTTCATTCTGTCAGTTTCCGTATTGCTAAAATCCTAAAAAGGTTTCAATTTCAAGTCGTTTTTGCTCCTAGTAACAAACTTTCCTTCTCTTCTCTTAAGGATCCTGTCGATCAACTTAACACTTGGGGTATTTACCTAATTCGTTGTCGTTGCGGCCTTTCTTACATTGGGCAGACAAAACGTGCTCTGAAAATTCGCTTAAATGAGCATAAAGGTTATGTACGAAAGCAAGAGTTAAATAAGTCTAGCATTGCTCAACATTGTTGGAATTTCAACCACTCTTTTGATTTCAATTCTGGTAAAATTATTCAAAAATGTTCTTCCCCTTTAGAGCTTGACTTTTGGGAAGCTTATCATATTAACAGGAATAGTTCTAATTTGGTTAATGATTCTTCCTCAACTCCTTATTTTTCACAGGTCTAGCATAAATTTCTTTAATTTGTTGTTCTTTCTAGGTTTTCTTGTTGTTTTCCTTTTTTGTGTCTATTTTTCTCCTTCCCCCCCCTCCCTCCCCTCCCCCTCCTTTACATGTGTACTTTGTTTTGCATTTTGTTTTGGTAGTTTCTGTACTTATTTTTATTTCAATTTTATTCTTTGTATTTTATTTTATTATTTTTGCAATTTTTATGCATGCTGTTGTCTTTTTTGCTTTATTTTTATTGATATTCCTTTTTACTTCCTGTACTTTCAACTGGATTCGTTTGTTGCTCTCTTATTGGTGTCTTCCTGCTACTTCTACTTCCACTTCACGCTGCCTTTATTCTCATTGGTTTACAAATTCTTAGGCTACATAAGCTTTGTTTTTGTTGTTCTGTCTGCTTCATTTGGATGTTTTGCATCTAGAAGCTCCCTGTCGCATTGAAAAAGGGATTCCAAGCAATCCCGAAACATATGTCTGCATTTTATTGCTCATTTGTGCTTTAAATTAACGTGTAATTTTATTATTATTGTCTTCTTTCTTTGTTTTAATTTATTATCCAGATACGAATCAGTAATCCAGATCTCTATATATTCTTTCCACGTTTCATTTTTGATCCAAAATAATATTAATAAATTTGATGATTAATTATTTGGAGAAGGTTTTTTAGTTTTGAATGGGAGTGTAAATATTATCTTATCTAAAATAGACTTCTACGTAACTCATATATTGTTATTGTTTATTACTTCCATTTTCAAACGCTTGTCAGGACTTGATGTTTCACGTTTCATATTTGAAGTTGTTCACGATATGCGATAATTTAATCTGCTCAAAATTTTCGGAGGAGTAAAAATACCCGATTAAATACTTTTCTGCAGCAGTTCTGGATTTGATAATAAATTCATCCGAATTCGTTACTAGACTTTGTTCTGATAAAGACACTGATCCACTTAGATACATTTTATTATCAGAACAGGTGCAAAAGACATCGACTTTCCTTACTGCAAACCTCTGATTTTTTCTTCCTTCTTAGCCAATTTATGTACTTTTTCAAACTTAGTTTTAGCGTGATTTTCCGAAAATAATCATCTTAAATATTTTCGATGAACATTTTCAGTCGTTTACGGACACCTTCTATTTCCGTAATGTTTCCTTAGCTCATGTATAGATTTAGCTCAGATAAAAATTCCTATCCATTTACATTTTTTATGTCAAATATGATGCATAAAACCTTATCTTTCATCTCAGTATTGCAACACTTCTAAATTCGAGGAGTGATAACAACCTTTTATGTGCTGCGTGTGCTCTTTAACCTGTGTTGTAATCAAAGATGCTAAGTCTTCTACACTGATGGCTTTAAGACTCTCTCAGACGTTGGGTGAAAGAGAGGGGGGGAGGGGAATCGTGATAGC
Organism: Octonoba sinensis; assembly: GCA_038502835.1. Lineage (NCBI taxonomy): Eukaryota > Metazoa > Arthropoda > Arachnida > Araneae > Uloboridae > Octonoba > Octonoba sinensis. The sequence continues at coordinate 15,253,191 of CM076598.1, read as the reverse complement.
GCTTCTTTCTAGGTATAAATGTTCTGAAATGTTTCATCTAAAAAACCGAAAATTTAACAAAGCACTTCTACTTGTTAGGGAGAGCAAATATATAATTGGCTACACCAAATTTTGAAAAGACATAAATGAGAAATTAAGAAAAACATCTCTTCCAAGCATTGCGATAGAGGATGCTTTCCCACCGAAAGCGGCAAAGACAAAAAGCATGTCTTTTTCCACATCTGCGCAATCGCAGTGAATATTTTCGCCTTCAAAAATAGGCTTTGCGGTTGCGCAGTTGAGAAGAGACATGCTTTTTGTCTATGCGCCTTTATTGTGAAAGCACCCAAACTGTTGATCAGACTACAACAAATTTGATGAACATTTTTTTGTGTCAATACATCACCTTTATTCTGATATTTTCAGGGATAAATAAATGGCACCCCATGCCCTGGATGCCACCCGGGGGAGTTGGGTCAACCCCCTCCCCAGCATAATTCTAATACAGCTCTGCTCTAACATAATAACATAATTTCTTATTAGTCTTAATTATACATACATATACATGCACACTCACACACACACACACACATATATATACAGTGGCGTAGCTAGACCCCAATTTCGGGGGGGGTTTCTTATGGAGGAAGTTTGGTTCCTCTAAAGAACAATTGTAGTCAAACCGATGTACGAGATTTAAGTCAAGCGAACCCCCCCCCCCCTCCCTATAAATTCAAAAAATTATTAAAATCGGTTCATTTAGTCCAACTTTATGGTTGAAAAAGCACAAAAATTATTAAATTTCCTCCCAAAACCTTTTTTTCTTTTAATTATCGTATACGGTTTCTTGCAAAACGAAAGTAAGGGATCTATGGAAGACCATCCTCGATAGATTTAAAAAAAAAAGAAAAATTAGAGTCGGTTTATGAAATGAGAAGTTATTGATTTACAAACAAACAAACAAACAAAAAACATGCATAGATATCAACTAATAACCATCCTCCTTTTGGAAAGTCGGTTAATAATAAAGACAAATTGCTTTCTAAAAGGAAAAATCTACACTTTTCCCTTTTAAAAGTTTTAATTTTTACGTGATTTTGTTTTTTGTTTGCACTCGTTTCTTATTGTAGGGAAAGTATTTAATATGACAATGTTGCGTTGTATAGACTATATACATTTCCGTTCCCCTAACTGCATTCAAATAATGATAAAAAAAAAAAAAAAACGGACCTAACTTGACGAATTTACAGGAATATTTTTTTGTCACAGAGAACATAGAACTTTCAACTGATAACTTTTTTTCCATTATCATTTTTAGACTACTTTCCCGTCAAAGTTTAAAAAAAGTAATAATAAAGCATGAAAGAAGGCTAAATGTGTCGTGAAAATATCGTTAAAAATAAAGAAAAGTTTAAAATAAGTGAAGTAATTAAATAAAGATTGAAAAATAAAAAATTTGAAAGTAGTCTTTTGAGGTGGGAAAAACTTGTGTCTATCGGTCTGTCTGCTGTTAACTTTTGAAGGAATTGTCCGATCCGAAATTTTTTTTTTTTGCATCAAAAGATCTCGGCATGGACATTTCATTTCTATATTTGACTTTTTGATTTGAACAATTTTTCGCTTACTTTTGAATAGTTCAAAAAATCTTAACAATAGCACCTATGGGCAAATTAAGTAAACTCTATCCGATCCAAGTTCCGATGAACAAGTTTATTGGAAGAAGCTCTCAGCGTGAAAATTATTTTTATTCATTTTTTAACAGCTCAAAAAAAAAAAAAAAAAAAAAAAAAAATAAGATAACGCCTACGGGGAATTTTCAATCTTATATAAATGATGATATAACAGACGGATTTTCTTGGAACAAGCTTCATCGGAAAGATGTTATGACGTAGAGTATGTACAGTTACGAAGTTCAATCAGAACTAAGGGAGCCTATTTTCATATGAAATTTATTCGTCGGGATTTTTAAGGATATTTTTGAATGAATAAATGATAAAATAAATAAACAAGGGAATGAATTGAAAAACAACTAAATGAGTGAATAAATACAATGAGTAAATGAATGACTGAATAAATGAAAGAATGAATGAGTGAGTGAAGGAATATGTATTAACCGCTGAAAAAGGTATTTGAAGTAATTAAGAACTAAAGCTAAATGAGAAAGAGAGATAGCTGGAAGTTTGAAGTTGGTGTATACGAGAAAGTAGGCTCGTATAGTTCTAGACGGAACTTCTTGTTAGATAATGCATTAGTAGTAAAAGCGGCAGCAATAAAATATTACCTTCAGAAGTGTCTAGTGAAACTAATGCTGATTCTGGAGATTGTACTTCCTACTCCTCAGAGGGCATCAGCTTTCTCTTTTTATTACAATTATCATCAATTTTCTCTTTCGGCTTAAAAAAGCTTGTGATAGGTTTTGCTCACCTCATTATTGCCTCTCATTCAATGCGCTTCCCTAAATAAATTGGGTTTGAAAAAAATGCGCAAAACCTGATCAGTACAGACTGACCCACCAATGCATAAGGGGTGCACGCACGAGAGGAAAGTGGGAGGTCTCTGCTCATGGTAAAATATTCATACATTAACCTATAGGCAAAGTAAACAACCATTGGCGGATAAACCCATTTAAATAAGAATAGTTGATGCTTAAAGAACGTGAGAATTTTTTTTTATGGCTGCAGTGTTATTTGCTAGGGGAGAGGAGAAATTGAGAATGACATTCATCACTTTACTCTCACTATCTCCTATCTTCGTGTTCAGTGCATCTGTTTCTGTATATCTGTAAAGTAAACGATATCTGTTCGGTTGAGGCGTTATTATTGAATGGTCAGTAGATAATGGGGTTAAGTTGAAAGTGGAGAGCAATTAACGCAAACCCCCGTGGTGCTTGAAAGCACCTTCTAAAAGGAAGAAGTCATAAAACGGACTTTCTTCCGCTCTGGGCATGAAACGTAGTGAGGGACTGCTGATAAAATTGTTAAACAGAAGCTTTGAAAGGAGAATTGTGAACAGTCATGGGAAAGATTCTAGTTTAGATAAATTTATCGTTAAAAGTACGGCCTGGTAGCATTTGAAAGCTATTTCCAGCCTCCTTTTTGTATTCTAATAATGGTTTTTTGCTAGTCCTGTGTCCACTTTCATTTTGCTCCAGACTATAGAGACACATCTTATTTAATAGGTCTTCTTATTAATAGGTCTCCTAACTGCAAGAATTGCACTGAACATATTCCAGTTTTGTTCGACTGCGAATCAAAATCTTCCCGAAAATGCTGCCAAACCGAAGATTTTCCAATATCATTTTTCATTCATTTTAGCTCACCAGAATTTATTTTTATCTGGAACATTTGATGATAGTTAAAAAATATATTGTATTCTTTATTTGAAATTAAAAGAAAAATCATTAGAACCAATTGCGATAGCAACAAAAACCTACATTTAATCGATGTAGCACCACATCTATTAACAACACTTTATAAAATAATTTCGGGGTCGGGAGGGCTCGGTCTTTGACGCCGAACATTATCACTCGGGCTCGGACTTACAAAAGTGAGCCCAAACTCATCTCTAGTGTATAATAGGGGTTTGTGGTGGAGGTATTTAGGGGAGAAACCCCTAGGAAAGTGGTACGACTACGGCTGCAAGTTTGTCGCTCCGCGAATTCCCTCGATTTTTGAAGCTGTTTCCTAAAATCCGTGATTTTTAAAAAATTCCACGATTTGTGCGAAAATTGTTTAAAATATAAGACTTTTTTTTTGTTTTTTACTTACATTTTAATGGCAATTTATACTGTTCTGAAGTTTTAAAATGTATAACAGATTTCCCTAAAATTTAGAAAAATTCATCAATAGAAAAAAAAAAAACTATAAAAGCAGTTATAGATAATCACATCCATGTTTAGAAGAAGTTTTTGATCCTAATCAATACAAATATTTAAATCTTTTTAACGAAGTTGATAGTTCTTCCATTTTTAACAATAACCCTATGATTCAACCCCCCCCCCCCCTCCCCCAAATGAGATACACGTTGAAGGAGGGCAATTCAATTTTGGAAATTCAAGAGAAAAAGTTTTCCCGACCTGTCCAAAGTAGCAATTCGATGTTTGTCAGTTCCGTCAGTAGCGCAAATGCTAAACGGTCCTTCTCGACATATAAAAGCGTATTAAGTCATAGCGAGTACCGAAATTCTGTACATTTAAATAAATACCTAAATATTGCATAAAGTTGAAAGAAATAAAATTGTTCACTTATGTACTTTCTTACTTAAAAAATAAATTTCATTGCAGATATCCTAGATTTTATTACATTATATTTGTGTTCTCGCGAGCATTTCACGAAATTTGCCGCGAATTTTGGGCTTTTTTCTGCGACAAATTTGCAACCCTAGGTACGACCCTACAACACAAAGGTTCGATAATTGTCTTTTTTTTTTTAGCTGTGTTCTAATCAATTGTTATTTTAAAAATTAAATATTTTTAGAATACTATAAAGCGTAAAGAGAGTTAAGGTCTCAAAAAAAGTTTTCGGACACCATCATTTCGGGGGGGGTTTTGTCCCCAAACCCCCCTCCCCCTTATCTACGCCACTGTATATATATATATGTGTGTGTGTCTTTCATGAGAAAGAATGAGAGGGGGTTGAATTTAACCATTTTTATTCTTTTATAGAGAGAACATTTTTAATCAGTCGCGCTTCGCACATATTAGTTTAGTCAATTACTTTTGCATAGTTATAATCTCTTATTATTCATAATCAAAACGTAAAGCATCTTTACAAAACTTTAATGTTTATATCAGTAGCGCTTACGCAAAAAAAAAAAACATACTGATTTGTTTTTGCCTTTTCCAAACTCGTTATTTTGAAACTAAAAATAAAACTTTTTCTTCAGAAATTTCACTCTGCAATAAAAAGATTCGCTTTTAATTGCTCCATTTCTTTGAAATATTATATAGCAGCTAGGGAATCGAATGGTCTTGTTTTTCACGATGGAGAAAGAAAAATTGGTAATTTTTAACGAATGTGTCTGTTATGGAAGGAAAATATTTTGGTTAAATTTAGTTTTCCGAAACTGTTCGCTCGTATTTTCAAAACCGGTGTACTAGTTAGTAATATAGATTTCTTTTAATGATTAGAATATAATATCACATTATCCAATTCTGCGCAATGTGGATCGGAATTTGTTTTTTGAACAATCTTTGTTTTCAGGTATTAGCTTCCACAGTAACGATATTTTATTTCGTAAATTTCATGTAAATATAGAAAAGCTTTTAAAGCTGTGGAGTATTATCACCCTTTATTAAAATCCTTTATTTAAATTTCACTAAAATTAAAATTCCATTAAAAACATTAAATAATAGGCAGGTGCCAATGGCTAAAAGGTTGTTCTCGCAATCCGACCCGGGCCCCTATTCCAAGATCGAAATCCCGACGGCGGGATTAGTTCCAAACTCTTCACTAGATGGCGCTGAAGCGAAATTCACAGGTACGGAGCAAAAATCTCGCCTTCATGCATTCCAAACCGGTCGGGACTAGAGTCCCTGTATCTTAGCGAGAGTAGCGTCAAAGCGGTATCATTTTCCTATTGGTGGAAGGTTTGAACCCTCCGCCCGAGGCAGTGCCTTCTTTCGTCCCATAGCTTTAACGTGGAGACGATTAAATGCCATGAAAAAACACGGGAATCCGTAAAATTAAAGGCAAATACATTTTTTAAATTCTTTTATTATTGTTCTAAAATGTTTAAAATATAGGAATGTAGCTTTATTTTGGGCCATATGCTCCTATTTATTTAATTATTTCTTTGTCAAAATAAGTGCATGCTTTCTTAATGCTAATATTCCATGTTGGCCCGCTATTTTTGGCCCTAATTGTCATTTTCCCTAATAAATAAATAGCTAGTATCCTAAAGTAATTAAAAAACATCGCTTCAAGATTAAGAAAGTGTTTAAATTTAGTAAAATTAAGTTATTTTAACGAATACTTTGTATCTTCGACTTGGCGTGATTTGCTTATGCTTGGCGACTAGTGGAATGTAAACATATCGGCCGCTTCCACACATTCTTGTCAGTCAGTTACGAATGGATTTTCTTATATATAAGCGGCTTATTCTGCCGAATTTTAAAATAGGCAGGGTAGTTAGCTGTGTAGGAGGCCTAGTTTTACTGCCCTTCAAAACCAATTATCAATTTCAAAAATGTTCTATAATGTCATCTTCATTTTCCTACTAAATTACTTAAAGTTAGGGAGGAGGGCGCATATGCGGAGCTGAATTCGGCCTCGGAGAAAGTTTTCCGTATTTGCTCTTAATTTAATGAATACCTTCATGGGGAAATGTATTTTTTCACATAAGGGGATCATTCATAAATGATGTCACGCTTCGAGGGGGGTGGGTAATAAGAAGTGTGACATCAGGCTTATACAACATAGTGGGACAAAGGGGGGAGGGGGTCAAATATATCAAAAAAAAACGCGTGCATTTGTGAACGGTCTCTAAGTACATTCTTTCTTCTTAGAACATTTTTTAACATAACTTTTACATAACGAGTTTTATATAAAAATATCACTGATTAAATAATAATTCCATTTTTTTTTTACCAATTCATTATTTTACCATTCATATATTTCTAGCATTACTGCTTTAAATTTTCCTTTAGTTTCCCTCAGAAATAAAAAAAAACGAGTAATCTTTTAATGATTTATTAATGCAATATTATCAACACACACACAAAAAAAAAAAACTTTCAGAATTAAAAATCCAAGAAATTATATTGAAAATAATAAATTTATAAATATCATTATTTATTTTTGAATCAATTAAAGAGTAACAATTTCCATGTTCTCATATTTAACATAACGTAATTTAAAGCTGCGAGTGATTAAACTATCCTGGACTTGTTGAGACCAAAGAAATTTTTAAAAAACGTTTGTGGCTTACGCAAAAAGTGGCTTTTAATTCAAACAGAAATTTTGCTTTCAAGTGGACAAAATTTCCCGTTAACGATTATCGTTTAGCGGAAATCCTTGAGCGAGTATGAAGCCAACCTTGCACTCGGCGGCAACCCTGTTTTTCGTCCGGAGGCAGTTTTCCCCCACTAGCGTCTAGGGAGAAACCATGGAGGTACTCTGCTCCTCACCTCGATGACGTATTGAACCCAGATGCGCGCGGTGAATTTTTCCATGCGCTAGCTAACGGAGAAGCGATTCCCTTCTCAGGCCGAAATCGGCACTAAGTTTCCCGTCTCTCCGTAGGCCAAAATCTATTGCTTCTGCTGCGCTGGCGATCAACTCACATTATTAATCAGCGTGTTTTTGCAATCAAGCCATCAAATAACGTCCACTGAAGAGTCCACTGATAGAGCACACATTTGAGAACGAATAAATTAAGTTCTATAGTAAAAATTGATAATAAAAAAATATTGCTTTCCTATACTACTTTAAAAAACACTTTTTATTAGTACAGGAAAATATTTTTGTGTTACTTATGAATTTTTTTTTCCTATTCTATCCTCTACAGAAGCATAGAGCCTCAAGTAGAAAAAACTGGTTGAAATAAATTATTTGAACGTTTGTAATATTTTTTGAATGTGGGAAGTGACATGACACTTCCATTAGTAATAACTAATTAAAAAAATAGTTATTATTCCAAAATTAAATTTAATTTAATTTTAAAATTTTCTTATATGCCTAAGCAAGGATACAGTGTCGTCGATAAGGTGTTACTACACTTTTCTATTAGATGGAACTCTGCTCCGGTACTTTATTTTGAGACTTATTTGTTTTTATTTTGTTTCAAGGTCCGGATTTCGCACCGAAACAGACTAATTTGACTCAGTTTATATCTGATTTCAACTATTTTTATTTCAAGATTGTGTATCTAATTTTAATACAATTTAACTATTGTTTCTATTTTTATTCATTTATATTGATAACCAAAAAGTGACACATAATTTTTTATTGCAACTGTCTTATAAATAAGTTAATGTATATATTTTCATTTCACACAATTAAAATTACAGGGTTTGGTGCTTTAAATCAAGTGTTTTAAATCAGTGATTTATATCATTTAAAAAGTCATGATTTTTATCAAAAATTTAAAATTTGCCTGAAATTTGTTATTATTATTATTTTTTAAATAAATTATGGAAATTTAATGTTTCATAACAATTATTTTACATATGATTCTTTTTTTTCTTTTTTTGTTGAAGAATTTCTTTGCCAGTATTTATTGATATACAAAGCATAATGAGAACAATGTTAGAGTTTTAACATTTTGCTTCTTCAGTCTTGCGGTTCGGAAAGAAAAACGTTTTAGCACTACAACACTATGTGATTAGTATAAAATACCCGAATCTGTTTACTTCATAAAAACCCAACAACATATTAGACGGGCGATTGCATTTCGTGCAATTTCTAGTATCACGTTCTTCGAGTTTCTTAGTATTTTACATTTTAAAAATGTATCATGCCAAAATACCGTATGTACTAAAGCACAGAAGAAAGATTCTTTGAATTGCATGCAATAAATAGCATGTTTCAATCAATTAATTGATTAATTAATTTCTTGGGCTTCTTACTTCGTTCTTACATAATGAGTTTCTTCATTTTTCTGTTACATGATTATTCATCATAACATTAAATAGGATCATATTTTAAATGGTATTTATTCACTTCACATTTCAATATGTATCGTTTATGTTGTAAATATAAGTTTTTTCATAAAGGATCATTCATAAATGATGTCACGCTTCGACTGGGGGAGGGGGGGTGGGTTCGTGAAATTCCGACAAAGTGTGACAAGAGGAGGGGAGAGAGTAACAAGAAATGTGACATCGTGCATTATGCAACATAATAGTGTGACATGTGACAAAGGGGGAGAGGGGGGGGGTCAAATATGTGAGAAAAAAGTTAGTGTGACATCATTTATGAACGTCCCCTAATATAACTTATCAAAATTTAAGTTAATGAATATTTATTTTCTTTCTTTAATTTTTTTTATTTTTTAAATATTTGTAATTCAGATCAAGTAATATGCTAGAATTAACGGTTTCAATCTAATCACCCTTATTAATTAAGTTGCCTTTAAAATAATTTTTTAAAGATTTTATGTTAATATTTCAAAACTATTTAGTAAATACGGGTTAGTTATATTTATTCAGAAAATTATTTCATCTATATATATTGCTGCATATTGACTGCAATGAATTTCAATTTTCCCAGTGAGATATTTTTATAAGAAAACTGTTTGACTGACTTTTCTGCAATAAATTTCAATTTTCCCAGTGAGATATTTTTATAAGAAAACCGTTTGACTGACTTTTTTAAATTCAGTATTTGAACCATTCACTGATTATTTTTAATAAATCAATTTTAAATGGTTAATACTTCAATTGTTATATGAAATATAAACAGTGCTGTTAATATATTACTAATCCGTCTCCGTATACTAGTCCCCGCTCTCGTCCTCGTCGTCCTCATAAAAAATATTTTCACAACAAACACAATGGCACAATGTTAACCACATGTTAAATGTTTTTATTATATTGAATTATATTTTTGCATTTTCATTCACGGAACTAAATCTAAACTTTAAAACTAAGACAATGCATCTACTTTTGCTTCTGAATAGGGATTATTTTCTGAACCAAAGATATGCCTACTTGAAACTTTAGAAAAACTGAAATAATAATAATATTAATAACAGGGTAATATGGGATGTGAGATGCTTGAGATTTGTGGATAAATGTCAGAATATCAAACAAGATAACTCACATTATATGGATTGTTTACTTATAAATTAAATGCTGCACTGCAAAAAATGTGTGTGTGTGTGTTTGCCCCAGGATCTTGAAATATTTTTTTGATATTTTTGTTTCTTGAAATATATACGAACCAATTAATTTGACTGAAATGAAAATTCGGGATTGTTAATTAGTGACCCATAGACGTTGCTGGCTGCTTATTATTAGGGGGGGGGGGTCGCTATTGCTGTAATGCAGGGGGTGTTACAGTCTCTCTCCTTCTCCCCTCACCACCAGTATTTTAGGAAAAGAGGTCAGCAGTTCTGCTTCAGTAATGTAAAAACAATCCTTATATCCTAATAATATTTCGGTTTTTTTTTGAAAAGGTGATAAAAGTAAAACGTAGCAATTAAAGTATTTGTGTTGCTGCTTAAAAAAAAACCTACTGTATCTGAGTGAAAATGGCAGGCGATATTATTTTTACATATAAAGCATAAAAAACTTCAAAGCAAAAGTCTGCTTTGCGCATTTAATTAGAATTGTCGCCCCTATTTTCCAGATAAAACAAAATTTCAAATAAGACTGCAGTAAAAGCATTTCATGCAAAACAAGCTAAGTTATGCCAAGAAGTTTTGTTTCCAAGCCTGAAGTAGTGGTTGTTCTTCTATGATTGATTGACTGATATTAGGACAGGCCTGTAGCCAGACTCTGACTCCAGGGGGGGGGGGACTTTTGGACAAGAGGGGCAAACTAGTTTTTCAATTTTTTTCTAACATGTTAGAGAACTTATGCTCCATTTTGGGCGTTTTCTTAAAGCTTAAATTAATAATTTATTTAATAATTAATGCAATTATTTTATTTATTAATTGATTAATTAAACAATTAATTAATAAAACTAATATTAATTTAATGCAATACTGAAATTATTTGATCTTAAAAGAAATACTTGATTAAAACTTACAAAAGGCAGAATTGAATTTTTAAAGCTTATTCTAAGAATGTCTTTTGTAAATTAATAAAATATATGAAATAACATAAAAAAGTGAACATTTTTTAAAGATAGTTGTTATGGTACTCTTTTTGAGATACTCATTTCGAAAAGATTTGGTAGTCGAATGTTATTAACTATATTAAGCGGCGTGTATCGAATAGTGGAAGTACGGATGAAACCAAATGTAGACAAAAAACTTATTTATTCAAATCTTATATCAATAGCTTCGTTTTAACGGTCTGGTATTCTGCGCAAAAAGGTCAGTGAGTACTTACATATTTAGTCGCATATTTCTCGTGACCACTCAAGGGGGCAGCGCGCACGGGGACTTCCGCACCTGAAGACTGTAAAGAGAAGACTGCCAATTAGGCGAACGTTTCCGAGTTTTTTATATGCATGCAGTACCCCACGTACCCTTAGCAGTACATTGACCAGAGAATGGGCTGCCACAAACAAAATTAACGGCCGAGACGAAAATACGCCAAACAATCGCCAACGAGGTGAATGCCGCCAAATGATTTGAATGGCGGGCAAAACTAAGAACAAAGTTTAAAATAATGAAATAAAATGTCTCCAGGAAGATGAACGTTACAAATAATTTACGGGATCGTAAAATGAAACACAAGAACATATTGAAAGGGGAAAGTAATTACGGAATAACGAAAGGAATACCAAAAATATTACGTGTGCGGCATAACAAGCAAAGTCTAAAAACATTAATTAAATTCGTTAGCAAGAACGGAGAGGCGCGGATAATATCCGAAAAGATGCATCAAGATGCGGTGACAAAACTATTAAACCCTTAAACATAAAAACATAGTAAACGTGCAGAAACGAATAAAAGTCTCCCAAGCCTTATAGAAGAATGAGCTGGGACCGGACATTAAAGTACAACAAAGATTAACTTCCTGGGACGGGAAAACAATAAATTAAGTATGAAAATAAAGCTAAATAAATGAACAAAATGAATGTATAAAAGGCATAAAAATTAATAAATGAAAAGATATTACAAAACATACATAAACTCAAAACTTACCTCTCGCACGTGCAAACACCAACACCGATGCCAAAGAAGGAAAATGTTTTAGGAACAAACACGATGGGAGCGCATCAAACGTGAAGGCGGGTGTAATGCAACGTATGGAGAGGAAAGACGGGGAGAAAAAGCAGAAATGGGGACAGGGTTGTGTGAGCAACACAACAATAGTTTTAGTGTGAACGATCATTCAAAGTAAGATATTAAAGCATAAAACATGTATCGGTATGTTACAGTAAAAAACTGGACTGCCTTATGATCCTTTCATTAGTGCCTGCTTTAGATTTAAAACAGGAAAAAAAAATGAGCTAAATAAAGGAAAAAGTTCATGTTTTTTATGTTTTCTAAAATTTGAATTAAGAGATAAAGGAGGCATTGAAACCTCATGTGTCACGCAGATACCATCCTATATATATGAGTGTGTGTGTGTTTGTTGTTTTTAATTTCATTATTACCGCTATTATCATTGTTATAACTTTTTTTAGTAATTTTTTAAGTAAAAGTTGCCGCCCTTTGGTACGCTGGTCCACCGCCATTTTAGGGGTCCCAATCCATCCCTGAATGTATAAACTGAAAAGCACCGACAAAGAAATTGTCAAAAAAACAATAGGACCGAATCTCGCTGTCATACAGCTATTCAGAAGTTGATCCATGCAAAAAGACTCGCTCCAACTCTTCTGAGGGCTTTCTTTAAATTACGAGCATAATCTTATGTTTGCTGCTTCAAATTCTTAAACATTAGATGATCGAAAATCCTTTGTATGGATCTGTAACAAAAATTAAGTTTAAATGAAAAAAGAAATAAAACCACATTCTCCCTCAGTATATATTTAAACGCAATATGGTTTTTTAATTTTGCATATAAACAAAAAATAATAATAATATTAATACATGAAGTTAAATTGACTTTCTAAGCATTCAAAATGATAGACTTTTTATATAATCTTATAATATCAAAAATGCATTAAATGTCGCAACATGATTCCTTAAAAATCGTTCGTTTGCTGAATGATGGTTGAAGGCGAAAATTTCATCGGTAATTTGATCTGAAATCTCGCTTCTTTTCAGCCATGCAACAGATTTGCAACATGCATAACAACAACCAACTGTAAGAAAATTATAAGGGATTCTACTGAAATTGTCGAGAAAAAAAACTGTTTATTTTAATCATGACAAAAGTCGGAACGAAACGCCGACTTCGGATTTAAAGAGCCTTTTTTGAAGCAGACGACGAGATCACGTGATTCGAAGATCATGTGACCTGTGACGTCAGGTGAGGAGCAGAGTGCCTCCATGGTTTCTCCCTAGACGCTAGTGTTTTCCCCCGATCTGTCGTTACTCTGAAGACTACGTCTTATAAAGGAACTCTAGTCGGGACGAGTTTATACCGACTGGCGGTGAATTTGAGGAGCGTGAAAACGTGAGAGCTGATTCGATAGGAGGAGACAGACGTCAAGACGATCATGCCTGGTTCGAAGAAAGCCAAAAGGAATGCTCCGAGCCCCTCCGACTTCGAAGCGAAGATAAACGGTTCCAGCCTCCCAGATCGGAACCAACTCTACGGAGCCATCTTAAACGAGAAGGACATCACTGAACTTAGGAAATATGAGGCCATAATTGATAGTCATCTGGCATGGTTTTACGACTACATAGGAGAAGGCAACCCAGTCAGCACCAATGATTTCCTTATCTACCGAAGCCTTGCCCGCTGTCTTACCCAGGCCTCCATCAAAATCAAGACTTACGATTTCCAGATGGAATTGGAAGAGTTAAGAGAAGAGAACGTCAAGCTCCGCGCAAACCTGAAGGAAGCGAAGAATTCGACGCTCCCCCCTGCTCCTGAAAAGAAGAAGAGAAACAGACGGCCGGTCGTCCTTATTCGTGAGGAAAACCCCCAGAAGGCTCTTGAATTGATCAAGCAAAAGCACGACGAGCCTTATGAAGTTCAGCTACATAGGGACGAAGTAAAGGTATTTCCCGCAAGCGAAGATGGCCACCTTGCAGTGATCCGCTACGCTGAAGAGGAAAAAATGGAATACTACGCCCCGAGATTCGACCAGCGCCCTCCCCTCAAGGTAATACTAAAAGGGCTCCCGGTCAATTTCAGCGTCGAAGTACTAGGCACAGAACTCTCCAAGCAAGGACGGAAAGCCACCAAGATTAAACAGTTCCAGGGGAAAAATGGGCCCCTGCCCATTTTTGAAGAACTCGTAACCATCGCCGGCTACCAAATAAGGGCGGAGCGGCTACATAGGAGAAAAGGCCCCATCCAATGTTACAGGTGCCAAAGGTGGGGCCACAACTCCTACGATTGCAACGCAGGTGAAAAGTGCAAGTACTGCGCTCGTCCACACCGTTCCAAGGAATGTACGTTCAAAGATGAAACACCGAAGTGCGCCAACTGTCATGCGGCGCACCCGGCAACAAACGATGACTGCCCGAGACGCCCCCTCAGCGGAGCCAATCGCAGAGCAGCACCAAAAATCAAGAAGAAAACCTCCTTCTACAGGCCGAAGCAAGACCTCATAGCCATCTTGAAAGCAGCTATTCAAAGCTACGAAAATGGACTGAAATGATGAACTTTTACATCTTCTGAGCACCCGCTTATCTTTTATTTTCTATTTTTTTCCACTCTAAGCCCTTCGGGGACAAAGAAGTCCACGTTCTGATGTATACCCTCCGATGTTTTGTACTACGGAACCTGGGTAAAAGGCCCCACCGGGGCCTGATCGCCCATAACAAATATAAGTTATGATGATGGGACGAGTTTAGCGCGCCTCTTTTGGTCGAAGCGAATCTCGCCGGCAAGTGAGGTGGCGAGTGGCGAGATTGATAAAGATGTCTGCGTTTGTCGACGGAATTTTAATTCTGCGCCTTTTAAATCGCCAAAGTGCTCGAAGAAGACCAATCTATAATACACGAGAAGACGCTTTTGGTCTTCCGGATGATATATTTATTCGGTGTTATGTAGAGTTATTTTTGTTTATTTTTTATTTATTTATTTTTTTTAATTTAATCTCTTCAAGAACATTTTGTGTTCTTAAAATAAAGTTTCTTTTCACTAAGTAAACTGCAGTCAAGGTCTAAAATGCAATTGTTTTTAATTGCTCTTGAACATTAATATTTTTTATTGTTATAATTATGGTTTTTTTGTAACTCTTATCTCATTTTATTCAAATTAAGTGCACACATCATCATCCTTATTATTGTTATTAGGGCTCGACCGATGGCATTTTTTGGCGGATGCTGATTGTTCCGAGATCGGCCGATTGCCGATTATTCTCCTCTTCCATCGGCCGATGGAAAAAAGGCGCTTTGAACTTTAAACCATTAAAACAAACGTGTAGAATGCTTGTCAAATGTCATTTAAATCATTTATTTATTTTTATGTTTATAAAAACATAAATTCATTATTCAAACGCCGTAAAACTGTTTGGGGGAAGTTTACATAATTATTAAGACTAAAAGAATCACTCGCGATTCTAGTAAAATAAATAAACTATTTGGAGGTTTAAAAAAAATGCTATATCAGAGGATTTTTAATTCTTTTTTCTTATCTTTGCAAAAAAACTCAACAACTATTGGATCGGCTTGGGTCTAATTCCCTTTTGTTCAACATTTTCTCTTTATAACACCTGCACCGCAAATGCCAAGTGCGGCTGCCTTTATTTTCTTATTTTTTTCATGGAGAGGAATGCTGGGGGGGGGGGGGGTTTAAGAACTAATCTTATTAGCTTTTTTTTCTTGTGAGTTGAAAATTACACTGAAATATTTGACATGAGCACAATGTAAGGTCACCGAAATAAACCAATATTTTTGAGCACCAGCAGTTTTCTGTTGACAAATATCTTCTGAAAAACACGTGATCGTTTATAAAAATTAAGATGTATTTTGAAAAAATATATATATATATTTATATATACGTTGTCAATTTTTGAAATTAATGAAATTGCAGCATTTTTATTATTATTTCACTCTGTGACGTGAACTTGTTTTTTAAGAATTAAATTTTTGTAAATTGCAAGTCGAACTTGCACACATAAAATTTCGATCAATAAACATTTATACTGAAAAATTTATTCATATTTTTTATCAATATGTTCTACGTTGTAAACTAGCAATAAAATAAGAAGAAATATTCTAAACTGAAAGCAGATGCAACGAAATTGTTGTACAATAGCAGAAAAACTGTCAACTGCCTAACACGTAGCATCAAAGAAGGCAAAAAAATGCGCTAAAAAAACGAATTATACACGGTTAAAAATCAAAATAATTATCGTATAAAAAAGTTAAGATGTATTTTGAAAAAAATATACATTGATCAATCTTTGAAAATAATGAAATTTTAGCATTTTTATTAAGATGTTATGAATTCCTGTCGCGCGAACTCGAATTTTGAGAAATCAATTTTTAAAAATTGTAAGTCGAACTTGGACACAATAAATTTCGATCAATAAACATTTATACTGGAAAATTGTTTCTTATTTTTGACCAACCTTTTCTATGCTATAAACTAAAAGTGAAATAATGAGAATAACCGCACACTAAAAGCAGATGCAACGAGATTGCTGCACAATTGCAGAAAACTGAAACACGTGGGAGGATCGAAGAAGCAAAAAAAAAAACGCTAATAGAAAAAAGTTTACACTGGAAAAATTAAAATTATTATCGTACTTTGATTGAGTTGACTTTGTATTGCTTACAATTTCGGAATAATAAGAAACATGGCAAACTAAAAGCAGATTGACTAATATTATTGCACAATGACATCTAATGTACTAAGTCACTATTAAACAACGGCGGATCTAAGGGGGGGGGTGATCGCCCCCCCCCCCTTGGGCTGATTCAAGTGGATACTACAACGACACTCCTAAGTGAGTTTCTACTCTTTGTGCCCCGGGACCAGCCATTTTTTTATGTTCTTGGAATCCCAGCCTAATAAGCCCTTCAAGTTCTATGCTTTCCCCCTGTCCCTTTGTCCTTTAGTATTGCTGAGTTGCTAATCCTCGGAGTAATGGGAAAGAGATTCCTTGCTCTTTTCTTCTACCCATCAAACTGGTGACAGCTAGCCAACCCTTAGCACGTGGTGTAAATTCCTGCAGCATTTACGCTAAAACCTGGAGCCTGAAACATTTCATTGAACATTCATAATTACAGATGTTTATATAAATTGCACATACTCGTTGATGGTTTTTTTAGTACATATTTAGTATTACATTTTGAAAATTTTAGAAAATATATTACTAATAATTGCTATTATTTTGTGATTTAGACATATCAATTCAAATTTAGAAAATGTATTTACAAGCCTACATTTTTCTTGAGAAAGCTTGAAGGAAATCCTAACTCGGTTAAAACTTGGCTAAGAAGCAGAATGAGTGATGGTAGACTCACTGAATTAGCGTTATTGCATATCCATAAAGATTGGACGTTGAAAAAATTATAGACAGATTTGCGAAAGCAAAAAAACGTCGGCTTGTGTTCCTTTTATAAGGGCTTTGAATAAACGTATATGCATTGAAAAAATGTGCTAGTAAAATTTTAAATATCACTACACTAGCATTTTCTTTTTGTTGTTCCTGCTGTTTGAAAAAAAAAGGGGGGGGGGTGGAGGGACTGTTGAAAAGGAATGAAGAATCTCCTCCATCCATCCTTACATTGAACCCCGAAATTTCCAAAATCGCCCCCCCCCCCCTTGAAGATTTTCTAGATCCGCCCTTGCTATTAAACGAAAAACGGACAAAAATGAGGTAAACTAGCACTCATAAGACGCCTCTATTGCTTTTACTTCAACATATTCTATTTCGCGAGCAAAGAGAAATAATTTTAATAATGAAGGTTTTCGGGCAGCGATCACTTATGGAATTGTATATGGACTCGCGATTGTATATGGAAATAGAAATTTAGCTATGGAGAAAAAAGAAAGTTAAAGACAGAATGTTTTCTGGAAAGTTGTCCCTGCGAAGAACATCGGCCTTGCATCGGCTTTTAGATGTTTTTGCAGGCCGATGGGCCGATGTTTTTCTAAAGTTAACATCAGCCGCCGATGCCGATGGCAACTTTGTCGAACAATCGGCGCCGATGCATCGATCGACCCTAATTGTTATACTTACAAATGTCATTGAAGCATAGTTAAAGTTCTAAAATAAAATTGGAAATGGGACCCGTAATGGTGTTTTGTTCCTGAACTGCAACCTGCAAGTACTTATGCTTATGTAATTTAGCAGCGTGAAATATGACAAGGATGGTTCTTTCTATGAATATATTTTTTTAGCCAACTTTGGTGTGAATTTTTCAAATTCTTTTATGAAGCCCATAAATATTATTGAAACTATTGTCATATCAGATGCAAATCATCCAGTTCTAAAATGTTGCATAAGAGCATTGCAAAATATCATAATTGAAAACAAGGTAAATATTAAGTATTACTTTATCATTTTCTGTTTACTTATTTTTCGTCCATTTGTAATAGAAAATACAGTACTTCTTAAAATTTACCGTTAACTGCTGTCATTAAAAGTAAACAAAAAAAAAAATGTCTGCCAGAGGGCTGTGTGTTTATCAGTTTACAAATGTCATTTACAACAATATGGGTAAAACTTAATTCATAACATTAAAAAGTGAAAGATATTTACTATCACAGTTAGTTTATGACAACAGAAATGGACCAATATAACCCTACTTATGCTGGCAGCATCTCAGTTTCAACTTCGAGTTTGCATTTTCACTTTTGGATCTCACTCGCTTATTTTTGTTGCTGTTATTTAAGTTCATTAAGTGAGAAATCTATTTTATGTATATACTTTTGGGGGGGGGGGTCTGAAAATTTTAAGTTTTATCAAAATTTAAAAACTTCACTTGTTATTGTAGTGTATTCAAAAGATTTCATGACATAAAGTTAAGAAATTTGAATTTAACACTTGCATCTTGATTTCCTATGTATTTAGTGGCGTAACTAGGGGGGGGGCGGTGGTTGCGGTCCGCCCCGGGCGGCACTGTTCAGGGGGCAGCAAAAAGTCCGGAATTCCCATATAAACAAAACGCAATCTTGTTTTTTTTTTTTTTTTCACAAATTTCGCAAACAAGGCGAAGCTTTTCTTTTTTTTTCGAAAAGTCCCATTTACCGCCCTTAATAAGGGCGAGGGGACAGAAAGCGTTTCGGCCACAGAGTGACGTCTGGTTTCGGCTTTTTCTGCACCCCCTAGGCATACTTTTTGTTTTGCTTCCTAGGGAAGAAGGTTGCTTCCTTGCTGTGCTGTTGGAAATAATAGGTAGTAACTTCTAAATAGTCTATAAAGTCATTTCCGCGTCCGACAGTCCGTCAATGTCTACAAGTATTTCAAAAGATTCTGAATGGCATGTGGCTAAAAGGACAAGTAACAAAAAGCACTGATACGAAAAGTATGGAGATACCCCAAGCCCTGTTAAATTAACTCAAGTAACAGCTGCCATCTCTCTTATTAGAACCCGCTCATTGACACTGACTATTCCCTCTGTCGGCGGAAAAGCAAAAGAGTTCCCAGGAAGCAATCCCTTGAAAGAGCGCCGACGAAGACGAATTCACCGAAGTCGTTTCATGGACAATGGTCAAAAGCTCTATTCTCACTGAAGCTTTTTCTCCGACTTTATTACCCGACCGGTCCCGCGCCGGTGGTCTCAAATCGTGGTCATTCTTCATAACCACAAGTTGGCCACAACGCTTCTTCCAAAGCGTCATTTTCTCGGTTCTCAGCGTTGTGTCGTCTCAAAAACAAAATTCGTATTTTGTCAACTCAGTCATGAATAATAATCGAAAAAAAATTTTTTTTTGTTCCTAATAATTTATCTGCAAAATCATCTGAAAGTTCTTCAAATAAGTAAAAGACAGCCCCAGAAATAATCAGATTGAGTATTTTTGAACAATAGGCAACCTGATCGACATTTAGTGTCTTTGTAGGGGCAAAAAATTCCTTCTTTTAATTGCTAAACGAATTAATGAATTTCGGATAGTCTTGAACTTTCGCCACCAACTTTATAAGTAACTTCTGATTGTGAAGATGAGAGAGACATTGTTTTAAAATTTTATGTGCAGTAGGAAATATTCGGCAACAGCGCAAGTAGTCAGTAAGTACAATATATACATTTCTTCTATCTTTGAAAAAATGTTATTTATATGTTCATAAAAATAATAATAGGAGAATTCATAAAAATAATAATTTTACTATCTGATAACTTTTTTTAATTGCAGTTCATTTAAAATTATTTTGATCTTGATGACCCTTTTCATGCTTTCGTGTTTACTGAGGGGTCTGATGAGTTTCGGCGGGTCATCTTCCCGATTTCAGACATCAAAGCCACTCTCTTGATTTGGTTTTACTTCGTTTTACTATTCTTTTCTGTTGGCAGCAAGGCCGTAGCCAGAAATTTTTTTCGGGGGGGCCCTGACTTTGAAACTCTTGTATTGAGAAAAGTTTCAGGGAGGAATATATGCTACATTGCGAAAATTTTCCGGATTTCGGGGGGGGGGGGGGCCGGGCCCGTCGCTCCCCCCTCTGGATACGGCCTTTGTTGGCAGGGTGGCGTAGTCGTAAGGCGCAAGCCTCGTACGCCCAAGATCGCAATTTCAAACCTGGCCCAAGTCGATGGATTTTCAAGATGCAGAAAATCGTCTGCGCCCATGTCGTATGATTATGTGGTATGTTAAAGATCTCTTTGGCATGGATACTCTCGGCTAAATTAAATTCCTAGTGCCGATTGCATCAACGAGTGCTTAGGTGCCGCCATCTAGGGAAACTGAGCGTAAGAAAATTGCGGCAATGGTACCACACTCATTGTGGTGCCGCTGAAAGAGTTGGTACCAATCTCTGGGGACGCACCAGGTCTACAATCGTTGAGGACCAATACTGCAGCCCCATTAGACAGAAAAAAAAACTATTCTTTTCTATCGGTGTGGAAGAAGTTTCCGTTGACACCGACAGGCAAACTTTTTTCTGTCGAAACTGAATTACGATGAAAATTTTAAAAATTACTGTTTCATTCATCAAATAAGGCAAGAGGTTATTGCTTCGTTTAAAAAAAAAAAAAATAGCTTTGTTTTTCAATCCCTCCCCCTCCCCCTTTCAAATGCATGCAAGGCTTTAAAATGCATGAGCATCATTATAAAGATTGCTCTATCATTTCTTAATTCTTCTACTGACATTTAATGATAATCATAGAATTCAACCTCTGCTGTCAAGATATTAAAAAATAGCAGTTGTGCTAATTGAATTAAATAAGTTACGATGACTAGTATCGATCATGCTTCATCATTAAAAATGCAATGAAATCAAAGCCCTTCCTATAAATGATAGGATAGGGCGTATAAGTGGGGGTCATTGTAAGAGCCATTCTAAAAACAAAACAACATTACATGGGTGTAATCTCTCAATTATAAAAATATGTTCTACTGTGCAGAAAAATTAATTAATTAATTAATTAAATAGTTTTCTTCCATCAAAATTTTTTAAACTAAAAAGTTGAGCAATTTGTCAGGGCATATCATAATAACAATTTGAAAAAAATAAAAATATATCTTATTGCGCCGAGTGCTATGTTTGTCGTATCAAAATATTTCAAGTAGTGATGCAATTTTTAAGCTACATCAGAGAAAAATCAATAATTTATAATATTGTTATTCTACGCTAAATGGACAACATTCCATAAAGGGAAATTTTATTAGGGCAAAACTGTAGTGATAGTTGTAATGATAATAATACTAAAATTGTTGCGTTTTTTTCCCTTTTTTCTGCTACTGCGTTGAATTATTTACGCAACAACTATAAATCGCTAAGTTTTGTACGAAATGCTGTCGAGTCATGGGAAGGGGGGGAGGCGTAAAGATGAGGTAGTAGCTAATTAAGTTTTGAAAATGGTCAGAAAGTCGAATCCAGGTGATGCAGACTTTCCTTTGAGGAATAAGAAGGTGAAATGGTTGTGATATTTTGTCTAACGCTCACTGAATTTCGAGATGGATGGAAGTTTTCCTATTTTCCTACTATTCAATGAACAAATGCGATGCATAATACTACCCTTAAAGACCTTCAGAAAGACAGCCTTCCACTAAAAGATATTTTGCTCCGTTAAACATTGTATGAAGTAAATTTATCACGTGGATTGAGGTGGAAAGACGTACTTTCATCACCCAACAATCCAATGTATTATCAAGCTTTTTTTAATTTTATTTATTTATTTTATATTTCGAACTAAATTTTTTGCATTCTTTTTAATTCAAAGATTAAGTTTCAATTTCTTCACTTTTGTCGTTTATATGTTAATGTTTGCAGCAAATGTTGTCAAACTATCGCGGAGGCTTTCAACATAAAAAAGTGTCAAATTCCTTTTTGAAATTGTACGGAGTTCAAATCCATGTGTTGCTTTGAGGAACAAAAAGGTAAATTAGTTGTTGTGACTAACCTTCATCGATTTGACAGATTGGAGCTTTCTTGGTTTTCCACTATTCAATATGTCAATGCAATGCAGAAACCCACCCTTAAAAAGACTTTTAAGAAGGCAGCTTTAAGATGTTTCTCACCGGAGAACATCGAAAACGATATATAAATATTATTTGCAATGGGATATCAATACATAGTACCTTTTGTGCAACACCCAACAATACATGCGGCCATTAGGTGATGTCTTCAAAAATATTCTCTTGAAATGTAGATGAAACTTTTAAACATCCTCTTTTTATTGAAATGCGGAGTAAAATATTTATTATACTTTCATGATTCATTAACAACTTTGAATAATCAACAAATCTTCTAGTAAACTATTCGACAAACTTACGATTTAACTGCGGAAATTGTGGATTCAAGGGAGTTCATAGGGGTCATGACGCGAATCTTCTAATGTCTCCAAATATAGGCTAAAATTGCATTTTTGGGACTAATATAAATGAATTTTCGGTGAAAGGCATCGATAGGGAGGGGTGAAGTGCCTAAACACCTCTCTCTTCCCCAGCGTCACTAAATATAGTCTAGAATTGCGTGTTTTATACTTCAATTTTTAAAATTTTCAGAAGGGGGTTGGGGGGAAGAGCCCCCCCCCCCCCTATTTTTGCGCAAGTATCAGTTTCTAATTTTATATCGCTTTTCCGAATACTCTAAAGCAATTATTCGAAAAAGAATGGCGGGTGGAAAAATTAGTCGAAAAATTTGACTGAATGTCTGAAAAATATATATGGCACGTTAATTTTGAAATGACCCATGGATGTGTATATATATATATATATATTAACTATTTGTATTCTCCCGATCGAAAAAAAAATGTTGATAGTCGCCAAACTCATGCTCCCCCCCCCCGCCCTCCCATTTTTTGACTTCAGGGCTGTTCTGCTGTCGGCACGATTGAGGGGGCGGCATTCCCAGATTTCGCCCCGGGCGCCACTAAGTCTAGTTACGCCACTGTATGTATTCATTAAAAAAATAAATAAAAGAAATAACACTTCCATGAATTTTTCATTCTACAGTCATACAACAAATAAATGTCATACAATCCTTCAAATTCCGCCCCCTTGTTTTCCAAATCAACTCTCGTAAAGTTTTCCGACAAGCGGGCTCTATTGAACATCTGGATTTTCCTCCATGAAATCAAAAATTATTTCAATATGATCCTTACTCATATATCCAGTGCCATTGTGCAGAAGCGTAGTAATTTAAAAATCATGGGGGGTGGCCTCAAATAATTTCATTTCCAAATGCTCGAAATTATTTCCAAGAAAAACCAATTAACAATCAAAAAGTAATTAGTATTCACTCATTGTTATTAATATTAATTACATTAATTACAAACAGTGGCGTTTAGACCCGGATTTTTTTTTGTGGGGGGGGGGGGGGGGGGTTCTTCAAGAGAAGTGAGCTAATTTCATTGTCTTACAGGAAAATTGGTCAAATTCTAGACAATTTTCACCATTTTAGGGGGGTTTCTTCGGGAAACGTGAGCTAATTTCAATGTTTTCTAAGAAAAATTGGTCAAATTCTAGATAATTTTCATTATAAGGGGATTTCTTAGGTAACAGTGAGCTAATTTCGTTGTTTTATAGAAAAATTGGTCAAATTCTAGAAAATCTTCACCATTTTAGGAGGGGATTTATCCCCAAAGTCCTTCAGTGATTACAAAAAAATCACTAATTAATGAATATTTTTATAGATCATTAAAATAAATTCATAGTTTTCACAAAATAACCGAAATCCTTACGCATTCATAGTTAATCAACACTACACTACACAACTACACATAAATGTATAGTTTAATCAACGAATCGTTGATTTAACTATACATTTATTAAATGTGATTAATGTAAAACAAGCAGTAACACTTTTTTGTTTTAAATCTGCATCATTTGGTATAAAAATGAAAATTTCCTGATTTCTAATGTGGGGGGGGGGGGGCTTGAAGCAACCCCCCCCCCTCCCCGCGCGCCTTTCCTACGCGCCTACCATTGTGACAAAATAAGGTAGCGAGCAAGCTCAGAAGAGAGAAACGCGCGCGCAGTAAACGATTGAACTCTCCGCGCTTTGAATTCAATTTCGCTCCTCTAAAAGGAGCATTCTGATTGGTTCTTCCCGCGGAAACCTGTCGCCCCTACCATTTTCTCCGGATGGGGGTCATTCATAAATGTTACGCTTCGAGGGGGGGAGGGGGGTTCTAGAAATTGTGACAGTTTGTGACAAGGGGGATGGAGGGGGTATTAAGAAGAGTGACATCACCCATTTTGGTTAAAGTAAAAGTATTTAACATCAGCAAATTATTTTTTTTTTTCATTTTAAAATTTGTTTTGTCTTCTTATTGATTTTATATTGATAACATTGATGCTGATTAAGGTTTAAATTATCTTCTAGATAGAGGTTAAAAGGAAATCTTGGGTGTTTAGATTTTTAAGACAAAGTAGCGCGTTTCATTTTTACTGACTTCGAACAATCTTAAGAGAAAAAATATCAAAATAAAGCAGCTGAATCCAAAATAAGCATCATCTCAACTTTGGTTTCCTTTCATAACTAGTTTGATAAAATCCACACGTATGAGCAAAAGTATCGAGACAGTACGATACCACCTAACTGTTTTTGCACGAACATTTTTACACGAATTGACTCAATACCAATTTAAAGTAAATAGTATTGTTTCATTCATTTTTTAAGCAAGTCGTTTTGATATAACACAAGCTGTTGAATTCAATTTCAAACTTTTCTTTTGCCTAAATTCTAAGATAAAAAAAAATTATTTTTGGCATAGTAGACATCCTTTCTTTTTTTCCTTGTGCATTACAACTACCACACTCGACGAGGTTGCGTAATAACAGTTATAAGCAGGGCTCGATAAATACTGAGCCACTTTTGAGCTCGTGTGGATTTCGAGAAGCTTGCTTTTTGTTTAGTCTAGAAAAAATTTTATTGTTGGATTTGATTCCCCGAGGATAGTCTGGTGTTGTTTGTCTAACGGCTTTTGAAATATATGAAGGGGCGGGCCTGTATGTGAGTTGGCGCTTGCACAAGCAGAGACTATTCTTTCGAGAGCTAATTGCTAGTCTAAAATTTTGTACCTATGTTATATACAATACGTAACATTATATATATTATAAATTCATGTGAAGAATGAAATGAGAAGGCAGTTCAGTTATGAAAAGTCATTTCGAAGCGGGGTTTTCTTATTTTGAAATTTAATCTCTTAGTAGTACTTTATGTACATAAAATAAGGATAACGTTTTTAGAGCAAACTAGATCAAGCTCTAAAATTCCATTGTTTTCAATTGTTCTTTTGTATTAATATTTTTTTTACTATTATATTATATGCTAATTGTTTTTATTGTAAACCTTAATTTTATTTTACACAAATTAAATACACAAATAATTATTATTCTTATGCTCATAAATGTCATAACAGTTCAAAAATAAAATTGTAAATGTGATATGTAACGTAGTGCTTTGTTTCTAAACTGCAAGGGTATATGCTTACGAAATATAGCGTGACATGTGACAAAGGGGGGAGGGGGTATGCTGAAGTGTGACACTTTGTGACAAAGGGGGGGAGGGGCTCAAATATACTGAAAAAAAGTGTGACATCATTTATGAACGACCCCATGGACTATTCCCACTTCTTTCGACTCTTTCGACCGGTAGCCGTCATGTCGCATTTCGCTTGGAATGCATATTACGACGTCAGACCGGTTCTGCGGTCCTGTCATCTCGCTTCTCACGCGTCGAAAGTTTGGAATAGCCACCCCCGGTTCCGTAATTTTGTTGTCCTATTAGATTTTTGTTTATTATAGCATGTAAGGATGCTTTTACTCCAAAGGCGACAAAAAAAAAAAAACTTGTCTTTTCTCATCTGCGCAAGCGCAAGGCATATTTTTGCCTTCAAAAATATGCTCTGCAATTGCGCAAATGAGAAAAGACAGTTTTTTTTTTTTTTTGTCGCTTTTGATGAAAGCACCCTGAGTTACTAATTTAACTGCTAGTTCTGCTATCCTAAGCGCAAGTGGAGTAGCTAAGAAGAGTAGGATAAAATTACTTTGAAGAAAGGCATTTATTTTCTTTCAGGACACCACAATTGTTTGTATCCCCCCAACCCCTCCCAAAGAAAAACATTTTTTACGTCATAGTTTTTACATGCAAGTATAGCAGCTTTAGCTTCATTTTTAACAACTGGAGGGCAAGTATGAGAGAACGTTAAGCTGAGAATTGCACCTTTGGAAATAGTGGAGTGCCTATTATCCGAAACTGTCGGGATCGGACGAAATTCGGATAAGCAAGAGTTCAATGGTTGAGATATAGTTTTCACAGATGAACCTTTTAAAAAAAAAAATACAGCAGATGTATGTTTTTATCAAATTCGTAGCGCATAAGCAAATTAAAAAACAATATTGCGTGTACACAGTTTTCCTTCCCACTTTATCCAAGTTTAGGATTGGCAGCTGTTGACACTGGCGTGTTTGATGGTGCTCGTACCGTCGAGTCGACGCGACTAGTAGACCGATAGGTGGCGCTATCATCGAAAGGGAGCAATTTTTCGCCTTTCCCCCTGTCGACTCGATTTATTTCCGGTGTGCTGGTCTAGTCGCAGTAGACCCCCGCACGTGCGCGCGATCACGTTTTCGTTGACCATTTCGTCAACTGCTATTACCTAGAGTCCCTGTACTACGTCTTATAAAGGAACTCTACTATTACCAGTCGAAAGCAAAATGGCTTACTTCATTCTAGGGGAATATTTGCGATTCATTTTGCAAATGCAATCGCTTGAAAGGCAAAGGGTCTTCCTCAATGCGCAAGGAGCCCCTTTTGATCTTAATTACCGGATTCCTTAATCCGGTAAATCCGGAATTGACCGGATTAAGGATATGGTAGTCCATAGGCGACAGAAGTGATGGAGCCCCCCTCCCATTTGGATTTTATAATAATACTAATAATTAAAATGTCATGTGTAATTATTTCATGACTATAATAACTGATCAAATACAATATTAGTTAATGTCAATGATAAGGCAGAAATTTGATGAAAGTACGCGCGTTCACTAATTTTTAGTACGTGTTACAGCAAATAATGTTATACTTAATCTGCTTGGGGAGCCTTTTTAAATAGGGTTTCACCGATAAATTAAGTATAATTTTAATTCATTGAAATTCGCTATCATTAACACAGATATTTAAAAATTAGACTTATAATACTAATATATGATACAATATTTAATTAAACTTAAAAATCTGAAGTATTTCACTAAAAATGAACATAAAAAATTCTGTTCAAAAGAATATAAAGCTATACTTAGCTATAAATGCTCTTATGGCATTTTATTAATTTTTGAAACAATTTAAACATTGACTTGCCTCAAAAGTGTTTAAAACATCTATAAAGTTTAACCGTTTAAAAATGTCATTCACTGTAAAAAAATTTTGGAAGAAAATACTATAAGAAGCTTCTGAAAATCATTTAACCGGAGTCTGATGTAAAATTATCGAGAACTAAAACCCGGAAACTACGAAGTCTTTAAAAAAAGTAATTACAGAGTAAAAAGCAAAGAACATTCTGTAAATCGATAATGTGCTGCGGTCACCATTTGTGAGTAAGCTGAATTACTATTTCTGGTACACAACGTTGAAGGTCAGTTCAGTTGAGCTCACGCTGTTGTGATTCCTGTGTCTTCCCACCTTCCCCCCATGCATTTATTGTTGATATTTCATAACTTTTATGCGCTGGAATTTTTTTTCTTTTTTTTTTTTTTTTTTTTTTTTGAAGATTTTTCAAGTGGGGGTCACTATTAAATTCATAAAACTTTCATTAATGTACCCACGGCATGCCCCTTTTAGCTCAACATTACGGGGGTAGAGCCATATGGAACTGGGGATATGAAATTCTTACAGTAAAGGGATTCGGGGAATGTCCTCCCCGAAAATTTTGAAAACTATATGCAAACAGGTGCCTTTTGAGACCTTTGGAGACGCATTTAGAACTGCAAAAATATTAGGAAAAACAAAAAAAGGCAAAGTTTCACATCCATTATATATACACTTCTCAAAACAATTAAAGGATCACTACTTTGGAATGATCGTGTACAAGAATAAGTTTTATAATAAATATGAGAATTTGACCTTTGGTACAGGACACCTTTAATGAGAAACAACAGAGGTTGTTTTTGTTTCTTGGCTTTGGATTAGTGTAGATAATTCTGATGTTTTTGTAAACACACCGAAACAGGAATGAAAAAGAGCAAGATTCCAAGAACTAACCAGTTGTCAATCGAACTTTCAAGGTGCAGTTCACTCATTTTCTGTTTTCTTCGTCCCGTTTACGTACCATGGCAAGTGTTAGAAGATTTCTTTCCGACAATGATGTGACTAGGGCTGTCACATGGATTGAAGGTGGTGTTTTTCAACGTCAGGTGGGTCAAAGGTTAGGTGTAAGTCAATCAGTGGTTTCAAGACTTTGGGACCACTACCAACAACTAGAGACTGTCCATAGAAGGCCAGGTCAAGGGCGGAGGAGGTCCACTTCAGCCCAAGAGGACAGGTATTTAAGTCTAAGTGCCCTCAGACGCTGATTTTCAACAGCCAGGGAGCTGCAAAATGAGCTAAGCCGAGCAATGGGGACCCAAATTTCCGACCAGACTGTACGAAATCGACTTCGGGAAAGTGGATTGAGATGTAGACGACCAGTCCAAGTACCTCGGCTTACAGCACGTCACAAAAGAGAAAGGATGCAGTTTGCTTGGACATACAGACGTTGGCAGCTAAGGCATTGGCGTAAAGTACTCTTTTCTGATGAGTCTAAATTTACTATTTTTGGTAATGATGGTCGGGCTAGAGTATACAGAAGAAGGAATGAACGTTTTATTCCCTGCTGCTTATCTTCAAGGGTCCCATTTGGAGGTGAATCAATAATGGCGTGGGGTGGAATAACGCTCAATGATCTTACAGACCTTGTAGTCATCCGCAACGGATCCCTGACCGCCCAGAGATATGTTAATGAGGTGTTGGATGTCCAGCTACATCACAGAGCAGAAGCAGGAGGGCATAATTTCATTTTCATGCACGATGGGGCCCTTCCCAAAACCCCCTGAACTAGAAAGCCTAAGGACTGAAACTATTGCGCAACGTCCGTAGGCCGATTTTCACCGCGCTCGTCAGCTGATAGCATTCGTATTGGGACATTACTGGATTTCGGCAGGAAATCTTTGCATAAAAACAAAAGGATGCCTTCAGAAATTGCAGAATGAGTTCAACACATTTATATACTTCCTCAGTATGGAAAAAAAAGTTAATATTTCTACTTCGATAATAATTTACTGCATTCAGATAATTAACCTCTACTTTTCACGATACGTGATTACTACAGTAGAACTGTAATTTTAAACATTTTAGAGGCGTTATTTTTGATACATAAATACTTATCAAAATATATTGAAGGATTATATTTTATTTTAGCTCAATATTTTAACACTAATGTTTGTTCATTTCCATTTAAGAAAAAAAAATCCATTTTCATATAGTTTTTAATAATATTCCTGAAATTTATGAAGTTCTTTAAGTTCCACTTGTGTGATAAATGCAAATTTTGACTAAGGTTGTTTAGATATTAAAACTTTAATAATCAAATTGAAATGACATAATAAATTAAGGCAAAATATTTACAAGCAAGCAATAACGGAAAGCTTTGTGTAAATTTTAAATTGTTAATGTAGAAATAATTTTCTGAGAGCCTGGTCACTTCTGAACAACGCTTTACGACTACTTGAATAGTCTTGTAAGCCACATTCGTAAAAGAAAACGACAAAAGTGAAGAAAAAGTATTTGCATAGTGTTCTTATCAGGCTCCCACAATTACGTTTTCTACTCCGGTGGTCTTTTATGACTGTGTGATTGGAAAGGGGCTATTGGAAAAGAGAAGCTTTTATCCAGCGGATATTTTATGACTCTCTCATCTCAGAATTCTAGAAATTAGGAAGATTCTCTTTTACTAAAAAATAAAAGATGTTTTAAGGGTATCTTTGCGTTACGCCATGATTTTACCTTCTGAAGGATACAGAAAAAACTGTGAGACGAGTAAAAGAAATGTATTAAATTATTGAAAATCGGAATTACGTTTGTCACTCTGATGCGGAGTTCAAGTTAAAAATTAATCATTTACTAAGAAGCAAAAAGCGAACTACAGAGGTAAATCATTTCCAACACTAAATTATTAAGCTATTTTTAAAATAAATTGAACAGAATTAAATCCATTTCTAAAAGGTCCGCATAGAATCTTTTTGTCTTATTTTCTTGTAAGATATAAACCTCAAACTTTTTAAACTGGGAAGTTTTTGAAAGAAAAGTTAATGCATTGTTTCTTCGATTTTTGTACGTGATACGTTTGCGTAATTCATAAATTTCCGCCGAAATATAAGAAGTCTCAAACATTGAAAAAGTTATGATACTGGAATCATTTATGAATTAATGATAATGATGCCACTGTTTTTCAATGTATTTGACCTCCCCCCCCCCTTTGTCACAAAATGTCACACTTCAATGTACCTCCTTTCCCAGTCACATGTCACGCTATATTACATAAGCATATTTATTTGTATGTAGTTCAGAAAAAAAGCACTACGTTATAGATCTCATCTCCAATCTTATCTTGAACTTTTAATGGCATTTCTGAGCATAACAATAATAATTATTATGTGTGTGCTTAATTCGTATAACATGAGATTAAGGTTTACAAGAAAAAAAAGTAATTAATATATAATGTTAAAAAAATTAATCTTTCGAATTTTGCAGAAATTAACGGAAGAAGACTATTTTGTCTTAAAGTGCAAATGCCCAAGATTTTCTTTCACATTTAAACTTTAACTAGAAGCTAATTTAACAATTAATCAGCATCGATGTTTTCGCCACAAAATAAAGTCAATGAGAACACAAAACAGAGAAAGAAAGGTTTCATAAAGTAACACAAAAATATTTTCCTATACTAATAAAGTGTTTTTTAAAGTATAGGAAAGCAATAATTTCGTATTATCACTTTTTAGTATAGAACTTAATTTTATTTGTTCTGAAATGTGTGCTCTACAAATGGACTCTTCAGTGGACGTTATTTGATGGCTTGATTTCAAAAACAAGCTGATTAATAATGTGAGTTGTTCGTCAACGCAGCAGAAGCAGTAGATTTCGGCCTCCGATTTCGGCCTACGGAGAGAAGGGAATCGCTTCTCCGAGAGGCAGTCCAGAGGCTTTCTAGTTCAGGGGGTGTTGCCCTTCCCCGCACTGCAATGATCGTGCGTTAGTACCTACAAGCCCACAATATCACCACTTTGGGGTGGCCCGCTTGGAGCCCGGAAATGAATCCCATCGAACATGTCTTGGATCAACTGGGAAGAAGTATCCGGAGCCGTCAAAACCAACCCACTACTTTGGATGAGCTGGAAATCGCTCTTCGAGAAGAGTGGGAGCGTTTGCCTCAAAAAAGCCTCAGGAGGCTTATAAGAACCATGCCCCGGCGAATCCGAGCTGTGATTTCTGTCCGAGGAGGAAACACAAGGTACTGAGACATTAATTGTAACACAAAAACAACTTTTTGTTTACTTTTGATTTTAATAATTAAAAGGTTTTCATTTTGATTTTGGCAGTTTTTTAATTCCCTCACCTATTCCCAATACGCAACAAAAAATCATTCAATAATTTGACAAGGATTTGGTAGCCATTTGCATTGCCTTTCAAAATAATATAACATATAATTAGTTTTTTAACTGTTAAAAAAAAGACAAGCTTATAAAGAAGTGACCCTTTAATTGTTTTGAGGAGTGTATATACTGTCGGTCCCACTTAAAGGAATACCGTTGGTTCAAGGATATTTTATTCGATTAACAAAAATTTTTTTAAACGTTTTTACTGATAAAAATGTAGAATTAATTTTTTTTAAAGCCAAGGGGCAAGATCCCCCACTTTCCTACTAACGCCCATGTCAAAGAGACACTTCGATATGGGCCTTCTCAAATTATGCTTACAAGCCTCCCCCCCCCCCCTTCCCCGCCCTCTGCCTCTTCCAAAAAGGATCCTTTGGAAATTTTTAAAAGATAAACTATTGTATTGTTTGAACATGGCATGAATTATGTTTCACTATTGCAAGCTCCTTCCCCCCTGCTCTCCCCTTCCCGAAAGGATGCGTTGAAAACTTGTAAAAGAAAAGCTATTTATTTATTGTTTGAGCATAGCATAATTTATATTTCACTTTTACAAGGGGAAAAAAACTTTACGTTTTTTTAAATTTCAATTTTTAAATTTTGCAAAACTTGTTGCCCCTTAAACCGCCTTCCTAGGGGTCCTTCCTTGCCAAAAGAGCCGGCGACTAATCAACGGCGCAACATATTCAGTATACCTCAAGTTTAGTGTTTCCGACAGTTTATACAAATAATTAATTCTATTAATCTGTTTTATCGGTTAGCAAAATAGCCGATCGATGATTCAATCGGAGCGCCGAACTAGGATTTTAATTCTCTCTTCCCAAAAGTTAACTTTTTTAAATTATTTTTTTTTCCTTTTTTCTTTTCTTTTTTTTTTTGTGCACCACAGTTGAATTTGCCAGCCCCCCCCCAGAAGTGCCGCCCGGGGCATGAGCCCTGCTTCCCCCCCCCCCCCGAATTCGGCAGAGAGTTTTCATGACTTTTATGTCCATGACTTTTAATTCCGGAAAAAAGGACACTCATAACTTAACCCATTTTCGATCATTCAGCGAAACCAGTATAGACAATAGTAGTAACAATCAGTGCATTCTGAAGATCCCCCCCCCCTTTTTTTTTGCCATTACTTTTATGCAAACAATTTTTTTTTTTTTTTTAAAGAAATGAACAAAATTGCTCTTTTGGACGTAAGCTGAACGAAAAAACGTCATTGATTTAAAAAATTCGGTTCATGCATTACGAAAGAAGTGGATGTAAGGAGAAAGAAAGAAAGAAAAAAAAACTCAAGTCGGTACTACGAATTCATAACCTCCATATGTTTTAAGTGTGTAAAAAGTATATAACAACCTAGTTTAGAACCTCTTTTCGTCGGAAATTGTGGGATTTTTTTCTTTCGATTCTTATTTTAGACCAATGTTAAACTCTGCCACGAATTGCAAGTAGAGATACGGAAAACACATACAATATGATAATTCGAATCAATAGATTCTCAGCGTCATTCTTAAAAGTAATCGGACAGGCATCAAACATACCAAAATTTAAAAAGTAAGTGACAGTTTTTAAAAACGCACTGCCACTCACCTCAAGTTAAGCGTACACTTAGTTTTATAATATGAAAGACAAAAATGAAATGTATATTAAACGCTTTATATATATATATATATATATATAATTTAAAAGAAAAGAGCGAAATCACAAATTAATATTAACAAAATCATATCAAAACAAACAAATAGAAACCAAATTTACACCAAGTAAAAAATATTCAAATAAATAAATATTAAAAAAAAAGTGATACGAGAATAAAATAAAAAATATCATACATTGTACTTTGCTTTTAATATCAAAATTCCTACACAACTGAAGGCCTTAGAAAAAAATCACTGATGAGACTATATATAAAATAAAGTTACCAAAGAAAAAGTTAATTTTCTTGGTAATAATGTTCGAGCTCTTGACTCATCAGAAAAGCAAATTAATTTTAAAATGATGATATTTTTTGCTGTTGACTCTTTAACTGAGCCTAGTTATTGAATAATGTGTATATTAGCATTTTTATAGCCATTATAGCTAAAACATAATGATTCTTTTATAATTATATTTATAGGTAATACAAAATTAAAACAACACAGTGGAGTAAAAAGTGGTTCTCCCTCATAAAATTCTTCATGATAAAGTTGTCAGAAGAGAGTTTTTGCATTTTTTAGAGTTCCTTAAAAGCGAATTATTCCGCT
This sequence comes from Octonoba sinensis, assembly GCA_038502835.1. Lineage (NCBI taxonomy): Eukaryota > Metazoa > Arthropoda > Arachnida > Araneae > Uloboridae > Octonoba > Octonoba sinensis. The sequence continues at coordinate 15,219,063 of CM076598.1, read as the reverse complement.
ACGCTAAGTATAGAAAAATTATGTACTACTAATTTATTTAGAATGAAAACGTAGCTATTTATATTTTGAAGATATCAAGGGCGCAAAATCAAATCCAAAGAAATCAAATCGAAAAATGTATCCAAAGAAACAAAAACCACAATGTTTGCGCGTACTGTGAACGATTGCTGATGGCAACGCATAGAGCGTACGTCATTGGTCGGAATCAGTCATTCCCACACCCCCTCCGATGTCAGAAAATGAACTCGGCTGAAACTTGCGCGGCTACTCTACGAGGACACGAGCACCCCTATAGTAGACCGGTTCGTCGAGGGCTTCCTGAGGGGGAGAGAAGGGGAGCGACTTCGACAGTCGACGAACACCAACACAGATAGAAGAATCGCCGACGTTGCCTGGGCTATCTCGAGTATTGAAAAAAAGTGATGACGCGTGGCACATGTTCAAATCCCCATAAGAATATGCACAACAAATCTCTAAAAATCCCTAACAGAATAAAAAGAACATTTCTGAAATAACGCTATCAGTCCATGTAAAATTTCTAAGAAGTATAAGGTCAAAAGTCCCTTGAATCCTTTATTAGAATGAAGGAAACTTTCGAAATAATCTCAACAGTCCCAATAAAAATCCTATTAGTCAAAAGCAACAGCAGGAAAAAAAGTCGAGTATTTTTTATTTATTTATTTATTTTTTTTTTTTTTTTTTTTTTTGCCAATCGATTTTTAAGCTAAGCAATGGCCTTCGCGCCCGGCACTGCGCGAGCCTAAACAAGAGCAACAGTCCCTTAACGCAACAACAATAGATTGAGTCATAATAATCCTCCCAAAAAGCAGGGTTTTTTTTTTTTTCTTTTTTGACGTTTGATTTTTGTTAAGCAAGCGCTGCCACGCCCGGCGCTGCGTGAGCTTAAATACAACACGACATTTAAATTCTTTATTATCTATCCATGTACAGACATACAGACCCGGACCAATGTTAATAATGGATAAATTCTAAAAATTCGCATTAGAATAAGGACAATTAATTATCCCTTTCAATGTTTTTCGATTTTACTCCATTTGCGTTTTATGCATTCAGAATAATTGAAACAATATTTAAGTCCCCGTTCAAATTCGAAAAATAATTTTTATTAGATTGAAAGAAAACTCTCGATCGGCTGTCTGCTGCAAGGAATAAAACTTAAATCGTTTAAAAAGAAAGAATAAATCAACTAAAAGAAAACACATTTTAAAATCAAAGAAAGAAATAGGGAAGAAAAGGAACAACACAACGTATTTATCAAACATAAAAGCAAACCAATGTGCGACAGAAGAGCTACTGTATTAAAAAATCAATTACGCCAAATAAATTAAATAAATACATATGAAAAAAAAGTATCGCAAAAATATGCAAATTAAACGTACATATCATCAAATTAGTTTGGTTCTAATGTAATAACACTCTATATCCAGAACTTTGATAATTTGATGCTTTTCAAAACAAAGGTTTTAACGAAACTGAAAAAAGAGCGCTACCACTCTAAGAAATGTATAAAAAGCGCAGACTATAAACAAATTAAAAAGAAAAAAAATATTAAGAGCAAAATGGGAATACAGTGGAACCCCACCATTCGTCCGCCTCGCTCTTCGTACTATTTGTTCGAGTAAAATTCAACTCGCCGTTCGTCCTTGTCCCGCCATTCGTACGGCGGCAGGGGCCAGTTGGGTTGGCAGCTGGCTTTTTTTAAGAAAAAAAATCCAGAAATTATGTTCATTTTGAACTCGTCTGGAAATAATTTGTTTGGCGTAATTTCAAATTTTAATACTTTTTGAGATTTTACTGACAATTTTAACTTTCTAAGGGGGCAGGAAGAGGAAGTGGTTGAAGAACTTTCTTTTTCAGCGGAGGGAAGTAGTAAGGAAAGCATTTCCTTTGCAGATATTAAGGGGAATTGAAAGCTCTGGATGTAGCGAATTCTGACATCTAGATGGCGCTGCAATCAAAAGCTAATTTGGGGATTTTTTGTTTTGGTTTAAATTCCCTGATTTGGTTTTCCCCACACACACTCCCTTTTTTCCCTGTTCGCACTCCTCATATCCTCTGGGGCATTCTTCATTATCTTCCTTCACTGGCGTACAATTGATTCGCATACATCCGGTCATTTAGGAATCTTCAAAAATGTGACATATGGTTTTGATACTTTGTTAGAATGTTTCAAAGGAAATATGGAGATACAAGAGCAATACGTAGCGGTGCCTATTTTGCTTGTTCGTTGGTGATGTTAGTTGCTTTAAATGTTTTTAAATTAACTTTATTTTAAACTTTAATTCAGTTTAATGTCTGAAATTCTTAAAAATTCCACTCCCACCCCTTAGCCTTAATGTAGATGTAGAATATTATTCTTGACCGGTTCATATTAATTTTAACAAGGGGAAAAAAATCCGCAGTAGTACATCATGCGATGAAATGAATATTATATGTTTAAACGATTCAATTAACGTATGCGTTAAGCAGATGTGCATGAACAAATAATACTAGTGGAATGAATTTCTGTAAGTTTGTTTAAAGAAATTGCGATATTTAATTTATTAAATACTAACGAACGAAAATCGTATTTATTAAATGTTTGGACATTTAGTAAATAAATTTCAACAAAACGAAATTCCATCTTGCTGTGTCAACTGAACAACTGCCATTGGCAATTTTAGGAAAGGGGGGGGGGGGTCTTTTCAAGGTTGTAGCCAGAAATTTTTTCCGGGGGGGGGGGGGCCTGACTTTGAAACACTAGTGTAGAGGAAAGTTTCAGGGAGGAATATATGCTACATTGCAAAAATTTTCTGGATTTCGTGGGGAGGGGAGGAGGGCCCGTCGGCGCCCTCTGGATACGGCCTTGGGTCTTTTTGAGGAGCAGGCGCGCCATCGCGCTTGGGGGGGGGGGGGGGGGCTTTCTTTTACGGACATAATCTGAAGATTTTTTTTCTTTCTTAGCATTCAACTTTCTTTTTACTTCTGCCTTTCGCACTCGCTTGTTTGTGTGGGAAAGGGACATTAAGTGCAAAATTGACCTTACACTGACGGACAAAGAGGTCATGCATAGAAAGTGATTTTTCACAGTAGTGTGATTAACTCACTATGAAAATGTGCGTTTATAACAAACAACAAGAATAGGAAAAACATGCGTAAGTCTTAATTTCTGATTAGACAGAAGGAGCAAATATACTAAATAACAAAATTGCTATGATATATCTGCTCTAAACGTTGACCGTGAAGAGGTAAAAAATAAGGGGTGTATGATAAATAAAATCAATGAACTTTGTGCACTAGTAAAACTGAAAAACAATTATTCACGTAAAGAAAGCACAAATGAGCATTAAGATGCAGACATATGTTTTGGGATTGTTTGGAATCCCTTTTTCAATGCAGTAGTGGAGCTTCAAGATGCAAAATCATCCAAACGAAACCTTTACGTGAATTACTTTTTTTTCAGTTTTAAGGGGTGGTATGAGTTTGGTAGCGCCTTGATTGTTTTTATAAACGTATACATATTATGTATATGATATATGTGCGTATGCATGTATATATAGGATATATAGTTATTATATATAATTTATCGTTTTAATATATATGTAGTACTTGGATATTTATTAATTATTTTTTTTACGAAGATGTTTATTCAAATAAATTTGGAAAATTAAAGTGTTTACTAAATATAAATTTCCATGCCGATTATTAGAGCTTTTTCCAAGATACGAGGATATGAGACATATATAGAGTAGATGCATATAAAATGTTTCAGCAGCATTATCATCATTTCAGCCGTAAGAAGTCTACTGCTGGACATAGGCCTCCCCCATAGTCATTCACCTGAGGCGACTCTGAGGTGCTAGCATATAAATATTTATTTATTTATACGAGTCATTGAAGGGTTAAAATTTTGCGAAGCGATATGAACAGGAGTAATTTACCTATAATTCTGCCTATTCCGATCAATTGATATAAGGTTTGATACCTATTTAGACAATGCACTTTGCATTACATATAATGAATATGATTGTTTTGCAATCCCACCTACATATGAACTTTAAATTTCATTTAAGTAAAAAAAAAAACGTGCACAGCCTTATTTCAACACTTCATTTCTAAAAATATGCTATATTAAGGTTTTTACTTTACAGTGTACTTATCATTAGTTATACGTTTTTGTACTTAAACCTATATTCACTATGGTGACATCAGGTCTTAACGTAATACTTTCTTCAAACTATGTTGCGGACATGTCGATAAATTTCATTTGGGATGGAAGGAGTCCTTTTAACGTAGTTGGTTGCTTTACTCTGGAAAATTCTACAAACAATATGCCACGGATAAAAACCGATGATCTTAAATTCGAAAGTTTGACCTTGAGATGTGTGCACTGTCATGGCAAAGGAACAACTTTAGTGCAGGGGCCGGTTGGCAGTTTACTTTGGTTGACGACAAAAGATGTCCCCAAAAGAGAGATATGTCCAGAACTTTCCGAATATGCAACAAACTCAAGCTCTACACATCAAACAAAAAATAACTAATTGCAATTGTGACCAATAATTCCTTCTCCAACCAAAAATGTCGCAAACTAGGCCCCTAACACTAAAGTTGCACCCAAAAAGTGACTATAGGTGCATGCCTATGTTATGTACTTCCTTGCCAGGTTGTTCACCATAACGATTTTCGAGTTTATCATGTTATTATTTAAACTTGTCACACGCAGTGAGTCTTACACAGTAGCATAGACCTTCTGATACATTCAAATTATGCGCATCATTATTAAACTATTTTTCAATGGGTTTCTTGGGCTAAAATGCCCACAAATGGTAACAACAACAAATTTCAATCAACAAAAGGTAAATTAAAAATTAAGCGTTGCCACTCAATGTATTGCTATCTCAATTGAAATAAAATATCTATGGCGGATGACGTTTGTGCACTGTTAACAAGTATCTCAATTGCGTTATTAAACAAGAAGTTCCGTCTAGAACTATACGAGCCTACTTTCCCGTATACACCAGCTTCAAATTTGTAATCTATCTCTCTCTCTTTCTCGTTTAGCTTTAGTTCTTAATTGCTTCAAATATGCCTTTTTCAACGGTTAATACAGATTCGTTCAATCATTCATTTATTCAGTCATTCAAGTATTTATTCACTCATTTATTCATTCATTATTTTGTTTATTCATTTAATCTTTCATTAATTCAAAAATATTCTTGAAAATCCCGATCAAAAAATTTCATAAGAAAATAGGCTCGTTAGTTCTGGATGAACTTTTTATCTGTACATGTTCTACGTCATAAGAGCTTTCCGATAAAGTTTGTTCCAAGCAAATCGGCCCGTTAGATCAGGATTTATATAGGATTGAAATTTCCCCATTGGCACTATGTTAAAATTTTTTTGAACTGTTCAAAAATGAACAAAAATTGTTCAAATAAATATTTCACGCCAAGAACTTCTTCCAGTGAGCTTGTTCATTGAAACTTGGATCTTGTACCCAGAGTTTACATAATTTGCTTCATTTTCGCCCATAGGCGCTAATGTTAAAATTTTTTGAACTGTTCAAAATTGAACAAAAAATTATTCAAATCAAAAAATAAAATATGGAAATTAGATGTCCTCACCAAGATCTTTCGAATGCAAAAAGAATTTTTCGAATCGGACAATTCGTTCAAAAGTTATTAGGGGGAGACAGACTGACAGACCGACAGACAGACCGACAGACCGACAGACACACTTTTTCCCCATCTCAAAACCCTACTTTCAATTTTTTTATTTTTCAATCTTTATTTAATTACTTAATTTATTTTTGACTTTTCTTGATTTCTAACGATATTTTCACGATACATTGAGCCTTCTTTCATGCTTTATTATTATTTTTTTTACTTTTACGGGAAAGTAGGCTAAAAAATTTAGTTTTTTTTGTGTGTGGTGTGTAAAATAGCGTTTTTTCGGGGAAGACAATTACATAGGTAAATTTAAAAAACAAAACCTGACCTAAATATAAAATTTGATCCAATTCGTTAGAGTCGTTTTTGAAAACTCTCTCTCTCTCTCTATATATATATATATATATATAATATATATAAGAATTGCTCGTTTAAATATATAAGATATATACAGTAAAACCCGCTTAAGAAGTTTTCCAAGGGACCAAGAGAAAAAAACTTCTTATGCGGGAAAACTTCTTAAACGGGTAGGCTCTATTTTTGAAAATGAATTTACTTAATGATATTTAGGGATGATATCATTTGTCAATATTTAAATTAGACATGGAATACATTTCCATAATTTTAAGTTTTGCTTTAAAATTCATGCATTTATTAATTAATTTTACATAATTAAAACAACATCAATAAGGAAAAAATTCTTTACCGAAACATCAGCCATTTGAAGATATTACATTTACTCACTGCTTTTCTGAAAAAAATCCAGCATAGTTTTTTGTTTTCTCTTTCGCTCAGAAATCTGTAACTGGAAACAGTCCAATTGCCGCAAGCTTTTAAAGACCTCTTCAGGCACATTTTCAATTGTTTCGACAAACCGGCGAAATGTTTCCAGTCCTTTTATGGCTTCTGTAAAGCTGGGAATTTCCATGCCATCTTCTTCATCTTCACTTATTTCTTCACTGCCTTCTGTTGCCTCACAAATATCATTCACGGTAAGCACTTCACATGGTAGTACTTCGTCATCGATCGCAACATACTCCTCAAAGGATGTACTTAATTTCATTTTTCGTTGCAACGTCATCCAATCATCATCATCATCACTGTTGTCAATGTCAAAATCGTACTCTTCTGTTGATTCTCCATCCAGGAATACAGCTTTTTGGAAACAATTTGAAATTACAGATGGTGTAACTAAGTCCCAAGAAGATACGAGAAAATGGATTGCTTCCAAGATGTTCACTTTTTTAAATTCATCACTGCTCTCAAGCTTTTCCAGTATCCATTTCACGAGCCTTTTTCTATAGTGTTGCTTAAACACTTTGATGACCCCTTGATCCATCGGCTGCAAAACGGAGGTAGAGTTCGGGGGTAGAAAATGCACTTTTATGTTTGAATATTGAGCGTTTTTCGAGTGTGCGGCGCAATTGTCCACAAAGATGAGAATGTTTCTTTTGGCTTTCCTCATTTTGTTGTTTAAGTTCTTTAAATATGATTCATAGATTGGAATCGTCATCCACGCCGATTTATTGCTTTCATACTCACAAGGAAGTGACTTAACGTTTTGGAAACATCTTGGTTTTTTAGATTTGCCAACTACCAAAATTGGTAATTTTTCGGTTCCGTCCATATTAGCACCTACTAATACTGTTAATCTTTCTTTGCTTCTTTTCCCTCCATGACAGTTTTCACCTTTAAAGGCATAAGTTTTGTCCGGAAAAAGGTTATAAAAAAGTCCACACTCGTCCATATTAAATATGTCTTTTGGTTGATAGCCAGATATCAATTCAGGTAAGGTGCTCTCCCATGCATCCGTTTCATGAAGGTCGACGCTCTTGCTCTCGCCTTTTACCGATTTGTACACTAACCCAGCTCTTCTTTTCATGCGGTCAATCCATCCATTTGAAGAAACAAAATCAACGTCCATCTTTTTAGCAATTTCTTCGGCTTTTTCTTTTAAAATAGTTCCGCTTACGGGAATGTTCGCCGATCTTGCTTGCTTGAACCAAATTAACAACTTCTCTTCTATGTGTTCATACTTTCCCCTCTTAACTTCCTTTATTTTCCGAGATTGGTTACAAGAATTCAAAATGACCTCTCGTTTGGCAACAATTCCATTCAATGTCGTCACTGGAAGATTTATTTTTTTAGAAATTTCAACCCTAGATAAATGTGAGTTGTTATCCACATCTTTCAATATTTTGACTTTTTCCTCAATCGACAATGCTTTTCTTTTAATTCCCTTTCCAGACATTTTGAAAAAGAAGCGGAGTTTGTTCACAAATTTTTTCACTGACGTAGGAAGCTAAGAATCACGTAGAAAAATAATTTCAGTGGAAAGAGCTGAGCACCAACCACAACTGTAGTCTGTGGTTCATTCCATTTTAAAACAAGGTGAGAGAATGCATTGCGAGTTAACAGCAACTCATGGTTCAGTTAACTTATTGATACAATACCTACTCACCCCTGCTCCCTGCTTTATTACTGTTGAAGAGCAACACCCATATAGGAGAAGCTACAAACATTTCTTTCTCCCCTTATCAGTCATTATTGTTCTCCTGACAACTGACCTCTCTGCCACCTGTTTTCCTGGAACTTTGGTGTTGAGAAAAGGGTGCCCTTGAGAAAAAGCTGACCAAAGCAGCTTTTCTGAACCTACTTCTGTCTTTTTTCCATTCGAAAGAAAAAGAACTACGTAGTTTGAAAAAAACTTTAAAAAAAAAGAAACTTTAGAAGACTAAAGTGTCACTTGAAAGAAAAAAAAGACCGATATGAAAACTTATTAAGCGGGAAAAAAATAAAATCAAAACTTTTTAAAAGGGTTATTTTAACATTGGGGAGATGGGAATGAAACTGGTATTGAAATTAAAAACTTCTTAAACGGGAAAACTTCTTAAGCGGGAACTTCTTAAACGGGTTTTACTGTATATGAACGAGTCCAGCTTCTGGTATAGAAAGAGCTCATTGTTAGAATATGAGCAAACAATGCGGTAGAAATTGCGTTATATATGCTTAAAGAAGACAATTAACAAATTATCAATCTAAATTTGATCATAAGTATATTATAGCATAAATAGAGGGGAGTCCTGGGAATATCCCACGAAAATTTTAGAAATTTAAATTCGAAAAACGCAATTTTATACGATCTTTGACGCTATTAGGAGCTCCCCCCCCCCCCCTTCAGTCTCTCTTTGGTGACGTCGAAAAAAAAAATTGCAGAATTCAGAATTTCATTCTCCTTTTCGGAAATTTGCAATGACATCCATTGATGATGTTAGACCTAGGAGGGTTTCAAGGCATAAAACTCACATTTGGCAATCTTTGGTAGTGACGTTAAAAGACACTTGACATTTTTCTAAAAAGTTCTAAAAATACAACTTTAATGATTTTCGAGGATGTGAAGCGGAGGGGCGGAAGGTGCTGCGGGGGGATCCCCCCTGAAATTTTTTTTAAATTAAAGTTTTAAAAACGTATATTAGACTGTCTTCAGAATTTTTTCCTAAATTCGGTTCGAAAATTCGCAATTTTGGACGTCCATTAATGATGTTAGAGAAAAAAAGAGAGGTGGGGGATTCAAAGCTTTTTTTTTTTTGAAATTTTCGGAAATTCAGGACATAAAACGTATATCAGGATATCTTTGGTGACATTAAAAAACGGTTGAATTTGTTGTCCACACAAACACAGACTCTGGCCGTGAAAAAAAAAAAAAAAGATTGCGTCCAGTGTGTGTGTGTAGGGCGGGGGTGGAGTCCTAGCTCTTCCTCCAGCCCCCTTGACAACCATCCCTGCCTTCTTTCATTCATTTCAAATCAAAATGCTGTATGTAGCCAACAGTCCCTCCGCATTTTCCATTTTCGGAAAACATTTGATTGATCTGGTTTTCTACTATGAATTTTTTAATTCTGCCCCCAAATCCCCCCGCGTTTTATATAATAGATACTAATCTATCGAAAATAGAGTTGAACTATTTGAAGAATCAACGTGCAATGCATCCAATCTTCAAACAAAAATGACAATAACAGCAATTATTTCATATAATGGGCAGTTTCAGCTGTTTGTCAAAGTTAAAGACAGAAAAAGAATTTACACATTATATTAAAAAATATACGCATTTACATTATCAACAAATGGTTGGTTCTCTTATGGGCATTTTTGTTTTGATTTATCAGTTTTGGAAAGATGCAATTCTTGTAAAAATATTGTAGTTTTGGAAGCAGTTCCTTCCAAAACTGAATATTTTTAAAGACGCGCACTATCTTCATGTCTTTTCGCACCGTACAACGAATGGTGCCGCCATCGCGCAGAGAGGGGAGGGGGGGGGGAGCACCTCTGGATGAGCGGTACTGCTTATAAAGTAGAATCTTATGTTTGATATCCACAAATATTTTCTATCTTTTTCTGTTTTCACCTACGAAAGTGTTACTTTGTTTTAAATAAATAAAAATGAATATGAATAAATAAAACTTACTGAAGCGAAAACAAATGAATATACCATTGAGAACGTTAAATATTTCCCTAAATAAAAAATTGTCATAACAGAATTTTTAAACTTTGTGTATTATCAATGAGCTTGTAACATAAAATCAGTCAGGTTCAATTTTTTTACTCCCCTGCCCCCTTTGTAAATATTATATATTCATTTTTAATATGAATTAATATTCGGGTTTCGAATATTTTGCTTTTTCAACCAACTAGTCAAATTACAGTATTGTCGTATCATCTCTTAAAAATTGTCGTATCCTCTTAAAACACACTAGCACACATTTCTCTTTTTGAAAACTATTGCTGTTAAAATTTTTTTTAAAAAAAGCACTTAAAAAGTATGATTAAATTGAAATTTATAAGTAGTTTATTACGCGTTTTCTTCTATCCGTTATTTTACTCATTTATTGTATTTCGATTTCTCATATTATATCAAAAATTCACATAATACATGTATATACATTTTTGTAGGGTTCTGCCTAAATGGAATGCTTAAAAACTTTTCTTAATTTAGTAAAGTAAAATTTCAAAGCTTCGACTTGTATGTCTTGGTTCTACCATTACGTAGAACAAATTCCAATAACTGAGGAGACATTAGGAAAACTATGAGTTAAAATAGGTTACGGAAAACGCTTCCCTCCACATATTATATTTCAAATCTAGATCCTTTCGCTCAAAAGGCAAAGAAGGGAGCAAAAGAAAAGAGTCTTGTCCATTGCCTGGAAACTCCCGCTAACGTAAACTGTAGTAAATCAACCGTTAATCACTTTTTGCCTAAAGGATGACAGTTGATTGATGCCCCCTTCCCTTCTCTTCGTCGAAAATCCCTACGAATCCAGAGGGCGCTGCAAAGCAGTGAATAAATTCTCAATTTTTTGCAATAAATCTACTACTTTTGTTTTTGAGTTTCCAGCTGTTAAATTTAACGGAATGAACTTCTGTTTGCGGATTCAGACGCTAAACAATGTAAATTTTGTCTTTTACTTTCATTTTCTTTGATATTTTGATTAAGACGTATTTGAGAGCGTTTTAAAGTTAGCAACGCAAGTATTTTTCTCATTTCTGAAAAAGTTTTACTCCGAACTTCAAAACTCGAAAGACAAAGATAAAAAGCTTTCCTTGGTGCTTCATATGCAAAAAACCGCATAAGGGTACTCCAAAAAATAAACGCAGGAGATGTGGAAAACCCGCTCCGTAGAGATAACATGGGAGACGACGATAGCCGGAGGCCTGTTGCGATTCCCCTTAAAGAGCTGTGTTACCCCTGCGGGAAAACACAGAGAGTGGTGGGAAAAGGGATCCCAACACTGTTGTGGTCAACAGCATTAACTTGCTCAACGACCATGTCATTTGACCATTTTAGAAACATTCTGAACAATCGTCAAAGGCAGACAACATTGGACAGGTTTTTAGAGAAAGAAACCCAAGATTCTTCCCCCCTCATTGGGTATTTAGTTATTTATTCATTTTTGTTCCTCGACTTGGTGGAAATTATGTCAAGTTAATCGGGTTGTGGGCTTGGAAAAATCTTTTTTTTTTTTTACTTCGTGTGAACAACATAGGAGACAAGCTGCGGAATTCCCCTCATCTCTTTCCTCGGACAAAATCGTGGAGATGGACGTTGAAGGAGAAGAACGGGCAAGACTCTCGTCGGGGCCTAGAGCACGGTCCACCACTAGTTCAGATTCGTGAGAAACTGAAACTGAAACGGAGAGTCACGTGATAAGGGGGGATGCATCTGTCAATCGTCATTTAGGGGCGAGTCTGCACTTGTAGCCAAAGTTGAACTGGAGTTTCTTGGAATTGGTGGAGGGGTTGCTATTTCTTTTGGTTCTAAAATTCCGAGAAAACCGAGGGATGTAAACTTGTTGGGAAAGGGGGGGGGGTTAAGACGCAACGGGATAGCCTTTTGTATCGTCATGACCAAAGTACGTAGCTCATATTACAGAGGACTTTTCATCTGGCTATAATTAACCCCCTTATCACCTTTAGGAATTTTACAGCGAAAGGTGGCTTCAATCACCGTACCACACACAGACAGACAGCAGAGATCCTTTCAATCACTCCAGATGGTTTTCTTACCTTCTTGATGTCTCTTTTACAAAAAAAAAGGCAACAATTTGGGAACACAATCGCACCAGTTTCCTGGAAAATATTCTCCTCTTTGATGGAGGTTTGTTTCCTGATAAACTGGTGTTGTAGGCAAAGCCGTGAGCAAGGGGGGGGGGGCAACGGACCCGAGACCCCCCCCCCCCCCGAAATACTTTTAAAATTTTTAACCTGTCTGGAAAAAAAAAATTTAAACAAAAAAAAATAATAATTAGATTTTGTTCTTTGAACCAACCTGTTTGGGAGCGGGAGGGGGGGGGGGTCCTCTGTTTTACAAATGGGGAAACGACAAAACGGCGCTTCAAACATCTAGGGCCTACAAACCCAGAACTCAAAAAAAAGACCCTTTTTTTTCTCTCAATTCTCCAGACGATAGGTCCCGCGTGTCATCAACAGATAACGGATTGATTCCTTGCCTAAGGACTGCATATGGTTCTAATCACCCGACCACACAAAAACAGGAAATATAGTGATCCTTTTTTCGCAAAATGCGAGCCTCATGGAACCACATCTGCCATAAATATACGTACAACAGTTTGGTGCTTTGTCCATCCTTGCCCGAAGGTTACATTCGTGGAAATGGAGACACTCTAACTACCCATATTGTGGAAGTAAGCTAATGCCTAATGGCTGCTTCTACGATTGCGGGATATGGATGTTTGTGCTGTTATTGCTGGAACAAATCTTAGTTCTATTATTTTCTTTTTTAAACTAGCAATTCGTAAAATCGAATCAACATAGAAACGCTTCCGACAAGGGGGGTGGGGGAGGGCTCTTGCCCCTTTGCGGATGCCTCTCCTCGAATTATATTCTCTTTTTTTCCCAACCATTTTGCACAATAAAACAGAGACCTTGATTGTCCTTGGCAGTTGGGAATTTAGTGGGTTCTTGTGGTGTTGCAAAAGTCTCCTTTGCTCGCCTGCGCACAAATTTTCATTATGAGTAAAAGAAAAGGTGAAAGTATTTTGTCCTATTTTGGGAAGAAACCCTGAAGCAGGAAAGGTATGATTATTTTTATGTAATTTTTTCGAAATAATATTTTAGCTGCTCCCTCCTCTTTTTTTTTTTTTTTGCAATTTTAGTTTCAACTTTTTATTTCTTCCTCCCATGCTGAGAAACTGCTTATTAATCCTCCTTTTTTCGTTTTTTAACTTCATAGGAGATGATGTCACACTACTTCGAGTGGGGCGGCGGGGGGGAGTCGAGAAATTGTGACAAGGGGGGGATAACAAGAAGTGTGACATTACACATTTTGATTTCTATAAAAACGTGTAAAAAACCAGCAGATTAAACTTATTTTTGATGATTTTTTATTTTCATAATTTGATTTTAAAGTTTCATTGATTTCATTTTATATTGAAAATACGGATGCTTATTAAGGTTTGAAGTCACTTCTAGTTAAAATTTTAAAAGAAACTCTTCTTAGGTATTTACTTTTAAAATAAATAAGTGCGGGTCATTTTTCAGAAGTCAATTAATTATTTTTCACTATTATGCACTAATTATCTTTTTTCTATTTTAACCTTAATCTAATTTTATGCTATTTAAGTCCACGTGTAATCATTATCATTTATTGTTATGCCCACAAATGTCGTTAAAAGTTGAAAAATAAAATTAAAAATGTGATTCTTTAACGTAAGTACTTTATTTCTGAACTGCAACACTGCAAGTACACGTGTTCATGTAATATAGCGTGACACGTGGCAAAGGGGATAGGGGTGTGTTGGAGAGTGTGATTTTGTGACAAAGGGGGAGGGGAGGGGGCTCAAATATATTGAAAGAAAGTGTGACACTGTTTATGAATGGTCCCATAGAGCGTTTATAATAACATTACGAAGGTGAAAAATACCGTGACAAAATTACACTTTTACTTAGCCTAATCATAAATGTACATTGAACAAAAAAGATCTGAATTGATTGGTTCTCATGGGCTGCAATAGTGGCACAACTCACGCGTTTCGGACTAAGAACAGATTGTAAATATGAAAATACACATTCTTTTCAGCAGCAATACTAGCACAACTCATAATTCAATATTAATCCTTAAGATGTCTTAAAAGCGTAATTTCTCTTTTCTTTCTTTTTTTAAAAATTGTGATCTGATTTTTTTCGCCGATGGGGGAGGGGGAGTTGACTTGCTCCGAGGGGGTAGTCCCCCCCCCCGAGAGATACCTGAAATAAACACGGAGTATATCTGTAATGACTAGGTATTGATGACTAGTAAATTTGGAACTCTTGGGAGGAGAGGGGGAAAACATGTTGTGGGCTGTTTTGTGGGAAGTTTCGTTGCTCTATGAATAATTTCATTAGTTACATAGATTGCAAGAGTTCTTGCAGCAAACGTTTTGTTCTTAGAATTGAACAGGAAACTTAAAAATGTGTTTTTGAATATGATGGCTGCATTATTTTTTTTTTATTCCGCGTTTTTGTTTTTTGTTTTGAATTACTTCCTTTCAAAGTTTTAAACTTTGCCAGAGCCATGTTAGCCTACTGAAAAAAATTCTAGCGTTGTCCGCGAGGCACCACGAGGAGGTATGGTTGGTCTTTGCTCTCTACCCCCCCCCCCCCCTCCTGATAAATTATTTACTTTAATTATCTTTCAGTTAAATTATGACTTGTTATTTTAAAATACAGATATTATTTTTCTTTGTTAAAAAAATCAATAATATTTATATTATTCGGCAGAACTAGATTCCAAAGTTATGCACTTGCGTTTCTTTACTTGATTGATACTCGGGTTCTTTTTTCGTTTTGTATAGTTGTTCAAAAAAAAAAACGTCCAAAAATGCAGAAACACATTTCAAAACTAGTTCTCTTCCAGGGCGATTGCAACTTTTACACTCTTCATTCATCGTATCATATTCTTCAAGTTTTTCTTTAATCGCAGCTTTCAGAACACCTTTGACGTTCGGTAAAAATAAGTCCTCGTGATCGCTCAAAAGAAACTGAAACATTTTCTAGCTAATTACAGAAGCTTTTCCAAGTTCTGGATTGGGGTGGGTTAATCGGCACCTGGCGATGTCAAAAAGATAGTTTTCTGTCATTTCAAACAAAACTGGTTTTTCTGAAGCTAAACATGCAACACAAGAATGACACTTCAAGTGGTTTTTAATTTTGTAAGCCGCATAACCAGAAATATAAATAAATAGAGGTACATTATCTTCTTCCTCTTCGGTGTAATTACAAAAATCAACCCCATGAAAACTTATTTATCTTTCAGTATTTTCATATTTTTCTTCGGAAAAATCAAGCAAAAATTCTGAAAGTGTAAACGATCCAAATTTTGTGGAATGCAAGTTGATAAAACTTGTTAACTGCAATTTTTTTTTCTGCTCGTATAACCTCTTAAATAGTTAAGTTATAATTTCCCCCGTGGAGTTGAAAATATTGGTCTGATATGACGAAGACGATTAACAAAACCACAATCTTGAATGACCAAAATCATTTTCCGCGTCATTTCAAGCAATTCGTTTGCATATCTTAAATTTTACTGGAAATAATCCAGCAACATCTTTATTTTTGGAATGGACTGATGATATCATGAATTGCTTGCACACTTGTTGCTCTTTGGTGTTGTCTGTTATAAATGCTACTAACTTAACAACGTCAATATTTAAATGCACATATATCGATTACGAATTCATTAAAACATAAAATCTAGCTAGGGAGATCAGCTCACACATAAAAAAAGTAGATAATTTTCTAAACTCATAAAATACATTTAAAATCCCTTTTTTCCCACTTACCTTTAATTTAAATCAGTTTATCATGAACAATCCTTTAGACTATTACTACAAATTACACGAACTAATGCATAGGAAATTAATGCACAGGAAACATTAAAAATACTATTAATCGATAAAGGATTTTCCAATTTAAATATCGTACATCAATTTGATTACAATTGGTTTTTAGAAAGAACGTTATGGGAATGAAAAATGAGTATTTTTCTTTTAATTATAAAGGCTTGCACTGATATTTATTTGTTGAGTAAATTATTAGGTAGTAAATACTTAGCTCATTGTTAAAAAGCATTGTGAAAAATTTGCCATAAAAAATCATGTGCCACTGTTATTGGCACATAAGATATGCAAAATTTTACCGATAAAATAAGCAGAAATACACGTAGGGCTATACGAGACGGAAGAAATTTCCCATCGCTTAGCATTCGTTAACATGGCGTTTAACAGGTTTGGACCAGGCTAACAACGAAAAATTCCCCCCTTTCTTCTCTCCGTGGGGGTCCCCGGCTCACCTCAGTACAAGCAAAGTGTAAATTTTTATTTATCTACAAATTCATGTACAGTACTGTCAGTGGTGTAGTCGAGGGGGGACGCAGGGGGACGGCGTCCCCCTACCTTTTTAGTTTGATGCAAGCGTCTCCCCACATTTTTTAAATTTTAACATAAGCGTCCCCTCACTTTTGATTTCAATTACTTATCTTCGTATACATAAGCGTCCCCCCAGCTTTTTTTTCAGGACTACACTACTGAGTACTGTACATTTGGTTTTCATAGTTTTAAATACACAACCATCTGTAGGTTTGGAACGGATTAATCCAGTTTACATTGTATCTATCTTATGTGAAAAAATAATTCGCCATTCGTACAAATCGCCATTCGAACTGCCTCCTGGAACGAATTGTGCACGAACAGTGAGGTTCCACTGTATTATAAATCGTTTGCTCCTCAAATTGCTAAAAACGTACTGTCTGAATACCAAATGCGAATAGACAAAATGGCAACGATACGAATAAATCAAAAGTAAAATAGCGCTTTTACCAATCCTTTGCGAAAAAAAATTAAAAGCTAATTACCGTGAAAAAAATAATTTCGAACTGCAGAGAAAAGCGGCCATAACTTTCGTTCTACATAAGTTCGAACCTCGAAATAAACTCCATCTTGTGCAGAAAAATAAGACATTTCGATCGATGTAATTATTTTGAATATGCAACCATTTTTTACAGATCCAAATCGTCAAAAGAGTGATAAATGCGTTTTTAATTAATATCTCCGTTAATTAAAGCCCCACGTGAATGAGACCAGGCGATGCTTCTTCCACAGAAAATTCTGAATCCGATGATACCCGTTTCGATAGAAGCACACACACAGACGCGGACAGATTTTAATAGTATAGATCAGCTGTTCCTAAAGTGTATTCCGCGGAACCCTAGGGTAAGGATGGCAGGGGTTCCGTTGGCGATTTATTATTATATAAAATTACGTATGCTCAGTAAATCATGTTCAGAAAAAGGTTTCGCGATGAAATTTAGCTGAAAGTGGTAGTTAATTCCCTGTCTGAAAATAAAAATATATTTGGAGGAAGCAAAATAATGAAAATAAAAAGACTGTTAAGAGGGTTTTTTAAATTAGTTAATTAATGTAAAAATTACAAAATGACTTGTTGCTCTGATTTAGAAGACTCTGAAACCCTATTAGGGTGGTTCAAAAAGACTATACATCGTTTGATGATGAAAAGTTGACAATTATATGATAATGACCAATGAGCAAAAAAGGGAATTTAATTGGTTTTGTTGTACTTTTGACATGATGAACCGAAAGGAGTCGAAGAGTACGGTTTAGTTGTCAGTAGTCGTTCAGTATTCATGTTCTTAGGAACATTATGAAATAGAATTCATTCTTGGTTAAACATAATTAAGTTTATTATACATATAAAAAGAAGGCAAACACATTCAGGTCAACATGACGAGACTAAAACTACTGCTAAACTGACTCAGCAGTGTACAGTTACAAATACAGTTAATCTTGGTTACAGACAATGTCCATGACATTAGAAACTTTTTTTTTCTTTCTACCTGGACTACGTCATTAACTTTTGCAGACCTAGTGCATTTCTCGGAAACTGGTATCTATTCTTTCAAGTTGCTCTATAATCGGCGGATGCCATTGCCACATGAGAATTTCGACGTCTAGT
Organism: Octonoba sinensis; assembly: GCA_038502835.1. Classification (NCBI taxonomy): domain Eukaryota; kingdom Metazoa; phylum Arthropoda; class Arachnida; order Araneae; family Uloboridae; genus Octonoba; species Octonoba sinensis. The sequence continues at coordinate 15,200,872 of CM076598.1, read as the reverse complement.
TTCGTCACTAGAAGCGAAATTCCATGCGAAACTGCACTAGGACTCTGATGATGCAAAACTGCACAAGGAACTTAATTTAGCCAAGAGTACCCAATAAAAATAGATACTCAGGGGGTTCTTTATGTGCAGGCACTATTCTGAATCTTGAGAATCCACCAACATGGTCGAGATTGAACCCACGACTTGGGGCGTACGGAGCCGCGCCTTACACGTTGCCACCATGCCGGCTACGTTTAGTAAACAACAAACTAGTGGTTTGATGATGCTATTGGAAAAAATTTGTTTTTATAGTCAAATGTCTCTTGTGCATATTAATGTGCTTCACAAAAGTTTGAAGTTTGTGTGCACAATCATGTCTCATTTGTTTCTTGTTCATGATTTTACACTAAAAATTACATTTTTCTTCTGGACAATACTTCATCAACTTAACTCAACTTTCACATCAACGCTTGAATGACATTACTCGAACAGTGCATTAGTTTCGAATTTTTTCATTTTCAATCCGATATAAACAATATAAAGAACAATAGTCTAAAACAATAATTTTATCGAAATGGTAAAAATTGTATTGGGGAAATAAAACTGGCCATGCGGAAAGCTCGATTTGGACCAGAAATGGTATAAAATATACGATTTTATCGATGGAACACAGCATTTCATTTTACCAAGTTGAATTTATTAATTAGAAAATTCAATCATTGCTATTAAGTGTAATGGAAACATTAATTTTAAATATCTAATTGTTAGTATAGATAAAACATGACTCATGTACTTTTCACCCTTTTTAAAACTATCAATTTCAAATAAAGATTTGACCATTATTGTGTTAAAACTGCAGTTTTTTATGGGTATGAAAATTATTAAAATAATAGAGTCGCTAGGATAACTTTCATTTCATAGTTTACTTTTGACATTCAGTGTGATAACTTGAAGTGGTTGCAATCATAAATACAAATGAATAGTGTGAATCACTAATAAGATTTTAGAGAGACTAACAGAATTTTCGAGTTCATCTTATTTGAAACAATCTTTTGATTATATTTCAGTATTTCAATCAATGAATTTTTGTTTAAATTAAGAAAAACAAAATGGAAACCCGTATTTAAGTAAACAAGCTATATTAATCCTTCTCCCTATGCAGTAACATATCCATGCAAAAAATCAAGATATTTTAGCCTGTGCATATTTAAACACAAAGTCAGATCTAGATTGGACGCTACTCCAGGTCTATGTATTCAACTATCTGAGATAAAATATACTACCTTTACAGTCATTACTAACAATACAGTGACAGGTGTAATAATTTACAAAAACTTCGCAATTAGTTCTTAGTTACAAAAGTGTCTTTCCTCGACAGCCTGATAACTTGAAAATAGGTTACAAAGGTAATTCAGAAGGATAACCAATAGCCACCATTTTTGAACGTTTTAGTTGACTTCGAAATCCAGGGGAACTTATTGGCATTTTTTTTCAGGGGGTGGAGAGGCAAGGGAAACTGAGAAAAACATGAAGGAAACTTGCCAAATTAGAATTTTACAATACTGAAAATCTTCAATTAAAATTAAGTAATTTTAAATTTATTTCCGGCTAAGGGGGGTGGGGCTTTAAATAAGCCTTGTTCAGATTGCGAAATTTGATTTTTAATATGAACACTAATGGGGGGTTCCGTGGTCAAAAAAGTTTGGGAACCGCTGGGATAAATAGTAAATTTTAATGCTGTATGGGAACCGTTTCGCATTTTTAATGCATCTGAGATGTGGAATTAATGGATCTAAAACGCAAAATAGTTTGTTTGCTATTAGCGTTTGATCTTATGTGCCCATGGAAACCTCTGGTGCCTCAGACGCGCAGGCCTGTGGCGTGTCTGCTTTAATTTGTAACGCTTTTTTTTTTTTTTTTTTTTTCACCTTTAAATTTACGCCGACTTTGTTCGAAATAAAAGAAAACAAAATTCCTTCTGTGATCTTGCTAGCAAATTAATTATATGTACCTTGGCATACATGATTCTTCACTACTCAGTACTCAGTAGCGTATCCAGGACGTTTTTTTTTCTTGGGGGGGGGGGGGGGTATTGCATGGGAGCAGATTTTTAATAACCAAGCTACTCAATGTATGTTGCATTAAAAAACAACTAAGTAGATTATATTTCCCAAGCTGGGGGACGGGGCAATAGCCCCTCCTGACGAGTTTGTTAATGCCTGTTTTTTTAAATAGCTTATTTTAGATATCGCAATTTTGGGATTGAGATAAATCTTTTGGATACTCCCAAGTTGGTAATTATGCGCTTAACATAGCATATTTTTTTTTCTTTATTAAGAACGAGCATAAGGATTTTCCCTTCACAAAATCAAATTGTGTAATTTAAATTACTAAGGTAATGCTAATATGTATTCTTATTTTTACAAATATTTTTGTTTTTGCGATTTTTTTTCTTAGGTGTTCTTTTGGTATATTTTACATACGATATTAAGAAAACTAAATAAGCGTAGAATTGTGTAGAAAATAATTTCCTTGAGTAAAAAAAGTGAATTTCATGTTTGCAACTTCTTCCTTTTTTTATGATAAATATCAACATCTTTAAACAGTGGGAACATTAAGTCGAAGCAAATCAAATTCATTGGTCTAATGCCGATAAATTTTCAGCCGATTACGACTAGCTTTTCAGACTCCCCCCCCCCCCCCCTCTAGTCCGAAAAACACTGCTTTGGACATGCCGAAGTTCAATTTTCCGGAAAATTGTAAGAATCGTCAAAATAGTACTGCTGCAATATTATTCAAAAGGAATAGGGCAAAAAATATATATATGTATATATAACAGCTAAAATATTTCACTTATTTTAAAATTTACTTCATTAATCTTAATCTTTTCCAAGGAAAAAAAAAGTACTGCAACTCTTTAGTTACTTCAAAACGTTTCTGGGGGGGGGGGGGGGGGTTTCGGACTTTCCGAGTTTTATTTAGATTTTATGCTTTAAAAAAAGTATATTCTCCTATAAAACTTTTCTTACAAAAATATGAACATTGTTGATACATATATATGAAATTAGAACATTCCTTTGTAATTGGAAAAAAAATCATCTCTCATAACATTTTTAATGTCTGTTCTGTACATTGTTTTCTGAGAAATCGAGGAGTTTATTTATTTATTTGTAATTTTCAAACGCAAAAATTATTGTCCTATATGAAGAAATAATAAGAATTCTTTTAATTTTCCAGTGTCCGTTTACCTGAATAAATCTTTCCAGACCAAACGTCTATCAATTTATGCAATTAACGAAAATAATGCTACGAAAAGCAAAAAATATTTGTATGAGTTTAAAGCAGCTCATATTTTGAAAGTAAATGTATTCCTACTTCTCCATACATCGCCATTAAACATTTTGTCTCCGCATCGTCTTTCTCCGCCATTTTTGATCAATATATAAATATCAACGGAAATAAACAAGTACCCCTACTTTTCTGCAATATTAGCTTCCCCCACATGCAGGCGTTTGCAGCAAGCTTTTTGCATCCGGGCGACGAGTTCTCAAAAATGTTTTCTCATTTTGCTTGTTGTACCGAGGAAGTTCTTATCAAAGTCAACCGATAGCCTACTATCCAATTAATGAGGGAGGCCTTTTGTGAGGTTACCTCTTGCAAAAAATGGCTGATAAAGAACTTCTCGGTTCTCGAGCCTCTCCGTCTGGAAGCCCGTCTATCACTTAGACTCCGCCCAGCGCAGAGACGTCACTAGAGCTGTGATTGGCTGTGCTTTGCAGAAAGAAAAACGTAGTCCAGAGAAAAGGGCAGATGCTATGTCGCGACTAGAGGGGTTTCAGACAGGTGCCCCCTTTTGCCCCCTCTTCCTTACTTTCTCTCCGCCAGCCATAGACTGGTTTTTCGAATGAAATGGCTACCTAGATTGATTCCAGCTAAAAGTCTGTTTGAGTGTTTGCATTTTATCGATTTATTATATATAATTCCGCCATGTATTGATTTCAATCAAATTACTTCCTTTTTGCATTTACGTTTTTTTATATGCTCATTCGAAGAAGGGGACTGTAATCAGATTTCGTCTTCGTATTGAACTTCATAAAACGCTCTAAAAATACATGTAAACGCAAGTTCGCAAATTAAAAGCAAAAACAAAAAACGCTTGATATGCTAAGTCTTATTGCCCGGGCAAATAGGGTAATTATTGCATGGGTGGGGGACTCTGATCCGAAATTCTCCGGACATTTAAAAAAAACAAAACAAAAAACAAAGTGTTTTAATTTATTAATCTTGAGATTTCTTTGACAATTAATACCTGTGCTTTTCTTTCTACCTTCAGACAAGCAAAATATTTTGTACTATTTAAAAAACTTTCAATACTATAAGTTTTTCCAGAAAAAAAAAAAAAAAAAACTTCTGGTATTAATATATTTAGACCTTTCATTTAATTATTTTTGAGCTTATAAATGTGTTTGAGTACGTACTGTTTTGTTGAGGGGGGGGGGACTGTTAACGTAAATATATAGTTTTTATTTTAAATTGATGGCTCGTACTTTTTCCGATAATTTTGTGTGAAGTTCCGAAATTTTTTTTCGCTTAGAATCACAGAATCACCTATGAATTATTGCCCCAGGGCTCCTTTCTTCAAGACATTGTAAAATCGTTACATGAGACATTTTTGAAAATTAAAATAGAATAGAATTTCCAGGCTGTAATTACAACCTTTACTCCCATCTACAATCCACTCGATCAAAGAGCTTATTCAAATACATAAAAGACAAAACTGTTGCATTCTGATTACAATTTATATTAATTAATTTTATGTCATTTAATGTATTTCCCCTCACTTGATTAAAAAGAAAGTAATTAAATAGGGGGGAAAGGGATTGACTTGGAGCCCCAAGAGTAAGGGAGAAAATAATTAAATAGGAAAAAAAAAGGATCGACTTGGAGCCCCAAGAGTAAGGGAGAAAATAAATAAGAAAAATAAGGATTGACTTGGAGTCAAAAGAGTAAGAGACTCTCACCCATTCTGGATATGTTTAGTTTTGTCTAAGAACATATAAATGTATTTTTCTGAAAATAGCTTCATAAAAATATCATGTAAATATTGCATGACATTCTTTATTTTTTGCTTTTTATTTTATTTTATTTATTTATTTATTTATTTATTTTTTGAGACGAGGTTGACACATAAAAAACAAAATAATTTTTTGAACTAATCACACGATTAAAATTTTATAGTGATGGTTAAATAAAGTTTGAGAGGAAAGCTCAATCTTGATTTATAGGTATGGAAATGGTCAAAATGTGCATTACATCATTGGAGTTTTAACATTATTTTCTATTAAGTACTATTTGGCACCAGAAAAATTTGACGGGTTCTAGGTGTATTTGAAAGCAAATTTCTCTTAATTTTCATTCTTGTATGTTATAAAATCGAAGATTTATTCAAATTAGAAAGCATTCTAATCGGTTTTCTTAAGTCATCATTATGAGCTGTAGGGTAAAAAAACACTTCAAAAACATTGCTTTGGCTTAGACTATGTTCATTAAAATATAATTATTTGAACATAATTCAATAACTTACATTTATAACTTGGAAATTAAACTGGCTTGTCCTACATGTATGTGCGGAAAATTTTGGAATGTGCTTCAATCAGAAATTTTGTAAAGATTAAAACTGGGAAGACAAATTTTGTTGCTGAATATTGAATATATATTATGTGCTTTTTATATTTTTTTACATTTTTGTGATTCTACCTTTAACGCTGTTAAAGTGCTTTAATTTTGATTTTTCAACATTTTTATTTTTAGCGGACGTATATTTTCGTTCGTTTTCCTTGGATCCCGCATGACGTTGAGTGGCACAATCGACTTTCGCTAAACTGGCATTCCTTTTTAAACGACATTTTTCTGGGGGGCAATCAGTTTTTTCTGGGAATGACTTCTAGATTTATGGTTATATAGCAGAATCTAGAACTAGATGCACCGTTTCCACAACTATCCTTTCCATATATTTTAACGGTAAAACCGTATCGTATTGTTTTACAGTGACCCTCCTTCGTTATTTTCTGCGTGTATATATCGATTTAAACGACTGGTCCCGTGAGAAACAATCCACAGTATAGTAGTCAGTCGCCTGTTATAGGTACAATTGACTAGCTGCGGAGTCTGTTGGAAAACGACCAACTCCAACTCCGGAATTTTAAAAACTCCGAATCCGACTCAGACGCCCTCTATATATATATATATATATATATATATTCCGACGCCCTTAAATATATATAGATATATATGCGTGTGTGTGTGTATTGAAAAAGTGGACATCTTTGGAAAAAACATTAAAATGAAAAATTTTAACAACACTTTCTTATGTTTTTTGGGATACAGAAGTTATTTACACGAACTCTTCCTACCCCCTTGTGAGAAAACACTTCTTCACAATAAGCAATTTGGCTGTCACTAGATGAATATTAGAAGCCCGTTTTTCTTTTGTGTTGCGTCAGTTACTATTATTTTTTGTATGCATAAATAATTAGCCTAACCCTAAAGAATAACACAAATGTACTCCCCAAACTATAGATTTTCCTCGACAGAGAAAAATATATAGTATAGTTTGGGGAGTCGGTGCTGGGTTAGGGTTCCCTTCATTGCCGATTAGCTGCCACTTCTTTATTCGCGAGAAGAATATCTCCAATTGTAACTTTAAGATTAAAGCAGTTTTAATTTTGAACTTTTTCTTTTACATGCTTTGTTGCGTTGCACTACATATATTTAGTTTTTCACAGTTTTAGCATTTTTGTTCGCAGAACTTTAACATTTTTAATCAAGATTTCAGTTGATGAATCTATGGTTTTGATACTTTATACTTGTTATTTATTCATTTTTATGGTGTTTTAACATTTCGTGCTCAATAATTTTATGAGTTCGGTCTAAGTTTTAGTCGACAGATCTAATTTTTTTTACGTTTTGTATTTAATATTTTGATATTTTTGTGTTGCTTTAATATATTATACTTAGTATTTTTACATCTTCATTGCAGGTTTTAGTAGATAAAGTTAAGTTTTAACATTTTGAAAAGTGCATAACACTTTTACTTTGCAAATTTTCGTACTATTATTTTTTCGTTCTAAGTTTCTCTGAATGCATTTAAGTTTTGTCATTGAAGTCAATTTGTCATTTAAGTTTGGAGTTAGCACTCTTTCATGCATTATTGCTTTGTATTGTGTATTTTTTAATATTTCACAGTATTAGCATTTTGTTCTTCGAACTTTTACATTTTTCTGATTAAGATTGCTCTAAACAAATCTACGTTTTGATGGTGAATCTATGTTTTCAAGTTTTATACTTTTACATTTTATGTGTTGCTTTAGTATATTATACTTAGTATTTTTACGTCTTCATTCTACACTTTTTTACCTTCCGTTTTAACATTTTGCTAATGTATAATACATGTATTTTTAAAATATTCGAAATTTTACGTTTTTTGTTCTAAGTTTTTCTGGATCAATTTAAGTTTTGGTGTTTTGTACTTAGTATTTTTACTTTTCTAATCCAATTTTTAGTAGATGAAATTACGTTTTTTGGAGTTTTGCAAGTGCATACCACTTTTATTTTGAAAATTTTCGTAGTTTTACATTTTTGTTCTAAGTTTTTCCGGCTGAAATTAGGTTTTGAAGCTTTATAGTTGTATAATTGGTCCTCTTTCATGCTTTATTGTTTTTTTTTTTTTTTTTACTGTGTTTCTTTACTTTTTCAGTTTTAGCATTTTGTTCTTCGAAATTATACAACTTTGATTAAGATTTCTGTAGAGAAATTATATGTTTTGATGTTGAATCTATGTTTTGGAGTTTTAGTAGATAACTTTGAATTATTTTTTTATGTTTAGTAATTTGTACTTTTAGAATTTGTGTTGCTTCAGTATATTATACTTAGTATTTTTACATCTTCATAGTACTTTAATATTTTCGTTATATGTTTTTACTAAATAAATGTATATTTGACGTTCTGTGTTTAGTACTTTTACATTTTCTATACTAAGTTTTACTAGATGAATCTAAGTTTTGATGTTTTGTACGTAGTACTTTTACATTTTAGTGTTGCTTTAATATATTATACTTAATATTTTTACATCTTCATTCCATGTTTTAGTTAAAGTTTTAACATTCGCATACAGTACTTTTTACATTTCCCAAGTGCATTTCAATGTGCAAATCTATGTTTTGATACTTTATACTTGTTATTTAGACATTTTTATGATGTTTTAACATTTCGTGCTTAGTAATTTCACTCGACTTCAGTCTAAGCTTTAGAAGATAACTCTAACTTTTTTTACGTTTTGTATTTTGTACTCTTAAATTTTTACATTTATAGAATGTTTGAATATTTTGTACTCATACTTTTTACGATTTTAGTTTGAATTTTTGTAGATCCATCTAAATTTTTTAAGTTTCGTACTTAAAATTTTACATTTTCGTACAAAGTTTCACTTGATGAATACGTTATATACTTAGAATTTTTACATTTTCATGTTGCTTTAATATTTCATACTTAGTACATTTGGTTCAATTATATTGTCATTCTAAGTTTTAGTAGATAAATCAGAGTTTTACCATTTTGTACGTAGTAATTTTTACATTTTTGCATTAAGTTTTAACATTTTGCAAGTGTATAACACTTTTCTTTTGAAAAGTTCCTTACTTTTACATTTTTGTTTTGAGTTTTTCTGGGTGAATTTGAGTTTTGCAGCTTTATACTTAGCATTTTTACATGTTTTGTTGTTTTGTACTGCGTGTTTTTAATTTTTCAGAGTTTTAGGATTTTGTTGTTAGAATTTTTACATTTTTGAGTAATATTTCAGGAGCCAAATCTATGTTTTATTGCCTTATACTTGTCATTTTGACATTTTTATGATGTTTTAACAGTTTGTACTTAGTAATTTTACGACTTCATTCCATGTTTTTGTAGAGAAATCAGTTTTTACGTTTTGAAGTTTTAATAACTTGCGAATGCTTAACACTTTTGTTTTGTAAACTTTCCGCTCTAAGTTTTTCTAGATGAATTTGAAATTATATGGTTTATCAAAAATTTTAGTTCTAAGTTTTGACCGTTTGTATGTAGTATTTTTTCTTTTTCTTTTTTTAATTTTTATGATACATTGCTTTAATATCGTAATCTATGTTTGATGTTTTGTCTTTTGCACTTTAACATTTTCATTTTGCTTTTATCAAATTAATGTATATTTGAGGTTCTGTCCTTAGTACTTTTACATTTTTATACTAAGTTTTACTAGTTGAATCTAAGTTTTGATGTTTTGTACATTGTATTTTTACATTTTAGTGTTGCTTTAAGATATTATAATTAATATTTTTACATCTTCGTTTCATGTTTTAGTTAAAGTTTTAACATTCGTACACAGTACTTTTTACATTTTGCAAGTGCATAACATTTTTATTTTTGAAAATTTTCGTAGTTTTACATTATTTGTTCTAAGTTTTACTAGGTGACTCTAAGTTTTGATGTTTTGCGCGCAGTACTTTGACTTTTCTTATGGAGTTTTTAGCAGATTAATATAAGTTTTGCATTGGTAGTAGTAGTTGAAAGCTATGTTTCTTTATTTCAGTTAGTAATGCAAGTCTTTGAGTATAACGTTTCTAAGTTTTTTTTATATTCTGTACTTTATGTTGCTACGATTTTAACCAATTCTATATTTAACTTGAACTCTGTTTAAAGTTGTTTGCAATCTTAGTTTCAAAGTAAAGATTTCAATTTTGATGTAAGTAATAGACTTTTTCAAAACACGAAATTTGTAACGTAAATAGCTTGAAAGTTTTCTTTGTACTTTAGTAATAAACCTTTTCAATGTGTGAAAGACGCGTTGCAAATAGTTTTGATAAATATTTTTCTCGGTTGTATATCATAAACCTTATGTAAATTATAAAAATTGTGTTAAAGATTGAGTTTTGTAAATAAATAACTTCTTGAATAAATGAAATGTTCGTTAAATGTTTAAGAGTAAGTTTTGAAAGTCTTTGAATAGATGAAATGTCCGCTTAATGTGTTATATGCTTGATTATAGTATTAAAGGTGTGAATAACGTAAAGATTCCAAATTTGTATGTTAGTAATAGACTTTTTCAACATGAAATTTGCAGCGTAAATAGCATTTAAGTTTTCTTCGAACTTTGATAATAAACCTTTACAATGTATGAAACTCGTGTTGGAAATAGTTTTGTTAAATATTTTTCTCGGTTGTATATCATAAAATCTTTGTAAATTATAAGTTCTGTGTGAGTCGTAAAAAAATATGTTAAAGATTGAGTTTTGAAAATAAATAACTCTTTGAATAGATGAAACGTTCGTTAAATGTTTAAGAGTAAGTTTTGAAAGTCTTTGAATAAATGAAACGTTTGTTAAATGTATTGTATGGCTTGATTATAATACTGAAGGTAAGAAATTCTTCACTCGGAAGTAATGAATTAAAGGGTTATATCTAGGGGAAAATGTGTGTTTAAGGAAAACTGTCTGAGTATGGTGAGTTAAATACATAGGTCTTCGTAAAATTATTAAATTTATATGTATGTATATGTTTGCATGTATGAAATATTTTTTAATTAAGACTTACTGTTACATTCATATCAAACTTCAATTAAAGTCAAATTGGTTTATCGATAGTGTTACTCAGCTTGTAGCATCATGTTTGCATGTGTCATTCTTCGATTGGGGCGGCCAACGAGGTATTGCTACCTTATCTTCGTCAGCTGATAAGAGTTTGAAGAGTCATTTCTACGTTGTGGTTTGGAGGGGAAACATTTACGCTCTCTCTTCTCTGTGAGTACATGATGTTTTATATAATTTGTATTTCGACTGTAAAGTATTTCTTAGATTGCATTCTGTTAAAATTAGTTTCATGTAAGTTTGAATAGTTGAACTATAGCTATATTGCATGAAAAAATTCTTCGATTTTCAACGTGTGAATGATATTATTTTAAGTGCATTCTCTCTGTGTTCATTCACTAACTGTATTGCTAGATTTTGCCTAGTTGCTTTTGTGTTCGTGTATAGGATAACTGAAAATTCGCAACGATTGCTTTGGTTAGTAGGAACTCGGTGGAGGAACTGCTAAAATTGTCCTTTATTTCTAAGAGGCTTTTTTAGCATTCATTCTTCCAAGTTCTGATAATGGATGTTATTAATTATTTTTAATGGTAGAAGTTTCAACAGATGTTACATCTTGTGTGTGTTTTTTATGTCTTTGAGTATAATATTTCTAACTTTCTTTTTTATTTTCTGTAGCTATGATTTTAAGCATTACCGTATTTAAGTTAAATTGTACTTCTGCGATTTTAGTTTCAAAGATTCTAAGTTTGTATGTAAGTAATAGACTTTTTCAATGCATGAAATTTGCGGTGTGAACAGTTTTAAAGTTTCTTCGTGCTTAAGTAATAAACTTTTTCAGTGTGTGAAAATCGTGTTGTAAATAGTTATGATAAATATTTTTCGCTGTTGTATTATTCTGTGTAAATCGTAAAAATATGTTAAAGACAGAGTTTTGAAAATAAATAACTCTTTGAAAAAATGAAAAAGTCGTTAAATGTTAAAGACAAAGTTTTGAATAGCTGAAATGTTCGTTAAATCTATTATACGTCAATCAGGTTGTTGAATTGCTTCGCAGTTACAAATTTAGCAATATGCGCTTGACTATTTTTAAAGTTTCTTTAATCATGATGTATATGCCCACAATAATTTCTGAGATTGTATTCGTTTGAAACGTTAAAATGTGTAAAAAAAATAATTAAAAACAAAATAAATAAATATTGAAATGCACGAAAAATTCGCTTATTATTCTATGTAAAATCAAGTTGCCGAACATACTGTAACTTCTTTTATTTCATGCAAACTCTTAAACTTGAAAAAAAAATCTAGCGGTATAATATTGATTAAAGGATGATTACTTATAATACAAATATAGTCGTAGTTGATATAAATTCGTTGATTTGTATTGATAGAAAACAGTAAAATGGATGTAAACCCCTGTTTAAGTATAGAAGAAATCACCGCTTTTTGTAAAAGTATTGCTATATTGGCATGTATAAACCTACTGATGGTCATTTTCTAAGTTCCAAATATTTCAATAAAACTTTTAATTGACTAAAATTTAGTAAATTGTGTGGATTGATTTGATTGGTGCATATTAAGTCCGCACTTTTTCAAGAAACTATTTGATAAGTTCTCATTTAATTCTGTCTTTCATACTTTAGGAAAAAAGATTTTAAAACATTTTCTAAGTCTTAAACATTTCTATAATTAACTTTGACTTAAATTTTGTAAATTTCGAGGATTGATTTGTTTGATTCACATTAAATATAAACTTTCTCAAGAAGCTATTTGATTGGATCGCAATTAATCCTGGGTTTAATATTTTAGGGGAAAAATTACAAGTGTAAAAATAAAATATGTTCAAAATTAAGAGATAGTTGCTACTTATACATTATTAAGATTAAAATAGTGCTATGAGTTGATTAAAAATTGTGAAATTTAATTCTGATGGAAATAATTATTATCGCTTTAACACGACAGTTAAATCTTGATATATTCTGGAAAAAAAGATACATTTAGTATGGCCAATGATCTACTTTTAAATAATTGATTCATTTAAAATTTTGTGCTCTGTTAGAGATTTCGTTTCAGGAATGTAGAAGAAGTGGTATCGATTTGTGAGTATATTTATGTTTAAGTATCCTAAAAACAATTGACTGTAGAAGTGGTCTCACTGCATGATACTTATATTTTTTCCACTTCTAGGGTCAATTTTTTTTTACCGTTATGTTTAATTGCTTGAATATTTACAATTGTTTTGAAATGATTAAATTAAATAAACATGTACAAAATAGTTGATTGGGGTGTGTGATGTAAGTCACATCGTGATGGTGGTGGGATCATCAACTTAAAAATTAAATTAATTTTCACTTTTAGGAAGTAATTGAGTAAAATATTCTATGTCTAAAAATAATTTCTCTCACTGGATGATAGCATCAGCGTTTCAACTCTTGAAATTAAAAGTAAAAACATGTTACCAATTAAAAAACAATAAATTAATGTTACCACTCGCGAAAAACCAAAGTTGGAAATTAAAAATAACATCGGAAAACGATAAAGTCCAAAAAATAATAATAATAATAATTTTTCTCTCGCTAGATGGCAGCATGATCACTCTTTCCAAAACAACTGGAAAAATAATTATATTAACATTCAATTTAGCGCTGTAGCTATCAGGTCTTCATGGCATAGTCAATTTGCGCGTTTACAATTTGACTGTCATGAAGATCTTTTGACGATGCGGGTTCGATTCCCGATCTAGGAAAGAGAAAATTCGAATTAAATAAAATAATTCCAAGTCCAAAAATAATTAAATGAATGAATTAATGTTTATCTCACTAGATGGCGCCATGTGTATAACCTCAGAGTTCAAAAAATAATTTCTCTCACTAGGTGGCGCCATGAGCAATTTTAGTTGGTAACTGTTGTCATGACGACCGCTATATCACCGTTGCCATCCCCAAAAAGCTAAACTTCAGACGCAGAGTAACAAGTAAGAAAAACAACTCAACTCCACTCAGAAACCCTCGTCATCTTCTACGAGGATAGTATCAGGAACCCTACTACTCAACCCTACTCGGCAGGCGGATCGACCACGCCCCCTTGCACTTGCACTGATCCGCAATCCGCCTGCTGTCCCAGAACTGTCCTTTTCTATCTACTCACCTAGAATTTTTTTTTTCTGTGTGTGTGGGGGGGGGGGGGGGTGTTCATCTATGTGATAAAAATATTTTTTTCTTTTTTAAATCAAGCAACTCTACACAATCTAGCGTGCTATCTAACATGAGATGAGTGGCAAAGGGGGGGGGGGGACTCTTCAAAAGGAACCTTACTTACATTTACGTTATATTAGAAAAACGCCCAAAACTTCGAACTTCGAACAAACATGTCGATAAGCGTGAACAAAGTTAAAAAACAAGTTTGTGGAATTAGATTTATAAAGGATTTTTGCATTGTGCTCACTTGGTGCCGATTTTCATTTCCACGACCCTCCATTTCACCCTACTTTCACACCCCAAAATTATTCTTTTCATATTTTATGAATGCATTACGTTATATATTTAGATAATTTATGATAAGAAATTTAATGGAAGTGGGGAAGAAAGAAAATAATCCATTTATAAGTCTGTGGAAGCATGCAATAGAATTATCGTTTTTGTAGAATATTTTCCGAGATTGATAATTTTTAAAGACAAAAATATTAACTTATTTTCAATGAAGTAAAACTTTTGAAAAATAGCTCTTGTATACCCTCACGGGTCTTTCAAATTCTGTCTAAGTCCTATAATATTAATATATGGAAAAATTATTATTTGATAAATAATGGAGTTCAATTTTAGCAGCCTTACCTTAATTGTAATAACCTTATCATATTCCAACAGTAATATCTATTTAGAAAATAAAATTAACGAATTAATATTCAAATAAAACCAAATTGAGGTTTAATCTTTTTATTGAATAATTTCTATTCTAATTTCAAGTCTAATCTTCTCGATCGAACAGAAGAAAAAACGGATTTATTTCTCTCAGTCCAAACGTCGTCTTTGGGTAATACTGATGGAATAAATAAAGTTTGTGACGTTGATATTGGAATTTGGTGAATATTATACATACAGGGTGGTTGTGGTGTATATATATATATATATATATATATATATTCAGCGGAAAAAAGAGTATTAATTTTTTTTCAAAAGTCAGGTTTTGGGGGGTTAAACCCCCAAAACCCCTTTGGATGCGCCACTGTTAAACAATGTTGCTATTTTCAAAATCCGCTATATATTTTTCTCTTATATATTTCTTATATCTTAAACGATGAAAGCACTTCTAAGGTTACGCACAAAAAATGGTTAATAAAATATTTTTTTAAAGCAAACATAATATTTTCCGAGCTTATAGGCCGTGGTCCATCCAAGCAAGATACTTCTGGCTGATGTTTCGCCCGACATGTTTCAGGCTCCAGTGAAAATGATTTTCACTGAAAAAGTCTGGAAACGTGTCGGGCGAAACGTCAGCCAGAAATATCTTGACCACAGCTTATAAGCCCGGAAAATATTATGTTTGGTATGGAAATATTAAAGTAAAATAATTAATAAGAGTCTATAAATAAATACTAATACAAAAAATTCAAATTATTTTGATTTTTTTTCCGTAATTGAAAATGTATTTCCTGAGCGCCACCTGCGCACATTAAAGTGTTTTTTAGCCTGCTTTTTAATTTTTTTTTTTTTTTTAGTTTTTTAAAAAAGTCAAATTAAATTATTTTTTAAATAAAGATTAAAAAATAGAAAAGTAGGGCTTTGAGATGGGGAAATGTATGGCTGTCGGCTTGTCTGTCTGCCCCCTCCCCTATTAACTTTTGAACGAATGATACTGGGACAAAACTTTTTTCGCTTGAAAAATCGCATCGAGGACACCTCGTTCCCATATATTAGTTTTCGACTTGAACAATTTTTCGTTCAATTTTAAACAGTTCAAAAAAGTTTAACATTAGCGCCTCTGAGAGAATAGGAAGCAAATTATAAACCCTGGACATAAAATACACATTCCTTGGAACAAGATTCTTGGAAACGGCTCTTAGCGTGAAATGTTTTTAGATTTGAAAAATTTTTGTTCAATATTGAAGTTCAAAATTTTCATCATGTTTTAACTTGCTTATTACTACAATTTATGGTTCATTATTAGAAGAGCTAAATTTGCGTTTGTCTAATCTTTATATTCTCTGTAGATTTATTAGTCACAATTTTTTTTAATTATTGAATCTTTCTGGCCATTTTTATTAGTGAGCAATACCATAAACAAGGTTATCAAGTGTTCCCAAGGAAGTGACGAAAATAAATGAGCTGTCGGTATGTTATGAGATGTTGCTTGTGCTTTAAGAAATAAAAATAAAAGTTTGTTGTTTATCGCAACTATGTCCTAGTAAAAGTTCATTATATTTTAAGGAAAAAGTGTCCTAAGTCTATGAAAAGATATTAATAATGAAAAAAGTAAGAGATGGATTGAAAAAATTTGCATAACATTTATCAAAGCCAGAAAATCTCCCTGTAGATTTAGTTTCAAGTAAGTCATGTACCAACTATGCAAATAAATTTTTTGTTCACAAAACTTATAAAGAAGCTACAAGTGATGATGATGATGAAACTGAATTTACTTTGTCTTCTAAATAAACAAAGCAACTGTGATTTTTGCTGTTGAAACAATTGATAATTTGTTGATCAACGTGCGCATAAAATTATGATACTGAACGAGGATGAAAGACATACAACATTAATGGGAGGGGGTCTACAGTATTCTATTGTGATGAGTAAAGTATTTTCACACTTTTTAGGTCTGGTGCCTTTGAGAGTGAATAGGAAAATCATCAAAGGTAAAGTATGCAACTAGAATGAAAAGGAAAAAGGATCTCTTACGTGATGCTTTATCTCATAGTAAAACAAGCCATGAAAACTCAAAGATTTCAGTAATGCGACGAACCAATTTAAGGTCTGATATGCTTATGTGCAGCATATACAGGGTGTCCCAAAAGGTCGTTTACAAACTTAACATGCTGGTCTGTCATATCATGATGAACAAGATTTACATAGGAACTTGTGTCCGAAAATTCAAACTGAGACCGCTAGAGGGCGATAATTGCACGAAAACGGGAGAGTGGGAAAACCAATCATTTCAGGCGTGAACGTTGAAGGAGAAGGATAAATGAGTTTAGTAACGCAGAAATGGCCGACATGCATTACGTATACGGCGCCGCTGATGGAAATGGACGAGCCGCGACACGGACGTACCTTGAGCGCTTCCCAAACAGACGTCAGCCAAGTCATGTTTTGTTTGGACGATTGCACCGCAGATTACGTGAATCAGGTTCT
This sequence comes from Octonoba sinensis, assembly GCA_038502835.1. Taxonomy (NCBI): domain Eukaryota; kingdom Metazoa; phylum Arthropoda; class Arachnida; order Araneae; family Uloboridae; genus Octonoba; species Octonoba sinensis. The sequence continues at coordinate 15,183,936 of CM076598.1, read as the reverse complement.
TTCAGTACGTAGCCACATCGGTCGAGAACGTGCTACACGCACGCCTGTTGTAGCGGAAACCGTGCTACAGGAGTTTGGCATCAACCCGCAAACAAGTCTCCGAGAAGGCGAATGTGTATTGGGTGTTGGTCGTTCCACCATAATGCGCATACTGCACGATGACATGCAATACCCTTACCACTTCCAAAAAGTACAGGCATTGTGCGCTGACGATTATCCCAAACGCATTGCATTCTCACGCTGGTATTTGCAACAGCGGGTCGCACAGCCAGATTTTCCATCGTGGATTTTGTTTTCTGATGAATCCAGCTTTACACAGGATGGTGTCGTGAACCTGCACATGCACGTATGGGCGCATGAAAACCCAAGATGTACACGTGCCCATGCACATCAACAACGTTTCACCGTAAACGTTTGGGATGGTATTATCGGCGACATGTTGATTGGCCCTTACCTTCTACTTGAACGCCTCGACGGAAATACCTATCGCATTTTTTTAGAAAGAGTTTTGCCGGATCTGATGGGTGACGTTACAGCCACTACACGCCGAAACATCTGGTTTCAGCATGATGAGCGCATGCCCACTTTAGCTTCACTGTTCGAGAATACCTCGATGGCATTTATCCTAATCGCTGGATTGGTAGAGGCGGACCAGTCCAATGGCCGCTGCGATCCCCCGACCTGACTTCCCTGGATTTCTACCTGTGGGAACACATGAAGTCCACAGTGTACGAGACACCCGTAACATCGGACATGGATCTTATCGCCAGGATCGCGGAAGCGGCAGCACGTGTCCGTGACACTCCTGGCCAATTTGAACGGGTTCGTGAATCCATGCGCCGACGCTGTGAAACGTGCATTGTGGCGAATGGAAGGAATTTTGAACATTTGCTGTGATGTAATGATGTTTTGTAATAAAAATCATATGAACACCGCTGTCGATATCATTTTTTTTTCTCCTCGTCCAAACCTGCACTTATCGCCCTCTAGCGGTCTCAGTTTGCATTTTCGGACACAAGTTCCTATATAAATCTTGTTCATCATGATATGACAGACCAGCATGTTAAGTTTGTAAAAGTAGGTAGAAAATGAGAGTTCTGTAGCAGCAGGGGGAGGAGGGAGGGTGCAAGTGCAAGGGGGCGTGGTCCCTCCCCCTGCCAAGTTATGCTGAGTAGTAGGGTTCCTGCTGCTGACGTCGAAGAAGATTACGAGGGTTTCTGAGTAGAGTTGAGTTGTTTTTCTTACTTGTTACTCTGCGTCCGAAGTTTCGTTTTTAGGGATGGCAACAAACTTAATCTTAAACTTCTATGAGAGGAATGGCAACGGTTTTGGTTGTTATGGTAACGAACTTGTAATCTTTTTAGACTTTTTTGAATCGGTTATGCTGCCACCTTGTGAGATAAATTAGAATTAAATTCAAACTTTACCGTTTTTACAGTTTTGAATTTAAAATTTAGTGTTTCGTGAATGGCAATATTATTTTTTTTAAATTTCTAACATGTTTTTAGTTTTAATTCCAAGGTTTGAAACGCTCATGACGTCATCTAGTGAGAGAAATTATTTTTTTTTTTTTTGGACTTTATCGTTTTCTGATATTATTTTAATTTCCAACTTAGGTTTTTCACGAGTGGTAACATTAATTTATTTTTTTTATTTCAAGAGTTGAAACGCTCATACTGTATCTAGTGAGATAACTTATTTTTAGACACAGAATATTTTATTTAATTATATTTTCTCTCAGATATTCGGATTCATATACCCCAGACCTTAATGTTGTAAAACCCATTCGATCGGATCACGATTACTATGTTTTTTTTTTTCCTTGCGTTAGTATCAGACTTAACCGAAGTGTTCTAGCGAGAATTAATTTATTTTTTCTATCAGAATTAAATTTCACAATTTTTAATCAACTCATAGTATTAATTTAATCTCAAAATCCATTCAATAATGTAATTTTAAGCGTATATTATTTTTACCCTTGTTATTTTTTCCCTTAAAATTTCAAACACAGGATTAATTATGAACCAATAATCAAATCAATCTTCAGAATTTACAAAATTTAAGTCAAAGTTAATTTAAAAATGTTTAAGACTTAGATTTTTTTTTTTTTTTACTTTTTACTCTCTAAAGTATCAAAGACAGGATTAGATGAACACTAATCAAATAGCTTATTGAAAAAGTTTATATTTAATGGGAACCAATCAAATCAATCCTTGAAATTTACAAAATTTAAGTCAATTAAAGGTTTTATAGAAATGTTTAAGACTTAGAAAATGAGCATCAGTAGGTTTATACAAACATATTTAGTGATACATTTACGAAAAGAGGTTATTTCTTCTATACTTAAACAGGTTTACACTCATTTTACTGTGTTTCTATGAATACAAATCAAAGAATTCAGCTAAACTAAGACTATATTTGTATTATAGATAATCATCCTTTTATACTGCTAGATTTTTTTCCCCAAATTTATAAGAGTTCGCATGAATTAATAGAAGTTAGAGTATGTTCAGCAACTCGATTTTACATTTTACATAAGCGAACGTTTCATATATTCCAAGATTTATTTTTTTCGTTTTTAATTTATATTTTTCTTACACATTTTAACGCTTCAAACGAATACAATCTCAGAGATTATTGTGATCATATACATCATAATTAAAGAAACTTTAAAAATAGTCAAGACCATATTACTAAATTTGTAACTGCAAAGCAGCTCAACTACACGATTGACGTACAATACATTTAACGAACATTTCATCTATTCAAAAGAGTTTCAAAACTTTGTCTTTAACATTTAGCGAATTTTTCATTTTTTCAAAGAGTTATTTATTTTTAGGATTTACACAGAACTTATAATTTACAAAGATTTTATGATATAAAACCGAGAATTTTTTTTTAACAGAACTATTTACAACACGATTTTCACACATTGAAAAAGTTTATTACTTAAGCACGAAGAAACTTTAAAGCTAGTCACACCTCAAATTTCATGCATTGAAAAAGTCTATTACTTACATACAAACTTAGAATCTTTGAAACTAAGATCGCAGGAATACAACTTAATTTAAATACGGTAATGCTTAAAATCATAGCTACAGAAAATAAAAAAGAAAGTTAGAAATATTATACTCAAAGACATAAAAAACACACACACAAGATGTAACATCTGTTGAAACTTCTATCATTAAAAATAATTAATAACATAAATTATCAGAACTTGGAAGAATGAATGCTAAAAAAGCCTCTTAGAAATAAAGGACAATTTTAGCACTTCCTCCACCGAGTTCCTACTAAGCAAAGCAATCGTTGCGAATTTTCAGTTATCCTATACACGAACATAACCCAACATCTAACAGTACACTTAGTGAATGAACACAGAGAAAATGCACTTAAAATAATATCATTCACACGTTGAAAATCGAAGAATTTTTTCATGCAATATAGCTATATTTCACTTATTCAAAGTTACATGAAACTAATTTTAACAGACTGCAATCTTAGAAATAAAACTACTTTAAAGTCGAAATACAAATTATATAAAACATCATATACTTACAGAGAAGGAAAATATATCTCTTCCTAGGGCAAACCGCAACGTAGAAATGACTCTTCAGGCTCTTATCAGCTGACAGAGATAAGGCAGCAATAGCTCGTCGGCAGGTGATTCATGCCAGGTTTATCTTCCACAAGGGCACAGCCAGTAGCTTTCGATGTGGATTTCTCAGACCATTTAAAAATATTTCATACACACAACTACATACATATGTATAAATTTAATTATTTTACGGAGACCTATGTATTTAACTCACCAAACTCAGACAGTTTTCATTAAACGAGCATTTTTTCCTAGATATAATCCTTCAATTCATTACTTCCGAGTGAAGAATTTTTTACCTTTAGTATTATAATCAAGCCATTCAATACATTAAACGAACATTTCATCTATTCAAAGACTTTCAAAACTTACTCTTTAACATTTAACGATCGTTTCATCTATTCAAGAAGTTATTTATTTTCAAAAACTCAATTTTTAACATTTTTTTTTTTTTTTTTTTGACTTAAAACAATGTCAAAATACAATTTTGAGTTTTAAGTGCATAATGCACTTAAAACTCAAAATACATATGGAAACCCCTCAATTTCATTGACTCTCCCCAAAACCTAATTCTGCATTTTCATGTATCACTTAAAACAATGTCAAAATACATACGGAAACCCCTCAATTTCATTGACTCTCTCCAAAACCTAATTCTGCATTTTCATTGGTTGATGCTCTTCTTTGGATTAATCCTGTCTTTGTACATATACATTTGTGATGATTACCTTAAAGGGTCATTTGTAGTTCTGACTTTGTTGTGTTCACATCGAGTGGATTTCTGAGTCTGTGCAGTATTTTGGTGAATTGTTGAGAATTTGGGTTCATCATTTGAATTTCTGATGAAAAATCGAAGTGAACATTCGAGTATGATGAGTAGTGATGCTGCAGTGAAAGACAGTGTCCCATCATATGTAAGTTCTGATTTAAAAGGATGTTGTATGGATTTCCTTTTAATGATTTTGTAATGAAGTTGAAGTCCTTTGGAAAATGATATATTAATGAGAAAATTTATTGATGTTTAATTTTATTTAACGTTATCAAGATGTTTTTTTATATTTCATAGATTTGTGTGTGTGTGTGTTTCATTTTGTAGGTAAATATTTTAATATTTTCAAATTACTATGCAATTGTAACTTCATAGATGTGATATTTAAAAAAAAAAAAATGATTAAATTTTTTAAAAATTATTCTTACAGTTTTTTTTTGCAATTTCTTTCCTAGGTTTGTGCTACATGTATGAAGTCATTTAGTACAAATACAAACTTGATACAACACAATAAAACCCATTCTGGAGTGAAAGCGTTCAGTTGCTCAAAGTGTAATGCTTCCTTCCTGCGGAACTCTACACTAAGAAGACATTTGAAGACGCATTCTTCATTTAAGTGTGAGAAGTGTGGTATATCATTGCATGGACGAAAGCAGTTGAATCGACACCTCAAGAGTCACAAGTCTGCGTTTATTTGTAAAGAATGTGGGAAATCCTTCAAACGGAATTCTACCATGAATCGTCATCTGAAGATACATAATTCCACAATGTACGAATGTTCTGAATGCCATAAAAAGTTTAAGAGGGAGGATATTATGAAGAGACACATGAACATTCATGGCAGAAGCTATTCATGTGGGGAGTGCGAAAACGTTTTTACACAGAAATCTAACCTACTGCAACACATTCGTGTCATTCATAGTTCCTCAAAAGCAAAGGCTGTTAATATGAAACCTGTTCCTAAAAGAGAGAGACCTAATCGCCGAACCGCATTAGGTGTTTTTGCTACGGAGTTCGTAACTCCAAACCCTGAAAATTCGAAGGACTTTAAAATGTGCTTTCAAGAATTAAGGCCGCAAATTCATCAATTGTTGGTTGATGAAATGGATGAGAAAAGAGCTATTAAGTGGCGTATAGTAATGAAAGCTGAGATGACGCGTCGTGTAGGAAATTATGAAGATGATGATGATGGTGGTGGTGGTGAAGATCGTATCACATCTTATTTCGGAAGTACAATGCAAATTGAACTTATTAAAGAAAGTATATCCGATCACTTGAATGATGGCATCTCTCAAGTTGAAAATGCCCTGGAAGAGTTTATACAACTTGGTTCTGGTTGGGTACTCGATCGTATTATTAGTGTAGAAGTTCTCACTGCAAAATATGCACCTTTAGCCACCGAATAAAAATTATCTAATATTAATAAATTAATAAATGTTATCATAGATAATAGAATGTTCATAAACATTAAATTGATATTTTCCTCATATTAAAAAAAAAAAGGTCTATATAGATTAAATTATTTAAAATTATGTAAATGTATACTAATATGCTTTTGAAAAATGATCAATGACTGTAGTTGATCTTTCTAGTTGTTTCTTTATTTGAAAATATCGAAAGTGTAAGCAATTTGAGATCATTATTACATTTTAAATAATTTCTTTCTCATTTAAATGCTTGTGGTTGATGATTTCGGAGTGGAGTTTGGGGAAGGGCTGGCACCTGGGTTATTAAAAAAACCCCCAAATGCTGAAGCTTTGAATGAGATCTCCAGGTGTCATAGAGATGTTTTTCTCTAGGTAAAAGCCCATATATTGTATGTGTGTATATGCATTTACATGTTTATGTAAGTTTTAAGTTATGTTTTTAACTAATAAAGTAGAGTCTCGCTTAAGTTTCTACAATAATAAGCATTTGTTTATGTGTTTATTTATTTGAGTATCTGATGTAAGTCTTCCTGTTTCGAGGTTTTCATGTTTTTAAGCCAAGTTTCAAAGTTTGTAAATAAATATGAGTGTAAGTAAGAGAGAGACATTTCTAAAGTTGCAAGTTTATAAGCTTTTCTATTTCTAAATTTTTTCGATTTGGTTCCTCAAATTTTTCAATTTTTTAATGCTTATATGGTTTTTTCTCCCCTTTGATTTAATTTTACTAAAAGAATCTAAGTTTCTTAACGTGTTGAACGTACTACTTTTTACAATTTACCATTAATATTTGGACTATTTTCCACTTGTATGGTATTAGTTTTAAGTCTTACAGTTTTTTTGTTTCCGTATTTCAGTGCATTTAATTTTAAACTTTTAAACTTTTTATTTTGCAGTTTTACATTGTCATTCTAAGTTTTTACAGTTTTTATTCAGTATTTTTACATGCTTTGATGCGTTGTATTGTGCATTTTTTGATTTTCCACAGTTTTAGCATTTTTGAACTTTTATGTTTTTGCTGAAGATTTCAATGGTTAAATCTATGTTTTGATACTTTATACTTGTTATTTATGCATTTTTATAATGTGTTAACATTTCGTACTTAGTAATTTTACGATTTCGATCAGAGTTTTAGTGGACATTTTTGAGTTGTTTTAATATTTCATCCTTTGTACATTTACTCCTTTGTACATTTTGTATAGCACTTTTCTATTTTTATTAGAAGAATCTTAGTTTTGTTGTGGTAGTAGTAGAGGAAAGTTGTGTTTCTTTATTTCAGTTGGTAATGTAAGTCTTTGATTATAACATTTCTAACTTTCTCGTATCCTGTATTTTATGTTGACATGATTTTAGGCATTTTTATATTTAAGTTGGGTTGTATACATCCGATCTTAGTGTTGAAATAAAAGATTTAATTTTTTTGTGAGTTTAAGTACTTTTACACTTTTTTACACTAAGTTTTACTAGATTAAGTTTTATCACTTTCTGTATAGCACTTTTCTATTTTTATCACCATTTTTCTATTTTTATTGAAAGAATGTTAGTTTTTCCTTGGTAGTTGTAGTTGAAAGCAATGTTTCTTTATTTCTGTTAGTAATATAAGTCTTTGAGTATTTAACGTTTCTAACTTTTTTATATTCTATACTTTATATTGCTATGATTTTAAGCGATTCTGCATTTATGCTGGACTCTGTAATAAGTTGCATGCGATCTTAATTTTAAAGTAAAGATTCCAAGTTTGTATGTTATTAATAGACTTTTTCAAAACATGAAATTTGCACCGTAAATAGCTTTAAAGTTTTCTTCGAACTTTGGTAATAAACCTTTTCAATGTATGAAACTCGTGTTGGAAATAGTTTTGTTAAATATTTTTCTCGGTTGTATTTTTCTGCGTAAATCATTAAAATTATGTTAAAGACTGAGTTTTTGAAAATAAATAACTTCTTGAATAGATGAAACGTTCGTTAAATGTTAATGACTAAGTTTTGAAAATAATAATAAAAAAAAAAAAAAAAACCTCTTTGAATAAATGAAAGGTACCTTAAATGTTAAAGAGTAAGTTTGAAAGTCTTTGAATAGATGAAATGTTCGTTTAATGTGTTATATGCTTGATTATAATATTAAAGGTGTCAACAAAGTAAAGATTCCAAGTTTGTGTGTTAGTAATAGATTTTCTCAAAACCTAAAATTTGCATCCTAAATAGTCTTAAAGTTTTCTTCGAACTTTGCTAATAAACTTTTTCAATGTATGAAACTCGTGTTGGAAATAGTTTTGTTAAATATTTTTCTCGGTTGTATATTATAAAATCTTTGTAAATTATAAGTTCTGTGTGAGTCGTAAAAAATATGCTAAAGATTGAGTTTTTAAAATAAATAACTCTTTGAATAGATGAAATGCTCGTTAAATGTTAAAGAGTAAGTTTTGAAAGTCTTTGAATAGATGAAATGTCCGCTTGATGTGTTATATGCTTGATTATAATATTAAAGGTATGAATAAAGTAAAGATTCCAAGTTTCTATATTAGTAATAGACTTTTTCAAAACATGAAATTTGCAGCGTAAATAGCTTTAAAGTTTTCTTCGAACTTTGGTAATATGTATGAAATTCGTGTTGGAAATAGATTTGTTAAATATTTTTCTCGGTTGTATATCATAAAATCTTTGTAAACCATAAGTTTTGTGTGAATCGTAAAAAAAAAAAAAAAAAAAAAAAAAAAAAAAAAAAAATATGTTAAAAATTGAGTTTTTGAAAATAAATAACTTCTTGAATAGATGAAACGATCGTTAAATGTTAAAGAGTAAGTTTTGAAAGTCTTTGAATAGATGAAATGTTCGTTTAATGTATTGAATGGCTTGATTATAATACTAAAGGTAAAAAATTCTTCACTCGGAAGTAATGAATTGAAGGATTATATCTAGGAAAAAATGCTCGTTTAATGAAAACTGTCTGAGTTTGGTGAGTTAAATACATAGGTCTCCGTAAAATAATTAAATTTATACATATGTATGTAGTTGTGTGTATGAAATATTTTTAAATGGTCTGAGAAATCCACATCGAAAGCTACTGGCTGTGCCCTTGTGGAAGATAAACCTGGCATGAATCACCTGCCGACGAGCTATTGCTGCCTTATCTCTGTCAGCTGATAAGAGCCTGAAGAGTCATTTCTACGTTGCGGTTTGCCCTAGGAAGAGATATATTTTCCTTCTCTGTAAGTATATGATGTTTTATATAATTTGTATTTCGACTTTAAAGTAGTTTTATTTCTAAGATTGCAGTCTGTTAAAATTAGTTTCATGTAACTTTGAATAAGTGAAATATAGCTATATTGCATGAAAAAATTCTTCGATTTTCAACGTGTGAATGATATTATTTTAAGTGCATTTTCTCTGTGTTCATTCACTAAGTGTACTGTTAGATGTTGGGTTATGTTCGTGTATAGGATAACTGAAAATTCGCAACGATTGCTTTGCTTAGTAGGAACTCGGTGGAGGAAGTGCTAAAATTGTCCTTTATTTCTAAGAGGCTTTTTTAGCATTCATTCTTCCAAGTTCTGATAATGGATGTTATTAATTATTTTTAATGATAGAAGTTTCAACAGATGTTACATCTTGTGTGTGTGTTTTTTATGTCTTTGAGTATAATATTTCTAACTTTCTTTTTTATTTTCTGTAGCTATGATTTTAAGCATTACCGTATTTAAATTAAGTTGTATTCCTGCGATCTTAGTTTCAAAGATTCTAAGTTTGTATGTAAGTAATAGACTTTTTCAATGCATGAAATTTGAGGTGTGACTAGCTTTAAAGTTTCTTCGTGCTTAAGTAATAAACTTTTTCAATGTGTGAAAATCGTGTTGTAAATAGTTCTGTTAAAAAAAAATTCTCGGTTTTATATCATAAAATCTTTGTAAATTATAAGTTCTGTGTAAATCCTAAAAATAAATAACTCTTTGAAAAAATGAAAAATTCGCTAAATGTTAAAGACAAAGTTTTGAAACTCTTTTGAATAGATGAAATGTTCGTTAAATGTATTGTACGTCAATCGTGTAGTTGAGCTGCTTTGCAGTTACAAATTTAGTAATATGGTCTTGACTATTTTTAAAGTTTCTTTAATTATGATGTATATGATCACAATAATCTCTGAGATTGTATTCGTTTGAAGCGTTAAAATGTGTAAGAAAAATATAAATTAAAAACGAAAAAAATAAATCTTGGAATATATGAAACGTTCGCTTATGTAAAATGTAAAATCGAGTTGCTGAACATACTCTAACTTCTATTAATTCATGCGAACTCTTATAAATTTGGGGAAAAAAATCTAGCAGTATAAAAGGATGATTATCTATAATACAAATATAGTCTTAGTTTAGCTGAATTCTTTGATTTGTATTCATAGAAACACAGTAAAATGAGTGTAAACCTGTTTAAGTATAGAAGAAATAACCTCTTTTCGTAAATGTATCACTAAATATGTTTGTATAAACCTACTGATGCTCATTTTCTAAGTCTTAAACATTTCTATAAAACCTTTAATTGACTTAAATTTTGTAAATTTCAAGGATTGATTTGATTGGTTCCCATTAAATATAAACTTTTTCAATAAGCTATTTGATTAGTGTTCATCTAATCCTGTCTTTGATACTTTAGAGAGTAAAAAGTAAAAAAAAAAAAAAATCTAAGTCTTAAACATTTTTAAATTAACTTTGACTTAAATTTTGTAAATTCTGAAGATTGATTTGATTATTGGTTCATAATTAATCCTGTGTTTGAAATTTTAAGGGAAAAAATAACAAGGGTAAAAATAATATACGCTTAAAATTACATTATTGAATGGATTTTGAGATTAAATTAATACTATGAGTTGATTAAAAATTGTGAAATTTAATTCTGATAGAAAAAATAAATTAATTCTCGCTAGAACACTTCGGTTAAGTCTGATACTAACGCAAGGAAAAAAAAAAACATAGTAATCGTGATCCGATCGAATGGGTTTTACAACATTAAGGTCTGGGGTATATGAATCCGAATATCTGAGAGAAAATATAATTAAATAAAATATTCTGTGTCTAAAAATAAGTTATCTCACTAGATACAGTATGAGCGTTTCAACTCTTGAAATAAAAAAAATAAATTAATGTTACCACTCGTGAAAAACCTAAGTTGGAAATTAAAATAATATCAGAAAACGATAAAGTCCAAAAAAAAAAAATAATTTCTCTCACTAGATGACGTCATGAGCGTTTCAAACCTTGGAATTAAAACTAAAAACATGTTAGAAATTTAAAAAAAATAATATTGCCATTCACGAAACACTAAATTTTAAATTCAAAACTGTAAAAACGGTAAAGTTTGAATTTAATTCTAATTTATCTCACAAGGTGGCAGCATAACCGATTCAAAAAAGTCTAAAAAGATTACAAGTTCGTTACCATAACAACCAAAACCGTTGCCATTCCTCTCATAGAAGTTTAAGATTAAGTTTGTTGCCATCCCTAAAAACGAAACTTCGGACGCAGAGTAACAAGTAAGAAAAACAACTCAACTCTACTCAGAAACCCTCGTAATCTTCTTCGACGTCAGCAGCAGGAACCCTACTACTCAGCATAACTTGGCAGGGGGAGGGACCACGCCCCCTTGCACTTGCACCCTCCCTCCTCCCCCTGCTGCTACAGAACTCTCATTTTCTACCTACTTGTAAACGACCTTTTGGGACACCCTGTATAACACAAGCATGGGTGTAAAAATGTTTTTATCAATTATGGAATATTGATTTTGCATCTCTTAGATCTATTTTAATACTAATATACTTTAAAATCTTTTAAAATCAACTTTTGATGCGATTAAATAAATAATTAAGCAGTATAATGACTTTAAGATGCAAAAACAATATGGAAGTAGATGTGATTTTTCAGCCTGTTTCGAAGCTTCAAATTTCTAAAACGACATCGATATCACTCATAATATTTTTTCTACATATTTAAGAAGATTATTCTCATAAAATTTTATAAAATTTGTTTCAATCCCTTTAGAGATATTAGATCTTAAAGTTAGCATTTTGACCCCAACACGCCAGGTTTGGCTAATTACACAAAGAGAAGGAAAGCCTCCAAATGTTTCATACTTTTTCCGTACAAAGTATTATAAGATACCTATTCAAGGGAAAAAAAGCATGAATCTTACTTTCTTCCACTTAAAATTTTAAGGTGAAAAATGCAATTTTTCGTTGTTAAGAAGGTACTTTCAAGCTATATTTTGGTACATTTTTTTAAAACACTCTCAAAAAGGAAACCGTGATCAAAATTTTGTTCATTCTTTGCAGAATATAACGGTTTTGAAATCATTTTAATAAATTCAGAAATAAAAGAGCTATAACAATTTTTGTGAAGTAGTATTTTCCTGAAAAATCACACACGATGCGACTGAAAGACGGTTGTAATAAAAAAATTCAAGGATTTAAAAACTTTTTGACTCTTGTTTTGTGGTCTCAAGGCAACAGTAAGTTAACTGGCAGAAAATAAAACAAATCTAAAACATTGAGCAACTTGGCCTGGATGATTTTACATGGATTGACCCTTAAGTCATAAGAAATTTATTTAGTGCCAAACTGAAAAATAATTAATAGTTACTTTTGAGACGGTAAAATAAAATTAAATAACGTTTAATCTACTCAGAACGTTATCGCCAGTTACATTACAGGTTTTGAGACAAGAAATTCTATTTATTTTTTACAATTTCGTATTTTTTAAAGATTAATTAGCACTTTTCCTTTCCCATAAATCGGCCAAATAGTTTTTTCTCTCTTTTTTTTTTTTTTTTTTGATATTTAGAAATTGATTAGAGGAAGTTTTTTCTTTGCTGCTAACTAAATGTCCATATGCCTTAAATTAATTATTATTCTCTGTAAAATAATAAAATCATTCAATGCAATGGCGTCTGCTTAAATCACAAGATGCCAAAATCATAACTTTCATAGAAAAATTTGTGGCATTTTCCAGACAGATAAAAAAAATTAGTACATCTTAATGTTTAACCTTATCTAATCCCATTAAAGCCATCAAACGACGATATAAAAATCTCATCGCAGTTCTCAGGTTTTGAAAATTTGTTTACCACTTTTCACCTTGATATTTCATTATGTTCCATTTGTCAACTTTTTAATCTGGTATATTTTTTGTTCAATGTAGAATGTTTTAAAATTCGTTCAAATTGTGCATTTATATGTTGAACTATGTTATTTAAATGTACCGGTTCGCTATAGCAAGGTTCGACTGTATATGTATTCTTCCTACGATATATACATATGTTTATTATGCACTTAGAATGCCACACTTTTGCTTTGCATTCGGTTGAAAATATTTAATGATATAAATCAAAAAAATATTAGAACTTTTTTCTCTTCTACCAAGAGGCTCAGAAACAGGGGGTGTACAACTACACTGTGATCACAAAAAATGGTCTGGGTTGGAACACGCTCGACCGATTGCATTTTTTCGCCGATGGACCGATGCCGATTGTTCCGAGATCGGACGATGGCCGATTGCCAATTATTCTACTCTTCCATCGGCCGATGACCGATGGAAAAAAAAGTCGCTTTAAACCATTAAACCGCGTAGAATGTTTGTCAAAAATGTCATTTAAATCATTTGTTTAGTTTTGTGTTTATAAAAACATAAATGCATTATTTAAGCACCGTAAAACTGTTTGTAGGAAGTTTACATAATAATTAAAACTAAAAGAATCACTCGCGATTCTAGTAAAGTAATTACTCTATTTGGTGGTAAAAAAATAGCTATATCAGAGGATTTTTAATTATTTGTTCTTATCCTTTCAAAATAAATCAACAACTATTGGATCGGATCGGATCTCCTTCCCTTTCCTCCAACATTTTCTCTTTGCAGCGCCTGCACTGCAAATAACAAGCGCAGCTGCCTTTATTTTCTTATTTTTGTTTTCATGGAGAGGAATGCAGATGTTATAATACAGACTAACAAATAATGTGGGTTTGTATCTTAAAAAAAATTGTCAACCCCCTCCTCTCAGATTTTCTTCATATCCCCCCCCCCCCCGCCCGTTTTTAAAAGAAAAGCGGGAACGATTATATGTTTATTTTTCATTATAAAATTTATTTTAACTAAAAATAGCTCTTTTTCTGCAATAAAAATAAAATATTAAAAAATTTCGCTCGCAGTAACGCCCCCTCTGCTCATAACCTAGAAATACTGAATATTGCTTTAAAAACATAGACGTGAGATTTTTTTTAATTTTTTTTGTCATTACAAATGAATGCCGGGGGGGGGGGGTGCTTTAAGCTAATCTTATTAGCTTTTTTTTTTTTCTTGTGAGTTGAAAATTACACTGAAATACTTGACATATTCTTAATATTTTCATGAGCACAATGTAAGGTCGCCGAAATACACCAATATTTTGAGCACCAGCAGTTTTCTGTTGACAAATAATCTTCAGAAAAACACGTGATCGCTTATAAAACTTAAGATGTATTTTGAAAAGATATATATATATATATATATATATAGTATATACGTTGTCAATTTTTGAAATTAATGAAATTGTAGCATTTTTATTAAGGTATTATTCCACCCTGTCGCACGAACTCATTTTTCAAGAATTAAATTTTTGAAAATTGCAAGTCGAACTTGGACACATAAAATTTCGATCAATAAACATTTATACTGAAAAATTGATTCATATTTTTTATCAATATGTTCTATGTTGTAAACTAATAATAAAATAACAAGAAATATTCTAAACTGAAAGCAGATGCCTCGAGATTGTTGTACAATAGCAGAAAAACTGTCAACTGTCTAACACGTGGCATCAAAGAAGAAAAAAATTCGCAAAAAAAACGAAGTATACACAAGGAAAAAGTAAAATCATTATCGTATTTAAAAAGTTAAGATGTATTTTGAAAAAAAATATGCATTGATCAATCTTTGAAAATCATTTTTATTAAGATGTTATTAAATCCTGTTTCGTGAACTCGCATTTGAGAATTAAATTTTTGAAAATTGCAAGTCGAACTTGGACACATAAAATTTTGATCAATAAACATTTATACTGGAAAATTGTTTCTTATTTTTGACCAATCTTTTCTATGTTGTAAACTCAAAATGAAATAATGAGAATAACCGCACACTAAAAGCAGATGCAACGAGATTGCTGCACAATTGTAGAAAAACTGTAACACGTGGGATCGAAGAAGCAAAAAAGAAAAAAAAGCTAAGAAAAAAAATTTACGCTGGTAAAAAATTAAAATTATTATCGTACTTTGATTGAGTTGACTTTGTATTGTTTACAATTTCGGAATAATAAGAAACATGACAAACTCAAAGCTGATGGTATAATACTATTGCACAATGACATCTAATGCACTGAGTCATTATTAAACGAAAAACGGACAAAATTGAGGCAACTAACCTAGTGCGGAAAACAAATAGCACTTTCAAAGACGCCTCTATTACTTTTATTTTAACATGTTCTATATACTTCGCGAGCATTCTGTTCAAAGAGAAATAATTTTAATAATGAAGGTTTTCGGGCAGCGATTGCTTAAACTATTTTTCCGAATTTTTTATCAAATACTTTGTAGAATGACATTATTTTTGTGCTTTAACTGATGTGATGCCTGTTATTGTATGGAAAGAGAAATCTAGCTATGGAGGAAAAAGCAAGTTAAAGGGCAGAATGTTTTCTGGAAAGTTGTCCCTGCGAAAAACATCGGCCTTGCATCGGCTTTTAGATGTTTTTCAAGGCCGATGGGCCAATGTTTTTCTAAAGTTAACATCGGCAGCCGATGCCGATGGCCGATGGCAACTTTGTTGAACAATCGGCGCCGATGCATCGGTCGACCCTTAATTTGACCCAACTGAAACTACACAATTTGAATAAATATTAAACTTTTTTTTACAGAATGAAATGTATATTACTCTGTTTCACGCAAGTTACACCCTTACGAAATTATTGTAAAGGTTTGTTTTTTTTTACTCGTTAACGCGTCGTAAAACATACTAGAAAGAAATGAAATAGAAATTTATTAGAATATGGAAGGATATATAAGCTAAAAGCGGATGAGGTTCTTATTAATTATATAAGTTAGTCAATAGAACTTTTGGTTTTCTTTGATTTATTTTTTTTAAATTCTCGTTTGATAGTTTTTATTTGTGCTTTTATTTACTTTGAATTTTTCATTAAGAAAATCATGGGTCACCGTGGGTAAGTGCTATTGTCTTCGCACACTAGTCGTCTGTGAGTGTAGGTGGTAGCGCGACTTTGATCAATGCCCCCTGTATCAGGAAGCCCGTTAGCAGGCAAGCCACGTGATCAGCAGAAGGCCAGTCTCTCAGTCTCCGTTGCTAAGTTGCTAAACACGATGAGTGAGAAAGACAGCTTCGCTTCGCGCTTATTTCTTTTCAATTGACTGCTACTTACAATAAATCAATATTTGTAAAGAAAAAGAAACAGAATAATTAGAAATAATAATTGTGAATTTATGTAAAAAAAAAAAAAAACAGACACCAAAAATTCAGTCATTCCAAAATATCTTTTACATTATTTGTTTCTTTTAACGCTCATCTTAAATTCATTAGTTGATAACTTTTCATCTTAACCCATTTTTAATTTAACCTTCAGCCTTTTTTTAATCTACACTATGATGTTTTTCTTTAATAAGAAAAATAAAATCTTGTCTATTTTGAAAAGCAATCCAATATTGACATTCTCTCATATTTTCATGAAGGAACTATCCTCTCAAACATTCTATATGATTTTGTAATTTATTTATATATTTAGTTCATGTTAATTCTTAACACTTGGAAAAAAGTTGAAACCTAAAATTCGGTACTATTTCTATCAGAACTCTTAAAAGTGTAGAATAAACTTAAGACATTGTTTGTAAAAGTTTTACTACAAGCTGCATGATTCTTTTCTTTTTTTCTTGTATTTTAAACAACCATTTGATATTTACTGTTACATTTCAAAATAATATTAAACTGATTTCGAGCCAAAAGAATACACTTTATACAAATATAATCTACCTTGTGTAATAAAACTTGTGAAACGTTGGACTATGTATGAACTTGTGAGGGAGGTTATGTAGAAAATTCCTATTATTAGAATAAATACTTCTTTTCTCAAAAGTCCCTTTAATTTTTGAGTTCTACTCGTATTTGAGCTGTGGGTAAGGGATCATTCATAAAAGATATCACGCTTCGAGGGGGGGAGGGGGGTTCGTGAACTTGTGACAAAGTGTGACAAAGGGAGGGGAGGGGTAACAAGAAGTGTGACATTCTGCATTACACAACATAGCGTGACGTGTGACAAAGGGGGGGGAGGGAGGTCAAATTTATGGGGGAAAAGCGTGACATCATTTATGAACGGCCCCTAAAATCTTTAAAATATTGAAATCCCTTTTAAAATAAAACATAGAAGAGTCATTCCACAGCATTTTTATGTTACCTACTGGAAATGTTAGAACAAAATTTTGGTGTGTTTAATTTTGAAAATATTAATGAAAATTTTTCAAAAATTTTTATTACAGTCCGTACATTTGGAGCCAACAGTGGTACAAAATTTCTTTTCAATAGGGTCAATAGTTTATTATTTTAAAAATATTAAAATTTTGATAAGTACGGGACATTTGTGATGTCCCGTGCGAAACAAAATTTTAATATTCAAAATGTGTCTCCAGCTGTACAAAATGTTCTAAAAAATTTTGAAAACTTTGCATTAATATTTTCATAATTAAAAATAATTAAATAAATATAACAGAATTTTGCTCAAAAATGTGCCGCACGTGCAACACAAAAATAAGGTGGAATCACCCAGAAAGCAATATGGGACCGTTCATAAATATCAGGATTTTTTCCCGTGTATTTGACCTCCCCCCCTTGTCACAAAGTGTCACACTTCAACATACCCCCTCCCCCTTTGTCACATGCCACGCTATGTTGAATAAGCAAGATGTCACACGTCTTGTTACCCCCTCCCCTTGTCGCTACATCACGACCCCCCCTCGAACGTGATATCATTTATGAATGATCCCTATGCTGTATTCACACAATATAATACAGTGAGGACCCTACCCCCTAAATTATAGATAAAACAGAGCACACTTATTATTTGTAACAGTACTCTTAAACAAAATTATGAACACTAAAGAAATGAATAAAGAGTAGTACGTTAAAAGTAATTGTACATTAAAGCGTTCAAAAATAATTTTAGTTAATAAATAGTAATATTAAGAATAATAAAACAGCTTAGTAATGAGTTTTAACTTAAATGTCATGTATATGCAAAACGATCAAGAACCAAAATCAAGTTTTCTAACTTCATAAAATATGATAAGCATAGAATAACCTTGTCACACATAAATGACATACAAACTAATAAATATATCAAGTCGGTATTCTTTCAAATTGCAGGATTAGGAAAGATGAAAGTGGTTCATGAAAATTAAAACTTGTTAACCATAAATTTTTAATTCCACAACTTTAATGACAAATGATAATGTAACACATCGCACACTGGCAAGAACAGTGACACAATTCAAAAACGAAACACCTTCCCAAAACATGATTTATATATTTCCAGTTTCTATATTCTTAAGGCGAACTATAAATTAACGAATTTAATTACTTACTCGGGAACTATTCGATGGTTTGAAGTTGTTGCTCCTCGTCTTTGATGTCCACACTTTTAAAAGAACTGAATCTTTCATAACTTTGAAATTGACACCTTCTGTCCGGAAGCATAATTGCATAATTGCCCTTGCAGCCGTAAACGGCACACTTGTAAGGCATTTTAAAACTTTGAAAATTGATTACAAGAAGATAAAGATAATAGAAACGATAACCAACAAACATACAACTGTACCGGTAACGACACAACACACAGCAATGGCAGATTTGATGGCCTTCTCAAAACCACGTGACATTATTTAGACTACTCCCGTGCAAAGGCTTCCTAGATATAGGGGGCGCTGCTTTGATTCCCTTTTCCACCCTGGGCGTGTCTTCCGACTTCTTTAGCATTCTTCTCCATCATCGAAGACCAAGTTTTTTGCGATTCTGAAGTTTAATATATTTGCATATCACATACAACCAAGCCGTAGCAGCGCAATTGAAGAAACCCAGTATGGTAAGATGTTACTATACACATACAATTTCATCTTCACCATCTTCGATAATCCATGTATATATTTCACCTAACGGGGACCAGTTACGATCAAATTTTGCGATACGATACGATACTGACATCATGGAAAAAACAAACTATAGTAAAACGATATTAAAAATATGTTTTAAGATTAGCATAGAAAAGTACCGTAATATTTGTATTTATTATCGCAACTTACGCGAACTTAACAAATTTATTTCTATTTCTTAAAAAGTATTTCCATTCCTAACTCAATTTTTAATTTCCGATTCCTTGGATTGGCAACGACTTAGGCTTAGTTTGCTTATATCGAGCGATCTTCTCATGTTTATTTCTAGCGATCTTTTCTTAAGCCTTTCGAATTTTAAGCGTTTTTTTTTACAATTTTAAAATGGTTATTTCCGATTCTTTGGAGTGGTAACACATTAGTTTGTTTATATCGAGCGATCATTCACATGTTTAGTTTGTTACCCGCAGATGCTCTGCGGCGGATCAGTCAGTAGATTTTTTTTATTAAGGAAATTGTTTTTGAGAAACATTCTGTTATTTAATCATTGGAAATATATTTCAAAATACTATTTTCTGATGAAAATACTGTTAGGTTCGAAAGTCATTTGTCATCTATACAAAGCCTTGGTGCTCAATGCTAACCATAGCCGTACCGTATATAGCCTCTGGGCCTTCACGGATTACCCCCCAGTATGAGGGGGCACGACTGCAGCGCTGTCCTCCATGTCTTCCCATAATCTCTCTGACAAACTGACAAACCAGCACCAGCCATAGGGGCTGGGCTGGCAGAGCTTTGCCTACCTGCTTTACCGACCCGGGGCCATAGTCATGCTACAAAGCAAGCCTTACGTCACCCGGATCGGATAATGCTATTTTAGTCGCCTCTTACGACACGCATAGCTACTCGCTGCTTGCTAGTACTGAAAACAACACAAAATAATGTACAAATACACAGCATCGACTTGTTTCAACTCCCCAATTTATCAGACATTTGTTGTGTTTTAAACTCACCTTTTCTGTTTTGGGACTATCTCGGTGATCCTCTTCACCCAAATATGTACTGCAATGGGGTCAGAAGTAATGACCCGGTTTTGAAGGGTTATTAAAAAAAAAAAAAAAACTAATACACTTTGAGACTTACAACTTTTTTTATTTTGATCTGTACAGAATCCCATTTTTTTACATTAAGTTTTGAATACCACTTCAGCAAGAGGCCGGCCTTCAGCGGCAATGCAGTCTATTCTTCCGCGCAGGGAGCTGGAGATCTTCGTGTGCAGTTCAATATTCGGCGTAATGTTACGGTCCCTAGCGGGAGCTTTTTTCTGAAGGATTATTCAAACAAGAAAGTTCAGAAACATCACCCCCAGACTTTAGAAGAGCTGAAGGACCGAAATATCGAGGAAATATCCGCCGCGTCCCTTGAAATGTGCAGAAAGTTTCCCAAAACTTCAGAAATAGACTGCATCAGTGTACTGCTGCGGAAGGCCACCATCTTGATTAAATAATATTCAAAACTTAATGTAAAAAATGGCATTATATACAGATCAAAATAAAAAAAGTTCTAAATCTCAAACTGTATTAGTTTTTTTTTTCATAACGCTTCACAACCGGGTCATTACTTCTCATCCACCCTATATAATAACCAGCTGCCTATTTGTCTTTGGTATCATCTGAACATCAGAGATATCTGCTATCTATGGAGGGGGGGGGGCAGAGCCCCCGAGATCTTAAACGGGCCCCGGGGCATAATACTGATTTATGCCCCTCCCCCGACTTTGAGAATATGCTGTATTTTATGAATGCGCTTTTATTTTGTTGTTTTTTAATACAATATATAAGGAGTACATAAAATTGCCTTCCCCCCCCCCCCTCCTGTAAAATTCGAAATGATGGGGCTGTATTGAACGTGTTTTGTTTTCAATAATACACTTAGCACATTTCAGCTTGAAAAAATCTTTGCATTGTACATATTTTAATTTTATCCATTTCCAAAAGCTTAATTAATTGCTTCTTTTCATTTTTATGAATCAGTTTATAGTTATAAAAGACAGAAAAATGAAATTTCACAACATATTTGCAGTAATTGCTTTGCATTTCCAGTTTTCCAGTTTCTTTTTCATTTAATCGCAAACTGTCTTATAAGGTATTAAATTTTAAACCTTTTATCTTTTCGATTTTAATGAATTTTTGGCATTACTTACTGAGAACCTTCTACGGAAAAAAAAAAGAATAAATAAATGAAAAATAAACTAATAAAACAAATAAATAGGAAAAAAAAACCCATTGGGTTGAGTTTTTTCTAAGACAAAGGCTCTCATTTCTCATTAGACATGCAGGACTGGGTACGTGATACTGAGAAAAACCTACCCAATTAAACAAAAGTACTTCTGAGATCTGAATATCCCACTTTCTGTAAGATAAAGCCTGTTTTTATCTCTCACTAGAGCCTAGATCCCAGAGATATGCTCAACCCCTCAGAGTAATGGCGAGCCCTCCTAAAAACTACGGACCCCTCCCCCCACCAATCATTGACTCCTAAATCGGACAAACAGTAGACTAAGAGTAGACCAACGCCAATAGAGCCCTCCCCCCAAAAATTTCAAAGACGCAGTCTGCGCTATGTCCCCCTATAGTGGGCACCCCTGTACTTAACAGGGGACACTTTCACAACTCAATAGGGGAAGCGTCCCTTCCTGTCTGCCTCATTATGCCCGTGTCTGAATTCTATCATTCGCTTAACAGCTTGCAATGACCTCCATCAAATATAAAATCTGTCATTGAAGGATAAAATGTAAAATTAAAACATAAACTTAAAAATCTTGTCGTAGAATTAGGTTTATCGGTTTTAGCTTCAAACACACTTGTCATAATTGAAATATCACCAAGAAATGGAGAAAGCTAAAGAATATATAAGAGCTTGAGAATAGAATTTTTTTGTTGTTATTTATTACAAAAATGCTCATGCTCGTACTTTTGTGATTTTCATTCATACGTTTTTTGGTTTATACGCATTCTTTCCTACTAATTAGTTCCTTGAAAAACGTAAGAAAGGTGCCGAAAAAATTCTCTTTACAGTCTTAAAAATTCAAGGAACGACAATGTACACTTTCCGATTTTTCTAAATTTAGAAAATGAATACCAAAGAGCTAACGTACAAAACTTCAAAATAGGTTAAAATAATAAAATTAATTTTGTGCTAAGTAAACTAATAAAACGTTGAGAAAGCGCAAATAAGCATTAAAAAGCAGACATATGTTTTGGGATTGCTTGGAATCCCTTTTTCAGTGCGATATGTTTTTGCATCTAGAAACTCCCTGTCGCATTGAAAAAGGTATTGTAAGCAATCCTGAAGCATATGTATGTATTTTAATGCTTAGTTGCGCATTCTTAATGTGAATTTTTTTTTTAATTACCGTTCAAAATAGGTCTTAGGCAAATTATTTTTACAAATAATTGTTCAGGTAATTTTATTTTTGGCAACGCTGCTGACTTTTTACGGTTCTGAAAAATTTAGTTATAAAAATTTTAAAATCTTAAATATTACTGAATTTGGAAATTTATTAATGTGTTTAAGTGTCATATAAGTATTAATAACTAGTTCTAATTCATCTTATGAATTCTATAAAAATCTTGCATTCTGTTCAGACGTAGGTGTACTAGCGCCATTTTCTTGCATTTGATCAAAGGTGATAGACGTGAGGTTGGTGCTCTGTGTTAGTTTTCTTAAAATTACACTAAATCTCGATACAAAATGAGTTCTACTGACAAACAAGGAGATGTTGCTGTTCAACGTAAAGATGATGGTGTTTCTGAGAAAGATAAAGCTCAGAATGATAAAGGCGAATCTCCTCAAAAAAGATCTGCCGCTGAGGTAAGTTCTTTGATGCCGGTCACCGCTTCCTTGGCGGCCATGTTAATGTTTTGCATTGTTCCCCGCCAAATCCTCGTACCGAACAAAGCTAGAAATATGATACTTTAATTGTTTATCAATCGTTTGTTGCTGGAAAGATTATTAAAAACTTAATGTTGGTTATGTATTTGTATTTACATGTTTTTGATATCTAAAAAATCGGTTATAATACGCTAATCAGTTGTTGCTTAATTGACAATTGTTCGAATCCTTTACTTCATAGATTCCAGTTGCATCTTATTGATTAGCATCAAACGAAAAGATTTTGATATGAAAAGTTCCTTAATTTATAAATAAAAAAGAGACATACGCGGTTCTAGTGTTTTCCGTACGTATGACGGCAATTTAAATGGTTCTTATTCGGGGATTTAACCTGCGCAATTCAAGCAGTTCTTTTATGCAGTGTAGAAACAACGTGGTATATTTTGCGTAAACTTTCTATTCTCAAAATTTCTTTTCGATAATTATGGTTTAAAATTTCAGAGTTCAGGTTTCAGATCAAAAAGCTCATCGATAGGCATCATTTTTAAATACGTAATTATCTAAATCACGACATTTCCGGCAATTTTTATTAAAAAAAAAAAACCCTTGTATTTATTTATAAAACATTTTGAGGCAAATTACTTTTGAAGGCTGTTGCTGCTTTAGAGCTGGCTATATAGCAGAGCTGCCGAATTTTAGCCCGGCCAAAAAAAGCCGGCTGGCTTTTTTGGGATTAAACCGCTTAAAAAAAGCCGGCCGTTTTTAATAAAAGCCGGCTTTTATTTAAAAAAATGTTCAATTTTCTTTCCAAAAAAGTATTAAATAAAAATGAATATTTATATCATTTATACTATTAAACTATTACTGCAATAGCATAATACTTGAAATAAGAATAAAAATTATTTAATAGAAAGATACATTACAGAAATAACAAAGAGAAAATGCTCCTTATTAAAAATTTATTTAGATTCAGTACAATATTAACTATATTTTTACTAAGGATTCAAACGTTAACTTGACACTACTATATAAACTAAACATTACCAATTATTTGTCTCAGTCTTTAACTAATAATCTTTTGTATATTTTAAAGCACCTTCATTTTTTTTTGCTTTTTTTCAGAACCTTAACTAGTTCTCTAAAAGAGGCCCAGTGGCTGTGGTAACCTTTTGTGCTACCATGCCACAGGTCCGGGGTTTGATTTCCAGCTGAGCAGCTTCGACTCTGCCAGCTCTTTAGTGGGGTCGATAAAATGAGGACCGAGCATTCTTGGGAACTAACACTGTGGATTCCCCATCAGGCTACCGCTTGACCCGAATATCTGCTTCTGCACCCCAGGGCCCTCAGTCTCGAAAGTTGGGATGGGCACAGTAGGCCAATATCCCCAATGGGCTGTCATGCCACTGAATTAGTCTCTGATCCTAATAAAAAAGCTATTTGTCAATAAATTGCGTAAAGTAAAAGATGCCCATCTTGAAGCAGACCAGCCGGTCAATGTTAAATTACTAGAATGATATTGATCTGTCACCCCATGGAAAAGATTAAACAAAAAAAGATATGTAAGTGTGAATTATGCATTGTGATGCAATACATTTAAAAAAATCACCACAACTTTGAAA
Organism: Octonoba sinensis; assembly: GCA_038502835.1. NCBI lineage: Eukaryota > Metazoa > Arthropoda > Arachnida > Araneae > Uloboridae > Octonoba > Octonoba sinensis. The sequence goes on along the minus strand of CM076598.1, from coordinate 15,159,459 downwards.
CAGTAAAGGGGGAGGGGGGGGGGGAATGCCTTTTTAGCAGCTAAAAATACGTTGAATATATTTTTGAAAGGAAACACTTTTCCATGTTGAAAATAGAAAGAGATTGATAGAAAAAATTATCAAATTTGAGGTATTTGCTTTGTTTGATGGAGCTTTTAAAGGTTTTTCTGTCGTGGCTGTGGGTGTCACCAGGGCGGGCGCCCAGGGCTGCGCCACTGATGCTCTGTATAAACATTTCCTTATATAAAAGCGAGCCAACTGCTCAACACAGACTACTTCTTTTAAATTTTTGCCATGAGTAGTGCTGTATAGGTAAACACTAGTTTATTAGGATAATGTTGAGTGGTGCTGTATAGGTAAACACTAGTTAAGTTTATTAGGATAATGTTAAATATTTTTCTAAAGGAAAAAGAGATACTTCAAAGCACTGGTTTTCCTGCTCTTCTCGCCTTGAGCAAAAGCCTTTTTTCGTTTATAATGTAAAATATAAGATAGAAAACAATTAAATGAATATAAATCTTAATTGCAAGTTTCAGTATTCTGAATTATTTAAAGTAATTAAATTCTTAACATTAATATATAAATTTTGAGTGAGAAGTATGTACTTGAATCTGTAATAGGATAGCTTCTCATATGTATTAAAATAAGTGCTCGATTATGGAAGAAGCCGAATTTTATTCCGTTCCCAACCTGGATTTAATTTCCTTTTGTGTTGAAAAAAATGGATTCTGTATAGCTAGGGGAGGGTTAATGAGAGAGTTGCACAAAATTAAGCATACAAACACGAAAATGTGTTTGTATGCTTATGTGTATTGTAAAATGAATTCAGGTTGTGTAACAAAGTAATTCTGAATTTAATTTTAAATTAACTCCATTAAAAGAAAGATTTGAGCTTAATTTCACACAAATTAACATTAGCAACATAAATTGGCATAATGTAGAAGCAAATAGTAAATAGTATTGTGTTTAATTGAAAAAGGCTAGTAAAGACCGGTCTTTTTTAATAAAAGCCGGCCAGTCTGGCCTTTTTTAAAAAAGCCCGCTTTTTTGCAGCCCTGCTATATAGTCTGAAGATCTCGTTTATTGTGAATTATTTATATAAAATAATTTATCCTATTTAACGAAATAATGATTGCATAGTATGTTATTTGCACAAAAATAAGTAGTGCCTACAATGAGCAAACGAAACTATTATTCATAAAATAATGTGACGTGATTGATTTGTTATATTATTTACAGAATATCCGTAAACAGTGGAAGTATTGTTTAATGTCTGTTAAATATATTTTTATATTCTAAATTTATTCCAGTTACAGCTTAGGTGCTTTTTTTGTCTTGTAAGTACTTTCTAATGTGACTCCTTATATTTACTTAGTCAATTAATGACTCATCCCCTAGTGATAGGAATAACAATTTCAATTAATTTAGGATAGTCCAGAGTAGGGTGCTCGGAAAAAATTCTTATTCTTTCTGCATGCCGAGATGGCAACATTTAGAAACCCCTGTGCTAGAGCATTTTTTTTTTTTTTTTTTGGAACCATATAACTTAAAAAAAAAAGTAGTAATCTTTTGTAGGTTGGGGGGGATGCTTCTAAAATTTTTCTGTACCACAAATATGTAATTTTATTTGTCCTAGCTTTGTTTGATATTGAATTCAAAGTTGCATAATTATGAGCCCAAATACATTAAAAAAAGCAAAACTCCTAAGGTTATTTCATTGTCCATGTATCCTTTTTTAAATTCTTTTAAAACTCACCAAACGTTAGATTTTTTGTGTCGGTAGCTTTATTTAATTGAAATAATTCTAAAATTTGGATTATAACTTAAATTTTGTTAGTTCCTGTGCAGTTTGAATTATGAATGCTTTAACCTGCTGGCAGCCGTTTTGTTTTCTTACTGATTGTTACTTGTGAAGGTCAAAGCAATCACTATCCAGACTGCATTCTAACAAGTTGCTTGATCTGTTTTATCTTTAACGAATGAAGGTGTATTATGTAATTTTAAAGTTCCATGATTAATGAATGGATTATAATAAGTTTCTCCAGATTAGAGCCTCATATGTTAGGTGAAAGCTGTAATTAAGTTCACTTAGCAACATAGCAGCACTTAATTACTCAGAACTATTTTTTTAAGTATTAAAAAGCATTTTGGGCAAAAAAAAAACGTTTTTTCGGGAATTGTTTTTTTTCTTACAAGTGAGATGGCATATGTCCCAAGACAAAGTGCTTGTAAAACAAAAGCCTATTATCTGCATGTCTATAAGTTCTCTTTTTCTAGTAAAAGTAAAAGGTTTCCGCACAGTGCATGAAGGAATAATAACCACCAGGGTTGTTTGGTTTAAACAAAGTCTTATTCCATTAATTTTGCACATCATTAAAAATTGCAAAATCCAATTTATGCAGAAATTACAAGCACAGCACTGGATAATCAATGAATTTAACAATTAACAAACTTTTGTTTTTAATCAGTACAAATTTTTCTCATCTCCTATCTACAGACTACCTATGTCAGACTATTTGGGTTTTTATAAAATTAGCTCTGAAAAAGCTAATTTGAGAAAAACTCTTCTCAGTCATTATAAAAATTAAAATGATATTGCAATTGTAATTCCTGGAGTTAAAGAAATATATATTAGAAATAATAAAATATCTTCATAATAATTAATTTGCAAATGTATGTTACAGATAACAATTTTTAAGAAACTAAACCTTTTTTCATTTACTTTTCACATTATAAAAAATTGCAAAATCCAATTTATGCAGAAATTACAAGTGCAGCATTAGATAAATAAAAAATTACTGAAATCATAAAGTAACAAAACTTTTTTTTTAATCAGTGCAACATTTTTCTTCCCTAAATTATTCTCTTCGTTTTAAAAATATATTTATTCTTTAATCAGGAAAAGTTGTATTTAAAAAAAATAAAAATAATAGTGATAATTTCTAAGCCAATGCTCCTGATTTGTATAAGTGTTATGGTGTAATCATTCGTTGACATTACTGATACTGTAAATCAACACATTATTTTTAATATATCTTTCATTTTTGCTTATTTTTTATTGATTTAGTAAAATATGCTTTTGTTAAAACTCAACCCGCATAATAATTTCTTTAATAATTTGCTGAAAGGTCTGTATAAGTAGAGTATTATAATGTGTTAATACAGTAAAACCTGTAAAGTTGACCACCTTTGTAAGTTGGCCACCTGTCTAAGTTGACCACTTTTGGTCAGGAACGGAATTAGCCCTATAATGTAGGAAAACCTTTGTAATTTGGCCACCTGTCTATATTGACCACTTAAGTACCAAATTTGGGTGGGAGTATTATAAAAAACCTTTGTAAGTTGTCTGCCTAATTATTATTATAGTCATCTCTTTTTGCAAAGTTAAAAAAAGAACTTATATAAGTTCTCCTTCCCTTATTTATTCTCTGCTTTTATGCTATAATGTTAGACCAGTATTGGTCTGGATGAATGAAACATCAGTATAAAGTTCGCCTAAACCTCTGTGTAAGTTAACTATTTGAAAAAACTACTATGAACACTCTTTTGTTCTCTAAATAAGTTTCTTCTTTTTCTTCTAATTGATCTACTAACCATTTTGAGAAAATATGTATTTTTAGGGAATCTTTACAATTAAATAAGTAAACTAACACATTTATCTTTAACTAAGTGCTTTAATTTTAAAGTTGTAGAGGATACATTGTAAGTCATTCAGATTAAATTTTTCTAATGGTATTTAGATAATTGTTAAAAAATAGCTAATTACTAATTTTAAAGTAACATTAATACATGATGTTATATTTTAATTAGTCACAAATGAATAAATGCATAGCATAAGAAATGAAAAAACAAAAAAAAATCTCCATCCTCTATAAGTTGACAACTAAAATGCTGCACTTATATAAGGTAACTAAAATTCAAGGTTTTAACTTAGTTAATTAATTATCAACAAATTAATTATTAATAACGTTTATTTACAATTAATGACCTAAAATCTCCATGATTTTCAAAAAGTCAAATTGTTTTTCCTACAAATGCTATTTAAACCAAAAAAAACCCGGTTTAAACCAAAAAAAACCTGGTTTAAACCAAAAAATGGTTTTTTTTCCAACCCTAATAACCACGAACCTTGGTAAGGAGGTTCATCACTTAACCTTTATTTATGGTTATGGTTAGAAAGAAGAAATCAATTTGCTTTTCCTGTTCTGTAGATTTTTCTGAAAAATACCCCGTTTGGAAAATGTTGAGCATTAAGAATTATGCGGTTATCATATGACAAGAAATTAAAGGCAAGCGCAAGAGGAATCCTCAACTGGTTTTCTACCAATTTCCACCAACAGTTTCTTCAAAATGCCCTGTGCTATAGAAATTCACGGCTGCTCGAATTAGAAGCAATTTTTTTATCTCCCCTGGAGAAAAATTGCTTTTAGATTGTTTGCTTTTAAGGTAAGTTAAGCAACGATCAATCATGGAGCTGGAATTCTGTGATGTCAAATCAACATTCCAGTAAATATAGTGGCGATCGAAGGATTGATGCTGATACGAGAGTGCAATTTCGATGCCGAAAAACCATTTGTAGGAAGTAAAGTTGCCAGGTCATTGCAAAGATTGTTAGGATGAAATCACTACCAAAATGCAAGTGCGTTTCAAATGATAAATTTAGAGATAGTATTACAACCACTTTTTCTTTTTATTTCATATACAGTCGGACCTCTGTTTAACTAAGTCTGAAAATCCAGCAAAAAAGTTCTTTTCTGATACATTACATTTACATTATTTACATTTAACTCATTTTAAACTAATGAAAGCTCTACATATTATTAATAACTATATCTTCCACTTAAGAAAAGATGAAACAAAGAATAATCATTATAATCTAGAGTTAAACTTATTCACCACTAAAAAATAAATGTTATTAATTTTAAGACATATTGTACATAAAATAAATAAATTGATAGACATTCCTATGCTGTTAATTTTAGTTTTTGAAAGAATTTGTCATAAAAGTGTATAACCTTCAAACTGCGTCATCCACATCTTCATAGACATGTTTTTAAACGTTTTGAAAAAAAGAAATTTGATGAATCATTCTCTATCCTATTGCGATTTTTTAATATGGTTGATGAATTTTGTGTGAAATACCAAATTTAGAAGCAATATCTTTTTTTCTTCACATCTTTGTCAACTTCAACAAACATTTGATTTTTGAGGCTTAAATACTTTTGTTCGACCTTTATTTATAAGCCAAGGAACAAAGTGACCAAGTACGAGGTGACAGAGCAAAAATATTTATAGGGATTAGTCAAAGGATATCAGGGTTAAAATAAAAGACAGTAAATTCCTGGAAATTCCTCAAAAGGGTTGAAGATTGACGGGAGGCACACCCCCTTCCAGGTGAAGAGAATGGAAATTCTACTGACTTTTCGGATATACTTTCTGGGGAAAAACTAGTTTTATTACAATAAGCTTCAGAAAAGGTGTTTAAAGAAAGAAACACTTGAACATTAGGGTAGAAATTTTTTTTTTTTTGATTACCAGAAAAAGTTCTTTAAATGGAGAATGCACTTCGCTATTTGGAGGTTTTTTTTTACATGGAAAACTTTAAATATTCTTACGTATAAGGAAAAATTTGTAAAATTGAGAAATTTGCAAAATGGAGGTTTGTTAAATAGATGTTCAACTGTATATATCATGGACCCAAATTGCTGCCTTTGGGTAAAAAAAGACATCAAGAAGGAAAGAAAAGTCTCTGTAGTGGTTGAAAGGATCTTTGTTGTCTGTGTGTGGTGTGGTACGGTGATTGAAGCAATTGCAATCTTTCGCTGCAAAAATCCCCCAAGGTGATAAAGAGGTTGATTATAACCAGATGAAAAGTCCGCTGTATAATGAGCTGCATACTTTGGTCATGATCACGAACCTTCAGAAAGAGGAAATAAAAATATGCATATGTGTTTAGTTTTCTTAAAGAAAAGAGTCGATATGTGCTTTGCAAGGTCGTAGCCAGGAATTTTTTTGTGTGCCTAAATTTGCCTAAATAACTATACCCAGTTTCACCCTAAGTTGGCAGTGGGCAAAAGGTTACGGGGACATTTTACAGAGTTGGCATATAAACCGGGTTACTCTATACATTTAGTGGGTCGCCAATAAACAATGCTACTTGCCAAACTTGGCAGGAGAAAAAAGTACGTTCGCAGAAGATAAGAGAGCTGTTTTTGCGTAAATCATGGAAGAAAATAAAGTTGAAAAATGTTAATATAAATGCATGTGTGCATGATTTTAGTAGAGTAAGTTTAATGTTTAAGCCATTCAAAATATCTTAATTTTAAAAATGATATTACATTTTTTTAAATTTGCGAAAGAAAGGAGTTCGAAAATATGGATCTACAGAAAGTTAATATTTTTATCACGTACGAAATGTCAATGTGATACAACTTTAGGGAATAAGTCAACCGTACAGTATGAGCATGACATCAAGTTGTTTTCAAGCAATTACCAATATATATCAATTTTTTTATTACTACATAAATAATTATAAGCAAAATTAAGTATGAGTGTATTTATCAAATAACAAAAAATGTAATTGATAAAGATATTTTTGAAAATCTTTCTGCCTAATGATAAAAATGGTAAGGACTTTGAAATATATGTAATATTCATTTCGATTTCCGAGAGGTAGGAGGGAACCGGATTTCTCAAGCCTAAATAAAAACTTCTTGAAAATTTATTATCTTATCAATTTCTATTTATAATTGCTTTAAATACATCAATATTATTCGTAAGTAAAAAAAGTATCAGTTTTTTAAAAACTGGCATAGATTTTGGATTGGGATTATGCTTGATTTTAAACATTAAATTGTTGCTTTAGAATGAAAAATCGAAACTATCTCTTTATCTTTAAGTGATCTTCTGAAATGAGTTTAAAAGTATATTAAACACAAAATTGTTTCTTACCTCGGGGGAATGAACTTGGGATGTGAAGTGCGTATATCAGCACCAGTGGAGTAACTGGACTTGTTTGCGCCTCCTGTAACATGAAATCTTGAGCACCGTCAACTGTAAATTGCATACTTAAAATTTCCAAGCGCCCCTTAACCTCCTGTGCCCTCCCGCAGTCGCGGGAGGTTGCTATAGATAGGCCACTGATCAACGCTTGAATAGATATTTTTTTATATAAAGGGGGAAAAGTGCAGTGGCTATTTTACCGACTCATTACGGAGAAATGCGTTTAAAACTAAGACATAAATGAAAAGCAATGTTTAACTTTAGGTATTATACACTTCGAATCAGAACTAATAAAAATTCTCGGACAATTGAGAGAGACGCCTGAAAGGGGGGACGCATAAGCAGGAGTGCTCGCCAGAGAGTGGGGGAGGGCAGTCATAGTATAGAGTGTGCCTTTGAATTTTTTGAGTGCTTTCTTTCAAGGGCTTTAGGGGGGGGGGGGGAATCGAATATTTGGGCTGAGGAGGGGAGATCATTTCTGGGGGAAGGAGCTCCGTAGTTTTAGGGAAAGGGGAGAGACTGGTTTTTTTGCTGTCTTTGAAAAGCTGCTTTTGAAATATATTCCAAAAATTGTAAAAGTTAGAGACACACACATTATAAGGCATGTGTGGACGTGAGCAAAGGAGTTGGAATAGCATGGAGAAGTTTTTCACGTCAGGCTCTTTATCTTACCTCTTTGAGGGGGGGGATACCTGGAATAAGTGAGAAATTACCAATACAGTGAAACGGAAACTTGGGAGCAATAAGAAGTGTTAGAAGTTTACCTTCATACCGTAGAGATTTTGGTGGCGCGAACATAAATTTAAAAGTTAAAAAAAAAAAAAAAAAAGATTTAATAAGAATTGAAAATTGAAAGCACAATGATCGAACCACGCAAATGAAAGAATAAAAAATAAACAAATAAACTTATTTTTCTACTTATTATTATTTTTCCTTTTTTAGCTTTTCTGAAATAAAACAATACGCTTTTGTAGCAATATCAACAAAAAAACTTAAACTAATATTTGAATCCTATGATAGCAATGATAAATCATACAAGTAAGGGACCTTCCATAAATGATGCCATCCTTTTTTCCCCATATATTTGACCCCCCCTCCTCCTTTTGTCACAAAATGTCACACTTCAACATACCCCCTCCCCAATTTGTCACATGGCATGCTATGCTGCATAAGCATGGTGTCATTGATGTCCCGCTTCTTGTTACCCCCTCCCCTCCCTATTCGTTGCATCCCCCCTTTTTTTGGCAGGCATCTAGAGCATGGAGCAGTGAAACAACGAGATTTAGCTCGAAACTTAAATGAACAGGGAAAGCAAAGAAAATTCTTTGTACTCTGCTGCTCCGATTAAAAAAAAAAAAGTTTTTTTTTTTATCATACTATGAACAAATTAGGTAAAAAGTGGAAATGAATAATGTAATCTATTAAAATTGTTTGAAGCACGAAGTGGAGCCAGAACAAGTATTTAAAAGTTGGAGCAATTCAAAACTGGCTACTCCAGATTTCTAGTTTTTAGCAGTCTATTTATGTATTTTTAAATAGTTTGGCCTATAGTTTTATTCTGATGGTTTTAAGCTTATTCAGAACATTAAATTATACTGAGTTGTGATTCATCCCATTGCTACTGAATATGTTTTGGTTTAACTTTTATGCTCATATTGCAATAAAACTATTTGTTCTAGTTTTTTTTCTAAATTTTATTAGGATTTTATATTATGACAGCAAAGGTCGTCGGGGGGGGGGGGGGGGGGCTCTGACATTGTGAGCTGGTGCCATTTCTGTTTCCCGGTTTTTTGGATCGCTAAAAAAAAAAGCGGATATCGGAAGTTTATCAAAATCAAATTCCAATAACAAATGATAATAATACTTCAAAATAAGTATAAAATAGTAAATTACTTCTAAATTAAGAAATATTATACAAATATCTCAATTCAAAATAAGTAGAAAATAGTAAATAAATACTTCTAAATTAAGAAATATTTTTGAAAAAGAACTTTAAAGGATAAAAATAAATAACATTCACAAGTCAAAACGAGAGAGGGGGGAGGAGGGTTGAAAATAACATTAAATGATTCAAATATGGGACCTCAAATTCGAAACACTCAAGGCAGCAATCATTTCGAATTTCGAAATTATCCAACTTTTAGGTCCTCATTCAAAAAATTTTGTAACTAGCATCAGGGCCCATATAATTTGCTCTGGAAGTTATTACCACTTTGCTCATTTATAGCATTTTTTAATAGCGTATATGCTCGCCTATAAGTCGCGGAATTTAGCACAAAAACAAAGTTGGAGTCTGCTTATATTAAAAGCAAAACATTGAAAAATCTAGACACCGATATTATTTTAACCTCTTTAATTAAACAATAAAACAAAATAAGTCCGTCAAATTCTAATATTTTATATTCTTTAGCCACTTACTAAAGACTTTAAATTGCAGTAAAAGATCCGTATATGGGGAAAATGCGAGAAACACCGAATTCCAATTTCGCAAATATTCTGCATCGTGTGAAAATTAGAGCTCATTTAAAGAAATAAATATAATAAAACTAAAAGAAGTAAAAACAGCAAAATTTGATATTAACTCTAAATAAAAGCAACAATTAATAAAAATTCTAATCACAAAAACAAAGCCTTTTCAGAAAATCGCGAAATAACGTTTTTGAAAACAGTTGGCGAAAATGAGGTTTTTGCTGTGAAAACAATTGCTGGATTTTTCGAGCAGCCATTGTATGCATTTTGTCTATAAAAGATTTTTGTTCCTTTTCTGCTATAAGTCGGTTCTTCAGTTAATTCAAAGCAACGTTCGTTAGACATAGCAGGCAAAATGTCATTATTTTCGTCTTCATCGCTATCTTGCTCTTTGTTATCGTTCGGGTGTAGCACCATTTGGATGATTTCCGAATCGGACATCTCCTTTATTAAATTATCAATTTCGTAAAATTTGATCATCAACTTTGCTGTTGCGAACTCAATTTTAATAAAGAGTTCATTTTCAGTCGCAATTTGTGTTGCATTAATATTAATTTTAAATTCCTATTTCCTTATTGCAGCTCTTAAATAAATGAAAAAATATATAAAAGAAAAATAAACAAGCTCTACTTTTCACATTGATCAGCTATTGCGGAAAATTCGCGGATTAGAAATTTCTGCGGTATTAGAAATTTTCGTTTTGTTGCAATTAGTCTTCAAATATTCACCAGACAATTAAATGTATAAGAATCTAAATACATATTTCTTTCGTGTTTAATTATTGAAATAAAATAAAGAAAATCTGGTTTTCTCAATTTTTGTTGGAGAATTTTTTTCTTCTAATTTTCTTCTGCAAGTAAGTTAATGCCCCCCTCCCCTAAAAAAACATGGTTTTTAGACTAAATTGTTGGACTGAATATGTTAGTTGTAACAGAAAAATGCGTATTTTTAAAGGTTATTTTCAAAAAATTCGTATTTTTACTAAATGGGCAAAAAAGGCAAACTTTTTAAAGCTGGCGGAAAATTCACAAAAAAATTCCCGGTTTTCTGGTTCTCTAATAAAAAATTCTGTACTGTATTTTACTCGGTTTATTTTTCCTGCAGTGAAAATAACGCTTCCTAGGGTGATGCGTAATAATTTTGCGTTCCCACTTCCAATTTTTGTGTATTTGACGCTCATTAGTATGTCCACAGCATCTCTGACGTCATATTTTTTAGTATATTTGACTTAATTTAAAAATTAAGAGTAGAAAACAGATTTATAACCTCTTGGCCGAGTGTAGCGTTGGACTTACTAGTTCCTCTTTTTTAGTCCAATATGGTTCGAAGTTACCCTGAATGACTATATCTAATATTTTCAAAATTGTTAACTTAATACTAATAGGCTCATTTTCCAGTATTCTCTTTACTTTTGCATATAAAATGATTCCATATTGAATTTTTATATCTTGGCACAATGATTTTGATATTGTTAATCTTAAGTATAAATTTTAAGCTTTACAACGTATTTAAATATAACATTTAACAGCTGAAAAAATAAGAATCACAGGACAGTATAAGACAGAAATATGTAAACACACTTATTAAAACATGTCCCTTAGACTTCTAGCAGGGCTCCCGCGGCTGCGCCAAACTGCGCCAAAACGATTTTTCTGCTACATGCTGCTACAAAATACATTTTTTTGGAAAATTTGCGCCAAATCGTGATTTTTGGGAATAAAAATCGAAAAAATTTTAGGTATTATATTTTTTTCACCTTAAAATCGGCATCATTCGTTACATTTTTCCTTTAGTCAACTAATTTTTTACCTTTGAAGTAGTTTATTAATGAATATTAGCTCTACCCTCTCTTAAGAACATAAAGTGTGGATGAGAAAATTGAGCAGAATGAGTGAAGAAACAGTGAGACGATTTCTTATATTTTGTGGTATTATAGAGAGAAAAATAATTCCTCTTATCACTATTTATGTTGAACATTTTATTTAGTAAATTTTTATTGAAACAGATAAAAAAGTTTAAAATTTCATAGAACGTGGAAAAAATAAACTTAGCGTTTTTCCTCAGTGCACTTTGTGCTTTCTATTCTAATGTTTAGGAAATACTAATCAATGTGAAAAATCAATAACAGAACAGATGTTAAAAAGATTATTGCTCCATTATAACAATTCGTAAAAATTCCTTAAGTCTACTTTCCACGTGCAAGCAAAGGAGTGCATACGTTCTACAATCTTTTTGCATCCGCTACAAAAATCGGATTTTTTTCATTTCAACTATTTATAATGTTTCTTCTAAAAGTAAATAAATAAAATGTATTTTTATTTTAAATAAAAACATTGTTTGGAAATATATATTTGTTTCTGAAAGTGTTTAGAGATAGACTTTCAAACGCTGTAAAATTAAACATTGAATTGCAGCTTTTTTTTCTTTCCTCATTACTCTTTAAGCTCTATAATCTATATCATATAACTACAAGCAATTAAAAAAGATAAATATAAAGAACAAAATAAGTAAAAAAATTAGTTACGTTAGAAAATCATTAAAAAAAGCATGTATATCTTAATGACTTGATGATCTTTAGCAAATATGTTCAGCAATATTATTAGAAATTTTGTTGTGGGTGAACGACCTCATAGAAGTACTCTTGCTTAAAGTTTCAATTTTTTAACAAGATTTGAAAGTCATGAAATTATCGTGCATTTCCTCTTTCTTTTAATTCAATTTTAGTTTCTTTCAGCATCCAATTGCTGTAACACTAAGACTCTTAAAATTTAATTGTAAAAAGTCTATCTCTAAATTCTTATTACACAATTTTTGAAAGATGTAAAGATAAATTGTTAGAAAAAAAAAATCATTAGATATTAAATTATCAACCTATAATAAGAAATGCATTTTGCCTTTCTATTATAGAACTGAAAAATATAATTTGGTTCTTGAATTTGCTTGCTGCAAAATTATGAAACCCAGCAATTTACTTTTAGTGCCATTAATTACTTCCAAAGCATCTAAGTGAGCATTTAGGATTGAAATTTAAAGGAATATTTCTTAATCAGAAAAATAATAAATATTACTGCAGGTAGAAAATAGGATCGAGTTCAAATATATTTTTTGATAAAATATGAAATTATATTTAACTGATTCAAAATTTTACTGTTTCAATAATCACAATGGTTATACCTAAATAAGTACCATTTAAAAAACAAATTTTAATTAATGATAAATAGTTTTAAATAGTTTAACCTTTCATATTAGTTAGTTTTTGCTTATTTTATTGTAAGAAAAGTGTTTTAGCTATTAAACAAAAAAGAGAGAATGTAATGATTTTTGAAAAGAAGAAAATTTTAAGCTTTCTTCTAGCTATTCTTAATCATTAGAAGAAGAAAGAAAACTACAGAACATTTATTTAAATAATCTGTTTCTTGAGAAAAGTATTGAAAAACACCTTTTATAAGGATTATAGGTTTAATTAGTGTTACTTTTTGAATAGGTTGTGAATAATTTCTTATAAGAAATATAAAAATGATCCAGTTTTTGAAATAATCTAATTCAGTTTTTGAAGGATGACTGACATTTACATTTCCTATCATTTTGAAGACTTGAAACTGCTCTTACCCTTGATGTATGAAAATGACATTGCTTTAAAACAGCCATTTAATAAAAAAATAAAGAAAAAAAACCCTCCAAAAATGGTACAAATTTGATATTTTCGGCTCCTAAACTGATACAAAAGTCGATTTCTTTTGCTCCAAACTGATACAAAAAGGACATTTTACCTGCTCCGAAAGCTGCTACAAATTGTGTTAAGGCGGTGGGAGCCCTGCTTCTAGACTGACTGTTCTGTTCATTAATCTGCTTCTACCAGGGGTGCCGGATTTTAGCCGGGCCAAAAAAAGCTGGTTGCCTTTCTTTGGTTTAAAGCGCTTAAAAAATTCCGGCTTTTTTAAAATAAAAGCCGGCTTTTTTATTAATTTTTTTTTTACAAAAAAGTATTAAATAAAAAATTATATTATTTATACAATTAAACTAATGAAAATATCAAAATACACACACATAAATGAAAATATCAAATTCTGATATTTGTTAAATATCGGATATATATTTCAACGAAACCTGTACATGCCTTTATTAAATTGAATCTCCTAACCAAGGCTGCAGAGTAGGTTGAGTAAAGAACAGACCCCGGTAATTTGAAGTATCGGGCTCCTGGTTGAAGACATAATGAAATGAAGTAAACTGTTATTGAAATTTTTATTAGTAAATTGCACTAAGTAATGTAAGTATTAATATATATTTCTTTTTTTGCAACATTTCCATACAATAACATCTTTTATTCTAAAACATTTTGAGAACATAAAAGCATACTGGTTCTTAAAAAATTTGAATCCTCACAGGATGTAAGTGAAAAGTTTTTTGTAAATAACTAAAGGGGAATCCCAATTTGTTTTGTGTGCAATGAGATGTAGTGGGTAGCCAGGGCTTAATCCAGGTCGATTTTGGTACCGTTTTTTGGTACCTTCACGAAATTAAAAAAAAAAAAAAAATCGGTACCTTCACAAAATAATTTTTAAAAAAATCAGTATTTCAACAAACTTTGGAGGGGAAAAAAAAACGCATATTCACGAAAAAAAAAAATTCGAAGGAATTAAAGTGCTGAATAGTTTTCCGAGCGCTTCACGGAAAAGTGGATTCACAGTGAACGCCGTATCGTACGCCGAAGTTCAGCATCGGGCAACCGCACTAGCTCGAAAACAGGCTCTTGATATGCTGACGTCACTTCTCCTAAGTTCGCCATTCAATCGGAGTGAGCGGTGATGTTTTTATACTAGGCCACCGGCTAAATTGAGCTAGCGCGTAAACAACTCAACTCATTTCCCCAAACGACAAGTGTTTTTGTTATGATTTAGCGTAAAACGTGTTCTATTCGTATTTTTTAACAAGATTTATGAAAAGTATTTATAATGAAGCGAGGAAGAAATTTAAGTGGAGCGGGTGGCTCACGGAATAGCGATTTTTATATGAAGCGTTTACGCACGATCGATAATATAAGAATGAAATCGATAAAAACATTTTTTTTAGTTTGAAAGTCAGTTTTTTTTTTTTTAAAGCAATACTAAATTTTCACAAAAGAAATTTTTTTTCACAAATAGGTACTAGGATTGAAAACCTGGTAGCCCTGATAGGTCCTCACAATGAAAGCTTCCATGCTTGAATTTTTCACCTATTTCACTTGAAATCTGTCTTGCGTGCTTTTTTCCCCTCATTGCTTCAATTGCTTATTGTGTATGGACTACACTTGAACAAAGCAATAATTGTATTAATTGTGAAAACTTTTTCTTGAATGTATTTTTTGAAATTCAGCCTTTAATAGCAGTATTTTTTCTTTATTAGTTGAACAGTACCGAGGAAACAAAGCAGAAGATGCAGAAGGTAATTTTTTTCATGTATTTTATTTGTACTGGGATGTTTATCCTATACGAGAAAATGCTGGGTTCCCACCAAGTCACTTTTTTCACCTAAAATCAATTTTTTCATTGGTCACTTAAAGTCTGTTTTTGCAGCATATAGTCAATTAAAATCACTTTTTGGGGGGGGGGGGGGGCATCTCATAAAGTGCTAAATAACCACCAAACTTTTCCTATAAACACCAGGGAAAATGCAAATAAAATAGTTTCCTTCTACAAAGCTATTTTCTGAAGCAAATAAAAAGTTAAAACAGGGCATTAGAAATCAAGATTTTACAGAAATACAGCTTGCTCGGGCAATGATAGAGGGTGCTAAATCTGTAAAAGCTGATGAAATCGAGCACAGAGCAAAGGGGCACATGAAATTGGAAAAAAATTACAGAAGAGAAAATCTTCCGTAATCACAACTTTTTTTAAAAAGAAATCTAAGACTGTTTAAATTGAAACTTTTACAGAGTGCTGCCATTTATATACCAGGGGCGTCAGTTCTCTAAATTTTTGAAGCATTCTTCTCTGAAATTTTTATATTAACATTTAAAAATTTTGAGCATTCCTACTGTATTGATTTTCTTTTCTGATTTTCTTTTTGCTTTTCAAGGTCTATTCTATCTTATCATTTTCAGTTTCACCTTTGAACGATTTGCAAGTTAAAAACTTTTTGCTACAGGATAAGTAAGAACTTAAAGTATACATTTCAAGTATTTTACTTTTGGTATCTGTACTTTCTAAATCAGTTTTGAACAAAGGATTATAATCAAAATCATTTCTTGTACAGAATGCGTTTAATTTAGCGATTTCCTTGCTTGATTTAACTGGTCATTGACCCTTTTCCTGTTTTTCATGCTTATAATTGATTTTATTTGCTTTTTTAGTTGTCAATCTAAAGATTTTTATTTTTTACTTGCTCTAACATATGTAATTTGACATTAATATATAAATAATATTCAAATTAACTTGATTTCTGTAGTAATCCCAATGAAAACAAATTTTGAAATATTAAACTTTTTTTTTCCTCTCTTTTGGAGCCTTGCACCAGCATGCATTTGAAGTGCTTATTTCTGGTGTTTATTTTGGCATCAAAGAATATTCTGAATTAATTTTTTTAATAAAGGATTATAATATTCCTTGTATATACATACATACCTTTAATTTATATATAATGTATCAAATATTTAGCACATGCTCCTCTAATATTCTAAATGTTTTTATTAGCAATAATTAATTTTATTTTTGTGATCAAACATTATTAAAAATAAAGTTGATTCTGTAAATTGTTGGCATAATCGGTCACCCCTGGCATATATATGTATGGCTGCTTTCTTTCTGTGTCTGATGAAAAACCATTGGTTTTTTAAAAATGATTTTTTTGTTTGAGATGATAGTGATATTTATTTATCGAAGTTTAGTTAAGGATTGAACTTTCTGCTGTTTTTAGCCTACTTTCCCAAAAAATAAATAAAGTGTGAAAGAAGGCTTAATGTATTGTAAAAATATCATTAAAAATAAAGAAAAGGCAAACAAGTAATTAAATAAGGAATTAAAAATGGAAAAATTTGAAAGTAGGGTTTGAGATGGGGAACATGTGTCTGTCGGCCCCCCCCCCCCCCCCCCCCCCCCCCCAATTGCTTTGAGGAAATTAACCGATTCAAAAAGTCTTGGCGAGGACATCTCATTTCCATATTTTACTTTTTCATTTGAAAAAAATTTCGTTTAATTTTGAACTGTTCAAAAAATCTTAACATTAGCGCCTATGGGCAAAAATAAAGCACATTACGTAAATACTGGGCATGTGATCCTAGTTCGTATGGACAAGCTTATTGGAAAAAGTGTGAAATATTTTTTTAGATTTGAACAATTTTTGTTCATTTATGAACAATTCAAAAAAATTAACTTTAGCGCCTACGGGGAAATTTCAATCCTATATAAATCCTGACCTAGCTGATGGATTCACTTGGAACAAACTTTATCGGAAAGATGTTAGGCCAAAGAACATGTACAGATACAAAGTTCAACCTGAACTAAGCGAACCTATTTTTTTAATGAAATTTGTTGACTGGGATTTTTAAGGATATTTCTCAAGGAATTAATAAATTAATGAATAACTGAATAAGTGAAAGAATGAATGAGTAAATAAAGGAATGAGTGCAAAATAAATAAGTGTACAAATTCATGAATGATTAATTAATTAATGAGTGAATGAATATGTATTGACCGTTGGAAACGGTACATTTGAATTAATCAAAAACTAAAGCTAAATGAGAATTTAGAGTGAGAGAGATTGCAAGAGTATAGATCTGTATTTGGAATGTGCGAAAGTAGGCTCGTATAGTTCTAGATGGAACTTTTGCATTTGAAGAAAATAAATGTAATGGTATATTTTTCTATGCTTAAACACCTATAAACCTTTTTTCTACATGTGTTTTAGTGGTAATGCAAAGCTTATTCTCATTTGGTCACTTTTTTTTTAAAATTGATCACTTTTTTTTCTTAAATGGTCACTTTTTTTGTATCATATTCTTGGTGGGAACCCTGAAAATGGTTTACTTTCCATGTAAATAAACAATTTGCATATATGCAAAATAGAGTTTGAAATAAGCTGCCATTAATGCATTTTTACCCATAAGTGAGAGATCTTTGAATTGAGGTAATTTCTTAGATCAAATTAAGATAAATAAATATCATAAAAAGATAAAAAGGATAACTTCAGTTTAATTGATCAATTGACAGTGCCGTGAAAAACTATTAATATAACTGAAATCAATTTTGAACAGGTGTAAGCTTAGATATTTCCGAAACGACACATCAGAGTGATTCTCCAATAACGTTTTCACCCACCAAATTATTTAAAAATATATAAGAGCTTTAGAAAATCTTTAAAAAAAAATTTTACACTTAGTTAGGAGAATGACAAAATGAGTTTTATCAAATGTCACAGAAAATTTAACAAAAAAAAAAAAAGTATTAAGTAGAATTATTTGATGAAAAAAGTACCTATTTTACTCTATGTAAAACATTCTAACACAAGGTCTGCTAGCTAGGCCAAGAACCGTTTAGGGTTACAAATGCTTTTCAATTCCAGTCTGTTTTCATGATAAAAAGTGGGTCGTATTCAAGATTATATGGTTTGGTATTTGTTTTCTAAAAAAAAAATTTCCGGATGGCTTATTTCACAGTAGCAATGTAAAAACCAATTTGTTTAGTATAGTTTGAACAAACCTGTTAAAGATTTGGGCTATTTTTACATAAATCAAATTGTAGTATGTCATTTATCAAAAGCGATTTTTATTGTAATTTGTATGTGTGTGTAAGGGTTTTTTTAAAAAATTTTTTGATAAAATAATCTTATTTGGTGTTTCAATTACATAAGGTGTAAATTTTGTTTTGTAATAATTTTTTTCTTTTCTGTTTTTTAGGTTGACCATAAAAGTAAGTTTTCTTGAATATTTTAATGAAGTAAGCTATTAATTTTACCAAGTTGCATTTTCTTTTTCTGTTTGATGGTTTTAAAATTGATGGTTATAATAAATATGTGATATTGATATCAATCTGTAAATATTAAACTCTTCAGAAAAATTCTGTGCATTTTTAAATCGCTTGGTTCTGCATGTTGCCCTTATTAGTAATTCTTGGATCTGGTGAGTCTTGGTTTTAAACATTTTCTGTGTTGGTAGGATTAGAAATGTTACATTATTAAGCTTCATGGGTGCAAGACTTCCGTCACTGGAAAATACTCGAGGACGGATGAAAAGAATACGAAAAGATCGCGAGGAAGGAAGGGATTTTTTTTTCCACTCGCGCTGTCCGGGAACAAGGAGTGTGGATGAAACAACGTCTCGCCTCAGAACGTTTGCCATCTCGTCAAATCTCGCTTCTCAAAGCGTTCGTAGTAGCGTTGGGAGAATGATCGCCAATTTGTTTTGGCCACTAATAATGACCAACAATTAAAAGTCGTAAACGCAAAAACGAACCCTTTGCACAAATTGCGATCGCAATCTGGACCATTCGCAAGCACAAGTACAAAAATTGCAAATTTCCGCTATTAAATTCCATCATTAGCTTTATTTTCATTCTTTTCAAATTCTTTGTTTGAATTTCTAACTTTCGAACTATTTCTAAAGCAACGCGTTTTCAAAATGGCGCCCGTCGTTTTACTTTACATGACGACTTTGTGGGTTTATCGCCATTGCTCCTCATTTTGACTAGCTGATATGGAAAATATCCTATTTGAAATGAATGAGTTGTACCATACTAAAAGTTTCTTTGAACAAATAAGGGATGACTCAATAAGTATAACTAGAAGATTAAAGGCCAGTTGGATGATAAATCATTAGAAGGATGTTTTACACGCATTTAGATCGCGTAACGGAAGTTTCTCTTCGCGGTGACTGTTAGTGTTATTTTTGTTTTAATTTGCACTTATTATTTTTACTTCATTTTGAAGAGAAAAGCGAATCAAAAGAAAAGCAGAACTGTATTTAGCGCGATAAAAAATCTTGGAAAAATAAATAATTTTTTACCATATTGAAGTCTTTAACTAGTCATAAAGAGGACGTTCAATATGTACTTTTTCTTACTTTTACTTTAAGTGTTCCAAAATTTTCAGATTTCTGCAAGAATTAAGGAGTTATATATCGGTATTTTTCAGATATTCTTTACTTACAACGGAAAAATGCTTATTTTTCAGTAGATATTTTGGACAAATAATAAATTTTTTTTAATGAAGGAAGCTTAATGTTTTCCTCGAAAACGGCGAGAAATGCCGGGGAAAAAAGGGGAGCGAAAATTTTCCCGTTTTTCTGGATCGGCCATTTAATTTTGGTGGGAAAATACGCATCAGGCAAAGACATTTCATTTAATTTCTTAATCAACCATAATAAGCTGGTCACAACTGATCTTTTCCCCACCGAAGTTTTATTTGTTAAATATCAAGTCCTTTTTTTATAGTCAAAACTCAGTTTTTCCTTTACTTTCGTTTAAAAAGTACTTTTCATTATTAATATTTTTATTTTACATTCTCTTGATTGATTCATATTAATGTGTTCATTTTTAATTATAATAATTGTATTTTTAGTACATAACAATGAAACATGTACAGTATGGGACCCCAAATTCGGAATCCCGAACTTTTTCAAAAAAATCGGCAGCTGGAAAAAAAAAACAGTTTCTGTTTTTTGAAGAAACATTGGGAAAGATTTTGCAACGTTTTTTGGAAATAGGCATTTTAAACAGACGGAAAATAAAATGTAATGAACATGTTTTAAGATTAGGAATGTGCAGTTTTCAAAACAAATTATTTCAAAATAAACTTAATGAACATGTTTTAAGATCAGAAATGTGCGGTTTTCAAAACAAATTATTTCGTAATTTTTTTTGAAAATGGTTCGCTCTTTGCGATTAGAGTTTTTATTAATCGTAGCTTTGATTCCAAGTTAATATCATTAAATTTTGCTTTTTTTTTTCATTTCTTGTAGTTTTATTATATTTATTTTTTTTAAATGAGCTCTAATTTTCACGCGATACAGAATATTCGCGAAATTGAAAATCAGTATTTTCCCGATAGTCGGATTTTTTACTGCAATTTAGTGGCTAGAGAATTAAAATATAAAATCATATCAGAATTTGACAAAATTTTTTTTCTTTTTATTGATTAGTTAAAGAGGTTAAAATAATATCGGGAAAAGTCCAGATGTTTTGCCTCGAATGTAAGCAGACTCCAACTTCGTTTTTTTTTTTGTGCTAAGCTTCACTACTTATAGACGAATATACAGTAAAACCTGCTTTTGTGCGGTCCTTTTTTATGCGATTTTGTTTTTGTGCGATTTATTTTTATGCGGTAAATGAATCTTAGCGGCCTTTAGCACCATTTTGATGTTCCCTATCAATGTACATATACATATTTAAAAATGACAACTAATTATAATTTTTATTTATACACGGTATTATTTTATTTATATACGGTAAGCACATGGTAAGTGCCCATGTGCTTACTGTATAAATAAAAATTATAGGAGAAGGCTTTGATAATTTTGGCGAAAATGACCTTGACGAGATGATTGAGGACCAAACTATCTATGATAGTGACATTATCAATAGTTTGATAGATTATGAAAATGAACAAGAAGAACCGGAATCTATTACATCAGATAAAATATATGCAGGGATCCAGATTTCTAAAAAATTGGAAACGCATTTTCTTAAAATAGATACCAATGCGGAAAGACACTTAAAATTCCAAAAAGAACCGAGGTCATGCATGCCCCACTATCGTGACGTTTACAAGCAATTGACCAGTCGACCGTCGTCACAAAAACTGATCACTGACTTCATTGTACCAAAAAAGACAAGCGAAGAAAGCGATTTTCAACCAATTCGTCACAAGAAGATGCGCGTTTTGGATTACGACGAGTAGGAGCAAACTATTTAATGGGCCATTCCACCGTCACGTGCGGGACAAATGAACTCAAAAGTTTTACCAAAATTTTGCCATAGCTCAGAAGATTTTAAACAAGTGGAAGCAATTGCATTTTTTAATCGTTACTTATGGTGCAAAGAGGCTTTTGACACGTACTTATCTTCCAGAAATCTTTTTTATAGTTAAAAATAAAATTAATCTTCATGTGTCACGTGCGGGACACTTAAAGTCAACCTCTCTTAATTTTCATTATGAATCAACTAGAATTTCTGCTCTATTAATCATGCAGTGACAAAACAAAATATAGGAATTGAAAGCCAAGGCTCCAAAAAACATATCTAAAGTTTTGAGAAATAATAATTTTAATAGTTGAAAAAAATTATAATGTATCGTGTAACGTGCGGGACATATTGCAAATGCTTACGTAATACATGTTTTCAGAATGTTGGAAATTAAATGAAAACATCAAACAATGTATTGGTTATACACTTTAAAACACAAAGCATTAATTTTAATAGAATATATGCGCAAATTGATGATTCCGAGAAATATATTAAATTTTAATTAGAATTAGACTAAATGAAAAAAAAGTTATTATTTTTTCAAAATTAAAAAAAAATTCTGTTAGATACAGCGGGAGCTGATATATCTTTCTTAAAACATCTTTAAAGACATAGGGAATTCTATAAGGGTGCTCTTCCCACTTGTAGTATTAGAGCTTTTGTTTCTCTTTTTCGGCTTTAGTCATATAGTCTTTCCTCATTTATTCAGTCCATTTGTCCTTTTATTTTCTTCCTTCTGTAAATGTGGACCTTTTTTTTTCTCTGATCTTTTTCACTCTTTCAGCACTTGATTTAGGTCCTTCCATTATCCAATTCTGTTCAATAAAAATCAAATTTTATTAATGTTAAAAAGTTAAAATATTATTTAAAGTTGTTGTGCAAAAATTATAAAAGGGAAATAAAATTCAGCTCTAATTCTAAATAGACTTTCTAAAATAAATCTCATAATGTTCAAGCTATGTTGTTACGATGTTGTATCAAACATTGAAAAAAATCAAAAATAATGCTCTTCCAAACAACTCATCGATAAAAAATGTAGTTGCTTTATATTTTATTATGAATATTTTAAACTAGCTTATTCTTATTTGTCTTTCTATATGACTTGAGTAATCTGTTCTGAAACATAAATGATCCTTGAAATGATAGGGCATTCTGTAATAAAAATTTAAATTTTAGAAATGTATGCTCTATTAAATACATAATTTAGCCTAAACTATCATAAATATGAGAAAATGTATAATTTATTTCTTTAGAGTAACAAAATTTTAAAACAAAAAACCAGTAAAGATTTCAAGTTATGTTGAAATAAAATTCTTATCAACATTTAGAAATTGGAGTTGTGTTTCCTACATGTAATGCGTCACGTGCGGGATAGTTTTGTTTTTGGATTTTTTTACAAGTAACAGTAACTTTAAAATCTAGAACTAGCATAGGATATGTGTACTACATTAATCTGCTTTAGAAATGCCATTTACACAAAATAAATGCGCTTCATTTTAAACCTAAATGAAAATATTCATCTTTTTCGTCACGTGCGGGACACGAAAAATAAGCTCTTTGTGGGTGCTAGTATAGCTATTGAGATATCTCCTAGATCTTAAAGCTTAATAAAATAAAATAATTAACTTTTAGACTTGCCTATAAAGTTGGCATCAGGAGTTTCAGTTGATTTCTTTTATCCAAAACAATCATGCAAAATTCGTTCGAAAACTCAATGAACTTGCTTGCACAAATCAACCATCTTTAGAGTACTGTGTTGCCAATCCAGAAATGATAAACTTTGATTTCTTACTCAAAACATAAAATTTGACATTTTATCTTTTAATACATCCAAAATTATCCACATAAGTATGATTTTAAAATTGACCACCCATGTACCTGTTTTCATGGAATGGCCCTAATGTATTATTTGAAAACTTCTCCATGCATATGTACAATGAAGAATTAAATATTTTTACAATTTCTTTAGGTCTAATTTCCAAACTTTTCTCTTTTGCGTTTCTCCTGATATGACTATTAAAAATCTCCATCAGCAAATTTTAACTGCTGTAATTTTATGTAGGTTCTGGTTTTTAGTTTGAGTAAGTGTTTTTTAAAAAGGTACTTTTTATCAGTAGAATTTTTATGGGGGGGGGGGGGTGTAGTTAAACGGTTCACAAACCATACAAGTTCACATAAATCTAAAATACTCTCTGTAGCCAGACATCAGTCGGACAAAAATATTGGCCCTTGCCAGTAATAATGCACAAATCAGGGATATGATTCTTCCGCGGTTTCACACCACCTACTTGGCGTATTTTCGGGAGTAAGCGCCGTGGCGCTCACGTGTTAAAAAGTAAAAAAATTGATGCGGCAGATATGTTTTTTAAGTAAAAAAAAAAAATCTAAACCAGTTTTTCAAAATAGTTGATGCTGTCAATAGATGGCGCCGCTGCATTTTGTTTTGGTCAAGCATGATAGTAAGTCACTCTTTTAGTTTACTGCCGTTGTGTGATAGTTGTGTCATTTTTGAGCGCGTGCTCGCCTGTTGTTACTTGAGCCGGCTGGGATCACCGAGGCTGTATTGCGCATAGGTGCCGGTCGTATTCCGGATGCCGAATTGCGTGCCTCCGGCCCGCGGTCCACGGGCGGCCCTGGCCGCTCGACTGTCGGCGGCATATGGACGCGTATCTCGCGGCGTTTCCGGTCGTATACTCGGGCTTTTCAGTTAATTTCTAAAAGTTATCCCTTTCAAATTCTAGGCCTGGAATAAATGTACCCACATTCCTTTTCTCTGGTGCAAGGTTTGTTATTTTACAGAAACAACATATGGGGTGATTGTATTCCGGGTGTACTCCGGAAATCCAGGTTTATCATGTCCTCCTTCCGTGTTTTAAAAATCAGTTTTTACATTTTTGCGGTTGGGAACAAAAATAGCGATAAACATTCTCATTGTAGCAACCCTTTACACTGCAAAGGTTGTAACAACGCTAACCAGCTTTGTTCCGAAAACGAACTGGTTGGCTGCAGGAAGACAGCGAGAGTGGGGAGAACAGAGGGGTGGAAGAGAAAGCAAAGTGTCCTTTTTTACTGCTTGGCGAAAGCTCTTGGCACTTACTACAGAAGACTCGACAATGTTGGAGTTGTTAGGTAAATGCGTGCCTTGTTTTGAAAACTACCATACAAGATCAATATTTAACTTTTTCCATTTTCCCGAGATAACTGATAGGAAATGTTTTTTATTTTAAATGTTTATTTTCTCACCACTTAATTTAAAAGTAAAGTATTTAAGTAAAGTACTTCTTTCCTTAAGCTTAAGTTTTTAACCTTGTTGTAATCCGTAAACCGTAAATGTCATCTTATTTACGAGGTACTTCTGACGTTCAATGTTTTGCCAAACTGATTAGTTAGCTGAATCCCGTCACTACGAATCGCTGTACACAAATGACCTTCGGGTATATAAGTGTAGTGTTCGCTACCAACACTCTCTCAGAT
This sequence comes from Octonoba sinensis, assembly GCA_038502835.1. Classification (NCBI taxonomy): domain Eukaryota; kingdom Metazoa; phylum Arthropoda; class Arachnida; order Araneae; family Uloboridae; genus Octonoba; species Octonoba sinensis. The sequence continues at coordinate 15,134,581 of CM076598.1, read as the reverse complement.
CTGGGATTACCTCCCGGTTTTTAATACTTCCTTTCTCCTGTCCGCTCAGGTGACCGGACGGGAGTTCGACTTCTTTATCCATCCATGAAATAGATCCATCACATCTTAGGATGTTTTTACAGGGTGCGTAGCGGTTTTTAAAAGTACTTAATAGTGCTTGCTTTTGATTTTAAAAGCTTTTAAAAATGCTTATTTTTCATCCATGTTTGTAAGAAGTACTTCCTCCCTCTTATGCAAAGATAAGTTTTTTAGTTCGACCGCCGAATGTCGCCATGAATTCCGCGAAAAGCAAAGAAGGGTGGCTTCCGCTTACCATTCTAATAAACTGGTTTTCCCAAACTTTCTCTGAGGGAGGAAGGGAAGAAACATGCTTGTGTTGCAGAAGAGTTGCTTTACCGTAAAATACCTAGAAGCGCCCTCCTGAATTTTCGCGAAATTATCGGAGGAGGCGCTAAAACGGTATAAGTGAAGAAAAAAACCAAATAAGTGCTCCTTTCCCGAATAGTACAAGGAAAGTAGCCTCAGCGATGCCGCGGACGTGCTATAGCGCGTCAAATCAACGCGTCTGGTCAAATGCGCAAAAATCAGAGGTGGGGGTCTATAGAAAATTGATATGCAAATTTTTTTTTGCATGTCCATATTTCTTTAAACTTTTTTTAGATGAAGAGCGAGTAAGGAAACGGCGCCAGCTCACATTGACGCTCGTTTCCTTTCCTGAACTTCCCTTTTGCAGCGGCTCTGAACAGAACTGATTTCTTTTGAACAAAACATAGGTTTTATGTCCAAAGATTTCTTTAAGGATATAATCAGCTGGATAATGTCGGAAATATGAGGTTTTCTTTTTTTTAAATACTATGGCGGGAAAAGGTCTCGTTTTTGCGACAGAGAATTTTCGTAAAGCCTTCGTTTTCGCGATTAAGATTTTTTTCTTAGCTTTTATTTTGAATAAAAATAATTATTTTCCTATTTAATTTGTTATAGTCTTACTGGCATTCCTTATACTGTCCATGTAATCGATATTGCGAAAAATACGCGAATCTGACATTGGGCCAAGAATTAATCATTTGATTTTTGGCTTTTAAATATTGGATTTTGGTTTTAATTCTTCGTCAAATTGTTATTGAATCAAATCTTAATTGCATTGAAAAACATTTCTTGCCGTAAAAGGTTTATTTTTCATTTGTATCTTTAAAACCATGATATGCTATTTTTTGTGTAGGGACCTGCTTTTTGGAAAAAGGGACTTATCAGGGAAGTTTTATGTTTTGGAAATTATCAGGGGATATTCAAAGTTCCCCCAAATATCAGGGAAAATTATCGTTTTCAATATCCAAACCGGCAAGCGTCCGAGTTTCGTTTTGCGGAATTTTCTTTCATTGCGAGCGGTCAGCTCGAATGCCGATTTCCCACTGGTTGAAAGCGTCCTTTCTCCGATTAAAGAACAAAAAAAGTCACTTTTTTTTGTTTATGAGTTAAGATGATATTGCAATTTTGCGTAAAAAGTCGCGTGTTAGCGTTAATGCTTCCGAGAATCCGCCATTTTTGGTCCTGTTCCAAAATTCGGCCTAACACCGCTCTCCAGTGTGTCGAATTTGGGGCTTGGTACCGTGCATGATATTGCTGTGGCGCAACAAGAAGGGAGTCCATGACCCTCTCTCTACCCCCCCCCCCCCCAAAGTGATGTGGAATTTTTTCAAAAATATAGCAGACAGAGCTTTGTTCTTTGTTTAGTCTGCAATTCCCAGGGAACTTTTAAATACTTTTGCGTTTTGTTTGGGAACTGATCATGAGCTTGTCTTGGTCAGCGGAATGAGAATCCCATTTCGGGGGGGGGGGGGGTGGCGCTTATTCGGTATTTTCACAAACACAATTGAAGGAAATCACAGGGGGGGTGGTGTAATTACATCTTTTTTTTTTTTTTTTTTTGCTGTTATGTTGAAATATAAATTTTATATTTATATAAACAAGTCTTAGCAATTTGGGGGTGGGGGATGTAATCTGCATAGCAAAAATGATCTTTTTTTGAGTGCTTTATATATTTTTTTTGAGCACTTAAAAAGTGCTTATTTTTAATTGAAAGAATTTGCTACTCACCCTGTTTTATATTGGAGATATTTATTGAGTAATACCGACCTTGTAAAATGCCCGTTGGTTTAGTTTTTGGTGAACATTAGAATCTAGTCAACTTTACTTTTATTATGGCTTTAGGTTATTGTTACTGTTGTATTTTTGAATCAGTTGTTGGCCATCAGTTGTTGCCCCATTATGGCCCATCTTGCCATCGGGATAGTAATTAGAAAACTAATATTAAAATTTAATGCTTTTACACCTGTAAAAAAAATTTTAATTCAGTGTAAAACCTATTTATTTTGTTCTGTTTCGTTTCCTTGTATTTAATAATAAAATATAACAATATGATTTTTTGCAATTTTTTTTCAAAAAAATTTGTTAGGGAAGCTGTTACGATATTTTTCATCCAAATCTTGCTCATTATTGCTAGTGCTGCGCATAGCCCCGAAAATACGGTACCAGCTTCTGCGGATTTTGGGTAAGCATTTCTTGCAGCTGCCCCCCCCCCCCCCCCCCCCCCCCAGGTTTTGAATCTGAATCCATCCAATTTCTGTTTATTATGTAATTTTACTGCTTAGGCGTTCATCATTATGTGTTCGCCTTTTCTTTCAGCATTTCTGTTTTTAATACTCTATTAAGGACTTACACGTGCATCATTTTGCCACAGGCAATCAATTTTGTCGGGAGATTCCCAGTTTTTCGGTCGATTTTCTCCTTTTCCGCATTTTTCGCCATTTCTGACAAGTGTTTATTATTGTCAGTAATTGTCGATCTTTTAAAATGTAGCTTGATGTTTCGATTTTTGAAGAAAAATTTTGGAAATCAATATTATTGTTTCACAATCACTAATTGCATATTTTACCATCAGAAAAAATAACATTTCTCTCCCCCACTGTCCTATCAATCACTACATTTATCGAAATTCGCGTATTGTAATCTTTAGTTTCCCGTAAATTTTTTGGACCTTAAAAGATCTCTAATACGGTAGTGTTTGGTTAACACCTTAAAGGGCACAAGTTTTTTTTTTTTTTTTTTTTTAAACTAGTATAGTGTAAGTTATTCTTTGTAATTTCAGGTAGTAACTAGGGAGCGGAAGAGGGAGGGGGGTAAAAGTTACAGAGAAAAAATATTATATAAATAAAGTGTAAACTGATCTCGGACGGGCATTAGAAATAAAATAGCGCACGGGCATGATCAAATTTTCCGGTAACTTTATCCAGTGTCGGACATGGGCAAATGCGTTAGGTGGTTAATCAGCCGCATCGGAATGCAATGATTTCCTATTAAGTGGCTGGTCCCATTACGCCTCTGTAGCACGACCCGATGACGTGTGAGATCAAGGTGTTCAGATTGATATAGCTTCAATTACATTCCATTCATTTAATGAAATTATTCAACATCTAGAAATGACTTCAAAAGTCATAGAAAATTATGTTTTTAAAAGTACAGAAACTATGTTAATGCAGTCATTCAGGGTAACTTTGACTCTAGGGGATTAATCTTGAACTATGTTATATACTTTTTAGTATATTGGACATAATTAAGTGTAGAAAACCGATTTTATAACCTATTTGGTTATTTTATTTTTGTTATTTATAACCTTATTTTGGTTATTTTACAATCAAAGAACCACCACCATCTAGTGGGAATTTTATTAAAAATCTTCCTTGTAAATATTGGATTTTATTGAAAGTTACAGGAACAGTAATGTTTAGTAAATTTTATGTTCATTGACCCACTTCAAATCCATTCTGTGCGGACAATTTATGGCTCCTGTTTTATATTTGCTTTCATTTCTCATCCGATTAAGCGAATATTAGGCTTATTTAATAGGAAATGTTTTGGTTCTTTTGAGTTAGGTCCGATTATCCAGTGGTGCAATTAAGCGGATTCCACTGTATTGTAATTGAATTTTCTCAATTTCTACCAGGTATAGGTAAAGACCTATATTTTGGAAGCATTCCAACATCTAAAGCATGCTTTGCCAAAAATTTGTGTGCCATGCTTAATGTTTCAATCCTTTTGCATCCTGTAAATATGAGTTGGTGAATTTCATGAAAAAGGGGAAATGGCACTTAAATTTTAAAAATTAGCTTTGGACCACTTGTAATACATCATTTTCTTCAGAAATAAGTAAACTTTTTGAAAATAGAATTTTTTCTTTTGAGTTTGACATGATTTAAGTTTTAAAAACTGTGCTCAAAGTTACTCTTTTATGTCACGCCTTTGTAGAGCCAAACTACTTAAACTTTAAATTAACCTAAAAATTTGATAATTTAATTTATAAAAGTTTAACAAACAGATTAACTATTACACTGGGTGTTATATTAAGCTTTTCATTCATTTGATAAATGAAAAAAAATATTCTTACCAGAAAAGTATATTAATTAGTCATACTGAACATGTCCTTCCGTTACCGAAAAAGTGGCTATCAACTATCTCACTCGGAACACAATGGCTCAAGAATTACGAGTACAGTACACTGCAGGTTTAAGGCTTGCATTAATTTGGCAGAGTCAAAATTTTTCAGAAATGCAATTTTAGGGGTTTTTTCATGGTAACGGAAGGACAAAAATATGGTAACGGAAGGACATAAATCATGGTAACGGAAGGACAGTCATAGTTAAACTCATTTCTACTTAATTTAAGAAATACTCTATTAATATAAGCAACATGTATTTACTGCATAAAACTTATCTTCATTGTATTTATTTGATTTGGTGTGGAAAAGGTCAAGAATATGCACTGGTTAATGATTAACTAAACCACAGAAAAGCGAGTTTCTGGTTTTATTGATACACACAATGTGTTTCCATACTTGGATTGATTTTTTTTTTCAGTTACAGAGCTTAATATGCCTGCTTAAACATCAGTATCTATTCATAAATTTAATATTCATTGAAAAAGTTTAAAGATTAAGGCATCAAAAAACTTCTTGGACAGCAGTCACAGAAAAACAGATGTTGAAAGCGCTGGTGTGGAGCAACATTTTATCTGAGAAGCTCCTTACTGCAAAAGACTTTGCAGACATTGCACACCCAGCAAAAGTCTTATAGTTAGACATCTTCCCTCACAGGATATCTATCAAAATTCAATGAGTACCTCACTGAAAGATGGGAAGAAATCCATTCTCTGCCATAAACACAAGCACCCATTAAGCAGTAATTAACGCTTTCTATCCTATAAACATAAATAGGAATATTTGTTTCTAGTGGAAAGATTTTTAAATCTTACTACATAATACTTAGCAAAGTGTCCCTAAAGTTTAATAGTAGAGCTTCAATTGTAAGTCGGAATTTTTTTATTAGTTGAACGGAGAGGAAAACATTTAACTAGGTGAGGCAAGAGATGAAGGGGGGGGGGGACATTTTTTGAAGTGTTGCATTTGAAAAACTAAATTCATTGATGTTTGACTTATATATATCCTGTAAAAGGGGACAAATGTTAGCCCAACAAGGAACAGATAATAAAAATCAACAAAGAAAAATATCAAACTTAAGATAATTATAGGAACTGCCCCAGCACTTGACTGAGACGCAGGTTCAAGTATAAATCTAATATACAAATACAACCAGAGATATACCAGTAGATGAATAAGTCTGAAAAGAGGTTTTGCTCATGATTTTCACATATATTTGAAAGAAATTCAAACTTTTTAATGTGTATCTTGTACTTTGGCACTTTTATCCTTCCGTTACCATGACAAAATATTTCTTTTTAGTGAAAAATATAATTATTTTCAAAAAAACTCCTAATATGCATTGAATGAGCCCTCCTTAAGATGCCCAAATTGTATCAAGAAATTTCTGCAAATAGTTTAACTGAACTTTAAAGTTGATAGTGCAACCAAAATTATCATGTCAGAAAAATGTCCTTCTGTTACCAATTTTAAAATTTCAATTTAAAAAAAAGTTATTAATTGTAAAATTCCAAGTTTACTAATTTTCATATAACTTCATAGAAAGTATAAAGGTTTGATTGTCAGTTTCTTGAAAACAGTTATTTTTTTAAATTGACAAGCTCTCAAAGTCCTATTTTGTTGTAAAAAACGTCCTTCCGTTACCCATGGAATTCGCCAGTTATCTTAAAAGTTGGCAGTTATTTTAACATATGCTACCTTAAAATTAGCTTATTTTAATAATTATTTTATTCTTTTAAACTTTAGTTTAGATATAAAATTAGCAATACTTCTTCCCTTGTTTTTTTTATCATACAAGTTGCATCTTTTTAGGAAAAATGGGGGTAAATAGTATTTTACTGATACTCTTTCTTTCTGGTGCTATAACATTGCCTGTTGGATGACTTTCATGGCTATGCATAATAGTTATCAAGCACTGTATTGTCTGTAGGCAAAAATTCAATGTGTATGTATATAACCTGTTAAAATTGGTTTTTCTATTAGATGCATTATCCTTATATTCACCCTTATACCACACAGCAAGTATTCAGGGACCAGAAAGTAATGTCGTTTTTCTACATTAAATTCAATTACCAAATTTTATTTTTATTAATGATGTAATTACTCTCATTATCAACAGCATTTTACCATCTAGCGTGCAAATTTCCAAAATGTGTGGAGATGGTATTTTTTAAATTTAAATATTCTTTTTTTTTTTTTTTTGCTACTTAGAAAATGTAGCAATGATGAAAGTGCAAATCTGACGGCACAATATTTGGAAAGTATGTCAAGTGAAACAATACCTCCCTTCCCAATTCATTGATTTTTTCCCCCCTTCGTTTTGTGCAATGCAGTCTTGCATTATCGTGTGGCAGAGTAATACCATTTCTGTTAACAATCAATGGACACGTTTCAATTAAATATTAACTCAATATAATCGTGCATAGTAAAAGGCTGCAATCAGTTTGCCCTGGTTTTAGCACTTTAAAGTGAACACCCCAGCGAAAGATCCTCCAAGCACACAAAAGCATAAATTTTGGAGTGTAGAGAGCCATTGCATTTTTGTGTTTTGGATCATCATGAAGGCCCTTTTTTCGCCATCAGTGATTAGGCCATCAAAATAAGTTTCTGTATTGTGCCGCTAAAGCAATAAGTTGTGTGATGGATCAGTTAGCTTTGTTTTCTTCAAACAAAATCAGTGGGACCCAAACAGCTGCTCTGCTTGATGCCAGTCTGCTTAAATGTTTTTGGATGGTAGATTGCAGTTGGTTAAAAGTGTTTGACAGTTCCTGGATTTTCTGAATTGCTTTCGGTTTTCATGATCAGTACAAGTTGGAAAGATTTATGGATGTCGAATCCATTTGGATAAATATTTTTGGTAGCAACTGTTGCGTTACTTACTACCCTTGTGAAACTCGAAAGCATATAAGCCATGTACATACCTCTTCTGGTATTTGGCTGGCCATTGTACCTTAAATTGGAAAGAAAAAAAGGGAAAAAATGAGGTTATGTTTTTACGAGTAAACAAGTTGCTCTAACCTTAGTATGTCTTAGGCACAACTTTGAAATGACCAACAAGTATATATGCACATAAACCATATTGCTTTCCGGTCCCCCTATTAAGAAGGTTTTAGTAAAATGTTAAGGCATATATTGCCTTCAAGCATTTCATTTTGTCGATTTCCAAATCTAGATTCCACACAATCATCACAAGATGCATACAAAAAGTGCATTTTCATTAACTAGATAATGTATATATATTTGGGAGCTTCATTTTGTATGGTAAAAATGACATGCAAAATTTTTGCAAATTTTGCTTACTTTTCGAGTTTGATGAAAGTTGATGTTAATTCTTTTATTGGAAGAACTCAAAATCGCATTCTTAAATAATATTAAAATAAAGTGATACACTGGGAATAAAGATTGTTTGATTGTCAGAGCATGTGTAAAATTATTCAATTTTGAATGATGCAACCCTTTTTTTGCCTGTAGTAGCAACTTTTCTGTGATGTACGACTACCCTCAACAATTGTTTATGTTCTTCCTTGACTGATACGTTAAACCTTTTTTTTTGGAGCAATTTCTCTTTCCGTTATATCATTGATCACCTTAAAAGTGTTCATAGCTTCTTACAGAAACAATGCAGTATTCTGCCTCTTTGTAAATCCTATACATTCGAAGAACGTCTTTATTTTATTGGTAACAAATTGGCCCAGATATTTTCCTCTAAAAACTAGGTCCATATGCTCTAACAGTTTTTTTCCTCCTTCTTTGACCTAAGACTTGGTTTCCAGACTTTTCCTTGAATTTTAATTATATGTTCGAGAAATGAGTTCTTTTGAAAAAGGCAATCGTTTGTTTCCGATAGATACCAAAGTTGCATTTTACCAACTGTGAGAGCACTTTTTTTTGACATCTGAATCTGGATAAGTAAGTGCTCAGAAGCTACAGCATATCCAAATAATTCTTTGGAGACATTCGCTTACAATATCCTCATGTCAAAAGAAAACATGGGCAACTGTCAAAAAGAAAAATTCCTGTCAAAAGGTGAAAGAAATTCACAAGTCTGTAAATATAAAACACTTCCATGTTAAGAATTTCATTGAGGTAAAACTGATCAATGTATACAACCTCTAAATTATTATCTTATAATTTGGCATTCATGTCTCTTACATCATCACTGAGAATCAGGGGCATAAGCGAAGTTGTATAAAAATTGCATCTTAGGAAAAGAAACAGCCTCGTGAGCTTTCAATATGTAATGTCTTCGACTATTGAAGAAAAGGGGCATTTAATCTCCTTTTATTCTCATTTAGTTAGTGTCTAAGTACTCTCTCGAATGCAGGGGTGAAACTTTTCAGAGTCTACCCCGGAATTCCAGTGCTCGGACGTGATGAGTTGCATATGTAAAACTCGACGCAACAGCAATTTTCATGTTTGTTGGAAATAAGCAAGGGTTTCAACTATAGGGAGAAGGTGGTATCAAATTCCAGCAAGCAACATATTCTGCATATTTTGTAAGCTCCTGTTGGTCTTAAGTAGTGCCTCACTGTGAGTCAGGATACTGTGGTGCCTTAGATTTTCAGTGCTGGCACCTAAAAATCTATACATATAATAAGAAAAAAAACTTTATCTCTCTTTGTGGTGCACCTACCGAGAAAATAGTAACACTAGGAAGATGAAATTTGATATGCCAGGTGCATAACTGCCAGCCCTTCTGCCTTCTGGAGAAGCTTCCTTCATTTACTCCCCATTTTCTGCTTTTCTGTGCTAATGGTCACATCTTCCTCGTTGCTCTTTACGCCCATTCACATTATGATGCATGTGCATTGAAAAACCAAGTCTGAACCGAGTTTTTGCCGCATGCGCCACAAATGTTTCTCGACCACTCAGACTGTAGACCGTGGAATGATCACACATCTCGCTGGCACTCTCTTCAGCTTCGACCTATTGACTCAGAATTCAAGCTATTGTCGGTGCTGAGTCTGGTTTACAGTTTAGCAATATTTTCCCCCTTGTGGCAATATGTTTGTTGAAGATTTTTTTCACAAGAAATAAGAAATTCATTTACTTTTTAAATTTGCAACATTTTGTTTCATAATAAATAATCGAAGGTGTTGAAATGTCTTATTAATAGTCATAGCAAAAGATTTGTTTTTATAATATAATTAGACTAAATCCCTCATTTTATATATACATGTGTTTTGCTAAAAATGTCAATGTAAAATTAATTGTAAATATTCAGTAATGATAACACTTAAATTTTAGTTACTTTAATCATCCATAGTTTGGCATTGAGTGAAATCTTCTGCAAATTTTTAGGTAATTTTCTGCATTTTTCATAATAGGGGTTGGCAGGTGTGTAGGTGTAGTTTTTACCATAGTTTTGCACCTCAAAAGCCCAATTTTTAATAAATTAATTTTTAAAGAAATTAGGTGATTTTCAGAAAAAAGTTTCCATCTGTCATTCATTTGTATGACCCTTGGAGTAGCTCCTGAAATTTGTTTAATTACCCATTCTTATTTGATCTTATTTTTCAGTTACTACATTGCAGTATTATTCAAGCAGGCACTTAAGTGCCAATTTGCATAAAAAGGGAAATGGTATAAAAATTGAATTTTCAACATCTAGTCAGAATAGCTAGTTTGATGATAAAAAATACTCATCAATTTCAAAATCTTTAAATCCATAAATCTAAATGCATTTCTTGTGCCTCTTTGTTTTTCAATCTACTATAATTTCTTTATTTTTACTTGAATATACTTTCAATTTTTTATTGCTCTAAATTGAAAGTTCAAAAAATAAATTTTGAACTTTGTAATGGAACAGGGTTCTACTAACCAAAGTAAAAAAAAATGCAAAACACGACTTGCAAAATCTGACAGATTTTTAAGTATCCTGAATCTGATCTGGACATACACTAAGTACCCAGCTTGCCAAGTTAAATTTCAAACATTCAGGCTTAGGAATTTGCAAAATTCTTTTTGCATTCCTTAGAGCAATCTTCAAATTATGCAAAAAAATTCTAATTAAAAAGTACAAGTTAGCATTAAGAATAAAAGTCCAGGAGTATGAAGGAGTTTTGTCCTTTTACCCAAACAACGCAGCCCTGTAATACGCAGATTTGAGTGGATTTCGGAAAACATGCATTGAGAGGAAATTTAGGTTAATTTCAATTAAGTTCCAAATCAAAGTTATTTGATTTTTCACAAAAGTCTTTAAAATTCACAAAAACCATACCCGGTTAAAAATGCTGGATCGACTCCTGTCTATATAACTGTGCCTTACCACCGGTGTTTTGCTTGACTTTGTGGCAGATGGCCTGTATGATGTCATAATTTCAAGATGGCAGCTGCATTAGATATCGATGAAAAATTTCAGTTATAATTCATTATTGAGACGTATTGTGACATTTTATTCTAGTGAATTTAGTTAATATTCTTTCAATTATTGTTTTACTTTTAGGTAAATATTTACTAAAAAAAAGTTTTTTTGTTTTATTTTTTAGAATTTTCAGATTTTCATAATTTTTTGGTAATAAATAGCTCCTAAAAAGCATGTGTGAAGGATTGTACAATAAAAAACCAGTGTTGTCAAATTACGAAAAGCACAAAAGTATTGCAAGCACTTGACTCGAGACTATAAGAACTTTTTCATTTCAGTGGAGAAAAGTTATGAACTTTCAATGCTTTCGACTCCAAAATAACATTGGTTTTATCATTTATATTTTCAGTACCGTCAAAAATATTTTAATATTTTGGAATAATTTCCTGCAAACATATGTAATCTTAAAAGCAAACAAAACAGTCTTACTCAATACTCTTCATCTAAAGTATCATTCTGTTGACTGATTTTTCAAATAAGTCCTCATCACATTCACTTATGTAAAGTTCAGTGCATTAATTATTTTAAGATTCTTACTTATGGGATACAAGGCATTTTACTTTTGTGCAGCAGGAGCATTTTTAACGGGGTCCATTTTTTTTCGTGAATTTTTAAAACTTTTCTGAAGAATAAACTGTTTGAAAATTCTTAAATACAGTCGAACCTGTTTATCTCGAACCTGTCCGTCTCGAAAACCTCCCTATCTCGAAATTTTATATTTTCCCTGCAATTACACCCTAAATTCAATGTATTTTCCATGTTTATCTCGAAAAAATTTTCCCCCAAAACCTCTATATCTCGAATTCTGGTTTTGCTGCCATTTTCGAAGTCGAGTGACCTTTCAGCAGTAAACAAAAATTTTGCGGAAATCGTAGCGAACGTAAACGGTGATTCGGAAGAAGAGGAGATTGAGGAAAATACAGATGTCGCGAAAGTCACTGTAAAAAGAAGCAGAGAAGACTATTGAAACATTAACTTTCCTCGAATTTCAGGAAAATTTCGGTCTAGGTGAACTTACAGCGATCGCTACCCTCAAAAGTATAATCGAGTCCAAAACAACCAGACAACAAAAAACACTGAAAGATTTTTTCTTGTACTTGCTAAAGAAAGTAGTAGTACTTGTCTTGCTTTTTGAAAGACTTGCAAAAAGGTATGCTGAATACCATGTTTTTATTGTCTATGTTATTTATACGAGTATAAAATTCGTTAAAAAAAGTTAATGTTATAGTAAAATGCTTAATAAAACTAGTACAGAATATTTTTTACCTACAGCACATAGTCTTCGTTTCAGTTGCAAATTTTAATAGTTTTATCCAAACCTCTGTACCTTGAAACCTCTTTATCTCGAATTTTTTTCTCTTCCCGTGAAATTCGAGATAGACAGATTCGACTGTATAGTGATAAGATTTTTAAAAAAATTTGCCGCTTATTTAATAATTAATTCCGTAAAAAGTATGATTTCGTAGCACAGAATTTTGTGAAGGGTCTGTTTTGTTTGATAGGAATTTTGCGCAGGGTCTGTTTCGATTTAAAATTTTATGAAGGATACGAAAATGGACCAGAATTTCTTCTGGCTTGACCTGTGCGGTGTCATCGAATTAGTTTCCAAATTAATTCAGTTGCACAAGGAAGAGTACACATTACTCAAACATAAAAATATTTCTTTTCCTGTCCAAAGTCTGACTGATAGATTAGGATGTAGTTGGCCTTTTTTAACAAGTGAACCTGTGACATCACTTCCTGTTAAAGCATAAGATTCCTAGTATTCTTTATATTTTTTCTAGTCTTGTAACATTTCCTTGACAAGAAAATCATTTAATGCACGTAAAAATTCTACATCTGTTTCATCAGAAATACCTTGTGGTTTTGTATTTGCATCATGATGGATTTTTTTCGTAAAGCATTAAATACATGTTTAACCCTGCAAGGTTTATGGTAAGAAATGCAAAAAAAAAAATGTCACCAACAAGCATTTTGGATCTCACTGTGTTGCCTACAACATTATCTTCATGAATAGGTGTAGAACAAGAAAGATAATTCTTTTCCATTTTATATAATTTCTTACTTCTGTAAATGCCGAGTTTATGAGTGCACTTCTTGTAGCATTCTGCATGCCATGAAGCATTTCCATTTTTTAATGTTTCAACAGTTACATTTGTCAATTAATCATTTAGTATTGCATAATCTTTATCATTCCATTCTGCTCTCTTCTTAATACATTACAACCTTACAAGACCTTATTACAACTAATACGTTTTAACTAATGAGTGCTTCTTACTCTATCATAAAATACATTTCTTATAATTAATTTGTAGCCTTGCTCTTCAGTTAATTTAATAATCAAAATATGTGATATTCAATTTTTGAATGTAAATCATAAAAGGAGCAGTGAGGCACAACAAAATTGCAACAAATCTTAAAATATTTTGATTCCTATACATGTATCTAAAGGTTAGATTTCGTTTTTATGGAAAAATATGGTATTAACGTAAAATAAAGAATTGAAATTAAGGATTACAGTTCAATATGAAATTATGAAATGATAATAGTAAAAGAAATTATGAAAATCTGTTAAAGCATTTAAGATAAATTAAGCATTTAAGAAAACTGTTTTTATGTTAAAAAAGCTATTAATCTTAAGCTGGGGAATTTTTTTATCAGTCAAGATTGTTGGATTTTTTTTTTTTTAATTTAGCTTATTGGCAAGGCATATAAGCAATTTTTAATTGCTATATTTCTGTGAAGTTCTTTCCTCTCTCCTCTGCTTTATATTTTTAATCATTTTTGTTTTGTTGACAATAAGTACAGTAGGGGGAGGGGAACCTGGATCGCTCCATCACCTTTTTTGTTTTGTATGTTCGCCTGGTATTTATGGTTTAACAACAGTCTTGCTTGATAAGACCCACATTTGTTGTTTTTTCATATTTATTGTGAAAAATGAATGGTCCTTTTAGAAACGATCGAACATCTATTGTATTTGAAAGTTTTCCTGTATATATATATATTTGTTACTTTCAGGCCACTGATTAAATTTTCAAAATAATAAGAATTATTTTGTTAATACAGTGAAACCTCTCTAATCGACCACCTCTATTAAGTGACCACCTCGCTATATGACCCAAAACTGCTGGAATAGAATTTCTCCGCAGTAATTTAATACTAACTTGACCTCCATTAAGTGACCACACTAGAACAGTCACCCTTTGAAGCGACCACATTTTCTACGAGGAAAAAAATTTTGAAGGATTTGATTTGGATTTTTTTTTTTAAGGGAAGGTGGCGATCGATCGTTTCTATTGAATCGCCACTTTTTCATACAAGGTCGCCACGTGGGGAGTGGCCATTGCAAATCTTGACCTTTACCCAGCAACCATGCTAACCTGTTTTTCCCCCATCAGCACCATTCTTATTATTGATATTTTCAAACAGTGTAATTTTTTAATCTGAATAGTCTTATTCTAAATCTATAGGTAAGTTATGTTGTATAAAATATTAAGTATTCTGTTGTATTTATTACTTGACTAAATTATGTCAATTATTTTTTACTTTATTGGAATTCTAGGTTTTCTGTGATTTAATTTGCACAGAATATGTAATTTAATAAAAAGAGAATGCAACATTAAAGTTATGTATTGTCATATAATAAAAATTTATTGTGCAGGAATTTTCTTCTATTGATGTGGTACTTTCATTTTTTTTAAAATTATGTTGCATGAAATTTTTAACGGTGTAAGATTGTTACCTGTTTTTCATTGTCTGGCATTACTAAATTCTGTTCTCTAAGCCTCCTTCAGATTTGTAAAAGGAAAGAAACAAAATCTGTCGTGAGCAGATATTTAGCTACAGGTACACTAAGTATATGGCTTATTCCTCTGGCAAAATCATATGTGCTACTTTGGTATATATAGAAACTTACCCTTCATAACAGATTATTAGGTGTAGAAATCTGACCTGAGTGACCTAGCTTGGTTTATGTTGACCTGAATGGCAGAAGTATGGTTGGAAATTTAGTTACTATCTGTAGTTTACATATGTGGAATTATTAAATGGTACTTGGTGTGCTATTAACATTGAACGAGCAAGGTAAAACTCATAAGCAAGGTGCAGTTGATAAACTAATGTACGCAAAAGCTTTTTATAATGTAGATTATGGGTATGATTGTCAACTACTATGACATTTAAAATTTCAAATATTTGCATTCAATGAAATTTTTTATAAAAAAACACTCTGCATAATTACTAAGTTAGCTATATTTTTAGTTATTGCATGTTACATAAATTTGTGGATATTTTTTGTGAAAGTAATATGTGTGTACTATGGCAGTTACTTCTCTTTTATGGACCATTTCTGTTTCCAAAAATTAAATATCAGTGCACACTAATGACACTGTTAATATATGATTTTATTAATGTCTCATTTATCATCATATCAAATAATGTAATAGAGAACAATTAGGTAAAATTTTTTTTCTATTTAATACTTTTTATGAGTATGGGCTATGCAATAGCTGGGATATTTATTTAGAATTAATGAGATTTCGTAATTTTAAAACATTTACTTTATCATAAAAGCTAAAATGAAGATCAACCATAAGTTATCTCAATAAAATTTTGAAATTTTATATGAATAACATTCATGCGAGAAACGAGCTGGAGAACCATCACATTACATGCGAAGGGAAAAACTTGCGGCTTTGGTCTACAACATGTTGCAATGTCTTGGATATACAATTGTACATAGTGTATAAGATTATTATTATTTTTAAAAGGCTAGTTTTATTTGAACAAGTATTAATTGGAAGAATTGTTAAAAGAAATCATAGGAAATAGTTATTCAGCAATTAATTACTTTTTGCAATAATTATGAAAAGCAAATATATTGGCACTTTGTTGAAGTATTGTAAGAAGATATTACTGCTGATAAAGTAATAAGATATTACTATACTTCATATGATCTACAGCTACTAAAATATTTCTTATACTGTTGCAATGACTAAGTGATTTTTTTTCATGGACAATATAATAAACCAGGCAACAAATAGTTATTTTCTTTAATTAAGCAAAATATATAGTTTGGAAAATTTAGCTGTGTGTTATATTTACTTCATTATGTTTAGAGTGAGGATACTTTTCTTGATCAATGTAGAACTAAAAGTTAAAGATCAACAAATGATTTTGTTTATTATGAGCATGAAATGTTTAATAAGCAGGTTTATTCTTTACCCTTTACTGCTTTCCAAATCCAAGAATCATTCACTAGGTGATTCATTTGTGATCTCAGCTGACTTTGCTTGAAGTTGACAATTGTTGCTAACAAATAATGAATATGTATAAGATATATATATTATTCAAAGAATGTTATATATTACTTAGTCAACCAGTTTTAACATATTATAATTTTTGTCATGTGAACATGGAATTGAGACACAAAAGTAAGCACATTTACAGCAGTTTCACGTTTCAAGAACTTAAAATTTGGAACATGCCTTTTATATAACAGCATGCTAAGGAATGCCTCAAGAATGTTTATCTCAGCATCAAAAAATGCATCTATTCATAGATATGTTAAAATAGAGAGAAGGATTGGAGATTCAAATGTTTTGAATTTTGAACTATTAAATGAAGATAAAGGCTGTCTGTGTTGCCAAATGGCAGTTGACAAAGTTGGTTTAGTCGTGCTTTTATGAAGTAAGCCTTATATAATGTAGCAATTGTTGATTCTTGCTGCAACTTGCTTCTTTGAAACCAACTCTACATTGTTCAGCTTTTACATCATAATTTTCGGAAATTTAAAACGTAGTTGAGTCGCTAATATTTTTTGGATTGAGGAGGGAAAAACAACAGCTGAAAATAACACAAAAACTGCTTTCATATAAGTAGCCGGATTTGATGTTCTGTTGACACTTTTGTTCTTGACAAATGCATTTATTCCTTAAAGCAAGTCTTTTAAAGTATATCAGCACCTCAAGAAGAATTTGATTGGGGAAGAGAGATATTAATCCTTCCGAATTAATTCAATCAGAATAAAAGATGAAATCTAAACTACAAATTTTAAACTTTTGATATCAAAGCATTGAAAATTTCTATTTATTTGCAAGTACTTTTTGTTGAAATAACTGCATAGTAGTTTTATCTTCTTTTTTTTTACTGTTATAAAAATATGTTGACTGCATTCTCTTAGCTTTCACTTTGAACGTTGACAGTTACTGTTTTACTCATTGAGTTACTTTTGGTTTATTGAGGCTATTGTTTGGCTTTTTGGTTTTAACCAGTCAACTGCAGCAAGATTTTTTTTTCATTGTAGCATTTACCTTTTGTTAGGCTCTCTGTTTTGTCAATTTATCAGTATTAATTCATAAGAAGTTGAAATGTTATGTTTTCCACCTCAAGTTTTTACCAAATCTTTAACTGTGTTTTCATTTCTTATCGTTTAATTCTGCAGGTTTGTTTTTTCGTAATACACATTTTAATTTTTGATAAATACTTTACTTGACATCACTTTCTATTGAACTTGAGCTCATTTAAATTAGGCTGTTACATAGTTATACAGTTCTCAAATTTATATATTTTTGTATTTCATGTTATTTTTTCTTCATCATAGTCTTAG
Organism: Octonoba sinensis; assembly: GCA_038502835.1. Taxonomy (NCBI): domain Eukaryota; kingdom Metazoa; phylum Arthropoda; class Arachnida; order Araneae; family Uloboridae; genus Octonoba; species Octonoba sinensis. The sequence continues at coordinate 15,117,121 of CM076598.1, read as the reverse complement.
GTGTAAAGTTTGTTTTTGCCCTTGTAATAGAGCATTTATAGTGTAAAGAAAAATTATTGTATGAAATATGGCGATACTTATCTTATATAGTTTAGGTATTAGGTTGATGCTGTCAATTGTTTTTGTGTTCTTTGAAATTTTCTCTTCCGTTCAGCACATAGATTTTGATAAATATAGATTTTATGGAGCTTTTACATGTAGTGTTCAACTCAAATTATGATTTTTGCTTCTGCTTTTGCAACTTTCTTCGGCCTTGTAAATAGTTTTAAAAACATTCCAGATTGATGTGCAAGATCATGCTTTTGATGGCCTTTTCATGCTATTTTTGTTATTCTGTATGTGTTACATTATATGTAAAGCTCTTTTGCTTAAAAAGCTGTGCTCACCTAAGCTTTGACATAGACTTCTTGAAGTTATTTTAGATGAATGAAATATTTGCTTTTTACGTATTATAGAATGAATTAATAGTTTTGCCATTAGGTTTTGAGCATGTATAAATAAGCTTTGTACCAGTTACATTTTTTTGCTTAAGATTTCCCGTAGGATTTTATCTGAATGATTAGTCTTCTACCTTGAAATTGTAAGTGTTCCAATGCTGAGACTATTTTTTTGTTCTTTTGCTGGTTAAAAAAAAATCTAAGAACTTTTCTCTTGTTTTTTAGCTTTAAAGGATCTGTTTGGTCCTTGACGACATTAGTTATGGTATTTGATTTATATCTACTAAGTGTTGCTTTATTGTGTACTGCATAATTTGCTATGCTCATTATAGCTCTTTTAATTGCAGATTTGTTTTGATAATTTTGGTCATTGAAGCAGCATTAGCACTGCTTTGTAGTTTCCGTTGTCTTACGCATAATTTAAATTGTGTTATTTTTTGATAAAAGGTAACCAACCCCCTTGTCATTGTATAGTTTTCCTATTTCAGTGTTTTGGTTTCTGGATTTATTGTAAAAAGTTTTGTTTTGTGTATATTCAGTTTTGTACATGAAATAAGATTAAGTCAAAAGCTCAAAATAGATTAAAAGTTTATCTTGAATTTGCGAATTGTAAGCAGCAGTTTTTTTTATTTTTTGGAAAAAAATCTCAATTTTCAGTGCTTTCAATGTTTAATTAGGAAATCATGAATACTAATCAGAGAAAGGAAGACATTCTACAGAAATTTTGTCGAGTTTTGAAGGAAATATATTTTTAAAAAAGATGCTTTTATAGTTTAATGATTATCATGCATCTGTATCTTGCATGTTTGAAGTAGTTTATACTTGTTTAAACAATCATTTATTCTACCAATTATCATAAGAATTGGAAATTTTACATAAAACGAAGTAACTGCCTCAATGTTTGTATATATTATTATATATTATAGTTTAAATTATGTTTCTTTGCAATTGGTATAGTCTTTTACTGAGACAACTTCTAAGAGATTTTTTTCTCCCTCTCTTTAGAATATTATGTCAAAACCTTCATTATTTATGTACTAAATGGAGATATTTTTCTAATATACATGTTATAATTTTGTTGTGTATGATTGTGGCTAAAATTTATATATTAATGTTAAGTTTTAATAATAGTGTAAGCTGTTGTTTATTATGCACTGCCTTTAAATATTAATGCAAAAATTAACATTTTCTCATATCTGTAACAAAGGTAATTGTGTTACAGTTAAAACGTGATGTCAAATAAAAGAAAGAATTTGCTCTGAAATGTATCGCTTTTAAATTTAATGTATGCTTTGTAACTACACAAGTATTTTATTTTTATAAAATATGCATTTATTTTATTTGAAAAATTTTCCCCACCCTTCATGTTTCTTGCATGGAATATTGCCATGTCATGTTTTGATAATGTATATATCTTTGGCATTTATATGGAAAATGAAGTTTATTTAAATAATTATTAAAGATTCTAATATGAATGAAATTTCAATAACAACTGCTTAAGACGAACAAAATGTATTTTGTCCATTCTATATTGCTAATGGGATTTTAATTATGAACATAATGACTTGATTTATTTTGTCAATTATTGTTTCTTTTTTCTTCTTTATTCTTTTTAGAACCAATTTTACTGCATTGTTACTGCTGCTTTAAAGGTGGCAGGCAGTATTGAATTTGTGATTGAACTAAATGTCTTTCTTTTCCAATTGCCTTTTGTACAATGCTTTCAAATGTATATGATGTAACCAATTGTTGCTCTTGTATGTATGTATATGTATGTAATTTATTTATTTATTAATGGTAACTTCTGAGAAAGGTTGTTTGTTACTACAAACTTTTGTAAAAAATGTCTAAAAAATGAGTCTTGTTTTTTTTTCTTTTTTTTTTTTTCTTGTTGATGCTGTGGTAAATAAATGATTTCATCTCAATGCTACTTATGACATATTAATTGCAAATTCATTAAAATGAGTGAATTAGAAAAATGTGAGTAATGTTTTTTCATGAAGTAAATTGTTTAAATCAGTAAATTTCATTTAACCATTTAACAAATATGTTAATTATTTTAATGTGTCTTTGTATGTTTTACTTGATTATACTTTATTAATATTTAATCAATTATAGTGCAAGAATATTGGACATATTTTACATCTTAGTAAGATACATTCAGTACTTGTAAGTGAAATGAACACTTTATGAAGCTATTTTTTCACATCAAAATTTTTGTAATACTTTTAATAATATTGTTTAACTACAATTTTGTTGTTCAACGATAACATTCTTGTGTTATGATGGAATGTCATTTTAAAGTTTCCTTATAGGAAAGTAAAAAATGCTTCTAGTTTAATGTTTTGCTTCTATGAGAATTTTCATTTAAAAGTAATAGTGGATTAACTAGGAATTTATATGGACCATTTCAATATTTTTATTGTTCAATTTTTGTGAACTATTGCATCAAATTGTTGTTTGTACTAATTCAATGTTTTGTATAGCTTTTATTGTGTTAATTTTATAGTCATGCTCAATATTGTAATGCTTTTGTTTGTTATTGTTGTACTTATCACTTTTTAAAGGAAAATTATAATTTTTTACAAAAATCAGAACTGCTTCTATTTTATACATTGTAATATTGTAACTGGTTTTAACAATTTGTAGTGCTTTATTTTATCCCATTCTGAGAATAAAAGTACCTATAGTGAATAAAAGCAACATGTCTCCCCCCTCCCCTGCAAAAAAGAAAGAAATTGACTGTAACCTGTTACTTTACCTTTGTTAATGTTTATTTTATTAGACTGACAACTAAATCTTTTTTATGTGGTTATTACTTTATATATTAAGTAATAAATATATAAATGGGGAAAAACCATATAAATAAAGATCTAGTTGTTAAAATTCATTTGAAATGTTTCCATTTTAAAATTTTATAAAACCATTCATCATTTTATGTAATGTAATGCATTTGTGAAATTTTTTAGTTTTAAAATTTTAATCTCATGAAAATTCTTTGTTATGTATTAGTAACTTTTTGAATCTTAAAATTTTGTTTTTGCTGTTTTGGGCTGCAATGTAAAAGCTTCTTTTGTATGATTCCACAATGTTTTAAAACCTTTTTTATTCCTATACATTTTATGATTATGTAGTACTGCTGGCTGTGCATCTTCAGTGTAAAAATCTGTACATTGTGTATTTTGAAAATCTGTAGGACCTGTTAAGGTTGAGATTTGTCTTTTTTTTCCCCTCAAATTTATAAATGATTCTGTTTTATCTTTTTTCTCTATTAAAAAATGAATATTGTGCATACATTGAATTATTACAATTTGTTGTTAGCATTATTTTTGTTTTAATGCAAATGCTTATGCAAGTTAATTCATGTCTAACTTATTTTAGTGTGCTGCATTCATTTTCTTTGAACTTTTTTTTTTTTTGTAATGAAATTTCTTGATAGTGTAAAAAAAAAAAAATTTAACTGCTGTATTTGCTTACGAATATTGTGTTGTTAAATTCGCAATTTTTGTTCATTATATATTTTATTAAATTTTTATTATTATTTTCAATTCATGTACTTGTAAGTGAAATGAACACTTTTATGAAGATAGTTTTCCGCATTAAAATTTTTGTAACACTTCTTTAAAAATATTGTGTGACTGCAATTTTGTTGTTCAACAATAACGTTCTTGTGTGTTATGATGGAATGATAACAATGCTTCCATTTAATGTTTTACTTCTACGAGGATTTTCCTTTAAAAGTAATGATAGATTAACTAGGAATTTATGTAGACCATTTCAATATTTTTATTCTATAAGAATCATGTTATAAAGTAATGAAAGGATAAAGCTTGAATTTTTGATCCATTTCATCAAAATGTTGGTTGTACTAATTCAATGTTCTGGATAGCTTTTATTATGTTAATTTTACACATTCATGCTCAGTATTGTAATGCTGTTTGTTTGTTATTGTTCCTTCTCTAAGATTTTATGCATGTTGGCATCAGTTTTCATTGGTTTGTTAATAAACATGCACATGTAAATAAATGCTGACATTTGGTCATATACTTATTTCTCAATGTTTTTAATTTCATGAATTTAAAGTTATTGGTATATAATTTTTTGTTTAATAAGGTGAATACAGAAATTACATGCCAACAGATGGCATCAATATCTTTGAATTTTTTTTTCTGTGAATGAAGTGAAAATTAAGTCGCAAGTTTTCTTGGTGTTTGATAAACTTGTATGAAGGATTTGCTATGTTGTCCTATGCATATTTTGCAGTGTTTTTCCTTGTATAAGTTTGAATTTATTGGTTTGTAATATTTTATTATATAGCATAGGTCTGCAGTAAAAGCATCTGTAGATGCTCTGCATCTGTAGATGCTCTGTATATATATACGCCATTGTCTTTAAAGTGTAACATTCTTCAAGTAATGCTGTTATCAAATTCGCTCCAGTATCTTTTAAATGTAACATCTTCTTATGGAATGCTGTTAATGTAATTTTTATTTTTGCTCTGTTTGTAAAATCTTTGAAGTTGAAATGTACTTTCATGTTTCAACCGACTGTCATTGGAATCTATTCCTGTGTTTCTTTTAATAATAGCTGTTAGGTTTTATATTTGTCATAAATCTATGTATGCTGATTTCGTAATTATGTGGAGTTGCAATGGAATTATATATTAAAATAATGAATATGCTTGCAATATACTGAACCTTCTTAGCAGCATTGTAGAATTTGCTTCCATCAGTTGAATCTTACTGCACCTTGCATTATATACTGCCGCATTCAGTGTGTATAGTAAGAAAAGTACCTGAATTATTACACAATGTAATCTGTCTGAGCTTTCGTTTAGTTCCATATTGGTTTGGTGGCATTATATGCGACCAAGTATGAAGACATTCAAATTTTCAATATCGTAATTTTAAGTTTGAACTATTTTCTGCCATATCTGTGTGGACATGGTCAACACTTGGTTTGGTCCTGGTTTCAGCACCTGATATTCACGTAAGTTTTCATTTAAATAAAAGTGTGCACTAAAAGTTATGTACATGAAAACATTTTAAAATATTGGTTTCTGATGCACCAGTTATTATATTTTATGAAATCTAAAAGCTAATATTTTATCGATTATAGAGCTGTCAAGTACGTTAAATGGCTCTTTTGTCATATTTACACTATGTTGCTCACATTCCAACATATTTCCTCATTAGATCTTTGATTTTTCCCACCTTAATAAAAATATACAAACTGGATTTGTTTTACGCTGTTATATGTGGCCTTTTCTTATCTTACCCTTAAAAATTTAGCCGTTTGCTACAATTTCTCTGATCTAACAATTCAAAATTCCCTTTTTCAGTTAGAGAGACATATAAGGAACCCCCCCCCCCTCTCCCCATTGATTACACCTTGTACAAATATATAACACTTAAAATATTTTTTATCAAGGTTGCTCAGAAAAGGTTTTTGCCAGAGAGCCTGTGCTATGAATTGCTTCATGGCTAATAAAATCAATGAGTGTCCATGAATATGATGCAAATATTCAAATACGGATGCTTGTGAATATTTAGGAAGAAAGAATGCCAGATACAACTGGGTTTCAGGTCATACACCAAATGTAAAAATTACGCTAATGAAAAGTCTAATGTTGAACATACTTTAAATGAATTTCAGGTATGTTTGCTGGACATCTTACATGAGTCTGGCAATGACACTACATTCAAATGGCAATGACATCTCATGCGCATGAGTCTGGCTATAACGTCGCACTGCTACTTGTAAGCTGTGCTGTCTTTAAAAGGTATATAACTCAGCTAATTGAAAATTAAAGGCTAGGTATTTCATGTGCAGTTACGTTCAAAATTTTTTGCTGAATGATGCGTGAGTTTCCAAATTTTTCTATTTTACTTTTTTCCCTTAGTTTTCATTGAATATAGGTGAAGCTTTTTTTTAGATTTTCGCTTAAAAGTTTTAAAGCGTATCTCGGTAATCTTGGGAAAAACTTCATATATAGTTATAAATAAATGCTTCTTTTTTCTTAATTTAAAAATGAACCATCTTAGGTTTATTTCAAACTCTTATAACAATTTATTCCAGATTTGACGTAATGTTTGCTTTCAAACTTTATACAGCTTGCTATAAAATAAGCAAATGTTCGTTCCTTAAACTCATCCGTGCACTTATTTCTCGACTCACTCTTGTATAAATCAATGTTTCAGTCCAGTGATTTTCTTTCAAAGTTGTCTCGGAAACAACTAAAATTTCGAATGTAAGTAGATTCTATTTTCACTAAAAAGAAAAAAAAAATGGAGAGTGGAATTTGACTTCGTATGACTCTAGGAAAAAAGTGACCTTCATTTCTGGAAACTTTTTTTGCATATTTCCATTTTTCAAGCAAATCTTTTCAAAATAGGAAGAAAAAAAAGCCAAGTCTCTTGTTTTGTCTGAATTCTGGTTTGAAAGTAAACACTATTTAAAATAATAATTGCGTAATCGGTTTTTTTTTTTTTTTTTTTTTTTTTTTTTTTTTTTTTTTTTGTGTTGTGTATAAGAATTTTCAACATGATGGATAATTTAAAATTCAGTAATGCATACAATTGTACTTCCAAGTGTTAGTTCAAATATCCGTAGCTTCATCCATGTTTCCTTAGTGTATTTAGCGGTTTAAGTTGCATTTAGTGTCCATTGCCAAATTTCAGAATGCAATATTGAATATAACTAGAATAGGTCTACTCAAATTTTAGATGTTCTCTAAACAAAAAAATTCATACCCATTTACTACTTTTCTTATAGTTCATTATGCATATATTTGATGAAAGTATTAGAAGTATTTGAAATTTCATTTGGCTTAAAACTAAAGTTTGTAATGCTAATTTGATTCCACAATCTCGTGCTTCTTCTAGTTAAGAAGCTACATAAATTCCTTGTTGCTGCTTCTTTTCTTTTCTCTCGAATAGTTTATAGTTGCTTTCTTTATTTCTTGTTTTGCAGTACTTTTCAATAGACATCAAATTTTCATTATTTTAAAGTGAATTTTATGATGTCTGGTATTTAGCTACATGTGATACACTGGTGCTTTTGTGTGTGGGAGCCTTGTATGCAGTTTGATCATTTAGCAGTATTTTTACAAGTTTCTGGTAAAAAAAGTAGAAATACAAAAGTGCCAACTTTAGTTATATATAACCTTGCTTTGTTTTTTCAGCTTGTGCAGCACTGCTTAAATGTTGCTGTTTACTGTCTATTTTTTAATAATTATTATGAATTTTAGGGTTTGCGCCCCTGCAAATATTTATTCCCATTTTCTGTTTCAGATGAGAAAGAGAATGGAGAATCTGAGGAGAAATATGATGAAGATGGTGAAGATGAAGATGATGTTGTTCCTGATGATTATGATGAAGGTGAAGATGGTGAAGGAGATGGTGATGAAGATGGTCCTGATGAAGATGAGGAGGAGGAAGAGGAAGCTTAAGTTTTTGTTTTGAACTTTGCTTTTGGGGGGATGGTTAGCAACCAAATAATATTGGCATTTTGTTCATTATGTATACTATAAACGAATTTTACAATTTTTTAATGAAAGCCCTTTTTTTAATGTGGACGTCATCAAATTTGTCGCATGTAGCAACTTGATGTAAAAAACAAAAACAAAAAGTTAGAGAATGTGACTCCCATCGGTGTTTAAAAAAATAAAGGAAAAATAGATTCTTTTGATTACTGACATAAGTAGCCATAATTGCAATAACTGTTAGTTGTTGATGTTATAATTGCACAATATTTTTTGAAGTTAACATCTCCCAATTCATCTCATCTCTCATTTGTGTGTGATGTTTAAATTCACCAATCATTTTTCAGATTGTATGTGACAGGCAATGCAGCTTGAATGAAATACGCTTGGTTTTATACATAAAATTTATTAGTTTATCATCGGCCTCATTTTGCACTTCCCGGAAACATAAAATTCATTTTAATTCGAATTCAGTTCAACTTTTTGTTTTGTAAATTTAGTGTAAGGGTGAAGATACTCAAAAAATCATTTATGTTCTCACATTATTATACTTATCTCATTGGAATTGCAGCCATAATCATAAATTTTTTAATGGTTGTGGGTAGCTATCTTTTTTTCCCCTTTATGCTGACCATCATTTTATGTTCATTTGCACATACCATTTTTTTTCACTTATGAATCATTGTTATTGTATATACTGTTCTAAATTTCTTCCATTGCTAAGTGTAACAGGAAAAAGTGTTTTCTGTATTTTGATTCAAGTTGTCGTGTATTTTGTTCCTAAGCTGTCAATAAAAGTTCTCATACAGTCTGATTGCCTTATTGATTTTAGCATTTTCCTAGCGTTTATAATAAGCTGCAATGAAGACTTAATGCACAAGCGTAAAGAGAGAACAAAAAATAAAATCTAATTATAAAAGTTGGCAAAGCTGAAAATTGCCTCAATCTTGGTGGGCTGTTTTACAGGTATTACCTCTTACTAATTTAACCCCCGCCCCTTAGCCTTATTAATACGATACATAAATTAACACGATATTAAACTGATACATTTAATGACAAAATTAAGAAATACCCTAATCAACAGACATGAGCTATTCGAGTCTCAAAAATAAGTAAAATCAGAGCTCTCTCTGAAATCCCAAGCAGAGCAAATGCAGTGCTGAGGTAACGGCGGGGGGGGGGGGGGGGGGGTGACTGAGCTAACGTTTTACTAAGTTTTTTTACTCTTGCTTTGAAAATTTTTTAAAAAATCAAATTGTCAATTTGTTAGAATTTACAACATTACTAAGTGAAATTAACATACTATCTAACATAGTTAACTTCCTAAGTTTCCACTCGTTTTTAGCCTACTTTGCCGTAAAAGTAAAATAAAAAATAAAGTATGAAAGAAGGCTTAATGTATCGTAAAAATAAAGTAAAAAAAAGTGAAGTAATTAAAGATTGGTAAGTAAATTTGAAAGTAGGGTTTTGAGATGGGGGGGAGGAAATGTGTCATACAGTCTAACGTTCTCATACAGTCTGATCGCCTTATTATTGATTTTAGCATTTTCCTAGCGTTTATAATAAGCTGCAATGAAGACTTAATGCACAAGCGTAAAGAGAGAACAAAAAATAAAATCTAATCATAAAAGTTGGCAAAGCTGAAAATTGCCTCAATCTTGGTGGGCTGTTTTACAGGTATTACCTCTTTCTAATTTAACCCCTGCCCCTTCGTTTTTAGCCTACTTTCCCGTAAAAGTAAAATAAAAAAAGTATGAAAGAAGGCTTAATGTATCGTAAAAATATCGTTAAAAAAAAGTGAAGTAATTAAAGATTGACAAGTAAATTTGAAAGTAGGTTAGGGTTTTGAGATTGGGAAAATGTCCCCCCCCCCCCCCCCCCCCAATAACTTTTGAAAGTGTGTGATTCGAAAAAAAATTTTCGCATTTGAAAGATCTCGCGAGTACACTCATTTCCATATTTTACTGTTTGGTTTGAACAATTTTTCGTTCGATTTTGAACAGTTCAAAAAGTTTGTAAACTCTGGGCACAAGTTCCTATGAGCAAGCTTATTGGAAGAAGCTCTCGGCGTGAAATATTGATATGTACAATTTTTGTTCATTTTTGAACGGTTCAAAAAAATCTGGGAAATTTTAATCCCATATAAATCCTGATCTGCTAACAGACATTTCCTTGCAAACAAACTTTATCGGAGAGCTGTTACGACGTAGAACGTGTACAGATACGAAGTTCGAACAATTCTTCTCCTACTCCCCAACTTACATGCCTACTACAGAATGATTCTACTCAAACCAGTTGTATTGATCCTAACGCTCGTACAATGAAAGAGACAGCTGTCTATTAGTTGCCCAAGGATTTTGACGAAAAGATTTATTTTTATTAAGAATGTTGGCATTATGTAAGATTAAATTACATTTTTTATGCTGACACTCAATTTACTTGTACTTTTTCAGTTATTTCTAATGGCATCGGTTAGATCACGCAGTCGGATATATCGCGCTTTTTTGCTGTCCCCCTACAAGCGCGATATAACGAGGGGCTACTCTGAAGCAGAAGAAATGTCTAAATATTAAAATATTTATTTCGCAACACGATCTTAAACTGATAGTGCACAAAACAACTTCAAGAATTTCAAAACTGCAAGTGACTTCAGAATTACTGTATTATACAATTAATTTGTATTGTTGCATACTTATTTTGTTAAATTAGGAATAGAATACTGATTTTATAACCTAGCCAGCTTAGTGTAGCACTGCCCCCCCCCCCCTTTTTTTAGAGTCGAATGTACTAAGTGTGGGTGGGGTCAGGGTTCAAAGTTGTGCTGAATGCAAAACACTAGGGACTGAATACAAAAATTGAAGCGTCGTAACACTTCTTAGACTAATTCAAAAATCCGCGGCGTTAAATTTTACCAGAATCTAAATATATTTAAAATGCCTATACGTAGCAGAAAAAGGACCTTTATTTCTTTTTCCCGATTGGCAACACCATTTGTTTAGAAAAATCCCAACCCTACGAAATCGCTTCGCGCTATGTCGTAGGTTGATCTATGCGCGAAAAGCAACAATCCATGCTGTTCTTTAAATAAACGAGTTTTGCGATCTCTGGACTTTATTTGCGTACAAGTACAGTGAGATGCAAACGGGTATGATGCTTCGGGGTGAACTCGCAAATTGAGACGAAAGTTACTGAGCAGGATTGCGGAATTATAGCAGAAATATGCAATCTTTGTTGAACCCCTGATGTTTGGAGACAAGAACTTCAGGAATGGTAAGTACGGTTCTAATTTTTTCTGTGATAGTGATAAAGCTAGACTAAAATATTTTAGTGTCTGGTAAGCGAGCGAAGCGATCCAAAGGATGCGTAAACAGTGCCGGGGTTTGCGATTAACTGAGTAAATAAAAGGAAATATTTTTTCTGACTTATCTTAAGGTTTTTTCGGGGTATCACCATTTGATTATACAGTAAAAACCTTCCATTAAGGGACATAAACGGGAGTGGAGATTTTGTCCCTTAAATAGAGGTGTCCCTTCTTCATAGGGTCCATGGTTCATAAATTGATGTGTAAACATGTAGTGCATTAACTGAGTTAATTTTAAAAATAAACCTGTGTTAACATTTAAGCTTAAATACTGACATTTTTTTAATCCCATTTATGCATGCAAAATAAAAGTCGAAATTATTGAAATTTATTCATTGAAACACTAAAATTGTGTTGATATAAATGTCGTATAGGCAAAGTTTTGTAACTTAGAAATTTATTTTAAGTAATCTGATAATTGGTTTGTTTTGCATTATGCAACGCAGTATAAATTACATTTAGTGTGCTTTTTTTCAATACTTGCATAAAAAAACTTCTTGACAGCTGGGCACTCGTTTGTCAATGATGAGCCTACATGCACTGTATTGTACCAAAGAGGGGAAAGCATTCGCTTGTAGGTTTTCTCGCAAAAACTTTAATACACACTTATTTCTTCGTTCATGCTTCTAGGACTCATGCCAACTGTGAAAAGCTAATTTTTAGAAAAAGAAAAATTAAACCTCAGCTTCCAGTAAATATTTCTTATCTATGGATCTTAATTTTTTGAAAATTTTCTCAGTGAGTGTCCCTTATTCAGAGATAAATACATTGAAGTCCCTATCCAAAGGAACTGGAACCAGAAAAAATCTCCCTTAATTTGAGATGTCCCTTAAGCGGTTATCACACGACAGGAATTACAGGCAAACGCAACCGTAATAGGTGTTCTGGCCATAATTCATTTGTGCTCACCCCGCTAGAGGGCACAACCAAAGATGGTAGAAAGAAGAAGATGGGATACTTCGGTTTCGGTATTGCCCAGAAAACAACCGTGGCAGGTCTGAGGTGTACAACAAAAAAACAAACATTTAGGGCAGCTCGCATGCATTTGCCGCCAAACTTCAACTGATCTTTCTTGGAAATTGGCGAAAGGTTTGCCATAGCTTTTCGCTCGGAATTCCTAGAAATTATAAGTTGTTCAGGGGGGTAGGTCGTTATCATTATCGTACCATCTTCCGGGGTCTTTGCTGCTCTCAGGCAAACCGCAAAATGGAAACAGATGTTTGGTCTTTCTTTCTTAGCTGTGTTAAGAGCTAAAGCATTACACTTGTATTTTTATACATGTGGGGTCGTTTGAGTACGAATACACATAATAGGCTTGTTTTCGCTGCTCACCCTTTTGAGTTTAAAAAGGAAACATGAATAAAGATTCAAGTTAGGAGATAAAAATTAATTTAGCTTAGCGAATAAAAATACTATCAGTATTATTGAGTATTCTTCAACTGTTTATTTTATTAGATACAATATGAAGTATACCTTATTCAAATTTTCACTTCAAGCAAATGTGTGGAAAAGGTCAGTACCGGGTTTGAAGTTTTCCGAGGCGAGACAAAACTATCCCTCCCCCCTCTCCATCCAATTATTACTCACATTTCATAAACTTTTATGTACTGGGCTTTTTTTTTTTTGAGGATTTTCTACTTGGTGGCCACTGATAAACCCAGAAAACTTTCTTAATGTTCCCACGACATGGCCCTTTCATCTCAACATTAGAGCGCACCCCCCCCCCCTTAACTGCGTATGTGAAATTCTGACAGTTGAAGGGATGGATTCTCCCCCATTTAAAAAGTTTTGAGGCCTTAGGAGATGCATCTGGGATTGCAAAAATATTAGGGGAAAAAGCAAACAAAACTGCTTAAAATTTAAACGATTTTACTCATAAAAATATTCATAGAAATTCAAAACAAAATGAGCATTTTTTTTAAATCCAGGGAGCAGGACCCCCCCCCCCCCCCCTCCTCTTACTAACGTCCATATCGAAAAGACACACGTCTGCCTTCTCCCCCCCCCCTTCCCAAACGACACTTACAAGATCCCCTTCCCCCTCCGACCTCCCGCCTCTTCCCAAAAGGATGCTTTGAAAATTTGGAAAAGAAAAACTATTTTATTGTTTAAGCATAGCATGAATTATATTTCGCTATTACAAGGGGAAAAACCCTTGACTTGTACATATTGTTTCCTTTCAATTATTTTTGAAGTTTAATTATGAGGTAAACAAATAAAATTTCTTTTTATTTTTACGAAAGTTTTACCGTATATACTTCGCATGTAAACCGAACCCCTAACTTTCAGACAAACAAACGGAAACCCGCGTGTAAGTAGACTTCCCTACTTTCAAAGAAAAATAGGGAACGTTTTTGCAGCAGATTTTTAGATATTACAAATGTTTTAAAAAGAAGAGAAATGAAATGTAATTACAATCGAAAACGTATAGTTTGATTTTTGCCATCGCGATTTTTGTAAAGGGTCCGTTTTTCAGTTATGTTTTTTGTTAATGGTTGCTTTTATTCTGAAATAGTAAAAATAAGTTTTTGCGCTTTAACTTCTTCAGACATGTGATTTTTTCGTATTTTGACTGAATTCCGTATTTTCGATAATGTTGGAGATTAAGAATTTAGTTTCCGCGAAAAATCTATAATTTTGGAAAACTATCTTCCTTTTTTTGCTATGCAAATCTTTGAAAGTAACGCTCTAACATACATACCTAACAACTTTTACTAATTAGGAGTAAAATTTACGCATTTTGTCAGTTTTTTGCACTTTCAAGTTTCGGTCCCGATTTTTTATGCATTTCGAAATCCGATGCCATCGGCTTCAGTGAAACGTCCTAGTTCTCATTTACTGTCCGATTCTGTCTCGTGGGTATCAATAACTTTGCGCTGACCATTATTTTTTATCTTTATTAAGTTCTAGTTTCTGTAGTAAAGAGCTTGCACCGATGTAGTTTTGCCACGCCCACTTAAAAATTTGCCCGAAAATATAAGAGTTTTTTCGAAAGTTATTTTACGTATTAGTGATTATATCTGTTAATTGTAATTATTATATATTACAACCTTAGTAATAATCTAGTTAACAAAATGTTTTTGTCTAAAATGTCCCCCCCCCCCCTTTGTATGTAATTTTATAAGTTTTTTTAAAAAAATTTGCGGTGTTTAGCATTAGAGGTTTTTGCTTTAGTACTCATTATAATATTGTTGTAAAATAAATTGGCAGTTCTTTCTGCTTTCATTCATAATTAAAAAGCATGAAAAAAAATCAGCAATCTTCTGTTTGGGGATTTTTTCAATATTATAAAATAATTGTTAAATTTGAGAAAAAATAAGACTAAGGTTTTTGATAGTGCTTCTTCTTGATCTTAGACGTTCATTAATCCAGTTACAATTTTCTGCGCTTTTTGCATAGTTAGGTGATATAGGTGAAGGAAGGAAGACTACAAGCAGGATTAAAACAAAAAATTATTCTATTTATTGAAGTAACAAAACTCATAACTGATGCAGAAAATAACTACTTTTATCCATTTCTGTCTTATTCAAATATTTTTCGTAAATTCCAACCTAGTAAATCATATTTCAAAGTTGGAAGAAAATTGATCTCCTACATGAAGTGGTTATAACTGAGGAAAGGAGAAGGTCAGTGGCGTCCTCCAGAATAAAATATGAGCAGCATCTAACAGAACAAAGGCAGTAGTAACAGTCTGCCTCTGCCAAAATGAAACCAAAAAGAATAATTGATGCATACATTTTTTAAAGCAAAAGAAAAGGTGTATTCAAAAGGAGAAATCCGAGTTAGAAAATATGGCAGAGGATTTGGTCGAAAAAGTAGAAGCAGCAAAAGATGTTCAATTGTTTATAAAATCTAATAGTTACAGAAAAAGATCATAGGAAAAAAGCCAGGAAATTAATTTATGTAGGAAAATAGATGAAAAGAAGAAAAAAGATTGACTGTTAATTGAAAAGTTTTTGTTCAATTCTTATGCTTTCATTAATTTTCATTTTTAGTTTTTCAATTTGTAAACGCCTTAAAGTTAGTGATATTTCATATGGGATAGAAATAATTAGCTATTGATTTCTCTTCCTTTAACACTAGATTTACCGGGCCGTTTTCAACCATTTCTAAACTTTCATTTTACATCAAGTTACTACTAATTATAATAAAACTTTCAGTCACTTTAACTTGTCCTACATTAGGAAAGGCCAATGCAATTGAAAGTTGCACTATAATTAGTAACAAATTATGTTAAATGGAAGCTTCGAAACAGTCAAAATGACTGGTTTGGTAAATCTAGTAACAAAATTATTTTGAAATTATAGCAACTATGTCTTGTAATTAATGTTGGGAAATGTGATGTTTATATGAATATTTGCTTTTTATGATAAATATCACTAAAACATTTACATAAACTTTATTTTGCTAGTGCAAATTTACTTCTGCTAAAATTATAACAGCAATGGTATCAATATCTTTTCACAAATAACAAAGTTTTCTTTTCACTCAAGCTAAAACGTTTTCATAGTATAATGAGAATCAAATATTACATTTCTTCATAATTTTGATTTGTTCATGATCATGAGAAAATGGCAATCTTAACATCCCACAAATTAAAAAATGTAATGGAAAAATAATGTATTGTTTATAAGTATCATACTTAATTTTACAAAATTATAAATTACTCTTAATTCTGTGATTTTCATTGCTTGCCTGTCAGCTCAAAAGAAAGGATCTCGCTATCATTTACAACACAATTTAAACCTACACACTTTTCAAGTAACATTAATGTAAGTATTTTTAATAATACTACTATAAATTTTATGCAATATTGTTTCCATTTGTATGTAAAGAAGAAATATATGATTGTAAGGAGAAGGAAGATTTTCTCATTATTTTTGTTTTTAAATTCTTTATAGTCATAATTCTTTTTCCCATTTGTTTAACTGGTTTATGCATATTTTTTTTTTGTAGAATAATCAGTTTTAAATTTTTCAATATTTTGCATTTACCACAAGCTTTTTAGAAGTGAGTCAAGGGAATGTCTAAGATACATTTAATAAGAATTCTATGCAGAGTTCATAGCTTGGTAAAAATACATCATGATAAGTTTATAAATGTCACGATATATGTTCGCTAACACTGCTTATTTTCTACCTTGACAAAGTTCTTACAAAGTCCTTATAAAGTAATTATTTTTTATTAAGTAAATCTTGTATGAACCCTGAAATATTGTTCTCAACCACATAATTCATTATTATGCGTGAAAAATGCAAATGAAATTAACTCTTAACCGCACACTGAAAACGGAAGTATTTCTACTATTATTAACGATAGTACAATCGTTCCAGTCACACAATGCGTTTTACTACCAACTGCAGTAGTTTATGTCAATGACATATATGGCACATCGCACAAGTGCAGGATTCTTATTGATTCAGCTAGTCAAGGCACATTCATTAGGGAAAGTTGTGTAAACTTATTAAAATTGAAACGTAATCGCATAAACATAAGCGTCGATGGTTTAAGTTCGCAAAAGGTAGGCAAGGTTACAGGTTCGGTTCAAGTACAAATAACCACTATTTTACAAAAATGCAACAATCACAACTGAAGCATTCATTATACACAAAATAACTTGTGACCTTCCACAATGTCCTGTCGAGGTCTCTATTCTTGACAACTTCAAACATCTAAAATTGGCTCATTGGCTGATAATAACTGTCATCAACCTGGCCCTATAGATATTCTGCGGGGTGCACATATATTTGGTGAAATCATGCTCAAAGGACACACAACTATTCCAGGAC
This sequence comes from Octonoba sinensis, assembly GCA_038502835.1. Taxonomy (NCBI): domain Eukaryota; kingdom Metazoa; phylum Arthropoda; class Arachnida; order Araneae; family Uloboridae; genus Octonoba; species Octonoba sinensis. Next base: position 15,100,051 of record CM076598.1, on the reverse strand, counting down.
ACTCACTAGTTGCTCTCGAATCTATTTCTGGATGGGTAAATTTTGGGAAAACAAATATCAGGCCAAAATTCAACTCTAAAACTGTAATAGCCAATCATGCAAGCTGTAATGTTGAGTATGAGCTAGACAATTTTTTTTAATTAGAGGAACCCTCAGAATCGAAACCTACTACTGCAGAAGAAGCCGCATGCGAAAAGCATTTTAAAGAGACATTCTCACGTGATTCCACGGGACGATTTATTGTTAAATTTCCGTTCCGTGAATCCACCCAGGAACTTGGATCGTCAAGAGACATTGCTGTGAATAGGTTGCAACAAATTAAACGCCGATTTGCAAAAAATCAGTCACTTTCGGTGCAATATCACAAATTCATGCAAGATTATTTAGAGTTATGTCATATGGAACTAATTCCAGAGAGGGACATTGATATTCCAACCAAATCTAGTTTTTATCTCCCTCATGCAGTTCCTAATAAAACAGGAGATAAATTCCGTGTTGTTTTAGATGGTTCTGCAAAATCATCAAGTGGTGTTTCACTGAACGACAATTTGATGGTGGGCCCACAGCTGCAGAATGATATTACAACATTACTAGTGCGTTTTAGAAAAAGCAAAATACAGGGTGCGTAGCGGTGCTTACAAGTGCTTATAAGTGCTTATATTTGAAAATAAAATATAAGGGCCCTTATAAGTGCTTACTTTTCCTTAAAATGTTTATTTTCTAAAAAAAAATACGAATGTTTAGTTCCCCAGAAATCGAACGTTAGTTTTACTCATCGGATGCATAAAATGGCGTTCCGATTGCTAAACCATCTGGTCCAGATCGCCATTCATAGTCCAAATGTAAAAACATTTGTCTATGAGTGAAGAAAATATTGCAAATTTGTCGTAAAAAAACGGGTGTCGGCGCCGATGCTTCCGAGAATCCGCCATTTTTGATTCTGTAAATCCGCCATGTTTGGTCGTGCTCCAAAATTCTGCATAGCGTTGGTGCTGAGCTTGCCAAATTTGAGGTTCGGTACTGCATACTTGCCAAGTCCACTGTTTTTAACGGGAGACTCCCGTTTTTTGCGTCTGTCTCCCGATCTCCCGTTTAACACAATTTTTTCCCGTTTTTTGTAATTTTCACTTTAAAATAAATCAATGAAGCTTCAATATTTTTTTGCTCAATACACGGCGGTCGTAATCGTAGTTACTCGCCGAGTAGTTTTCATGTAATTTTCCCGTATTTTGCCGAAATTCCGTATTTTTGGTATTTTTGAAAAGTCAAAATTTCGGTTCCGCGAATATTCGTAATGTTGGAATTTTTTTTCTTCTTTAAATGAGAAAATCTTGAAGTAGCACAACTTGCATTACGAAAAGTTTAAAAATTAGCAGTAAAACTTCCGCATTTTGTCTTTCATATGCTTTCAAGGGTCAGTCCCGATTTTTTTTTGAAATCCGATTGCATCCGCTTCGGTAAAAGTCCCTAGTTCTTGTGTACTATCTCATTCCATCTCTTGGACATCAATAACTTCTGGTTTACCATTATTTTTATTATTTTTTATGATTTAGCCTCTGTAGTAGAGGATTTGCACTTCTCATTTTGCCACACCCACTCGGAAGTTCAGTGAAAACTTTTAGCCTTTAAAAAAATTTTAGTGATTCTATTAGTTAGTTATAATTATTAATATTGCATCTTTATTAATAATCTCGTTTTAAAAATATTTTTTGCATAGACTTAATTTTTTTTTCTTCAACTTAGGGTTTGGGTTTTTTCCTGAGTCATTACGTATTGTTAAAAAATAGATAAAGAACATTTCTTCCTATTTTTATTCAATATATAACTAAAAAATGGCTAACTTAAAAAAAAAAATATTTTGGGATAATTTATTCGTTAAGTGCACACCAGACGTGGTCGTGATATTTTGTTTGAATTGTTGTGGTGTAGATGTAAGCTAGTAAGTATTTGGGAGAACTGGGGTTTTATAATCTAACTAAATGTCTTGGGATTTTGTGCATTCTGCACAGTAATGCATTTTCTGTAAAGTGAAACCAAGTTTCGTCCAATGCTGTCAGATGAAAATCTAGAGAACATCCTATTGCTCATAAAATATAGTTTTGCTGGAAAATGTCTCGATCAAACATTTGATGATAAAATTTTATCAAATACTGCTGTAATGAAAATTAATTTTTTTTTAAATTTGTAAATCAGTTTAATTGTTCATTTTGTGTGTGTGTGGGGGGGGGGGGGTCATTGAAAAAATCTCCTATTTTTTCCCCCTCCAAGGTTGGCAAGTATGGTACTGTACATGATATTGCAGTGGAGCAACAAGGGGGGTCATAGTAGGCCGAAAAACCCCTCCCCCTGTGTGATTTGAATTTTTTTTAAATAATTTTTACCAACAAAAGACAAAATGCATCTTGAGAAAATAAAGTTATATTTTTATCAATAAATCACTAAATATTGATGGCAGGGGGATCTAAATTTAAAAAAAAACTTCTCAGCAGTGCCATATTATGTTACTCCAGAAAATTACATAATTCCCCCCCCCCCCCCCCCGAAAAAAAAGAATTGCGCGAAGTTCAGGTGAAATAAAAAACTATCCCCCCAAAAACGAATATATATATATATATATATATATATTCATTATATTAACTTAGATTATCAGAATATTACTCAATAACTGCAATTTATTACTTTATTGTATCTTTTTGCTAGACTATCAGAATAATACCTGCAATAACTGCAATTTGTTACTTTATTCAGGGTGCGTACGCGACCTGGAAAACCTTGAAAGTCCTTGAATTGCATAATTTTTTTTTCAAGGCCTTGAAAGTCCTGGAAATTTGGAATAATGTACAAAAATGTCTGGAAAGTGCTTGATTTTCTCATTTTTACTATTTCTTTACAACTTATCAACAGGAAAATTCACCTTTCTTCAAATTTCTACCTGCAGACATGTGATTTTTCCGTATTTTGACGGAATTCCGTAGTTTTGGTAATTTTGGAAATTAAAAATTTCGCTTCCGCAAAAATTCGTAATTTGAATTTCTTTTTCTCTATTTTTTTCTACCCTATAAACATTTTTGAAAGTAGCCTGCGTACATTCGTGCAAAGTTTCACGAATTACGAGTAAAATTTACACATTCGTTTCGTTTTTGGCGCTTTTAAGTGTCAATCCCGATTTTTTTCAGCACTTCGAAATCTGGTTGCATCGGCTTCGGCAAAACTTCCTAGTTCTCGTTTAATATCGGATTCTTCCCCTTAGACATCAATAAATTTGAGCTTATCTATATTTTTAATCTTTCTTAAGTTTTAGCTTCTGTAAAGGGCTTGCAGAAACGTCATTTTGCCACGCCCACTCTAAATGTCGCTGATAATCAAGGAATTTTTAGCTTTTAAGTTTTAGTGATACATCTGTTGATTATAATTATTAAATATTAGAACCTTATTAAAAATCTGTTTAATTTTTTTTTTTTTTTTTGGCAGAATTTTTTTTTTAAACAGTTTTGTTTTTGTTTCGTTTTAAAATTTTTTTTCTCTTTTTTGTTGCATGTAATATACGATATGTTTAAATTTTAGATCGTTTTTAGCATAAGGGTCCCTCTCCCCTTTCAAGTACTCATTTTACAATGTTACAAAATAAATAAATAATATTTATTTCTATTTTAATTCAATATATAAAAACATGTAAAAAATTCTTCACGCCTAATTTTGAAGTTATTTCATTTCATTAAAATTTTTATAGTTATCAAGTATGAAACAGTTATTTCAGTTTAAGAAGTTATTGCTCACGAACATGTTTATTTCTTTAAAAAATGTCATGCCACTTCCACGCCTTATATTTTGGTTAGAAATAATGCCCCAATCATTTTTTTTTATGTTAAAGTAATGAGTTGATGTGCTTAGTATTTAATAATTCTATTGCATAGTAATTCATGCTTGTAATAAACTTTTTAATAAGCTTTTACAAAGTGTTATGTTGTGATTTTTCAGTATTTTTTCTCAGTGAGGCACATGTCTGACCTGACAAGCAATAAGCTATGGCTCGTTACATACACAGCCGATACAACACATCAATCTAATTAATGTGCGATTTGATAAATTTTTATAGTATTGAATATGAAGTTATTTTATTACAGTTAGAGTGCTCTAAATTAACTAGTATTAAGGAAATGTTTCGGGCTTGTAATGTAACTTGTATTCAAAGTGGTTAGATTTACGTGATTTTTGTTATGAAGAGTCCTGGAAAGTGCTTGATTTTTACTCAGAGAATAGTGTACGCACCCTGTTTATTGTATATTTTTGATCAGTGTTTTTAAGTTAATACTACAATTACACAGGCTCTATAAGCAATGCATCTGTTAAATTAAACTTATTTGTTTTCCTTATGTAATGCAAGGCCTCTCTTCTCATTTTTGTTAGCTATTTCTGTTAGAAGTATATAATTTTGTCAAGTCGTGTTTTTCCTCTTAATTATGCAAGTAAGAACGTATATGTGTACTTGAACATGTGCTTATTTTTTCCTGAAAATGTGCTTACAAAGTGCTTATAAGTGATTACTTTTTGAACTAAAATGTGGCTACTCACTCTGAAATAGCAATAACAGCAGACATTGAAAAAATGTATAGGCAAGTTATCCTGAAAGACTCATACTTTCAGAGAATAGTCTGGCGTAATTCACCTTCAGAGCCAATTGAAGACTACAGATTAACAAGGATTGCATACGGCACAGCTTCAGCACCGTACCTTCCAGTTCGAAGCCTCCAGCAATTAGCAGTAGAGGAAGAAGATCGATTTCCATTGGCCTCCAAAGCAGCTATTAAAGATTTCTACGTAGACTACTTATTGTCTGGAACGAATTCCCTCTCAAAAGCTATTGAACCCACTGAGCTAAATAAGAGAAATCTGGAGTGAGGACTCCCCATGCTTCAACAAGGCAGCTTGCGAGCCGACGCGCATGAATACAGTGCTCGAGCCATCAAGGCAAAACATCGCTGACTTCCCATTGTGGAAGCATTGGCTCGTATGGTGTATTGTTAAAAATTTCGGTTTAATTTATCATAGTTTATCAAAAAATTTTATTTTCGTCATTTAGCATTATGTTTGCATCCTGTTGTGCAAAGGGATGTAAAAATAAATTCGTGAAACTTAAAAGAAAACGGTGTTAAAGCTCATTTTGATGGCGAATTGGCTATTTAAACTTTAAATGCCTTGTTCTCGTATTCTATCTTTGAATGGCCTTTTTCACAGAAATTTAATTACTATGCCCATAACGTACACAAAATTGTTTTTGGATGAATAAAGTTTACCTTAAATCATAATATTACAACTTAATTACATTGCTGAAAAACTTTTTCTTTTAGCATTATAGCATAAATATTTCTCCTGTTTTCTCGATAGTCAAACCTTATTACGTAATATTTTATTATAAGTGAAAATATCAGTTATACAAATAGTTAAATCATGTACCTTTTTTTGCTTTTATCTTAATTTGCTAGTTAATGGAAATTTCAATAATAATTTTGATGTTTTTGAATTAACTTTTCATTTGAGTAAAATTTTGATTTTTGCGTGTGTTAATTTTTATTTTGTCAAAATGTGGCTGTTTTTTAAAAACATTTATTTTATTATTATTTATTATTTTACTACTAAATTAACATCTACACTCAAAGATTTTTAATGAGTTCATAAAGCTTTGAATTGCAGCACTTTTCCCCTGTAAATATACTGATCAGCTGAAATTTTTATTTATGCATGATTTAAAAAATCATGATAAATATTATTATGATCATGTTTTTTTGTTACTAAATTAACATCTGCACACAAAGAGTTTTAATGTGCTTATAAAACTTTGAATTACAGCACACACTTTTTCCCAGCAGATGCACTGATCAGCTATATTTTTAATTTGTGCATAGTTAAAAAAATAAGTAGTATTTCTTTATTATTCTTATTCACATTTAATATCCATAAATGAAATGTTCTATTAGTGAGAAACATTTAATTTGGTCATAGGCAAGCAAACTTGTAAAATATAAAATTTGTAAATGCTTATACATTTCAGATTCATCTCAAAATGACATGCTCCATTCCAGTTATTTGCAAACTTTTGTTATTAAAAATGTTATCCTATAATATCTCCAAAAAATGACTTCTTTCTTCTTATTTTAAGTGCGTCTTTTTTTAATTGTATTATGTTTAAATGCAATATCGAAGTGTAAGAACTCTAAAAACGCATTTATCGTTTTTGGGAATAAAAGTCGCTATATTGATGCTGTTCGAAGCTGCTCACTGAAACTTCTTATCATGAGATTTATAATTTAACTGTGTAAAGTATTTATTCATCAGTAGTCAAGGAGAGTAAACCAATTAATCACGCTGTCTTCCTGTCTAAATAAACATTTTTCAAACCTGCCATAGTCGCACACTCCCATATAGCATTCAAAGATAATAAAAAGTGTCGCATAATGTTTTTTATCGTGAAAAAAATGTATGAATGATTGTTCTAAAACGCTATGAGAAATTTTGAATTATTATGTGTCAGGCATTAGAATATAATTTTTTAGGAAAATCGGAAAAGAATTAAGAGCTCGAGAGCTCTTTAAAGTTAGCCGTTTTATCATTGCGCGAATTGGTAGTTAGCGCGTTTTGCCTTGATGGCTGAAAAGGGTGTGAAGCGGTTCGACCGCTCAGTCCTCGCTCCAGGTTTCTCTTATTTAGCTCAGTGATTGAACCATTGCCCCCTTTAACAAGGTGCCTTCCGAAATAGAGCGAAACCCATTACCTTACCGGCAACGATTTTCTTCCGCTGGCAACGAAATCACCGCTAGAGGGCATTACCTATTTGCTATTGGAAAACGGTGTTTTACTTGTAAACGCTTGGTAAATTGCGATAAAAAGCAGTAAAAATTGTTTTTTTTTTAAAAATCATTTGATTTTTTTTTTTTCATATTTAATCATATGACTCAATAATTACATTTTTTTCGCTCTTACTCTATGGTGCAGTAAAACAGTGGGAAATTAAGTGATATTATGAATTTTTGATATCTCGTTAGTCTAGGAGCATTTTAACGGAGCATCAACTTAAAACTTTTATTTTATTAAAGTAGTTTTCTCCTAATTGTAGCTATTTTAAAAGAAAAATGTTGTTACACAAATTAACAGAATTTTCTTTAAAGTAATGATTTAAATATTTTAGTCTGTAAAATGAAACTTCGCTTAAGAAACAATTGTTTTTTTTTTTTTTAATTTGCAAACGTACTGTGCAGCAACATCCTTTAATAGCTATGTAATAAAAATCTGTATCTCTTTCATTCAACTACCAAAAAAATAAAACATTGTTTCTGTAATCTATAAATACACTTAAAATTATAATTGCATGTTATCACTTATTTTTAACTTTGTTATTATTATTATTTTCGAGTTTAATGGAATATATATATAAAGAAGTGTCAAAGAAAGAAATTTTAAGCATTTCCATGAAAAAAATATATTTTTAGCATTTTTTTTCTATACGACCAGTTGAAAAACTCGAGAACACTCGCGTACTCAACCAACCTGTACCACAGACAATACGTCAAATTTCGATTACGAGGTACTACTTCAAATACTTTCAGATTTTAAATTAAAATCGAACTTACGAAATATTAATTTTGTTACTATCGAAGGTTCTATTGCAAACATTAAAAAAGTTTAGAAAAAAAAAAAAAATAAATAAATAAAGCAGCGGAAAAAGAGAATAATTATTTATGCAATTCATACGTAAAGAATATAATACACATAATTCCAACTGGGCATTTTTACCGATGTAAGGAAACAAATAAAAATCCAGCTCCTGACTAAAACTTTTAATTTTAATATTTGTTTCAGAACGATGCTATGGTTAAAATAATTAAAGATTTATTTGGAGCATTTTGAAAATTTTTGAGAAGATGTAATGTATCACTTCCATGATCGATTAACAACAAAGCTATACATGTGATATATATTTGAGTAGATAGTTATATGGACTCATTTGTTTTAGAAAAGAAGAATGTCTTGTAATTATTATTATTTACTTATAGTGATCTTGAGAATTAAAATTTTTTCCCTGAATTTTAAAAGTCAAGACTTTTGCAAAGGCTCTGAAAAGATGTTCAAAGTTTTGAAATGCTTTTAAGTGTACTTAGAGTATCAGATATATTTTCTCGCAACCTAATATTTTCCAAGAAATCATTGCTTCAAAAAACGAGCAGAACGATGAGGACGTTAAATTGGGAAACTTGGAACCAAATTCTTCATTTAGGCAAGTTAAAAACATTTTGCATAAAAGTCAAGTTTTATTCTCATAATAGAATCAAATTTAATCTTATCATAGAATCTGCTCTATCCCCCTCCCCCCCCCCCCCCCCGAAAGAAAAACCAGTCCTTTTGGTTTCAATAAATAAAATTATAAATAAATAAATCAAAATAATACATAAATAAAATAAAAATGGTTAAATATGTGAATAATTACAATTTATTATACATTGTACTGAAGTGATATTTTAGGCATGAAAAATAGGACAAATATTACTTCCAAATTATTCTCATTAATTCATCCATAGAATTAAATATGTTCTTGAAATATGATTAGAATTCGATTCTATGCATGAATAATAATTTGTATTTCTTTCTTTACTAACTTTCATTATTTCTTATGGATTCATACATGTCTTCGTATAACTAGTTAAATGTTTTTAATAAAAAATCAATAAGTTCACTTTAATTAATACTTGCATAATATAAAATGCATCATAATATATAATCAACCGTATTCCAAGGACAAGCTGCAGTAAAGATTGGACAACATAATAAATAATGCATATTTATTATAAAAATAGTTTTGTACTATATTGTTATTAATTAATTAATTTTTTTTAATTTTTTTTTTTTTTTTTTGCCAAATAGACGTTATGAAAGACACACGCATAAAAATAACAATAATAATAATAATAATAAAAATAATAATAATTCCCTTGTCTTGATACAGCGAAGATCCATTTTTCACGCAAACTAATGTCCGATTGAAACTATTTTTTTCTTTTACTGAATTTGATGTGCAAAATGGAACAACACAGTAAACCATCTTTCTTTAAGATACATTGGTCCTGAAAAGGACCGTTTTTAACCCAAAGAATCAAATTATTAGGGAAAAAAAGAAGAAATAGCAATGGAAAAATAATTTTCTACCCTTCAAACTAATGGAAAGCAGGCCCTGACTATCACACGGGCACCCACGGCCCGTGCCCTGGGCACGAACCTTCTAAGGGACAGGAAATTTTTCCATAATATCATTTAAACTTCCATTTTTTTAAATGTATATCAAGTGATCCAAGGAATTTTACCTCACCCTTTTTGATTTCTGAGTCATTCCATGTCAAGTGATCCAAAATTTGAGGAAAAATTTACCTCACCTTCCTTGATTTTTTTCAAATTTGGCTTAGCAACTGCACCTCTAAAGGTAATTAAAAATCCAAATTTTTAGATTTTTATCTTGTTTAGTTTTTTAGTTATCAAGCTTTGATTTTGTAAAAACTCACATTTTTACATGCATGGTTCAACACAAAACAGACCATAACTCATCAACAAATAGAGATAAAAAGTTCTAGTAAAAAGCATTTTGAAGTATATTGAATGCAGTTTTATATGATATGCATCATGACAAATTTTATTAAAATTTTAAATTTAAAAAAATGACCTTAAAATTTCAATTTTAAATTTCTCGAAAAACGTATCATTAATTTTTTAAAAAAAATTCTCAAGTATTTCTGTGCATTTTATCTTTGTCTATGCAAAATTAAAATGTGTGACACTTGACATGGAATGACTCTAATATGAAATAAATGGGTTAATTAATAATAAACGCTAGTAATTTTTCGTAATAACAGGTTATTCTTAATAATAACCAATTTCACATTGACCATAGCACACACACATGCATGCATATATGTATAAAAAGTACATGAACCATTCAAAGGGGGCAGGATAATTCGAAACTTGCAAGTCGGGCCCTGATGGAAAGAGCGTGGTTTGTTATAGCAGATAAGTAGCGTTCCTGGTGGGAGAAAAGGTAACTAAAATCCGTGGCCAACTTTCCCCGCAAATCGCTAGGCATCTAGTTAAAGGGGCTATGTATTGAACTCCAAAGACAACTAATGGAAATGTTGTCGCGTGCACGATTTATTCTTAGAAAATGGGTTTCAAATAGTCCAGAGCTGCTACAATCAATTGAAACAGATTTTTTATCGACCAATTCATGTGTCAGCATGAACAACGAGGATGCTGTGAAAACATTAGGTATCCTATGGCCACCAAGACTAGACATGTTCCTATTTAACATCGCCGTATCCTGTCTTCAAGGAACTTTGACGAAGAGAAAACCATCGCAAAGACTTTCGATCCTCTCGGATGGTTGTCGCCAATTACAATCAAGTCCAAAATTTTGATGCAGACTCTGTGGAAACATAATCTTCAATGGGATGAAAATGTTCCTGAGGACATTGCACAAGAATGGTCCGAAATTGCAAAAGCTATGATGCTTGTCAAGGACATTGAAATTCCAAGGTTCTTGTCAACTGGCTCTAATGACCAAGTTCAGTTATTTGGCTTCAGCAATGCTTCAGAAAAGGCGTATGCTGCGGCTGTTTATTTCCGGTCAGTGATGGATACTTTTCTCCGCCAGACCCCTACCTGTTAGCCGAGCCTTAGGATTGCTTACGCACGGGGAGAGGTAGTGGGGTCTACGGATTTTACATGCACATATCCCCAAGTATACATGGTGGTCTTCAGTGGGTATCGAACGCGCAACCTTCCAGGTGGAAGTCCGACGTGCTAACCACTAGGCTACCACGGCCCAAGTGATGGATACTGGAGAAATCAACGTACAGCTTGTTATGTCCAAGACCAGAGTAGCACCTTTGAAAACCATATCTCTTCCAAGACTGGAATTATGTGGTGCTCTGCTTCTAGCAAAATTAATGAACTTCACCTGCAAAGCATTAAACTTTCCTATATCACAAACTCACTTTTTCACTGATTCTACTATCGTTCTCTCTTGGTTAGGATCGCATTCTAGCAGATGGAAGACCTTCGTAGCCAACAAAGTGTCCAAAATCCAAACTATATCTTTACCGATCCAGTGGCATCATGTCGATGGTGATGCTAATCCAGCTGATCATGCAACTCGAGGTATCTCATCTTCAACCCTACTCACTTCATCTTGGTTCAGTGGACCTAAATTTCTGTATGAACCAATGCCCTTACAAGTAAGTACATCAACACCTCCAGTTCCAGAGCCTATGCCAGAGGAAAGACAGTGTGCAGTGCAAACAACTACTACAACCAATCACTTACCTGATTTAAATGATTTGTACGAACGGTATTCATCTCTTTCTAAACTTAAACGCGTTATTGCCTTTTGTTTAAGATTTATTCACAATTGCAAAAATTCACAGGACAAAATAACTGGATTCTTAAAGACCGATGAACTGAATACTGCCATGCGTGTATTAATTAAATCAGTTCAATCTATCGAGTTTAATAATGAGATCAATGCAATTGAAAAAAAATCAGCCCTTATCTTGTAGAAGCAAAATTTTACTTCTTAACACCTTTTTAGATGATTCAGGTATCCTGAGGGTGGGCGGCCGCCTGCAACATGCAAATATCGCATACGGTCAAAAACATCCCATATTACTGCCAAAAAGGTAGATTCTAACTGATCTCATTGTTAGACATTATCATCAAAATTTATTGCATGCAGGTCCTCAACTTGTTCAATCAGCAATACAAGAACAATTCTAGATTATAGGTGCAAAGGATCTCATCAGACGTTTGATTAGAAAATGTGTTAAATGTTGTAGAATCGGAGCATCTGTTACAAACCGAATGATGAGTGGTTTACCACCCACTCGCCTTTCTCCTGCTCCCACATTTTCTCGCTGTGGAGTAGATTATGCAGGTGCGTTTCAAATTAAAGCCACTAAAGGACGAGGGTCAAAATATTCAAAGCATACATTGCTCTTTTTGTTTGTTTTCTTACTTGAGCAATACACTTAGAGTTGGTCACTGATCTTTCAGCAGACGCTTTTATCGCAGCTCCTTAAGAGATTCATTTCTCGTCGAGGAAAATGCAGTGACATATACAGTGATTGTGGTTCCAACTTCGTTGGAGCTAAACGTAAACTCATGGAATTTGAAAAACTAGCAAAATCAAAGGATTATAATGATAGTATTAGGGGGCTCGGCACCTAAAACTCCACCTTCTCAAATTGAACATAATTCAAGGTGTATTGACTAATAATGTATGCTTATGACTCAAACTTGATGTGTTATAGAAGAAACACATAAAAAATAGTCCAAAAAATTAAAAATTTAAAAAAATTTACAACATTTAATTTTTTTTAAAAACGCTACTCTTTTTTTAAAATGGGAGATTTTTGCCTGGATGTTTTTTACAAGAAAGAAGAAACTATACTCCTCACTTTGTAGTATGGAATTTTTGATGTCTTTATTAGTTCTTGAAAAAAAAATTTAAAACTGAAAAATCTGAGAAAAATCTCGGTATTGCAAGATTTTTTACAGTTAAATTGCTTTAAAATATTTTCTAATAAATTCATCAAAAATTCCATACTAGGTTATATTTAGTTAAACATTTGGAACAAGCAATAAAAATTTCAAGTGAATAGATACATATTTGAAAAAGCCTTAGCATTTTGACTATTACATAGTATGCAAAAAAGCGAGGCTGAGAAAAAGCCATTTAAAGTTTTTGGTTAGGTAAAAAAAGTGTTAAAATGCTCACATAAAATAAAAAATAAGATAACTTAGAGTGTACGTGGGACTTTGAAACTTTGCACAAACGTTCTTTAATATGTAAAGTATAATTTGGAGCAAAAATCCGAAAATCGAGATTTTGTCCGATTTTTAGTGCCGAGTCCCCTTTACCAATTTTTGACTGAAAAGGGAGTTTAAATCTTCCAGGTGCACCACACATGGGTGGTCTCTGGGAGGCAGGCATAAAATCAACAAAATGTCCTTTAAAACGTGTTGTTGGTGATTTGAAACTAACACACGAAGGATTTGAAACACTTCTAACCCAAATAGTAGCTTGTCTAAATTCTAGACCACTAACAGCATTGTCTAGTGATCCCGATGATCTATCCGCCTTAACACCAGGTCATTTTATCATTGGGCGATCATTAACCAGCCTTCCTGAACCAAATTATCTTGATTCTAACATTTCTCATTTGACAAGGTGGCAAAATGTTCAAAAAATGGTCCAACAATTTTGGAAACGTTTGCATAAAGAATACCTGCGCCGATTACAACAAATACCAAAATGGTTATTACCAACAAAAATTTGCAAATAAACGATTTATGTCTTTTAAAAGACGATAATTTGCCTCCTGCTAAGTGGAAAATGTGCAGAATAATTCAATTACACCCTGGTGGTGACAATAAAGTAAGAGTTGTGACAATCAAAACAAACGATGGAACATTTAAAAGAAATGTTACAAAATTGTGTCAATTACCAATTTAAATGAGAATCATATATGTTTATTTAGTCATTTTGAAGGTTATATAAAATTTATTAGTTACACATTTCAAACATTTTTCAATTCATTTATTTTCATTTGTTTAATGTATGTTTTTATGCTTAATTATAAATTTATTATTGAAATGTTATTTCAAGGTGGGTGGCATGTTCTGGCCATAATTCATCTGTGCTCACCGCTAGAGGGCACAACTACGCAATATCTTTTTTTGTTGAGTGTGTGTAGATGTCGTCTAGTAAAGTTGTTTTAAGAACCGTGTGCTACTCATCCCATCAATAGGAATCGTCAACTCTATCGGAAACTTTTTTTTACCAATTTCCCCATAGTTTCCTCAAAATGCTCGTGTGTTATATCAATTCACGGTTGCTCGAATTAGAAGCAATTGGTTATATGTGCAAGAGAAAAATTGCTTCTAGAACGTTTAATTTAAGGCAAATCAAGAAAGGACCAATTATGGAACTGGGATTTCATGACGTCAAATCAACTTTCCAGTAAACATGGCGGTGAAGGATTTGAAGAGGGGCGATCGAAGGATAAATGTTAAAACGAGAGTGAGATTTCGAAATTAGATTTTTGTGGTTTAAAATTGCGAAATCATGCGAAAAACTTTTGTAGGATGTAAAGTCGCTACTTGACTAGTGCAGGACATTGCAAAGACTGTCTTATGATGAAATCGCTACCAAAATGCAAGTGCGTTTCAGGTGATAAATTTAGGGACAGTATAACTACCGTTTTTTTTCTTTTGGACAACCATTCTATAGTTATCAGCAATAACGCTCTAGGCATCATATGCTGTTTTACATTTTTGATAATATTTTAACTAATATCTCTCATTTTATTTTTTAATTAAATTTAAACTGCAGTGCCATTTTATGTTTCGTCAGAATTCGAAGCTTGATGTTCATTAAATTGTGCACACTTCCCAAAAATCTCCCTCTGCGAGGCGCTCTTGCTTATGAACACAATAGTTTTATACAACTTTAAATGAACATTTAGAGCCACAGAGAAAAAACTTTTAATTAGAATGATATTAGATAAAGGTAAGGCTCGACCGATGCATCGGCGCCGATTGTTCGACAAAGTTGCCATCGGCCATCGGCATCGGCGGCCGATGTTAACTTTGGTAAAACATCGGCCCATCGGCCTTGAAAAACATCTAAAAGCCGATGCAAGGCCGATGTTTTTCGCAAGGACAACTTTCCGGGAAACATTCAATCTGTAACTTTCTTTTTCCACCATAGTTAAGCGATCGTTGCCCGAAAACCTTCATTAAAATTATTTCTCTTTGAACAGAATGCTCGCGAAATAGAATATGTTAAAGTGAAACTAATAGAGGCGTCTTATGAGTGCTATTTGTTTTTCGCACTAGTTAAGTTGTTTCATTTTTGTCCGTTTTTCGTTTAATAATGACTTAGTGCATTAGATGTCATTGTGCAATAATCTTATACCACCTGCTTTATGCTTTTAATTTGTCATGTTTCTTATTATTCCAAAATTGTAAACAATACAAAGTCAACTCAATGAAAGTACGATAATAATTTTAATTTTTACTCTCGTAAACTTTTTTTCTCTTAGCGTTTTTTTTTTTTTTTTGCTTCAATGCCTCGTGTTACAGTTTTTCTGCAATTGTGCAGCAATCTCGTTGCATCTGCTTTCAGTTTAGAATATTTCTTGTTATTTTATTATTAGTTTACAGCATAGAACATATTGATAAAAAATATGAATCAATTTTTCAGTATAAATGTTTATTGATCGAAATTTTGTGTGTCCAAGTTCGACTTGCAATTTTTAAAAATTTAATTCTTAAAAACCGAGTTCTCGCGACAGGGTGGAATAATATCTTAATAAAAATGCTACAATTTCTTCATTTTCAAAAATTGACAATGTATACAGTATGGGATCCCAAATTCGGAAATCCGAAACTTTTTTGAAAAAATCGGCAGTTAAAAAAAAACAGCTATTGTTTTTTGAAAAAAAAAATCAAGAAATGCTTGCACAGTTTGTTTGGAAATAGGCGTTTTAAAAAGAAGGAAAATAAAATGTAATGAAGATATAGATCGGAAATGTGGTGTTTTTAAAAAAAAATTTTCGCAAATTTCTGAAAAAGGTTCGTTTTTGCGATTAGAGTTTTCATTAATTCTTGCTTTAACTCTGAGTTAATATCATTAAATTTAGCTTTTTTTTGTAGTTTTATTGTATTAATTTTTAAAAATGAGCTCCAAGTTTCGCGCCATACAGAACATTCGCGAAATTGAAAATCAGCGTTTCTGGTATTTCCCGATAGTTTTATCTTTAACTGCAATTTAGTGGCTAGAGAATATAAAATCACATCAGAATTTGACGGAATTCTTTTCTTTCATTGTTTAATTATATAGAGGCTAAAAAACAATATCGGGAAGAGTGTAGATGTTTCGATGTTTTGCTACTAATGTAAGCTTACTCCCTTCGTGTTTTGTGCTAAATTTTGTGACTTATAGGCGAGTATATACAATAATAAAAATGCTATAAATGAGAAAAATGCTGATAAAATCTTCCAGAGCTAATTATATGGGCTCTGATGCTACTTACAATTTTTTTTGAATGAGGACCCAAAATCCGCAAAATTCCGAAATCCGAAAAGATCGCGTTCCGGATTTGAGGTCCCATATTGTATTTTTTTTTTCAAAATACATCTTAATTTATATAATCGATGACGTGTATTTCAGATTATTTGTGTGTGTCAACAGAAAACAGCTGGTGCTCAAAAATCTTTTTTACGTTTGCAAAATATTTGTTTATTTCAGTTACCTTACATTGTGCTCATAAAACTACAAAGAACATGTGAAGCATTTCAGTGTAATTTTCCATTAACAAGAAAAAAAGCTAATAAGATTGGTTCGTAAGAGCCCCCATCATTCATTTGTAATAACAAAAAAATCTCACGTCTATGTTTGTAAAGCAATATTCGGTATTTCCTGGTTACGAGAGAAGGGGGGGGGGGGTGCGTTACTGCGAGCGAAACATTTTAACATTTCATTTTTATTTTATAAAAAGCAATTTTTAGTAAAAATAACTTTTATAAAGAAAAAAACATAGAAACTTTCCCGCTTTTCTTTTATAAACAGGGGAAACACTCCGAGGAGTGGGGTTGACAATTTTGTTAAAGATACAAACCCTCATTATTTGTTAGTCTGTATCATTAAATCTGCACTCCTTCCCATGAAAAAAATAAGAAAATAAAGGTAGCTGCACATGGCATTTGCAGTGCAGGTGCTATGAAGAGAAAATGTTGAAGGAAAGGGAAGGAGACCCAATGCGATCCAACAGTTGTTGAGTTTTTTTGCAAAGATAAGAAAAAAGAGTTTAAAATCCTGTGATATAGCTTTTTTTTACTGCCAAATAGTTTAATTACTTTACTAGAATCGCGAGTGACTCTTTTTGTTTTAATTATTACGTAAAATTCCCCCAAACAGTCTTTTATGGTGCTTGAATAATGCATTTATGTTTTTATAAACGCAAAAATAAATTACATTTTTGATAAGCCTTCGGCACGTTTTACTGGTTTAAAGCGATTTTTTTCCATCGGCCATCGGCCGATCTCGAAACAATGGGCCCAAATCAATCGGCATCGGCCCATCGGCCAAAAAATGGCATCGGCCCATCGGCCAAAAAATGGCATCGGTCGAGCCCTAGATAAAGGGTTTCCACAAATTTTTATATTGCGGGATAATTTTGGCAAAGTAAACAATAGCGTTCAAATTCAGACTCCATAAACACAAATAATGCAATTTAATTCAGTTTAACATCTGTCAATTTTCCAATTTATCATTCTATATAAAAATTTGTGGAAAACCCCTTATCATTTTTCTCCAATTTGAGAGCTTGCTGAATACGGCTCACTGTATGGTGTACATCGCTTTGAAAAATATCAATATTCAACTAAAACTTTTACATAAGTTGCTTCATAGATCTCGCTACCAAATTATTTAAAAAATAATTAATATCTTTAGCGCATGAGCAATTGCATTTGTTTTAATAAAACTGCTCAAATCTCATTGACTATTTATTTTTTCCACGTTTTGGTACCATACTTCCTTTTTATTTTTCAAATTCTCTGCAAGTTTCATGTAATTTGAGATAGAACTTAGCGAGTGATAAGCAAAACACTTGCGAAAAATTTCGAATATTTTAAACAAATGCCCATATCTTCATGAATATTACTGCTATTCTGACGAAAGCGGTTGTAAAAGCATTGCGTATATGATTAAAAATGTTTTGCGAACGTTACAGGACATTTCGATCATTTTCTGATACAGGATGTTCAAAAGTGTTGTTCTTTTTCTGTAATTTTTTGACTGCCCCTAAGGGCCCCTAAGCCTGAATTTTGTTTCATAAATGTGAGTTTAAGTATGTTCTTTCCATGGTACAAAATACAGAACAGCAAGTTTAATATTTCTTCGGACTTTTTAAAAAATGTCTAATATCCAAAGTGTCCGGATACTTTTTGGTAGATAGTGTACAACGTGTTTTTTTGGGGGGGTGGGGGGGGGGAGTTGACACCCATTCTAGGAACGCCATTAATATATTACACACATATATATATCTATATACTATACGGGTGATTTTCACGAATTATGAAAAAGTACTGTAACTCTGATACTTTTCTATAAAATAAAAATATATATTTATGTATTTTATTAATAACATTATTAATATTTAAAAATTATTTTACCTTGATGTTGATAAATTATATTTATAAATGAGGTTAAATTTCAAAATCAATTTTCTTCCCGGTATGTCCGCAATGTTTGGAATCATCTTGCTAATTTCAAAATCCACTATATTTTACTCCGATTTATATGTTTCTTGTACCTTAAACCAGTGGTTCCCAAACTTTTCTGACCACGGAACCCTTAGCGGTTCATTTTTACTTTAAGGAACCCCATTAGTGTTCATATTGAAAAGCAAATTTAACAATCTGAACAAGGTTTGCTTAAAAGGCCTAGGCCCCCCTACGCGAGAAATAGATTTAAAAGTAGTTTTTAATCGAAGGTTTTAGTATTGTAAAAGTATAATTTGGAAAATGCTCTCTTCCTGTTTGTCTTTCTCCCCCTCAGCCCTCCCCCCGAAAAAAATGCCAATTAATCCTCCTGGATTTTGAAGTCAACTAAAAAGTTGAATACTGGTGACCATTGGCTATCCTTCTAAATTACCTTTAAACTTATTTTTAAGTTATCTGGCTGTCAATGAAAGATACTTTTGTAATTGAAAATGAGAATAAAATACAAAATTTGTGTAAATTATTACACTGGTCACTCTATTGTTAGTAATGACTGTAAAGATAGGAGGTTTTATCTCAGATAATTGAACACATAGACCTGTAGTAACATCCAATCTGGATCTGAATTTGTGTTTAAATATGCACAGGCCAAAAAATATTGATTTTTTTACATCGATATGTTAGGGCAAATGGGAGACGGATTAAAATAGCTTGCTTACTTAAAAATACAGGTTTTAATTTTTTTTCCTTAACTTAAATACTTGAAACAAAAACTCATTGCGTGAAATATTGCAATATAATTAAAAGTGTTTCGAATAAGATGAACTCGAAAATTAAGTTAGTCGCTTTAAAATCTTATTCGTGATTCATACTATTCAGCATGGAGAGCTTTTTTGCAGTTATGATTGCAACCACTTCAAGGTATTACACTAAATGTCAAAAGTTAAGGCTCTATAACTTGCTAAATGAAAGTTATTTTAGTGACTCTATTATTTTAATAATTTTCATACACATTAAAAACAGTTTTCAGGCACACATTAAGACAGTTTTAACAAAATAATGTTGGGATCTGTATTTTAAATTAATAGTTTTAAAAGTGTGAAGAATACCAGGGTTCACACTGGGAAAAAATACAAGGTGAGATTTCCCATCTTGACCGAAATTTCAAGTGTGATTTTAAAAATTTAAGTGGGAACTTTTGTTTTTGTTTTTAAAAGTATTACTAAATCGTCCGAAAATGGTCTAATACAAACTATGTAAAGAAGATGATTATCTAATCTATGCTCAACAAAGAAAGAATAAACATACAAAAAGTTTACACAAAACGGATCCTTCACAAAATTCGTCATCGCAAAAATGGGTTCTTTATAAAATGTTAAGCATGAAAAAGATCCTCTTGTCTTAAATAACCAAAATTCTTTGTGTGTTTTTTCCAAAAAAATCCTAAAAATTAGTTTCATATTTCCTCTATTTTTTCTAATCATATGTCGTTTTATCTATTGATATTTTTCAATGAAAACAGTATATTTTAGAAACCAGGAGGCTTAGTCTCTGCCCAATACGTAAAAATAATCCGCATGCAAAACCAGTCCGTGACGTCAGAAGTGTATAAAACCTAAAGTTAAACATTGCTTTTCATTTATGTCTTTATGTCTTAGTTTTAAACGCATTTCTCCGTAATGAATCAGTAAAATAGTCACTGCACTTTTTTCCCTTTTATTTAAAAAAAGTTATCTACCTATAAAAAAATATATTATTCTAAGCGTTGATCAGTGGCCTATCTATAGCAACCTTCCGCGACTGTGGGAGGGCACAGGAGGTTAAGGGGCGCTTGGACAATTTTTAAGTATGCAATTTACAGTTGAGGGGGCTCAAGATTTCATGTTGCAGGGGGCGCAAACAAGTCCAGTTACGCCACTGAGGCTGATATATGCATTTCACATCCCAAGTTCATTCCCCCAGGGTAAGAAACCAGAAGATCACTTAAAGATAAAGAGATAATTTCGATCTTTCATTCTAAAGCAACAATTGAATAATGTTGAAAATCAAGCATAATCCCAATCCAAAATCTATGCCAGTTTTTAAAAAACGAATACTTTTTTTACTTACGAATAATATTGATGTATTTAAAGCAATTACAAATAGAAATTGATAAGATAATAAATTTTCAAGAAGTTTTATTTAGGCTTGAGAAATCCGGTTCCCCCTACCTCTCGGAAATCGAAATGAATATTATATATATTTTAAAGAATTTACCATTTCTATCGTTAGGCAGAAAGGTTTTCAAAAATATTTTTAACAATAACATTTTTTGATTTTGTTTATGATTATTTATGTAGTAATAAAAATATTGATATATGTTGGTAATTGCTTGAAAACAACTTGATGTGATGCTCATACTGTCTGGTTGACTTATTCCCTAAAATTGTACCTCATTGACATTTCGTATGTGATAAAAATAATATTAACTTTCTGTAGATCCATATTTTCGAACTCCTTTTTTTCTTTCGCAAATTTAAAAAAAAAAATGTAATATCATTTTTAAAATTTGTATTTAAGATTTTTTGAATGGCTTAAACATTAAACATAATTTACTAAATTCATGCACACATGCATTTTTATTAACATTTTTCAATTTTATTTTCTTCCCTGATTTACGCAAAAACAGCTCTCTCATTTCTCCTGCCAAGTTTGGCAAGTAGCGTTGTTTATTGGCGACCCCCCAAATGTATAGAGTAACCCGGTTTCCATATGCCAACGCTGTAAAATGTCCACCGTAGCCTTTTGCCCACTGCCAACTTAGGGTGAAACCGAGTATAGTTGTCTTCACGTAAGCAGACCTTAGAGGAGGTATAGGGTAGAGAGAGCAAGCATATTCAATCCCCAATTCAAAGCCGCGCCAGAGTAAATCAGCTGTTTTGCGAATCTCGCCAAACGGGATTTCAGTTACGGAGCGCAATCGCTACTTTGGCGAAAAGTACCTTAATTGCCCGTCGCGCGCTTTCTGTTTGGATTTATATTCTCTTGGAATCACGTATATTTAGTTTTGCGAAGTCTTGAAGATTAACTCTTAGTTCGCTGTTAAATGAAATTTATAGAAGTTGCACAAAACCTTTCAGCACATAAAAATTCTGTGTTATCTTCAGATAGATAATTTTATGCATAAATAGTACAACAATTTTTTTAGAGGTTATTTCATGAAAAAATATTTGTTTGTACACATTACTATGAGTAAATTTATTGTATAATAAATTTATAACACTTAGAGTGACAGAAAAAAAGTTTTTTTTTTTTTTTTTTTGCTACCTAAATACAGCTTGGAAAAAAATTACACTTTTTCGGTACAGTGCGGCAAAAAAGAACTAAAGCGTACAAATAAAAATTTTCAGACGCATATATACATAGGGTGAGCAGAAAAAAAAACTTACTTAACATTTTCTTTTTAAATCGTGATACCGCGGAAAATTTGCGAATTGGGGAAACTAAGGTGAGGTAAAATAAATAAATAAATAAAATCAGTTTACATTTTTCAGTCGCGCAAATTCTCTATAGTTTGCCGAAAGTTGGAAAAAAAAAAAAAACGATTAAAAAATAATAATAAATTATGCTTACAAGTGTTACTAATGGCATAAAATAAATTGTTTTTAAGCATTTAATCTTGAACTCAGTAAAGGGGGAGGAGTAGAACTTGTTAGCAAGACGAAAGGAATTTCATTAGTCATGAAATTTATCTTCATACTGAATAAAACATATTTACATTATTTCTACAAATGAAACATGCATCGACTATTTAAGTCAAGGAATGAAAAAAAAAAGAAAGAAAGAAAAGAAAAATAAAAAATACTTTTCTTATCTTCATATTTTACATAATAATAACAAAAATATGCCTACGCATTCGATTTCAAAAGCTTGTATACTGCACATTTGGCGAGAAATAAATTCGCCAAGTACAATTCGAAAACTTAATAAGAAATATGCTTAAAACAGAATAAAAATAGCTTCAAGAAAGAGATAAATTAGTCAGATAGTATTTGTACATTACTATAATGTATTTTACATTTTAAAATTTGATTTATACGAATAAAAAATTAGCATTTCTAGGTAAAATGTGAGAACAGCACATGTCCGATGAACAATTGTTTAAGTTTTTTAAGGAAAACAATGAATAAAAATGCAAGTTTTTTATTGTGAAATGTTGTAGGATTCTCGGTGACATGTCTCTCAGTGCATACATAAGCACAGCAAGATATAACCATTTTTAAATGAATTTATTATCCACGATTCGTGATGCTAAAGCTAGGCCTCCGTAGAAATAACATAGGAACGGGAGACACTGGTAAAACTCGTTTGCCTAAAGTCACGTGACTTTTACTTTGGATCGGGAGCTGTAGGGTTGCGCTCTCTCTACCAACAATTTCTCCAGAAGCAGACCCAATGATAGTGACTCCTATCAGATACTCCATCTTTCAAGTGAAAGAACTTAGCGTCAAAATTCACTTGTAGCGATGGTACTATACCTACTGTGGTGCTTGATAGAGATGATTAGATGGTACCAATCCCTGTGAACCACACTAGGTTTTCAATTACGAGAAGTCAACAGCAGCCCATTAGAAATAAAAAAATACATTATTTGTTTCATGCATGTAATTATTAAAGTTTTTAAAGTAATTGAAAACGCAATCAAATTATACACAATTTGAATTTATATTATTTTAGCTTGTATGATGAAAGGGGGCTAGGGGCGACTACTTTTATAAAGTTCAAGGGCGCCGAATACCGTCGGGCCGGCCCTGCTTATGGGTGTATTTTGGTACCCCCTTTAGCACAGTAGCGTCCCCCCCCCCTTGCTAAAGCTCTGCGCACGCTTATATAAACACATATTACTTGACTACATATTGAAGTGCCATTGAAGCGGAACTACGCAGAAAGTAAAGAACCATTGAAAACGTTCTTTTGTCAGAGAAAAAGAAAACCAGGTTGTTTTATTCGAAAAATGATTCGGGAATTTTATTTTAAATGACAGAAATATAAAGGAAAGAAATAAAATGAATGTGATGGTCTCATCATATTGATGAAGTATTCAATATGCAATAATTAGCAAAACATAATTGAAGAAGTGTATATAAATAAATAAAATAAAATGCAAAATAACTAAATAAATTATATAAAATAAAGAAAGAAACGCAAACATTCACATTTAGTTTCAGAAAAAAAAAATAGAGTAGTGGAGCTTAACAAATCTTCATTTGCTACTCCTGTTTCGAGCAAAACTCGTTGCTTAGGTTACCTCTTTTCTTATATATTCATTTAATTTTAATCATACTAACGCAAAAATTTCTGCTCTTAAATTAAGCTTTATACAAGAGACGAATTAGCGCTTTTTATGTAACAATAACTGAGAACAGCATTCAGCAAGTTTTCGCTAAATAATTTTTTAAAATTTTTTTTTGAATGTCAAGCAATTTATCTCAAATTTTGATTGATCAATTTGTACTAAATTAGGTCTAGAAGGAAGTTCTCAGAAAGACAAACCTTCGTTTTAAAAGTATCGTTTACATTTTCATTTAAACAGCACTAAATATGCAATTTACAAACAATGCGGGAGAATGAAAGAAGGGTAACAATATTTTTTCTTTTCGTTTCAACTCTCAGCCATAGAGAATTATTTTGGAACCGGAAAAGGAGCAACGTTGTGTACGTAGTAGAAAACACGGGCATGCCGCTAGCTAATACACTGACTGCAGGGGGTCTCGGCCTGAAGTGACAGGTCAATTATGGGGGACAGTAGACCCTTCTTCCAAGAGCTATCGTACATTTCATTGGTCGTTGAAATGTCAATCACTTGAGGTTGACACACTCCCCTCATGCCCTTCGAAGGCCATCTTAAGCCTAACCACGAAATTTTTTCTGACTGAAGAGCAGCCTTAAGCAGTGGTTACAAAATAGAAACACATACACACGTAAATCAAAAATTCCAGACATCGGATTCACGAACTGTTTGCGAATGAGCGAACTCATAATTTGAGCTGCTGAAGCTTGTTTGTATTTTAATTTTTGGAGCAAATAAAATAATTTTCGTCAATATACAGTAAGTTTAGACAAAAAATGACTTTGGATCCAGTTAAAAACTGAAATCTCAATTTTAAGGCAGTTTGCCTGTTCGAAAAGATTTATTGATAAATAAACGATCGCTTTGAGTGCAGGCCTGTAGCCAAACTCTGACTCCAGGGGGGGGGGGGGGGGCAAACTTTTGGACAGGAGCGGCAGACTAGTTTCTCAATTTTTTCCTAACATGTTAGAATTTATGCTCCATTTTGGGTGTTTTCTTAAAATTTAAATTAATAATTTATTTATTAATTAATGCAATTATTTAATTTATTAATTGATTAATTAAACAATTAATTTATGAAACTAATACTAATTTAATTCAATACTGAAATTATTTGATCTTAAAAGAAATATTTGATTAAAACTTACAAAAGGAAGAATTGAATTTTTAAAGCTTATTCTAAGAATGTCTTTTGTAAATTAATAAAATATATGAAATAATAACATAAAAAAGTGAAAATTTTTTTAAGGATAATTTTAATGTGAACAATCATTCAAAGTAAGATATTGAAGCATAAAACATGTATCGGGATGTTACAGTAAAAAACTGGACTGCCCATGATCCTTTCATTAGTGCCTGGTTTAGATTGAAAACAGGAAAAAAAAAAAAAAGCTGAATAAAGGAAAAAGTTCATGTTTTTTATTTTTTCTAAAATTTGAATTAAGGATAAAGGTGCATGGGAACAGGATTTTTTCGATATGACTTCGCGTTTAAACAAATCAAAAAGTTAAAAACAGAAATACCCTAGATTATTAGGGTCCAATTAATCACGCTAGGACGGGCAAAACATTTTCCAGGTCGGGCATTGCCCGACCTGGTCCCCCTCTGGCTACGGGCCTGTTTGAGTGGTGACTAGAGCGCAACTTTGGTATACCATACACACGGGGTTCGATTCCCGCACGATGCGATTACGTTTCTACGCCTCGAAATGGTTCAAAAACGGTAAAAATTTAGTTTTGAAACCATTTTTGAATGTTTATAAAACCGTTAACTTTTGTATTTACGGTTTTGAAACCATTTTTAAATGGTTATAAAATCGTAAACTTTTGTAATTACGGCTTTTTAACCAAGCTCATTGGAAATGGTTTAGGTCTCGTAAAGATAGAAAATGTTCCACGCCGTAAATTTAACAGTGAATTAGATGGACTGACTGCTGCCAGTTATTTAACTGTAATTTTATGATGAAATTTCTAACAGTGAGCCACAAAAATGTTGGAATGAAAATGAAGTTAAATGTAATCAGAAATAAGAATAATTCAAAATAAGTTAGAAAATTTTAAGATACTTCTTTATTCACAGATGTACAAAAGTCTAAAATATGAAATTTCTTTTAATTCTTCGAAGGCTATGTGATATTTTATAGCATATATTTAAAATTAGGACTTTTTTCTTTTTTCTTCAGTAGAAATCCATAACTAAAATAACTCAGAAAAGAATGTAGAGGTATGAATGCATTTCAATATCATTTTTCAAAATGAATTCCAATATATATGCTGTAAATCCAAGATATGAGATATAGATCAGAATATATAGTTTACACTAAGACTTAAATGAATATTAAAATTTTATTGTGTACACTTCAATAACAAGCATCACTTAAAAGAGAACATATTTTTGCAAAATAATGTACCTCACGATTAATTTCATGAGTGAGATACATATTTCATAAGTTATGAAACGAACCATGCATATCATCTATGACATACAACAAAAATGTTCACCTAACTTCTTTGCAGCTTCTATTCAATGAATATCCAGTTGAATAATGATTCCCAAACTCTGATAGGCTTAGCTAGAGTACAAGCTTAACCCACACTTTTATACAAACTTTTTCAAAAACTTACGTAGTATTAAAAGCCAACATCATTGCCAAAAATGGTTTATATATGGGCACACAAATACAGCTGCACAATATAAAGCTATAAAAATGTTTACAGGCTATAAGCAGGGTTTTGTTGCATAGTTGTCATGCCACCATTCCTCAGCTTGGGTCTAGGATAATTTCTACTTGAAAGAGCGAAAGACAAGGATAATTAATACCAAACTTCATTGCAGGGTAAAAAATATTTTTGCTTGTACTTTTAGACCATTCATTTCGAAAAAAATTTAAAGAATGCATTAAATATCTTTTAAATCAATAAATAAAAAAGTAACATAGCATTAGTTTCAGTTTCACATGCATCTTTTCTTCATGGTAACATTTAATGCAAAATGATCTCACTGATAACAATGAGTAACATCAGGGAACAAATATCTAATGATGCAGGGCTCCCACCGCCTTAACACAATTTGTAGCAGCTTTCGGAGCAGGTAAAATGTCCTTTTTGTATCAGTTTGGAGCAGAAGAATTTAACTTTTGTATCAGTTTGGAGCAAAAGAAATCGACTTTTGTATCAGCTTAGGAGCCGAAAATATCAAATTTGTATCATTTTCGGAGGGTTTTTTTCTTTATTTTTTAAATATTAAATGGCTGTTTTAAAGCAATGTCATTTTCATACATCAAGGGTACGAGCAGTTTCAAGTCTTCAAAATGATAGGAAATGTAAATGTCAGTCATCCTTCAAAAACTGAATTAGATTATTTCAAAAACTGGATTATTTTTATATTTCTTATAAGAAATTATTCATAACCTATTCAAAAAGTAAGACTAATTAAACCTATTACCCTTATAAAGGTGTTTTTCAATACTTTTCTCAAGAAACAGATTATTTAAATAAATGTTCTGTAGTTTTCTTTCTTCTTCTTCTAATGATTAAGAATAGCTAGAAGAAAGCTTAAAATTTTCTTCTTTTCAAAAATCATTACATTCTCTCTTTTTTGTTTAATAGCTAAAACAATATTCTTACAAGAAAATAAGCAAAAACTAACTAATATGAAAGGTTAAACTATTTAAAACTATTTATCATTGATTAAAATTTGTTTTTTAAATGGTACTTATTTAGGTATAACCATTGTGATTATAGTAACAGTAAAATTTTGAATCAATTAAATATAATTTCATATTTTATCAAAAAATATATTTGAACTCTATCCTATTTTCTACCTGCAGTAATATTTATTATTTTTCTGATAAAGAAATATTCCTTTAAATTTCAATCCTAAATGCTCACTTAGATGCCTTGGAAGTAATTAATGGCACCAAAAGTAAATTGCTGGGTTTCATAATTTTGCAGCAAGAAAATTCAAGAACCAAATTATATTTTTCAGTTCTATAACAGAAAGGCAAAATGTATTTCTTATTATAGGTTGATAATTTATTGTCTAATGATTTTTTTTCTAACAATTTATCTTTACATCTTTCAAAATTGTGTAATAGTTACAATTAAATTTTAAGAGTCCTAGGGTTACAGCAATTGGATGCTGAAAGAAACTAAATTGAATTAAAAGAAAGAGAAAATGCATGATAATTTCATAGCTTTCAAATCTAGTTAAAAAATTGAAACTTTAAGCAAGAGTACTTTTATGAGGTCGTTCACCCACAACAAAATTTATATTTCTTCAAATAATATTGCTTAACATATTTGCTAAAGATCATCAATTCATTAAAATATACATGCTTTTTTTAAATTTTCTAACTTAACTAATTTTTTAACTTATTTTGTTCTTTATATTTGTCTTTTTTAATTGCTTGTGGTTATATGATATAGATTATAGAGCTTAAAGAGTAATGAGAAAAGAAAAAAAGCTGCAATTCAATGTTTAACTTTACAGCGTTTGAAAGTCTATCTCTAAACACTTTCGGGAACAAATATATATTTTCAAACAATGTTTTTATTTAAAATAAAAATACATTTCATTTATTTACTTTGAAAAGGAACATTATAAATAGTTGAAATGAAAAAAAATCCGATTTTTGTAGCGGATGCAAAAAGATTGTAGAATGTATGCACTCCTTTGCTTGCACGTGGAAAGTAGGCTTAAGGAATTTTTACGAATTGTTATAATGGAGCAATAATCTTTTTAACATTTGTTCTGTTATTGATTTTTCACATTGATTAGTATTTCCTAAACATTAGAATAGAAAACACAAAGTGCACTGAGGAAAAACGCTAAGTTTATTTTTTCCACGTCCTATGAAATTTTAAACTTTTTTTATCTATTTCAATAAAAATTTACTAAATAAAATATTGAACATAAATAGTGATAAGAAGAATTATTTTTCTCTCTATAATACTACAAAATATGAGAAATCGTCTCACTGTTTCTTATACAAGCGTGGGATACATCACTCATTCTGCTCAATTTTCTCATCCACACTTGATGTTCTTAAGAGAGGGTAGAGCTGATATTCATTAATAAACTGCTTCAAAGGTAAAAAATTAGTTGACTAAAGGAAAAATGTAACGAATAATGCCGATTTTAAGGTGAAAAAAATATAATATCTAAATTTTTTTCCCGAAAATCGCGATTTGGCGCAATTTTTCCAAAAAAAAAACGCATTTTGTAGCAGCATGTAGCAGAAAAATCGTTTAGGCGCAGTTTGGCGTAATTGGCGCAGCCGTGGGAGCCCTGAATGATGTCTTTGGGAATCATTGAAATAGAATATCCATGGAATACACTGAATAAAATTTACACTGTCAATGTTTTAAACCTGAGATATGTTATATTAAATAAACATTCATTTTAGTAGTCAACAACATAAAATTGAGCATCAATACACAAAATGGCATTAGTTCTAAATATATTCTACTTTCCATGAAATTTCTCTTCTCCGTAAACTGCTCATCTAAATATTGGACTATTTAGTAGCACTTTCAAGTGTAACAATCTAAAAATGCTTCACACCTTAGGTAGAACAAGCTGTTATTCTAAGAATGAAGCAAACACAAGTTTATTGAAATAGGTTACACGTAGAGTAATGATGAATACATCTGTAATATTTATTGTGTAAGTGAACAGCATCTTGCTTTCACAAGATAATGAAGACAAAAGAACTGAACTTCAAGCAGCTCAACCAAATGCAACCACTAAATTAACAAAATTACTGCACATTGAATTAAAATTCCTTAAACAAATACCAAGTTTCACTGAAATGTTCCAACAAATAACTCTCAATCTTAGATTGAGCAAAACAGAAAAGCTCACACTTAAATTATCGCAGAAATTAATTTGAGATACATTTTTTGTTATAGCACCATGTAATGACACATTAACGTATAAAATCTTGCTGACATCTGACGGATCAAGGACTTTTCTTAAGGCAGACATTTGTCACTTCTGTGCATAGAAAGAAAGCCATGTATAAATGGCATGTTTTTTGCATGCAGTCCCTGGCCAAATTACTTGACACACTGCAGATTTTTAGTAATTACATGTTTAAGCCGATTTTTTAAGTTCCACTTTTTAGCTAACTAGTGATGTTTTCCTTTACAATGTCAACACTTTCTAGTAAAAGTTCAATCACAAGTGCATTTAAGGAACCAACAAAAAAATGTAATAAGAAAAAAAATGCTATTTCGTAAAAACCTGGAAATAAGCTGTAAGTTTCACAAAATAATTTACCTGCTTTGTGAAATTAACCCTATGCTTTTCATAAAACACGTTCATAAATCAATTGCCCTCGCAATCATTCAGTGTATCTATGCTGTGATTTGTGTAAAAATTGCTTGAAAAGTACAAATAAACAGCAAAATTTTAACACAATTTTTTTTTTCGAGATTGAATTCTGTGTATTAGTGAGCAAACCCTCCCTGTACATGGTCTTTTCAGAGAATGATTAAAATGCAACTCATTAGATCACCAACATCTTTCTGAATTTTCACGATATTAAAGGGGATTTTTTAAAAAGTTACCACATATTCTTGGGTATGAGATGATGAAATTTTCAAGTTGCTGTCTTTCACGCACATGCGGTAAAAAATTAATTCCTTCAAGTGCTCATAATTTGTCAAATATTCAGTATTTTTATTTCAAATTTCAATGTAATGTTTCTACTTGTATGCTGCTGTCTAGTTTTCAAAAGTATGGTAAAGTTTTGTGGTGCTTAAAAAAATATGCTTATATTGTTGTGAATATGAAAGGAATTTTTACAAAATACAAATGCAATATTTACAAATGTACATTAGAAGTAAAACTATTTTGTGAAATTTACAGCTTATTTTCAGCTATTTATGATTCATGATGAAAAAACATTTTTTCCCTTTTCAGATTAGTACCCTAAATGCACAGGCAACAGAATTTTTGCAGGTAAGTGTGAACATTGTAAAGGAAAAACATACCATCTAATAAGTAAAAAAACAGAACTTTGCATCCAACTGCGAGTTAAACAGGTAATTACAAAAAATCTGTAGGGCATCTAATAATTCGACCAGGGACTGTAGCTGTTTTTATACGTACTTAAAGTAATGACAACGTAAGGTTGCAAAGTAACTGTTTTTGCAATTCAGCATACATGTGCCTTAAATTTGGTGTCTACATGAAATTGAGAGGCACAATAGTTAAACAATAATAAAATATCTATAAAATGGCAGAAGCTGGTTTAACTAACTTTGTATGCATAGTTGAGAAGAAATAGAAAAAGTGTAGAAAATACTCACATATATTATATATTTTAGTAAAAAAATTCAGAACTAAAAATATTGAAGAAAACATGCTTATCATGAACACTTTAAAACTTATTGCTGTTATAAAAGTTACAATATCAGTAACAGATATGACCACAAAAGGCAACACAAATGCCATCAGAAATATTTAAAAGTCAAATTATGTTTTTAATGAATTGTTCTTCGGCGGGTGGGCTGATGTTTATGCATTTGATTCCAATATAGCTATATGGGTTGAAATAACATATTTAAAAGTTAAAAACAGAAAGGAAGACCATTACTATAGGAAAAATTAATAATTTTGAATTTAGAGATGAAGATTCCATTCACCACATGTGATTTTCATTTTCTGTAAGCAAGGTTAGAGTTAAAAGAAATAGGGGAAGAAAAGCAATTTTACAACAATAACAAATAATGCAATTTAAACTACAGTTAAAATAATTCATAAATCATTAAAAAAAATCATAAAGGGAATGAGCCTTGCAAATAATACTTTCATTCATGCAATTTTTGTGCAAATTAAAATTATATCATGGTTTAAGTAAGAAAAATAATCATTCTCTTTTGAGCAATATTTAAAAAAAGATATATTCGAAATTTTTGCATAACATTTTTGCTATATTAGAAACAATTGGTTTAAAATAAATACTTATGTAATATCTTTAGCAATATAAGTTAATTATTTCTAGTTTAGTAGTAAAAAACATACAAGACAACAGCATAAGTGATGCATTTCAACTGAAAGCATACAATCTGGTAAATGACAAACTTACAACGCAAATATATTTCCCACTGAAAAGGCTTCCACACACATTAAAATATAGTTACTAATGAAATAATAATTACATATATAAACAAGTTTATGATAACAGTGCTGTACAATTTCAACATTAATTACACTCTATAATATAAATACAAGATAGAAAATATGAAAATAAAAAATATGAACATTTGAGATTCAAAAAGTCTTTTCACTAACCCATCCTTTAAGTAGGAAAAGAAACAAACTTCAATTTTAATCACTTAATTGTGGTTTATTGATTGAAATAGAATTTACAGGATCAGGAGGAAAACATGTATTATAATAAGGCTTCTGGATATAAGATAAGAGGGGGGGGGGGTGGAATCAATAATTGTCATATGATGAAAGATATGTTAATGATTTAAAAATACATTTTACTGACAAGAAATCATTTCCCAAACATTACAGATAGTATTTCTCAGTAAATAACAACTTGTTCTTTCCATTTTAAGCGCAGTATCACTCAACTTAAAACATTCTTAATTACAGTAAATGCAATTTATGAGACTTGACATTTGTTTTGAGCACCATTTTTTCGCTTCAGCAGAAACCGAGTTCATCAGGTTAGAGAACAGGTATAACACCTATTCAATCCAGATGCCACAAGGAATGAAAAGGCAAGGGAGTAAAATACGTTATCTCCCAAATGATTGGTGGTATCTAAATTGTAAAAGGTTCCTTTATAGCATATTTTTCACGGTATCAGATTAAAATTCTTATATATGTACATGTTCCCATAGTATAAACAGTCATCTTTACATTTAAAATACTTTTTTTATTACATAGCCAATAACCATCAGAATAAGAAAAATTGAATCATTTCAGCATTATGAATATAAGCATGCTGCCAGTGTAAGAAACATATTAACTATTTAAAAAAAACAACTAGAAACAATAACTACAACTACAAAGAAGTGATCTAATATAACACAGTTCTACTATATTGCACAAAGTTCTACAGCGACATGAGTAATGTTTAAATTGTTCGAAATTTTACACCCATTCCATATCTTTAAAAGTAATGAAGGTAACACAATATGTGAGACCAGTAAAAGATTTTAGCAAAAGGAACCTTTTACACATAACATTTTGTCTTTGGATTGATTCTTTCCTATTCTTCATACTTTGCAATGTAATGGAAACACTTTCATGTATCTTTTGTTCATAAAAGCAAACTGCATACATCGAGACATCATCATAATTTATGTTTTGATAGAAGTTCAAGTCATTTTAATAAACCCAACTAACTGGAACCCATTGTAGAACTGTAGTAATATTTTCTATTGCTTTCTCTAAAGTGTGTATAGTTTCTTCAATATCATTATTGATTATAGTCATATCGAAATAATGTCCATAGGCTTGCTGTAAAAGGTCACTTTCTTTTGCTAAACGCTCTAGACTGCCATCAACCTACAAAAAACAAAAATAGAAATATTCAATACAATTGAATTTTCATCTTTAGTAAGTCTAAAAACCTAGGAATGTAAATCAAAGAATTAAACTACAGAAGAGAAAATTAACTACACATTCTAAGGATATTTAGCAAATTATCTATTAGTTTTGTATTGTAATACTTTTCCACTTTATTATACATATACAGTAAAACCTGTCCAAGTTGACCCCTTTTGTCGAGCACGGAATTAGCCCTATATTTTATTATGTAGGGAAACCTTTGTAACTTGATCACCTGTCTATATTGACCACTAAAGTACGTCAAATTTGGGTGGGAATATTATAAAAAAAAAAACCTTTGTAAGTTGACCGCAAAATTATTTCTATATTTCTGTTTATTTATTTTAGCAAAGATTAAAAAAAAAAAAAAAAAAAAAGCTAAAATTAATTCTCCAGGATATTTTTAATGCTATAATTAGACCAGTATATGTCTGGATGGATGAAAAATCAATGTAAAGTTTGCCTAAACCACTTTGTAAGTTAACGATATAAGAAACTACTATGAGCATTCTTTTATCCTTTAAATAAGTTCCTTCTTTTTTTCTTCTGTCTGATGTAGCCATTTTGAAAAATTATGTATTTTTAGGCAAACTTTACTTTTATATAAATAACTTAACATGATTTATAAGATATTCAACTTTATTTTAAATAAGTACTTGACTTTTAAAGTTTCACAGGATACATTTTAAGTCATCCAAGTTAAATTTCTCTAATGACATTTTAGATAATTGTGAAGAATGGCTACTTACTATTTTAAAGTAATGCTAATACATGAAGCTATATTTTAATTAGTTACAAATAAATTAAAGCATAGTTTAAAAAAAGACAAAAAAAAAATCTCTACCCTCTATAAGTTGACCACCTGTCTAAGTTAACCACTAAAGTGCTGCACTTCCCTTTTGCAGTGCAGCACTTTAGTAAACTTATATAGGTTTCACTGTAAATAAATGTTTGATGTAGCAATTTAACCCACTGGTGGCTTTGGCCGTGATATCACGGCCTGAGGAATGTGCGGAAACGCCTCCGATGCACCAGGGAACCTGTTTGGGAAAAGGGGAAGGAATATCGCAAATATACGCTCCAGACCATCTTGACGTGGAAAAAGCCCTTGGTAATATCACGGCTTCAACCATTTTGAGAAAGATTTATCATGGCGTGATGTCACAGCCCAAACCGCCAGTGGGTTAATACAAGGAAAAGAATCTTAAACAACGCAATTTCGGAAATCAGAGTAACTTTGACTCTGCAAAATTCCCGAGACAGGGCGCACTTATCCTAAACTTCTCTACATGGTCCGACTATGACATGTGTTGAAAGTGAGCTTTTAGTCGGACATAAATTTCATTTATTTATATATTTTATGTTGTAATGGTAAACAATGTCGAGGACAGGAGACAGAAGATTTTGAGCAAAATAGATTTTAATTAATAGCGAAAAGAAATAGCAATGTTAAGAATCGAGGTGCTCTTGTGATAGTTTGTATAATCTGTGTAAATAATGTGTCATCAATGTAAATAAATGTTCCTTTTATATTAACCAAGATTTTCATCATTGATTATTATCGAACTGGACAGGCTGTTCCCAATTATAAGAAAAGTTACAAGTGAATTGTAACAGCACGGGTCTTCAGGATCCCAGTAAATGAATAAAATCCCTTCTTTCCATTACACATTAAAGTGATATTGCGCCACTGTTGAGTTGCAAAAGCTTTTTAGACCTTTTGTAACAGATTAGAATGTCTAATAGACTAGCGCATTTGAAAACTTTTGAAAATTACGCCAAGTATCTGCATATGCGAAAACCTCCTAAAATGACCAGTGTACTTTTCAAAAATTGTGACAAAGAATCAGGGCCGGCCAGAGGGGGTGCGAGCGGGGCAGTCGCCCTGGGCTCCGCGCAAAACCTCAAAATCTTAACAAAAAAGAGAGAGAGAGGGGGAGAATTTTTATTATTAAAATTTTAGCTTTTCAAGTTCTTCTACATGGTTAGATAATAGATCAGATCTTATAGATCAATAAATTTTTGGAATGTGTCAGGATTCTATTGGTAGTAAATGAATGTTTTTAAAACAGGAATAGAAATTCCATTTCCAGTCGGTGTGTTATAAGGCCAATCTTAAGCCGATTGCACCGATTGCTCCCAATAGGAGGCCCCCCGCGCTTAAGGCCGTGCTGCTTAAATTTTTCGGGACGAAAAAATAAAAATAACACAAAAAATAATATAAGTAAACACAAAAAATGAAAATTAAACAGCAAAAAAACCCTATGGAAGTTTAAGAAGGTTACAAGACGTCTGTATGAGTACCTCAAAATATGTCTTTTCATTCAAAAAATACAAGTCGTTTAAAGTGCACATTCTGAGTTTCTCATATTCCACTACAAAATATATGCTTTGATGAATTTGAAAATCGGTGTGTAGCTCGAAAACCAAGACAATTTCAGTATGAAGGAATTTATGACGAATCTTAGTCTTCTGAAAATAATTTTCGGATTAAGTTTTTCGTAGTATTAATCGATAATGCTATGACATATTTCGAGAAGAGATTGAAAAATTTCCATGCCAATGAAGAAACATTTGACTTTCTATGTAGTTCAAATAATATTAAGAATTTATTAAAGATAGAGCTTAAAAATTGTTCTCATATTGCAGGTCAGGCTTTAAAAGATGATATTGAGAGTGAACTTTCTTGACGAACTCATAATTTGCCGTCGAGTTTTGCCAGTCAATTATTCAATATTGGGAACAGCACAGTTCTTATATAAAAATAATTTGTCACAACTTTATCGATTTTTTTTCTCTGCAATTAGAGTAATTTTAAAACAGCCAATGCCCGTAGCAACAGCTGTGAGATCTTTTTCAAAGTTAAAATTAATAAAAAATTATTCACGATATACTGTGGGCCACAGTGGCGGTTCTAGTGTGGGGCTAACCGGGCCCATGCCCCGGGCGGTACTTCTGGGGGGTGGAAAATTTAACTGTGATGCACAAAAAAAAAAATAAATAAATAAATAAATAAAAATAAAATAAGTAGAAGAAGACGAAAGAAAGGAACATAAAAAATATTTGATAAAGAAAATTTAACTTGTGGAAGAGAAGTAAAATCCTAGTTCAGCACTCCGATTTTATCATTGATCAGCTATTTTCCTAACGATTAAAACCGATTAATAGACTTATTTATTTGTATAAACTGTATTGGAGGGGGGGGGGGAGAAGGTTACGGGGCGATTTTGTAATGTCAAAATTTAAAACTTTAAATTGTAAAAAGGCAAGGTTTCTTCCCCTTATAATAGTGAAATGCGTATAAATTATGTTATGATCAAATAATACCCGATAGTTTTCTTTTTACAAACTCTCAAAGCATTCGTTTGGGAAGAGATGGGAGCTTGTAGAGTGTTGTTTGAGAAGACACGTGGCTCTTCGATATGGGCGTTAGTAAGAAGGAGAACGGGGGAGGGGTCCAGCCCTGTATTAAAAATTAAAAAGCCAATCTTTTTCTGCATTTTTATGAATAAAAGGGTTTAAATTTAAAAAGTTTTCGTTTGTTTTGTTTTTTCCTACAGTTTTTTAAGTATCAAAACTGTCTTCTAAGGCCTCAAAATACACCAGATTGCATAAAGTTTTCAAAATTTTCCCGGGGAGAATACCCCGGACCCCCATTAACTGTCAGAATTACATAACTCTTGCTAAGGGGAGCTCTTCATATGGTTCGACCCCCCCCTCCCTTCCCCAAATGTTGAGCTGAAAGAGCCATGCTGTGGGAACATTAATGAAAGTTCTATCTGTTTATCAGTAGCCGAAAGTGAAAAAATCCTAAAAAATGAATAAAAAAAGCAGCGCCTAAAAGCTATATGAAATATTAACAATAATTGATGGACCGGGAGAGGGCCTTTTTAAGTTTTGCCCCGCCTCGGAAAACTACAAGATCCGGTACTGATAGGCCAAGGAAAGTTGACATCTTTGGCAATCTTAGCGATTGAATCAGAATTTCTAAAGAAGTAAACTTGTGATAAGGGTTGTATATGAATTTGCTTTAAGGCATTCAAGAAAGTAATTTTAGTAAAGGCATCTTTGTGCAGTTTTTTAAAAATAATTTGTCATTAATCGTGTAATAATAAATCTTCCTAATGGAACATGAATGCTTGTAATCAAATATGTTAAGATGTAAAATACTCAACAGAAATCAATAGGTAATACAAGATAAAAATCGAAATTTGTACAAAAAATAAATAAATTTGTGGCTGCTAACTACTATTCCATTGGAACGTTTCAACTTAGTTTAACGCACGAACATATATATATATATATAGGCCCCGCAAATAATTCCGCCCCAGGCCCCGCTTTTGGTTGGGCCGGTCCTGCAAAGGATTACATAACAAATATTATTGCCATCATGATTAGCAAAAGGTTGGTAATTTTAGAGACTATGCCCAAAACCTACATAAATGTGCATTTTCTAAGCAAACAAGGGGCAAGTTTAAGGCTTTTCAAATGACGTTAAAAAATCCCAAAGTTTCCTAAAACTTTTAAATCATGTCCTGATAACCACTTAATCCCTTGAATATATGTTTTGCTTTTTACACAGATTACATGGATATTTTCTAAATTAAATATAGATTTTTTTTTGTCTTTGAACAGTTTATTAATTTTCTTTCTTTTTGAAGACTTAATATTTATTTCTCCAATAAAGGTGTTCTTTTATTTGAGTTTTTAAGAAACGTTAAGCTTTTTTTATAATTGGGATTTTGATTGCAATAGGGTTTTTCAAAATTTTTTACCTTACTCTGTTGGAGAGTTTTAGAGGGATTGTTGAAGTTCTTTAAGTATTGTTGTCTAGTGCAGATTTTTAATCATTGATGTCGCTAACATAAGACTTTTAAGAGTAATGTCCTTATTCAAATCAGGATTTTGAGGGATTTATATTTTCAATATAATGGAGATTTTTACAGGGATTTTTTTTTTTTTGTTGTTCTCTTTGTTGAAATAGGGACTTTAGGAATCATTATGCTTAAGACCTGATAAGATACATAAAATAATCTGTTGGGAATTTTAAAGGTTTATTGACTTAATTTTTTTACTTTTGTCCTGATATTAGATGAGGTACTGTTGTCTTTATTCCAATGGAGATTTCAAGAGACTTTTGTCCTTAGTTGGGAATTGCAGTCTTTATCCTTTTAGAACTTTTAAAGGGGCTGCTGACCATATTCTACTGAGAATTTTAAGGGACGGTTATTTTAGTGTGTGCTTTTAAGGGACTGTTATTTTTACTTTTTAGGGAATTTTTAGGGTGTTTTGTTCTTAATTTGATGGGAATTTTTAGGGAATTCTGTTTTTTATCTAATGGGGATTTTGCAAGTAGTTTTCTTATTTAAGTGTAGAATTTTAAATGATGCCTACATTTTAATGGGAAATGTCGAGAATTTCTCCCTATTTATTTTGACAAAATAATGGAGATGTGTCATATGACCTCATATCTCTTTTCTACCAGAGGATAATGCCAAGCCCATCAGATAGTAGGTAGTAAAAAAGGAATACAAAAGTTTGTAAATGTTGATTAGAGTCACATAAAATGCAGCAGAAACTTTAATCCAACAAAATATAAAACCTTATATATAATATCATATTTACATATTATAGGTATTTAACTGTTAAAAAAACCTTTTTCTTGTCTTTATTAAATTTTGTCCGAATTTATCCTATTGGAAAAGTTGTTGTCGTAGGCAATAGCTTAGCTATAGCCAATGGCGTACACAGAATTTTTTCAAGGGGGGGGGGGGGGGTCATAATTTTCTGAAACTACTAAAAGAAATTCGAGTATATAATATAGCACTACTATTTAGGGATCAAGGGGGGTTTAAACCCCTAACCCTCCCCCTTTCGTACGCCACTGGCTATAGCTTATTTAGAAATTCACCACTGATAAGACCTCATTGTGAGTATGTAGTTCAGTCATGGTTGTATTAGGAAAGATATTTACTGGAGAGTATTCAAAGCAAAGTTAGTAAAGTGGTTTTTCAGATTTAACTCATGATTTCTTTGAAAGACTTAATATGTATAGTTTTGAGCAAAGAGAGTCAGTGGTTATTGTCACATTTCAGTAAAATTTAGAAGTAATATTATTGAAACGATATGATTCGACTGTTTAAATTTATTAGAATTGAAGGTGTTAATGGGCTTACTTTTTGGACAGAAAACAGAGTTAGAAATCATTATTTTAAGCTATTCATAACCCAGGCTAATTTAGAAATGAGGAAATATTTCTATGTAAATAGGAGTGTAGGCATTTGGAAAAGTTTGCTGAAACAGTTGTATCTTACAATGGGGTGAGTCGTTTTGAGAGGACATCATATGAACTGATCCATGGATAGGACTTTTCTTCCATGGAAACTGATAAACTATCACCAAAATAATTTTTAACAAAAATTGGTACATTTTGACATATAGATGCTTACAACTTTGAACACTACTGCCTGAAACTCATTTTCTTCCCTCTTTTGTTGTTCAGTTTCAGTCTCCTTACCTAAAGAAGATATTACCTTATTAGAAAGGGTTCAAAGGAGGTCTACTAGATTGGTAAGTGGTCTTTCAGACTTAGATTATGAGGTTAGGCTTAAAAGGCTCAATATGTATAGTCTTGAGCAAAGGAGAGTTAGAGGGGACATGATTCAGTTGTTTAAATTCATTAAAATGGGAAATGTTGATGGGCCAGTTATGTGCTGAAAGTAGAGCCAGAGCTCATTGTTTTAAGCTTTTCAAATCTCAGGCTAATCTTGAAATTATGAAAAATTACTACTTCCATAGGATTGTAGGCTGTTGGAATAGTTTACCGGAAGAGACTGTTACTTGCAGTGGGGTGAAAACTTTTAAGAAAACTCTTGATATTCATTGGGGAAAGTTAAATTGACTAGGATCAGCCTAGCTAGGCCCTGTGCCTGTTGCTGGTCGTCATTTTTGTATTTGTATTTCCCCCTTAATAATTTATTGCAGTCAAATAAGTAGTATAACTGCAGAACATTTTGCTGCACGACTGGGTGTTAGTACCACTAATGGAGAATTCTTCTCCCTAACAAAAAGGAATTTGATTGCAATAAATGCATGATAAAGACTTTCTATTAGCATAAAACATTGTAAACTTAATTTTCCTTTGTGCTTAATTTGACATAACTTGTTGAAAACGTTCCATTATGCAGGGCCCGACTTAGCTTAATTAGGGCCCGGGGCAAAAACTTATTTGGGGGCACCCTCTGTTTCACAACTTCATTACTGGCCAAATTTGTCTATCGTAATTGCGAAAATTTAGCTGAATTCCGCCCTAGAAAGCCATGGATTTACGAAATATAGAATTTCTGAGCTCATACGATAGATTAATGAAGAAGCTAACATAATGGATACTACACATAACTAACAGATTTTACACTGTAGTGATATTTTGTTTTTAAAAAGTTCATTAAAGAAGGAGACGCAATACAACCTTTGTGTTCGATTTGGTGCCCCCTCAGATGTTGGGGCCCGGGGCAGCTGCCCCGTATGTCCCTGCCTTAATCAGGCCCTGCCATTATGTATTTCTGAAAGTCAAGTTTTGCTGACACTTTAAGTGGTTTTAAGTGACTGAAATAAAGAGAACTTTTTCAAAATCAGGATTATTTCTAAATCCAAAAAATTAATACATTTTATGAACATATGAAGTTGTCACTTAAATATTGTAACATATTTATTAATTTTTTTCACCTTGTGAAGATTAAATTGAAAATGAATGTTTCAGATGCATATATTTTAAA
Organism: Octonoba sinensis; assembly: GCA_038502835.1. Taxonomy (NCBI): domain Eukaryota; kingdom Metazoa; phylum Arthropoda; class Arachnida; order Araneae; family Uloboridae; genus Octonoba; species Octonoba sinensis. The sequence goes on along the minus strand of CM076598.1, from coordinate 15,059,050 downwards.
CAAAAAATTTGCATAATATTTAATTCTTTTGTGTAGCAATATTAGTACTTACATCTCTTATATTTGTTAGAGTAGGAGCAGCAATGAACACAACAAAAGGTGCATATTCAGCTGTTCTGAGGATTTTTAAAGCCTGCAAAAGAATTTAGTTATGTACACACATAAAAAATTATGTTTAACTATTAAAAAATATAAAACATCCGAAGAATTTTATTTATTCAATTGAACAGTTTCTTAAAAACATAATTCTGATTAAAAATATTTTTTTAAAGCATAAAAAAAAAAAAAAACAATACTGTTATTAATAGTAAAAACATGCATGTAGACTACATTTATGTTTAATTTAACTCAGATCATAACCTTCTTTCTTTGGCAGGCAAATAAGGAACTAAATGCGGTTTTAATATATTTACGCTTTTACATAACAGTTAACATATAGATTTCAGTCATATTACTTTATAGGAGAAAATCTATATCAACATGGCTTTGTGAAAAGGAACAAAATTTCCTTGGATTCCTTACTTAAATACAGTTAGCATGGTTGCAAGAGATTTTTTTTTTTTGGTACAACAGTAATACAAGCATGAGGGGAAAACATTAAATAAATGATATGCAAAAGAAAAAATGTTAAGGTATATTACATGGATTACAAAGATGAATTTAATTAATGTATTTAAAGAAGATTTCTGAGATTACAGTGCAGATGAGCAACCAAAACCTAGATTGGACATTATTTAATCGATTTGTAATTCATGATCCTTTTTTGAATCAATAATATCTTTCAGCAATTACTCTGAGAGATTCCTCACTTTTCCAAACATCTATGACTAGCTATCTTTCAGCATTCTTATTAATCTTGTTATAGAACCACGCAAGCATTTTAAAATGAGAGCTTGGTGCAATTAACTTTGCAATAAAAGTTCTTTAAAAACCTGCTTTTATATGTGTGTGCAGATTTTGGTTGGAATGATTTTCTATTATTTAGCACGGATTGGTGTTTATTTTTCTCTTTAGTTTGAACATGTAGTCTTGAAGAATCATTGAAAGGTGTGGATGTTCCTAATCGTATTTTCAAATGTGAAATCATGAACGTGAAAGATTACTCCTGTATGCATACTTCAGGAATAAGTGTATACATTCAGCAGTAAAAAATTGGAATATGTGAAGCAATACACCAAACATGTTAGTGTAAAAGTGATTATATCTTAGTGTTTGGATCATAATTGTTATGACACAATTATATGTAACTATGTTAATAATGTTATTTATGAAATATTTTAAATAAGTAAATTTGGGCAGATAATGATAATGTAAATTTTTAGATAACCCCAGTTAACATTCTTATAATATTCAAAAAAAAAAAAAAAATAAATAAATAAATAGAATAATAATAAATAAATAATATTCAAAACCTGAGGCTCCACATCCAAGATGGCCATTTTTCCTTCTTTATGTATTCGCCTAATTGTTTCTAACTTTGTTCCATACATAGCATCTTCATGAGTCCCATATTCTAAGTATTCATTTGCAGTAATGTCTGACATCATTTCTTCTTGAGAAACAAAGTAATAATTGCGTCCATTTTCTTCACCAGGCCTTGGCAATCTAGTAGTATCTAAAACAAAATATGGAATATTAAAACCCATTTGTGCTTAGCGTACCAAAAATAGGATGTTTACTAAAATGGCTATAATTTCTATAATTGCAGGCTGAAATTTTTTTTAGTGGTAAACTTAATGGATTTTCCTTTAAATTTACAATGACAAGTGGAAGGATATTCGTAACATTGGGCAATTACAAACTAGAAAGTAATTGCTGGTTTAATTTTATGACATTTCTCGATGTTCAGGGAAAAAAAGGTAAGTCATGATTATTATGCCACATCTGAAAAATTCTCTTTTGTTTTTGAGCTTAGACACTGTCTGAGATACGTATTTTTTAGAAAGTTATGTATTTTTAAGAGAAAAGCTGTACCCTTTCATGTCTTTTATCTCACTTTTTTTTTTTGAAATGTTAAAAAAGAAAAGTTTAATTTTTTAAAACTATTTTTCCCTTTTATATATCACAGTTTCAAACAATATTTTATTTCAGATTTAAGCGAACAAAAAGTCAGCTGTTAATGGGTTAAACGTCTTAACAATAAAAATATCTCAATTATTTGAAAATTTTAATTATTGCATGAGCTATATTACAACTTTGCAATTTGTTATTTTAAAATAGAGGATCTACATAATATTGTAGCATATATTTTGAAGTTAAATAAAGTCCAACTTTCCTCAAGCCTATCAGATGTTTAGTGGTGGATCTCTGGAGTACCATCACAAAGGATCCAAGTACTGAACCCACTGTTTGTGGACTCCGCAACTACTAACAACATATGCCGCAATCTGAGTAGCAACAGCCCTCTGCCACTGGAAAAGCTTAGAATTGTTAAAATAGCAATCATAAGTTCTTTGTAGGTTCCACTATAATTTCAGGCAAATATTTATTTGTTCTTAGAGCTTTTAATGCGTTAACGTTTTTTTAAATATTTTATCCTGACTTTAGGAAAAATCTTTAGCTCCCTATTAGCCTGTAACTTAAAAGTTGTTGCGCACAAATAAGATATTGGTTTAAAATACTTGCCAGATATTACTCATGAGTAATCTATCTCACCCAGTATTTTTCTTCAAGTACAGCAAACTTATAGAAAATAATGCTTGCAAAAAGTCAAATAGAATTCTTATTCCTATCTTATGCCAGACTTTTTTTCCAAATGTCTCTTTACATTGATATTACATTTGAAACAAGTCTTTTGGCTTTGACAAGGCCATATCCAGAATTTTTTTTTTTTGGGGGGGGGGGTGGGGGGTGGGGGTGGAGCAGGTCTATGGGTACCCTCTGGATACGGCATTGTTTTTCGGTACTCCATTACCATATCAATAAGCTCATAGTATCATCAATATGCTCCGTTAGAAAGATACCTGTTTATAGCAATGAGCTTTTTACATTTTCCTATTCCCTCAACTCATCTCCAATTATTTATACTCACTAACTCCCCAGTCAGAAATCTTTTTAAAATTCTGGTTATTCCCCACTTTTAAAGAGAACTTTGTTTTTGGTGATTTGTCTTTTCTTTTTCCTCTCACAAATACAAAATTTCATTCTACACAAAGATATATTCTTCATCATTATGATTGAGCAGAAATTCAATGAGCCTGGGAAGCTCAAGTATCCAATTTGAACAAAAGTTCCTTCTAATTTTGTTTGGTAATGAACAATACTTTAACTATATTTGGCATTCTACAAGCCCAGGTTTCCCTAATTTCGAAAATTCAAATCCCTCAACAATCGTCACAATTTACTTTTTCTATTTTACTAATAGAGCTACTAATCTTAAAGTGCTTATGAAAATGAACGTAACAAAAATAAAAACAAATAAGATATTTGTAACATTTAGTTGTTTGGAATAATTCTTTGAAGTACATCACACATAATCTATAAATACTTACGTGGTATAGGATAAGCATATTTTTCAGGATGATTACTAATGAGTGTATTTTTGATATGCCGCCTTCCAACTCCATGAGCTCCTAAAAAAAAAAAAAAAAGAAATCAAGCATTATAAGCCTGTTCACTGTCAACTTTTTTGTCGTATGTTCAGCACTTTTCTTTCCTGCACTGATGAAGAGGCTCTATTGCAGCCTCAAAATAGCTATTTATATTATTTATTTGACAATTTGTTCCTTATTTTTGTTGTTTTTTTCCTTGTACTCATTATTAGATTATCTATTCAAATAACATTTTTATGCATAAAATTTGAATTTCTGGAAAGATACTGCTAGAAAGTGAAAATTCAAAGGAATGGATATCAATCCCAAAATAGGTCCAGCATTTAAGAGGGTTGAAAGGAGCAATGACAAAAAAAAGGTTGCAAAAATGTTAAAAACACATAGAAATAGAGCAACAGTGTATGGTGCACATGTGAATAGTCTTTGTTAATCCTTGGAAAAAGGACAGGTCAAGCACATATATAATTTTAGATGCAAATTATTTCAGAAAATAAGGTATGCAGAAAAAAAAATTCAGTAATGAATGTGACTTGCATGGTCAGCTTATAAAAACGTAACTAATTTTATCATATGCTGCCAATTAACACATTAGCAGTAAAGTTCAGAGGAGCAGCTAGAGGGGGGGGGGGCAGAGAGGGACAGCTGTCCCCAGGCGCAGCATCCAGGGGACACCAAATCTATGTTACAAAATCTTTAGAACGTAATGTTTTTTAATTATAAATGTGAGAAGAAAATAATTTGATTAAAAGAAGCATGAATGTTTCAGACAAAAAACTTGGGCAGAGAAATAACACTAGTGTCCCTTTGTTGAGTACTGGCCTAGTCGGCCCTCCATCGAAACAGTGGGAAGGGTGGAGGGCGCTTTGTATGAAACTTCCTGTGATGACTGTTTCTAGGTGCACTTCATTTTTAGCAGGTATAGGTAATTCTTAGCACTTCAGATGTTGGAACAAAAGATAACCCAAAAAGGGTCGCTTGAGAATCGCAGAAGACAGATAATTTCATTTTATTTCTTTTTTTTGGGGGGGTGGGGGGTGGAGGGGGATAGTAATGCAATTTTCACTTCAAAGTTAATGGACACTAATTAAGATGCAATTTAAAAGCACTTTTTTTAGCCCTTAAGGGTGCACAAAAGTGTTTTCATGCCCTAATTTTAGTGTTTTTGGTATTGATGCTAATATTGCTTGTTTGGTATTTATAGTAATAGTGCATAAGACAGATCAAAAAAAGAAAAGAACATAGAAAAGAAAAAAAAGGAGTCCAATGATTAATGATGACTAAAAGAGTTAAATGATTTTTATAATTATTAAAAATTTAAAACTTTCAAAAATAAAAATGTGATTTAAAAAAAAAAAAACAATAATAATAATAAACTGAATTTTAAATACATCAAAAAAAATCGTTCCTTGTATTGTATTTTGAAACATTGGCACCAAATCTTCAGTTATCCCCGGGTGCTGAAAACCCAATCTTCACCTCTGGTGAAGTTATTAATGGTCACATAAATACAAATACAAAAGTGACGACCAGCAACAGGCACAAGGCCCAGCTAGGCTGGTCCTACTCAATTTAACAATACCGAATGAACATCAAAAGCCTTCTTAAAAGTTTTTACCCCACTGCAACTAACAGTTGCCTCTGGTAAACTATTCCAACTGCCTATAACCCTATTGAAGTAGCAATTTTTCCTAATTTCAAGATTAGCCTGAGATTTGAAAAGCTTAAAACAATAACCTCTGGTTCTACCTTCAGCACATAACTGCAATAAAATAGTGGCAAGACTAGAATTTTTTTCTAATAGTACCAATACTACTAGTAGGTAGCACCAATCCAAAAAGAGTATTTAAGAGCAACAAATTTATGCTTAAATTTACTGATAGTGAAACCAGAAGAAAATCAAACAATTTATAATAAGTACTTAAAGTGTTACTAATGATACATTTAAAAATAATTTCATCATTGAAATGTCATTGCTACATTTACCTAACTATACTTGGAATTAAATCTATATGATTTATGCCAATTTACGCAATTTTGTAAACATCAAGTCCCACTTATTCAAAGAATTCAATATGCATTCTTTATAATAACATTTAATATAATGACATTTTCAAAACTCAAGATATTGAATAATATTTAAGACTGAATAACAAGCTGAGTTAGCATTTTCAAACAAAAAAATTTTACATGAATTGCAAATGAGAAAATATTAATCTTCAAGACCAAGCCAAATTTCAAAAATATCGCAGAAGACAAAGAAATGCAGTCATTCATTTCTTTGGTTTAAAAAATAAATCAATTAAATCTGATAGTTCTATTACATTCTGGAATATTTCATTAGGCCAAGTACTAAGTATTACAGCAAAAAAGTTAACATGCATAAAAAGTAATATTTTTGGGGAGTACCGGATAGTGTAGGGTCACTGTAAACCGTTTAACTTCGGATACTGCAGATTTTATATAATAGATATGGTAGATGTTTCACCGAAAGTAATAAAACAAGATGCAATCAAATAACAAAAGAATCAAACACATTTACTTTCATGTTCTATAAAAATACAGTATAATAATTTTCTTTCATCACAATGAAAGGCACAGCGTTTTAGATAAATCTTTGTTTTAATAGAATAGATTTTAAACTAAGGATAATTGTCAACATTTATGTTATGCTGTCAAAGGCTAGATCAGGGATGGCGAACCTTTTCGAGACGTGGGTCAAATATTGTTCATATTTTTTTTAGTGTAGCTCGTGAGTCACTAATGCGCATCTGCACAAAAGCTTTAACTGAGTATTTTTAAAATAAAATATCTTTAAAATTCAATTGGCTTAACTGGTAAAAATGGGCATGCTTTGCTGATTTAAATTTTTTTGGTGAGGTTAAACATTCTCAAGTGCTTAGTTCAAATGGCACTAAATGTTTGAATGAACGAGGAGTAATGAATGCTGTGGAGGTATCTTTTTAAACATACCTTACTGAACATAACCTTTGAAAAGAGCATTTTATTTGAAGAAAGTGCTTTAAATATGGTTATTTGCTTTGGTTTGTCGATTTTTTTTTCAACAAACAAAATGTGAGCAAAGTTATACATTTTATTTGATCTTTTGTAAACATTTGCAAGTTATACATTTTATTTGATATTTTGTAAACATTTGCTTTATTTCAAATATTACAAATGCATTTGTCGTCATTTGCATAACTTTAGAACTGTAATGATCAAACTGATGGTTATAGACAGTATTTAAATTGCTTTTGTGTCAATGCAGTGCTAGAAAAAATACAAATAGAATATAAATTATCTACACAAATTAGAAAATCTAAATAAACCTGTGTAAACAAACGAATGGTTGCCTAGCAATCGTGGGTCAGTGTCTGACTCACGGGTCATAGGTTCCCCATGACTGGGCTAGATGAACGAATGTAGTTCTCAAAAACTCAGCATATATGCATTTTGAAATTTTATCCTTTCTTATGTTTAGAAAAATTTCTAAGTTCATGGGATGGTAAAGACATAGTAAATTATTTAATTGGAGTATATAATATTTTGTACGTAAAAATGGAGTAAGAAATCATTTAAAAAGAACTCAAGTTAACCTCAATTTTGAAAGGTCATTGGTTTCATACACCAGAGAGATACCAAAACATATGTGTTTTTAACTTATTCAAAGCATGTGTCGTTAATACACAATTTGTAGATTGCTACATTATATTTAAGAAACTTTTAAACAAAATTCTCATTTTCTCATTAAATTGTCTTTTTTTTAAATTTTTTATTTTTAGAATATACATATAAGTTGTTTTGAACTAATAATTAAATAACATTTACTTTTAAAATGGTTATTAATACCACAAAAATAAAGAAAGAAAGCAGCATTATTTATTTCATAAATGAGCAAGCATTTTTTCTATAATTATTAAATGACTTACATAATATTAACTAATCTATTACAGATGTAAAGATTTACATTAATTTATTAAACTTCACATAAATTGCAACAAAAAACATTATATTCATATTTACCATTTAAAATAATATTAATAAACCACAAGAAGAAATTTCCCCATAAAAACAGATCTATAGTTTTCCATATTAAATATCAATTCCATAATTCGTGACAAGAAATGATGTGTTCCTTCATTTACTAAATTTATAAACGTTAAAAATAGTTTAAATACCCTACAAAAAAAATCTTTTCCCAAAAATGAAGCTTAAGTAGTAAGGGGGAAAAAAATCACAAACTTGAAAAGAGAACATATTTTACAAGTAAATGTTCCTACCCAACAAGTGGGGATCTGAGCATGGTATATATGATCTGAAACTACACTTGGTGAATAGTGTAAAATGTGGAATTCTAGCAGCAGATGTCAAATTGTATAGAAGTTAAAAGGGTTTTTAGGTAAATATGTGGTTCATATTGGAAGAAAATGTATTTGTCATAGGAGCAATTTCTATTCCATTTAACGTTTTCAGGCAAGCTTATTTAAGTTACTAGACACCAAGAAAAAGTTATCAAAGTACAGGTTACTAGAAAAGCATATCAAAAGAGTTAAACATTTAGAGTGGTCAAAATCAGAAAACAGTAGGTTTTGTTTCAGATATATACACAAGTTTGTTTTGAAAGAGTAACTGATGGCTAAAAATGTACTGAAGAGTGATGTTCACTTCTATCACTATATAAAGCGCTCAATAGGTAGATTACCAACGGTGATTTCAAAGGCCGAAGCAAATATGGCATAGCAATAAGACTTGAAAGTTCAATCTTTCACCATACTTGAATACTCGGCTCAACTAATCAAGAACCAAGATCAGATTTACATGTTATAAAGCTGAATAATAGCTGAATGATGAGCCAGGAACATGGGTTTTGCCACATTGCTTCCACTTCAACATGGGAACGAAAATCCATTCAGGTATACAGCTCAAGGCTGAAATAAATCTTTTTGTTGTGTGATTGTGTCAAGCTCTTTAATCCATTCATGACAATGTCTTCTGGTGCTTAATAAATTAAGTATGATTGTTTGACAATGATTGAATTAATATAAATTGTTCATCTGTGGTAAATGCATTTTTCTCCAATTTTGACTACATTTTAATCTAAAAATCTTCCAAACCTCTGTACTATTTCACACCTGCCATTAGAATTCCATTTATACTATTCAGCTTGAGTAGTTTTTGACCATATATACCATGTAATAAAAATCTTTCACGCTAAAAAAGCAAAAATAAGCACATTTGTGCTTTCTTAACGTAGATTTTTTTATTAGTTTACTTGCACAAAGTTACCGTATTTTCGGGAGTATGCGCCGCGGCACATATGAAAAAAAAAGTGAAAAAATTGCCTATGCGGCGCTTACAACGGGTGCGGCGCATGCGATCTTTTTTTTTTAAAGGTTAAAAAAAGAAATTATTTTTCAAATATATTAAAAACGCTGTCACTAGATGGCACCACATCATTTTTGTTCCATGTGAAGTGCAGGTGGCGAAAGTGTCCATGTGCTTCAATGGCGATGCTGACGTCACGATCCGAAAAAGCCGTAATTTCAACTTCGCTTCTTTCGTACTAGTTCGCGGACAATTTTTCTATTCTGCCGCATTTCTGTCTGCCGTGTTTTTAGTGGTGAAAAACGATCCGATCGCGAAGTTTTGAATGCAACATGGCGGCTTTGTTTATGTTGCGAGATTACAGATTAGGCCTTCAGATCGGACGATCGGAGCACGGAAGGCCCGGAGCTATGCAGCCTTTTTTAGTCGGACAGCGATTTCGATGGTTTAATCTGCTGTTTTTTCTAGTTAAATTTGCTTTTTTCTATTAGTGGATGCGACCCTTTGTAAAAAGCGAGCTCGACGGCGATGACCACTTAAATAAACGTGGAGCGCCACGGGAAAAAGGGTCCGCGCCCCGCGCTCTGGACAGTTGCATTAGATAACCAACCAATGTCTCCTCCAAGTAAAAAATACAGAAAAAAAAAAAAAAGGTATAGGTGATAATGAAAAAAAAAAGAAAACATTTAAAATATTCAATTTATTCTACTTTTCTTCACCTAATTGTGCTATAATAACTAAAATTTTGGCATGCAGCGCATACGCTAATTTTTTTTCTCTTGAATGCATATCGCGACTGCGGCGCATACTCCCGAAAATACGGTAATTTATTATTTCATATATACCATGTTCAGATGCCTAATTGTTTAGAGAGAATGTTAACTTGTTAGTGTTAAAGCACCGATCACATTTGTGCAAATGTTGGATATTGCTAATTGCAGAAAATGCAGCCTTCTCTTTTTATGTGCCTTAAAAAAAATAAAAAAAAAACTGGAAAATAAACCAACAGTACTTTGAAGGCCAGAATAAACATAAATCAACAACAAAAAATGAATGAACGATTCACTTTTAATTATAGAAAGCAATCACAAACTCAAAAAGGAATGTAAAATTTCTTATAGTGAAATTTGTGAAGCAAAAGTTTAAAAATATTAAAAGTTCGAAAATTACCTAGTAACACCAGCGTCTTCCTCTTATATCCTGGAAGTCTTACAACTTCTTCATAAGTGACGAGATCCAGCTGATCAAATACAGCATTATGTTTCGCTAGGTATTTATCTTTGTAATGTTTCTTTTTACGCCCAAAGAAAGAACAGTTCACTGTATAATCAAAAGAATAAAAAATATTAATAAAACATCCCCATTTCAAGTTTATACAATATTCATAATTCTGAGGAGTTTTATTTAAAAAACAGATTATACTGATTTCCTATCAAAGTAACGAGTAAAGTTTAACACGTTCATGCTGGTGCTAATAATTGTGTTTCTCGCTTATGAGGCGGCATGAAAATTATATAAGCTACTATTTCTATACATTGACCTTTTATTTTGAAAATGATGTAAGTCATTTCTTAAAATTTTTGTTAAAATTTCTCAACTACAGTAGAGTCTCCTTACAACAAAATCTCCCTACAGCAAATTTCTCTCTACGACAAAATTTTTAATTCGAATGTCAAATAAAATTACTCTTTACATAACAAAGTGGTTCTCTCTTTATAACCAACTTTTTTCTACAAAAAAATTAGTTATAAGGAGACAGACAAGTCCAATCGATTTTTGTCATTTCTGAAGAAAGTTGCTAAATACTGAACTATCAATTCGCTCTCAAAACAATGTAAAAAAATGGAATTTTCAAGTAAAAGAAATGTATGTGTTGGTTGTTCTTTAATTCTTTAAGACCGATAAGGGAAAAATTTTTACTGCTGTTAAGTCCCGAGTTTTTCGATAGAAGTCATTTCGAATATAGAATTGTTCATTCTTAGCCAGCCCACCCACAAGTACCCCCAAATCCCTTTGCTTCCTTACTACAAGCGTTGCAGTGAAAGAGGTGTTCCCTTAACTTTTATACACTTTCTGGTGCAAGGCCTTTTTTTTATTCATAGACTCTCAATTGTTCTTGAGTTTCCATGATTGCTTCCTAATGATTATACAATATAGCTGCATATGTCCCTGAAGTATTTTTTTTACCGAGTTAAACAAAAAAATAAAAAAAAATTAGGAGGAAATTTAAAAAGCTTGATGAGTAAAATATTTTTCTCAATCCTGGTTTCTTTCTAAACCTCGCATCCTCAAATTGCTTTACCTTGGTACAGCTGTGAATGATTGTCACATACTGAATGGCTCTCCGTCAGACAAAAGACTTCTGGCACAGTTGGGCCTCACCCCCTCGCTTAACAGTAGGAGGATTCTTCTCTTCCTACCACCCCTATTTTCTGATTGTTTTCAGTCATTGTATGTCTTAAGTTGCAAAGCCATTTCCGGCTGTGTCCGGTCTTAGACAGTTAAATTGGTAAATTTCCTTCTCTCTTGAGCAATTTTTTATTAAATAAAGTTAGCATATTTTTAACAAACTTATAACATGCATTACTTTGTTTTTAACTGAAGGTTTTAATCATATACTTCTGAACTTATCGCACCTATTAAAAAGTTTGTAACATTTACTTTAGTAACTGCAAAAATATCTTATTTCCGTATAACAAAATTTTCTCTATGGAAAATTGGTTTACTGGAACCGAGCAATTTTGCTATAGGGAGACTCCACTGCATGAGGTGATTTTATTTTTTTGCCTGATGGGAGATTCGAGTGAGACAGCAATGGCAAAAGCGGACAAAAACATGTTGAACGATATCATTAGGGCAAGCCAGAAAGGGCAATAAAGGTTAGGCCAAATCATTCAGCAGTCAGAAATAATTTCAATCAAGACAATTTTATTTCCGTCTAAATAAACACAACTTTTAGACATAAAAGACTAACAAAAGTAAAAATTCTGCTAAAAAAAGAAAGAAAAGGACACTAAAATATAACCTTGGTCATTTCTAGATCGCTCCACAGCCATGCTGGCAACTCTCCATTCTTGTAATTCAGGGGAAGGGATGAGGCCAGCAGTTGTTTCAGAATTTTCTCGTCTTGCTTGCCACCAATTGTGATCATCCTTACTTATTACTTGTAATATATCACCAGTTTTAAATTTTATACCAGCTTGGGCGCATGGAATGAGATCATCATCTTTAGGATCATAGTCAAACTGTGCTCTGACAAATATCTGGCAAAAAAAATGAAGGTTTTTTTATTGCGCTCCGACATTTAATGCATTTTATACTCTGTAATAATCATGCTAAACGTTTCACAACAGTTGGAATTTAATTTTAAACTATAATAACAATTTTTAAATATAGCTCACTCACTTCACATGTTGGAGGCCCTGTCCTGTAACTTGGAACAATTTTGAAAGTGACATTTCCTCTAGCATCTCTCTAAAAACACAATATTTAGAAAGATACTTTTTTCATTTGGGGTTATGCTTATAACAATGAAACATATAAAATAATACTTACCAGCATTTTCTGCAGAGAATCTACTGTCTGATTAGCAACACTGACATTATTAATTTCACGAATCTCATCACCAACGTGCAGTGTAGCTATAGCAGAGAATATTTATAAATACAAAGCTATTTATTATTTATACATACGTAAATTAAACAGTTTTAATAAATAAAAAGATGGTGAAGATTGTGGTTAAGAAATGAGGGGTGGGGGTCTGTATCTTGTACCTATATTACAGGATGTTGAAATTAAATTAACTTTGCTTAGCTAAATTTGCAAGAAACAACATTGTTGCAAAATCATTTGGCTGAAAACTAGATCGCTCAGCTTGCCAAATTATCTTATGACTGGTCAGAAACAGTGTCATGTTGACAGCTTAAAAGTAACATAATGCTCGGTCTGGTTTATCCTTCATCATGCACCTTAGTTCTAAATTTCAGATTTTCTTTAAAGTCAATTTACCAACAAAATAGGGTTCTTACACCTGCAAAAATATTACCCATGAAGAGGATATCGCAACAAAACAAGAAAATCAAATACATGACTTTAAAGCTTAAGCAGACCTAATGGAATGAAAAAAAAAAAAAAAAAAAAAAAAAAATGTGTAAATCACAGATATTAAAGAAAATCAATTTAATTTTTAATCTGTTTTCAAGTTAAACTACCCAATTAAATAAATATTTAATGGAAATTTAATGAAAATTGTTCTTTAGTTAAAGTAAAAAAACTTCCATTGAAGGATCAAAAGAATTGTGTAAAATTCTAGAAGTATTCTAAATATCATCGAGTATTTTTATTTTAGAAGCCATCAATATTCATTTTTTATTGATTATTACTAGTAATACAGGGGCTAAAATTTTAATTTTTAAGTAGAGGGAAGACTTCGCTCCAAGCTCTATATATGGAGAGGATTGCAATCTTTTCAAAGGGAGAGAAAAAAGTTTTGATACCAATATTAGTAATTTTTTGCAAAAGTGAAAAAATGCAGCTTTATGCATTTTCACCAAGAATTTTTGGATCTTCCACAGGCTAAGGACTCCTGTCTGCACTTTTCTGAAAGAAGGGATCTTAGAAAATTAAGCAGGAATCCTGCCATGATGCCCTGAATTTTAGCCCCTGTAATATCGTATTAAATTAAATTTAACTTCATATTGATTATATGACAAAAGTAAGCGTCTTTTTTAGATAGGCTTAAAAATATATACATCCCACAAATGTTCTGAAAATTACATTTTTACACAGATAATTATTTCATTGCTATTGCATAGTAGCATTACATAACACTCAACATTACAAGCAGAAGACCAAAAGTTCCAATAAATTGGTTATCTAAAACTATGAAACCTCATGTCCAGATTAAATCACATTTCTCTGTGCTAAGATGATTTTCAAATAAAAATTTTCAATTTTGCAGATATCATTTGACTGCTTATGATGTACATCTAGAAATAAACTTTCAGGGAAAGGGACAAAATGCTAGAATTATAATAAGACACTACGAAACTCATTACATTTTACTTACCCTGCCGATGAATCATTCCACCATGCATGATTCGAGCAACTATACATCTTCCTTTATCATCTAATTTCAAAGTGATACCCTAGAAGCAATGCATATATATATATATATATACAGAGAGAGAGAGAGATCAATTTTTATTTAAATAACATATAGATAACTCCGTTGCCAAATCGATCGACTCCCCTTTTAAATGGTGGAGTGCTACTTTTTTATCTCTTAGCTTCTTAGTGAAGTCTCTTACTACCTATGAATAGAGCCCTTATTCTAGCTCCAAAAGGTCTCTATTCACATGTAGTTAGTAAATGTATAACGAAGTTTTAGTAAAGCACATTTCTAATCATGTGTCAGCTTAAAATGTAATGCAAGTGCCTGATTGCTTTTAAGGAACACACACTTTCTTTCGCCAGTTTTGTCAAGTTCTGTCATTGTAGGGTTAATTTGGCAAACTGAGCTATCCAGATATATATATCTTATAAAATTACCTTAATAAGAATTTATGTGTGAATTGAAAGAGAGAGATTACGTATTGGTAATTCACATGCTGTAGATTCAATCATTTTGAAAAAAAAAAAACTATGTGTGTTGAAGAGATTTTTTTTACTTGACTGATTCTGATTAGATGAAGCTTTACATTTAGTTAATAGAAATCCCATCCAAAGCATAAGCTGTAATAACACAAGGGAAAAAATGAAATGATCTTTTTACAATGCCTGCCAACTTTTCATGAAAATTACAAAAAAATTCACAAAAGGGATCTATTATTTTTTACAACTTTATGCTTGTAATAAATTTTTTACAATTCATTTTAGATTTTGTGACCTTTTAATGAAATTCTAAGAATTTTTAACAAAACTGGATTGATGTTTACTAAACTTCAGCAATTTACATTTCTTTGAATTTTTTAATGACTAAAAGAAGCAGGATTGAGCTATTAAGTTTAAATACTAGATTAGAAGTAAATACATGTTTTTCCTGTGTGTGTTTAGTAAATAGCAATTTCTTTTTCTGTTCATGAAATAAAATTCATCATTTTCTGCTTTTTTCTCAATTCTTACCACAATAAATTGGCAGGTATGATTTTTAGTATAAATGACAAGTTGCTAGCACACTTATTTAAAATGAAAATAAATGCCAACTAGAAGGGTAAAAGACAGCGAGTAGAGAGGAACTAATTGCAACAAGTATTGAAAGGGAGAAGGGCACGGATTGAAGGAAGTAGAGATTAAAGCCCTATATTAATTAATCAAAGTAGAGGTGTAGTTGAGAGAGCAAAATAAAAATGTAAAATATGTTTAAACCCTTAAAAACACCGAGGATTAAAAGAATTGCTGAAAAATATTCATTGCAATTGAATATATTTGAAGGATGAAGAGTATAAGTACAGATAAAATAGACATGATTATGACATAGGTATTGAAAGGGTGAAGCAGGCACGTTATAGACTTTGCTGTGAAGTGGGCATTCCTTGGGATTTTACCCATCACTCAGAAAATTTGTTCCAAAGAGAAAACTTATAAGTTTTAATTCATTATTCATGTAATCACAATAATGCCCAAATATCCAGGGAAAGGGGGGGGGGGGGTTAGAATAATATTCATGAATCAATAATATTCATGAATCATAATTCTTCATCGTCAACTCAAGAACAGTAAAAAAAAATCGGCTTAGTTTGTAAATAAAGTAAAAGTTCGCCTCTCTGGAAAGCACGGATGTGAAGGATTCCAGATACGCGAATTCTCCGGAGAATTGGGTGTGAAAATTCATCATACATTGAATGTAATAACGTTATAAGAAATAAAAAGGCTTTTTTTCCTCCAGAACAGAATCAACAAAAAGAAAAAAAATTGCAATTGTGAAAAGATATTACAAAATCGCGTCTCAAAAACAGCGCTTTACAAAACTCGTGATCAGAAAAGTGAACAAATGATACTCGACTAAGAAAGTTACACATTTCTGATTTCAAATTTGTTCATTCACTTCATGTTTATTTTCCTTTCCCAAAAAATACTTATTTTCAATTTTCGTGTTATTTTTAAAGAAATGCGTAATTAAACTGGTATCATGCTGAAGGAAGTCCAAACAAAAACGTCCGATCCAAAATAAATAAATTATAAAGAAATACAAGATTAAAAGTTTATCTTGTAAAACATTTTAATACAGCCAGGGTTGCCAAATGTGCCGGATTTTCCGGGATGGCCCCATATTTTGAGAAATTGTCCCGTGTCCTTGGGAACTTGAATACGGGACTACAAAAGTCCCATATTCTTGACAAGGTATTGATTTTTCCAGGTATCATATCTGGTGACCTTCGTGTGCCAGGTTCATACTGGATATCTGGCCGTGACATATGCAGGGGCTGATCCAGCCTTTTTAACAAGGTCCGGTTTTGTGAATTTTAACCCTTCCACGGGCCTTGGGAAGATTACTTCCCACCTACATGATCTTACAACATAGACCTGTGGGAAGTGGAAAACCCATAATATTATAATGCTTTGCAATAATAACGATGGGAACAGTATTGCTAGTGTGAGAAATATGCGAAAGATGGTTTTCAACTACGGACGATGTAGGGAATGTAACACAAAGGGCGAAAAGGAGGACCCTCTTTGTGTGTGCAGAATGTGCTTTCACGGCAAAGCTTTTCATGGCAAATAAACACCATTAAACTGAATTTTCTCTATGATTATAAATGTTTTTTTTTGGGAAAGCATACTTCCCACCATAAAATTTAGACATAAACATAAAATTTGGTAAAATAAAATATCTTTCCTTAAATGTTATTGTTTAACTGAAAATAAAACTTAAAAAACTGGTAGGGATTCAAAACAGAAATAAATGGCCCATGAAAGGGTTAAAAAGATTTTTGAGAAAAATAAAATAATTTTGTGTAAATTCAAAACGTAAACATTTAATGATAAAATGTTTATTATTTTTGTCACTTATTTAATAGATAATTCTGTACAAAGTACAATTTCGTAGCGCGGAATTTTGTAAAGGGCTCGTTTTGATTGACTGGAATTTTGTGAAGGGTCAAAAAACGGACTAGAATTTCCTCTTGCGCGACCCGTGCTATAAAACCTGTAACTTCCATACATTTTTTAGACATCCCACAGCATAAAAAAATTAATAAGTTTTTAATTTACGTACATTTTAATTAAATTTTAAAAATCAAAATTGAAATGGCGGATAACCGATCTTTCACAGTGGGTGAATCGTATTCTGAAGATTTTGAAATATGTCGGATACTGGATAGTGGATATCGGAACCCCCCCCCCCCCCCCCCGCACTCTTCTGCTTCCCGTATTTTCAGTTATTCAGTTTTGCAACTCTGAACACAACAGAAGGAAAAGGCGCCATTGCATAAAAAGTCGTCAGGACGTGGTGGAGGGGATGAATCATTAGAACCGATATTTGCAGGTACCTTGTTGAAAAAACAAAAGTTTGTTCCTTTTCTTTTCTTAGAAAAGAAAAGTACACAAGTATAGCGGGAAACTAAAATATGTAAACTAACTGGTCAGGAAATGTGTTGCCATTTGGGGGAGGGAAAACGGCAAATGCAAACGATAAAAAGAAATTCCAGATACTTGAGCTTTCCGGTTACTTGAATGCCGGATAGATGAGCGTTATCAACGAAGTATCCAGTTTATGTTGTTGGCTTACCATAGGTTCGTCCGTATTCTTCTGAAACTGAACTAAGCGAACTCTAGTAACTGAATCAGCTTCAGGTCCAATTTCTGTTTCCATACCTTGGCCACCATTAGCATATGGAGCCACAGGAGGGGGGGTTACACGAATAGCATCTTCACCATACACTTCTTGGGCAAGAACATCATGAGCTTGTAATAAACTCTAAAAGAAAAAATTTCAGCAAAAGAAATTACTAGATAAACTCAAACAGAAATGCCTCATATTATAGGAATAGTAGTACAAAATAACATTTAGTGGCATCGATTAAAATATTATACCAGTGTAAGAGAAAAAATATGCAGAAGGGTTAATTTTGCGAATAATAATTGTTTCAACTACATGTGATAATTATTTCAAACATATTAATTTTTTACATTGCACCAAAAAAGCTTAATGAAAAATTATTATTTTCATGCTTATACCCAAGTCAATTAAGCCCTTTTCCTACTTTGTACAGCAACAATATTTCAACAATTTTATTTACCCTACTTTTGTATGTAACTCAGACGAAATTAAGACGTTTTCAGCAAGTGAAACAAAGTGCGCATAGGCCCCATGCCTCTTAAAGTTATTCCACTCCAGTAAGGTAATACAGGGCTCCCAACATATTCTAGCCAAAGAAAAGGGTAAAAGAGAACCAATTATTGTTAAAATAGGACTTTGGAGGACCATTTATGCTTAAAAAAGAGGACTTAAAAGAGAGCATTTGTAATTAAAATTATTTTCATTTAATTACTAGAATAAGCATTTTAGATCGGTATCTCCACTACGTCCCTAAAAAATTAGTTACACAGATTACGGTTTCATTATATAGATTCAGTATCCTACTAACATCATAGAAAATTCACAATAGCCTTAACTTACTTTAATAAGTTTATTTTTAAAGCACAAGGGTTTTAGAAATTTCTACTTTGAAATTTTTAAAACAAAGCTTGCACTTTGCAGAAATGAAAACATTAACATTTAATCCAGGAAAAAAAAATAAATCAACCCAATTTATGTGTAAGTTCTCAAAACTTATTTATCTGCACATTACTGTCAGCCGTAAATTGACTTGCTACAAAAATGCCTGATAAACAGGGCTCAAGGAAGGTGAAAAAAAGTGGTAACCAGTAAAAAGTATTTCCCTCTACCCTCCCCACCCCTTTTCAATTTTTCTTTCAGTTGGAAATTTCCTACAATATAAAAATTAAAACTCCACCCAAAAAAGTTGCAAAAAAATTGAAGTAACTTTTATATCTGCCAGCATTAAAAAATCATAATATATAACAGAATTTTTCTGAAATTTGGTGAAATGAATCAGTGAATGATAACTCTAATGAAGTGTGAAAAGGGGTTGCTAACAGAAACATTATATGAAGAGCACGAAAGATGAACGATGCTAATCAATACATAATCCTTTATTCCTTTCTAAGGCCATATTTTTTTTTATTATTTTGAGTGGTTTCAAAAATGAAAGTGACTTATTTACTTTAAAAATAACACAATTTTTAACCAGTCTTTTTTTTTTGGGGGGGGGGGGGCAGAGCCTGCCTCCCACATTCAAAAATTAATACACTTGGTGTATTTTGCAGTCTATACAAGTTTTTGGCAATCAGACAGCATAATTTTGAAGCACTTGACAAATGAAATTCTAAGATCAAGAAGAGGCGCAGTTAAAATCATTAGATATAATGATTGTTTTAATGCATTTGAAAAATAATTGCTACATTTTTTACATGTTTTTTAATTGTACATTGAATAAAAATGGAAATAAATGCTATTCATTAATTTTGAAAAATATATAACGAGTACTTGAAAGGTGGGGAAAAAATAATGCTAAAGGTGATCTAAACAGCACATTACATTACATGCAAAAAGGGGGGCGGGAATGGTTTTGGCAAATTTTTTTTAATTAGGTTGTCAATAAGGCTGTAATATTTAATAGTTATATGCCACTGATATGATACTAAATTAATATTTAAAGGCTATAAATATTTTTTTAGTTATTTTTAATATTTTTTCGGCCGAAGTATCGAACGGGCAAGGCAAAATGACGCCAATACAAGTCCTTTACTACAGAAGCTGCAACTTAAGAAAGATTAAAAATAATGAAATGTTCAAAGTTATTGATGTCGAATAGGAAGAATCCGATTGTAAACAAGAACTAGTAAGTTTTACTGAAGCCGATGCAACTGGATTTCGAAATGCGTAAAAAAATCGGGATTGACCTTTGAAAGCGCAAAAAACGGACCAAATGCGTAAAATATCGGGACTTAACGCGCATCGTCATTTAATGTAATCAAAAAATTTCTGAAAACTGATTTTTAAATCATTCAAAAGAGGACTAAACGGATCAAAACGTTAAAAAACGGACCAAAACGGACTTGAAACTAAAAAACGGACTTTGGAGGGAAAAGAGGACCATTTGGGAGCCCTGGAATATCATAAAATATTGTGTACATTAAAAATAAGAAAATAATTTTGCTGTATTTTACAAAGTATTTTAAAATAAATGAAAAATTTATTTTAAAAGTAGTGAATAAGGCCAATTTTTGAGTGTAGTGTTAAATTTATCCTTCTTTCATTATTATTTTTAAATATTTTTTAAAGTGAAAAACTATAGCCAAATGCATCCGATCCGATTATATATATATACTAGCGGTACCCGCAACGGCGTTGCCCGTGCAAAGTTAAAATAGCGGCGCCTACGGCGCAACTTGTTTTTTTCCCCAAGCAAGACACCGAAGGCGACTTCTTAAGTCACTTCTGAGCCGATAAAAGACTTATTTAAGTCAGTCTTTTTCCACAAATGTATATCTACTTTGATTAAGGTATAAAATTATTTCAATCTATCACTAATAACCTATATTTATTGATCTATATTTGCATCATGTGGCATATTTATCTTTATTACATCATCAAAACTTTTACATAGTTTTTTTTTTTACTCTGACTCTGATAGATAGCAGTACATTCTTTCCGAGTCTGGATTCAAAAATATAAAGGTTATTTCATAAATGTTTATTTCAACCAATAAAAAGGGTAAATTGTGGTACACAAATTAAAAAAATAAGTGTATTAGTAGTTTTATACATAAACCTATATTTTGAAATCAAATCAGAGAAATGAATTGATACAATTTTAAATATGAAATTTTAACTGATACAAATTAAAGTAGGCTAAATGGAGAATAGATACATTGATCCGACAAAGCCATTTAGTAAAGTTCATCCGAAAAATCTAACAGTTACTGATACCCTTAGCCTAGTCAAGAAAAGCAAAAGCTGTGGCGAAGAGATGCTGGACTATGTATATGTAGGCAGTTTGATGAAATAAAAAAACATCCGTGGAGGCTGGATGTG
This sequence comes from Octonoba sinensis, assembly GCA_038502835.1. Classification (NCBI taxonomy): domain Eukaryota; kingdom Metazoa; phylum Arthropoda; class Arachnida; order Araneae; family Uloboridae; genus Octonoba; species Octonoba sinensis. The sequence goes on along the minus strand of CM076598.1, from coordinate 15,038,078 downwards.
AAGTATGTTGATAGTGAAAATTGTATAGAATGCATTGTTGTAGCTAGCATGGGTGATTCCCGGGGCGGGTAGTGATAGGTGTCACCGGTGGAAAAGATTAACCCCTCCAAGAAAAAAAAAATCATGTAAGCATGAGGTATGAGTTTTAATGAAATATAATAAATATTTTTTTTTAAATCGCCAGATTGAAAAATAAAAACACCGTTTGTATCATGAGCCTCATAATATTTAAAGTATTTGTTGACGACAACGGTTATGATTAGCGGTTAAAAAACATTGTGAATATATTTTTTTAAGGAAAGGACTTTGCTCAGTTCAAAAGAGAAAAAATATCCAATTTAAAGTATGTGTTTTATTCTATGGAGCTTCTAAAGGTTCTTTTTTTTTCTATGTCCTGACTGCGTGTCACCCTTGAAGTCAAAGAGACATTTCTTTGGTAGCGGATAATGGAATACCCTGTGTATAAGATTAAAACTAAAAATTTTCCCACAGACACTGTTCACTCCCCGCTTGATAATAGAATAGCCCCATATAATGCAAAAAAGATCTTTTTATCTAAGATACCTTGAAACGACTTTTTGAAGATGAACAAATTTCTCAACATGTGTACTTTAGCAGCGGCATCAAGTTATTTCTTACTTTATGCTGGCAACCTACTTTCTTCCATTATTTTTCAAGCAAGTGGATGTTAACGCATTAAAAATTCTCATTAGATCTCAAAAAATGAAGAAAGAGAAAAACTGTTGCTTGATTTATTTCAAGATTTTTTCTCCTTAACAAATAACAGTAATTACAGATTAGTATTTACTATTGTGTTATTAATTGGGTTAACCAATATACTAAAGTATTAAATTTCCCTCCACAATCAAATACAACACTTAACTGCATAATACTGATTGTAACTATTGATATTTGTATGAGGGCAGAGTGGATTTACAGTCCGGTCAAGGGGGCAGTGGTTAAAAACCCTGCCTCTCGCCCCTCCAAATAAAATGGTTTTCAATATTGAAGTAGCTGAAAACAACTTTGGGTTATCTTCAGTTATGTAATAGGAAGAAAGACGGCAACAGCTCTTCCATAGAAGTTTTTCGAAATTGAAATTCGAAAAACTCAATTTTACACTATTTTTGGTAAGATTAGGGGAGGGGAAAGGGGATCTTCCTCGAAATTAGTTGAAATCGAAGTTCTAAAATTACTTGCATAGGCTGTCGTTCGACGCGTTTAGCGGAGGGTGGACGGCCCCAGCTCTCTTAATGTATTTCTTACAAATTGACAAATTAAAAGCATATTCGAAAAAAGGCAAATGCCTAGGATGAATAAATTAAATCGGCGAGTTCGGATCAGTTCAAAACCATGTTTACATTCATTAAAATGCATAAATACCTCAACTATTTTTAAAATTCTTTATTTAAAAACAACGTACTTATTCTATTTTGAATGTGTGTATCACGGGAGGGTGCAACTCCCCTCCATTAATCCGGCACTGCAGCAGTGCCCTTTAAACATTTTCAAAAGAAAATTGAATTCTTCAAGGCTCCAGTGAAAGTTGTTCGCTACTTGTTTTTGGTAATTCATGAATATTATTTTTATGAGTAGATACTATGTTACTAATAAGTTTAATAATCTATTAACATATTAAAATTTTTCATCCCAGTTGAATTAAACTGGTTGGCCCTCTTTAACCGCTTAATTGAATAATAATGTTTGAAATCGATATATATTGTTTAAGCAGGCCCAACAACATTCTAAAAAAGAAAATCAAATTTTCCACCTCTCGAATAACCATGGGTGATTCAAAGCGGAAAAAAAAAAATTCCGAACTTCACACAAAATTTTCAGAAAAAGTATGCACCATCAATTTAAAATAAAAAACTATATAGGTTAGCAAACCCCCCCCCCCCTCCTCAACACACAGTACATACGCAAATATATATATATATATATATATATATATATATATATATAAGCTCAAAAATAATCCTTCAAGAAATTAAATGAAAGGTCTTATATAATAGAAGTCTTTTTTTTTTTTTTCTGGAAGAAGAATTATTGTATTGAAAGTAGGGTTCGTGATTTTTTTTATTTAAATCAGATTTTTTTAAAAAGACCTTAAATATTTTGGATATTTACTATGTTACATTCATGGAAACAATATGGCATGTTAATCAATATGCAAAAATGCACTTTAAGCTATGTTCACAACAATAAATATTTTTTAATAATAATAATGATAAACAAATTTTAATACGAATGCATGATTCGAATGAAACTTAACCCTACCAGGAATAGTAGTACACTCATAAGTACGGAGAAAATGAACAAATTTAATCTGAATTATTTTGCTGTTGAAAGCTGTAAAAAGTAACAATAGTGTGTATTTAATTTTTACATTGAGTGTACTTTAATCATTTTTCTATGTTATAAATGAAAAAGCCCGAAACATTTTTACCCATTTAGTAAAATCATATGGTCACACCATTACTAAAAGCTGAAACTTTTTGTTGTTTCAATCAAGTATCTTTATTGAAAACTTCTATGATAAAAAAAAATATTTTAGAGGGAAAAAAACCGTAAGCTATTAGGGGACATGGATGAAACTTTAAGGATACATATTCTAACTTCTAACAATTGTTGTTTAAACCACTATGATTCTGAATTATTTATTGTATGGCATTTATTAAATTGATCTAATATACTATTTTTAAGATAAAAAACTCAGAGCGGTTCATGATTATTATGAATTTTAATTTGAATTATTGAATGAATGATGCTTTGCTGTTAAGATGCTTGAAGAATAAGAGTAATGTTGTAAAAATTAAAAAATAGTTATTAGTTCTAACCTTATGGAATATGTTATGCACACAGACAGATGGACCTAGGAAGTTTTGTTGGAAATAGTGGTTGTAATTGCAACATATTTCATTTTTACAACGCTTTCTAACACTGTAAAATAAATGTTTTTTTTGAAAAAGAAATCACTTGATTTAAATCACGATCTAAATCGTGATGTAAATCAATGAACCCTGATTGAAAGTATTTTAAAGTAGTACAAAATAGGTATAAAGAAAAACACAGATATTAATTGTCAAAGAAATCTTAAAATAAGTAAATTTTAAAAATTTCGTTTTTTTTTTTTTTTTTTTTTTTTAACTTTCGGAACAGGTGCTCGAAGATTTTCGGAAATGTCGGATCAGAATCACATATGCAGTAAACATTATTTGCTACTGATGTAATTGTAACTGCAATTTTTAATGGATTGCATCTTTCAAAAAATAAATTTCATTGAAAGAATCAATCAAATCTGAAAAGACTTTCTAAAACACACTGATTTTCGTTACATGCAAGGCCGGCGCCATTATTGTTTACATTCATCCGCGGAATTTCTGATACTCACTTCACTTTAATTCACTTTCAAAAACTCGTGTGAAGTAAAGAAAATGCTGGAGGATTAATATTTTACTTGTTGAATTTAAAGAATATTGAACGAATTTAAAAAAAAACTGCTTCGAAGTGCAAACCACCAAGATATGATAGAATTTTGTGCCACTTTTCGTAATCCTACGTTGCGTAGATTTTGCTGTAGAGCGTATAGCCACAAGGCCGTTGCCAACTCGAAAGTTCATCAAACTTTCATTTTATATATATAGATATATATATATATTTTTATATGTATATATATATTCATATCTAGTGCTTATGAGTTTACAATAGGTCTTTATAAAGCATAAAATAGCATTTTATGCCAAAAAGTATTATTATAAAAAGGAAAACTTTAGTTAGCGAGTTTTCTATTTAACGAACTTATTCGCTGGATTTTGCAACTTCGCTAAATAAAGATCCAACTTTATAAGTATATATCTATGCATGCATACATATATATAGACGAGCATTATATTACCATCATTCAATAAGGAAATACACGCATTCTCAGCTGGAGTCAAAAGAATAAAAAAAGATTTTAAAAAATTGAATAATAAATTAAATGAAATAAGCAAATGAAAGTTAAAGAAATGAATAAATGCAGACTATAAATAAAGAACAAATAACAAATAAGTAAACAAATGCATAAGTAGAATTGATAATAAAAACAGCGTCTAGAATTACTTGAATACATGGGGTGAAAAAAATGAATTAGTTCAAAGAGAAACGCGTCCACTCAATGCAGTCACCAAAACGAAAAACGTAATTCAATAGCAAAAATCCTATCGAGTCCAACTATGTTTCATCGGGACAAATGAGATCAAATAACTAGCACAGAAGAACTAAGAGCAAACGAAGCACAAGTCATATTGATCGCAACATCAGACAGACAGCCCGCATTGCAGCGTACTCAGCCCGATTTTTTGTTACCAAATCGAAATATTTATTCTTCTTAAAATGTAAAAACGCAGATATCATCCTAGAAATGTTAGTGGTAGGGAATTCCGCTTTGATAGAAAAAATAAATACGTTCGCAATCTGATGTGAATGAAAATGCTATCACGCTTTTTTCATACGCTTTTCTTTACTTTTTAAAGTTCTTTTTTTTATAAAACAGTAGCTTCAAAATAAATAAAACATAAATAATTAAAATAATGTATACATATATTTATAACTCATACCTTTTTTTTAAATCAAATAATTCTTACAAACGAGAAATAAATACTAATCACTAAACTGCGCACAGTGACAAACAAAATCCGAACGGTGAGCCAAAACTTTTTCCTTAAAAGAAAAAATTAAATTATTATTGAAGTGCTAAAGAGAAATTAACACTAAATACATAGCCCAAAAAAAAAAAAAAAAAAAATCTTATTGTACCTATTATTTATGCGCAAATATAAAAGTTTACATGAGGAAAAAAAAAAATTCAGTAAAAATAAAATCATTCGATAGCATCTTATCATTTCCAGCCTTCTTTTTAGTACAATATTTATTGTGAATGCGATAGTTCAGCTGTGTAACTGAATTTCTGAACGCAAATCGACGCACATTTTGTAGAAATAAAATAAATAGGAAGATGTAAATATTAAATTTAGAAAAGAATTAAACTCTTTTCCGCATTTTACACAGCCACTCCAAGTTTCACACTACCCACTTAACACTATTATTACATAAAAATCATATTTAGATTTCTTGCAAAGAAATTGATATTTACGTCTTATTGCAAACAGGCAAACCTTTACGATACTGATAATATATACTATAATAGAATAAGAAATCGCCAAATTTTGCCTGATTGCGATAATACGAAAGTACTATATAATACACGCGGGGGAGGGCTATAAATAAAGTTCGTATTCAATATCATCAAATGCCAATGGCGGGATCAGCATGGGCACATTGAAAAATACGACTCAATTGTAAAAAAATGTGTTCCTTTATGAGTACAAAGATAAAACAGCGTAAAAAAGCACTAATTTTCAGAAAAATAATGCAAATAGCTATTTCGAAGCTACAATGGAATCTCTTTATCAGTGCAGAAGAGTGACACTCACAACTTTCTAGTTGTGTTGCACTTCTCTTCTGCACTGATGATGAGGCTTCATTGTAGCCTCGAAATAGCTATTTGCGTTTTTTTCTGACAATTTGTGCTTTTTATACGTTGGTTTTTCTTTGTACTCATGTTTTAGCACAAAGCATTTTGATCATTTGCCTTATAATTGTGTTTCGTTATTTTCAGTGGCGGATACAGCGGTTAGGGCACGGGGGCTCGTGCCCCCTCCAGACGCTTTAGGTAAGGACTAGAAAGAATCGACTTTTGAGCCACCAGGGGGCCAAGTGTTGCATGCCAGTGTTTCTGCTCCTACTGAAATTAAGTATCTTTTATGTATTTTTGGATATTTTCTGTTTAATTACTTGTATATTTGTTGCAATTTATTATGTAATTAGTATGTTTTAATTTTGTGAGACTGAAACTCATTCTATTTGCTTTTTTGGGGTGTAATTCAATTTTATCAGTTAAGCCGAACCATGTGGAGATTGTGTACATTTTGTAAGTCTTGGGGAACAGCCTGCTTTTGTTGTTTACTGTAGTTATTTGTGCTTAAATTCAAGTTATTTGCATTTTTCTATGTAATTTGTATTTTTAATCAGAGTAGTAGCTTAAATTTGCTGATTTGTGTATTATTTTGCTTTTTTGATTGTTTGCATTATATTTATTCAGCTATGGGAGTTATATGTTTAATGAAGGAAATTAAAAATGGTAATGGGAGTTGGTGGATTTGCTGTGATAGGTGTGAGATGTTTAGTAAGTTGGGGGGAAACACTAATACAGCTACAAAGCAGGAATATATTTGCACAAAATGTGCTGAATTATTACGTGTCAAGGTGGTAGCACTGAAAGCCCAATTAGTTAGGAATAACTTGGGTGAAAATTCTATAAAAGAGGTGGGAACTTCTTGTGATGGGCTTGTTGGGGAGAGTGAGGTTGCAGGAGAAGGATCTAGTATGGGGAAAGGTAGAACTGTAGACCTAAAAACAGAGGGTGTCATTATAGGGGATTCTATAGTACGCGGGATAGGTAATGTGGTTGGGAGAACGAGGCGCAAGGTGGCTAGGTGCTGTTTACCAGGGGCTCGGGTGAAGGATATTAATAAGGTTGTGGAAAAAAAGGGAATGTTTAAGAAGGGAGATTCAGTTACTCTGTGGGTGGGGACTAACGACGTCGGTAACAGCACAAACGAGGAGTTTGTTAAGGATTGGGAGAACCTGTTGGATAAAGCAACTAACTTTTCGACAGATGTCCAGGTAGTTGGTTTGCTTCCCAGGTATGGGGTGCATAGGGGCTGGTTAAATCAGCGGGCTAGGAGCATGAACCTGATTCTTAAGAGACTTTGCATAAAGCATTCAATCAGGTTCATTGATGTTTGGAGTTCTTGTCAGCGTGATTGGGTTGCGAGGGATGGTCTGCATCTTAGTTCTAGGGGTGTAGTTAAGGTTAGCGATATGATTTTAGAAGCTTCAGAATCAAAAAACTAATTTTGGATGGGGGGATTGGAGAATGTCATGGTGTTGACTTCTGTTCTGGAGTTTTAAAAATGAGGTTAAAATATTAAGCAATAGTAACATTAATAGTAGTGATTTGATGCATCATAAAATGTTTAAGACAAGCAAAATGGGCATGCTCAGGTTTCTATATACTAATGCTCGCAGTATCAGGAATAAGATGAACTAGTTAAATAGTGTTATCGCAGGTGAGGAGTTGGATATTATTGGAATTACGGAAACATGGGTTACTGATGATGATAAGGATTTAGTGAGCACTGCTGGATACAATTTGTTTAGGCAAGACAGGCTGGGTAAGAAAGGTGGAGGGGTTTTATTCTATATTAAGGACAGTTTTATTTGCAATGAATTGGTCATTAATAATAAGCCTAAGGATATTGAAATGGTCTGGGTGGAGTTGGTGAGCAATAAGGGGAAGAAGTTACATTTGGGAAATGTTTACAGGCCGCCTAATGTTAGTCAGGATCAAGACGAGGAGATGTATAGTGTTATTAGGGACATGTCTGGTAAGGGCTCGGTCATCATGATGGGGGATTTCAATTTCCCGGGCATAGACTGGAATAGTTTTTACACTAGCAATGGTAGGGAAGAAGATTTTCTGAAAGTGATTGATGACTGTTTTTTGGATCAAGTTGTTACCCAGGGGACTAGGCATGGTGCTGTTTTGGATCTAGTTTTTTGTGATGTCGGAAGTTCTGTTCAGGGGTTGAGTATAGGGGAACATATTGGAGATAGTGATCACAATACTATGGGCAATTCCATGAAAACAGGGACATCAACATAAAAAATTTTTCTTCTTGCATATGCAGTTTTTTTTCCTCTAAGGTAAAAATATGTGAATTTTTATAAAATTGTTTTAAAAGTTCGCAGTACCTTTTTGTAAGTTTTATAGTCAATGTTTGGCAATGTTACTTTTGTCACATGTGTTGTTGTCTTTAGAGAAGTTCAGAAAGTTCATCTTGTTTACGTAAAGAAGTTAACAGGTATGTATAAAATCTTATTTTTTTATTGAAATTTAGTCTGTATGTGAGGTTAGGCCAGTAAAGAATCTTTAAACTGTGATTATTGCATTAAAAATTATTTTTTATAAATTAGGCCTCATTGTGATGTAACATCAGTCACAAAAATTTATAAAAGTTTTTATTACTTAAAGAAAAATAGTGTTAAGAATATAAAAAGCCATATTCTCTTCATTGATGATAATATCTTAAATATCAATTAGTTAAATAGTTAAAAACAGTTCAATTTATGAGTTAAAAACTTCTTTAATATATGTAACATCAGTCACATTGTAACATCAGTCACTTTTCTCTTTTCCAGTTAGATACTTAAACACTGTACAAATGGCATTGACTGCTGCAGAAAGGCAAAAAAGTAGGCAAGATAAATTAAAGAAGAAAGGAAAATATGAAGATTATAAAAAGATAAGCAATGCAGAAGCTAAAAGGAGTAGTGATAAAAAGGAAATGACCTAGCTAAGTTACCTAAGACAGTTCAAAAAGAGAAATCAAAGAAAATGTTAGAAAAATAGGGAAAAATGTAGCACCTTAAAGTGCAAAATTTCAATTAGCAGTGACAAAACCCCTTTTCCAAAATAATAAAACCTTAGGAAAAGCTGTAACTCGTACAAAGTGTGCCCTGCCTACATCTCCACGAAAGCAGAAGGCTGTCATAAAAAAAATGGTTTGACAATGAAATTGGGGAAACAGGTGCTCCTAATTAAGCCCAAGTAAGCATATTTGCAGCAGCACTGTACCACTCGGGTAGAATGCATCCGTATGTGATAGCTTCAGATGAACTGTTTCATTCTAAAGAGATTGTGATTCCTCTCATAACAAGAATGCTGGAAAAGATTCCTCAAGGAATTGAAGTCTTACATATTTGGTCAGATGGCCCAATTCAAAAACAAGTTCATTGCAGCCACAAAACCCATATTACAGAAAAATATAAATTGTTCATTAAATCGAATTATTTTGCTACTTCACATGGGAAGCCCAGTGGACTGTTTTGACGGGTCTGTAAAGAGGCAGATATGGGAAGTTGTAAAAAAAAGAAAGCATTTCGTACAGTGTAAAAGATTTTGTAAACGCCGCAGCTTCAAGCAGTGTGAAAATCTTTGAGATCTCATCATACGATTTACAGTTGCGTTATAAAGAGTTAAATGTGAATAAAATATTTTCTGATTCAAAAACTATAGCTGGTATCACGCAGCAACACTTTTTGGATGTGGTAGACAAAATCACCAAAAGCTCAAATTTATCTAAAACATCATTTGCCTGTTCAAAACCAAGCGGACAAGCTCCATAATTTTGGTGGCCACAATTGGAGCGTGGGCTCTTGTGGAATATGATGGACAGCTCTATCCAGGTGAAGTTAGAGCCATTGAAAACTATGAATACTTGGTCAGTGTTATGATTCCAACAGGGAAGCATCGGAAATGGTCTGACAAGGTGGATGAAATTTGTTATTCACAAGAAAAAATAATAAGAAAACTTAGTACATCAGATGTAGTAAATGCACGAGGACACTTTTCATTTCCTGAATTGCACTAAAAACATCACTTGTATAATTATATTAATTTACTATTGTTTATTTTTTATCATTTAAGTAGATTTGTGTAATTTTGAAAAAAAAATTGCTAATTTGACTTTAAAGGAGAAATAAATTATAATTTAAACCGATTAATGTTGGTGTAACATCAGTCACAAAATGTTTGCATCATCAGTCACAGTAATTAAAAATTTCATCCATTGTAAATTTTAAAGTTTTTAAAATGAAACGAAGTGTATTCATAAAGTTTGAAATCTCTACTTGACTGGAAAAAAAGAATTTTAATCTTCATGTTCTTAGTTTGAGGAGAATTTCAATTAATATGAAAGTTGTTTTTCCTAATGTCTCTTCTGTGTAACTTCAGTCACAATTTTTGATTTACCTTAATTCCATACAAAAAAGCTTTTTATATCTAAAAACAGGTATGGGTAGTATTATTGTACTCTACCACGGTATTTTAGATCAATTTCAGAAAAATAAAGTTAAATTTCAAGACAGTGTGGATTTTAAAAGTTAAAAAACTTAGTCAAATTGTAACGTCAGTCACCGTGGAATGACCCGTATTAGGTTTTGGACCAGCTTCGATGCTCACAAAGGTGAGCATTTCAGATTTGTACCTAACTTCAGGAATGTTGATTATGTTGCACTTAGGCAGGGTTTGAAAGAGGTTTTTTCTTCTGGGTTGGGGAATAGTGAAGATGATCTTCAGTGGGAAGAGTTTAAGGGGAAATTGGAGAAAACAGTGATGGATTATGTTCCTTTTAGAAAGAAAGGGGATTTCACGAAAATTTGGCCCATATGGTTCTCTAGGGAGGTGAAAGAAGCTCTCAATTATAAGCAAGCCACTTTTCGGCGACTTAAAGAGACTGGGTGCCATGCTGACAGGATTTTGTATTGTGAAGCTAGACGTACTTTCAAGTATTTGGTACGGAGTAAGAAAAGGGAATTGGAGCAAAAGCTTGCAGATAACATCGAAAGGAATCATAAGAAATTTTTTGCTTATGCTAATTCAGGGAAAGCTCGTAATACTCAGGTAGGCCCACTAGTGGATGAGAACGGGAACTTGATTCAAAATGAGGGAGATATTGCTGATATTCTAAATAATTTTTTTCCCAGTGTATTTAACAGAAACTGTATCTCAACAGTTGATATAAGCGAGACGCAAAGTAATACACAGCTTGAGGATTTTGTATTTTCTAGGGATGATGTGTTGTTTCATTTGAAAAAGATTAAAGCAAATAAGGCTCCAGGACCTGATAATGTTTATCCAAAAATTTTAGTAGAATGTGCAGAGGAATTAGTGGATGTTGTCTTGACTATTTTCATATCTTCATATAACTCGGGGACTGTGCAAGTGGATTGGAAGCTGGCAAACATAACGCCGCTCTTCAAGAAAGGGTCTAAAACTAAGGCAGGAAATTATAGGCCTGTGAGTCTTACTTCCGTTCTTTGTAAAATTTTTGAAACTCTGATAAAAATCAAAATAGTGAATTTCCTGGAGGCAAGTGGAGTGTTGACTGATTTTCAGTATGGTTTTAGGAAGGGTAGGACCTGTACAACTAATTTGTTGCATTTCTACGACAAGGTTACCATGGCATTAGATCAGTGCTTTCCAAACTGGGTGTCGCGACACGCCGGGGTGTCGCGTATTAGCATCAAGGGTGTCGCGAGGTTGCAAAACGAATGAAGAGTTTATGTAATAATATCAAATAATAATTAAAATAATATCAAACATCCTTTTCTTGGTTCAGTGTAATCATAGATCACATAGTAACCCCGTGATCGATATGTGGATTTCTACAATTTGTCCATGTAACTTCTAGTTATGGCGCTATATGTCTTTATACTGTGCTGCTGTACATTGACGCTCTCTCTTTAAGCTTCTTGTTTTAAATAGTTCTTCGAGCGGCGACATTGGGCATTGTACATTTCCTTCAGTCTGCTTCTTTCTTTCATTCGTGACGCACGCCATTATTTTACCTGCTTCAAAATGACATATTTATGCCAGAAATTTTACGAAATTCATCCGCTATGGATAAGTTTATTGTCAGAAAGACACCTTTGATCGTTTATGAAGCATCAGATGCAGAGCAACAGTCAAGTGGTGTGTCTGAAACTTCAGCAGTTACTGAACAACAATTAAATAATGTGTCACAAACCTCTGTTTATTCCTCGCCAATATGCAGTAGCAAGAACACGAAAGTGAGAATGTATAAGGAAGGATAGATATAAAAATGGGATTTACGTGGTGTGGAGTTGAAGAATGTCCAACTCCGGAGTGTGTGATTTGTGGAGAGAAACTACTTAAAATTCTTCCAAACTGTAATTCCAATTAATTATACTGTACTCCCAATTCACATATGAAATAATTATTGCTTTAAAATACCATTTGTTATGATAAAATCAAATCTGTTTTATTATAGTATCAGTGAAAGGGTGTCTCGTTAAATTGTATGTACTGGAAGGGTATCGCCATCAGGGAAAGTTTGGAAAGCTCTGCATTACATAATAAAAAGTGCATAGATGTTGTTTACATTGACTTTCAAAAAGCGTTTGATAAAGTACCGCATGAAGCTCTTCTTAGCAAACTTGCTTATATTGGTATTGGTGGAAAAACTTTAATTTGGGTTAAAAATTGGCTGACTGGGAGGAAACAGAGAGTAGTAGTGAAGGGCAATTATTCTCAGTGGATTCATGTTTTGAGTGGGGTTCCACAAGGTTCAGTTTTAGGGCCAATATTATTTATTATTTTTATTAATGATATTACTTAGAGTATTTCTGGGAACATCAATATTTTTGCTGATGATGTCAAAATCATGGGAATTGTGGACACGGAGGAACAAGTCAATCAGTTTCAAGAGGATTTGAATCAAATTTCTAGGTGGGCAATTAAGTGGGGTATGTCTTTTAATTTGGGAAGTGCTTCATTTTGGTCATGGGAATAAACATGCAACCTATTATTTACAAGGTTCTGTCATTAGGGAAGCAGAAGCAGTTGTTGATCTAGGAGTATTGATTAGTCATGACTTCAAGTCCAGTCAGCAGTGTAGCATAGTAAGTAACAAAGCTAACAGGATGCTTGGGTTTATCAATAAGGCTATTTCGAACAGATTTAGGGAAGTTGTATTGCCATTATACAGAAGTTTGGTAAGACCTCATTTGGAGTATGCTGTTCAGTTTTGGTCTCCGTACCTAAAAAAGGATATTACCTTATTAGAAAGGATTCAAAGGAGGGCTACAAGATTGGTAAGTGGTGTTTCAGACTTAGATTATGAGGTTAGGCTTAAAAGGCTCAATATGTATAGTCTTGAGCAAAGGAGAGTCAGAGGGGACATGATTCAGTTGTTTAAATTCATTAAAACGGGAAATGTTGATGGACTACAGCTATGTGCTGAAAGTAGAACCAGAGGTCATTGTTTTAAACTTTTCAAATCTCAGGCTAATCTTGAAATTAGGAAAAACTACTACTTCAATAGGGTTGTAGGCAGTTGGAATAGTTTACCGGAAGCGACTGTTAATTGCAGTGGGGTAAAAACTTTTAATAAAGCTCTTGATGTTCATTGGGGACTGCTAAATTAACTAGGACCAGCCTAGCTGGGCCCTGATCCTGTTGCTGGTCGTCACTTTTTTATTTGTATTTGTATTTGTTTCTTCCTTTACGGTAAAAACGAGGAAAAAGAAACTATTTTGCAGATGTCAAACTGGAGCGATAAAACTTCTATTCTATGTGACTTCTATTCTTTCAATTCTTTGTGACAAACTGAGATAACCGGGTAATTGCTGAGACAGTAAAAAGAAATCAGGAACGTTACTAGGAATATCCTAGGCACCTCATGTGCCTAATTTTTACCAGAAACATTCCTGGGATTGACCTGGAACCATTCTGAATAATTGGGAAAACTTCCCACAAAAAGCCAGTAACTTTCCTGGAATTAACCAGGAACCTTTCTGAATAACTGGGAAAACTTCCCACAGAAAGCCAGTAACTTTCCTGGAATTAACCAGGAACCTTTCTGAATAACTGGGAAAACTTTCTATAGAAAACCAGTAACTTTCCTGGAATTAACCTGAAACCTTTCTAAATTCTAAAATTTCCCACTAGAAGCCAGTACCGTTTCCAGAATCATTTTTGATGATATAACTAACAATTTTAATATCTTAATAGTTTTGCTAAGTAGTTTTTGTACATTTCATGAATTTCGAAAGTTAACTCATTGCGAAGTTAACTTTTGAAATTCATGAAATTTACAATTACTTAGCAAAAGTTTTAAGATATTTAATTTTCAGCTATATCATCAAAAATAATGTTGATACATCAGAAGCATCCCTCAAGTATATAAATAGTTTCCAGATATAAGTATTGGATTTCTAGAAACTTGTCTGAATTCTTAAAAATACCTTTGCAGTTTAAAAAATCAAGATACTTACCTTGCAATGAGTAGAGTACATATCTGAACTTTTTGAAGCTTATTTATTACCTGTTTTAAGAACTTATTATTTTCCTGTAAACATACTAATTTTAAAATCAAACTTGTCCCTAATTTCTTTGTAAATATAATAGGACTTAATTTTATTCTAATTGTTAGCAATATGAATAATTACCAATCATGTTAAAACATAAAATGTTATGACGTTTAGGTATTTAATAGAGGAAGAAAAAAACTTGCAACAATTAAAAAGCGATTTATTAACAACTAGCGGTACCCGCAACGGCGTTGCCCGTGCAAAGGGCTAAAATAGCGGCGCCTGCGGCGCAACTTGTTTTTTTTTTCTCAAGCAAAATGCCGAAGGCGACCTTTTAAGTCGGTTTTCAGCGGATAAAAAACTTATTTCAGCCTATGTCTTTTTCCATAAATGTATACCTACCTTGACTTAAGTATAAAATTATTTCAATCTATCACTAATAACTTATATTTGTTGATCTATATTTATATCCTGTGACATATTTATCTTTATCACATCATCAAATCTATTACATAACATTTTTTTACTCTGATAGATAGCAGTACATTCTTTCTGAGGCTGAATTTTAAAATATAAATATTATTTTATAAAGGTTTATTTAAACCAATCAAAAGAGTAAATTGTGATACAAAAAGTAAAAAATAAAGTGTATTATTAGCTTTATCCATAAACATACATTTTGAAATCAAATAGGAGAAATGAACTTATTTCAAAATATGAAATTTTAATTGTCACAAATTAAAGTAATCTGCGGAGATTGATAAATTGATCAGAAAATGTGGAATTGATAAATTGATCAGACAAAGTTTAGTAAAGATTGTCTGAAAAATCTAACAGTTACTGATCATCCTTAGCCTATTCAAGAAAAGCAAAAGCTGCGGCAAAGAGATACTGGACTATATATATGTAATCAATTTGATGAAGTATAAAAAAAAAAACAATGGCATAGCTAGCATGGGTAACACCCAGGGCGGGTAGTAATAGTGTCACCCCATGGAAAAGATTATGCTCTCCCTATCCAAAAAAAAAATAAAATAAAATAATAATGTAAGCACTGAAGTATGCGTTTTAATGAAATATAATGATTTTTTTTTTTTTTTTAATTGCAGCATTGAAAAAGAAGAACACCATTTGCATCAAATATTTAAAGTATTTCTTGAGGGCAATGGTTATGATTAGCGGTTAAAAAACATTGTGAATATATTTTGTAAAGGAAACACTTTGCTCAGATCAAAATAGAAGTTAAATTGGATATTTTTTTCTCTCATTTTTAAGTATTTTTTATTCTATGGAGCTTTTAAAGGTTCATTCTTTTTCTCCGTCGTGGCGGGGTGTCACACCTATATGGGTGACAACCGGGGCAGACCGCCTCCATTCAGCTATGCCACTGATGGAATAGAGAACAGTGGGCAAATAGACATTTCTTTGGTAGCGGATAATGGAATATCCTGCTTATAAGATACCACATTATATATGCCCACCTTCTAAAACTAAAATTTTCCCCACAGACACTCTTCACTCCCCGTTTGATAATAGAATAGCCCCATATTCTGAACATGCGCAACGAAAGGAAATTCCGCAAACGAAACTCAAGACACTTGCCGGTTTGGATATTGAAAACTATAATTTTCCCTGATATTTCAGAAAACTTTAAATATCCCCTAATATTTTCCAGAATATAAATTTCCCTGGTTTCCTGGTTGTGCTTCCATGCTGTGTAATTCTTGAAAATGTGTGACTTTTATTTGTAAATTGATTTCAGTCGTTATAGATTTTCTGTGCAGCAAAGATGAAAATTTTATGTTATTCTTAAAAATGTAGAATATTCATTTGTAAATCGATTTTTGTGTCACCCACATTTTCTGTGCTACACAGATTAAACTTTTGAGTAATTCTTGAAAATGTAAGACATTGTAAATTGCTCTTTGTGCATTATGCACTTTTTCTGTGCAGTGAGGATGAAGTTTTGATATAATTCTTTGAAATTGCCAGCTTGTTTTTTCAAATTTGCTTTTGGAGTATGACGCCAATTTCTGATCTAAACCGCTTAAGAGACATATCTTGACAAAAGCAAATTCGAAAGTGCATGTGAATGCTGAAAAGGGAAATTTTATAGTTCAAAGCTGAAAAAGAATGTTACTAAATTAATACGCTAAAAATGCAAGGAAAATTCAATTCTTATCGCGGAATCCTACCTACAGTTCCTAATGTGAATGGGATGTATAGGATTCTTAGTTATGAGCAGAAAGCGGAATATTGCTTTTTTTACAGCATTCAATGCCACAAAAATGGTAATCAGGGTGATGTTCTGACTCAAACATACGTTTTTTTCCGGAAAAGATTCTCCTACACTCAAGTTGTATTTGTTTTTCTAGTGGTGTCTCTCAGCTAATTCAGTGGTGAAAGTTTTCTCACTGGCTCTGATTTCGACTCTGTAAACAACACCTCATTATAGGTGGGCGAGGCATTTTCAATGGAACTGTAGCAATTTAATTGTTACAAATTATGAATTCTTGAAATTGTCGTTAACATTATTATTTTATGTAACAAATGATGAATGACAGATTTGAACTCTTTTAAAAAATATATCTATATTTTCGAAAAGAAAATTACATACCATTTTAAAGCATTTAATTACGAATCCGAGCATTTAGTTTGAAAATAATCCATAACAGTGGATTGTTTTTTAGTCATGGAGTTCAAAGTGAATGCTGCATCTTCAGGATTGAAATACATAGTAAGCGTTTTCCCTAGCCCTTATGGGAAAGAAAATAGCTTTCCACTATTTGCAAAATGTCCACTATAAGTAAGCTGTTCTGTCCAATAAGAGTACAGTGTAGCACATAATAGTGACTGATAACAAAATATTTTTTAGACAAAGTGTTGGAGCTTTGTTGTTTTATAAAATGGCAAAAAGAACAAACTTCTCTAGTTCAATACTGGAAACAAACTTTCTCATGCCTTGATAAACTCGAATAGCCCCTTTTTGAAAATTCTCGAAAACAAAAACAATCCTTGATCATAATTTGTTTTGTGAGAGTAATAATTAACCTTTAGCAATATGCATAAAGCTTTTTTAAAAAAAAAGCACAAAAGGAAAAATATGGCTAATTTTAGAACACTTTTTTCTTTTTTCATTTTCGAGGGAAAACATAAAATAGGGGGAATTCGATAAATAACAAACTTAGAATCCGGGATATTTTAACATCAATTAGGATACAGAAAAACTGGGACCTGATTATAAAAACGTAACATGCGGGAAAACGTAGATTGGTGGAATGTTAAATCGGGGTTTCACTGTAGATATGAAAACTTTTCACATATAATATGATAGAATAACAATAAATTATGAATGGCGAATTCTTAAAAATTATGTGAGCAATGCACATTTATTCAAATGAGTGAGTATATTTAGAAATAATAATGAATATTTAAGTAATCACAAAATATTAAGCAAACATTACAAATTTACATAATGAGGCCTAAAAAATAATTGAGGCCTAAATGCCTCAATTATTTTTTAAATTCTTTATTTAAAAACAACATACTTACTTTATTTGAACATGTATATCATGGGAGGTTGCAACCAACCGCCTCTATAAATTCGTCACTGAAGCAATGCCCCATCAACATGTTCAAAAGGAAAATAAAATTCTTCATCGATTGAGTGAAAGTTGTTTAGTACTTATTTTTTGTAGTTAATGAATATTATTTTTATGAATAGATACTATGTTACTAATAAGTTTAATAATCTGTTAACATCTTACATTTTTTAGCCCAGTTGAATTAAACTGGTTGGGCGAGTCACTTAATTGAATGATAACAGTTGAAATCGATATATATTGTATAAGTAGGCCCAACAACGTTCTGAAACAGAAAATCAAATTTTTCACCTCTCCAGTAAACCATGGGTGATTCTAAGCAAAAAGAAAGAAGTTGGTTTATAAAATGGCAAAAAGAACGAACTTCTCCAGTTCAATACTGGAAGCAAACGAACTTTCTCGCAACCTTGATAAACTCGAATGGCTCCTTTTTAAAAACTCTTGAAAATAAAAACAATCCTTGATTGTAATTTATTTTGTGAGAGAGTAATAATTAACTTTTAACCAGCAGTGTAGTCCTGAAAAAAAAGTCGGGGGAACGCTTATCAGAAGAAGATAAGCAATTGAAATCAAAAGTGGGGGGACGCTTATGCTAAAATGTAAAAAGTTTGGGGGGATGCTTGTATTCAAATAAAAAGGTAGGGGGACGCCGTCCCCCCTCGACTACACCACTGCTTTTAACAATATGCATAAAGCTCTAAAAAAAGCACAAAAGGAAAAATATGGCTAATTTTAGAACACTTTTTTCTTTTTTCATTTTCGAGGGAAAAGATAAAACACGTGGAATTCGGTAAATATAACAAACTTAGAATTCGGGATATTTTAACATCAATTAGGATACAGAAAAACTGGGACCTGATGAAAAAAACGTAAAATGCAGGTAAAACGTAGATTGGTGGAATGTTACATCGGGGTTTTACTTTAGATAGGAAAACTTTTCACATATAATATGCTAGAATAGCGATGAATGATGAATTCTTGAAATTGTTGTAAAGTTATACATTTTGAATACAAATGATGAAAGGCGAAGTCTTAAAAATTATGTGAACGCTGCACATTTATTCAAGTGAGTGAGTATATTTGAAAATAATAATGAATATTTAAGTAATCACAAAACATTAAGCAAACATTACAAATTTACATAATGCCTCAACAATTTTTAAAATTCTTTATTCAAAACCAATGTACTTATTTTATTTTGAATGTGTGTATCATGGGAGGTTGCAACCTTCCGTCCCTATAAATTCATCACTGAAGCAATGCCCCCGTCAACATGTTCAAAAGGAAAATTAAATTCTTCATCAATCGAGGGAAAGTTGTTTGCTAATTGTTTTTTGTATTTAATGAATATTATTTTTATGAATAGATACTATGATACTAATAAGTTCGATAATATGTTAATATATTAAATTTTTTAGCTTAGTTGAATTAAACTGGTTGGGCGAGTCACTTAATTGAATAATAACAGTTGATATCGATATATAGTTTAAGTAGGCCCAACAACCATTCTAAGAAAGAAAATCACCTCTCAAAAAGAAATTTTTCGCCTCTCCAGTAAACCATGGGTGATTCTAAGCAAAAAAAAATTGGAACTTCAGACAAAATTTTGGGAAAAAGTATGCACCATCAATTTAAAACAAAGTATATAGGTTAATAATCCCCTCCCCTCTCAACACAACAGTACATATGCATACATATATAAGCTCAAAAATAATTCTTCAAGTAATTAAATGAAAAGTCAGTTCCAAAAGCTTTTTTTTTTCTGGTAAAAATTGTATTGAAATTTTTTAAAAGTAGTACAAACTATTTTGCTTGTCTGAAAGTAGAAAGAAAAGCAGATATTAATTGTAAAAGAAATCTCAAGATTAATACATTAAAATTTTTTCGGAAAACCGTTATTCACCCGAATTTCGGATCAGAATCACCCATGGACTGCATGGATGCAGTAAACATTATTTGCTACTGATGGAAACCTTTGGTAACTGCAATTTTTAATGGATTGTACTATTCATCATTAAAAAATAAATTTCATTAAAATAATTGATCAAATCTCAAAATACTTTTCAAAATGGGTCAGTTAAAACACTGATTTTCGTTACATGCAAGGCACTCGCTCTCGCCTCATGGTTCAAACGATGTTTTGTTTACTATCAACCGCGGAATTTCTAATCCACTTCACTTCATTTCTTCAAACAGCTCGTAAGAAGTAAAGAAAATACTGGAAGATTAATAGTTAATTGTTAAATTAAAAAAAATATTAAGTCGAATTTAAAAAAAACGGCTTCGTCTTGCAAAGCATCAGGCTATAATAGAATTTTGTGCAAATTTTTGTAATCGTACGTTGCGTACATTTTGCTGTAGAGCGCGCAGCCACAACGTCAAAAGTTCATTTTATATATATAGATTGTTTTTCACTTCTCTGCCATTTCTAAGGGAAACTATTTATTTATGAAGTATAAAAGAAATCAGATGAATTTTCATGGTTATTAGTGTGTCGAGACAAAATTGAAATAATGAAAACATTTGTTTTGTAAATTAGTAGCTGCAAATAGCACATATCAAGTTTAGAATTAAAAATATTTTTTAAAAAATTGTGATCACTTTAAGTTCAATTTTTTCCAAGAGTATTTTGTTAAAAATAAAAATTTTAAGCTTTCAGGAAATTACCAAATAAATCAACTGAAGTGATATTTAATTGTTGCCACATTTTGTACAACCATAGGAAAGCTCAAGTCATAAATGTTATAAATAAAATTACCCTTATATCCATAGTTTAATATAATGTACAAAAATTAAAAAATGAAGTTATCAAAAAAAAAAAAAAATTAGACAAAAAATAAATAAACGGCAAATACAAACATTTTTAAATGACATTTTTTAATCTCTAAGTTCACACAACATCTATATATAAGTAAACATAAAAATGGGATTTTTATACGAAACTGCTTGACAAAATAATAATAAAAAAGAGGCATATGTATAAAATGTGACAAGCCATAAAACAGTTTTTCAGCTTGCATGCAATCATGCATAGCAAAAAACTTCCAATCATTTAAATTTCTCAAAAAAAAAAAAAAAAAAAAAAAAAAACTAAAGCAATCTTGGTCTAACTATATACATTATTTAACTGTGATTAACTAGAAGTATGGTATGAACATAAATTGATTCTCAGGGGGTGATTCTCAGTACAAAAACATTTTCTAAACATAAAATTTTCGGAAAAATTATGCCTCTCAAATTAAAAAATATAAATTATATAATTAGATGAACACCTACCCTTATGTAACAATATATAAGCTTGAAATATAAATAAATAAAACATTAAAATCAAATTAATGAAAGCATTGTAATATTAATTCCGAACTCATTTCCCCCCTGCAACAGTATTGTTTGTTAAAGTATGAAATATTTTGCTCATCCCAATGTAGAAAGAAAAGCACAGATATTATTCGTCATGACAGTTGAACATTGAAGCCAGCACTTGTCGTACAGCAGACCGCAGACCATAAGCTTGTCCCCAAAGAAAACTAATTTAAAAAAGGGACTTTTATATCAAATTTTAAAACTGAAAATTATTAACAATATTCCTTTCACGCATTGTTGGTAAGAGGATAGAGTCATACCTCCCCAAGAACAATCTCATTCAAAGAAGAGTTTATTAAAAAATTAAAAGATGCAGAAAAGCATTCCTCGTTTTCAAGGAATGCTCAAAATACTAAATATGAGAACAAAATGCAATAAAAGAACTTGAAAATATTGGTACTGCTTTACATTTTAATATGTTTGAAAGTACATGTGTAGAGATTCATAAATTATTGCAAGTAATGAAACTATTTTAACTGTTTCAAACAAAAATCATGTACCAGATTTGTACCTTTAAACTAAAATTACAAAATAATAATGAAAAATATTACAGTTACATGAGCAATAAGTATATACTATGCAATTTTTAAAAAACATCAAGCAGTTTGTAATAATTATTGTGTTTCAAATGAGATTTAGTGATTTATATTCATACCATACTTTTAGTTAATCACAGTTAAATAATGTATATAGTTAGACCAAGATTGCTTTAGTTTTTTTTTTGAGAAATTTAAATGATTGGAAGTTTTTTGCTATGCATGATTGCTTTTTACAGATTCATTTTAATCAAATGATTATTTTGAAGATGCCAATATAAGTAAAGCATTTTAAAAATAGGTTTCACAAATATTTTACACTACAGCAGCCAAATATGAACATAATGCATCCAACACTGGATGGAAATTGATAAATTTGCAACAGCATCCCTCTGGCTATCCCTTTCTGGTGTAAGAACATCTGGCACGGTTGGAATATTTTAAAATACAGGTATAACTTCAGATTGTAACCCTGGTCTCTAGAAAAGAAAAAAAGGATATACTATTCATGCTCTTACTGTGCAAACCACAATGCACTTATTCCCCTTCTATGAGAGTAAAAACTACATTAAGACAATTAAAATTGTATGATATTAAAAATATGAGCAGTTTTAATTGCTATTAAAAGGGCTGCATTTTAACTTTAGTCCTCAAAGAGCAAGTGGCAAATGATTTTAACCAATAGGAAACATGATATACATACATGAGGCACTTTTTAAGAACAAAATATACTATAAAATGCTATTGCTACTAAAATTATAATATAATTTATATAATATATTTTGACAAAAGCTTCAGCTTTCAAATCAAAATATATTTAAGAAGTTTCATCAAAAGAACAAGCTTAGTGTAATCAGAGCATTTTGGAAAGTTTTATACATCATAGTTAAAGGAAAATATGCTAATAAACACAATAAAATGCTCAAAAATATATTTAGCATATCATTTTCAGAGAGGAGATGAACCAGAGTCCTAGCTGGTAAAGAAAAGAATCGTCCACTTCTGTTCCGTCTTCCATGTAAACGGTTACAAATGATGCCATCACAGCTTAGGTTTTGTTAAGATCCATACCCAGAATAATCTTGCCATTTCTACAAATAATTAGTAATTTTTTTAAATAATATGGAGGCATGAGCTTCACATCACAAAAATTGGTTGATGCATACTAAGTTTGATTAAATAAAAAACTTACAGGTTACTGGTACAGCTGGTGACTATTCGGCAGCGTAAATGGTGGATTTCTGAATTGTTTACAGTATCTAGCAACTTATCTCTAGAAATGGTGTTTTCCCTCAAATCTGAAACACCAATACCTAATAGGATTTTTCTATTGTTGATTAGATAAGTTAGTTTTTTTGCCCCAATTGAATAAAGTCTGAGAATTCTTTACAGCTTTTCTTTGCTGTAGGATTTTTTTTAGTAATGTACCAAGTACTCGGCCATTACTGGGTAGTTGTAAAAATTTCATAATTTTTTTTAAGATTACCAATAGTAGACATATTTATAACTGATTAGTACAATAACATGCAATATATGTAATATGCAATAACTAAAAAAACTCAAGTATATAAAATATTTTTACGCAGTTTATATATTGGTAAACTTCATATGCAAATTCGACTATTTTTCCATTTTTTATATTTTGTTTGGTCTTATCTTAAGCTGCAGGAGTAGTGCCCAACAGTTTGATTTAACGAATCGCTGAAATATCACTTTATAATTAATTACAAAAAAGTAAAAAATGAAAAGAAAATAAATAAAAACATACAGTGCGAATAGACTTTTTTACTTGGGGAGGGGGGGGGGGGGTGATTTTGAGGCACTTTACATTATTGAATGAATTTTTACTACAACCAATAATCATTTTTGAAGCTGATTTTTAGAAAGAGATATAATGTTTAAAGAATTCAATTTTGGAAATCTTACATTTATTTTCTGTCAGTTTATTTATTAGTTTATATATATGTAGTTAAAATGTATGTTTTCATTTCAATATATTCAAAATTCTTCATGATCACATCAATATTCTTTTTTATTCACAACTACTCGGGATTCGGTACTGGGTAGAGTACTCGTTACGACTTCCCTAAGTGTTTTTAATGAAGAAGGTGACTTTGAATGCTTTTGATGATTTACAGCTAGACAAACAGATTGTATTTACTAACTACTGCTGAATATTGTCCCAAAATTGTATTTAAAAAAATAATAATTCGGAATTCTTATTCGCACACCACGCATTATTGTGACATTTGGTCTAAATAATTGTCTCGCAAAAGTTTAACCTGTTTGAAACATAATTAAGTCACAGCTCAATGCATTGCATTTTTTCAAAAAGTATGCTTAATGTGCAACATTTAAGTTTCATAAAATTTTATAAAGTAGCATACAACACAAAAGTATGCATCATAAGATCTACATATGCCAGATGCTACTAATAAAACTTGGAAAACATAATTTATCTTGTTAATATAATTTAATATATTCACAAGATATAACTAGATGAATATTTAACTTTCAAACCATCAGACAAGTATATTTACCTGCATAAGAACAACATTTTAATATCTTATTTTAAATTTGGCCTTGTTGAAAGAAACATAACATGCTTAAATATGCAGCGGTTCCGTAAACTACCTTCTAATGTAATACTATATATAAAAAACGAGACATTACATACAAAAACAAATACAGAAATAGGGTACCCAACGTTTTGCAAAATTACATTCTGACACAGGCCTTTTAAAATTCACAATAATTTTAAAGTTCCCCGCTAAATAGGTCCCAATTACAATAATAGCTTTAAAATATCTTTCCACTGTTCCAAGCGAAACGATCTTTGTTAAAAATTATTTATGCGTGTTCCTTGCCGGAAAAACAATGCTGCTATAACAGCAGTAGCAAATGTTAAAATATTGCAGAACAGTTATAAAAACGTTTCAGACAGTTCATTAGGTAAAACTCAAAATGAAAGATCACTACAAGAATGAAAATTAATCTACTTACCGGCCGTACGACTAGTGCTGTGCTAGCTTCGAACGTTCAAACTGTCATGGCGCACCCGCCAAAACACGTAGAGCAGAGGTGTTGCCACTTCTGAATTCAGGAACCTTTTCGCAAACAAACCTATTTTAAACAGGAAGCTCACGGAAACCTGTAAAAACCCCGAACGTTGCTGGAAATTACGCGTTACGTTCCGGAATGTTCTTACAGTGAAGAAGCAGACACCTGTAAATCACTTAGACAGTTGATTTACGTTCACGTTAAATCTTCAATGGACTTGAAGAACCCATTTGACCCCCCCCCCCCCCCTGTAATTTTCGCGAAAATGAAGTTGTCGGTGATTTTACGAGCTGAAAATTTCGCGAATCTTATATGAACAAAACCAAAAGTTTTAAAAAAAAGTGCTCGAGAAAATAAGTGCATTCACAGTATTTATTCCATTGTAATATATTTCCAGTTAAAAAAAAATTGCGTTTTTTTATTTAATTAGGGAATAATTAATTAAAATTTATTAATAATTTAAATTTAATAAATCAATTAAGTTTAATTAAATAATTGAGTAAATTATATTTGGAAATAAAAACGGATAACAGTTTCTGGAGTTGTGTTCCCCTCCTCTATTTTGTTTTTAAGCTGAAACCACACACGTCAGCCATCTTGTTCCCCCCCCCCCCCCAGAATTTTTTTCTGGATCCGTCACTGGTTATTTTTCCAGAATTTTGCTTCTATCTCGGATGAACCTCTGATGTCATGTCACGAATAGTTAAATAAAGACATAAAAGTTTATACAGTAAAACCAGTAAAGTTGACCACCTTTATAAGTTGAGCACTTTTGCCAGGAACGGAATTAGCTTCACCCTCTACAAGTTGACCACATCTCTAACCGCCATATTCACCGTCAACCTAACTCCACGCGTGAAACCACGAGATCCGTTAACTCGGAGTTGGGGCTCAGCGCTGCGAAGTTAAAAATCGGTATTCACGGAGGAAAATCAACCTGGGGTTTTCCAACCACGAAGTTAGTCAACTCGACGCCATGTGGGAACGTACGCAGGCCCGTTATTGGTCAAAACTATCACATGATTTTCTTCATGCTTTTTCGCCGCGCAGTGTACATTTCGTTTCCCGTTTTTTAAAATTCCCGTTCTCTGCGATATAGCGATGAATAAAACACGAGTGGTTTTTAGCCCGTTTGAGAAGGTATTACTTCTAGCACTCGTGTAAAAAATTTTAAAATATTGAAAAGTAAAGAATCCAATAAAATTTTTCTCGGAAAATGAAAATATATATATATATAACGAATAGGAAATTATAACCAATTTTATCATTGTAATATATCTCTTTCTGACATTAGAAATGTACCATTCACAAACGATATATATATAATATAGAAATGTACCATTATGAACCAAGCAGTAGCGTATTATTGTATCTTTTAAATTTTTATTTGAATATTCTTTCATTAAATCAAGGCTGTAACTAGGGATGCCCACGAACCCCCCCCCCCCCAAAAATTTTCGCAATGTAGCATATATTCCTAACTGAAACTTTCCTCAACATAACTGTTTCAAAGCCTCCCCCCCCCCCCCCAAAAAAAAAATCTGCTTATGGCCTTGCATTAAATTCATGAGAGTATTTAAAAAATGCATTTGATTTCAATTATAACTATTGTAAATACTTTATTCTTACAATCACTTCGCATTGGCAAAGTACAGTAAAAATTTGGTTTAAGTCTTACAACTGCATGAAACGGCAATTCAAAATTATGTGATTTGGGGTTAACAAGAACCCTTTTTCTAATGAAAATATGAATTCATTAATACAAATACATATGGCGATTATTTTGACTTTTTCAAAAACCTTGCAGTTTACCTTTAAACACAAAACTGCCATTAGCATTATGGATTCATTTCATGTGTCTTTTTTTTTTTTTAAAGAAGCGTTTCACATATTCAAAACCTTTGTTAAATTAAAAAAAAAGAAAAGAATATACAAGCAAATGTAAATTGGTCAATGACATAAAACACATGGTAAAGGTCGACAAGTTTATTTTATTCGACATACATAAATCAAAATATTCCACATGAACTTCGCAGGCCCAGAAGTAACCTTGGCAAAAAAAATCAGGACGCATGTTAAATGTTCAGTATATACATGTACACTTTAAAGTAGAATAAAATTATATCAAAAAGCAACAAGGAGAGAGAAAAATAAATAATTAAATAAAAATACTAAAGATATATTACCCCCCATTTTTTGGTATTTCTGTTCAATTAGGAATCATGATAAAGTTTCAAAATCTTTAATGAAGTAATAGCTCCCGAGAGAAAAACATTATCGGAAACACACAAAAGCGACAAAGAAAACATTGAACAATACTAGTTAATAAAATTAAAACAACTCTAAAGTTGTATTTTTTGTAAGGCCTCTTCAGAAATTCAAGATCGTGTAAAGCGAAGAAAGCTCTAAAATCTCAACATATTCCAATTTTCGCAACATCCAGTCCGCCATTGCTAATGTTTACATGTACTGCGCATGCGCTCAAACCTTAACTTTGCTCTGGAGCTTGGTTGAGTTACTCGACCTGGCATGGTTTCGGGAACCTGTTTGCGCGTAGTCAAAGTTGATGGTGAATAGGAAATCCGCGGTAACTTCAGGTTGGAGACCGGTTTCGCGTCAAACCATGAGGTTAGAGTTGACGGTGAATACGGCGGTAAGTTAATCACTGAACTGGTTTACACAGATTTCACTGTATCTAAAACAACTACCGGAACTGATCCGAGTATTAACTAGTTGCAATTAAACTTTTTGACTGCTTTTTGTAGAGAGTTTCGATTCTATACATCAGGCAATTAGACAGGTGGTCACATCGAAACAAAGTTGTTTGTAATACAGCCATAATTAATTTAACTGAATTAATAATAATCTATAAATATCAAGGGATTTTTTTTTTTAAAGATAGGCCCCAGCTGTCCTTAAATGACACATTAAGGCATTTTTATTTGATATTCTAATAATAGTATCTTTTAATTTTCTCGCAAAATCTACATTGATTTTAACTGATTGAGGAGTTTTAGTATTTGTTTTTTCATTAAATCCGTAAAAATTGATACAAATTTTGAATTTTGTTATAATCTAAACCTGGTTTGTATTAACCAATTCATTTTTATTGTTTGCTTATGCAGCACAATTTCAAACCTTCGCGGAACATACAAAGCGAGATTTCGAGGCTTGAAAACATTGATGGGCAAGAAGCTATCGCGATGGCATTCAATGCTTGAGAGGCATCCCGTGCGAATTTACCATATTTTCCAGATGGTTTTAGAGATAATCTATAATGTGATAACAGCGCAGGAAATATCACTCAGTTCTGATATAATCGCATAAAATTCTTTTTTTTTTAAATAGAAATCTTGCACATGGTTTTTTTATGAATGTATCTGAAAAATGTTTTAACGCTCTTAGAAATATATTATTATACATAATTAACATAAATGAAAATTAAACTTAAAATTATATCTATAACAATAATAGTTTTCAAGTACATATTTGCAAAATAGGTAGCAACAAATGTGTACCGCAAGAATCTCTCTAATCAATCTAAACTTAATAATAAAACTGCGCAAAAAAAATTTCACGTTAGCTGAGTTTTTGCGAAATGCTTCGCGCTTTAGCACTGAAACTACACGTTATTTAAATCACGATGTCTGCAATGTATGTTTGGATCAATATGCTCTCGTATAACCTGCTTCAATATAGCTTGAATTTGTTAGCAGTGTAGCTCAGTTCTTAAATCAGCACCTTAAATACAAAAACTTCCACTGAATTACGAACAATGTATTCAATTAGAGCAGGCAATAATGTCATAATAAAAATTAATTAAATGATGTCTATTTAAAGAGCATGTACATTTTCTAACTACGGTTTCTAATTCATTGGCGATCAACAAATTGCTTAAATGCCTTCAAAAGGAATACAATGAATTAGAACAACGACGAATAACGATTTTTTAACCTTGTAAGCATTACATCTACTAAATTACGAAATCCATACATACATTTTTCTTATACCAACAAAGCAGGTGTCATGCGAGGGAAAAGGCAACGAGAAGAGTTAGTATTTTTCTAAGAAACTCAAAACGCGGCAATTTATTAAAATCACTTTATGTTTCAAATTTTATAAGCGCATACCACTGCAGTACTCAAAATGAAATTTGTACATAAATTCGGACAAAAATAGATTTAAAATGCATGTTATGATTTCAAACGGACAGAATATTTATTCACGTTCCTAAACCTGAAATTATATGCATTTTTTAAAAAATGGTTTTTTCTTTTTTATTGTTATTGTAATTACGTATTGTAATTTACGTTATGGTTTCCTCAACACTTTCTAGATCCGTACCGAGCGAAAAGGCTTATAAATCAGACGAAATAACTTCATGTACAGTTCTATCATGAATCAAAGCGATCTGCCTGGCAGAGTGCCAAGAATATTTTCATGTTCACGGGAGGAATTGCTGGTATAACCCCCTTATTCACAATCGTGAATTCTTTGTGAAATAATTCCCGAATTGAAGTATCGCGCGATCGCGAATAATTCACCTTCCTTATTCTCCAACCTTTTGCAAGCGCGGATAGATGAATTCGATGATTTTTCTCCTCATCGATGTAAGGCTTCTATGATTGGTCGCTTTGATCAGATGACATTGTTTATGTTTTCACGAAGAACGATAATTTCTCGTGTGTTGGGCAAGTGTGCGAATTTCAAATGTATGTTGGGTGGTCAAATTTCTCCAAAACAAAACGCGAATAACAGCTTTATGTCAGCTATTCATCTGAGCAAATAGTTAAAGTTTGTTGCAATAGTTAGATTACGTAGGCATAATGATATAATTCGTAAGATACGTTAGTCAATTATCATAACTCGCTCAGATCGGATTAAAATTTGTTGTGACAAAAAATTAAATTTTGTTTACATGGTACATTTTATATACATTAATTCGTCTTATACACTAAAATCGTTTTGTATGACAAACAAAAACGAATGACTTTGTGCAGAAAATATTAATGATAAAAGCAAAGTTATTATTTAAGCACAATTATGCAGTTATTTTAACTTTAATAAGGTCGATTTTATGACCTATATAGTTTTGATTTGTTAATTTTAGGCAGTACAAGTACAAATTACTTGCACTGCATTAAATATTTAACAGTAACTTCCATTTATTTTATTTTCTGTTCCAATGCATATATTGTTTGGACTGCCTTTGAGTAGCAAATTCTGAAGGCTAGACTTTTGCAGAGAATATGATAAATTTTATATTTATTTATTTCTCATGTTCTTAGCTATGTTAATTAGATTTCTGCGTAATATTAAGATAACATTTCAAATATGCATGTGTATTAAAATTTGAAATGCACACTCACAACCAAGTTTTCACGTCCCTGTTTATTAAGGGCAACTTAAAATACAAATCACAAACACAGTAACATGTCTAAAATTAGTAGTGAACCTTATACAGAATAATTACTAATTGCTGCAATGATTCAAATTTAGTTTCCCTTTCACAAGATACCAAAACAAGTGTTAAAATTAAATCATTAAAACCAGAGATGGACATGGAATAACTTTTGAAAGGAGCACCTCTCTCTACTTCACACCACTACCCTGTTAGCTCGAGGCCTTAGGGCTGCCCTCCTCCGGGCCCGGATAAGTGAAGCCCGGCGAAAGGTCATTCTGTGTCCAAGATAGGTTTGCTGGGCTTTATGTGTACAACCCCGCCAGCCTAGCCTAACTACTTTGGAGGAGTACCAGGGAGTTTCAAGTGATTATCCCTCGTAAAACTTTTAATAATAAAATTCTCATAAGCATTTTTTTATTATTATTTTTTCTTAAGCCAATTTATCTATACTTTAAAATATCTAAAAGTAAGTACAAATTTAATGGGCTAATTCCACATTTCTTTTACTACTTTGGGAGGGTTTGTGTCCACCCCCCTGAGTCTGCCATTGATTGAAACTCGTAAACTAGTGTCTACTGTAATTTTAGTGATTGTCAGCTGATTACAGTTGTGGCCATGTACAAGACGGACAAAAGTGTTGGGTGCCCCTCTGAATCACGCTGCATATGCAGATGCATGTTTTTCACTATCAGCTTATCAAAATATTCGGAAGGAAGCACTCTCCTCCTCTACTTTCTTTTATGCATCCTTGCAATCCAACAGAACATCCTGAACAGTGGCATTTACCCTTTGAACCACTCTGCATAAAAGGAGAAATTTTCCCTCCATATCCATTTTCGGAATTCTTATATTATATATAAGAATTCCGAAAATGGATATGGCTTTTTAAACATGTTTTTGAGAACATACGTAAAGGTAGTGTAACTCGGTAATGGACAGAAAAATGTATAACTTTTCTCTCAAAACAAATGTGGTCATTAGAAACTTACAGCAAAATTTTTCGTGCAAAATGAACTTAAAAATAACAAAAGGACACCTACCCTCAAAATTTTTTTCTTAAATAAAAAGTTTAGCGTAGAGCTATAGACAAAAATTACATTGCATGTAAAAAATCTAGTTAGTAAATGAATATTATTCTTAATCTTGACCATTTCGAGATTGAATTTCTGAACTGGTATTCATACAACTTCATTCATATATATAAATAAGCAAAATGTCCACCATATCTTTAATTTTAAATTCATTAAAATATGTAAAATTTTTGAATCTCATTATAATATTTACTTTAACCCTTTAAAAGGCCTTTTTTTTTTTTTTTTTTTTGTAGTATTGGAATGTTAAAATATTTTTCAGATTTTGTTTTGTTTCAAAAAAGAAATTCATATAGGACAGTAAATAAGATTAGCATGATTTTTTCCACCCCCTTGAGGGGGGGGGGATAGTTATAATATTTGAATATTGATGCATATGGTGGTAAATATATTTCCCAGAGTCTTTGCAAAATTTTGACAAACAGAAAGGGTGAAATAGCTTACTATAAACATCTATAATTTGATGAATTTGGTGGGAAGCATACTTCCCACCGCCTTAGAAAGGGTTAAATAAACCGAAAGCATATTGCACCCCAACAACAGAAGTGACACAACTCAAAAATCACGAAAATAATCTGTAAAATTACAAATTTACAAAAAAATTGTAAAATTGTATATTTTTACCGAATAATTAGTATTATTCCTGATATTTTGCCTCTATCTCATCCGTTACAAAACATTATTTTGTTATGTTCTGTAACTTGCAAACTTAAATTTTTGAATTGTGCCCCTTCTGTTCCCTCGGCGCAACATGTTAACGTATCAAGTAAATAATATCAATTACAAGAACAAGTTCAACATTGTAGTAACTTTTTTTATGCATCACTTTTGCGCTACAAAAAGGTTTAAAGGACATCATAACATATAACACGAAAATGGATAATTTTTTAATAAATCTCAACTTTGCTGCAGTGAGGAGCACAGATAAAAATAAGATTTCTATATTCCACACAATTTCTTTACATCAGACTCTGCTGAAATAGGAAAACATGTTCTTAAAATGCATAAAGTTAAATAAAAGTGAATTTTCAAGAAGGAATTCATTCAACACTGTCAATTTTGTAAAAAAAGGAAAAAAAAAAGCAGTTGATCATCCTTGATTAAAAATTATCTATGAATTGTTAGATAAACTAAACTCGGCGGTGCAACAGCACAATGGGGGCCATAGCCTACTGTGCCTATCCCAGTTTTTGAGACTGTTGGCCCTGGGGTGCAGTAGCACAAGTGGGCGGCCTGACGCGGAACACCCAGTGTTTAGTTCCTAAGTAAGCTTGGTCCTTAATTTATCGATCCTGCAGAAGGGATGAAAGGCTGAGTCTACCCTGCCCAGCCCGGGAATTGAACCCCAGACCTGTGGTATGGTACCACGGAAGGCTACCACTCAGCCACTGGCCTATGGACTGTTACATGTTGTACTTGAATCAAGAATATTGTTAAAAGAAACATGTCATTAAATTATATTCGGGCTTCTTAATATTTACCTCTAATTTAAGGAAATCATAAAATTAAAATTGTACTGTACTTTGGCAAATTGTTGATGGTACTGCGTAATCCTTTTTGTGAATAATAGCATTCGCCTTAAATGCAAAAATTTAGTTTTTCTAATTTTCCGTTTAAAACATGAAGTTTAGGGATTGACTCATACACCAGTCAACCTATACATGAGAATGTACAGTAAATTGAAAAAAAAAGAAAGAAAGCAACCACAAAATTAGGTATACCTCCATGAAAATAATGAATCATAATTAAAAATTACTGCATAATGAAATAATTATTGAATACAAAATTTCAGAATAAAACACATTTTCCGGTACTTTTCTGTTAGCAGGCACTCACTTTTAATTCTGTGGCAAATACATTCAAAAATTTCATATTTAATGTTAGCATAAATTATTTAATGAGAAATACTAAAATATAAACCCCTCCTAAGGTGCAGTGGAGAGTTAGCTCAATACAATCGTACCGCATTAACATGTAATGTTAGCTAAAAGTGAACTATCGCTTTGCATGAAACACACGTTTGGTTACCATGAGTTAACAATCAATTAATATGTATTTCACATGCTTAACATGAAATTTTTAAGCTGATTACCACTTAATATGAAAGGAAATGAGAAATGTAAACACCGATATGAATGCATTGTCTGTGCTCTGAATTACTCGATTCCATTGGCAATAAAAAGTGGTTGCCTGCTAACCGGAAGAATTCTCATTTTTCTTAACGTAATAGTATAAATCAAATAAATAAATGTAATGAATATGCAATGTAAAAGTATAACTTCCTTTCCCGTCATAAAAAATAAAAGCTTTTCCATAAATTACATTTAAATAATAAAATATGTAATGAATTATATCAAAATACTCATTCACAGCAGTACAAACAACAAAGTACTATGTTTTGCCGTTGCATGTTGGTATATGTGAGAAGCGATTCAAAGAATAAGTTTCTGAGTAAATTATTAAATTGAACTAAATTGTAATCTTAACATTTAATTTCAAAAGTTTTTTTTTCAGAAAAAAGTGGAGGAATTAGGAACTTACTCGCTTGTGCAAATATAATAGAAATGTTTTATTTTTAGGTATTTATTTTATTTGAACATTACCAAAGAAAATCTTTTTACTCATTACAATTGCTCATTCATTAGAAAAACAATGTTAGGAAAGAAGTTATTAAATAATTTATGCACTTCGGTACATTTATGAAACAAAAAATATTTTTCTGTACTCATAAAACTTACACTGATTTATGAACTGTTTTACTCCGTTTATTTTAAATTAATCTGTGTTGCATTCGTTTCACCTTTAAGTATTGAAAATAACAAAATTTTAATTCAAAATCATTGTTCAGTTATTAAGAAAAGCAACAGGTAAATAATTTAAAAATATAACTTTTCAATCAACACTTCAAAAAATTTTATAACTCGTATTTTTATCGACACTTTAAACGTCTAGTAATTAAAATCATGACCATTAAATAACATGATTAATGTATGAATCATGTGAGTTAATTTAATCTAAATATAATGATGTAAATCAGGGATGCACAAACTATGGCCCGCGGGCCAAAATTGGCCCGCCGACCCTTTTGAATTGGCCCGCCAATATAGTTGATAAAAAAGAATAATTATAATAAAATAAAATACTAAAGAAAAAAATAATTCAAAAAAAAAGCTTACGAAAAATCGTAGTAAAAAAATACGATAGCAACGCCGCTACTGAATTTTGGTCGCAATTTTCGGAACTAATCGCCATATTTAATTGCATTTTATTGGAAATACTTCAGAAACTACTCAAATCACGATAAAAGTGGTAGAATATTGCATTGTCATTTGGTTCTGAGCTCTATGTAAAGTTTCAGAACAATATAGCTTATCGCGAAATGGTCGAAAATTCAATTGCTAGATTTTTCGAACAGCCATTATGTGCGTTATTTCGTCTATAAAAGAATTTTGTCTCATTCCTGCTATGATTTCTTTAGTTAATTCAAAGCAACGATCGTTAGACATAGCAGGCAAAATGTCATTATTTGCGTCTTCATCGCTATCTT
The DNA here is from genome assembly GCA_038502835.1 of Octonoba sinensis. NCBI lineage: Eukaryota > Metazoa > Arthropoda > Arachnida > Araneae > Uloboridae > Octonoba > Octonoba sinensis. Next base: position 15,003,474 of record CM076598.1, on the reverse strand, counting down.
GCTCTTTGTCATCGCTCGGGTGTAGCACCATTTGGATGCTTTCCGAACCGGACATCTTGTTTATCAAATTATTAATTTCGTAAAATCTGATCATCAATCATTTTTACAGTAATAAATGATTTCAAAAAGGAGGAAAACGAAATGTAAGAAGCATATTTACATGGCAGAAACGCGCAAATTTCATACTTGTGTAAAACGACTTTGCTTTTGCGAACTCGATTTTAATAAAGAATTCATTTTCAGTTGCAATTTTTGTTGCCTTAATATCAATTTTAAATTCTTATCACCTTATTTCAGCTCTTAAATAAATAAAAAAATATATAAAACAAAAATAAACGAGGTTTAATTATCACACGATCAGCTATTGCGGAAAATTCGCGAATCTGCCGTATTAGAAATTTTCCGAACTTTCGTCTAGTCCGACTTTTGTTGCAATTCGTCTTCGAATACTGACGAGACAAATAAATGTATAAGAATCTAATTACTTATTTCTTTCATGTTTAATTATTGAAATTATATAGAGAAAAGGTCTGATTTTTCTCAAGTATCGTTGGATATTTTTTCTTATTTCTAATTTTCATCTGCAAGTAAGTTGACGCCCCCTCCCCTAAAAAAACATCGCTTTTAGACTAAATTGTTCGACCTATAAACACTGAATATGTTACTTGTAAAGGAAAAATGCGTATTTTTAAAGGTATTTAAAAAAAATCGTATTTTTACTAAATGGGCAAAAAAACGCGAACTTTTCAAAAATGGCGGGAAATTCACGAAAAAATTCCCGGTTTCCTGGTTTCCGGATAAGAGGTTCTGTACTGTATTACTATGCCAATTTAACTAATAAGATTTTGTAAATGGTTAGCTAAAAAAACAATTCTACTAGCCAAATTGACTAGTAGTAATGAATGAATAAAAATTGATTAATTAAACATTAATTTGCAGAATTAATAATATCAATATGAATAATTATTTTACTTTATAAAGTGTAATTTATCATCAAAATTTAAAAATTTTATTGTTGATATATATTTAGGAAAATTTTATCGTTGATATGTATTTAGGAAATGAATAAATAAATAACGATTTTTTACATTAATTCACAAAGATCAATTTCTAATCTGGGAACACTAGGATTTAAATTTAATTATATGCCATGGAACGAAATATGTTGATTTTTGATAAAGGAATCAGTTTAACTTTTTTTTTAATTGTCCATGTAGCAATGTATAAATTTAATATTACTGTGCCCATTTAACTAATAAGATTTTGTAAATGGTTAGTTAAAAAAACAATTCTACCAGCCAAATTGACTAGTAGTAATTCTGAATTGCAAGGATTTAACGTCATGTACAGACTCACAGCATTTGGATTTTGCTATTTAATATATGTGTTTATTTCTTCTGTATTTATATTCGCACTTTTAATTCATTTCTCATTTTAACTCTTAATATATATTTTAAATTTTACATTATAAAATGTCAAAGAAAAATTATCTAAAGTATAAAGAAAGTTATAATTTAGAGAATAATGCTGTGTTTTTCTAAGTTTAAATTACCTTTTTATTTTCCATTTGTTTCATTTTCATAATTTGCACACATTTTTATAAAACATTTTAGTATTCCTCTTTTTTGCCATTTGACCAATCACTTCATTGATTGTCAAAAACATAAATGTTGTGCAATTAATTGTTTAGAAATCTCACACCTCATTTTGTTTGAATTCATTTACATTATTTTTTTTAAACTTTCATTTAATAATCTGTTCCCGAGTACAGTAATTACTAATACATGTAATTTGTACATATTACCTCTAAATAAAAACTGAAATACACCCTGTATTTTTATGAACAAAACATTACGTTACTTTGGCCCCCAACCTGATACTTTCTAATATTTTGGCCCTTCACCCAAAAAAGTTTGTGCATCCCTGATGTAAATAATATTTGAAAGTAACTTACCAATTAATTATTTTCTTCATAAATATCTCGGATCAACATACGGTACACAGACCGACTTGGCCGCCATCTTTGTTGACGTTTGTTGTGGTTGTTTAAAAACAGGTGGTAGAGGCTATAATAGCGGAATTAAACTTCCGAATTGGTGGCTCAGTTTCGAGGCTATAATCCTCTGATAAAATTCCGGGATTTTCTTCCGTTGGTGATTGAGAATACCGTTTTCGTCAGAATTCGTGAATTATCTTCAACCGTAGCAACATTGAAGAATTATTCGCTATTGTGAATAAGGCGGTAAGCAATGCGCCGTTTTTGTTCTCGTTTCAGTCCGTTTAGTATACTTCATTTCTTCCGAAGTGATGCTATGTGCCAGTTTATAAATTTAGTTGCTTTAAACAAACAGTGAAGCAAACATTCTGATTCGCAAAACTAAATAAACGAACTTCCCTAAAACTCGAATGGATTTGTTCTTTTCTGCCATGCGCAGAAGCGTCCAAATGCCAAAATTTCCTTGTCGAAATGTATTTGACAGCGAAAATGCGGACGTGAAGGATGAAGTTTTTTCTATAGGCAGCAAATGTAATTGGAGAACGCAAAGCAAAATATGAATTTGATTAACGATTTTAGCAAGATGGTTCGCTTTTTTTATTTTAGTTCTTTTTATTTTATTTAAATACATTTATTTCAAGACGTGATCACATGAAATCAAACTCGGCCTTTCAAATTCTTCTTGCATATATTTATTTAAGTTATATTTATGCAAAAAAATAAAAATGACTGCATAAAATATGAATATTGTTTTTTTCTTCTTTTCAAACTTTATTATTAGCACACACCACACAGACAGACAAAGAAAAAAGAAGAATAAAACACCAAAATTAAACGCCAGAGCTTTGTATTAACACTAGATTCGCAAGACCAGTCATTTTGACTGTTTCGAAGCTTCCATTTGCATGATTTGTTACTAATTATAGTGCAACTTTCAATTGCATTGGCTTTTCCTAATACAAGGTTAGAAGGACAAGTCAATGTGACTGAAAGTTTTATTATAATAAGTAGCAACTTGGTGTAAAATGAAAGTTTGGAAATGGTTAGGTAAATCTAGTGGTGAAGTTTAAAGTATTTGACTAGCATTATTGCGAAAGGAAATATTTTAAAGCAATAGCACTTAGACATACATCTACACACTATAAACGAAAGGAAATATTTTTTATCTAAACAAGCAATGCAGTTTAACGATGGGACTAAAAGATTGGTTCATCCTTCCTTTGAAGTAAAAAATTAGATTGCTGTTAGACATTAAACAACTGGTTTGTGCATCTAGAGAGAGCATCCGTAACTTAGAAAAATCAATTAGATAAAACTATTGCGCTAGGCTATCGATATTTAAGAACTAAGTTCATTCCTTCGAGGCAAAGATCCAATTACTAATACTATAAATCAAGTTCTGGGTATAATTTAAATGAAACACTGGAAGGAAACTAAATACATACAAGGGTTTTCTTTCATTGACGTCCTGATTAATTCGCTTATTTGAGTGCGTCATCATATTTACATTAGCAGTATTTGTTGTTTTATTATTAAGAGAAGCAAATGAGGACTTGATTAAACGTATTGATTTAATTGGGAAGGCTCAGAACGGTTTTCGCAATTTACTTTTAAATATATTCGGAAAACATAGAACATCAAATCCGAAACGAAATTTTTATATGTAAAGAGGAGATTAAAAAACGGGTACAATTAGTCTCGAGTAAAATATCATAGTAAATTATAACGGAAGATGTTTTAGTAATAAATATCAACAATGTTATTAGTAGAATAAATTGAAAAATGTATGAACCACTTCTTTTGAAGTGGGACAAGTCCATTTTTTTTGTTATATTAACAATACTATTAGGATAAAACTTCCATTTCTCAAATATTAGGTTTCTGGTTTTTTTTTTTTTTTGACTATAAATTGTTTACAGATAAAAAGGTCCTAATAAGTTTTATCTATAATTATCAATATCTTCATTTTTTTAAATGTACTTGCCTCACTTTCAGAATAAATAGTTCATATATCAGAAATGTACAGTAAATTACGAACGGAAGATAATGTAAGTAAAAAACATCAGAATTTATTTTATTACGTTAAATACACGAAATATGATTTAAGAAATAAAATATCAAATACGTTATAAGAATAGAAAATGGTCCCAATAACTAATGATAATTTTTAGAAATTAGTGAAGAAACACACGGGGTATTTAAAAAATAATCATAAATGTTATAAGCAAAGTACATTACATACGGATGACGTGTTAAGAAACACTTGTCAGATTGTTATCAGAGCAGTAAATTCTACATGAAGATTTTTTACTCAAAGTAGCTCAACAGTAAACACAGTAAATTATACAATGTATAATTTGCCGTGTAGAATGAATGTTCATTAATCGGTGTCAATTTCTGAAATTAAAATCACAACTGAGAAAAGCTCTCATTTCTGATGGAAATGAGACAGAAATGATGGAAATCAGTGTCCCTTCTTTTCATTACTGTAAATAAAAAGAAAACACATCATACATACTGCCTACAGTTTGTTCAAAATAGAATTTTCGCCTGACACTCCAAATTTGATTTCTCATGCAAACCAATTTCTACAGAAAGCATTTTCAATCGAACATCTCGAGGTCGATAATCTGAGACAAATTGGATTTTCTTTGAAAATGGATGTCTCATGAATTTTGAAAGTATTTTACAGAAAGTACACTATTTTATATTCGATTCTGTGAATAAAAATCTGGAGTTGGATTTTGTGCAGAAAAATTTCCCCTAATTTTTTTTTTGTCAATAGTACACAGTTAACTCTAACTCAGGGGAAAAAAAAAACTTCGCGAATATATAGGATGATTAGCAGATGGGTCGTTCCATGTCAATTCACCACACAAAAAAAAAAAAGACCAATTTTGAAACTTACCATCTCAGATTTTCTCAAAATTTGGTACAGGTGTACTATTGGTACAATCTAGGAAAAGTATGAAATTTTACCGGATATCTGTGTTTGTTCTTAATTTACAGGGGTGTAAGTTTCGTAAAAAAGGGGTAAAAAACAGTAAATGGCAATTGTTTGAATTGCTCTCAGTTCTTTTCTAATTTAGATAGAAACATGAAATACGTTTCATTTTACAGCATTTTTTCTGTTCATTCTAATGATATGCTACACTATATAGTTAATGATATGTTTTTTTCAAAATGTAATTAAACATTTAAATATAATTTTTTTGCAAAGTACATAATTAAAATTTTTCAAATTAATTCTATGAGTACTTAGTGGTGTGTCACAGGTTAAAATTAAAATTTGGGACGGTAATGACTTCATAGGTAAAAAGAGATAAAAACAATCTCCATGTACATTAATTTGACTCCATATTCAAGTTAACTAATACCTCAACCCTAACATTCACGTTTTTCATGAAGCTAAACATGGGCACGAGTGTATAAATGTTCCCCTAATGTCTGGAGTAAAACTTAATATTAAGTAATAAGATCTGCCTGACATTTCAAATTCGACAGACAGCCGGGCGACAAAAATGACACAGGTCAAAAATTTGACTGTGCGAGTTTCTTTCTTACAAAACAATGAAATATCGTTCTGAAAACACAATGGAACGTAAATATAGGAACAATACTCATTAATCGGTAATGGATTGATGGAATAGGAACAATACTCATTAATCGGCATTACAATATGCAATAAAAATTTATGCAGTTATTTGTCAATTTTTAGGACGACTGATTGTTTCATGAATTTTGGGTGGTGTCACTTTTTTGTTCTGAGTGCGATGTCACTTTTTCTAATTGAGAAGGATTTCAAAGATAAGCTTTGCTCAGCAAAAGCTAACAGAAATAGAAAAAATGTTTTCCTTTTCCCTACTGATATAACACATAAAACTTTCTTGAAAGTAAGAAGTGATTCTTATAGATTTTATGGTACAAAATTCGAAAAAAATAATGAAAAAATTCCATCACGCAACATTTTGCCACAAAATCAAAATTTTTTTAATCACTTTGTTGCTCTCCAATAAATGGAAAAAATGCTATTTTATTTTATTGAACAAATATATTATCCTCACATTTATTAGGGGTCTAGTACACTGTTAAAAAAACCTGAATTTTCAGAAAGTTGTTTGACTGATTTTAACGGAAAATTTCCGCAATGCTTCCAAAGATGGTTTTTCCTTCAAAAAACGGAAATATCCCGTACCTTACGATAATGAAACTGCGAGAACGGAAATTTTCCGTTTTACGTATCTAATGAAGTAATAAAAATAAAATTCATGGTTTCAAGCTCAGAAATATTGCACAAGGAGCTTCTTGAAATTATTATTATTTTATGAAACTTCATATTTAGGCGTAAATAAAAGTTACTGAAAATTTATTTTTTTAAAATTAATTTCATAGTTTAAGTGCCTTTTATATGAACTGTAATGTGTTTACTAATTAAATTCTAAAACAGTATTTTATGTTTTGTAGATGTATTGCAGATATTAACCCTAAAAGAGGAACTAAAGCAAGAAAGAAGGAAAATGGAAATCCTTATTCAAGTACTAAGAAAATCATCAACTTGGCTAATGACATTAATGAATTTGATAAAGTTTTATAATTCTGAATTAAATTGAAAAATATTAATATATATATATTAGGGTGGCCCTTATTTTCAACTTTCGAAATGCTTAGCTCCCAACTCCCTATCTTGTTCCAATCATCAAAAAAATGATATGTGCATAATTTTAGCTAAATTGGTCTTCATTCTGGCGGCCCTCATCGACCATGAGTTTTTGAAATTGTCATCTGTGAAGTTATTTTTCAAGGTATTACTGTTATTTAATATTTACTGTATAAATTTGTGTGAAGTTTTTGATAAGTGCAAAATTACTGATAGAAATGCAGTTTTCGTATTAATGCCTGCTGCAGAAGCTTTCGGGCATGATACTGAACAGCTAGTAATAAATCGTACTTCTTTTCAAAATCTCAGAAAAAAATTTAGGGAAGCAAGATACACAGAAATCCAGAACAAATTTAAATTAGACAACTGCCAAGAATTAGTGTTACACTGGGCTGGAAAGCTGCTCCCAGCCCTAACAGGTGTAGAAAAGGTTGATAGACTAGGAATAACAGTCACCTTTCAAGGCAAAGAGCAACTGCTGGGAGTGCCTGAAATCCCAACATCTTCATTAGAAGAGCAAGCGTTGGCTGTTTACCGTGCAGTCGAGAAATGGAGTATAACTAACAAAATTCAGGCACTTTGCTGTGATACTGCAGCAAGCAACACAGGCCGAATAAATGGTGCCTGCATAAATCTAGAAAAGTTGTTCAAACGTGACCTGTTGTACCTCCCTTGTCGTCACCACATTTTTGAATTAGTTTTGAGAAGCTGTTTCGGCTTGCTGATGGATGCGACTTCTGGTCCAGACATGCCACTTTTCAAAAGATTTAGAGAAACTTGGGTTAAAATTGACAAAAATGTTTACATAACTGATAAAAATGAAGTGACTTATGATGTCCGCTCTACCATTATTCATTTTATTGAAGATCAGCTTGCTACTCATAAACAACTGCAAGATGATTATCGAGAGTTGTTGGAGTCAACAATGATATTTCTTGGAGGCATTCCAAAGAATGGCATATCTTTTCATATACCAGGAGCTGTAAGTCATGCTAGATGGATGTCAAAAGCAATCTATGCATTTAAAATATTCTTATTTCAAGATAAATTTTAATTATCTCATAGGGAGAAAAATTCCTTAAAAAGAATATGTATTTTTATTGCTCGAGTGCATGTTCGAGCATGGTTCTTGTCACCAGATGCAATTAAAGCACCCTATCATAATTTTCTTTTCATGTGTCAATTGCTAAATTATCAGGCTATTGATACAGAAATCAGTAAGGCTACTGCAAAAAAATTTTCAAAACATCTCTGGTACTTAGTTCCCAAAACTGTGGCTCTTTCCGTTTTTGATGACATTGTTCCAATAGATGTTAAGGCAAGTGTGGCTCAAGTTATGCTGGAGATTGAAGGAAGATAACAACAGGAAGAAGATACAAATCAATTAAAGCGATACATTCTTCACCCAAACGATTTTTCGTCATTTTCAAAAATCAAGTTCCCGTCTTTTGTAACTTCTAGTACAAAAAGTGTCTTCACGAGATTTTCTATCAGCTCCGATTTTCTGTACAAAGACCTGTAGCGGTGCGAGTTCAGTCCTTCAAATAGCCCTCTTTGCTCCTGCCCAGGGGGCGCGCCTTTTGGGAAAGCGGTAAAGAATGCGGCTACCACCAAAAAGATCTTGGTTCGACTCCCGGCGCTTCACAGCCACTCTCGCACCGTTACAGCCCCTTCAACATGGAAAGATGAGGTTGGTTATAAGAGTTGGTGCATCCGTATTCGCACGACAGTTCCCCCAGGACGTGGCGTCCGATCTCATACGAAACTTACCGTACAAAATAATTGGTTAACGTAAAAATATTACCTAGATCTTTTTAACTTGACTTACATTTTGAATATAAATTTTCAAAGAAAAGAAATATAAATTGATTATTGCGTTTTTCGTGCTACGGCGAGCGATAGAGAATTAATTCCATTAGCTCTTCACAGGATTTTTATACAAATCCTACATATGCTATATAAAATGAGCCGTTATATACGGGATTTAATCGATCGAGTCTTTCTCTGTACATTTTTCTACAGTTTTATAATGAAATATGTGCGACTAATATAAGCAACATCTAACTGCAAGAAATTACTGATATGAGGTAAATGTATTGATTGTCAATTTGGAAATAATGTTAATTACATTTAAAGGGAGTCGGCACCATGAGACCATTTTTTTTTTCTCTATGGTGTTTTTGTTTACAATTTTTGTCTCATGTTATGTTATATCACTTCATAAGAAATTTAATATTAAAAAAAAACAGGATTTCTTAAATATAACTAGAAAATTTAAATTTTTAAAACGAAATTCAGCAATTTTTAAAAATGCATCTTTTTCAAAAATTGGCGTAAAGTCTCAAAATTTTTTTTATTGATTCATTACTTCCAAAGCAAAACTTTTATGCTTTGATTTTTTTTAAAGTTAAATACTTTTTGAGAAAAAGAATAAAAACTGAAGTAAAGCAGAAAAAACAGCGAAAAATTTTTAAAATCTACAAAACGATTAGAAAAAAAAAAAAAGGAATTAAGTTATCATAAAAGTGAAGCATAAATTTGTTATGTATATTTTCAGGAACATAGGAAAAACCCTTCTTATACATACAAATTAAAAAAATCCTTTGCATTTTAAGTTTTTGGCTTGCAAAAACTTAACTTTTTTAAATCAAAATTTCAATTAAGGAACTTTTTTTTTCACGATGAAATTATTTCTCCTCGCTTACTTTACTTAAAAAAATAAATATGTGGCTTATATTCAGCACAGCTTCGGTTTCGGAATGAAAAGGTGGCAAATCACACCGGTAATAAAATAAATGATAAACCAATAAATATTGCTTCAATTTTTCTGAAACTTTCAGGGCGGTTTTTTTCTCTCGACATTTTTGGGTGCTGACTCCTTAAGTGACTGTCAAATTGAAACTTTCACCAGAATTAGATAAAGAGCACTTCCGCTTGAACTTAATTGTCCATGAAGTGTTCAATTTTGTAGACATCAAGAACATATAAGCGAATGAAGTTTTTCCAGCTGTGCTCTTTGTTTCAGTTCTAAGCATTCCTATACTTGCAAAGGAATTCCATTTTCATGTGCATCATGAGCGTTTGCCTTGCAGTAACGTTTACACAATGTTCTTCCTTCTTCATGTGAGTCACAGTAGCAAGACAAATTTCTCAAGAGGCGCTTTGTGGCAAAAAGAGGCGAAACGATTCGAAAGGGGAGATGCAATTCCTATGAATAGAAAGGGATTGTTTCTGTTGAAAGAACGTTCGCACTTCAAAGCATGTTTGTGTTTTTCCCTCCAGTGTCCGATTTCAGATTAACACAGTGGTGTGGTCCAAGCAACATACATCATTAGGAAAATGTTTACTAATTTTATCAACAGTTGTTTAGTTGTTTCATGATAAGGAAAAATTAATAAGTTTTTAAAAAAAGGAATAGCAGCTAAAATCTTAAAATGTTTCAAAAACTCATAATTTTTTTGTAACCCTTTAAAGCACGAGTTTTTTTTTTTTTTGAAAAACTAGTATGGATAAGTTATTCTTTACAATTTCAGGTTGTGTGTGTGTGTGTGGGGGGGGGGGTGACTAGGGAGCGGGACGGGGGGTACATGTTACACAGAGAAAAAATATTATACAAATAAAGTGTGAACGGATATCAGACGGGCATTAGAAATAAAATAACGCACGGGCATGAGCAAATTTTCCGGTAACTTTCGCCCGTGTCAGACACGGGCAAATGCGTTATGGGGTTAACTTAGTTACTTACGTATTAAATGATTAGTTGACTTGAAAATATTACCTATTTCCTTTTAACTCAGCTTAGATTTTGAATATAAATTTTCAAAGAAAACAAAAAAACAAAAAAAAAAAAAATTTCGGCTTGTAAACAAAAATATTTTTCAGCAATGCCCACCGAATGAACGATACTGTGAAATCGAAAACTTTGCTTCATATATGCTGAATGAAAGATACTAATTATGGTACTACAAGATTTCTGTGAGTTGCACACTTCATTTGTAAGAGTAAATGTGATCATATAACACTTTGGGTGGGTACATTTGACGAAATAGACTCGTCATTTGAATTTCAGAAGCAGCCGTTGATGTTTGCGGCACCCTCACCAGTGGGAATCCATATAGCATATAGCGACAAGTTAAATCCGTCCCATGGGCATAAAAATCTTCAAATAATTCAGTACTCAAAGGGTTAAATAGAATGTACAAAGTATTACAGTAACGAGGCAATAGCAAATTGTCAGAATCAAAATAAACTACAATATACTTTCAAGTTAAACCTTGAAGACTCACACGGTATGCCTCAGATAAAGAGACCAATTACCTCAGACGTAAAAAGCACCCCTTCAAGGAGTCTCATATACATATACAGTAAAATCTGTAAAGTTGACCACCTTTGTAAGCTGACCACTTTTGTCAGAAACGGAATTAGCCCTTCACACTCTATAAGTTGACCATAAAAGTGCTGCACCGCAAGTGGTCAACTTACACAGGTTTCGCTGTATATATATATATATATATATATATATATATATATATATATATATATATATATAACATTGAAAACTAAATAACTTTTTTAGACCCCTTTTTGAATTCTGTTTCGTTTTTGAAACATTGATATTTTTTAGATGTCCCCCAGCCCGGGAAGCTAACGCGGGAAAGATTATGTAATGTGAACTAAAAATAGTAACGAATAGCAATACCGGTGCATCATCACGTGACATGTAGCTCCAGAGGGTTATAAAAGGCTCTCGCAAGCTTTTCGCGGGGATTCACGATGTAAATATTCTTGTAAAAACGTTGATGTTGGCGTTCGTCTTTGTATTGCTTTGAATGTGTATTTCCTATGGTGAAACTCAAATAAATCAAGGATTTAAATAGACTCTGGTCAAGACTTTCCCACGATGACTTCATAGACGGACGAGAAAATGAAACGCTATTGTAACGGTGATGTTACACACACACACACACACACACACACACACACATATATATATATATATATATATATATCAGGGGTCGATCCAGCCTTTCTTAACAGGGTCGTGTTTTTGTGAATTTTAAAAAGATTTTTATGGAAAAAAAAACAAAACAAAACAAATAATTTGGGTAAAATTCAAAATTTGAACATTATAGTGATAAAATATTGTATTACCTTTTTGCCGAGTGCGTTTTGGTAGCGAAAAAGTGCGATTTGGTAGCTCGGATATTGGTGAAGGGTCTATTTTGACTGTCATGAATTTTGTGAAGGGTCCGAAAACGGACCTGAATTTCTACTCGCGCCCCTAACACACACACACATACATACATACATATATATATATAATATATATACGAGAAACTAGAGAGGTTTGACTCTCTTTTTAAATGTTTTTATTTTTCCTTTTACGCGATAAAATTTCTCAGTGGACAAATTGCTACTGACATAATGCAAGACATAGGCAATAATTAAATGTCTAAAGAACATTTACTTAATGACTAAAAATAAAAAAATATTTGAGTCAAAATAGTTAAATGAATTTCGTTGGAACGTGACAAATTTTCTTTCAGAAGAACTCTTTTGGTGTCTCCAATGACCATTTATAGAAGAAGCTTAATGACATCCCTTCAGTTGTTGTTGCAAAATCTTTTCTTCATTAAATACAACTGAAGCTACATGCATGAGAGCTTTTGAGAAAATTATAGAAAAATGATATTCATTTACTTTAATGAAACAAATATATTGCAATAAAACTAGATTTGGTCTCAAAATTTACTAGTACATGATTTTGAAAATCATCATTTTTAATGGTAACTCATCAGTCCTCGAAATCATTTGAAAAGTGTATATTTCATCTTATGAACTCTCTCCCTTATTTCATAACGATATAAATAAATCCTTCCTATTATATTCACCCAAACTTTTACGTAACACTGAAGCATCACATTGAGCCAATTCTATCAATATTTCAAAATTATAATGAATTAGACTGTTAATTTTACAAATTAATTTAGTGAAAAGCGGTTGATTCCCAGCTTTATTTCGTTGATTGCATAAAATAAAATTTATTTCATTTGCAAGGAAATAAATACCGTCAAGTGCGCCAGCTTTGTGCGCGCAAGTCAGCTTTGTGCCACAACATCTTTTCAGACCCTAAGGCTACCAACTGGGTGCCGAGGTGTAAATAGAGATTCGAAACTTTTTTCACAACTCTTAAAAATTTTTCGAAGCTCTAGAGCAACCAGTTTTTTGAGTTGCTCCGCTCCTTGCTCCGAATAATTTTAATGCATTTATAATTTATCTCTCTTTCTTAGTTAATTTACTTTTTTCGTATGATAAAAAAGTTTTTTAAAAATTGGAGCTTAGGAGCACAGCAAATTTCTTTGCTATGACTCCGCTCCAATTCCGAGCTTAATCTGGTTGCTCCAAAATTAAGTTTTCTTTTATTAACTGTTATTTTTATTTGAGTTTCGAATTTATTTCTTCAATGCAGTTGCGTAGCTAGACCCAGATTTCAGGGGGGTGGGGTCTTCAGGAGAAGTGAGCCAATTTCATGGTTTTACAAGAAAAATTGGTTAAATTCCAGACAATCTTCACCATTTCAGGGGGGGGGATCCCCAAGACTACCCCCTTATCTACGCCAGTGCTTCAATGCCATTGAGCAGTTGTCCATTTAATGGATTTTATTATCAGATCATTTTCAAGTATTATATATATATTTTTTAAGTCCTCAATTAACTAGTCTTCCTTTTCTTATATAGATATTTTCTTTATATAATGGTGTTTATTATATTGTCATGGCATAAAAGTGCCTACATCAGCATTTCTTTAAATATTTATTTTCATGCGTTATTATAGAGCCAAAAAGCTTATTTGTCCCTACTGAGATAGTCTTAATTTTTATTTTATTTATTCTTTATATTTTATGTGTTATGGTTTTAAATTAGCTTTTTAAAGTTTAAGTTTAAACGAAAATAAAAAAGAGGGATGCAAATATAAAAGCTAATGTCTTTTGGCAGTGGTGGGTCCCAAAATTTTGGTTTTGAAATTCTATAGACTAGAAATTCTATAGTATAAGTTTGTTATCTTAATAAGCTTGAGCATCTGTGTGGAATTTTTGAATATGAGGTTAATATAATTGCATGTATAAAATGTTATGGCGGGCGTATTTAATGTACAAGTAGTGCATTTCCTGATAAATATTTTGACTTAGAACGTTAACCTGGAATTCTGCTTTGATCTACCTGGAAAAGTCATGGAATTTTTTTTGGCTATTTGAGTATAAACCCTGTGGATTATTCTAATCAACCTGAACGTAACTCAAACAACCTTTTGCTTTTTTAAGATTGTTAACCTGTCTTTTAAACAAACTTTTCGTTCCCTAACTACTACCGTCAAGTGCGCCAACTTTGTGCCACAACGTCCTTTTAGGCACTAGCACCAATCTTTGCTAGGACTGCCTAACGGCTGTTCAGGTGTAACTAGAGTAGGGGTCTTCAACCTTTTGCGCCGGAGGGCCACGTCCATTAGCTCAAGAAGATCGGCGGGCCACACCATAGGCGATTTTCAGTTAAAAATAATTCTTAACTTCACACAAAATTTCCCGAAAACTTATACATCACGAATTGAAAAAAAAAAAAAACTATTAGGCGTCTCTCCCACAGTACTGGATCTTGGGGCTTTTGCGTGGCGGGGCAAAACTTTAAAAAGCCCTCCCTGTATCATATATCCTATATATGTCCTAGCCCCCACCCCTCCATCCAATTATTGTTCATATTTCATAAACTTCTTATGCACAGGCCATTTTTGAGTTTTTTATTCTTTGTGGGCCATTGATAAACCCATAAAACTATCGTTAATGTTTCCACGGCATGGCCCTTTCAGCTCTATATTAGAGGGTAGAGCCATATGAAGTGTCCCTCCTAAACTGGATATATAAAATTCTGATAGTGGGAGGGGTCCGGGTTATTCTCCCCTGAGAAAATTTTTTAAACTATATGCAAACTGGTGCATTTTGTGGCCTCTGGAGACGCAAAAATATTTTGAAAAAAAAAAGAGCAAACGAAAACTTTTTCAAATTTAAATGCTTTTACTCATAAAACTGCTCATAAAAATGCAGAACAAAATAAGCATTTTTTTTTTAAACCCAGGGGGCAGGCCCCCCCTCTCCTCTTCTTACTAACGCCCAATCGAAGAGCCACGTGTCTGCCTTCTCAAATGATACTTACAAACCCCCTCCCGCCTCTTTACAAAAGGATGCTTTGAAAATTTGTAAAAGAGAAACTATTGTACTGTTTGACCATGGCATGAATTAGCTTGCCCTATTGCAAGGGGAAATGACCTTGCATTTTTTTAATTTAATTTTTTAAATTTTGACATTGCAAAATTTGCCACACCCTAAAACTGCCTTCCCAAGAGCCTTGTGCCTACCATAGGAACCAGCCGACTGATCAACGACGCAACATATTCAGTATGTCTCAATTTGGGGGCCTCATATGAAGAGGCCCTCCTAAACCGGAAATATGGAATTCTGACAGTCGAAGAGGGTCCGGAGGACTCTCCCCCGATAAAATTTTGAAAATTATTGATTTGGGGGTTTTGGGACTGGTTTTTGTTGTGGGTTGTGCGGTTTTCATTTTTGAAACTTAGCAACACTGGGGCCCTATTGCGAGCTCTTCGGAAGGGAGTGAGATCGGGAAAAAAAAGGCGGTTTTTCGACTTGAGCACCGTTTGCGTATTGCGAGCTCTTCGGAATCGGGGAAAAAATAACTCGTTTCCGGGTTTTTATCTCACCACCTCTTGAGGCCGTGAGATGGTGAGAACTTTCGTCAGTGCATGCAAGATGGCCGCCATGTTTCCGCAGTTTTTGGCTTTGGTGACCGCGATTAATATAAATGTACGATATCAAAATAAACGGAATCTCGTGTTAAGGAGTTAGAAAATCATAAAACACACTGAACTCGCCAAAGATTGAGTTAATGACCAGTAACTTCATCAGTTAATACCCGATTTGTCAATAGAAGAAAGGTGATCTACACTTTCACATTTTCTGTTAAAGCTTACTTTCCGCAAAGTACAGGGGAAAAAATAGTTTAAAAATAAAAAAAGGATTAAAGAAAGCTTAATATCTTGTGGGAAAAATATCCAACAACAAAAATGGTTTAATTGGTTAAATTTCTGTACATAAAGGAGCTTGTTTGTGTCTTCGTATGTTTGTTTATATGTTCGCTATACAAAACCAAACTAATTGATAAATTGGAGCCACATTTGGCACAAAGTTCAATCACCCTCAAAGAAAGGTAATGTACATAGTTCCGTTCGAAAATTCGAGCTAATTTTGTTTCTAATAAAATTTTGAATAAATTGATCGTGCTGTAAAAAGGGGTTTATTTTTAATAAATAATAATTTGTCGTGCTCTGGCTGGTGTAGTGGATAGCGCGTTATCTTCAAATGCTAGTGGTCGCTGGATCGGATCCCGTTTTGATTATTTTCGCTTTTTTTTTTGATAAAACTGTTGAAAAGAGGTTATAAAAAATAATATTTATTTATATATTTTTTACTATTTTTTAATGTATTAAAATAAATATTTTGTTTTTGCATTTTAATTTTTATTATTCAAATTAAATAATGCTCTTAGTTAATCCCAACTTCAGAAAATATTATTTAACACAATTTCATTCATTTCTTTTAAAATTTAAAGTGGCTTTAACTAGCACAAAAAAGAAATTGTTGCAAAAAGATATTTCTTTTGATATAAAGATTTAATTGAGATGTAAATAACTAAGAGTACAGTCATTCAGGGTAACTTTGAATCACTTCACATTTCTTAGAATATTTGACTTCAGCATATCATACCATTAGAATATATATAATATATATTTTATTTAGTTTGATTATAAAAACATATAATTAAATTGTAAAGAAGCACATACATAAACAGACATTGTATTTAATTTAAAAAAAATAAAAAGTAGGATTTATGATACTCAGGTGTACACTGAAAACATTTGAAAAGTTGCTGTCAATATGTAGTGTGCATATGGATAAAATTGAGTGATAATCAGAATAAATGTTAGAACAGAAATTTTCAAGTGAGTTTTAAAAATATGTGAGCATTGATTATGATCGGTATTATTTTTTTCAAGGTATCATTTGTTAGTTCTGATGAAAACCAATGATGGTTTGTGATAGATAGCAAAATAGTCTGCAGAAGATATTACTCCAGATAGTAATAGAAGGGTTTTCATAATCCTCAACTCTCTGTTAAATGCAAAAGTACTTGACTATAAGTGTCAGATTTGTGATTCTTTTAAATGGTTGTTTTAATTAATATACTTGTGTAAAAATGAGTACATAATTTACTTAAATGAGTGAAAATTGTTTTCGGCATCTTATTCTTTCCATAAATAAATAATAAATGGGGCTTTTAGTCCTAAATATTGAGGTTCTCCTTCTTCTACCCTTTTTGCATGTAATGTTCCATGGAATATGATAAATTATAGAAACCATTTTACATGGTTTTTAATTATTATTTCTTAGTTTTTAATAACTACACAATGCCTTAGGAGTTTTTCTTTAACTTTATGCCAACATTAACATTATTGAAATATTTGTGGGACAGTTAAAAATAGAGAAATTGTGGTTCAAGTTACGCTGATTGACTGTATTTCACATAATTCTAATTATTTTGCATTATTGTTGCTATTATTGTTTTTACTTTTGTTTTACGGTTTAATCGTTGGCAAGAACATTTTCTTGTGAAACACAAGTGTTGTAAATTTAATACTTTATTTAAAACTTGGAACTTTTGAAATGCATATCATAGAAGCTGTTCTTACTTTATTATCATTTTTCTTATACGTTGCTACGAAATTTATTGTTAGCAACACATTAAAAAAATAATGGGAAGAAGAAGAAAGGAAAAGAAAGGAAGAAAAAAAAAACTCCTGCAATCAAAAACCGCAAGAAATTAATAAAATTTCTAAGGAAATAAAATAAATTAAAAAAATAAATAATAATAATAAAAGAGCGGCTCTTAAAAACAGCTTTTCCTGCAATCAAAAACCGCAAGAAAATTAATAAATTTCGAAGTAAATAAATAATTTTAAAAAATAAATAATAATAATATAAAATAATAAGATAAAATAAAAATTAATAAAAGTACTAATAAAAGAGCGGCTCTTAAAAACAGCTTTGAGTCTAGTTTCAAAGCGTCGCGCTGCTATCCCTGATTGGTGCAGGTCATTCCACGCCTAACAAACTACGTCATATCTTCTTCCCGAAAGGCCACTTCCATCTCACTTTCCGATCCCTTCTCACTTTGCTTGCCGACAAGCTTGCAAAACGCCAACTGACTACTTTCGGGAGGAGAACGGTGAGATTTCACGTTTCCCGAATCCGAAGTCGAAGAGCTCGCAATAGGGCCCCTGGGGCCCTATTGCGAGCTCTCGAAAGAAGCTCTGCGAGCTCATCTCGAAAGAAGTCAGTTGGCGTATTGCGAGCTTGTCGGCAAGCAAAGTGAGAAAGGATAGGAAAGTGAGATGGGAGTGGCCTTTCGGGAAGAAGATATGACGTAGTTTGTTAGGCGTGGAATGACCTGCACCAATCAGGGATTGCAGCTTGACGCTTTGAAACTAGACTCAAATCTGTTTTTAAGAGCCGTTCTTTTATTATGACTATTTATTAATTTTTATTTTGTATTATTATTATTTATTTTTAAAAATTATTTATTCACTTAGAAATTTTATTACTTTTCTTGCGGTTTTTGATTGCAGGAAAGAAAAGCTGTTTTTAAGAGCCGCTACTTTATTATTAATATTTACTTCTCTTTATTTTATATTATTAAATTGTTATTTATTTTTTAAATTTATTTATTTCCTTAGAAATTTTATTAATATCTTGCGGTTTTTCATTGCAGGAGTTTTTTTTCTTCCTTTCTTTTCCTTTCTTTCTTCTTCTTCCCATTATTTTTTTAATGTGTTGCAAACAATAAATTTCGTAACTATGTATAAGAAAAATGATAATAAAGTAAGAGCAGTTTACATGCAATGCATTTCAAAAGTTTTATACAAAGTATTAAATTTACAACACTTGATTTCACAAGAAAATGTTCTTGCTAACGATTAAACCGTAAAATAAAAGTAAAAACAATAATAGCAACAATAATGCAAAATAATTAGAATTATGTGAAATACAGTCAATCAGGGTAACTTGCACCACAATTTCTCTATTTTTAACTGTCCCACAAATATTTCAATAATGTTAATGTTGGCATAAAATTAAAGAAAAACTCCTAAAGTATTGTGTATTTATTAAACACCAAGAAATAATAATTTTAAAAACCATGCAAAACGGTTTCTATAATTTATCATATTCCATGGAACATTACATGCAAAAAGGGTAGAAGAAGTAGAACATCAATATTTAGAACTAAAAGCAAGCCCCATTTATTAAATATTTATGGAAAGAATAAGATGCCGAAAACAATTTTCAATTATATAAGTAAATAATGCACTCATTTTTACACAAGTATATTAATTAAAACAACTATTTAAAAGAATCACAAATCTGACATTTTTAGTCAAGTACTTCTGCATTTAACAGAGAGTTGAAGATCATGAAAACCCTTCTATTACTATCTGGAGTAATATCTTCTGCAGACTATTTTGTTATCTATCGCAAACCCTCATTGGTTTTCATGAGAACTGACAAATGATACCTTGAAAAAAATAATACCGATCATAATCAATGCTCACATATTTTTAAAACAATCACTTGAAAATTTTTATTCATATACATTCTAATCAGCAATTTAATGATATTAATTTGTAAGTAAAAATTATTAAAAAAAAGAAAAACAAAAACAAAAAGCAATAACTTTGGAAACTAAAATAAGCATCTTGAAAAGAATTAGATTCTATTCTATTCTTACATTTATTTTGATTATCACTGAATTTTATCCATTATGCACACTACTTACTGACAGCAACCTTTCAAATGTTCTCAGTGTACACCTGAGTATCATAAATTCTATTTTTTTTTATTAAATACAATGTCTGGTTATGTATATGCTTCTTTACAATTTAATTGTATGTTTTTATGATCCAACTAGATAATACATATTATATATATTCTAATGGTATGATATGCAAACCTTAGTTACATGCTTAAAAAATAGAAATAAAATGTTAGTTTGTATATAAAATATATCTATGATCAGTAAACAACAAATCTAAGGCTGACTTTGAGCAGGCTCAAAGTTACCCTGAAAATGGAATGAAATTGCAATGGGTCTTAATTGCTTGACAGTTTACTAAATATTACTGAATAAATAATCACACCCCTAATAAATAATCACAAAAAATTCCCTATATTTAGAAAATAAAATGCTTATTAAATTAGTATAATGTTACTTTAAAAGAATAATAAGTTTTCAGCAACTTTAAAGCAGCATGCCAAAATAGCTTCGAAGCTGTAGCTTTAGAACTATTTAATAATATAAATAGCTGTGTACAGTTCTGCTCAATTTTTTATTCAAATAAAGAGAAGAAAAGGGATTTTATAACTTTTCAGGAGAGTGGCACTGAGCGTGTTCTACAGTTTCATTTGAAGTCAAATATTCTTAAAAATGTGAAGTGATTCAAAGTTACCCTGAATGACTGTACTCTTAGTTATTTACATCTCAATTGAATCTTTATATCAAAAGAAATATCGTTTTGCAACAATTTCTTTTTTTGTTCTAATTAAAGCCACTTTAAATTTTAAAAAAAATCAATGAAATTGTGTTAACTAATATTTTCTGAAATTGGGATTAACTAGGAGCATTCTTTAATTTGAATGATAAAAATTAAAATGCAAAAACAAATTTTTTTTAATACATTAAAAAATAGTAACAAATATATAAATAAAAATTATTTTTTATAACCACTTTTCAACAATTTTATCAAAAAAAAAAAAGCGTAAATAATCAAAACGGGATTCGAACCAGCGACCACTAGCATTTGAAGGTAACGCGCTATCCACTACACCAGCCAGAGCACGACAAATTATTATTTATTAAAAATAAACCCCTTTTTACAGCACGCTCAATTTATTCAAAATTTTATTAGAAACAAAATTAGTTCGAATTTTCGAACGGAACTATGTACATTGCCTTTCTTTGAGGGTGATTGAACTTAGTGCCAAATGTGGCTCCAATTTATCAATTAGTTTGGCTTTGTATAGCGAACGTATAAACAAACATACGAAGACTCAAACAAGCTCCTCTATGTACAGAAATTATCAATTAAACCATTTTTGCTGTTGGATATTTTTCCCGCAAGATATTAAGCTCTCTTTAATCCTTTTATTTCTTTTAAACTATTTTTCCCCTTGTACTTTGCGGAAAGTAAGCTTTAACAGAAAATGTGAAAGCATAGATCATCCTTCTTCTATTGACAAATCGGGTATTAAGTGATGAAGTTACTGGTCATTAACTCAATCTTTGGCTAGTTCAGTATGTTTTATGATTTTCTAACTCCTTAACACGAAATTACGTTTATTTTGATATCGTACATTTATATTAATCGCGGTCACCAAATACAGAAACTGCGGAAACATGGCGGCCATCTTGCATGCACTGACGAAAGTTCTCACCATCTCACGGCCTCAAGAGGTGGTGAGATAAAAACCCGAAAACGAGTTATTTTTTCCCGATTCCGAAGAGCTCGCAATACGCCAACGGTGCTCGAGTCGAAAAACCGCCTTTTTTTCCCGATCTCACTCCCTTCCGAAGAGCTCGCAATAAGCCCCTGGGGCCCTATTGCGAGCTCTTCGACTTCGGATTCGGGAAACTTGAAATCTCACCGTTCTCATCTCGAAAGAAGTCAGTTGGCGTATTGCGAGCTTGTCGGCAAGCAAAGTGAGAAAGGATCGGAAAGTGAGATGGGAGTGGTCTTTCGGGAAGAAGATATGACGTAGTTTGGCAAACCGCAAGAAAAGTAATAAAATTTCTAAGTGAATAAATAATTTTTAAAAATAAATAATAATAATACAAAATAAAAATTAATAAATAGTAATAATAAAAGAACGGCTCTTGAAAACAGATTTGAGTCTAGTTTCAAAGCGTCAAGCTGCAATCCCTGATTGGTACAGGTCATTCCACGCCTGTCAAACTACGTCATATCTTCTTCCCGAAAGACCACTCCCATCTCACTTTCCGATCCTTTCTCACTTTGCTTGCCGACAAGTTCGCAATACGCCAACTGACTTCTTTCGAGATGAGAACGGTGAGATTTCAAGTTTCCCGAATCCGAAGTCGAAGAGCTCGCAATAGGGCCCCAGGTTGGAGAAATAATTTTCCATTTCCCCTTTCTTTCCCTTCCTCCACATTTTTGAACACGACAGTCGTTTTGAATTTTGGAGGTCGGTGGTGAGGAAGGGGGCGGGGGTAAAGGGGTATATTCTCTTTATGCATTGAATTAACCTTTTCCGAACGGCTGATGAATTTCCTACAATGTCTCAAAGGTTTCGATTGGGGAGGAGGGGATTTATGCACTCTCAGAAATGGAACGCTCATTTTTGACGATTCTTGAATCCTCAAGACAAATTTCGTCATTTACAACGATTATTTCCTCATGCGATCACCTGACTTTTGACGACATGCGAACTCTCAAAAATTTGACGAAATGTTTCCTCGCTCAACGCTGACCCGATCTAAACAAAATGGCGCTTTCGTTTTGAAAGATTTCTACGTAGCTGTTCTGACGAAGCTCTCGTTCAAGTGAAATATTACATCAAATGTAGGCGAAAAAGAGCTATAAGGTTAGTATTTTAGAATTGTCAAAATCTGTGATTGTATAATTGTAATTTAATAACCACATATTATTGAATTAATATTTTTCAATGTTCTGTTAGGCTTAACTATGTTTGCCTTATGGTTACTATTATCGCCAAGTGAGGAAATGTGGAATCCTATTAATAGTATTTTACTCGCAAGAATTAAAACAACAATAATAATTTTAAACTGCCTACTGCAATGCTGTGCTTTTTTTTTTTTTTTTTTTTTTTTTTTTTTTTTTTTTTTTTTTTTTTTTTTTTTTTTTTTTTTTTTTTTTTTTTTTTTTTTTTTTTTTTTTTTTTTTTTTTTTTTTTTTTTTTTTTTTTTTTTTTTTTTTTTTTTTTTTTTTTTTTTTTTTTTTTTTTTTTTTTTTTTTTTTTTTTTTTTTTTTTTTTTTTTTTTTTTTTTTTTTTTTTTTTTTTTTTTTTTTTTTTTTTTTTTTTTTTTTTTTTTTTTTTTTTTTTTTTTTTTTTTTTTTTTTTTTTTTTTTTTTTTTTTTTTTTTTTTTTTTTTTTTTTTTTTTTTTTTTTTTTTTTTTTTTTTTTTTTTTTTTTTTTTTTTTTTTTTTTTTTTTTTTTTTTTTTTTTTTTTTTTTTTTTTTTTTTTTTTTTTTTTTTTTTTTTTTTTTTTTTTTTTTTTTTTTTTTTTTTTTTTTTTACAACTTATAATTTCTAGGAATTCCGAGCGAAAAGCTATGGCAAACCTTTCGCCAATTTCCAAGAAAGATCAGTTCAAGTTTGGCGACAAATGCATGCGAGCTGCCCTTAATGTTTGTTTTTTTGTTGTACACCTCAGACCTGCCACGGTTGTTTTCTGGGCAATACCGAAACCGAAGTGTCCCATCTTCTTCTTTCTACCATCTTTGGTAGGAGTCGTTCTCCTCGTCCGGTGCGGAGGCCGCGTTGACGGGTGTTACCTCGCCGGCCCTGAGAAGGGCTTCCTTGTTTAGTTTCTTCGTCTTCGACATCATTGCTTGGAACATCTTCTCCTAGTTGTCACTGACCTAAGCCTCCTAATCAATTTCACACCCTTCCTTATTTGTCTAAAACGGTAAAAAGTTACAAAAACTAAAGTGGATAACTTTGAGGAAATTGTAAAAAATCTCCTCGCGTAACCACCCGACCCCTTTTCAAATAAATATTTTCTACTGCGATGTAAATGCTCTTTGTTGTAAGCTGTTGATCTTAGATGCAAACTGTTTCTACCCTATCAAATTTCAATTCTATTAACGCTGCTAAAGTGATGTTAGAATAATAAACCATTACAAAGATCAAAGTCTATGACGACATGATGCATTTATTTCACGCAGACATTGTGTGTGTTTATATATACATTTTATATTTTAGATTCATTATTGTTATTCACTGGCTGTTACAAACGAGTGTCAATCGTTTCTCAACGAAATTCATGAACAATTTTCGGTACGTAAATACATTAAATAATTCTCGAAAAAGGCCGTATCCAGAGTATTTCGGGGGAGCCCACGGGCCCAGCCCTCCCCCCCCCCCCGAAATCCCGAAAATTTTCGCAATGTAGCATATATTTCTCCCTGAAGCTTTCCTCGATGTAAGTGTTTCAAAGTTAGCCACCCCCCCCCTCCCAGAAAAATTTTTTTTGGCTACGGCCTTGTTCTCGAATAAACGCACGACATAGCATACACGAGGAACAAGGTCCGAACGTCCTTAGGAATGTCTAGTTATCGGTTTCGCATAAAAACGAACTCTTGGTCAGATAATTTTGTTACTAAAATGAAACAAGTGCCTAATTATATCTTAATTTTGACTTCATGTCTTTCTTCTTTTTGTCAAATAACTTCATCAACCCAAATTTTATCAGAAGAGCGAATAAAAGGCAGTGCCGTAACCATACTGTTGGAGGCCCCGGTGCGAGTGATGATTTTAAGGCCCCCTCCCTCCCGTACACAAATCATTAGTCTAGAAATTAGGGTTAGTATTTTTCTCTTCAAATTGCAAATTTTTTATTATACATTCCATACAACATTGCATTATCAATGTGAAATGACATTTTAGATTAAGAAAACGAATTAAACTCAAAAAGCAAATACTTTTTTTTACCAATAAAGCATTTGTGGAAAACCAGTTATGGCAAAGCTATTTAGCTATGTTTATTTAACAAACAAAAATTGTATCAATTAAAATAATAAATGATGATTACATATTTAAAAAAAAAGTTTAATGGAACAATGTATATTCTTACAAAAAATAATTATTGAAACAATTAATGAGAGTTCCAATAAACAGAAAATTGTCATGTGCAAAATTTTCGCTTGCGAGCTTTGGCATCGGCAAATTGTTTCACTATTTTCTCAATATCCAAACGATTCGTCTGATTACTCTCAATGTTCAGGACAGAAATGTTTGTCAATCTCTGCTGTGACATACTATTTCTTAAATGATTTTTTATGAGTTTGAGCTTGGAAAATGAACGTTCTGCATCATTCCGGCCACTGTCACGGGTAGAGTGAGGAAAATTAAACATGCTTGAAATAAATCCGGAATAAATTCTTCGTGAAATTGACATATTACATTATCAAATTTTATTTCGCTTCGCCTAGCTTCTGATATGATTTGCATTTGAGTAACATCATAAGCTGTTTTTTTTTTTTACTTGGATTAGTTTCTGATATGAACTCAGTATTATTACACGTTTCTCATTCACTTGGAACAGCCTCTGATTTGACTTGACGAGTACTATTAGTCATTTTTTTTGTATTTTGACCAACATCTGTAAAAGCTTGAGTTTGATTAGAGATTTTGCTTCCACCATTTTCAGAAGGAAAGAAGTAAGTCATCTTCTTTTGGCTAGCTTGTGATTTTTGCTTTTCCCGTAATCGTTTTCGCTTTTTAGCTCCACTACCTTGAGGTGATTTTAGTTTAATTTTTGGCGGCATTGTTATACTATAAAAAATGAAAAAGATATCAAATTAATCTAAAAGTTAACTATTGTACATTTAGCTTCTAGGCTTTCCGAGCTGCCACCTGCCCATCGGTAAAGTTGAGATGTTGCTTCCTACTCGATGGAAATAACACTTTTTAACATGAATTGATTGGAAGTCTAGAATAACGTCATATTCTATCAGCGCCAATCGTAGCTCGGAATGCATCTGCGGCGTTCTTACTTGCTAACCGATATTTTTTTTTATCAAAAAAGAAAAAAAAAGTTTAAATATACTTGCGGAAGATGGGCCCCCTATCCCCTGGGCCCCGGTGCAACGCACCGATTGCACCTACGGTTTTTACGGCACTGATAAACGGTTCTTTGGAATCTCTTTCTCATGGTATCCGGACGCAAGGTGGGTAACTAGCATGAAAAAAGGGGAACTGAACTGTATTATCCTGAAGGGAAGGAAGTAATCAGTCACTTGGTTCTTTGTAAATGCACTCTATATTTCCAAGAAAACACTTCGTTTTCCCGATTGTTGTTACGTCTCTAGTTACACCTGCCTATCCAAAATTTGTAGAATATTCTGATGCTTTTTTGTTTTGTTTTTCTGTTCAAAATGACGTCTTCCGAATTGAAAAAATAATTTCCGATTCAAAATAGTTGTAATTTGAAAACTTTTAAAACTCAGAGTGCAATAAATTTTTTCGATCTGCAAAGATTATTCATTTCTCTCTCTCTCTGTGTGTGTGTGTGTGTTTCTTTCTGAAGTGGAAGAATTTGGTGCATTTTTATGTTATGAATCTGGGGAAGGGGGGAGCGACAACTGCCGCGTAATATCAAATGGAATGGGTTTTAAATATTAATGAGAAAATCATACAATTCCTAATGCTCAAATAGTAAACAAAGTAAACACCACAAAAATTTATTCGACTGCCAAGTACTTCAGAATGAGTCCTGTACGTAAGCTATAGTTTTTTTCAGTGGAAATAATTTTTCATACACAATGCAGTTCGCAAAATGCCAAACTAAGCAGTGAATTTCCCGGGATTCAGTTTCTCAGTCGGAACTTCTCAGTTAGCGTATCAATCTTTTCCCGTGTCCGTGTCTGTATATTATTAAGCAATGCAGTAGCGAGAAATTTTTCGTAGGTAGGGGGAGGGGAGGGGTTCACTCATAGCACGCTCAAGTACATATATAGTTTTATCGCCTCATGAGAGGTTGACTCCCCCCCCCCCCAAGTTTCCAGGTTATAAAATAAGAATATTCTCTCTGATCAATTTTTATTTCAATTCGTGAATCATGTTGAAAGGAAGGAGGAGGGGTGGATTAAGCCTTTGGAACTAGGGGTACCACTGTACCTATAGAAATTGGACCAAGATGGTCTCCGTTTTTATCTCTTACGAGTCAAAGCTTTGTACCTCTGTTTCAGACACGTTTACAAGCAAAATATTCCACGGTACGTTTCAACTCCCTTTTATCTTCTCTATCTCTCTCCAAGCTAATGAGGGTACCACGTTACCACTGCTGAACACCAAGCGAATACCTATAAACTCCGGGCAGTCACCTGTTTCTACTTACGGTAATCAGGCCCTGTATTACTCTAATTAAAATTTTGATTTATCCTTATTGGTAATGAGACTCTTGTTGAAAAGCTGGTGAATAAACAAATAGAAAATGAATCAAAACGGAACACGAAATTGCAAACAAGTGAAAACATATAAACACATACATGCGGCTATCAAAATCCCAACGGGAGTACCGGGATAGATTGGTGTATATATTGAAAGGAGCAGGTGAGTAATGTATATAACAGCATTAGATTTGTTCAAATGATTACCCAGAAAAGAAAAGCATAGTACTTTGATATTGTGAGTGATTTTTACCCACACGTTTATACACATATATATGAGTGTGTGTGTACAAATCACTCACAATGTCACTGAACTACATTCTGCCTCTTTGCGTAATCATTTCAATAGCCATAGACAAAAAAAAAAAAAAGCAGCAAATACGAAAGAAACAAAAACACTTCTAAGTTTTTACACAGAGAGCATTGATTCTCAAAGGGGGCTGGGTGAAGGCAGTGCATATGTAAACTTTTTAAGTGTATTAAAAATATCCATTTATTTTTGTTTCCTGATTTTGCCGATATTCCCCCCCCCCCCCCGCTTCATAGTAGCGCAATTTTGTTTCTTATTGTTTTATTATCATTATTTTTATTTATTTATTTTTTAAATTTCCCGCGGGGGAAGAGGAGGTAGCGGTGTATTATGTGGATCCACTTTTAGACAAACTAATAATTTTAATTAGCCTTTCAATATAGTACTATATTATGAATAAACATGAACCACATCATGTATCGTTAACCCCCCAATGTATCGATATTTAATTCAAATTTTTTTAGCATTTAGTCATTATTTTGTTTGTGCCTTTATATTTAGTTTATATTGAATATGTTTATGGTGAACCGACATTAAGTGAAGTGCAGATGGAATTCATCTTTTTTGTCTTTAAATATCAATTTTCATCTGAATTACTGATTTTTCTCTTTTAATGATGTACATGTAAATTATATACTATGTACGTTGTGGCGCCTGTTCCCGCATAAACAGAGGAATGTATTATGTGCAACCACTTTTAGACAAATTAATAATCTTTCAATATAGTACTATATTATGAATATACATCAATCGCACCATGTATGGTTAAGCTTCATTTATCGAATTTTATGTAAAAAATGTTCAGTATTTAGTCATTTCATTATTTTTTTCATATTTACTTTGCTTTGCATTCATTTAAATGATGCGTTATTTAACTGACGTGGAGTTACAATTCATGTTTTTTTCTTTTACATCAAACTATATTTTACTTAGTGATTTTTCCCTTTTTATGATATATATATATACTCGTATATGATAATTACGAACTATGTAAGATGTAACGCTTATTTTACAACATAAACCGAGGGACGTACTATGTGCAACCACTTTTAGATAAATAATCTCAGATAGTTTCGCAATATGCAACATTATGATTGTACATTAATAATTAACACTCATTTGTCGAATTTTATTTCAAAAATGTTTAGTACTGAGTCATTTTATTTATGCTTGTATATCAGCTTTGCTTTGCATAGGTTTATGGTGAACCGTCGTTTAACTGAAGTTCACCTTTTTGTTTCTAATATTAAACTTGAATTAGCGATTTTTCCATTTTGGGGGTATGTATGTTAATTATATACTATGTAAGATGTGGCCCATCTTTCCGCCATAAACCGAGGGGTGTATTACATGCAACCATTTTTAGACAAATTTATGATTTTAATAAGCTTTCAGTATAGTATTTTATTATGAATATGCATTCATCACACCATGTATCGTTAAAATTCTTTTATCGAATTTTATGTAAAATATTTTCAGTATATAGTCATTTTACTAATGTTTTCATATTTACTTTGCTTTGCATACTTTTAAGATGATCTGGTATTTAACTGACGTGGCGTTAAAGTTCATGCTTTTGTCTTTAATATCAAACTTCATTTCACTTTGATTTTCCCTTTTTATGATATGTGTACATATGTTAATTACGTACTATATAGTGACGCTTATTTTGCAACATAAACCGAATGTACTATATGCAATCTCCTTTAGATAATGTAGAACTTCATTCAGCTTCTCAATATACTACATTATGATTGTAAATTAATCGTACCATGTATCGTTAACTCTCATTTGTCGAATTTTAGTTCAACATTGTTGAGTATTTAGTCATTTTATTTATGCTTTTATATTTACTTTGCTTTGCCTACGTTTAAGATGATCTGATATATTAATTATATGCTATGTAAAATGTGTTGCATATTTCCTTCATAACCGAGGGGTGTATTATCTGCAACCACTTTTAGATACATTATTAAGTTTAATTAGCATTTGAATCAATGATTTTCCCCCTTTAATGATATGCAGGTTAACTATATACTATGTAAGATGAGATGCATACTGCTGCCATAAACCGATGGGTGTATTATGTGCATCCTTTCAGACAAAATAATTTTAATCAGCCTTTCAATGGAGTACTATATTATGATAAATAGCTCCATGTGTTGTTAACCCTCATTTTTCGAATTTTATGTTAAAGATTTTCAATATTTAATCATTTTATTTATGCTTTAATATTTGCTTTGCTTTGCATACGTTTAAGATGAAGCAATATGTAACTGAAGTGGGTTGAAATTCATGTCTGTTTGTCTCTTCATTTAGCTTAGTGATTTTTTCCCTTTTCATAATTTAGCTATATGTTAATTACGCACTATGTAATATGGGACGCATATTTTGCCCCATAATCCTAGGGGTGCAATACGTGAAACCTTCTTTAGGAGCTCTTAAACTAAATGAATAATTTCAAACATTTTAATAAATGTGATCAACGTGCAGTAATTGTCCTTCCTGGACTGTTACACTTCATGTTTTTGCTCTGATTCGGAGTACAATTTCCTACACTGCACATTGATGCGACAATTAATTCCACAGTCTAGTTACGTAGTCGAGAGCAAGGATTTGAAATGGGGAGAGACTCGACTTTTTTTGCTATTCCTGGACATATTTCTCAAAGGCACGAATGAACTGTATGACTAAGGATGTCAAATGAGTTGATTGAGGTGAAAATAATGTTCATTTTACCATTTTTTAAAAGATAAATAATAAAACCTTGCAATCTCTGCACTATCAAGAATTTACGAAATGTTAATGGGTATTTTATTAAGTCACGCTTAAGAAAGTTAATAATTTCCTGAATATGAAAGTGTTCCAGTCAAATATCATATTTTATTCTTTTGTGAAGTGACTAATCTATCCTTGACTTCCTTTAAAGAAGTATTGATATTAATACTTTGCTGTGCAAGTTTAGTATTGCCAAAAGTTAACTTAAAAGTAGGTTTAGGTTTGCTTATATGCATGCATTATATTTACTTATTTTTCCCCAGCTATAAATCTGCTTAGAATCTGTGAAAGAGCATTTTAATTGTTAATATTTATAAGATCCAAAATAAAATAATGCAGTTAAAAAAAAGAGTAAGTAACTGAAAAATAATTATTGTAATAATAACAAAAATCAAGTGCCTGTTGGGCAACTCTGCATCGGTATTCCGGAGCAAGAAAATGTTTGGAAGACTAGGTAAATTTAAAACATTCTCGGATGTATTTCTAGACCCGTCAATTGAAATTTTTCCATCTAGCGATGGAAGATTCTCCTTACATATCATATTAAAACAACAAAACCAAAAAATCTATGCACATTTACTCTCCTAAATGAAAACCTAGTGTATTGCTCAGGGGCGTCGTTGGAGGGGGGTCACGCCCCCTCAATAACTAGAAATAGTGAAAAGTCCCGAGCCCTGCTCCCAATGTGTAAGTAATATATGGTGAAACACTGAATGCAGGTGTAAGGTGTAATACAGAACTCTTTTATCGTGCAGAGAAATTATATCAAAATTTGACAAAAACACTGTTCCCGTTTATTTATAAGCTAACCGAAGGAAATATCGATCTCCGATCTCCTCTAGACTTCAAGAAAATTGAGTTATAGTTTTCAGATTTGTTTCAGTGTTTAAAAAGTAACATTGAGAGGAATTATTTTAAATTGCAAAAATACTGCATCATATTTTATTCACTTTTATTTTTTAATTTTTAAGATTCGAGGTTTTTTATGTATCACTTTAAACAGAATTAATTACCTTTTTTCCTAAAATACTGGGAAGAGGTCGGGGAAGGAGAAGAATTGTAACACCTCCCTGCATTAGAGATCGTCTCTCTCAATAATAAGAAGCCAGCGACGCCTAATTGCTGACAATATGTTTAATATTTAATGTTCTAATAACTCAATAACAATTACCTATGTGAACTTAGGTATATGGTATATGAATATCATCACGTAGTTGATAATCGTTGTATAACTTTTATTTGAAATCATTTGGGCAAACCCCTAGCGTTTTTTATTTATTTGTGTGCACACAAAAATTTTGAAATTGATATATTTATGTGTCACAATTGAGGAAATTTGGTTTATGAGGAGCAAAAGCCAATTGTAAATAAAGTTAAATGCTTGTTGCACAACTGCAGTAATTTATGTGTTTTCGTTTTTAAAATCCGAAAAATATTTACTGTTCATCAATAGTGGGAAAAATTTCAATAATTTCTTAATATTTGGTCTAAAAGGTAAACACATTTCTATTTTGGTTTCTTTTCCATTTTGAAGAAAAACCTCTTCTTGTCGAATAGGAGTAAATTAGATCGATCACATTACCTGTACTGCTACTGCAATATTCGCTCTGGCTATGACAAGAGTTCATAATGATTTCAGTACTTGTTAGCCGACATTTTTATCTGTATTACCTCAAGTATTAATCAATAGCATAGAAATGTAATGTAATGATTAGGTAAAATATCACTGTCTATCTATATTATGTGTGGGTTTGTGACTCAATACAAAAGGCAGAAAAAAACAATCTGTCTCAGTTGTACTCGTGTGAAACTGCCACAGAGTACAAAACTGCTTATCAGTTGCGCATGAAATCGGTGGCATTTTTCAGAACCGGCTAGGACAGAAAGTTGAAAACGGAAACTACTGGGGCATTCCCGAAATAAAAGCAACTACATGTACTACACAAGGAAAGAGAGATGGAGAAAATTGATATTCTTTCTTTCTGACTAAAGTTCGACCCCAACAAGAAATCTAAGGCCTCCTCCGCACTTACAGACCCGACCAAGACCAGACCAATGTCCCCCACCTCATTAGGGTTGTGATTGATGATCCCCGACGGGCTATACGCGAATATGTGTTGAGCTCTCCGCACTTGCTTTTTCTTCTGTTGCACGACCGTGGTCAGACTTTCGGTCGGGGCAAAATCGGATCTGTATAGTGAGTCGGTGCAGAGAGCGTTCTTCAAGCAAAAGGCACTGTAGCCGCACTAGAACCGACTAGACCGACCAGTTAGCAATGTCTAATAAAGATATGTTATTATTTGATACCGAAAAATTTGTTCTTGCGGTGAAAGAGCATAGCTGTCTTTGGGACCTCTCCACTGCGGATTATTCCGACCGCGATAAAAAAAATCCTGGCCCCATCTTGAGGTTTTCATGGTTTAACTAGAATCAATTTCCTATCAGTCCTTTTACCATTAACAACTGCAATCAGGGGAATTATTGGCAATTCATACTTCATGTGTTTCTGAATTAATGTCTAACTGAATGGGCTGTTTTTTAAGTATATCATCCACTTTGAATTCATTCGGAAAGTCCCCCATTCCTCAAATTATCAATACCAATTTAATTTCACTGGTTTGCCGCAACAGATTGAATAATAAAAAGAAAAAATGCCATGATATTAGCAGTAGCGTCACTGCGGGGGGGGGGGGGGGGGGGGGAATTACACCCAAATTAAATTTAAGAGTTCTTTAAAAATACATACACTTGCATTTTTCTATTTTACTGGTACCGTTTCAACATCTCTTTGCTGATTAGAAATGTAGTTTAATGCGAGTTGCACCAAATAAATAAAATATAAAATTTCTTGAGATTTTTTTTTTTTTTGCACTGCTGTAAATATAAACTACAACACTACAAATTTGTACAACACAGCTGAGTTTTTTTTGGAGGGGGGGAGGATAGCACAAATTTCCGCATTGCTCACGCCCATGCCAATGATATTAGTTTTACTTTTTAGAGTTTTCAATAAGAATAAAAAACAAGTAAATTAAAAATATCTAGTGTGCTGAATCTAAACGTTTGTAACTTAACCAAAATATGTGATGTCTGATGTCACGCTCCCTCTCTCTACCCCCCCCCCTTTTTTTTTGCCACAAACTGTCACCATTGCCTGAAATCCCCCCCTTGAAGTGAGAATTTCCCCGTTCCGAATTTACAAAGCATTGGATGTCAATTTCGAAATAAATTTTCGGAAACAAATAATTCTTAAGTGTAAATTATGTGCAGCGAAAAAATGTAATAAATTAAAAAATAAACAAGGTAATAATAATAAGTAGGAATAAAATTATAGATGTGAAATAAGAAAAACAGATATTTCTGCGTTCATCGAAATGCAGAAATATTTGTTCTCTGTTTATAAAACTGCGATTGGAATAAATACGTGAGAATGTGAAAAAGCTTTTATTAATTATTTTATTTATTGCATAATATAAACACTGAAATTTTATGTTCGCCTGTTTGATGTCAATTTTTGTAGTTTTATTTGCGCGTCCAATGTAAAATCAGTACAATATGTTTTGTTCTCTTAAAAATGTTTTTAAAAAAATCATTTTATTAATATAAATAGTTATTAGTTTTTCCCGTGATTTGATAAGTGAGCTTTTATTACACTACAGTACACATTTAATGTGCAATTATTTATTTTTAAGAATTACTTTTTCGCCCCCCCCCCCTTTTTCCACCCTCTTTTTTTTTTTTTTTGAAATAGGTTGGTAAACAGTTAAATAAGGCAAAAAAAAAAAAAAAAAAAACAGAAAATACTGCTCATTCATGAAATCAACACAATACATTAAGAATTAAAGCATGTTTTTTTTTTTTTATTTTAACCATCTTCAGTGAATTTATGTTCAGAATTAAGTTCGCAACAGAATTACATAATTAATACATAATTACGTAGAAATCGTACGTAACGTTACGCTAATATTTTATAAATAATTGGGCAGGAAAAAAAAACTATATTGATTATTATTTGTTCCATGACACTCAAGCGCATAATTTACTGATTGATCAGCAACTACATTAAGAACGATGCCAATAATTTTCTAATTATTTTAATTAAGAATTTAAGGAAGGAAACGAGATTAAAAGTAAAAACTTCCATTTCAGTTTTCTTAATGAAAGATTCAGACCTAGATTTCAATTGCACATTTGTTGCTTATTAATAAGATACTTCCAATCATGTACACCTTTTATATTTCAATTAAAATTTTAGTAATTTAAGATAAAATATAAATAAATAAAGGAGAAACACAAAACAAATGCAGTTGTATATGACAGGTTTCAATGCGTTATATTTTCACTAAAATTTAGATAACTCAAAAATATTTTCATCTTAATGCAATAAAATTTGTTTAGAATCAACCTCGCCATAAAGGAAGAAAACACACACACAATGGCGTGATTTAAAAAAAAAAAAAAAGAATTTGATATTCCTTAAACTTTTAAAATAATACTAACACAATTTTAAGTATTGATTTACATTGATATTTTTTAAAAATAATTTACATTCAGCTTTTACATGTTGTAAACCTAGTATTTCTACCTTATTTTTATTCGATGCCACGTGTTATGCGTAATATTAGGACTGTGCGGCTGTTATGCAGCAATCTTTTAGCATCAGCTTTTGATATACGATATTTCTCATTATTTTATCACTTGTTCAAACTATTAAAGCATACTGAATGAAAATTTAAAGATATTTTTTAGTATGAATAAGTATTTTTATTGTATCAGTAGACGTGTTGAACATCGTGTAATCAGACGCAGCATTACGCGCATTGCTGCGCTTATATGTCGACTTTTTCCTGTTCAGAAAAGCAAAGTTCTCAGAGGCCAATCAAGGAAATAAAACAAGGTTTATTAAGAGCGCACGAGCACGCCAACCAGCCATCGTACATACAGCAACACGAACTACATAAACAGGAGTTGAAGTAGTAGTACCTGATTTAAGTGTTGCCACTCTTGGTTACAAATAGAAATGATGATTGTTTACTCTTCAACACCCTCCCTTAAACAATCTTCCCAATACAAACAAAAACACATAATGATATACAAATACTGTAATGCAAATAACATCAAAACACTGATATTACTTAAAACCAAAAAAAAAATGCAATTTGGTCACTAAATAAAAACACAAGCATGAATGAAACATTTACAAGAATCAACAATTTAAGTACATTTACAAGAAACAATAATTAAAGTCTAGAAACCAATTTACACAATTCTCTTAATTTACAAAGTCTGGGGTTAGGCAACGCTTTGGTAAACAGATCTGCTATCTGGTTTTCTGTCTCAATGTACATTAAGTTAATGTTATACTTCTTAATAATGTGTCGAACATATTTCAATTTTATATCAAGGTATTTCAGCCTGGCACAA
Source organism: Octonoba sinensis (assembly GCA_038502835.1). NCBI lineage: Eukaryota > Metazoa > Arthropoda > Arachnida > Araneae > Uloboridae > Octonoba > Octonoba sinensis. Next base: position 14,967,981 of record CM076598.1, on the reverse strand, counting down.
TTATTTTCACTAAGCACTGCTTTTATGGCTGACTGATTATCCTCATATACATTGATACACAGAGTGTCCCTCAAAATTTCCTTAGCGGTATTACTTAAGATTATGACATCCTGCATAGCTTTCGCCAATGACAGGATCTCAGCCTCTGTGGAGGATAAGGCAATTGAGGTCTGCTTCTTGCAGCACCATGCAATAGGACAACCATTAAAGAAAATTTTATGCCCAGATATTGATTTTCGGTCATCAGCATTAGCTTCCCAATCTGCATCCACATATACATCAAGCACGTTTCCTTTAGCACATAAGCCAAAAATCAATACCATTTCCTTAGTACCATTCAGGTACCTTAGAATTATTTTGAGCCCAGCCCAAGCAGCTTCAGTGGGATGTTCCTGCACCTGACTTAAACAATTAACTGAGAATAAAATGTCAGGTCGAGTTGTTATAGATAAGTAAAGGAGAGCACCCACAAGCTCTCGATATGGGCCCTGAAAACTTTCTCCATTCATAAAATCAGAAGATGTGGATTTTGGCATCAAAGGAGTATCAACGGATTTGCAATCTGACATATGAAATTTACTTAGCAACTTGTTGATGTAGGCCTTTAGACCTAATGAAAGCTCACTATGTGCAACCTTGACCGTGATCCCCAAGAAATCCTTAATGGATTCTGCTTTACTCATTTCAAATTCATTTCTTAATGCTTGAATCACTATTTTCACCTCTGATTCATCAGAACCAGCTATGAGCAAATCATCCACATATAAAAGAAGAAATACTACCCTCTGCTCCTTAGTTTTGCGAATGAAAACACATGGTTCATTATTTAACTGAATAAAGTTCAAGGGAAGAAGAAAATCGGTGAATTTCTTAAACCACTGTCGTGGTGCTGGCTTGAGTCCATAGAGACTCTTCAACAGCTTGCACACACGCCCGCTGTTGTCGTCGTAGCCCAGCGGTTGCTCCATGAACAGGGTCTCATGCAGATCGCCATTCAGAAAGGCTGTCTTGACATCCAAGGCATGTATCTTCAATTCTTTCTGAATAATTAAGGCAAGTACCAGTCTCAGTGATGACATGCTGATGACTAGAGCATAGGTTTCAAAATAGTCAATTCCTGACTTCTGTTCAAAACCTCTAACCACAAGTCTAGCCTTGTATACATTATCTCTTTTGAGACGCAGGACCCACTTACATGTCATCGGTGTCTGCTCCTCTGGTAAGTCGACAAGTTCCCACACTTTATTTCTTTGCAGGGATGAAATTTCTTGATCCATAGCCTTTTTCCAAGGCAATTGATCTTTTGGAGGAAGCCTGTAAACATCTTCAAAAGTAATAGAATCAATATTACTTGCCACTGCTTCATAGACGAAGTAGTCATCAAGCCTCCTGGGTTGTCTGACATTTCTCCTCGGTCTAGCATTCCCATTTGGGTCCACTTCATCTGACTCAACATCACTGGTCTCGGGATCAGTGAAATATTTAGCTTCATCTATATCTAAACCAGAAATTTTGGAAGCAGAATCATTAGAATTCTGAGCTTCATCCCTCTCCGTTTCTTCAGTGTTCACGGACTTCTTTTCTTCACGAAATTTGACATTGCGTGAAACAGTGATTCGCCTGGTTCTTGGATCCATCAGACGATAGCCCCCCATACTGGCATATCCAATGAAGATCATTCTTTGGGACTTAGGGTCAAGCTTCGTTCGACGACTGTCTGGAACCCTCACATATGCGTCACATCAAAAGACTCTAATGTTACTCAGATCTGGCTCTTTTCCATGCTTTAAGGTGTAAGGCACACCTTGGATTGACTGATGGGGAGTCCTATTCTTTAAATAGGCTGCCGTCTGGACAGCATATCCCCAAAATGACTTGGGTAGCTCTGCGTCATACAGGATTGCTCGGGCCTTCTCAACGAGATATCTATTTGCCCTCTCAGCTACTCCATTTAAAGAATGACAATAAGGTGGAGCAGGATCAATGGTGACCCCTTTTTCTCTGCAAAGCCTAGCTAACTCTCCCGACACAAACTCTGAAGCATTATCACATCTAATTTTATATAGCTGAGGATTTGCTTTAAGAAAGCTTTTTAAGACCTGCACAATATCACTCTTGCACTTCAACAGATGGACTTGACAGAGCCTGGAGTAATCATCTATGAGAATTATGAAGTACTTCTGTCCATCATTGGTGCAGGGGTCAATCGGACCACATATATCAGCATGTACCATCTTCATGGGAATATATTTTCTACTTCTTGGGCCCTTCCCCAAAGGTACATTTGAGTGCTTAGCTGTGACGCATTCTTCGCAGAAAGACTCGTCCACTGGAAGACCTAGTTACTTCAACACTCTATTGGATGGATGTCCTAAACGGCGATGCCAGAGATCACTGTCAGCATTAACAGCATGAGCTGAAGCCTTTTTAGTGGTAGAAATTTGCATATATATTGCCCCATGTCATTAAGCCAAGCAAGTTCAAATTTAACATCTCCTTTTTGTATAGTTGCTTTATCATAATTGAAGATGACGCTGTACCCAGTCTTTTGTATGTTCTTCACAGAAATCAAGTCTCCATTTAACTCTGGAACATACAAGGCATCTGTTAGTGTGATGTCTATGACATTGACTTTTCCAGTTATGGAACCAACACCTTCAACTGTCAGGACATCAGTCTTCGAGGCACATGCAACAGTCACTGATGAGGCTTTCATTTCTGTAAACCACTCTCGATGGCTACTCATGTGAGCCGATTCTCCGGAATGAAGCAAGAAAAACTGACTTGGTTCCCCAACCATAAAAGTGACTGCAGCAGTCTGCCTAGTTAGTTTAGGAGTCTCTTTTGAAGTGACCTGCACGTCCACAGCTGTAGCACACTGACTTGCTTCTACATTTCTTTGCAATGTGCCCCTTTTTCTTGCACTTGTGGCACACAATGTTCTTATTAAAGGAAGAAAATGCTGCATTTCCCATGGTAGATTCGGCCACATTTCTTTCCTCCTTAAGAGCTTCTGCATTCAAGAGTCTTTGAATCAAAGTCTAAAGTAAGAGTTTCATTAGGCTGGTTCTCAATAGTGGCTTTGATAATGTCATAATCTGAAGGAAGAGACATCAATAAATGCACTACAATGTCCATATCTTTCACATCTCCTCCGGATAGACGCAGTTCGTTTGCAACTGCAAGGAGTTCGTTCACATGCTCCTGCATGGTTTGGTTGGGTCGTTTAGACATGGTGGCTAACTTCTTCCTCACTAAAATCTGACTGACTCCACTTTTCTTTTCATATTTTCCAGCGAGGCCTTTCCATAGTTGTTTGGCGGTGTTTTCCTCCGCCATCGCTGCCAGTACGGAATCATCCAAGTAAGTCAAAAGCAACGCATAGGCTCTTTTAGAATCTTTTACCTCATCGGCTTTGTTCGGATCGCTTTCTTTTTCGAGATAATCATCTAAACCTTTTGCTGAGAAAACAGCTTCAAATCGTCGCTTCCATATTGAATAGTTCTTACCGCTAAACAGCTCGATCACTAGCCTCGTGCTTTCTGCCATACTTAGGCCTAGTCATTGTCGGCGCCGCAACTCTTTCGAATTAAACCTTTATGAAGCGTGTTCGAACAGAACCACGCTCTGCTGTTCAGAAAAAAAGTTCTCAGAGGCCAATCAAGGAAATAAAACAAGGTTTATTAAGAGCGCACGAGCACTCCAACCAGCCATCGTACATACAGCAACACGAACTACATAAACAGGAGTTGAAGTACTAGTACCAGATTTAAGTGTTGCCACTCTTGGTTACAAATAGAAATGATGATTGTTTACTCTTCAACATTTCCCAGCATTCCAAATAGCATTACTAGCGGAATATACTTCAAAAAATATGATACTTGTGTGAAAATGTGGAATTAGCGCAGTTAATTTGATTATAAGAAAAGCTTCCTACCTATTTTTTATATAAGAACTTAGTATGAGAAATTGCATACATTTTTATGCAATAAAATTTCTTAGAAATAGCATATTTCTTATTTTGGAGTTTTGAGAGTGAAACAGCACCAAAGGGAGGTAAGTAATGTCAATTACGTAATACATAATTTAAATCAAAATTTAAAATCAGAACTTAGCCTTCCGTCAATTTTAAGAGCGATAAGCTTTATCATATCTGCTAATCCGAGAAAAGTTGCAATTTTAAAAAGTATATCGCTTATAGAAATAAACAGGGGGTGGAGGAGGGTAGAGGACTTCTCCCGGAAATTGCAGAAAACGGAATGGTAAGCTGTTTTTGATGACGTTAGGAAAACGGGGGGGGGGGGGGGGGGGGGTCCCAAAATTTTTCGAAATTTAAGTTTTACAAACGCATTTCTAGGTTATCGTTAGTGTGTCATCAGGGGTAAGAGTATAAGGGGAGGGGGGATTCGGTTGCTCTAGCACTGAAAAGTTGTTTAAATTGAAATTCTAAAATCGGGCTTTTAAGGGACCGTTCATAAATGATGTCACACTTTTTTCAATATATTTGACCCCCTCCCCCCTTTTTCACTAAGTGTCACACTTCAACATACCCCCTACCCCCTTTGTCGCATCTCACGCTATATTACATTAGCATAAAATAAGTTTAATTTGCTGATTTTAAATGTATTTATAGAAATTAAAATGTGCGCTGTCAAACCTCTTGTTACCCCCTCCCCTCCCCTCGTCATGAACTGTCACATATTCTTGACCCCCCCCCCCCCCCTCGAAGCGTGACATTATTTATGAATGACTCCTAAGCTGTATTGTGAAATGTTAGGGCAACGGTAGGGGTTTGGAAGGATTCGCCGGTTCTTTTACTGCATAGGGAACAAGTAGAGAATTCTTAGCTGCCAACAGGATGTGTGTCATATATTGTGTTACAATAACAAGTTCCCCTCCTCAGACCTCAGTTCCAAAGCAACTACAACTCTTGAATACGTTACCACTGGGCCCCGAGTCGGACCTGAGCTTTATTAGCTTTCCTTATTAGGACTGCCATTTTGAATTTTTACAGTAGGAGACAAAGGGGTATTCTCCTTTTTATTGCATCAAAAAAAAAAAAAAAAAGACATGCATTGACAAAAATACACTATATTTCTCAAAGCCAGGGAAAGACAGTTGCCCATTCCAGACCCCTCTCCTAAATGACAGTGCTGCTCCAGAAAAATTTGTACCAAAGGGGGGAATTGCTAAATTTTTAGCTTGTTATTCGTATAATCTCTAATTTCAGAACTCTAATTCCATTTTTTTGATCCCTCCCTGTATTCACCCTTGAGCCATTGTTCAGAAGAGCGGACTTTCACAATAGTTTAATATAGTTAGATATATAACTATCATTTTATAAACAAAATATTATTCATATCTTATTTATTTAAGCTATTAGTTTTATATTACATGTAGTTTTGTGAAAAAGATAAAAAACGTGATGCAGTTCATTATTACTGAAGTGTTTAATATTTAAAATATCATCCACGCATACATATATTATCTATGCTAAATATGCAACTAAACGACGTGAGAAAATTACCAAGGGGGAAAAAAAGAATTAGATGTTGCGGTACCAATTGTAAGGCGTCTGCTGTAACTTTTTTTTTAGGCTTCTAAACATTAGCAGTCATATAATATTTTTAAAAAATGTGCGAACTTGGCATTTATTTTCGATTAGCGTCAGCATATCGAGACAAAGCGCCGAGTAGACGAGACTAATCATTTAGATTTGTGAGTGTGTGTAGGTATTCTCAATAATAAACACAGGCTTTTTTCTCAAACAACACGGTTCCATTCTAATAAATTGCATTGAATGGACCATTTTCTTTCATTATTTCAAGTTATTTTCTTCTTTATAAAAAATATGTCAGGGTAATCTTTTCAAAATCGCTATTAATATATGATAATTAATTATTAAATTTAAGATTTTTTTTCGAAACTAAAAACTTGATGCATGAAGGGAGGAGTATTTATTTAATTGTTCCTTTACCTAAAAAAGGTGAATTCATAGAATTACGTCATATACGTAATTATTATACAGCAGTCCGAATCAAATTTTTAAATAGACAGAATACGCAGTTGCTTAAGGATGCAAATTTTAGTTTATACACCACTTTTTAATATTTCAGTAAATTTTTGCTTTTTATAACAACATTTCCTTCTGTCAAATAATAATTATGTTTTTTATCACATGAGCGTAGGATAGATTTCTATGGTTTATTCTTTGATAACTTGCCCTATACCAGTATCCTGCAATTGGGCCGTGGTGGCCTAGTGGTTAGAGCTTCGGACTTCCACGTGGAAGGTCGCGCGTTCGATACCCGCTGAAGACCCACCATGTACACTTAGGGATAATACGTGCATGTATAATTCGTGGACCCCGCTACCTCGCCCCGTGCGCAAGCAATCCTAAGGCCTCGGCTAACAGGTAGGGGGCTGGTGGAGAAAAGTATCATGTCCTTGTTATCACAATAAATAAATGTTATAAATAATATAAAACATCAGGCTTTCTAGATGAGCATGATTTTTAACTTTGAGAACACTACTTTTATAGGTTTTATTTTTCAAAATGAAGGAAAATTTTCGTCTTCCTTTAAGAACGGAAGAGGGGATTCCAGGTCGGTCTATATAGGCTTCATAGAAGTAAATGCGGTTCGAACAAGTCATAAAATGCACACATTGGAACAGGCCCGTCATTTAGGGGGTCGATTCCCCCCTGGGAATTATAATGAATTTATATGTGTACATGTATTTTGTTTTTTAATGCAATATACATACCCTTTATAACATACTTTGCCTTCCCCCCTAGAAAATTTTGAAACGACGGGCCTGATTAGTAATTTAACCCTTTCTAAGGCGGTGGGAAGTATGCTTCTCACCAAATTCATCAAATTATAGATGTTTATAGTAAGCTATTTTACCTCTTCTGATTCGCAGAATCTTGCACAGACTCTGGGAAATATATTTACTACCACATGCATCAATATTCAAATATTATAACTATCTCCCCCTCAAAGGCGGGTGGTGGAAAAAATCATGCTAATCTTATTTACTGTCCTATATGATTTTTTTTTACTATCTGAAAAATTTTTTTGAAACAAAACAAAATCTGAAAAATATTTTAACATACTGGTACTGTAAAAAAATGGCCCTATAAAGGGTTAAAAAAAACTAACAGCTATATAAAATGAACAACGCTATACTGTTTTACAACAGCTATACAGCCACTGAGCGCCGTCACTTTTTGATCATAAGGTGAAAATACTAAAGTAACTTTGTGCAAGTAAACTGTAATAAAAATTTTCACGTTAAAAAAGCATAAATGAGCATTAAAATGCAAACATATGTTTCGGGATTGCTTGGAATCCCGAAACACATGTCTGCATTTTAATGCCCCCAGATACGGCTCCTGTTGAGAAACACTGGACTGGAGTTCGTCAGACTGCCGCAACTCTATTGGCATCGGTTTTTTGTTTCGACTTTCAACAGAGCCCATCTGTAATTGTCGACATACATTGTTGAATGTCCAAATATATAAGAATATAACCAAATATCCGGACTTCCATGGACTTAGTTGGTGAATGTTGACATTAACCAATTTCGGTCTTTCCCCGCGACATAAAAATGCATGCAGATCGTTTTTCTCTGTCCTTTGGATGTAGAAAAAAAATACTTAGGTAAGTTTTCTGCTAAAATAATTTTTCGTCAATAAAAAAAAAATTAAAAAAATAAAAACTGCTGTTACTTCACTAACCAGTAAAATAAATAAATAAATAAATAAACAAATGTTTGCAATATGCAATCAATAAAGAACGTTTATCGGTTATTCAGAAAATACTCATAAGCATTAAGCGGTAAGCAGATCTAGCACGAAACAAAATTAGTGAAATGTAGCCAGCCCTAGGTCAGCATAGTATAATGTATGAACGTAGTATAATTAACATTAATGTACTCCCCCTTCTGCTTAAAAGTTTTCATCTACTCGCTACTTCCTCTTTTGCCAAAATCCCTTCACGCCCATAAATCTGTATGCGTCGAGGGCGGCGAGAGGGGGTCATCTTTAATTTCATGCCCAGAAATCATTTGAAATAATCATCAGTAACTTGTCGAGATCATGCCCGTCATTTCAAAGGGGGGGGGGGGGTTATAAACTCGGTACATGTTACATGAAAAAACAACAACAAACAGCGATGGAGCAACTAGTTTTTGCTTGGAGTAGGAGCGGAGCCAAAACACGGAAACTTGTTGCGCTTATCTGCTCTGATCATTTAAAATTAGAATTTCATTAAACATGGCATCTTTCTTCATTAAAACTAGCTTTAAGTGAACAACAACGTAAAACGAAAGGTGACTTTTCAAAAAGAGTTTTTTCAAAATAAATTGTCTATAATTAACTAAATTTACTATCATTTAATTATTTAATTAAAAAAATAAAGATGATTTTTATTAAAGCTATTCGCTGTACGGAGCAGAGCTGGAGCAGCGTTGAAACAAATATTTAACAGATGGAGCGGAGCAACTCATAAATTTTGTTGCTCCAGTTCCCTGACACGAAAATACCTGCACCTACGGAGAAATACATTATATTAAGGCTTGGGAGGGGGTGGAAATTTTTCCCTTCTGACTCACTAAATGACGTCCCTGTTAAGAGATTCATTCCATTTTAAAATCGCTCGAGAAGTCGAATTAATCGCTCGAGAACTCGAAATGATCACTCGAGAACTCGAAATGATCAATCGAAAACTCGAGATGATCAATTGAGAACTCGATAACTCGAAATCATCAATCGAGAACTCGAAATGATTAATCGAGAACTCGAAATCATCAATCGAGAACTCGAGATAATCACTCGAGTACTAATCACTCGATTATCAAAACTACCCGAGTACTATTCACTCGATTATTGAAATCTCTCGATTATGCCCATCACTAGTAATAACTACTTTTTATAGTTATTTTGATATCATTAACATCCATCATGTGAGAGAAAACTAGAACAATCACTATTTTCTGAACAAAATCGATTATAATAATCTTTGAAACAAATAAGGCAATTAAATAACACAATGTAAAACATTCAAACGCCTCTCTCGAAAAATGTCCATTTTGCAAATATGACACTGTTCATTTCTTTCAGAGTTATACACAATTCCATATTTCAATTCCAAGTTATTTTAATAGCTATGTTAAGTTTGATAAGGTTCATTTGGTATCAGATGCAGCTATACAGACTAAAAATAATGGATACAATGATTGAAGTAAATTTATTGATGTTCATATTGTATCGAAATCAGCGTTAGAGGTCTAAAAAAAGAAAAAGAAAAAAAATAATAGAATAATACCAAATGACATCACTGGGATTAAAGGATTAATTACAAAAGCTGTGTTACACCTTAATATATATATATGAAATAACATTCTTTAGACTGTTGAATTTTTGTATAGGCAACTGGACATCATTGTTTATAAGCACATGGTAAATTTTTACCAATAATTATGGAATAATTTCATAATTCAGTTCCAGCTATTATTGTTGTTACTTCGAATAATTAAAAAAGTAATGTAAATAAAGACATGCAGTTAAAACACGAAGAGCTCCGGTTAAAACATACATAATTCTAAATTTTCTACCATTTCACGTTTTTTGTAGTGGGGCCCTTATTTATCCGGGGTGTGATGGAATTCTTTTGCAGTGGCGCAGCTAAAAATTTTTGAAGGAAAGGGTTCGGTGTTCATCAGTGGTTTAACTTGACTTGTTTGCCCCCCTTTCCCGCATACTTAAAACATTTGACCGCGTGTCCCTTCAACTTCTGTCGAAAGGGGGGTGGGAGTCCGGACTCAGGGATCCCCCCTTTTCTACACCACTGTTCTTCTGTGTTTTTTAAAATTGAAACCCAGGGCGGTCGCAATCTGACAAAAAAAGTAGTTATTACATAAAATATATTTTTTATCAAGTGTTACAAAACTTAACATTTTAAAAATAAAATATTCGCAACACCAATTTGCCAGCTGTTCGCAACATTGAAAAGGTTCAAGAATAACGTTTTAAATTATTGCTATGCCTAAGAGCCAGCGTATCTTCAGTCCATTTTTCGAGTGTTTGCCAGTTTACATTTTATAGGCATGGTTATGGCATACTGAGTACCGACGGCAAAGCCACTGGCAACATGAGGGCTCAAAATTTTTCAAGCTCCCAATTGGGCATCTTCATTCTAAGGTTCGCACGGAAAAATCTAGTCTTATAACACTAAAATTGTTTAATTTGTAACTTCATTGCAAAAACTCGAAACATGAAAGGATACAATATGGCTCTCCGGGTAGAGAATTCTTCTTACCCCTATCATTATTTATTTATTTACTTTTAATTCTTTTAGGGGAGGGATGAATAATAATACAAAAGTATTTTTATGCATTGATTTTTTTTTCTTTTGCGCGCACTTGTGTGTGTGTGTGATCATAAAGCTTTTAAAGTAATTTGTTATAAGCGACTAACATTTTTACTACCTACTTGAAATTTTGTCTCAATATGTTAGTTTTTTTTTTAATTTTTATATATACCTTTTTGGAAAAGCGTATAATTCTGCATGATGCACTCAGTTGCAAATGAACTCTCTAACCCTCTGGAATAGCTTACTTAATAAGTATTTAACCAAATAAAATTGGTATTTCGATTTGATGTTTATTGGATTCAAATTTTAAGCATTATTAGGAATGAAATGAAACAAAAACTGTGCATTGCTTCTAAACATATATTTTTTTTGTGTCAGAATCAGCGATGTAACGAATATTCGGCCACTATTCGGTATTCGGCCTGGCCGAATAGCCATTTCATCACCTGGCCGATTATTCGGCCTGGACGAATTCTGGGTAAGGTCAAATTCGGCCTGGCCGAATATTGATGGACTATTCGGCCGAATAGTTCTGCTGCTGTGGAAATGTAAAAAAAATAAAGAAATTAGTGGATTTCAAACATTTAAAATTGCATTATAATTATTGCAAAAGAATACATTAGTATATAGTTTAAAAATAATAATAATTTAGAAAAAAGTACTTTTTTTAAACCTTGTTTTAGGCTTGACTGAGCACAAATAGATTTCAAAGTTGTAATATTGTATTTTATATTTAGCATTTGTTCCCAAAATCTGGCAATAGTTAATTATGATGGAGAATATGATAAATTAATTTTGTTGTTATTATTAACGAAGTGGAAGTCAGACTTTGTTTGGGTAGACTGATTTATTGTGAATATTGGGTATGAAAGAAATGTGAAAAGCCTAGAATATATCCTGAATATTTAGACAGCATAAGTTATTGGGGTTTTTGAAAATAAAAATATTATGCTGTTAATTCTTTTAAAAATAGGTATGTAAAAAACCCCATAAAATAAAAATATTAACTTTTATAACTTTTGAAATATCTTCATAAACCAGTTTTGAGCAAAGTAAAAATTCACTAAGCAATAGTAGTGCTTTCATTTGAATTAAATAATTAGTAAAATAATGCTAATGCTTACAACCATAAAACCTGTCATTTCCATTCCCGCTTGTGGGTAAAATTCTTAATTTTATTACATTTAAAACAATAGAGAAAATAGATTAATGTCAAACAGTTTTAAATTCTTAACAAACAGAATTAAATCATACATCATAGATTGTGTATAATTAGTGTTTGACTTTGTGAATAATTTTAAATTTGACAAATCTTTCTATTACAATGAGTTTCTAGAAATTTTAATATTCGGCCGCCGAATATTCGGTATTCGGCCAAATCACTATTCGTTACATCCCTAGTCAGAATATATGCTTTATATGATTTACCTTCTTCTAAAAATAATGTTCATTTTTAAATTACAGAAAGTTACATAAATGTTTAAAACTTTCCAAACAATTTTTAATTTAAGAATTAGTTTATTGGTTAACCTTGTTTATTAGTTTGTTCATAAGCAGTAAAACGAGAAAAATCATTTTGACTCTGATTCAATTTTACATATGTAAAAAAAAAAAGTTGGGAAAACTGGTGGAGCATGGCAAAATGGGATTAACAAAGGGGAGTATTAATCTTGCACGATGTGATAATGGGGAATCGTACTTGTCCGCCCCTTGAGGGGAAAAGAATTGATTTGTCCGTAACAAGCAAACAATAGGTCGCTTCAGCATACAATGTGCAGTTTTCTGGGTCGCCTCATCTACGATTTTACTTGGGTCGCTGAGGGCACGGGTCGCCAGGGGCACGTAACCATCTCTGATTTGGGGGGGGGGGGGAATTGTACCTATTTTTTTTTTTTTTTTTCCATATGGAAGTTTTTATTGTAGTTGGGGAAAGGCGTAAAAGAAGGGAAAATAACGTAAATTTCTGAGAGAACCGGTGCAAGATGCGCCATCAGAATTTTTGAGGAAATTCCTTTTTCGGAAGATAATTATTTGCTGTGTGAACCGGATTCCTGATATCCGACAAATTTTTAAATAACTGGAATCAGATTCTGCCATTGCACGAAATATCCGGCAATCCGGCGTGCGGAATTTGATTATTAAAATTTAGTTAACTAGCATGATTTGAAAACGTATCTAAATTACGAACTTACTACGTATTTGCAAGCTGTGGGGTATGCGGTTTTGGTATTAAAAATATGTACAGAATTTACAGGCTTCAAAAATTAGAGCCGGTTATTCGGTATATGTTCGTTAGGCAAGGGGATATTGAGAATACAGTACACGGAAAGTCATTGAACTATATAGGAGGAGTGCAAAGCCGTAGCCAGAAAATTTTTTCGGGGGGGGGGGGGGCAGACTTTGAACCACTTTTGTTGAGGAAAGTTTCAGGGAGGAATATATGCTAAATTGCGAAAAAAAAAATTAGATTTGGGGGGGGGGGGGGGGGGGGCCGCTGATCAGGGATCTGGAGCAGCCTACTTTTTTGAGTCACTCCGCTCCAACATATAAATATTTGATTCGGCACCACTCCAAGTCCGCGCTGCGCCGTGCTCCAAACAAATTAAACAGATTGTATTATTAATCTCCTTTTTTAAGTTAATTAATTTTATTGTCTAATGAAAAATTTAAATAATTTTTAAAAAAATCGATCAGTGGAGCACAATAAACTTCTTTGCTCCTGCTCCATTTCAGTTTCCAAGTAAAATCTCGTTGATCCACTGTTCCGCTCTATGCTCTTGAGTAAATAAGAAGTTTTGAAAAGATTTCAAATCATCATTGTCAGAGCGAGGGGCACAGGCCCCCATTATGCCTCCTTCTGGTTGAACCAATGATACTCCGGTAACTCCATCCAAAACCGGTCAGTAAAATTTCCGGGGTTTCAATTCGCACCATTAAAAAGATAATAAAAATTTGAAGTTCAAGTTGAAATTATTTATTAAGAAAATGCATCGCGGCAGCATTGCTGAAAAGTTTTATATAATTTTCCAAGATCCGCTTAGAATAAAAAGGGAAATAAATAAATAAACCAATGAAAAAAAAAACATCCGCACAAACCCACGCGCGTTAGGCTGAATATAGGGGGAAAAAAAGAAAAGGAAAAAACAAAACACACTCATCGTAATGTCTCATATCAACCTATCACCCCTATTTCGATGAAATCGAAGCAGACCTGACGCATGCGCAAATTCTTTCATGGCTCTACTAAAAAATTACGAACAGTACTTGTTTGTTCGCAGCAAATGATAGATTAGCGAGATTTCTGTCTTGCTTTCTATTGTAAAAGGGGTTCAACCCTATCATCCACTTATTGGGAGCATGACAATATTATTGGTTGCTCGAATGGTCAAATCATAAGTAGAAAATCTTTTTCGTATGTGTTAAAATCAAAAGACTCAATTCAGCGAAGCAATCCGAAATTTCCCAATTTTGTTATAAACTGTAGCAGGTAATTTTTTATATAATTTTAGTACTTAACCAAAGAATACTTTTTAAAAGTTATACTCTACTTATATATTACTATTTTCGTATGTATATGCTATAGTTTTATCTATTATATTATGTACAAAATTAATTTTATTTTGTTCACAAATACAATGTATAACTTTTTTATATACATTAATGCCTTGACATTTTCTAGAAAAGATTATTGACGTTGTTTTTGACGAAATAAACATTATCGGGCATTTGTGGGCCTTAAACGAAGCTACAAAAATTAGACTTCTGTAATTCGAAGTTTTGGATATTTCGAAGTTTAGCTGCGGTCCCTTCAGCTTCGAATTATCCAAGTTCGACTATAACGAAGAAAAGAAGTGATTATCAAGGTTTTCCTTTTAACAAAGCATTCTTTCCCTACAATTTTTTTCAACATTTGACAATAGCATAAAACTTTAGTGTAATGATCGAAACAAAATCGTACCATAAATTAGTAATAATACGCGTTATAGCGATTACCGATACAACGAAACAAATTTTTTGTCCCGTTTTAAACCCCAACAGTAACAACGAAGCAAATTTCCAGTTTTCCCCTGGAGTTCGTTGTAAAGGGATTTCCCTGTAATATTATACATCAGCGTTTCCTCTTTTTCACTCTTATGGTAACCTTTTAATTATGTCTAAAAAGTTTTTGGGAACCCTAATTTCAGTAATATTTCTTCAAAATAGTTTTTTTTTAGATTAACCCCTTGAAGCACAAGTTTTTTTTTTTTTCGGAAAAACTGGTAAAAATTGATCGAGGTTTTTTTTGACTGAAAATGAATATACAGGTATAACATAAATTGCTTTTGACAATTTCAGTTGTAGGGAGTGAATAGAAAGGGGGGTGTGGTGGGGTAAAAAAACTATACAAAGATATTATTATACATACAAAGTCACACGGATTTTAGGCGGGCATTAGAAATAAAATAATGCGAGATACAAGATCGCCGTGTTAGACACGTCCATGTGCAAATTTGCCGGTAACTTTCGCCCGTGTCAGGCACGGGCAAATGCGTTAAGGAGTTAAATACATGTACTAAATGATAGTAAATACAAAAAATGATCTATTTTTATGAAGCAGTTTTAAAACTGTTATGTTGACAAAATATTTTCATGGTTTAAATGAAAAATATAGTGTCAGTTGGGGTGATTGTAAGTACAATTTCAATGTTTTAACTTTGGATCTTTTCCTACCTTTTGAATGAATTGAGATAAAAAATCGTGAGCATTGTAGCCAATACTAAACTCTTCGTCAGTAAATGGGTACAAAAATTTTGACTTGATTACTATGTGTTAGCGAATGAACTCTGTGTTTACATTCACCCCAGAGACTCTAGGGTAATAAATGCAAACAGTAATTTATCCTTCCGCGAGGTTGATGCAAATAGAAAACGTGGAATACATTGCTTGGAAGCTTTAAAAAGTTCTGGAGCAATGGTCCTCAATCTGCGACCCACGGTGGTGGGTCGCAGATTGGGTCGACCCCTGCATTTGGGCAGCTCAGTTATTTTTGAGAACGCTGAGCTTATTTAATGAGAAATATCTTTTACAAAAAAGAAAGTAATGCCGTAAATTTATGTAAATTACACACAAAAGCATAATTTACATCATCCCAACAACTGAAGTCATTCAATTTTTCAAACTGAAGTCATTGGTGACGTTTGGGGAAAGGGAAGCATTCGGAAATCTCCTACAGAAATCTTAGAAATTGAAGGGTTACAAACTCAATTCTGGAGCATCTGCAAAATAAATAAACAAAAGGCCACGTTGAAACATACACACACACACTAATTTCCGCGAAATTGTACGAAACGTTTTCTCCTGCACGAAACCTACATGTAAATTTGTACATGTGTCGAAATTCGAAACATTTCGCGAATCCAACACTTTCAATTTCTTTTCGATAAAGAAAAAGTAACAAAATGGAAAGATATAGTAAGTTTCCAGTTAAGAATCTTACACGACTTTAATACTTTCTTGTGTTCTTGGATATACTAAGAAGTAAAAATACGCCATTTCATAAACGCAGCGACTTCTTTTAACCGCCAAAATAACAGATAAATAACACAATATGCCGTAGGTCATGAGCACTTTTCGATAGTACCCCATTGGATCAAGTAAACAAATAAAGAAACATAGATCCAACACGGAGCATAATCCGCGAAAGATTGCTCCGAAACCAGGCTCGTCATTTCAAAAGTTACCGAGGGGGTGGAGAGGGGTAAAGAGCATAAATTCAACATAGCAAATATATAATAATGTTATATTGCATCGGAAAAACGAGAATGTATTAATTCAAACGCCAAAGGAGCGGGCAATTGCCCCTCTCTCGACCCCCCCCCCCCCTTCCCGCGTCCAAAATTACGATCCTGTCAAAAATCATGTCCACAGTTGTCAAATATCAGGAACACAAAAGTAACAAGCTTTTCTATTTGAAACTTCCTATTTTCGTCTTTTCGCCGATGTGATGATAACATAAATTGGTGCTCTCTAAATGCGATCATTAATGACAAGGCCGTATCCAGTTTATTATTTTTTTTTTTTGGGGGGGGGGGGGGGCTTGACTTCGACACACTTGTGCTAAGAAAAGTTTCAGGAGATCATGCTAAATTGCGAAAAATTTCGGAATTTTTCTTTTTTGGGGGGGGGGGGGGGGGCGGCTCCCCTATGAATAAGGTCTTGGTTAATGAGGGGTTAAAATTTAATTTTTTGTTTAATCACCAGGACCTGTCCGGTAACTGGGAGCCTTGACTCTCCACCTTAATTGGCAGGAGTGTATGTGATTGCATTCAACTTTTAAAGTTACTTTTTTAAACGAAGGTCTTTTTAAAATGAAAGGTTTGAAGCTAATTGATTAAAATAATCAGAGACCTTCAGAAGTATCAATTTTATATGAAACTCGATACGATGAACATTTCAACAGCGGCTCAACTTCACTTGTTTGCTCCGCTCCCCCCCCCCCCTCCGGCCCCCAACCATCGCAGCATGAAAACGTCCCCTCAGTCGTAAATTATATTCACGCTCCCAGCATAATATGGCTTAGTTGAAACTTGACCAAGAACTCCCTTCACCCCCCTTCTGTGGGGTCCTCGGGGGATCTAGAACTCCACTGCATTTCAATGATATAAATAAATTTAGTACAATGAAACAGTTTTAAATTAAAACAATATCATCATCATCTTTCATAACTTCATTACTATTTGAATATCATGCTTTGAATAACATTTTAAATAACGATTAATTTTTTTTAAATCCAATACATTAAGCTTTCGTCAATTTCATTCAATATTTTTGGTTCTACAAATGCATTGAGAGAAATCAAACGGCACCGATGCGCTTTTGAAAAAATATCAAATAATAGACATCATCTTAATAGACAAATGATCAAATATGTATGTTCAGATAATTTCCTATCATTTACAAAGTACTGCAGTGAAATCATTCAAATTCAATAATAAGATACATTAAAAAATGTCACTATAGTAACAGATGGGCGGAATTAATGACTGCGCTCCTATAGTGGCGACGAAGAAAAAAAAATACGCGAATAATACTAAATATTCTATCGATTCATTATTTCACAAAAAATACTAAAAACGTTTGTTAGAAAAGTAAGTTTGTTGTTTGTTTACAAGTTAGTTTGTAAAGAAAATGGGCATTATAAATAGTTTAAATCGAGAAAAACAAGAAACTAAACTTACGGAATGCCCACGATCTCTTTCCCCCAACGGGCTGCGGTAGGACTGTTCATGATTCATATGTGATCTTCTTGACATCTTTTCAAAATCTGTTAACACGCATATCTCCACTATTCACTCTGGTAATTGAACATGGTATGAGTCATATCGTGACCGCCAGCTTTTCCCGGCGTTTTGAAGAATCTATCTGGATTTGCGTAACATGATCTGGAATGAGAACCAGGCGCAGTTTGTTTTCTTTTGCCCTTTATCAAGCCAGACTACAAAAATATCCATTTCTTGTTTACATTAACGTCCTTTCGCAAAATGTGGGAAAGATCCGAAGAGATAGAAGAGCGCTTATCGACGGCATACTGATGAGACGGGGGAAAAATAAAAAGATAAGAGAAACAGCGACTGACCAACTTAGAGCGAGATATAAATAAAGTGAAGAATCGCAAACAACACTGCGAATCTTGTCCCGTTCTCGCCAACTTCTGCTTGGTAAATCGTCCGGCAAGTTACGAAGATTCTCCAACTTGAATCTACATTTAGCTCTCTTTAATGGCGCCATCTATCGAGCTGTTTTTGTAGACTAGAAGTTAATGAAGAAACTGCGAAATCAAAGATTTCTGTTGTGTTTTTCGGAGATCAAAATCGCAGGTGGATTAACTCGCTCAGTTCATCCAAGAAACGGGTTTCTTTTTCGTTTGATAACTCCGATAAGAGATTTAAGAAAAGGCGTATATTTAAAGATCGAGAAAATGTTTTTCTTCCACGATGGAAATTGATTCGTTTTGGTAAATTTTATAACCGTTTAATAATTACAATATGAAAGGAAAAACTTTAAGGACCAAAAAGAAAATATACATATATATATATTGATATTTGTTGTTTTCGTTAACCACATATATTTTAACGGTGTCACTCAATTCTCGCCTAAGCCGCGTACAGACTCCAGCACAGGGTATAGGTCTGGGGTCTGCACAGGGGTCCAGCACAGGGTATAGGCAACTGCACTGCTAGATGGGCGGGGCATCCCAACTACACTGCTGTGATCTTATCTCTATGTCCGAGCTGCACTGACATGCCTCCGGAAAAAATGTCGGAATTGCACCGGAAGTTACCCCCGTAGATGTTTTAAAATACCAGGAAACGCCAGTCCGTGTAAGTTATGTGCAGCCATTTTTCGCCACTTTTTCGTAAAAGTTAAAAAAAATAAGAAGCCTGAAGGATATATTAAATGCATTGTAAAAATATGGCTCAAAAATCAGAAATAAGTTGAATAAATAAGTATTCAAATTAATTTGTGAAAGAAAAGAAAGCTAACACACTTTAAAGCAGAACAGTTATGAATTGCGTTGAAAAGTAGAACATAAATTCATTCTTCGAACAACAATAGTACTACTTTTAATGGTACTCGAAAAACACACAATACCTTTGGCATCGTCATTAATTTGAAGCATTTCTTCACCTTGATGGGTTTTGATATCCAGCGAAAAGAGAAGCATGGACTTCTCTTGCGTTTTTTGGTAAAGCTGGAAGGATTGTTCGACGTGCTCTGCCTATATTTTTCCTCATGTATTGTATATCCTTCACACTGATTTTCTCTGCATGTTCTGAAGGGGCAATGCGGATTTCTTTTGGGATTAATTTTTGAGGCCTCTCAGTTAGATCATCAATAGCTTTCCTCTTTATGCTGTTAGAAATAATTTGTCTGTTCAAGTTTTTGTCCAATTCGTGATTGTGTACTAGTTCAGACTTCAAAATAACCGTCGCATTTCCATCTAGGTATAACTTTGCATTGCATTTTCTGTTTACGCATCGCCATTTCCAGCCGAGTTGTGTTTCATACTCTTTATAAAACTTAAAACTGTCGTATATTACTAATTTACGTCCTCTTTGGCTGTACATAAATTCCATTTCGTTCAATAATCCAAGGTTTGTTACTCAAGAAAACACGCGTGAGAATGACTCTTGGCCACTTCGTCTTAAGTAATTCAATCGGAATACCGGTATGAACCAGTTTCCTACAGAGTTTTCCATATTGTCTTCGCGCGCTTTGGATTATCATTGGATGTTGGCGATCACGTGCGTGGTTGGATTTCATGCATCCGTTCCGCTCGATATCAAAGACATAGGCCGCCCGGACTTCCAGATATGCTTTAGACATCATTATAATTACAATGTCTGGAGCACGTGCACCAGAGAATGCATTTTTAGCATAGCAACACAGTATCTCCCTAACTCTCTCGAATTTAAGTAAGAAATACCAGCTTGGAAACCAGTAGTATTTGCAGGCAGTGCAGCCTGCTGTGTAAAATTTTAATATGTAGTAAAAAAATTTTAAAGTTAAAAAATAGAAAAGGAAGATTTTCATGTTTTAGTTATACATTGTGTTTATTAATTTTTATATATGTTCAAATATAAAATATACTTATTAATACAGTTGTGATAGTTACGTTATTCATTATAATATAAATGAAAATTATGATGTAAAAGCATTTGTTTTTCAAGCAAATTTTTTTACAAGGTTTTATTTATTTATTTATTTTTGTAATATTGCTTACTTTTAAGAGCAAATTTCGCTCTCTACGATAGACTATGATAATTTCATTTCGCTATTTTTAACGGGGGAAAGCAGACTTTGTAGCGTGTAAACTGGTTTATTGAGAATATTAGGTCTGCATCTGCACATTTAAATAAATATATTTCAGAAAGTTCATTAAATAGAAATATTAACTTCCACACCTTTTCAAAAAGTTGAATAAAACTGTTTCGAACAAGATAAAAGTTCCCTAAATAATAGTGTTCCATTTTGAGTCAATATTTATTTTAATGATGCAGATACTTGCATTAAAGTATGCGTGATTTGCATCAACTTAGAGATAAAATTATCAGGTGTTTTGCATTCAAAGCAATGCAGGAAATACACTTAATTATAAATGTTTTTTAAATTTTAAAGAAACCCAACTAAAAAACAGAAAAAATATTTAAATACATTGCAATTTCTTTTAAATTTATCAATACTTTCAATAACAATTAATTTTTAGAGATTTTATTGTTCGGCGGCCGAATATTCGGCTTCGGTCTCGGAGAAAAGGTCGAATATTCCGTATTCGACTTTTCAGCCAAACCACTGTTCGTTACACCCCAATTTGCAACATGCAAAAATGTATTAACTACATTCGTTTTCATTGTAAAACATATTAACGATTTTTTATTTATTGTTCATCCAAACCACTATTCGTTACATCCCTATTTGTAACATGCAAATGTATTAACTACATTCGTTTTCATTGAAAAACATATTAACGATTTTTATTTATTTTGTCAAATCTAATGCGTTGTTTAATTAAGATACTTGATTGGTTAGTATAGTAGCTGATATTATTTTGATAATCCATCCTTCTAAATATGAACCGCATATTTGAAATGTTTGGGGTAAAAAATGAGTGGAATAAAATACCTTTGTAAAATAAAGTTTTAATAACAAGAGTATGATTTATGGGTAAAAGTTAAAAAAGAAAACTTATGTTTTGTTACTCTTAAACTTTCCTTAAACGTAACCTTCTTACTGCTTACTCTTAAATGTAACCTTCGAGAATCTAATCATATATTAATGAAACGAAGCCACAATCGTGATGAAGCAAAGCTCAGTAAATGTGGCCCAAGATCGCGGATGATCCGTCTTATTCAAGCTTGAGCCAAAAGGAACAGGTGTTTCCACCTCCCTACGGACACAGCAGTGCAGATCGACCACTGATAAAAATATCGGACAGTGCAGTTCACCCCTTTTGACTGGTATTATGGGGAGTGCAGTTGACCCTCGTCCAGAGCACAAATGGGAGAACGAGCAAGATTAGCTCAGTGGGGGTTGATGATGGGAGTTTAAGGGGTTTGAGTTAGTCCAATTTGCTTCTTTCCGTGTAAAACCGCCCGCCATGTTGGGTCACTAGGAAACATTTCTTCCTTGCGCGTACATTTCTAAAATAAAGTAAAATAATTTAAAAAATAAAGTTCAAACTATAAACTTCTCAATGAATTTTAAATAATACATAAAATTAATCAAAATTTCAATTTAAAATTACATTTCAAACTCAGCTTTTTCGCGGTAAGGACGTGGCTTGCAACTACAACTATGTTTAATAATAATGCAAAAATTAATCCGCTAACTAATGCCAGAAAAAAGCTGCATTGAGTTGCATTTTATTACAAAACTTTTTCTAGTTATTTTCAGCATTTCACATGAAAATAAATTTTTCGATTATGGAATTAAAGTTGGGGGGACAACAGGTCCATCATTTAGGTGACCGGAAGATTCCCAGTCCCCCCGACTTTTAGACGTTTTTCGCTTTCCTTCATACTTTTGTTTTTCCTATGAATCTTTTCCAACTTTTAACTAAATTAGAAAAATATATATATATATATATATATATATATATATATATATATGCAGTACATGACCCCAAATTCGGAATCCCGGAATCCGAAAGACCCAAAATCGGGAACTTTTCAAAAAATTCGGCAGCTGTAAAAAAAACAGCTTTTGTTTTTTGAAGAAAAATCGGGAAATATTTTGCATCTTTTTTGGGGGGGGGGGGGGAAGAAGGAAAATAAAATGTAATGAACATGTTGAAGATCGGAAATGAGCAGTTTTCAAGAAAAGTTATTTCGCGATTTTCTGAAAAGGGTTCGTTTTTGCGATTAGAGTTTTTATTAGTTGTTGCTTTAATTCTGAGTTAATATAAGTTAATATATTGTTAATATAAGTTAATATATTGTTTTTCTCGTAGTTTCATTATATTTATTTTGTAAAATGAGCTCTAAGTTTCGGACGATACAGAACGTTCGCGAAATTGAAATTCGGTGTTTCTCGCATTTTTCCGATAGGCTGACTTTTTACTGCAATTAAAAGTCTTTCGTAAGTGGATAGAGAATATAAAATCCTATCAGAATTTGACGGAATTCTTTTCTTTTATTGCTTAATCAAAGAGGGGGAAAAATATTATCGGGAAAACCTCTAGATTTTTCGATGTTTTGCCTCGAATGCAAGCAGACTCCAACTTCGTTTTTTGTGCTAAATTTCGCGACTTATAGACGAGTATATGCGATAATAAAAAGTGCTATACAGGAGAAAAATGCTAATAAAAACTTCCAGAGCAAATTATATGTGCTCTGATGCTGCTTACAAAATTTTTTGAATGAGGACCCAAAATATATATATTGCATGTAAAAAAGTCCAATCAAAATGCACAACATTTGAAAAGAAAGCAACAGATGGCTGCAGCAAGAAGCAGAAATTTGTGTACCTTCTGCGCATGGGCCCGACTTACAAATTTGGGGGCCCAGGGAACAGAAAAAAATGGGGCCCGCTAAGTTGCTTGAACTGAAAAATTAAATTTTTTTGCTACACTAATAACACTTAAAAGAGTACTGTCACTAAAATGCTGCGTTTTGTGGTGCCGTGGGTATGATGTGAACCTATCACTAACTATTCCTGGGTTTGGATCAAATATGTTTGTAAATGTGTCGAAAAGTTGTAAGCGACAAGTGTTACGCCACATTAAGGCCCTTGAACGGCATCAGTAAGTCTCACACCATTAACCAGCATGACACAACCTCTGTTTCTTGTCAATATATATATATATATATATACATACATACTACGATAGTATGTTAACCAAATAATAAAATTAACCTACTTATTGAATTTATGATCATCTTATACAACCAATAAAATTCTTTAAAGGTACGTTAAAGGAACAGTCTCCAAAATAAATTTCTCCTTTCTCCTTCACAAGAAAAAAATATATATATAATAATAAACGTTTTATAGAATTTTTTAAAAAATTTCTTTGAATTTAAACTATTTGGGGCCCCCAAATATCAGGGGGCCCTGGGCACGTGCCCCGAGTGCCTTGTGTGAAACCAGGCCCTGCTTCTGCGCAAAATTTAATATTAAAAAACGATCATATGTGTACACTAATTCTTTAGCTCAGTTTTGATGGATACTGAATCAGATGAAAGTTTTACTCAATTGCTTTTACTCTGGCATTTATACTAAGTAAGGTCAGTTGGGGTAATTGTAAACGGTTTTTCAATGTTTTAATTTTTGATCCTTCCCTACCTCTTGAATGAATTCAGAGATAAAATTGTGAGCATTGTAGCCACTACTGTACTTCTTGTAAGTATATGTGTACAAAAATTTTGACTTTATGACTATTTGTTAGCGAATGAACTCGTGTTTACAATTACCCCAGTGTGTTTACAACTACCCCAGAGATCTGGGGTAATTGTAAACAGCGATTTATTTTCGAATAAGATTGATGCAAATGGAAAATTGTTTTATACACAGTCTGCTTGACGGCTTAAGAAGTTCGAGAACAATGGTTCTCAATCTGCGGCCAACAGGCCGTATGTGGTCCGCTGAGTTATGTTATGAGTGGGCTGAGATCATTTAACGACAAATATCTTGCAAAAAATCAAGTAATGCGACAAACTTATGTAAAATTTGTCCCGCAGTGGATCAGTGGGTTTAGCTTGGATCCCACAGAACACTGAAAGTGAAGCACAACTGGCCGTGGTCAACGCTTGGAGGGTAACCACTTCCCTTCGACTGATTACTCTGAGACCGAGGGCGCTAAAGGGAACTGTAGGGGAGAGTGTTGTACCTTGGGACACTTTTCACATTTAAATTTTTAACTTCAAAAATTAAAATTAGATTTAAAGTCTGAAGACACTATTTAAATACACCAACATTCTCCTCTATAATATATTTTTTCAAATTCAAACAGTTTAAAAATAAAAAAATGCTAGCCATTTTAAGTAGTACCTGAAAACTGTAACAAGGTACAACACCCTGTTGTACCTTGGGACATACTTCGTGATTCATGCAACAGTCATATACATAACCAATTTTATACGAAAAATCAAAAACTTTATTTTGGTCATTATTTACTTCAACATAACTAGCTTGGTTTCACAGTAAAATGATGTAGTCTGAAAGTGTTGATGGATACTACAACATTGAGAAATTCGTAACATTATTGAACTAAAATATAGCATCATATTCTAACAATTCTTGTATTTGAAAGACTGCATTTGCTTAGAATATCTCTTCATACTAAAATATATCCAAATTATTAAGAACCATGTTATGTTGTACCTTGAGACATGTCCCAAGGTACAACACGGTTTACTGTCCCAAGGTACAATCATCACATGGTTTAAATAAAATCAAAATGGTGGTCAATCAAAATGCAGTATCATCACTTTCTCATAACCAAAACATTTAAAAATCTTCTGTTCAATATCCAATTAAAATTCAGTAGAATAGTTTTACAAATGCTATTTCAGTAAATGAAATTAGAATGAGAAAGATATTTACTTTTGAGTGATGAAATTTTCTTTCTCTCACCAAGTCATCAATTCAGTGCTTATAATGCTGCCTTTTACTGTGATGCTATCTGCTGGTTAAGGTCACAATTAGAAATAAAAAAAATGTTAATGTTGCCAATAGGTTTTTAGAAATTGCCAATGTCCCAAGGTACAAGCGTCCCAATGTACAACACTCTCCCCTACCTGTAAAATACATCGTCGCTTCAAATAGTCCACCAATTTAGAAATAATTTCCTATGAGGGACCAACCTAGGCGACGATCTCTCGTCTGGGAGCTGGTTCAAAACAATTAAGCCCCTCTGAGCCAAGTGTACTTCATTCTAGCAGAGCTAAATAATAATCAGTAGGAGCTTCCTTAATTCATGGTCGCCCTGCAAGGGGGGCTTGGATTTCCAAGTGGCATTAGCAACAACAACAACAGTTATATAAAATAGACACAAAAGTATAGTTTACATCAAAATATAGAGCTTATTGTCCCCCCAAAATATTGGAAATAGGATAAATTTAAGTGTTTACAATTACCCCAGAGTTCGAAATTTCTGGGGTAATTGTAAACACCTAACTTGTACATGAAAAATAACAGGGATTATTAAATTCATAACTAAATGTTTTTAGCACCATTCCGTTTGACAAATAAAAATGGTTTAAACCGCTTACATCGCTTTTGTAGATGAGCTGGAGAGGAAAATGTAAGATCACTAAATTTTGTTAAACAACTTTTTTCACTATGTCATTTTCAAGCAATAGTAACGCTTCTACAGCTGTTTCCAAACATACGAAACTTTTTCAACGTCTTCCCCATGTTGGAAGTTCACCACTCACCCGCAATTAAGTTTTCAAAATCACCACAAGTTTAGTTATGAAGCTTGTTTACAATTACCCCATGTTTACATTTACCCCAACTGACCCTAATAATTTTCATTTCACAATTGTCTTTTTTTTTTTTTCAGATTTTAAGCCAATTTGAGTAGTCTATGATAGAAAATCGATGTTGGCTCTAGCAGGAGGTCCCACTTTACTTCACGTCATTACTTCCCAAAATATAGTTTCAAGGCGCATGATACATAGAGCAATGCCACTTATCTTCACCTTTTAGTAATAAAAAGTGAACTATGCGTCCGCGGCAAAAAACTGATCTCCCCCCTTCCCTCAAGCGGAAAATATATTACATACGTTATCATTGGCCTTTTGCACCATTTTTGTACTTGCAAATAAACAGACTACAATCTGCCATAGGCGTAATCAGGGGGGGTTTTGGGGGTTCAAAACCCCCCATTGGGTATGTACTTATTTAGGCACATTTAGGCACACAGAAAAATTTCTGGCTACGGCCTTGCAAAGCACAATTTTTTTTCCCCTAAGAAAATTAGACACATATGGTTATGATTTTTTTTTCTTTTTCTCTGAAGGGTTGCGATCATGGCCAAAGTATGCAGCTCATAACAAAGAAGACTTTTCATCTGGTTATAAGGTTATAATCAACCCCCTTATCACCTTGGGGGGGGGGGGGGGTTAACAGCGCGAAAGGTAGCTTCAATCACCGTACCACACACAGACAGAGATCCTTTTTCAATCACTCCAGAAGGTTTTCTTTCCTTCTTGATGTCTTTTTTTACCCAAATGCAGCAATATGGGAATACAATCGCACAAGTAATAAGTTTCCTGGAAAATGTTCTCTACTGTGATGGAGTCCTAAAGTCCAATTGTCCTAATGGGTTAAACCCTCAAGCCAGGAAGGGATGCTCATTAAGAAACTTAAAGAGCAGTTTGTATTTATTTATGACTTCCTGTCCAAACACCCAATTTGGTAAAATCTTTTTTGTAGATGAGCCGATTGGAAAACTGATGAACTGTATTTGTATTGCATTCTCATTTACAGATGTTCTCTCATCTCTTATATTTTAAATGTTTTTTTTTTCTTATTATGGTCCATCACTGATTGCATTACGACTCTGGAAATCATCCGTTCAACGTTTCCAATCTCACTGCTACGGTTTAATGCTGCATTTTAATTTACAATCAAGTATTATTTATATTTTAGCTAAATTTTTAATTATTTTCGATACATAATAATGTTTGCACTCCAGCGATGGACACGTTCGTCATCCAAAAAGAAAAGAAAATTTGATTCAGACGCTTCCACTTCTGAGGTATGTTTTGCTACAAATTTAACAATTTTTTTAGAAATTTATTGTGGGGATGAGCATTTTTGTAGGGGAATTTGGATTTTTTTTCTCTAAAATTCGACTATTTCCCAGTTTTAATATTATGAATGCCTGGACATAGAAGATTGCTTAGCGCTAAATATTGAATTTTCTATTGCGTTTGAATTAAAAAATAAACTAATAGATCTAGTAAGGAATGTTTAATGTTTTTGTGAAAAAAAATTCTGGATACTGTCTTGGCTCCGGATCAGGGGGAGCATGTTAAGAATTAGGAAGGGCAGTGTATGCTTCAAAATCATACCCTTTATATATACATATATATAGATATATATGATTAGAAATGATGTTAATATGAATTTTATTACATATATGATAGCGTTTTGATGCATATATAGTAGATGTATGTTTAGATCTTTGGTGAAGTTAGAGGAGTAGGTGTTTGGGTCTTCTGCAACTTAAATTTTTGTAACTGGTCTTACATCTATAACGCTTAGGATAACTCTGGAGGCAAGGGTTCAAGGGCTCTCCCCAGGAAACTTTTTGAAATCTTCCTAGCAATGCAATTTCGGGATACTTTTGGTGATGTTAGAGGAAACAGAAAGGAGTTTGGTTACTCTCCCCCCCCCCCCGCAATTTTTTTCAAAATAAAGTCTTATATCTTTTAAGTTACTTTTGGTGTCGCTCGTGATAGTGTTCAATGTCCTTTCCCTGAAAGTGTTTCCTGAAAGTAAAGTCTCTTAAAAGCGTAATTTCTCTTTTCTTTCTTTTTTTAAAACTTGTGATCTGAATTTTTTTGCCGGGGGGGGGGGGGAGGGAGGAGTTGACTCGCTCCGACGGGGTAGTCCCCCCCCCCGGGAGATGCCTGAAATAAACACGGAGTATATCTTTAGAGACAAGTATTTATGACTAGTAAATTTTCAACTCTTTTACACTTCTTATTGGTGTTTAGTCTGTACATTTTTAGGGTGACCCCCCCCCCCTTTCACCAACTCTAGCCTATGCAATCTGCAATCATAAATAGAAAAAATAATATAGTTTGTTTTAAAAAAGGAAATTTAATAGGACTCCTCAAACAATATAATTCTACCAATTGAAGGCTACCTGATTGAACTTGAAAGATAAATGTTGTTTTATAGGTTCGGGTCCGCCCGACAAGCCGACTACTGCGGTCTGGATTAAGCCAGTCATTTTCAGGCTCCTATTCTTGTTGGAAAGATGAATCTCAATTCTGCAATATTATTTGCAAAACTGCAAGTTAACGCTGTAAGTAAATTCATTTCAAAATCGTTTTTAACAGCCTCCCCCTCCCCCTTTTCCCGCATTTTTCGAGGGAAAAAAAAAGAAATGAGTGAGAAAATAATTAAAATAAGAACCTCAACCTTGATTGTTAGATCGACTCACACTGAAAATTTTTCGGCAAAATTATTCTGCATTCTGCACACACGAACAGCATGAGATATTGGAGAAATATCTGAGTAAAATATTAAACTCCAAACTACTATTATCGCAACTCCGATGATAATAGATTGCTCGGCAATGATCCGCAATTGCCCCCCTCCTGGAAGGCAAGAATTGCTAAAGATTACATGATTAACGAGATCGTACCACTAAAAGTTTCCTACTTTGGGTCAAATTTTCAGAGAGATGGTAAAATCGCAAAGAAATTGCCCATTAGTGAGCAAACGCTGTATCTACGCCCTGCAGACAGTCATTCCCGATATGTTTTGCAGTTAAGGAAACAATATTATTTATAACAGTTGTAAATAGTTATGACACTAATAATGCAGTAATGGCTTACTTGTGAACTCCTTTCGCTTTGCCATGCTAAAGTAGTTTAGTGGAGAATAAAAGAGAAGAACAGAAACACTTGACAGATGTTTAAGAAATAGTGACTGCCCTAATGACTTTCTTCCATGCCTTTCATTGCTCCCCGACCCCTGCTGTCGTTAGACCTAATAATCGTCTCGTAACCCGATGCTGACGCCTAGACCGTAGTCGACCGACGACCGTCGGCTCTCTACCTAAAAGGCTTCGGCTAAAATAATAAAAGTTGCAAGGGTTTCCGATAGAGAAAACTCATTAACAAAATGACCAAGCTTTCTATTCACTGACAGAAATTTGAAGGGTGAAATACACACCATTTTCCCCGTGGCTCTGATTCTTCCATTTCCTTTGTCAAGAGCAGGCCGCAGGCTGGGAGCCGCATTGAGTTCTGTAGGCAGGATGGTATTTTCGAAATACTGAGGAACTCGGGTCAAATTGCAGGATGGGTGGTCTCCATAAAACGACGCAAAACAGTTTTACTTTTCCTGAAATTTTTTTCCGATTTCATCCTCGAAGGAAATATTTATCATGTACGTCAAGTGCATATTACAAAGAGATTCCTCGACGAACTATTAAAATTTCCCCGACGGGGGGCAGGATCTCCCCGACAGGGGGGCAGCTGCCCCCCCTGCCCCCCAGCTGGCGCCGCCCCTGTATTTATCAAATGTTCAGACTGTCACATTTCAAGTGAATGCTTCAAATTGAGCATTATTAAATACTTTTATTACGTTAAGAACATCGTACAAGTTACGTAACACTGAGCACAATAACATACAGCTTAGAACGAAAACACAAGATATCGGAACACAGTTACAGTTACAATCGGTTACAGTTAGACTTACACATCTAAAACAATTTATGTCAGATCTCCCCTTTTTAACAAGTTTCATATGTACACTATTTACAAGTCAAGTCTTTTTATTGGTTTAACAACTCTTCCGGATCGCGCGGTCATAATCGGCTTGTTGACAGCATCCGGAACGGGATCAGGCGGGACTGGTACAGAACCAGGATCAGGATTCGGCGACTTGACACTAGAAGGCTGAATAGGAACTTCAGTTGTTGGCTGGTTAATTGAAGGATTACCTTGATCTGGCCTCAAGTGAATTCTATTCCTCCTAAGTTCACCTCCAGCAGCAGTTTTCACTAAGTATGAACGTGGAGCATCTAGCTTTTCCAGAATAGTTCCTGGTGCCAGTCTCTGCGATTTAGTTGAACGTACACTGGTTGATTAAATTTTAATTTTTCTAGATTCACATGTGATCGGTCATGGTATTTCTTCTGCATCTCCTGATTACTCAATAAGTTCTTACAAGTCTTTGCTGTTGTAAATTTTGGTTTGAATATATTCTTTTTAGTAGGCAGTAGAGATCTCAATGATCTTCCCATGAGCATTTGTGCCGGCGATGGTAAATGATATTTAGGGGTGTTACTGTATTCTATCAGAGCCAAATTTGGATCGACATTATCTTCTAATACCTTCAGCATCAGATTCTTGATTATGCCTATTGCACGTTCTACCATCCTGTTGGATTTAGGGTATCTTGGTGAAGAGGTGACATGTTTCACATCATATTCTTTAAGAAAAGCTTGAAATTTATAACTGTCAAATGGCGGTCCGTTATCTGAATGCAGGCATTTCGCTATTCCATGTGTTCTAAAAATTTGTTTCAATGCACTTATGACAACTTCTGCGGTTTTCTGTTCGACTTTTCTCACTTCAATAAATTTTAAATGATAGTCTACACTGTTAGAAATTTCATCATGAAATTACGGTTAAATGACCGGCAGCAGTCTGTCCAACTCATTCACCGTTAAATTTACGGTTTGGAACATTTTTCTATCTTTACGGGACCTAACCATTTCCAATTAACTTGGTTAAAAAGCCGTAAATACAAAAGTTTACGGTTTTATAACCATTTAAAAACGGTTTCAAAACAAAATTTTCACCGTTTTTGAACCATTTCGAGGCGTAGAATCTTTGAGGCGTAAAAACCAACGAAAGCTTGCAGAACTCGAACCCCCAATGCGTGGTGTACTAGTCTAGCTCTCTATCCACTCGGCCACCGTCATCACGTAAAGCGGATGTTTATTTATCAATAAATCTTCTTTTCAAACAGACAAACAGCCTTAAAATTGAGATTTCAGTTTTTGATTGGATCCAAATTTATTTTTGGTCTAAATTTACGGTATATTGATGAAAATCATTTTATTTGCTGCAAAAATTAAAATACAAACAAGCTTCAGCAGCTCAAATGATGGGTTCGCTCATTCGCAAACAGTTAGGTAATCCGATGTCTCCAATTTTTGATTTACGTGTGTATGTGTTTCTATTTAGTATCCACTGCTTAAGTCACTTTTTTTTTCTTCTTTTTTTATATACACATGCAGATTTTAACTGATAAATCCGTATTCCTATTTTAAAACAACGTACGACCGGTAAGGTTTCGCAACCAAGATGGACGCCCGATTTATACTGAGCGCTTGAAAATGACGGTTAGTTAAACGTTCTTTAGGATAAACAGAGAATAAACGATTTTTTTTCGCAATCAGCGGTTTGAGTGCCATCTTTTTAATGGTTATTCAACTGTTGTAATTAAATATGGTAAAATAACAATCAAATAAATGGTTATTTTACTATTTTCCTACGGAAATTTTTAACAGTGTATGGCCACTAAGTAATCTTTTCCTTTTGAATACATAAAATCTATACCCACATCAATCCAAGGATGCTTGGGTATGTTGTATGGTATCATCACTTGTTTTGGATTTGATTTTTGAAATTTCTGACAAATTCTGCAACTGTTTATAAAGTTCTTGATTTCTGTTGTCATATTTGGCCAATAAAGAGTTTCTTGCTTTATTTTGACAAGATGTCATGCCCTGATGTGCAACATGTAATTTCTGATTAATTTCAACACGCATTTTCTTAGGGATGACCAACTTATTTCCAATAAATACCAAATCATCGTGGTAATGCAATTCCGCTTTCTTATCCCAATACGGCTTTAGATTTTCGGAAAGTTTCTTGTATTCATTAGGCCATTCATCTTGTATGTAAAATTTCAGCTGTTGCAATTCTTCATCTAGCTTGGTAGCTTCTTGAAGTTCTTCAGTTTTCTCATCACTAGCGCTCAAAAGAGATATAACAGTTGCGGCTCCTGCTCTAAGAAACTTGTATCCAGATTGGCATCAGTTGGAGACCGTGATAGTGTATCCGCTATGTACAAATATTTTCCTGGAACATGCACAATTTTAAAATTGTATTTGAATACTTCTAAAGTCATTCGTTGCAATCTTGGAGAAAGTTTCTCTATAGGTTTTTGTAATAGTCCAATTAGCGGCTTGTGGTCAGTTTCAATTGTAAACTCAGTTCCATAAATAAAATAATGGAATTTTTTACAGCCATTTAAAACAGCTAACAGTTCCTTTTCAATTTGACTGTACCGTTGCTGTGTTTCTGTGAGAGAACTGGAAGCATACCTTATGGGGTGATCATCTTGTATCAAAACACCTCCTAAACCATATTAGCTGGCATCAACTGACACAATTGAAGGTTTTCTTACATCAAAGTAATCCAAGACTGGAGCATTATAACGCACAATTTGAGCTCTTCAAATGCCTTCTGTTCATTGCTGGTCCAAAAAAATTCAGCATCTTTACTTAATAATCTACGAAGACATCCTGCTTTGTTGGAGAGGCTAGCGATAAACTTTCCTAAGTAGGTTATCATTCCTATAAATCTTTGTAATTCGGCTTTGCTGGTTGGAGCCTAAAAATCTAGAATTTGCTTCAACTTTTTCATTATTTCCCGAGATTCCTTCATCTGTTAATTTATAACCAAGATGTCTCACAGATTTCTTCTTAACTTTGCTTTTTCTTCGTGAGAGTTTCAAACCACATTCTTGAGCTCTCTTCAAGACAGATAGAAGTCGTCTATCATGTTCGGCTTCCGTCTTTCCAAAAATTAATACATCATCAATGTAAACAACTATGCCATCTAAGTTGGAAAAAATGTTGTCAATAGTCTTTTGGTACACTTCCGGTGAGCTGCATAATCCATATGGTTGATGACAAAATTTATATCTGCCAAAAGGTGTAGCAATGGTACATAATTTAGAACTTTCAGGAGAAAGTGGAATTTGCAAAAATGTAGAAGAAGAATCTAAAACTGAAAAATATTTTGCTTGATCTATTTTTGAAAATATAGCTTATTGTGTTGGAATTGGATAATGTTCTCTTTTTATGTACTTATTTAAAGGCCTTGGATATATGCATATTCTAACTTCTTTATTGGGTTTTTGAACAATGACAATCGGATGCACCCATCTGTAGGTTCAGTTACTTCTTCAAGAACCCCTGCTTTAACCAAAGTTCAGTTTTGACTTTATCCCTTAAAGATGCAGATATAACTCTAGGAGAAGCAATCTTAGGCTGAGCATTTTGTTTTAATTTAATATCATATACATATGACAGTTTGCCAAGTTTACCAGAGAAAACATTTTCATACTCTTGAACAATATCGAGATTATTAATTGCATCTACATTTTTAGCATTATTTCTATCAATTAAACCTAGCTGTTCACATGCTTTCAGCCCTAAAATAGCATTCGAATCTTGATCTAGAACATAAAAATCAAATACATGTAATTTATTCTGGAATACACAGCACAAATTACAAGTTCCTAACACTTTCAGATTGTGCCCTGTATATGATTTCAAACTTTTGTTTGTTTTGATCTTTCATCTATTTTCTTTAACAAATTAACAGGAATTATATTAACTTCAGCTCCGGTATCAATTTTGAATGGTATTTCACAATTATTTATAACAATATTTTCTCTCCATTCAAACTTTGAAGTATTTACTTCACTCACAGATTCCAACACAAAAGAATCAGTATTATTTATCGATACAACAGAGGAATTATGTTCTATTTCATTAACTTTTTTTATTTTTGCATGCATCGCAAAATGATTTAATTTTTTGCACTTATTACATCTTTTCCCCCATGATGGACACTTTCCAAAAGCATGTTTTGTTTTGCACCTTGAGCAACAGTTATTCTTGAAATAATCCTGTTTCTTTAATTTACTTTCGTTTTTGTAATTTCTATTATACCCTACGTCAGTATTATTTCTCGTAGTTTTGATAACTTCCACTACTACTGATTTCCTATCAGACCCTTCCTTCATGTATTTTACTTGAATTTCACTTGATTCCTTTGCCCTACAGTATTCCACTGCTTTTTCTAATTTCAAATCTGAATCCATAAGTAGTTTCTCTTTCACGGAACAATCCCTTATACCAATTATCAATAAATCTCTTATCAAACTATCTTCCTGATTTTCAAAAGAACAATCCTCAGCGAGATTTTTAAAGTTAGTTACAAAAGAATCAACAGTTTCATTTGGTTGTTGTACACAGTTAAAAAATTTGTAGCGTGCAATTACAGTATTTTTCTGTGGTTTGAAATAATTATCTAACCGTTGGATAACTGTATCGTATTTCTCAGCATCTGCAGCAGCTAATTCAAAGCTATTAAATATATCGATACATTCATCTCCCATACAATTCAATAACAAAACAACTTTTAACTTATCGGATTTACCCGTCTTTCCCGACGCTTCTAAATACGGAGTAAAACGCTGCTTAAACTTTGACCAATTTTCGGCCAAATTTCCTTCTAATTTCATACAACTGGGAGTTTTCAGATCCATTTTGACTGCACCGCTGCCACCATGTCACATTTCAAGTGAATGCTTCACACTGAGCATGATTAAATACTTTTATTACGTTAAGAACATCGTACAAGTTACGTAACACTAAGCACAACAACATACAGCTTAAAACGAAAACACAAGATATCGGGAACACAGTTACAGTTACAATCGGTTACAGTTAGACTTACACACTTAAAACAATTTATGTCACACAGACTATTTACTTTAAATTTCGGTAAAATGTTTCTGTTGTATGCTGTCAAGTTTTATGAATGTTTGATAAAGTTTTAAGGACAATTCTGCCTATTAGAATAGTTCAAAAGAAATTGGCATCTTTGAAAGAGAACCTGAATTGACATAAATATATATATATATATTTTTTTTTTGCAAAAATGCACAAATTAATTGCTTATGGCTTGTAATTTTTTTAATGAAAATTACAGCTTTTTCCAGTTTTTTACGGCCAGGGCAGGCCAGGACCGTACCCGTTCATGCAGGAGCACCGAAAAACACTTTTTCTTTTTCACAAGTTTGGTTTGGCTCTGACAAAGGATGTTTTTCAGATGGATTCAGCAACATTCTCAAAGAAACACATACATTTCCATTAATTTTTATTGTCTCCATGAAATTGTTGCTGAAGTGTAAAAAAGGTTTGAGTACTCTTGTAAACACTTTTAATGTAGATAACCCAAAAGAGCCTCTAATGTTCAGCCTAGCTAGTTTGAAATGTATACTGATTCTAAACATTAGGAGAAAACCATTAAACAGGACTTAAAATATTAAGAAATAATAGTATGTGTATCTATTTTATTCCTAAAAATCCTGAAATATTTTACAAATTAAATGATGATAATATATAAATACATACATACTTGAAATGTTTTTTGGGTCACTTTGTTATTTTTTATTAATTGATTTTTACAATTTTAAACTACTTAAATTTGCATCCGGGTCATTCGGTATCAAATCATCCAGCCACAAATGAAAATGAAACCCATAGTCTCAGATTTTTAAGATTTTATTCTATTTGTTCATTTTACTATCACGATTACCCCTGCAATTTTTTTGTTGCTATATTTAATACTTTTTGAGGTATCAATTTTCAAAAATGCATTTAAAGAGATGTCTTCTCTTTATGGACAAATTTTGTGCTAGCGACGTAGTTCAAGCAAAAAATTCATAACTTTGCCAATTTTCATGATATCACAAAATTTTTTCACTAAAATGTTCAGAATAACTTACAGAAATAGACAAAAATGCATTTAAACAATTATCTATTAAATGGTGCAGTTAGTATTAGCCCAAACTCGGATTTCATAAATATTTTGAAGAAAAAACATGAAATTTTAAAAAAGCAAATAAAACTAAAAGGCCCTGCAGTAACCAAAAGATTTTTTTTTTAAATAATCCTCTAAGTATAAACTAAAAGGTTCTGAAATAAAATTGGTGTCTTTTTACTGCCAATACATTTAATTTCACAGTAAACAATTAAAAACTATGTACAAAATAGCTTTCACAACATTAAAAGTTTTCGCTTCTTATTATAAAATACTAATTGCTTTAAAATCATAAAATATGGACAATATAATGCAAAATGAGATTATTTTTACAAGAAATAAGTTCATAATTTAATGTTTACAAAGTTAAAAAAAATTGAGGAAGAAAAAGAAGTCACTGAATCTTGATTTTTAAAAGTATTTAAACATAATGCAGTCTCATTTCCTATTTACAACCTGTGACAACCAAATGACCAAAAGTAACTTTTATTTTTAAAATAAAACAATTTTAAATAAAAATTTGTGCGTGACAATACCTTTTTTATTGTCCTTGATTCTGTTTTAAAATGTTTTTGCACTGGAGATACATTGAAGTAATCTCCTTCTGCGGATAATAATACATTCTACCTGATGCTTTGTAATTGGAGGATTGACACAAGAAATCATATTGCTTAGGGGAATACAGCAAACATCTTTTGTGGGCCAGTAAAAAGATGGAGCTGATTCATGGGGATGCATGAATGAAAATTGAACATCACCTTCATCTTCCCATTAGATGTCATAAATACAGGCAATGTCGTTGTGTACACCAATATCAAATATTTTCATTTTCACCCATAAATTTTTCTGTGTAACCAAAGTATTATTATTTTTTTTAGTAATCTTTAAATTATAAATTAATAGGCGCAAAAATACAATTTACTTTCTTAACTCTATGTTTTAAAAGTAACAAAATTGGAAGAAAAACTACTAGTAAAAATTCCCTGCTGTTGCTGCAGGAAAAGAAGTGGATGTCCATAATCTGTGTAAAATAAACAAAAAATTATCATCTTTGCTTTTTTTATATTTTGAATCTTAAATAAAAGCTCCCATGAAGATATGGAGGAAGAGCCTGCAAATGAATGATAAAGAAAACAGAGTGATATGGAAACAGAAACACCTACTCTTTAAGAGTTGCTTATATTAGTGTAGACAAAAATACCATCTGGCATAATATAGATTTGAAAAATTTCAAACCAAGCAAAAAAGAACTCTGGAAAGCTCCAGGACAATCAGGAAGAATATGATTCAATATTTATATGAGCCTCAGAAGATTTTTTAGTTATTTTTTACATTTCATTTGACTACTTGTGATGTTTTACAATTGTGAACCTTCATTTTTGATTCTTTACGGTGCTAACTAAAAGATGTTTTAGCGTAGTATCCGGGAGTTGTTTCTGTGTTAGTGTTGTTCTGAAAAGTTTCTTCTCAAAATTTAGCACATAACAGTTTATTTCTTGAAAATGTCAGAAAATCTTTCTAAAGTGTGTACTAATACTGGAAAAGAAAACCAAACTGAATATCATGCATTGAGCTACACACAAAAGAAGAATCTGATTAGTGTTACGTCATTGGATCAATCAGAAGTTAATTTATTAAGTCTGAGAAGTGGAGTGATTTTAAAGGAATTAATTACTGTCTGTGAGCATCATGAAGTATTTTTCTTAAAAAAGTTTGAAATCTACCAAAAGTTCTGTGTGGAGCCATTCAAATATCACAAGAAAAAAATATCAAAATCTTTACGAGTAATAAGTTTAGAATTTTCCCAAAAAATTAACAGCATACAAAATTGTGTAAAATCGGTACCTGGGCAGAAAATATGCAATGTATGATGTACAGATAAAGTAAACAAATATAGTGCTTTATTGCAAGATGGGGAAATGATCAGTGACAGTGAAGAAATGAACAACTTAGAAGCATGCACTTCCAAACAACAAACGTTAGAAGAATTAAATTCATCTCCGAAAAATTTAGGAGAATCACTATTGAAACTTCATGGGATAGCACCCCACAGGAAATCAGGTTATGTAAAGAGAAAATTTGAATCTATTACTAATACACTAAAATTTAAAGTACGCAAAGTTTCAGAAAAGGATATTCTGACAGATTCTGAACTTCCACTTGCAGTGACAAAAGAAATTGAACAAAAAACAAATGATCTGGACAGATTAATAGAACTAATGAAAGAAAAGCTTGATGTTACAGCTTCACAGAGAGAAAAGGTACAAATTTTAACCTTAGCTCCTGCTTTATGGAACAGAAAAAAAAATATAAGCGAAGTATTCAATGTCACTGCCCAAAAAGCAAAAGACCTCCTAAAATATAAAGGCATAATTGCACTGCCTGATGCAAGGAAAGGCTATACACTTTGTGAACACATAATTATGCCTGTAAAAAACTTTTACCAAAATGAAGAATACTCTAGAGTGATACCAGGTACTAAAGATAGAGTAAGTGTTTCAAAAAAAGTATACATGCAAAAGGTGTTGCTGCTTGGAAATCTAAATGAGCTATATTTTGCTTTCAAGGTAGATCACCCGGATATTAAAATTGGGTTGTCCAAGTTCTGCATGCTTAGACCTAAATGCTATGTATTAGCAAGTAAAGCTGGGACACATATTGTTTGTGTTGGTACAATTCATGAAAATGCTGCGCTGTTGCTGCATTATTATCTGCAGAAGGAGATTACTTCAATCGTTCTCCAGTGCAAAAACATTTTAAAACAAACTCAAGGACAATAAAAAAGGTATTGTCACGCACAAATTTTTATTTAAAATTGTTTTATTTTAAAAATAAAAGTTACTTTTGGTCATTTGGTTGTCACAGGTTGTAAATAGGAAATGAGACTGCATTATGTTTAGATACTTTTAAAAATCAAGATTCAGTGACTTCTTTTTCTTCCTCAATTTTTTTAAACTTTATAAACATTACATTATGAACTTATTTCTTGTAAAAATAATCTTATTTTGCATTATATTGTCTGTATTTTATAATAAGCTAAAACTTGTAATGTTGTAAAAGCTTTTTAACGTAATTTTTAATTGTTTACTGTGAAATTAAATATATTATCAGTAAAAAAGACGACAATTTTATTTCAGAACCTTTTAGTTTATACTGAGAGGATTATTTAAAAAAAAATCTTTTGGTTACTGCTGTGCCTTTTAGTTTTATTGCCGTTTTAAACTTTCTTGTTTTCTCTTCAAAATATTTATGAAATTCAAGTTTGGGCTAATACTAACTGTACCATTTAATAGAAATTTGCTCAAATGCCTTTCTTTCTGATTCTGTAAGTTATTCTGAACATTTTAGTGAAAAAAATTTTGTGATATAATGAAAATTGGCCAAGTTATGAATTTTTTGCTTGAACTACATCGCTAGCAAAAATTTTGTCCGTAAAGCGAAGACGTCTCTTTAAACACATTTTAGAAAATTCATATCTCAAAAAGTATTAAAGATAGCAACAAAAACATTTACAGGGGAAATTCTGATAGTAACATGAACAAATAAAAAAATCATAAATATCTGAGACCATGGGTTTCATACCCTGGATGCAGTGGTATGAATTGACCTATCCATCTTATATTACTTGCATTTTTATTGCATTTAACTAGACTTTTATTATGCAAAAGGCATGAGTTCTAATTTTAAAAACAAATAAATAATACGAATGACAAAATAAAACATGTTTTGAGGTGAAATGATGATGCTACTTATGGTCCGAGCATTGTCGATACGTACTTTCCCTGTGTTAAACCAGCTAATAGTGGAATCTTTTATCATATGTCTTGTTCTTGTATGCTGTTCTATTGGCGTTGAAAGTAAAAAGGCGCTAGTATGTACCTCATGTGTTTCCTGCTCTAAACAAAAATTGCGACTACTATATAAAGAGTTTAATTGTGATGGAACTCAATTTTTTTTCTTTCACTTTCTCCCCTTTTCTTAAAGCTTTTTTTGCACAAACACACACAACTAAAAAAAGTGCAAGAAATAAGGATATAAAAATCGAACTCGGTTATTGTGTACCCAGATTTAAAGAGGGGATTTAACAATAAATGGTCGGTTTAATGTTAAGCCTTTATAAAAACTGGTTATGATAAGAATGGTCCAAGCATGTTTTTCATTAACATGTCTTCCAATTTTTCTTTTTGTGAAAAACTTTCCTGAAATTCAATTGAAATTTTCATGAAAAATGGGCAGTGCACCTTATGTGATACGCTTAATAAATCTTAATTTAACTAATTGATATATTTTAAAAATATATTATATCTGTCACCAATGAACACCAAGAACACACACTAAAATTATCAAAATTTCCGAAAGAAAAAAATCTTGCCAAGTAAAGGGTTAAATTATAGCATAAATATATTATCTTAGGTAATAAGATTTGAATTTAGAGTAAGCCCAGTTTTAAGGAGCATTCATTACTCAAGTCATTTTTATGTTTCAACATGCAAATAGTCTCAGTCACTTCACTGTCTTTATAACCGAGTTCGACTGTATAAATATCTATTAATTTTGAATAATGTTTAAAAATACATACTCTGAAGTAGGGATCACAAAGAATAGCTCTAAGTTCAGCAGTTTCTACAGACAAGTGGCTGGAGCTTAAATGTAGGAACTCTAACACCTAAAATAAAAACAAATATATTAAGCAAGAGATAGAGAGATTATATTTGTTTAATATATTTAACAAATATATTAAACAAATATAATCTCTCTATCTCTTGCTTGTAGATAACATACTTGTTGCATCTACAAAGCATGCTTTTCAGAGTTTATTCTCAAGGCTCCATTTTAAAACAATAGTAAAGTTTGCAACATTTAAAACTGAACTAAGGGCAGTTCAAGTAGCCGAGGGATATGCTGTAACACAGGTATAGTCCTTACTATATGAGAAACATAAGTAGACGTATATTACAAAAATTGATTCTTCGAACTGTAATTAAAATAAAAATAAAATAAAAACAGACAAAGCTTTTTCTGCTGCAGCAAACAGCTTCACAAAATCTTCCTCTTAAATCTGGCCTCCAGACATTCACTTAGCTAGTTTTGAAAAACAATTTTATGCATTGCAGTGATCTGCTTCTTAGTGGACCTAACTTATTTTCCTTAGAAGAGCACATTAGATAGTTTTGCGGGTGCATCAGTTGTAAGCATTATTTCTAAAGCAAGTTTCTAGTCTATGCTATTTTTTTACAAAATCTAGAGTTATAAACACTATTATTTTGAATAAATATCTTAAGTCAGCATATTGTGCAAATTTTGATGTTTTAACTATAGCACTTTGTCTTTCTTTAAAATAATATAAGGTTTCAAAACCTTTCTGCCCAACTGAAACCAATTGGAATTACAAGAATTCTTTTTCTGAGATGAATTTTTATGATGCATTTGCTATAGCTATAGTCTTTTTATATTAACTGGTTAATTGAATGTAGCTGCATTTTTAAATCAAAACATGTAAAATAGAACACATTGCACTTTTGTGTGACAATTTGGAATTTCAATGGCATTCATAACTGGATTAAAGGATCATATTTTTAAATTTCAAAAAAATTCTAATGAAGTTTGCAGTCTGCAATGTTTCCATTTACCCAAGACTTCCAAAACAACAACCATTTTCCAAATCAATTTAGATCTCTCAAAGCACACAACTTGCCACTCTTTCTCAGGCTATTCTGACATGATGTGGACATTGAACTAGAGCAGAGTATTGGTTTTTCTGAGAATGAGAAAGACAAGGACAATTTTTAGAACTTTAGGGGAAAAAAAGAAAAGCTGCTTGCAGCTTTGATTACACTGGTTAAAACGTGTTTTGCCCCAAGAATGAATTTCACTTTTTCTGAAGTACTTTTGTACGAGACATCCATATTTGCCATTAAAATTTTTCTATCAGATATAGTTTTCTAGTTATGAGGAAAAAAGTCCTATTTTTACGTTTTTTCAGTATTTTTCTGATCATGCAGCATCGTTTTTATTGAGATAAAGTAGACAAAAGATCTTGGATGTCAACCGTTAAATCAGTGGTAATTTTATTTTGCTGGAAAAAACTAAGTGAAGTGTCGCAAATAGCCCCCGCAGAACCCCGGATGGAAGTACATATCAAATTACTGCCCTAGGTGCGAGTCTTGGTAGGCATTTCGCGAGAATTGGGATACAAAGGCAAATATGCAAAAGATTGATACTGTACTACACGTTTAATGAGTATGAGTTACTATTTTTTATCATAGAAGTCTCTTGTTGTGTGTAAAAATGCCCACGGAAAACATGGGAGCTGTACAAGCGATGAACATGGAGAGCAGTTCCATCGGGACATTCCTGAGGCAAAGTAAACCAGAACATGTCAAAATCAATCCTTTTACGGTAAATAGAAAATTACTTGGTTTTTGGTGAAAATGCTTCTAATGTAAAAATTAGAATGCCCCTTAAAAAAGGGGGAGGATCCTAAAGACTTTATAGACTGATCTTAGAAGTATTTTCCAAGCTGAATTCGAAAATGAAAACCCTTTTCCTTACCACTTAAGGGTTTTGCTTGTAAAGTACCGCAATAATTTAGGGTAAATGTTATTAATGTAAACTATTACAGCACCTTGCACAGAAAATTCTTACGTGATAGAGAAAAATGGTTTTCATTTTCGAGTTCAGCGTGAAAAATACTTCTAAAATCAGTTAACAAAGTCTTTGGGGAAGAAAAAATTTTTTTTGGTGGACCAGCGTTATCTATCGACTATTTGATGAATTTTCAGGCTAAAAACTGCATACAATGTGTTTATATACTGCAATGTTGTTCTACAAGATTAATTAATAAAACTTTGGGACAAAAAAATAATTATAAGGTATTCCCCCTTCTTTTGTCTATGTTCACTGTTTGACAATAGACAATATTACTTTTTTTACTAGTCAATATTATCTTTTTCACACAAAAATTAATGAAAATGTCTGGAAACAATCAAATATAGGTTACATATTTTGAAATTTAATGTTTGATCATTTTCTTTTACCATATGGCCTAAAAGTTCAAATTCATATTAAGTAGGTGATGGGAGATCACAGGTGACTTTTACTTTTGCACTATGTATTTATGTATTAATGGATTATCCAAATTGATAATTTAGCAGCATAACTGTTACTTTTTCAAAATTCTCAAATAATAATACAAAAACTCCTAGGATACATTATAAATTATGTTTGGTTCTCTTGCACGTGGATAAAAAATCATATTTTGAAGTATGATTCTTGAAGTAAAAAGAAATCCAGATAAAATGTCAGTGTATATCTGAATAGAATTTAAAAAACACCCTTCTGTTACATTGGTTTTTGAAGAGCTTTAAAATTTTTAGAACATTTTTCGGGTGGAAGAGAAAATTCTTTCCTTTATTTACCTTGTTTCAATGAAACTGATCTAAACAAAAGTTTAAAATTGGAAAACAATGAAACAAAATATTTCATCTATTAAGCTCACCTCCCTAGCTGCAGGTAAGGCATCTGGAATAGGGCACCGGACAGGACTGTAAGACCTTGTACCTATCCTATCATACAGCTGGAAGAAAAAGTTCATAACTTCTTAAAACTTAATTAGAAAGTGTGATTTAGATCTACAAATTTACATTTAGAAAGATGATATGAATTGGATATACAATTCAACAATAATGCCTAAGGGGGAAAAACAAACCTGAAATGTAATTTAGAAAGTTCAGTCAATTTTAACAGAAATAAAGTCAAACTGCAACAGGCTTTGGGTTGGAAGCTCATTAGTGGTTAATTTTGTGTTTGTAAACTATTCTCATTTGATGTGTGTACGTGTATGTATTTTTATTTTTAAAA
The DNA here is from genome assembly GCA_038502835.1 of Octonoba sinensis. Taxonomy (NCBI): domain Eukaryota; kingdom Metazoa; phylum Arthropoda; class Arachnida; order Araneae; family Uloboridae; genus Octonoba; species Octonoba sinensis. The sequence continues at coordinate 14,924,162 of CM076598.1, read as the reverse complement.
TTTTTCAAATGCTCAACTTTTAAAAAAAAGATGTGGTTAGCATTTTTTTTCTTTTTTTATTGCAGAAATAGAAAACTTTCAAACTAAGCCTCAAGAGACTAAGTTCAAACTAGTTGTTTTATTAAAAAGGTTTGTTAAAGATAGTTCTACAGTTAAGTAAAATAAATGTCTTGAGAGGCAAAAAGTACAGTATGAAAAACCATTAACAGTTTCAAAAATATTTAAAAAAAAAGAAAATTTTTGAATTATGTCCAAAAAGTATACCAATTTCAAAATATTTGACTTTTTTCATATATGAACATATAAATCATATGTAGTTTGATAGAATTTGCAAAAATGTTTTTCCTTTTTTGGTAAAGCTATTTCATTACTATATTGTTCCTATTTTAAGTTTGGTTTGGCAAGTAGTTCCACGAAAGAACTTTTTTCCTTTCACAATTTTCTAGTTTTAGAAACATTTAAGTAGTGTCACTTACATAAAGTTCAATCCACTGTAGGAAAACATGGATAAATTTTAATTCATTTTTAGGAATATTGACGTATGAGTTACAACATCAATTATATTATACAATTGACGCTCGTTATAACGACCACACATTATAAAGACCCTTCCATTATAACGACCACTGGTAAAAGTCCCATCTTTATCCCTATGAACACTATGTTAATTTGCTTTCGGTATAATGACCGTTCTGTATCGTCAAATCCAGAACAGCGACCGAATTCAGCTGACAGAACTTCTGGTATTTTTTCAAATAGAGCATGTTTCCAAATTTGTAGCTTGATTATTAGTTTGCGGATAGCTACATGGAGTCTTCAGTGTTCAGTCCAACTTTGTCAGGGGGTGGATTACCACTTATGACAGTAAGAAAAGAATAGAGGGAGAGCAAACGCGGAATTTCCGGGAAAAGGGTTTGACAGATGTATTGGTAGTTTGCCGCTTGAATCAAGCGGTTTTCCAAGGGTCGATTCTCTGAAATAAGAGGAGTCATGATTCTGTGCCAGGTGTCATGTCAGCTCAGACTTTTTACTTCCAGAAATATGCATGTATTTTTTTTTTTCATCCTATATTTTCTACGTTACAATCTGTTTAATATTTTGTACTGATATTTTTTTTAAATTCCAATGATTGAAAAAAAAATTTCACATATTTCGAATCTTTGAAGAATTAATTGTAATGGAACTACGGAACATGCCTGATACATGTATATTCTTTTTAGACAATTCTACCTCTTATAGCGACCACTCGTTATAAAGACCTTTTGGTCGTTATATCGAGCGTCGACTGTATAATACTTTTGCTTAAACACAATATTATTATTTACCTGAAAGCTGAACAAGAATGGAAAATATTATCAATTTAATAAATTGTGAAGAAGTATTCATTCATATAAAAAAATAATAAATAAAATAAAAGGAACAGTTCAAAATAAATTATGAAACTTGTGGAATATTTTGAGAGTAAAGATAAGTAGACAATGTTGGTGAAGGGTGCAATAAAAGGAAGGTGGATTTTTGTGGCAAAAAATTAAGAGTATTAAGTTTTTTTTTTTTTCTTTTTTGGTTTAATTGAGCTTTAAAGTGAATAAATTTTGCATGGAGTTCAGAAGATTTCTCCCCTGATTGTTTAAAATGTACTGCCTAAAAGTAAATGAACAGATAACACTAAGTATGTCAAGGTAAAACGGAACAAAATTTATCCACAATTTTTTAAACCCTAACTTACAGTCTTTGAGTTAAGAAAAGAACTTGATTGCCCCAATCATAATTTTTTAAGGATCAACAGGAAGGATCAAAAGTGTTTGTTAGTGGAAGAAGCACTGAAATGCATTCAGCCAAAGCAAGATTCCAGAACTCTGGTGAACAGAAAGTGTCATCAAAGCCAGTATGGAACCAACTTCTTAGGCCAACCCGTTATTGGCCATGACAAGATTGGCACACAAAGAGCGGCCAGCTCTTATTAACCAAACCAGAGGGTAGGTTAAGAGTTTACTTGAAAATTACATCTGGTCCAGCACATTTGTAGTTAGTCTCATAAAATTTATTCATATGTCAAGGGAACATTTTCAGATAAAATCTTTCATTTTCCAAACAATGCGTTTTTACCATGATTATTAAGTACTATTGAGTTTCAAATTATTTTAAATACACAGAAATAGTTTTATAAACGCAGACAAATTAAGTTTTCTTTTGATTTGGAGCTAAAATTATGCAACATTGCCAGACATTTTATTGTTGAAACTTCAATGAATATTTTTTAATAAGAGTACTTCAATTAATACCAACTGAATATTTTTCTCGTGAATTGAGCTGATGAAACAATAATTTATAAATACAAAATCATGTTAAATATAGTTAAGAGAAATACAATACCATTCAATGGCTTTAACAGATTTAGCAAAAAAAAAAAAAGCAGATGCTTTTTGAATACTTTGCACATTTTTTAAGGGAGTTTTTTCCCAGACCAGCAAAATGCAATACAACTTTTAAAAACACTAAAGTAAGGTTAAAAAATAATAATAAGTTATGAAGAAAGAAATTCTACTTACATCAAGCAAAGTATGTAATTTTTTATCTTCTAAAATGGACAAAATAAAATCTCTGTCTTTAATGGTACTATCTGATAAGCACTGTATTGTATCTAAGCTATCTAAAACCACTGATATTGCACCTAAAAAAACAAACAATTGAAAATGAATTTATTTAAGAGACTTAAATTTAGAAATGCAGAAAAAAAAAGTGTGGGCCTATGCTTTTATGATAACAAACAAAAAACAATATCTTGCGCATTCTAATGTTCCTATGCACTATGTAAATGCATTAAAAAAAGCTACAGCAAGTGCAGAAAATTCACTATAATTTATACTTGTTTTGGTCTGTCTACTTTTTATCCAAATGTAATCTCACTTCCTTACAAAAATGCAAAAAATGAGTAAGTATAACTATGTAACATATTATATAAGTGCAGTATACAATATACAACATAAAGACAAGTAAAAGCAATTTTTATCACTTCTTTTACAAAGAGACATTAAAAAATAAATACCATATAATATATAAGTACAATATAAGACGTACAATATGAAGACTAGTATAATTATTCACCTGCAGCAGTTATTTCATCTTCAATACCGTACTCCGAACTTCCATCATGAATTGGGTCATAATAATAACTATTCCACTTTGGGCTGGAAACAGCTGCTATAACAGCACCCTGGAAATAAATTCATAATAAATATAAAGAAAAGTCTGAAATTCATGCTGTACATGAAAGCTATCATATCCAAAAGAATAGAAGCATTTAAAACAACCTATATATAAATCATTAACTTTCGGCATCATCATTATGGAAAATATATGTGACAGTCTCACAGTACGGAATTACTTTTTAAGGACATTGAGGCAAACAGTGAATAAGAGTCATTTAGTGTGTTCTTATCAATAACCAATTATGAATTAGAACGTTTCCATAATTTAATACATTTATTTGGTCTAAATAGGAAAATTAGTTTATAATTTTAGATTATTAAAAAACATAAAATAAATAAAAAAAATTTTTTATTTTGGAAATAAAAGTGATTTAAAAACAACATTGACAGAGATGTACTCTTAATATATTTATAATTTTTATGCTGGATAGTTTTTATTTAAAAAAAATATCAAATTTGACTTTGTCTTTTTTTTTTTTTTACTCGAGCATGATTTTTATTGAAAGTTCTGAGCCATTTTGCGAAGAACACTTCAGGCTAAATCATTGTAACAACATTTTACCACAGTACTTAATGGTTTTCAAAGAAAGCAATTCCATGAGTGATTATCACTAGTTTGAATTTAAAAACTGAACCAAACTAATCTTGTTTCAAACACTTCAGGTGCTATTTAAGTTTTTCAAGTTCTCATAGAGACTTGGTATTAAAATCAGACCACAGGCAGAGGGTATAAACATCAGTGTTTTTAGAACAGAAAAAGGGTGAAGACTTATGCAGCAAACTAATGCGAAAATTATGAAACAATATTTTGCAATTCTTATTTTAATGAGAAATGAGATTACAATACCAAATAAATCATGTTATATGAGAATAATATCTTAATTGAAGTGATTTTTATATCCAGTACAACATAAAATTGCATGTACATTTTGTAGTTAAAACTTTCCCATCCCTAAATAATGGTCACTCTGAGATAATCATAACTAAGCAGTGAATTTAATACCATATACATATGTATATATATATATTAAATGTAATACATATAATAAAATTTAAGAAAGAAGAACATTTGTGCACATTTTAAGATTCAAAATCTATGTGCAAGAACGCCAAACAGAGATTTTTGCTCTTTCTACAAGAGAAAACATACAATGTTGTAAGTACGAACCTTCAATTTTCTTCTAGCGTTAAATCTTTTAAGTTCATCTACTGTTTGGGAAAGGTGTCTCTTTGGAGCACATCTTTCTCTTCCCTATTGAAGAAAGAACATATGAATAGTGCTTTACAAGCTAAGTTTATAATAAGCAAAATTTAATGATTCCAGTCTTTAAAAGTAAAAGAAAAAGTAACTTTTAGCACAACTTCTCTATAATTAACTGAAAATGGAGGGACAAACAGCCTAATTTCAGAATTTTGTTTTTATTATATTTCAGTATGAATATTAAAAAAATGTTCATGATGGAAAAAGCAAATACCGTAAAATAGAAGGGGGAGGGAGGGGGGGTGTTTATTCAATTGATCGCACTTCATCGGTATTTAACACTAGTTCAAAAGTTTGAAAGTTTTTTTTACTTTTAATATTTCTGGAAAGAATAATAACAACAGTAGATAACTTTCTGACAAAAAAAGAAAAACCAACAGCGAAAGAAAAAACTGAAAAATACTTTTAACAATTAGTCAAGTTTTGGGCATAATAAAATCTCTGGGAGCAGTTTTAAATGCTAAAGCAACAGAACTCATGAATGGAGATAAATAGGAATTCAGCTTAAAATGTTAATAATTTGCAAATTTCAAGTTTATATATTTTAAGTCATTAAACCATAACTAAGTACTTTTTTCAGACACAAATTATCAACAAAAATTGGACACTAAAAGTATGAAACTAAAAACTTTAGATAAGAATTTTAATTCCAAATTGAATGTTAGGGAGGAGAAAACCTTTCATTTCATTGCACAAAAATTTCCGTCAATTTTCATTTGTAGTTTTTACACTGAAAATCGCGGCAATAATCCATTAAAAAAACTACATATTCTTCTTCATTCAAAGTAATAAGTGAGAAATTAATGCATTAAGAATGAAAAACACTTCTTCAGAATATAACAACTCAATGACTGATGAACATAAAATACTTTATTGAGACATGCCACATAAAAAAAATTTCCTTCATAGTTTCTTTTAATATTAGTTTTAACAAATTTAACAAAGTTATAAGAAAGTAATAACCTGCAGTGAATTTTCTTTATAATAAATCCTGATTCAACAGAAAAGAAGCAAAATTATTATTAAAATAGCGTAAGTTTTTTTTTTTTTTGGTGCAAGGCACATTTTATTAAGGAGAAAAAAAATCGAAGGAAAAATTAATCGTATGTTCAATTCTGATTTATTTTATTGTCAGTTGAAAATATAGCTTTTTCACTTTTTAAAAAAAAATAAATTAATTTTAAGAAAGGAAAAAAATATCTCTTAATAATAATCAAATTATTTACAGCAATACGATTTCACTAATCAATGATTTAACCTGATCAAAAAATAAAAATACAGAAATGTTCAAAACATGAAAACTGCAAATTTAACACATGAATAGTTTCAAAGCACTTATGTCATACATAATCAACAGCTCAGCTTGAAAAAGTTGATCTAAATTGAGATGCTAACAAGTTCTTTTAAACACAAGAAAACATTCTTTCAGTAGAATAATGTAATTTAACCACAGTATGAAATAACTTCCTTTAAAAATGGCTATATTGAAAAACAGAAATTTAATGAAATATTTTAGCATCACACATTCATGTCATTTATCAGGGGTCAATCCAGCCTTTATAAACAGGGTCCCCTTCTTTGTGAATTTTATAAACATTTTTGTGAAAAATCAAATTTTTTTATTATTTTTTGCTGCTTATTTAATAAATAATTCCGTAAAAAGTACGATTTGGTGGCTCGAAATATTGTAAAAGGTCCTGTTTGATTGATTGGCAATTTGTTAAGGGTCCAAAAACGGACCTGAATTTCCTCTGGTGCGACCCCTGTTTAAGTCATGAGAAGAATTCCCATCAGCAGATGAATCAATAATAGTCAAAGGAAATGTAAACAAAAGTTTTCAATTGCATCTTAACATTGAATTCCTTTAGAACAATTTTATGTAATTTTAAAATTTATTTTTTAATTATGAAATAGTTTAACTGAGCTTATAAAGTTGTGACCTATTTTATAAAATGGGTCATAATGCAAAATAGATGAAAACAGTTATTTATTACTTTGAAATTGGAAAAAAATGTGCAAGTAACATATGTAGCAAGATTTTGAACTATGATTACACTGAAATGTAAAAATAATATTGTTCTCGATTGTTACATATTGGTTCATTTCGCTCTGTCACACCAACATGATCTTTTTCAGGAAAAACATTTTTTTAAAAGTTAACTTAATTTCAATAAAATAAACAACATAAATTGTTTAAACTTAGGAACTCCCTGCAGTTAGGTACAACAGAGTAAATAAAAAAATAATGGAATAAAATGACTTAATCCTAACCATGACCCATTTTACACCATCCAAGAAAAACTGATGTAAAATAGAAAATATTTAATATTTTTCTTAACTGCTCAGCTGGAATTGTCCTCCAAAGTTTCTTAGTGAAGAAATCCTTTAAATTTGGGCTGTTATTTGATAAAATATAGAGCTTTTCAGAAGTTAGTAAACCATGTGTTAAGCACCACATCCATCCAAAGTTGACAAAAAAAATATATTGCCATATTTAAGAACCTAACTTTTTTTAGATTGAAAAATGTTGCCAACACATAGAATTTTTTTTTTTTAATTTCCAATGGCAAATTTATTGGACTAGTTACAGCACAAAAGAAAGTGGAATGCAAAAAAAAAAAAAAAGATTGTAAACAAAGTGCAGCAACTCGAATCCATTAATTTAACAGGTCTCAGGCTTCCCAATATCGCTCAGCTTGAGAAGACTTACGCAGAGCAGCACAGTGCCTGATATGGGCAGCATCCATTTCCTCCCCAAGGTTAAAAAGTGCAGATGGGAGAAGGAGCAATGTTAATTCTGCTGAGAAATTTAAGAAGGCCGTCGTGTCCAGTGGCCAGATGGAACTCTGCCGCAGCTCTACGCCTTGGCCCATTAGAGACCCCTTAGACCATAGAGTCACAAAAAATAACTGCATTTGTAAAATGGTCTAGGTGGCAGTGAATTTGAGACAATGCAACTCGGATGGCAGTTATTTCATCATCAAATGCAGCTCCTTGTCCCACAGGAGTGTAAAATGAAAATAATTTTGAGGAGATTACTGCACCTGCATTATTACTGTTGGGGAGTAGAGAGCCGTCTGTAAATACACTCATGGACAAAAAAATTAGCGCACCGAGAAGGAGTCGTCAAAATGAAACAATATTTTACATACGTAATGACTACTTTGATATAAGTAAATGATTATAAAATCAAAGAAAAAGGATAATTTATTTTAGAGAAACAGGCTCAAGAATGGAGAATTACCCTGTTGGACTCCCCCTAGCGCGAATGCACGATGCGATACGATCGAGGATTGAGGCATACAAGTTGTGAATGATGTCTTGAGACATTTCGTTCCATATTTTCTGTAACCTTGCCTTTAGTTCATTCAAACTCGTGGGATGCCCAACTCGCCGTCCCAAATGATCCCAGATATGCTCGATTGGAGACAAATCTGGGGATCAGGCAGGCCAAGGAAGGGTAGTAACAGTGCGGAGACAGTCTTGGGACACCCTTGCTGTGTGAAACCGAGCATTGTCTTGTTGAAAACAGACTCCTGGGAGCCGCGCCATGAGTGGCAACACATGAGGTTGCAGGATGTCATGGACATACCGCTGGGCCATCATGGTGCCACAGATCAATACTAGGGGTGGCCGTGTATTGTAGGCAACAGCACCTCATACCATCACACCAGCTGTGGGAGCGGTGTGTTGCTGTAAAGCAAAGGCAGGATTGAGGTGTTCTCCGCGGGGTCTCCACAGACGAACACGACTGTCATCACTGCTGAGATTGAATCTGGATTCGTCGCTAGATACAACTTGGTTCCATCCCGCTGCAATCTAGTTTCCTCGTGCGCTTTACCACTCCAAACGGAGGCGTCGATGGGTGGGCGTCATGGGCAGCACAAGTAATGGGCGACACAATACCAAATGTCCTTCAGCCAGGCGCCTTCGTATGGTTCGAGAAGATACAGAGCCCCTAGTGAAGGTGCTACCTGTGCCTGGATGACGGCCAATGAAGCAGTTGGCTGTACGCGTGAATTTCTTACGATCTGGCGGTCTCCTCGACGACTTTTCTGTTGAGGGCGTCCTGAGCCTGGTCTTCGTGTAAATGACATCTCTCGGGTCCACTGGTCCCAACACCTCCTCACAACACAATCAGAGCGGCCTAATTGACGAGCTACTCGCTTAGCTGACCACCCAGCTTCTATCATGCTGATGATTCTCTCCCTCTCAAACTGAACCAGCTGTTCATATTGTCTTCGAAAACGGCGAAATGGCAGGTCTACCTCAGCACTTCCTTTTTAAACGATTCAGCACATTCAAACAAGCTTTGGTTACCTGTTCTATACTCCACGGAGAACAAGGTTAACCGCCCTCTACCGGTTATAGGTAATGGGCAATCACGCTGCATTTCTAATCATTTGCGTATCTCCCCGACATGTATCTTCATGCCAAGTTTCGTTACGATAACGCAATTATTTCTTGTAACGCTATTTTTTTTGTCCATGAGTGTATATGAAGCCGGAGATCTTAAGGACAGTAATTGTTTATTATTTCATAAGTCAAGGATTTCAAACACATAGAAAAATAACTTTAAAAATATTGGTTAAAAAAAACAATATTTTTAATGTTATTAGGAAGGTGAAGACCACTGTGGAGCAGCCAAAATACTGTTTTGGAGCAGGAAAGTTTATGTTTTGGAGTAGGATGGAGCAGGAAAATTTACATTTTGGATCGGGATGGAGCAAAACATTTATGATTTTGGAGCAGAAAAATTAATGTTTTTGGAACAAGCTAGAGCAAAACGATTATGACTTTGGAGCCAAAGGAAATGGTCAACTAAACTACTGTATTAGAACATGAAAGCCTAGACAGGGGTGAGAATAGCAATAAAGCATTTTAGAGATAGAAATAGCAATTTTGGAGCAGAAAAATACCCAATTGGAGCAAAAATAATGCAATCTTGGAGGGGAAAAAGAAAAGCCATTGGTGCAGAAAAATAAGACTTTCAATGCATTTTCATAAAAATTTATTATTGATTGCACCACGAATAAAAAATCTTTAATTAAACCATAATTAATTTATAGGACTGAATGAACTATGAGGAAAAAATATTTTGGATTTATTAGATTAATTCAATTTAAACCCCATACCATGTGCATCACACAAAGTGGCTAAAAGAGCAAACAGACTAAAATCTAAGACGCAGGTCTCGTATGCCCAAGATCGCAGGTTCAAACTTGACCCAAGTCGGTGGATTTTCAAGATGCAGAAAATCGTCTGCGTCCATGTCGTATGATTATGCGGCATGTTAAAGATCCCTCGAGTATCCGTTTGGCATGGATACTTTCGGCTAAATTAAATTCCTAGTGCAGATTGCATCACCGAGAGCTCAGGTGCCCCTTTTCTAGGGGAAACTGAGCGTCAAAAAAATTGCGGCAATGGTACCACACTCATTGTGGTGCCGCCGAAAGAGTTGGTACCGATCTCTGGGGACGCACTAGGTCTGCAATGGTTGATGACCAATACTGCAGCCCCGTTAGAAAGAAAAAAATATATACTCATAAAATTATAAATTAATAAATAATCAGATTTAAAACAGTATATATTAAAAAGACTTTCATTTCGTAAAATAAATGAAATATTTATAAGATGCAAAAGGATTGAATTCTCATCCAAGGCGTGTGATTTTCAGTTATGCACGTGTTTGATGGCGGCATGCTTCCAAAAAAATACGTTTTACAATTACCAGTTAAAGATTATGATAATTCCTTAAAACTACTATGAATTTTCTGTAAAAGTTAATAAGAATTGAGATAAGATCAGCAAAATCACCCCCCCCCCTCATATTTTTGGTCTCGACGAAATTATGTCAATCTCAAAAACAGCCATAAAGGCTATAAAAGAAAAACGCATTTGCGGAAAATTTTCATGCCTGCTAAGACCAATCACAGTGCAGAAAGATTAGATTCTTGGGGCGCTTTTGCATTAGCGCGGTTTCAGTCAGAATGCAGCATAAGAGCCAAGATCTTTATGTGCTAACCAAACGGCGCCACTAAATCTTGGCTCTGCGATAATTAGAACCCCGCTAATGGAAAGATACGAATTACAAAAGCTTTTTTTTCAATTAAATTGGTTGGTTCGGGTATAATTTAAAGAAGTAACTGAAAATCAGGAAATAAAATGTGTAAAAAATCCAAAAAGCGGGAATTTGAAAAAAATCGGGAAAGAGAAAAAATGATCGAAAATCGAAAGACTTGGCAAGTCTGTTGCATTTAGTTATTAAGACACTACCACCAGAATCCTGTTTAAAGAAACTTAAGTGAGTTTTATCTTTTGAAGTTTCTTGATGCCACAGATTTACAACTGAAGAAACTTTTTTTGGTAAACCTGCTATGAAAGAAATGATGGAATAACATGCAAGTGCAATGCTATTTTATCAACCTATCAATTTCAAATGTTGTCCAACATACCAACACAAAATATTTCAATAACAATGTACAATTATAGCAACATTGTAAAAACATATTTTCATGCCAAACAATTACTAAAAGTGGACATTACTTTCAAAAGTTGTAATTTTTCTACAATTAAAAAGTTTACATAATCATTAGCGGCAAAAATGTTAGCTCATATTACACCAAAAAATTAATATTTGTATATAGAACATGCAGACAGAATCGTAGGGCAGAAAACAGAGAAAACTTTTCTACACAGTCTTAATTAAAAATGAACAAGAAACAAAGTGTTATTAAAAAATAGGATGGATTGTTATACTTGTATGCATTCCAAAAAGTGCACATGGGGAAAGGAAGAAATATAAATGTGTTTTCCTCAACTACTCTAACTGCAAAGTGCAGTTAAAAGGTTACATAATATTCCCAAAACTGTTTAGGGAATGACTGATTTACTCACCATGAGATTAGACCAGAGCAAAATACAAGATTTGAGGTTCATACAGCTATTAAACATCAGGTACTTGTATCTGGAAATTACCAAGTGAAAACCTTATTCAATAAATATTTTTCATTAACCAGCTGTCAAGAGCTCTTTTCGTCTTGAGTTTTATACAAATATCAATCTTTTGAAAAGTACATATTAACTGGCAGGTTTTCCCTTTTCAGTAGTAAAAACTCAGAATTTTTGCAACAACTTTCTACACCAAAGATTCAAAACCACGCTTTAGTATTTCTATTTAAGTTAAGTGAAAATTTTCAAATATCAATTTCTGTTATGCAGTGGAAAACAATTTAAAGTTGAGCGTTTTGTTTAAAAAGACAACGTCATTTTTATTGCCTCTATACTGAAGAAGAAAACACATTATTTCCAACTTAATGTAAAGAGCTACATTTAGTTAAAAACATAAATTGAAATAGAGGCCCTTAAAAAATGCTGATTAAACAAATTTGTACTCATGTACATTCTAAATGTTTCACAGCATTGTGTAAATAATGGACAACTTGTTTCTTTTCACATTCTAATAACCAGCTTCAAAAGAAAAGTAGTGAAATATCGTGGAAAATAACACCACATTACGAGGGGAAAAGAAATAATATAAAATTGCATGCATGGTAAAGAAACAGAACTCAATTTAAAAACTGAAAAAAATTGTTTTTAAAATAGATAAAAATTGAAAACCTAATAAATCAGAACTAAATGAAAAAGCACAAAATAAAATATGAACGTCTGAATGAACAAACATTAGAAACAGAAAGAGCCCAAAATTAAAAAGAAAAATATAAATGCACTGCTATTTGAGAATTGGAACTTATCTTAATCTGTACTTAAGATAAACATAATTTATATTTGCTGTAGCATGCAGGCAGAAAAATAAAAGATAATTTATTCCCAAAAGAGCTTTTAATGAAAAAAACTAACATCATGTTAGAAACAATTTTAATGATTTTAAGTTTGAAAGATATAGTTACCTTTATCCACCAATGTTGTAATGCTTCTTCTACAGTTATCCTAAATAAAGGGTCTACAGTAAGCATTCTTCGAATCATGTCTTTAGCAAAATCACTGATGGAATCCCAATGCCTTCCTGCAAGCTGAAGACATGATTACAATCAAACTTAAGTATAAAGATTACTATTTTGCACAAATTTATTCAATACTTACACACAGAAAAGTTAATGTCATATGATGAATAAGAAAAATATGCTCTTCTTCTAGGCACTTTATTATGTAGGATAAAATGTATATTGTTAATCAACAGGTAAATTCTTGCAATTAAGAAAAAGCAAGTGAACTGCTTCAATAATTTATTACTATGGGAATGTATATACATTGAAAATGATACACAGCTGTGCATTTTTGAGTGGGAAGATGGAAAAAAATAAAAGTAAACTCAGAAAAGTATGTCTGAAGAATACACATCATTTATCCTTGATTTACATCGACAAATAGGCAACTAGTTACAGGTTCTGGACACAACAAGGCTGATCTTTGGCACTTTACAGGGTTCCCACTCTTTTTTTATAACTAAAAATAAGCACTTTTTAAGACTTTTCAAAGTCATTTTCTAAGACTTTGAATAAAATATTGTGGAGCACACACAATACATTTTAATAGATGATAATCCATTTTGATCAAGTTGAATGTTCTTACAGATAAGTTAAACTTAAAATTTTAATATATAAGTGTATCTTCCCAAACATTATACATAAAAACACATAAACTCAGTCTCACTTTTACAAATATGCATATTGTGTATACACATAAGTTTTTTGTAAAGAAATATTAGAATAGAGATATCAAGAAAATTGGAAACTTACTACAATCTTCAAAGTTTAAACACTAAAAAATATTGACTTAATACGTAATGATATTACTTGAATGCTAGATTTATTTTGTTTGTGCTCTTGTTTTTTCTTTTTTTAATTATCAAAAAAGTATTTAAAAAACAGAACAAATATTTGCATGCGAGTCATTCCATGGTGACCATCTTATTGTTGTTTTTTTTCTGAAATGGATCTAAATTATTATACAGTCCACGCTCGATATAACGACCCTCCGCGTCCCACATAAAAGGTCTTTATAAGGAGTGGTCGCTATAAGAGGTGGAATTTTCTTTAAAATATATATACATGCATCATGCATATTCAGTATTTCCATTTCAATTAGTAGTTTTTAAAAGATTCCAAATAAATTATTTTTTATCAGCGGAATTTAAAAAAAATATCAGTGCAAAATATTATAACAAAATATTAAACAGATTTAAAGTAGAAAATATAGGGGAAAAAATTACATTCACATTTCTGGAAGCAGAACTTCTGAGTTGACATGAGACCTGGTACGGTCGCTGTATTGGATTAGACTAGGGGTCTTCAACTTTTTACGTCCGACCGCCACATCCATTAGCTCGAGAAGATCGGCGGGCCGCACCATAGGGCATTCTCAGTTAAAAATAATTCTGAACTTCACACAAAAGTTTCCTCAAAAATTATACACGATGAATTAAAAAAAACAAGAACAATTAGGCGTCTGCCCCCCCCTTCCAGTGCCGGATCTTGGGGTTTTCTGTGGCGGGACAAAACTTTAAAAAGCCCTCCCTGTATCATATATCCTATATATGTCCTTCCACCTAATTATTGTTCCTTATTCATAAACTTTTATTCGCTGGCCATTTTTGAGGTTGAACTTGTGGGCTATGGCATGGATAAACCCATAAAACTATAATTAATGTTTCCACGGCGGGGCCCTTTCAGCTCTACATTAGGGGGTAGAGCGATATGAAGAGTCCCTCCCAAACTGGAGATACGAAATTCTGACAGTCGAAGGGGGTCCAGGAAGATTCTCTCGCAGGAAAATTTTGAAAACTATATGCAAACTGGTGAATTTTGAGGTCTCTGGAGACGCATTTGGGATCGCAAAAATATTAGGAAAGGAAAAGCAAACAAAAAATTTTTAAGATTTAAATGCTTTTACTCATAACAAGGCAGAACAAAATAAGCATTTTTTTAATCTTGGGGGCAGGCCCCCCTCCCCTTCTTACTAACACCCCTATCGCAAAGCCATGCCTTCTCACCCCTTTTTGTAAAAAAAAAACTATTGTACTTTTTGAGCATAGCATGATTTATACTTCACTATTACAAGAGGAAAATACCTTAACTTTTTTTAATTAAATTTTTAGAAGAGGGGATATATGGTGGTATCCCAGCCAAGAAGAGCCAACAAAATACACGCACAGCTATGAATTAATGTGATATTCTCAAAGCCCCACTGACCCTCATAAATGAAGAGTCAGTTTTTAAAGAAGAAATATATGCAAAGTTTACCCTCAATACTGTTTTTCCCGTAGCGCATGTGTGAAGTGTCTTTTTGTTAAACTGCTACAGCAATCAGCCGTTTTCCTTTCAGTTTTATTTTATTTATTTATTTATTCTTTTTTAAAAATTTTTGTTTTTAACTTATTAAAAAGGCTTGGCAGACTACTAAAATACCTTCGGCGGGCCACTGGTTGAAGACCTCTAGATTAGACAATTCAGAAAGGTTGCTATACCGCATGCAAATTTACATAGAGTTCATAGGGATAAAGTTTGGACTTTTACCATTCGTCGTTATAATGGAATGGTCTTTGTAATGTGTGGTCGTTATAAAGAGCGTCGACAGTAATAATAAAGTAAAATAACACACCTGTCACATGTTGTCAGGCATTAGAAGCTTGGGGGGGGGGGGGGGTAGAATTAAAAAATGTGACTGATGTTACTTTAGGCAGTCACCAGTAAGCTTTATAAATCCCCTTAATTTCACACAAAAATCTTATGCCAAAAAAGAAGTGGGATACCATTATTATAACTCTATTATAATAATTTCACTCAATTTCAGAAAAAGAGGCAATTTTAAAAGTTAGAAACATAATTAAATTTTAATGTCAGTGGAATTACCCATGAACTTGAACTTTTTGATCCAAGGTTAAAAAATTTTTAAAAATCTGCAATTATATGAAAGAAAAATAAAAGTGGTGAGGGTTAGTTAAAAATTTTATGAATGAATAAATGGTCAATTAAAAATACATCAAAAACTTTGCAGATAATACTTAAAAAACATTTACATTTCAATTAACTTCTTTTTCAGAAATCTGAATGTCTAATTCTTTAATTTTAGATGCTTTTTCTTTAATATTCCTACAAAGTGAATTGGCTTTCATAAAAATTAAAAGGTTTTGGATGACTCTGCCTTATTACGCAGTTCTGCTGAATTTTCCATAGCTATGACATAAGCTTGAAGAAAAGTTTTTTTGATTTTAAATAATTTAACTCTTCTCTTTTTTCTTTTTTTATTGTCATCAGAAATTTTTTTCTTTTCAATTTTTTTTTTGCTTTTCCAAATAGAGCATATATTTTTGCCTTGAAGAAGAGACAAATTTTTTCATTTCTTTCCTAATGATAGTTTCATGAATTTCATTACAATCATTGGCATTCTCAAAAATGAGCCTCTGAGCAATATAAGATTCTTCTTTCAAATTTTCCACTTCTAATGACTTATTTACACTAAAGTCACGTTCTACAGTCGTTTGACCGTGTGATAAAATTAACAAAATTCTTAGTACCCTCCATAATTTTTCCCTTTTTGAATCTTCGTTGAAAAAAATCACATAAAAAACTGATCAGAAATTGCATAAAAAAATATGGTAATTTAGAAATCGACTTTCGTATTAAAAAAAAAGCACTTCTAAGCACCTTTGATTGAAAATAAGTACTTCTAAGGGCTTTTAGAAACGAAAGGTCAAATTAAGCACTTATAAGCACCCGTGGGAACCCTATCCTGACTTTACCAATCCTCAATTTATATCAGAAGTACCATCTTAATGCTATTCACCTCTTGTTGTAAACAACTGTTGTCAGCAAAAACAATTGGTTTGTACAATGAGAAGACACCATTCCTACCCCAATAATCATAGCGTTTTTAGTAATAAACACAAAAATTAACTGTAATTGAGTATTTTCCTATGTTTAACATACACTGATGTGCAAAACTTACGCAACAATGTAAATTTTATGCAGATAGCTATGAAATTGCAGAAAAGGAGTTCTTGCGATTAGTAGAATGAACATGTAATTCAGTAGAAAGGTCCTGCGGATGCAAAAATCAGGAACAAAGCGTCAAAGGCAATGTGAGCGTATGCAAAACGCGTGCTGTAGGTGTGTGCACCTTAAGAGTACAATAAAAGGAAGGATGGAAATGCAATTAAAGATATTCGCTGTACGTGCAAGTGAGTTTTTACGTGAACTATGGCTGGAAGCAATCATCTGGACGACTTCACACGTGGAAGAATGATCGTAAAGTTGGAGGCGGGTCGCAGTGGGACCAGTGTAGCCGAAGAGTTCGGAATCAACAAAAGCGTCGTTTCGCGTGCTTGGAAAACCTTCCGAATCACAGGTACAGCTACCAGAAAGGCTGGCGATGGCCGCCCCAGGAAAACAACTGCAGTGGATGACCGATACATCGTCCTGCAGGCGAAGAGAACCCGGAACCAGTTGGCAAGAGCCATTGTTTAGCAAGTGTCATCATTTACTGTGGCCAGACGCTTTCACAAAGGTGGCCTCAGGGCCTGATTAAGGCAGGGGCATACGGGGAAGCTGCCCGGGGCCCCACATCTGAGGGGCCCCAAATCGAATAGAAAGTTTATATTGCGTTTCCTTCTTTAATGAACTTTTAAATGGATGAATGAATGTTTAAAAAGAAAAAAACAAAATATCCCTACAGTTTAAAATCCGTCAGTCTTAAGTTGGCTTCTCCATTCATCTATCGTATGAACAAAAAAATTCTCTTTTTCATAAATCCATGGCTTTCTAGCGTGGAATTCAGCTACATTTTCGCAATTACGATGGACAAATTTGGCCAATCAAAAGCCTGTATTTTTGCATGTCTCAAAATGCGATACGATTACGAAAATACCTTCTCCTGATCTTTTGTCAAATATTTACTCTTCAGATGTGCTATATTCTTTAATGGTAGACAGAATTGTCAGAAAATCAATAAAATGGACAGAACGATATTTCGTTCGATCATTGGAGGGGGAGGGATTTAATAGCTATTTTAGCATCTAGTCAATTTTCTTGTTATATTACCTGTGATGAGGTGAAAAATTTTAATTCTTCCATAAAGTTCGATTCTTCATTACTGAAGTAGTAAAGCAGAGGGGGCCCCCAAATTAGTTTTTGCCCCGGGCCCCAATTAGGCTAATTCGGGCCCTGGGTGGCCTATTCGCTCGTCGTCCTGAACGCTGCATCCCTTTGACAGCAGGCCATCGTCGCCGCCGTTAAGAGTGGTGCAAGGAGCACAAAAACTGGACCTCTCATCAGTGGAGTCATGTCCCCTTTACGGATGAGAATTGTTTCAGTGCCACAAGCGATTCTGGACGCCAGTTGATTTGGAAAGAGGTTGGGACACGGTTTCATCTTGGTAACATCGTGAAAAGAGACAGTGGTTGGAGTTCTTGTCTGGGGAGGCATTATGTTGAACGGGCGGGCTGAGCTCCACATTTTCGACAGAAGTTCTGTAACAGGAGATCGCTATTGCCAGGAGGTACTCCTTCGCCATGTGCGTCTGTTCATAGGTACCATTGGACCAGACTTCATTTTTATGATTGACAATGCCGTCCACATTGGACACATTCTGTTCAGCAGCTACTGGAAAGTGAAGATATCACTCGAATGAATAAGCCAGCGTACTCCCCTAATTTAAATCCTATTGAACATGCGTGGGATTCTTTAGGGAAACGCATTTAGGCACAATTACATCCTCTTGGGAGCACCCAAGAACTGAAATGGATACTGATTGAGGCATGGGCACTCTTACCCCCAGAACTGGTGGGCTATCTGGTACCGAGTATGGGGAGACGATGCGAAGCAATCATTGCAGCACAGGGAGGGCATATCTCATACTAAGAACATCTACGTGCTACTCTTCCTCTTTTATAGACTATCATGTGTAACGATATTATGAGTTCAATAAAGCCTAGTTTTGGTTGATTCCACATTCCATGAATTGTATTCATTTTTACGCAGTTATGCTTTCATCGTCTTTTAAGTACAAAACTGCTGTCTCTCATTTCTAAATTTCACGTCTCTCAGACGATTTATCGAGGAGTTATGGCAAAAAAAGCACCTGTTCCTTAAGTTTTGCACACCAGTGTACTTATCTATGTATGAAAAATTAAACTGACAGGATAAATAATACCTCAGCTATCAGCCAAAATTTAAGTAGCCACTAAACACAAGAAAACACAAGACATTCACATATTTTAGAGGCATTCAATACTTTTAGATTTTATCAAAGTGAAAAATATATATTGTTAAGTGTGAATATATCAATAAGCAATCTAAGTAAGAATTCTCAAATACATTGCAAATTTTAATAAAATATTTCACTTTACTAAAATCTAGATAGTGTTTAAAAAAAGTATATTTTCTCAAATTATTAATATTTTAGTATTTTTTACATGAAAACAAGTCAGAATTAGTATAAATAAATGCCATTAATTTCAAGTCAGCATTACAATGCATGTACACGTGATAGTAATTGCTAACAAAAGCTTCTTAGACTCAAAGTGTTGGAGCTTCGCTGCTTTTTAAAATGGCACAAAAAGAACAAACTTCCAGTTCTACTCTGGAAACAAAGGAACTTTCTTTTGCCTTGAAGAACTCAAATAGACACTTTTTGAAAATTCTTAAAAACAAAAACAATCATTGATTGCAATTTATTTTGTGAGAAAGCAATAATTAACTTTCAACAACATTGATAAGCTTTTTAAAAAGCACAAAAGGAAAAAATTGCTAATTTTAAAACACTTTTTTTTTTTTTTTTTTTTATGTTCAAGGGAAAAAGTAAAATGCGGGGAATTCA
Source organism: Octonoba sinensis (assembly GCA_038502835.1). NCBI lineage: Eukaryota > Metazoa > Arthropoda > Arachnida > Araneae > Uloboridae > Octonoba > Octonoba sinensis. The sequence goes on along the minus strand of CM076598.1, from coordinate 14,904,857 downwards.
ATAAATAATAAATTTAGAATCCGGGTTACCTTAACATGAATTAGTAGACGGAAAAACTGGGACCTGATGAAAAAAATGTAAAATGCGGGGAAAATGTAGATTGGGAGGGAGGGGGGGGGGGGCCCTTAAATCGGGGTTTCATTGTATTATTAATATTTAAGAAATATTTATTGAATTACTTCGTAAAAGAAAACATTCAATAAAGCAAGAAATGTTATTAAAGTTTGATTTGAGCATTAAGAAGAGAGGATAAGAAGCATATGCATAACCCGTATTCTAGTAAGTTATGTGAAAAAGTTGCTTTTATTTTACCTCAGATATAGGAATAATTTTTACCTTGAATTCATAAATATACTTCTCAACAAAGTTGATGCAATACAAGTCATACATTTTAATGTTTTTTTGTAATTTACTGGATCACTCTCGCTCATTTTTTTAATATATGGTTTTTTCTTATCTTAAAAGCACCCGAATTTCCTTCTAAGCATAAAAATATAAAAATCATTTTTCAGCAAAGCATTCATTAATATTTAATATAGGAGGAAATGATAATTATTTAGTAATAATTAGTATACATCTACGAAAGACAAGTGGCAGGAAATAAGGCACAATCAAAAGGAAGAAAACTAATGAAAGAACATTGAGGAGGTATGGGTTTTAATGAATTATACTGAAAGAACCTAATAGCTGAAAAATAAGAGGTTACAAAGTTTTTCAAAAGATTCTGAATTTTTAAACACCTATGTTTAAACAACAAATGCATATAAATAGGAAGAATTTATAAATCAGAAGAGAAAGACAGAGAGTAATGTTCAATGCTTGTGTTTAAAAAAGAGAACATTCTACCTATTGGCAGAATAATGCTTAATGTCTAGCTCACATGGAATACAACCAGAACTTGATAAAATGTCTGCTGATTTTTAAAAACACAAGCTTTGAATATAATGTCAATCAAGGTTGCATTGCTGAATAATAAAAGAAATAAGTAAAAAGAAAAGTTATGAAGGAACAATGGAAATATTTTTGAAAAAACACCATGCAACAAAATAAAATAAAAATAGCAATAAAAACAAATAAAGTGAGGTGGAAATGAAGGAGATTTAGAAAGCCAGTGCAAATTAAAATAATGGAACTAAACTGCAAAAAAGCCAACCTTGAATGATGTAAAGATGAGAGATTTGAAAGAGAGATGAAAGAGCAAAATGCAAAGTGAAAGAGGACAGCAACTAGCCATTTAGGGAAGCAGCCTTCCCACTTGGCCCATACATTGAGTCGTCCTCTGCAAATGTTCTGGAATAGTCGTTCTTTGGTCCCCATGAAAGGTAGCGTTCCACTGAGCAATGTATATAATAAAACACCACAGCTCCAGATGTCAGCTGGTTTGCCATATGATTGCCTCTGTACAACTTCTGGTGCCATGAAATGAGGTGTTCCAACTCTACCTAAATGAAAAAGGAGATTACACATATCTGTAATACATAAACAAAGCATTTTCGAAGCATTGCTGACTAAAGTTCTCAAAACGAAAAACAAAACAAATGGACAAAAAGAAAAAAAAAGTCTCTCTTTAGGATTTAAAAAAATGTATCAGAATGCTTGGTCTAATCAATTAAAGGTTCCTATGCAATATTTCACTGAATATGTTTCAGGAAGAATTAAAGCATGCATTTAACCTTCTTGTCAGTAAATTATAAGAAAATAAGAGAAAAATCTTCTATTTAATGTGTAAGAAAGAATGTCAGCACAAATCTATGTGCAAAGAAAAACTTCCAAAGTTATCTTTTCTGCCTTTTTTTTACTATCCTTATATGAATGTATGATGCATTAGTGTTATAGATGAATGCATCAATGAAATAAAAGGCAATAACAATATTTTATATTTATGAATTTTATTTTATTCTTGTATGCTCATTATATATTAAAAAAATCATTATATATATAAAATAGAATTAAAAGGGTATCTGGGTACATTTTATGAATTTAAAAATTAAAAATACATGTACAATTGATTGATAAATAGCACGTAATTATAAAGTAATGATTCATGTTGTCATTTAAAGATCTCTTAGGCATTTCATATAGCAGTGTTTAATAGTTTGATTAAAAAATTAAGGGTTGCTGAAAAATAAGTAAGGGGGAGCAATTTGAAGACTAAAATTTACCGCATAACCCTGCCTAGAAATACAAAAAAAAAAATGGTGGGCAGGAGAATATTAATTTTAACCGCAAATAAAAGATGTATCTCACAAATGTCAGTGAGTATTTGAATCCCTAAAGCCCTATAATTAGCTATGATCTTGTTTATAAGTATTGCACATTTTTTCAGCCCACCAGCTAAGGTAAAAATATAGCTAATCAAGGGTCAGTTAAAAAAGATTCTACTTCATAAAAAAAGTTACGAAAAGAAAAAGTTATATTTATATGATAAAGAGCAAAAAGAGCACACATTAAAATGAAAAGTTGTAATATATTATCACCTGGATTGACTAACTGATTTCCAGAGAGCTGTACCGCTACTCCAAATCCACCCAGTTTTACTGGAGCAGAATTTTCTTTTGTGGCAATAAGGACACTCTGTGGTTTAATATCACGATGTATGATGTCATTGTTATGGCAGTAACAAACAGCTTCTAAAATTTGTCTAAGATAATGGCTAAGTGGAAAGTAAGAGAATAACAATTACTAGATAGAAAGTTCAATGCAAATTCTGAAATTTTATAACAGGCAAGAAATATACTGTTTTCAAGGATTTTTTTTAAAATCACAGTGTCAATTAATAAGATTCTATTGTGAAAATTAAAACTAAATAAATAAATTTCATCTAAAGTGCCTTCATAGAACATATTGCAGAACAAAATGATTACTGAATGGGAAAGAGCATAACTGCTTTAAATTTTAGAAGGGTGATTTTTTTAAGCAAAAGCTGAAAAACATTACATTACTTTCTCTAATAAAGAAAAATAATTTAAAAAATTGTTAATTAATAAACAAGCGGGAACGTTGAAATTTTAGTAGTTCTGTCATTGTTCTATATTATTAATGGAAATTTTTAAACTGTTATACACAAATACAGTTTAAAAAATCTTCATTGAAACTTGAATAAAATTTAATTTATAACAAAATTTGGCATCATTCTTAACTTGTGTGATTATTTTAGTAATGCTAACAAATTTTTCCCATTCAAAAACCAGACTGAAAAAAGGAAAGAGGAAAATCAAGTTTTTAACAAATAATTGAATGATTGGCAAGACTCAAAAACTTTCCATACCTTGCAACGGCTTCACTGTATACAAAACCTGCAACAGCTCGTTTCACAATTTCAAAACATAAATCAGAACCTTCCATACTAAAAATAAAGAAAAACATAGGTTTATTGAAACAAAACGAAAATAAGAAATAAATAAATAAGTAAACAAATAAATAAGAAGAATAAAAAACCAAATGAAGCATAAACTGAAACTCTTACAAATGTATGAGCAATTCAATATGTTAACACACCTACCAACATCATAAAAAAAAAAAAAAATCAATAAATATAATAGTGATAATAAAGCAGAGCGAAATGAATTATTCTATATATATTTACAGTTATTTTTCAACCTGTATGTATATATGTAATACATATATTCTGTTTAATCAAACAATGTAGTATGTTTATGAGTTACAGCATTACTTGCATATTTACTGAATGTAATAAGAATAATTTACAGGAAAGTTTCAGATTAAATAAATGAAGCACCGTTCTGTGGTGTAATCCTATGCTACGATAATTGGGACTTTCGAAAAGTCGCCAGATAATACGCAGGAGTGTACAGCCCACAAATTATACACTGTTGTATCTCAGTATTATGCTTTACATACAACATGCCGACTGATGTAAAAAATCATTTTATACTAAAAAGGAGCTTTGTATTTTTAGTCAGTGTGCTTTTTATATTGTGTACAATTGAGAAACTAAGAAATATCACAAACCGAAAGCACACACACTAACTGATAGCTGCACAATTATAGCAAAACGAAAACGTTACACATGACACGTGGCATCCAAAAAAAAAAGAGAGAAAAGCAAAAAAACATTCAGTTAAAACAAAATATCAAAATATGTTAAGAGTATATACAAGCAGTTAAAATTTTTGAATTAAATACATTTTATATCGATAAATTATTTGAAATAAAAGTAAACTTGTTTGCAGCTCTTTCTTTTTGGGGAAAACTAAAATGCTTTGAATTAATTTCTGTCAATGTTAAGTCTATGGAGAAATGTATTTCATTTTTAATTTCTATATTTTCCTCTATCTCTTAAAACAAAATATCAAAAATTCATTCAGAATCAATGTAATTTTCTTGATTTTTTTTGAGCTAAAAATTATTGTGTTTTTAATAAATAAAAACTTTTGAATTTCTTTGTGATGACATTAAAAATTTTTGGTTTCTCAAACATAATTGGAAAATATTTTAATAAAAAAACTGGTTTTAAATATGTTCCATGTCAAAAGTTCTTAACGGATAAAGTTTGTTAAAAACAAATCAGTCTGTAAAATTGGGATTTATTTATATGCGAGTCATATCCCTCCTTAGGCAAAAATGTTCAGTTTTGAACTGCTCAAAATTTGACGAAAATTGTGCAAAAATGTTTTGTTTGAATTGAAGTATTCTCACAACCGTTATTATAGGTACAGGCAGAGAAATACACATTTCCTCATTTCATAACACTACTTTAAAATTTTAAAACATCTATTTATTCATGATCTTTTAAAAACCCGCATCGAGTCTCCTTTCCTGATCTTCTTTTTCATTTGAATTTGACGTATTACTAAAAATTAACATCACAATCCTTCGCTTAAAGTAATTCGGTATGATATAATAAACGGAAGTATACAAAGCATCAGAAAAATATCATCTAAAAATTTTTAACTACAGAAAGTTTTCTAAATAAAACAGTTTTTAAGAAACTAGTTTCACTTTTGATAAACCTTTCGACAATACAACAATAACTAAATATAAAATTGTGCAGATTTAAAATATTTCCAAGTATGTTTTTTTTTATACTAGACCAGCAGTCTACCATTTTGAACAGCCAAATATCTTTTCAACACTGTAAAGATGTTCGGCTCTTCAAAATATAAATTTCGAAGGAGCCCCTCCCCTCTCGAATGAGATTATGAGTGATTGTGATTACGAGCGAAAAGTGATTACGAAATTTTTACTATGATGGCAAGAATATACCATTGTTAGATTATGATTACACCAAAATATAAACGGTAACAGCCAATTATGATTACGTAATTGTGATTACTCCATCCATGATTCATACACAAAGGAGCATGTCAAAATAAATGCAACAGTGCCTGTATCGCTTCACAATACTGCGGCTGCTGCCACTGCAAGTAGCAAACATGAGACAGCTATCAGCTGACTCAAGCAATTGTGTTTTGCAGCATGAAATTTAAAAATTATAAGCATGGTTTCATTTTTATTACTATCCATTGTAGGGTTCCATGGAACACAGTTTGAATACCGCTGTATTAGACCATCAACATCACTATGTTTATGAATTTTTTGCCATTCTGAAAAGGTAACTTACAATTCAAAAACCATATACAGCATGCCTTCTGAACTATATGTTTCTAACAATTCAACTATGTGTGGATGTTTCAACATATGGCATATTGTGGCTTCTCGCTTTAAATCTAGAAAAGAAAAATAAAGTTTAGTATTTCAACACGATTTAGATTAATTCACATCTTTAACAAAGCATATCAATTTAAATCAATATGTGAACAAACATGAATATTGATGAAGAAAGATGTAATAATTTAATAATTATTAATCATTTATTAAAGATTTGAAATTTATTTTAACACTTAATAGTTTGTGCATATTTCATATTTATTACTTTTTGATTTACAATTTCAAAATATTTTTATTCACTTGGTGATGAAAAGGAAACCAAATTATCTAGTTACAAGTTACTTTTCAGATTGACTCTAGTGAACCTTTTTAAAACTTAAATTTAAAGGAAAACAATATTAAAAAATATTGGTATGTTTCTTTGGAAATTAAAGCTAAATGCTTTGACGGAACTTTTTAGTTCCTGGTAAGGATGCAAAAGGATTGCGCAATTTAAGAGGTGGGTGCTGTAAATGAAATAGCAGAAATGAAAAAAAAAAAAAAACTCAAAATTCGAAAATGATGATAGAAAACAGTGAGAACAGACTAAATGAAGTGGGGGAAAAAATAAGAATAAAAATAGATGCAAAAAAAGACTAATACAGGGGAGAAAAAAGATAACTCCCAGAACTGTTAAAACTTTGCAAAGACTTTTTTTGTTTGGGGGGGGGGGGGAAATAGGATAAACAAATTTTTGGAGCAACTAGACCAAATGATCGGAGCATTAGGAAAATTTTGACAATACCTGAATGCTATGCAATGCAGTGCAAAGATAAATTGTTTTACAGATGACCTACTACTTAAAAATACACATCACGGTTGAAAATTCAAATCACGGCAGACAAGAGAAATTGCTCACCTTCTGTACTAAGCCCAGGGTAAGAAGTAAACTTTGCAACATCAACAATTTTAACAGCAAATTGTTGGCCAGTAGTTTTATGGATGCATCTTCGAACTAAGCTAAATGGGCCCCTGTAAAAGATAAATAAACAAATTATGTATTTAAAAAAGTATTACCCCCCTAAAAATAGTAAAAAGTTAAAATACAATATAAAAAATGCAACTTGTTTTTAAGCGCAAAAGCTCAATTTAAGGTAGTAAATAATACATCCGATTTAGTACAGAGTAGACATTGCCATGGCCCTCACCTTTTTTGTTTATCGTTTTTTCAATCTGAGATTTCATTAATTATCTACCATCCAAAACTTTTAATACCTTTAAAAATCACTTAAATACATCAGTTGCAGCTGTACTGTGCAATAATAATATGTGTATATCATAAATGCGGCATTAAATTTTAGGCAGCTTAACAGGAATTTTAACCAAGAATAACAGTACTTTATATATTTCTCAATTGACTGTTTTAACTCGATCAGAATGCTATATGTATTATACACACACTATTACTTGTACAATTTGAAAGGTAGATAATCCATGAAAAGAAAACATTACCAAAAATGTAAAACATTCAGCGCCATAGCGGTATCAAACTTTACCTGGTTCAATTAGAAATTTGAACCGAGTGTTTCAGTAGAAAAATATTCTTGAAATAAGTAATATAAAATGTCGTACATATGAAATATATTAACTTTCCCCAACAGTTTAAGCAAACCTGGAACATGGTGTAATTTCACCATGTTTGGTTCAGACAAAAAACAATTTGAAAAGTACTTTACCCTTAATCCAATAGCGATCTATGAACGACCGCAATTGTGTTAAGCCCCAAGATTTCTTTGTTTCGGTTTTCTTATAGGATTGTGGTTTTTTGACTGGAGTGCGGTTGCTTATGTAAACTCTAGGGCAGGTGTCACATCAGATTTTCTAGATCTCAATGGTTTTCCAAAGGAGCTCAATGGATCGAGGCTTTCAAAGCATTACGATTTCAAACTAAGTAATTTTGCTTTGAATACGATCACTGTTTTTTTTTCAGTCGATTGTTTATCGGTAAGTCTGCTCAACAATAAGCTTCTGGTGAAAGATCAAAAGAAATTTTAAGATAATCAATTTACAAAGAGTTTCACTCAATCAAATAAAAACAGCTACAAAATTTCAAAATAGTAGTAGTAAAAGTTTGGTAAGCAAACAAGCAGTGTAAAGAAGTGATGTGTTGTTTAAACTATTTTCTGTAGAGTTGTTGCAATTAGCATGTTGTAGGGAAGAGCGGGGCTATACCGTACACATAAGGGAGATTCGTCGATATATAGGAAATTAAAAAAGAAAGGTTATATGAACAAAAGCAATATATAATTTGATTATTCGACTACTGATCATACATAAACATTTTGGAACTATTCCACTTTTTACATATAAAAATTGGTGATTAAAAAAAAGTTTCCTTGTACGGGCTATACCGTACAGTTTAAAAATCATCTGTTTAGATAAGTAATGATTGTAATGCAATAGATTACTGTACAACTAAAAACTTTTTATTACTTATAAAGGTCGTAACTGAGAAACTGTATATTACAATTGTAAAATTTTAGAACAAATTACAATCCAAAAAAATCAGGTTAACTTTAATAAAAAAGTTCTAAGATTTCATTACAAACCTAAAAGAGAGCAGAAAAAAGCTCACACGTTATGCGTTGTACATAAATCACAAATGTAGTTGTCTGCAGACTCCGCAGCACTGCAAGCTGAATGGAATGGCCTGAACATGAGCAGCACCTGTACCACAGCTCTTTGTCCTTGCCGAAATCACCGCACAAAATGCAAACATCCTTGGAGCCTGAAGCTTCTCTTGTGAATCCTTTACCAAGAAATGACTTCATTGGGTCCACATCATCTAAATAATAGTCTTCCACAATGTCTTTCATATCAGGAAGTTCGTCTTCTGATGATGAATCATCAAATTTGATGTTTCTCCTGCTTTTAGATTTCGCAGATACTGTAGTTTTAGAAATTTTTTCTTGGGTTTAGGATTCGCTTTAGTTTTACTTTTGAGTCCCATGCTCACCTGTTTTAAATTTTTCTGCCCAACCTTTTCAGCTTTTATCTTTCCCTGCAGTTGTTGAATTTTTTCCTTCAGCTCTTTTACTTTAGCTGACTCTTCCAGTTGTGACTTTTTATACCTAGCAAGTCATAATTTTCTTATAACTATGAAAAAATTGTTAGGAAGAAATATAAAACTTTAACATTTTTGGTAGGCCTACTTTCCTCGTAAGTTACAATCACTGAACTATAAGGGAAAGGAGGGTAAGAGTACGCACCTAGTGGATTGTTCGTTATAAAAATGAGAATTGAAAAGTGAGAACCTTGAAAATTGACTGAATCATAGTTTATTAACTTAGAAACTTAGGTACACAAAATGAAAGTTTTATCTTAAATAATAAATAATGAAAGAATAATAAATGAATAAATAATAAATAAATAAAAAATATATGAAAGAAAACAAACGGAAAAAAAAAATTCCAAATGCGTACTCTTACCCGACCTGGCGGATAAGAGTACGCACCCAGGAAGGGTAAGAGTAAGCATTCAGAAAATTTAGCAGTAGTCACATACAAATATAAGACAAATGATCAAAATACTTTGTGCAAAAATGTAAGTACAAAGATAAAACAACGTGAAAAAGCACAAATTCAGATTAAAATTAACGCAAATAGCTATTTCGAAGCTACAAATGGAGCCTCTTCATCAGTGCATAAAAAGAAGAAGAAACGCTCAACACACAAGCAAGAAAGCTGTGAGTGAACAAGGCAATAACCAGAGAGACACCGGTATTTATACCAAATGTGTCGGATTAGCGATTGACCAATCAGAGGCCAGGAACAAGGCGGGAACAGAGCCCGAAGGAAAAGGCGGGAAACGAATATGTAAATTGCAGGAGAAAACAAAAATGGAGAGAAAAATTATAAAAATTGTTTCCAAATGTCAGGAAAATATGGAGTGCTGGAAAAATCATTTACTACAGAATGAGAATTTTTCCAAATGTGATAAGCTTCCCAAAAATCAAGTTCATGGACAGAAGATCATATCAGCAAATGCTCTTCTGTCCATGAACTTGATTTTTGGGAAGCTTATCACATTTGGAAAAATTCTCATTCTGTAGTAAATGATTTTTCCAGCACTCCATATTTTCCTGACATTTGGAAACAATTTTTATAATTTTTCTCTCCATTTTTGTTTTCTCCTGCAATTTACATATTCGTTTCCCGCCTTTTCCTTCGGGCTCTGTTCCCGCCTTGTTCCTGGCCTCTGATTGGTCAATCGCTAATCCGACACATTTGGTATAAATACCGGTGTCTCTCTGGTTATTGCCTTGTTCACTCACAGCTTTCTTGCTTGTGTGTTGAGCGTTTCTTCTTCTTTTTATGCACTGATGAAGAGGCTCCATTTGTAGCTTCGAAATAGCTATTTGCGTTAATTTTAATCTGAATTTGTGCTTTTTCACGTTGTTTTATCTTTGTACTCACATACAAATACTCTAGTGCCTTCGTAACTGGAGCATTCATCATGCCCCCACTCCTTACATAATCCACCCTGCTGGATCCAATCTTCATCATATGATTGTTCGCAGCCTGGGTATACTGTCACCTCATTGTTTGCTGAGCTTGTTGAGGGAACTGGGTTGTCTATACAATGCAGAACAAGTTTTTTCTTTGCTTTCACGGTTTTTCCTTTTTCAGTTTTGGCCCCATTTTTACTTTTCATATCAGCTCGATTAGCCTTTGCTTCTTCTAATTCTCTCTTTCTCTCTATCTTTTCCTTTAACAAATTTTTGAACGGAGACGAAGTCATGATCTCAGATTTTTGAGAGGTTCTTTTCCTTTTAGTTCCTCGCTATTCATGTCTAGGAAGTGCCACGATTGACTGGATACTGACATGTATCTGAGAAGTGGAAGGTGGGACTTCATTCTTTTCAGGTGCAACTGCAGCTGCACAATCGTTATCCGAAGGTGCTAAAGTTACTAGTGAAGGAGAATAGCAATCTTCACTTAAAATGTCAGGGTTGTATGGTTCAATACCTGTAACACAGAAAGCCTTTTCTGCGAGTTGAACCCTGGCTGTGCCGCTATATGCTTTTTTAAAAATCCCTGAAAGTAACGCCAATAAGAGTACTCATACTGATATGTGCGTACTCTTACCCGCCGATGTATTGCTCCTCAAAATCGTTCATAGATGGCTGTAGCATTCACAATAGTAAAATTCTGACATGCCCACGTTGTTTGGAGGGGAACAAAGCTCATAATGCTATCTACTTAAAAAGCAAACATCAATCCTTTATTGACAAAAAAATTAATATTTCTTCACAGAAAAATTACATACCAACATGCAGAAATCATATTTTACCTGATAAATAAACGACAGCAAGGATGAAAATAACAATGGCGTTCTCTTGAGCCAGCTGAAAACAAACGTGTTGAGTTGATCACACTCGCTTCTACTTGTAGTGTTGCCAACAGGGAAAGAAGTCCCTGCGTACTCTTACCCTCCTTTCCCTTACGGAAGGTGGAATGACTGCGCAGGGGGAAAACGCGAGCCGATTTTTCTCCACCGTTTGACAGGAGCGAGGACGTCATGATAATCTTTTCTTGTGAATCGGTAACCTCAAAATACGAGTTGAATTTCATAGCGAAGAACAACCGCAAAATTGTTTGCAAAAATATTCTTCCTCTTTTTAGGCTTAGACGAAAATAGATTATTTAGTAACAAACAATTTTTAAGAGGAAACGAATATGCAGCGTTGTATTTTTTTCACAGTGTTATTTAACGTTTAAATAAATAATGAAGCATCAAATTTCTCTTTCAGTTTAAGGAAGTTTTTTTCTCCCTTCTTAATTTTGTTTACATAAGTAGGGAATAATTTAATAAAAAACGTAGACTCAATACTTTAGAATTATGGAAAGGAAGAATCAAGAGGAAATACCTCCAAAACATCGCTTTGAAAAACATAAATTTTTAATGAGTAAATTACACTTTGAAACATGAAATGTTTGTTACAGAAATATGTTTTCATTGTTAGCTTGATAAATGCACTCTAAAGCAGATTGTATGCGAACTATTACTGAAATGATTTCTTTTTTTTTTTTTGTTAACAAGGCATAACTTTGCCCTAATATAGTTTAAAATATAGTCTTAATATAATTTACAGTTACCTTCATTGCAAACAAATGTTTAGTTTTGTGAAATATGTTAAATGATGGATAGTTGATGCTTTGTATAATGAATTTATCAAGGTTTAACAAAAAAAAAAAAACTGAAGAAATTAAAGAAAACACTGAAAATAAACACATTTTAATTATCAAATTTTTGCGCTAATTATTAAACTTGCCGAATTTTATCGACGATTTCTCTTTTTCCCTTCTCCAAAGTTGATGTCAGGTAGATCTTTGTAAAAAAGAACCCTCTACTATCATTTAAATTTCAATTTGTTGAGATTGAAATCGCTCAAGTTCGTGTGTCTCCAATACGGAAGACGCTATGTTTTGCCGTCCTCGCTCCTGTCAACTGCCTAGTTCAATGGTTACAATCGATGTAGGTATGTTGCCATAACAAACAATTTAAGGTTATGTCGTACAGTTAGGGGCTAAACCGTACACTTCTGTACGATTTAGCCCCAATCTGTATCTCGTGGCAATATATTAAAATAACCTTAAATTCTATCACTTAACCAATCATCGCTAACAACCAAAAGAGAGCTTAAGAGAAGTAGTTTATTATGATCTTACAGTTACTAGCATACAAGAAAAGATTCTTCACTTACCTTTTATTTAGTACTGGACGAAAATTAGAAGAAAAAGAGAAAAAACAGGGTTTTTTTACTGAGACACTGATACTCATACGCATAGCAAAACGATATCGGTCTAGCTTGAAATCTAGGCCAAAAAAATTGGTGTACGGTTTAGCCCCGCTCTCTCCTAATACACATCCAGCTGAAGTAATTCTCGTTGAAAATTCTAATTGTGAATGATAATTATAACTCTTAGTAACAGAAAAAGCGTTATCGGTTGCTAAAGAATGACGTTTAGCTCATATTTAGCCGCCAAAGAATAACTGCAGTTCAAAAGTCCTCAACCAGTGAAGACCTTATAAGGTTCCTATAAGGTTTAGTTGGCTGCACAGAGTAATCATAAACCAGAGGGTCAACTCTCAAGCCGTTTTGTAGTATCGATTTCACTAGCACACCCCGGGGCAGAGCATAAAATAAGATAGAAAGTGGGCGACAGTACTGTCGCCAGTGGCGAGATGTTGTCGCCCAGTCACTACAGATGGTGCCGGTAAAGAAAATAAAGGAAAACATTATAGTTTTTAAAAATGTCGTTTCTTCCTTAACAAAAATTAATTTTTCAATTTCGTTCCGATCCGGCATGTATTTGTCAGCTCCTGAGCTGAACTCTTTTACCTAAGGGCACATGTGGTGATCACTTGGGTGTCCGCGGCAGCCGCAAGAAGAGAGGGTCCCACGGAAAAAGATCGCCGAATTGAACGTGGACCAACCGTGGGAATGGGCGGTGAGAAGAAAGGGGCATTCGGTGCTGCCTGGACACTTCTCGCCTGGACTTGTAAAGGAGAGGACGCAATTCTCGAAACCTCCCAGAAAAAAAATGTGGGTAAGGAGTTCTGTGTATAGCAATATTGTATATAGCAATATTTAATCAAGGGCATAAATAAAAGTACTAAAAATGCTACAGTGAGTTTGTGATCTCCGCGTTCCTCGATAACATACGAAACCCCACAGTATTCATGAATGCTTCTTCAATTTCCACTTTCTCTGGTTATCAATGCAAAAACATTTTCTGAATGCATAAATTTCAAAAATTTCTGACAGATACTTAAAGTTATCAAACATTGTCAAAAGACTTTTTAGGAAGCTAATTTCAAAAACAATCCGCTGGAAAGCAACGAATATAGCCTAAAATTTTGTTTTTAGAAATATTTGAGGAAAAGCAGCCGCATCCCCTGACGTCGCCAAAGATCACCTAAAATTGCGTTTTTGGAACTCAAAATTGGAAAAATTGACTGGGAGAGGAGGCTTTTAATTAACAGAAAAAAAGACACGCTAATTGCGCTTTTAGAACTACAATGTCGAAAAAGTAACATACAAAGTTTCCGAACTTAGTTTCCCATAACTTTACCAGAAATGATCTAAAAATGCGTTTATTAGCCACTTTCCCGTGGAAGTCAAAAGAAATAATAATACAGCATGAAAACAGGCTTAATATATTGAAAAAATTTCGTTAAAAATAAGGATTGAAAAATAAGAAAAATTGAAAGTGCGGTTTTGAGATGGAGAAAATGTGTGTCTGTCTGTTCCCCCCTAATATCTTTTGAGGGATTTCTCCAATTCGAAAGATTTTTTTTTTTTTTGTATTCAAAAGATCTCGGCGAGGGCACCTGATTTCTACATTTTAATTTTGATTTATTTGAACAATTTTTCGTTTAGTTTTGAACAGTTAAAAAAATCTTAACATTAGTGCCTATGGACAATGAATGAATAAATGAAAATGACTGAATAAATAAATAAATAAATGACTGAATGAGTGAGTGAATGAATTAATTAATAAACGAAAATGACTGAATAAATAAATAAATAAATGAGTGAATGAATGAATGTGTATTAACCGGTGAAAAAAGTATATTTGAAGTAATTAAGAACTAAAGCTTATGAGAAAGAGAGAGAGAGATTATAAATTTGAAGTAGGAGGGGGGGGGGGGGGGCGTATACGGAAGAGTAAGCTCGTCTAGTTCTAGACGGAACTTCCTAAGATTTCAATTTTGAAAATTTTCTGGGGGGGGGGGGGGAAGAGCCTTTGATACCCCTCTCCCCATCTTTCCTAACGTCATTAAAGATAATCCTAAATTTGCTTTTAGAGATTCCCGAGAGTAAGCGCACGAATTCTTTCTTCCGTAGAGTCACCTAAAAGTTTTACCTAAAACAGTCTAAAATTACAGTGGTGTAACTAGAGCGGGGGCGGTCCGCCCCGGCGGCAGTTTCAGGGGGCGGCAAAAAGTCCGGCATGCCCAACGCAACAAAACGCCAATCTTGATTTTCAATTTTTTTTTTCCGCCAACAGGGCGAAGATATTTTTTCGAAAAGTTACCAATATTTTCATTGCTTCAAAACATCACGAGAATATTAAGGGGAGGAGGGGGGGGGGGAGGACAGTGGCCACAGGGTGACGTCCGGTTTCGGCTTTTTCTGCACCCCCTAGGCATACTTTTTGCTTTGCTTCCTTGCTAATCTTCAAAATAGCCTATGTAATAAAGTCATTCCCGCGTCCGACTCTCATCAGAGTATTTCAAAGGATTCTGAATGACATGGGGCTAAAGGAACAATATGGAAGTACCCCCAAGCCATAAAGAGTAGTTTAAGCGAACGATAATAAAAAATTGCTCAAATAGCAGCTGTAATCTTTTATTAGAACCCGCCCATTGAGGCTGATAATAGCAAAACTTAATTGTCCCTCACTGCGCTCTATTCCCACAGGGTTCACAGGAAGCAATCCTTTCAAAGAACGCCGACGAATCCACCGAAATCGGTTAATGGACAATGATCAAAAGGACTATTTTCAAGGAAGCTCTTATTGTACTGTCTTATCACCCGACCGGTCGCCTGTCGGGAAAAAGGCTCTCAAATTGGGTTTGTAGTCATTTTTCATTTGACAACTTGTTTTGAAGTGTCATCTCCCCGTTTCTCAGCGTTGTTTCTGCTCAAAAACAAAATTTGTATTTTGCAAACTCAGTCATAAGTAAAAAACGACAAAAATTAGGTTTTTTTGTTCCTAAAAATTGGCTGCAAAATCACCTAAAAGTTCTAAAGACTTCAAATAGGAAAAATTGACTTTAATTCATCCTGTTAGGTGCACAGGTTCTGAGACAGCGCCAGAAATGATCAGATAGAGCATTTTTAGACAGCCCGAATCCGACCGACACTTTAGTGTTTTTGTAAGAAAAAAGAAATCGACTTTTTTTAATTGCTAAACGAATTAATGAAATTTGGATAGTCTTGAACTTTTGCAACTTTATAAGTAAATTCTGATTGAGAAGATGAGAGAGTCATTGCTCTAAAACTTTTTGTGCAGTAGAAATATTCGGCAACATCGCAACTAGTCGTAAGTACAATGTGTGCATTTCGTCTATCTTTGAAAAAATGTTATTTATGTGTTCATAAAAGGATAATGCATAAAGTAATAATTTTACCTATCTTATAACTTTTTTAATTGCAGTTTATTTAAAATAATTTTGATCTTGATGCTGACGAACAGTAAATTATGCAATTCGACCAGCGTGTTTAGTCAGCGCCCCCTATATCTAGGAAGCCTTTGCACGGCAGTAGTCTAAATAAAGTCACGTGATTATGAGAAGGCCATCAATCTGCCGTTGTGCTGCTACCGGTATTGAGTCCTGTTGTATGTTTGTTGGTTATCGTTTCTATTATCTTCTTGTAATCAATTTTCAAAGTTTTAAAATGCCTTACAAGTGTGCCGTTTACGGCTGCAAGGGCAATTGCGCAATTATGCTTCCGGACAAAAGGCGACAATTTCAAATTTATGAAAGATCCAGTTCTTTAAAAAGTGTGGACATCAAAGACGATGAGCTACATCTTCAAACCATCGAATAATTCCAGAGTAAGTAATTAAATTCGTTAATTTTAGTACAATTAAAGAATATAGAAACTGGAAATATATAAATCCCGTTTTACGAGTTTGTTTCGTTTTTTAATTGTGTCACTGTTCTTGCCGGTGTGCGAGTGTTACATTATCATTCGTCATTAATGTTGTGGAATTAAAGTTTTATGGTTAAGAAGTTTTAATTTTCGATGAACGACTTTCAACTTTCCTCTTTCTGCAATTTGAAACTATATCGACTTGATCTATTTGTTAGTTTGTATGTCATTTATGTGTGACAAGGTTTAACTATGCTTATCATATTTGATGAAGTTAGAAAACTTGATTTTGGTTCTTGATCGTTTTGCATACACATGACATTTAAGTTAAAACTCATTACTAAACTGTTTTATTGTTCTTAATATTACTATTTATTAACTAAAATTATTTTTGAACGCTTTAATGTACAATTACTTTTAACGTACTACTTCTTATTCATTTCTTTAGTGTTCATAATTTTGTTTAAGAGTACTGTTACCAATAATAAGTGTGCTCTGTTTTATCTATAATTTAGGGGGTAGGTTACTCACTGTATTATATTGTGTGAATACAGCATGGGGATCATTCATAAATGATGTCACGCTTCGAGGGGGGAGGGGTCGTGATGTAGCGACAAGGGGATGGGCTAACAAGAAGTGTGACATCGTGCTTATGCAACATAGCGTGGCATGTGACAAAGGGGGGAGGGGGTATGTTGCAGTGTGACACTTTGTGACAAGGGGGGGGGGGTTCAAATGTATCTAAAAAAAATTCTGACATCATTTATGAACGGTCCCATATTGCTTTCTGGATGATTCCACCTTATTTTTGTGTTAAGTGAGGAACATTTTTGAGCAAAATTCTGGTATATTTATTTAATTATTTTTAATTATGAAGATATTAATGCAAAGTTTTCACATTTTTTTAGATCATTATGTACAGCTAGAGCCATATTTTGAATATTAAAATTTTGTTTCGCACCGGACATCAAAAAAATTGTAATATTTTTTAAACAATAAACTATTTACCCTATTGAAAAGAAATTTTGTACCACTGTTGCTCCAAATGTACGGAGTGTTCATTAAAAATTTTGAAAACTTTTCATTAATATCTTCAAAATTAAATACACCAAAATTTTGTTCAGACATCTCCAGTGGCGTGGCTAAGGGGGGGGGGCAGCCCCGGGTGTCATTCGTTCTGGGCTGACACCGGGCACGAAGGGGGAAACAATAAACCTTTAAAAGCTCCATATAATGAAACAAATACATTAAATATTATAACTCCCATGACAAGAATAGTATCTTTTCCTTCTTTTTTTTTTTGCTGGGCTTTCTTTTTTTTTAATGTGTGTGTGGGGGGGGGGGGGGGGCGACACCACGGATAATCGCCCCGGGTGTCACCTATGCTAGCTACCCCACTGAACATTTCTAGTAGGTAACACAAAAATGCTGTGGAATGACTCTTCTATGTTTTATTTAAAAAGGGATTACCATATTTTAAAGATTTTACCCACAGCTCAAATACGAGTAGAACTCAAAAAGTAAAGGGACTTTTGAGAAAAGAGGCATTTATTCTAATGATAGGAAACTGCAATATACCAATATACATTATTTTTCTGCATAACCTTTCTCACAAGTTCATACATTGTCCAACATTTCACAAGTTTTATTACACAAGGTACATTATATTTGTATAAAGTGGTTAGAAACTTTATACAAATATAATGTACTTTTGGTGAGAAATCAGTTTAATATTACATTAAAATTTAACAGTAAATATCAACTGGTTGTTAAAAACAAGAAAAAAAGAATCATACAGCTTGTAGTAAAACTTTTACAAACAATGGCTAAGTTCATTCTACATTTTAAGAGTTCTGAAAGAAATAGTGCCGAATTTTAGGTTATTACTTTTTTCCAAGTGTTAAGTATTAACATGAAATAAATATATAAATAACGTAGAAATTCGTAAATAATGTTTGAGAAGATAATTCCTTTATATTCCTTTATATAAATATATGAGAAAATGTCAATGTAGTTACGGTGGATTGCTTTTCAAAATACACAAGATTTTATTTTTTCTTATTAAAGAAAAACATCATAGCGTAGATAGAAAAAGACTAAAGGTTAAATTAAAAAATGAGTTAAGAAGAAAAGTTATCAACTAATAAATTTAAGATGAGTGTTAAAAGAAACGAATAATGTAAAAGATATTTTGGAATGACTGAATTTTGGTGTATGTTTTTTTTACATAAATTCACAATTATTATTTCTAATTATTCTGTTTTTTTTTCTATACAAATATTGATTAATTTTAAGTAGCAGTCAATTGAGAAGAAAAAAGCGCGAAGCGAAGTAGTCTTTCTCACTCATCGTGTTTAGCAACGGAGACTGAGAGACTGGCCTTCTGCTGATCACGTGACTTGCCTGTTATCGGGCTTCCTGATGCAGGGGGCATTGGTTTAATGCATAATATTTCATTTTTAATGTTTTCGTGTTTATTCTTCACTACTTGTAATTTCACACCAGCGGCGTAACTAGCGTCGACTTGAAGGGGGGAGCTCAGGAGTTTAAGTGGAGCACTGGTTCAAATTTCAAGTATGTCGTATTATTGGGGCGTGAATGCAATTTACGACTATGGGAGCGCTTTTTTGCTGCGAGGATCAAGGGGGAAGGGCACAAACGAACCTAGTTACGCCCTTCTTGCACACCCGATACCCTGCCCCTTTAGAATTTTCTCTATTTCATGTACACAATTTTATATCCCAAGGATTTCATTTTCTCTACTATAAAGAAATTTAACACTTCGATCGGTTTGTAATTTTACAGCTCTTCATGAATTTAAGATTTTCATGAGCTAATAGGAGAGTAAGTTAAGTATTTTGTAGTTATATTTTAAGGATTTGGGAGCTAAAAATAGTTTTCAAAAAACAATAAATTGGTTGCATCTCTATTTCTGCCATTGCCTTCAATAATTTATGCGACGGTTATAAATTATTAATGTTTCGCAGCAAATGTTATCAAACTATTCGCGGAGACTTTAAACATAAGGAAGTGCCTACTTGATATTTGAAATTGTCAGGAGCAGCTGTTGCTTTGAGGAACAAAGAGATGAAGTGGTTGTTGTGGCTCACCTTCATAGACTAACCTTCATAGATTCGATAGAGGGGAGCTTTCTTGGTTTTCCTTTATTCAATATATAAATTCAATGCAAAAACCGGTTCTTTCAAAATTTCTCAATAGTGAGGGGTGAAGTGATCGCCTGAACCCCTCCCTTTTCCCCAGGCCCAGCCTCACTGATGAAGGTGTGTCACAACAACCACTTCATCAACAGCAGTCTAGTATTGTGTGCTTTAGACTTCAATTTCTAAACCTATTTTTGCGCAAATATTAGCTTCTAGATTTTTATATCGCTTTTACGAATACCATGACGCAATTCTCTAAAAAAAGAATACCGGTTGGAAAAATTAGTTGAAATTTATTGAACCTAATGTCTCTGAATTATATCAATGGCACATTAATTTTTACCCTTGGATGTGAGTGTACATAATAGAAATGTTATATAAATCTGGATCCTACCGATCGAAAAAAAATGTGGTGGTCACCAAACTCATACCGCCCCCCCCCCCCCCCTTTTTGCACTTCGGGGCTGTTCTGCTGTTTAAGGGTGGCATTCTCAAATTTCGCTTCGGGAGCCACTAAGTCTAGTTATGCCCACTGTAAAATGAACTTTAATTGAAAAAAAAATCGGGGGAAAAACCCGACCCCAACCTTCTCTCTCCCCTAAGTTTACCATAGCCTAAAATTTCATTTTTAGGCTGTCAGTTATGAAAATTTCTGGGGTAGAGCCCACACTCCTTCCTCTATAACGTTACCAAGTATAGCTAAAGATTGGGTTTTTAATACTTCAACCTATTAATAGAAAATTTTTTTGTATAAACTGTCGGAAACTCTAAAATTGAGGTATACTGAACATGTTGCGTCGTTGATCAGTCGGGTGGCTCCTGTGGCAGGCAACTGCTCCAGGGAAGGCAGTTTTAGGAGGCAGTGAATTGTGTAATGTCAAAATTTAAAAACTTTAATTTAAAAAAAAAAAAAGAATTCTTTCTTGTTATAGTGAAACATAAATCATGCAATGCTCAAACAATGCAATAGTTTTTCTTTTACAAATTTTCAAAGCATCCTTTTGGGAAGAGACGTGGAGCTTGTATGTCGCTTGAGAAGGCAGACTTGGGGCTTTTCGATATGGGTGTAAGTAAGAAGGGGAGGGGGTCCTGCCCGCTGGATTTAAAACAAAATGCGAATTTTGTTCTGCATTTTCATGAGTAAAAAAGCGTTTAAACTTTAAAAAGTTCGGGTTTGCTTTTTCCTAAAATTTTTGCACACCCAAATGCGTCTCTTATGGCCTCAAAATGCTCCAGTTTGCATATAGTCTTCAAAATTTTCACGGGGGAGAATCCCGGACCCCCTTCAAATGTTAGAATTTCATATCTCCGGTCATGGAGGGACCCTTCATATGGCTTTACCCCCCCCCCCCCCCAATGTTGAGCTGAAACGGCAATGCGATTAGGAACATTTCTTATGGATTAACGAGGAGCCCCCAAATGAAAAAATCTCAAAAAAAAAAAAAAAATGGCCAACACATAAAAGCTTATGAAATATGATCAATAATTGGACGGAGGGAGGAGGGTTAGTTTGGATTTTTTCTAGAATTTCAAGATTTTTTTAAAAACATAATATTTGATTAAGACATAGACGCATGATTTAAAAATGATATATTTAACAGTGCCATGAAATTAGCCAAACAATGGCTTAGTATATTGCTTAAATAGAAATCGATATTTAAAGGTTTCTGCAAAAGCCCGGAATTTTCATCGAAAACCCAGGTAGGCTAAGCTTTTTCAAAAAAAAAAAAAAAGTGTTTTTTTTTTTTTTTCAAACCGAGTAGTAAATTCAGTAAAAGAAGTCGCGATAGCAGTTTAACATTGTTAAAATATATGTATGCAATTTAATTCAAACAACCTTAACGGATAATGATTTTTTTAGGGGGCATGGGCCTTAAGGGAAGCAGACCTTGATGTCGCCCAGTGAAAATTCCTTAAAATATGCTCTGCCACAGGGAAAAACATGAACTAAAGTACAAGAGTTCGCATTGAAGTTTAACTCATGTCTCCTCTACGACGATATTATCTTTGTTTTGAAAGGAAATTGCATATTTCTTCAGAATCGGTTCGCTCACTTGCAGCTTTGCGTAGTTCTTTCAGATTGAATCAATTTTGCACTTTCATTATTTTTGTTCGTCATTTTCTGCAATATTTTTCAACGCTAAAGTTTATTGACGGTATTTAGAAAGGATTACTTTTATAAATAATATCTAACTTAAGAATTTCTTGATACCAAATATTTTTAACTGAACTTATTTAGAACAAGTTCTACATTTTCATTTTTATCTGTTGAAAATTAATGCTAAATTTATTTATCTTTTTTATATTGGACTTTATTTGACAGGATATATTTTATTGATTTTTATAATTGTGCACCTTGTCTTACTACATAGAGAGTTTAAATAAAGATTTTTTTATGTATATTGTTTTATGATTAAACTTCTGCTCCAATGTTTGGTTTTTCCGATTCAGGGGGCTGGCGATAGTTTTTTTTTTTCTTTGCTAAATCAATTTGTTTAGTTTGTGGAATTTGTTTTTGCGAAAAATATTTAAACATCGCCCAAAAATGATATAGTAGATTGATTTGGCTAAAAAAAAGTAATAATAACCATCGTCAGCCCCCCCCCCCCCGGGAACGGAAAGTACCCGATGTTTAGATCTTTTTGTATGATATTTAATGTCATTTTTAATTCAAAAAGAACTAAGTACGTTGAATAAAACAAGATGGTAATCTTAAAAACTATTCTGATTCATGCAAAGCTATAGGTTTTAGAAGTATAGAATAAAAGACTGTATCAACGACATTAAAAGAAACCGAGTCAACAAATATAATGCTAGGCGAAGTAAAAACGAGAAAAGGGTAAACAAATATTTAGAATTCTGAAATGGATTAATATGTTTTGAAAGTGTTATTTTAAATATGACTGTGATACGAAACATCAGTGTGAAACATCTCACTTGCAGTTTAATTCTATAAAAGGGGAGGAAGAAAAGGAAAGAGTATTTTGAAATCAATTTTTAAAAAAAAATGTCGGTTAGAAAATTAAAGACGTTGGTAAAAATTGCATTTTATTTAAACGAAGCAGAATTTCAAAGTAATAGAAGCATTTTTCCAAAACCGATAAAAATTACTGACAATTATTCACAAATAAAAGAAATGAACAATGATTATAGGGGTGACGTCAATAACCGTAATAGCCAAGAATGGGGAGTGACAACAATCAAAGTAACAGCAAAAACCGTCAAAAGAAGTTCCTGTTTTTCTCCGTGGGGGCGCTGAACACAGTTTTTGACTACATAGGAATTAACATTAAGATGTGTCTCTGGTTTATGATTACTCTGTGGTTGGACAGACTGCTGCCGGTTATTTAACCGTAATTTCATGATGAAATTTCTAACAGTGAATGTCCCCATAATAACTTGTTGCAAGAGAGCTCGAAAACCTTATAGTGCATTTGTTTTTAAATCAGCGCAATATGTTTTAGTCTACAGTGTTCTAATAACTTGCTTCAAATATGATTGAAGAAAAAAAAAGTCTTAAAAAAGCTTTTGTTTACTCTTACAACTTTTTTCGAAATTTTTCAAAAATAATTGACGCATTTTTAAAGATGGAAACTTAAGATGTTTGAATTACAATATAGGGCCGTTCATAAATGACGTCACGCTTTTCCCCCATATATTTGACCCCCTCCCCTCTTTGTCACAATATGTCACACTTCGGACCCCCTCCCCCCCTTTGTCACGCTATGTTGCATAATGCATGATGTCCCACTTCTTGCTACCCCTCCCCTCCCATTGTCACACTTTGTCACAATTTCACGAACCCCCCTCCCCCCTCGAAGCGTGACATCATTTATGAATGATCCCTATGGTATTTTATGCGGAAAATATTCTAGCATTAGTACCAAATAAGTAGCTTTTAAAACCACTGCATCTTTAATTTTCGTTTTAGAAATTAAGATTTGACTTATTTTTTAAAATAGGAATTTAAGATGTTTCAATTACAATAAGGGAAAGGAGGGTAAATGTACGCAGTCGGTTAAGAGTACGCAGGGACTTTTTTCCCTGTTGGCAACACTACAAGTAGAAGCGAGTGTGATCAACTCAACACGTTTGTTTTCAGCTAGCTCAAGAGACCGCTATTGTTATTTTCATCCTTGCTGTCGTTTATTTATCAGGTAAAATATGATTTCTGCATGTTGGTATGTAATTTTTCTGTGAAGAAATATTAATTTTTTTGTCAATAAAGGATTGATGTTTGCTTTTTAAGTAGATAGCATTATGAGCTTTGTTCCCCTCCAAACAACGCGGGCATGTCAGAATTTTACTATTGTGAATGCTACAGCCATCTATGAACGATTTTGAGGAGCAATACATCGGCGGGTAAGAGTACGCACATATCAGTATGCGTACTCTTATTGGCGTTACTTTCAGGGATTTTTAAAAAAGCATATAGCGGCACAGCCAGGGTTCAACTCGCAGAAAAGCCTTTCTGTGTTACAGGTATTGAACCATACAACCCTGACATTATAAGTGAACATTGCTATTCTCCTTCACTAGTAACTTTAGTACCTTCGGATAACGATTGTACAGTTGCAGTTGCACCTGAAGAGAATGAAGTCCCACCTTCCACTTCTCAGATACATGTCAGTATCCAGTCAATCGTGGCACTTCCTAGACATGAATAGCGAGGAACTAAAAGGAAAAGAACCTCTCAAAAATCTGAGATCATGACTTCGTCTCCGTTCAAAAATTTGTTAAAGGAAAAGATAGAGAGAAAGAGAGAATTAGAAGAAGCAAAGGCTAATCGAGCTGATATGAAAAGTAAAAATGGGGCCAAAACTGAAAAAGGAAAAACCGTGAAAGCAAAGAAAAAACTTGTTCTGCATTGTATCGACAACCCAGTTCCCTCAACAAGTTCAGCAAACAATGAGGCGACAGTATACCCAGGCAGCGAACAATCATATGATGAAGATTGGATCCAGCAGGGTGGATTATGTAAGGAGTGGGGGCATGATGAATGCTCCAGTTACGAAGGCACTAGAGCAGTGTTTCCCAAATTATGGGTCGCGAGCGAATATTGAGTGGGCCCCCGCACACGAATTAAAAAAAATTGGAAGTGATAAATTTGATATTTCATTCAGTCATTTATAATTCTTAAAAATTAAAATAAACTCAAGTTACGGAAAATATTGTGATAAAATAATAATAATTTGAAAAAAAATACAAAACTTCAGTACATAAGATAAGCGCTCGGAGTGTGTGGCGCCGACCCTGTCTCCAGACGCTTTGGGATGGCTACACAAACAGCCCAGTCGGCGACTGCGCGGCGAACGAATGTCGTAAGCCCGTTCCTAGCGAAATGGATATATATCGTTTTTGCGCAGTTGATTTCGCATTGTGTTGTGTTTGACAGCGTACACACACGTCATTGTAATCTATACACAGTTATTAACCCTTGAAGGTAATAGTGGAAAAGTGGTTGAAACAGGGGGCAAGAACCACGTCGTCGTCACCAGTTGATTGTGAACAAAGTGATGAAAATATAGAAGATCTTTTATGTGACAAAAGTGACAAGGAGTCTGACTTCCAAACTCCCCCCTCAACGAGTTCGCATGAAACCAAGCGACGGAAAGTTGTGAGAAAATATGATCCTGCATATCTAAAACTGGTATTCACTTGGAATCATGATACGATAGATCCGCGTCCTCAATGCGTGATTTGCTACGATATATTAGCGAACGAAAGTATGCGCCCAAGTAAGTTGACGCGTCATATAGAAACAAAGCATTCCCACTGTAAAAACAAGCCAGTAGACTTTTTTCAACGTAAATTGTTGGATATGAAATCTTCAACAAATATTGTTTCTCATTTCGTTAATATTAATGAAAATGCTGTATATTAGGACTGGGCGATATATCGATATATCGCAAAATACCGGTATTACACATTCATCGCGATGTTCGATTTCACATTGCTGTATCTTTCGATATATCACGGTTTATCGTGACTGACGGTGATAATGGTTTCCGATACATCACGGTTAATCGTGACTGACGGTGATACCGGTTTCCGATACATTACGGTTTATCGTGACTGACGGTGATACCGGATTCTTCTTAAGCTCTTGTTCTTTGCTTTTCCTGAAGCGGGGTAAAACATGTGCTGCCGGCGTTTGCCGATGAAATCATTGTGGCGCGTCTTTGCGTGACCTTCGAGAGGAGTCTCGAAGGTCACGGTCTTTGCCCAGGAAATCGTTGTCGGCGCTCCTTCGTGTGTTGGTTCTTTTTTTCGAAACGTTAGCGTGGCGTGTGCATTCCTAACTTCTGACTTGGGTCTGCTAACGGCAATAATGGGAAGTGATGGGGTTCTTTATGATTAGGAAAATATTTCGTTTCCTTTGTTTTTTATTAATTGACAAGCGGTAAACGCTCGGTAAAATGAAAAGGGTTTTTTTTTCTTTTTACTAAAATAGGCTAAAATCTGCAACATGCCTTAAGTGATTTATTTATTTATTTATTTTTTGTATTTAAGTTTGTAAATGGTATTTAAGACTTTCTTAATGCATGAAAAATATATTTAATAAGTTTGAAAAAACAAGATGTATGTTTTTGAATTAATCTTAAAATAATTCATTCATTCTCTTTTACAACAAAAATGTTGTTCAGTTTCTGAAAAAGTTCAACCGAAAACAAGTTATTTCCTTTTACAAAATAGGAAACACTTGTATAGTACATTTTCACAAACAGTTTACTAATAGTAAAATTATAAATTTGTGTTCGGTAAATCTGTGTAACGGCAGTTTGTCCAATTTGTCTGTATTTTTTTAATGCGTTATTAATGCGTGATTCTTCTAAATTCATGGAATAAGTAGATGTTTTAGCTATTATTATTAAAAGAAGAAGATGGAAAACTGTTGTCTTTTTGAATACAATGCGATAATATTCTCCGAGAGTGTTATTTTTTCGTGAACATCTCCCCCCCCCCTTTTAAATAGTGAAGCTACAGCAGTGGCGTACTCCAGCCATGGGTGTCAGCACTCCCCCCTTCTACAAAAAGAAAAAGAATGTTGGGTTGAATAAGTTGTAGTTTTGCAGTTTATATAAAAAATCTGGAGCAGCTACTTTTTCTGCGTTGCTTCGCTCCGACATCTAAATACTTTCTCTGGATCCACTGCAGCCCCCCCCCCCCCCCCGTAGTAACGTTACTGATATATACATGTACATAGACATACGTATATATTTTCCGTAAATTCAGTAAACCCCCTGATTTGGTCGATCTACGCGGGGAGAGGAGGAGCGAAATAAAATCGTAGGAAAATAAAATATGCTGCACAGTTTAATTTGACAGAGGTCGTGTTTACTCGTATAGAACTAAGATTTTTGAAGTGCCATTTCATAGTAAGGATGTTTAAAAAATCTTCTTATTTTCGAATTGAAGAATGGATTGCAATTGCCTTAAAAACGTAAATACCTAACCTAATATAATACATATAGTTGAAAACGAAATATTTAAATATCTTTGCTAATTGATATGAATAGTTGGCTCTTTTTCTCTCACGTTTTATTTTCAACTTGACTAATGCAAACATCCTTTTAGCACATGTTTAGGTCCACGAACAATGGTTGTTTTTCCCCAGACGGAGTTTTTGAGCTTCGAGCTTCTGTAGCATTCTAGTATTTTCACAGACTATATTTTTGCATCTAGAAGCTCCCTATCGTGTTGAAAAAGGGATTCCAAGCAATCCGGAAACATGTCAGCATTTTAATGCTTAATTGTGCTTTCTTAACGTGAAATTTGTTTTTATACAACTGTTTGATGGACGAGAAAAAATTCCGCTTGCTTCGGCTCTTAGCTAAATTGATAGCAAAGGGGACAGTTTTTGTGTTGAGCTTGGGGGGGGGGGGGGGATAATCGTTTATTATTATGGTTACACTTCGGAAGATTGTGGCGCCGTACCACATCACTTAATGTTGCAATCTGTCAGACTGATAGTCTGTGAAATTGTTCTATTTTCATTCTCATGCAGTTGAAAGCGAAATGGAGAGCTACTATGTCTGTAGTACTGAGTTATTGTTTATTTTCGCTAAATTGTGTGTTATAATTTGGAGCGTTTTATCAAAATCCATGAATAAATTATTTTTTGTTTTGTAAAAATATAATATATTAACGCATCGATTTACTTATGTTACTTTCTAAAAAAGAAAAAAAAAACTTATTTATCTACCACTTGAGAAAACACTGCATGCGAAGTAAAAATGCGTATGTCGGCGTTGATACTTACGTAAGACGGCCACATTTGGTTCTGTAAATTTGCCATTTTGGGTCAGGATCCGGCATAGCACCGGCCCCGAGCATACCGAAGTTGGGGCTCGATACTGTATTATTGTTATTGGTGTTCTATAAATGACTTTTAATAAAAGAATGTCTTTTTTGTATTTCCTTATCTTAAAGTTGAAATTAATATTTTTAAAATACTGAAAATAAAATGTAGGGAATATTTAAAGGTAGTAAATTAAGCATTTTTTTTTTACTCATTGTCTGTCTTTTTGCGATTGCGATTTCTGTAAAAGGTTTTTTTTTTCTAATTTGCTAATTATTCCTTCTTTATAATTACAATGTCAATCAAAGGGGGGAGGTTAATCAGTATTTTCACCTAGGGAAATTCGCGGGAAGAAAGGGGGGGGGGGGGCGTGCGCTCGTTCGCTCGTAATTCAATTTCCGAAATAATTATTTTCAGTTTTTAACTTGGTAATGTATGTAAGTTGTTTTCAATAAAAATGATGTCTATATACTTGGAAGTACTATGTCATTTTGAGAGAAGCATTTATTTTTTTCAAAATTTATATGAAATAAATTAAAATATCATTTCAAAATATTATTATTAGTGTTTTATATTTGATTTTTTACAAACGAATTTCTCTTATATATTTGCTTAGCTATACAGCGAATTTAACATACAGTTTTGAACCTCAAATCCGGAACGCTCGGGGCCGCGATTTTTCCGGATTACCGAATTTTGGGTCCTCATTCAAAAGATTTTGTAAGTAGCTTAAGAGCCCATATAATTTGCTCTGGAAGTTTTATTAGTATTTTGCTCATTTATAGCATTTTTTATTATCGTATATACTTGCCTATAAGTCGCGGAATTTTAACACAAAAAACGAAGTTGGAGTCGACTTACATTTGAATCGAAAAATCTAGACTTTTCTGATATGATTTTATATTCTCTAGTCACTTAAATGCAGTAAAAGATAAGGCTACCAGGAAAATGCAAGAAACGCCGAATTTCAATTTCGCGAATGTTCTGTATCGCGCGAAAATTAGTTCATCTTAAAAAATAAATATAACTACAAGAAATTTAAAAAAGCAAAATTTGATGATATTAACTCAGCATTAAAACAAACAATTAATAAAAACTCTAATCGCAAAAACGAACCCTTTTCAGAAAATCCCGAAATAACTTTTTTTGAAAACTGCACTTTTCCGATCTTAAACATGTTCATTACATTTTATTTTACTTCTTTTTAAAATGTCTATTTCCAAAAAAACGGTGCGAAATATTTCCCGTTTTTCTTTAAAAAACAAAATCTGTTTTTTTTTTTCAACTACCATTTTTTTTGAAAAAGTTCCGGATTTTGGTTCTTCCGGATTTCGGGATTCCGAATTTTCGGTCCCATACTGTACTGACACATCGCGATATATCGAAATATCGCGATATTATTGTGACGATATATCGCGGTATCAAAAATTAGACATCGCCCAGTACTACTGTATATGCCTCGTATCTCATTAGCTTAAGGATCGCCAGATCAGGAAAGCCTCATACCATTGGCGAAGATTTGGTATTACCATCGGTTAAAGATGCTGTTGGAGCAATGTTTGGAGAAAAAGAAGTTAAGGAAATCGAGCGCATACCACTATCCAATAATACAGTTGTGCGACGAATTGACGAAATGGCTGAATGGGCAGAAGATGAATTAATCCGGAGAGTAGTCGCTAGTAAATATTATACTCTACAACTAGATGAGTCTACCGACGAGCAAGGCTTATCTCAACTGCTTGTTTTTGTGCGTTATATATGGCAGAACGACGTGCAAGAAGATATCTTGTTCTGCAAGCCAATAAGTCGTGGAACGGCTGAGGTAATTTTCAATACAATTGATTCCCATATAAAAGAAAAAGGTTTACAGTGGAAGAACTGTGTCGGGATATGTACTGACGGTGCGCGGGCTATGTGCGGG
Organism: Octonoba sinensis; assembly: GCA_038502835.1. Lineage (NCBI taxonomy): Eukaryota > Metazoa > Arthropoda > Arachnida > Araneae > Uloboridae > Octonoba > Octonoba sinensis. The sequence continues at coordinate 14,875,194 of CM076598.1, read as the reverse complement.
AAAAATAGCAGTGTTGTTACGAGAGTTCTTGAACAAAGTCCCTGTGCTTTGTGGACACACTAGCATTCATAGAGAAGCACTGGTTTCCAAAGCATTGCCCGATGATTTCAAAACAGTACTTGATACAGCAGTGAAAATTGTAAATTATATAAAAACAAAACCCTTACAAGCCCGCCTATTTCAAAAACTGTGTGAAGAAATGGGTAGCCGCCATACAGCTCTTCTTCTGAATACAGAAGTTCGATGGTTATCCAGGGGAAAAGTACTGACACGATTAGTGGAATTGCGTAATGAAGTTACAATTTACTTGGAAGGAAAAACTGAATATATTAGACATCTACTGGACGAAGAATTCATTCTCAAACTTACTTATTTGGCGGATATTTTTTCGAAATTAAACGAACTTAATTTGTATTTGCAAGGATCAAACGGATCAGAGATTTTTACAGTTCACGATAAAATTCGAGCGTTCATGAAAAAGCTTATATTGTGGAAAAGTTGTATTGAGAATGGCAAGTATGATTGTTTTGAAACACTTGAAACTTTTATTGTTGAAAACCAAGTGCAGCCGAAGATGAACATATTGTCTGAAATTTCCAGTCATTTGTCACTGTTAAAAAATAACTTTGATGACTATTTTGGGAAAGAGATGAAAAAGTTCGATTCGTTGCGTTGAATTTGTAACCCCTTTCAAGACGACTTGCCAACTAGTATGTCAACAAAAGCAAGTGAAAAACTCATTGATTTATCAGAAGATACGTCACTGAAAAATAGTTTCAATCGTAAACAGTTAATGAAATTCTGGCTCTCAGTTGGTGATAATTATCCTTGCCTGTTCGATGAAGCTATGAAAGTCCTCCTCCTCTTTACTACCTCATATCTGTGTGAGGTCGGATTTTCGGCTATGGTTAATATTAAAACTAAATACCGAAATAAATTGGATATATCAAATTCACTGCGATTAAAAGTAACTAAAGTTGAAGTTAACGCTAAAACTGTAATGAAAAAAAAAGAGATGCAAGTACATCCTTCCCATTGAACGAAACTTGTAAAAAAAAAAAACAGGTATAAGTATTTAGTAAATTAAAAAATGTTTAAGTTGTGTTTCTGATTTCAACAGTCTTTCATTCATATTGGTAACACTCATAATTTTTTTTAAAATTTCAATTAGAACAAATAAGACAGCATTAAGTAGTTCCACGATTCAACACTAGAGTATCTGAGCATTTCCAATATTTATGTCCTCTTTTTTCTAAGACAGCTAAGAGGTGGGTCCCAAGATTGGAAATTTTTGTAAGATGGGTCGGAACCCAGTCAACTTTGGGAACCACTGCACTAGAGCATTTGTATGTGACTACTGCTAAATTTTCTGAATGCGTACTCTTATCAGCCAGGTCGGGTAAGAGTACGCATTTGCAATTTTTTTTTTCCGTTTGTTTTCTTTCATATATTTTTTTAAGAAAAAACTTTCATTTTGTGTACCTAAGTTTCTAAGTTAATAAACTATGATTCAGTCAATTTTCAAGGTTCTCACTTTTCAATTCTCATTTTTATAACGAACAATCCACTAGGTGCGTACTCTTACCCTCCTTTCCCTTACGGTGTTTTATACGGAAAATACTCTAGCGTCAACACCAAATAAATAACGTTTAAAACCACTACATTTTTCATTTTCGTTTTAGAAATAAATTTAAGAAACGTTTCTTCTTTTGAAAAGTTCAAATAGATACGATTTTGAGCTGAATAGGTTACAGATCAGATGGATCAATATAGTCCTAGAGAGATATCTGAAAAAGCAAGAGTTGTGAGCGACTTCTTGACTCTAATATGATGAAAAATTACTTGCTGTTGGCACAAAGCATCTGAAGCACTGAAAAAAAGAAAATGATGGGAAAAGGATAACTCAATTATTTTATTACGTAAACTCTCAGCAATAGAACTATCTCTTTCGAGGATTCTTGAATCGTCAGACAAATTTCGTCATTTACGACGATTCTTTCCTTGCGCGAACTCGTCATTTAAAAAAGTTTCTACACAAATTTCGCCAATTTGACGAAAAGTTTACTCGAAGCATTTTTCACGAAGCCAGATCGTCTAATACGACGTAAGTTTCGGGTGATTTGAGCAGAGCATGCGTTTCTGAGAGAGTACACAATATTAAAATTATGGATTATTTAAATAAAGACATAAAAGAAAAGACGTAAATAAATTTAGTAGTATTTTCACAAGAAATATTTATAATGCTATTTTTCACAGATGACTGAAGATTAGTTTTTTGAAAACGAATTTTGCGTGATATTTTTAAAAATAATTTTTCGGAGAAAAAAGCTGCGGGTTTTTGCATCGTTTTATAGGCGTTCTAAGATGTAAATTGTAAAACTTAAGTTTTCATCTACATAAGACGGTGAGACAACAAGCAAAAGAGGTCATGCTCCCTTATTAAAAGAGACAAAAGAGGCTAAGGAAGACTAAATCCTGTTAAATCTTACGAAAATGTTACATAATTTACTGTCCGGGCAAGAGCTGTAAGTATGTTGCAAAACTTACAGCTCTTGCCCGGAACAGTTTTACATTTTAGAAATAAACTTTATGCATTCATGAAATTTCCAGTTAAGTGAGTCAAGGAACTAAGCACAGATCGATGCTTAAAATTAAAGGAAAAAGATCTGTACACAATGAAATTATCAAAACTTCTCTTGAGACAGCAATCTGACCATTAGAGGTGAGATGAGTATGTACCTGGAAAACAACCTTTTCTTTAAATAAAGAATCTTCATAATTCATCATCATTGAGTGAAAAATTATAATAAAGTGTGACAAAATTCAATATCACTTAGTAATAAGAACCTTATAAAATCAACTAATAGCTAACGGAAAAAATAATAATCACTAATTATTAATGCGACGGTTTCCTTTGTTTTCAACAGAAAAGGTTTTTCTATACGAGATGGCAAGTAGGTCGCAAAGCTTTTTACCTGTTTTTTTTTTTCTTTTAAAGGGGGTCGCAACGCTAAAGAGGGAGAGGAATGGTGTTCTGGACGTCTTTCCAACGCTCTTAAAAGAAAATATATATTAAGTAGTTTCCATTACCTGAAGGAATCCTACGTAATACGGCAGAATTGTTTGAATCAAGATCTTGAAAATTTTCAGGTATTTGCTAGTTACGGCAGTTCGCCTCTAGGTTACAGATATTAAAAGTGGTAGCTTTTTAAAAATGAAAGCTCGAGACGGATAGACGCGGAGGTGGAAAAATCCGACTTGGCAAAGCAGCTACATGCTAATAATATGCAAATATGCATTTTCAAAATATGGTGCCCTTCGAAAACTTTTCCAATATTACATCATGCCTCCGTTAAACAGAAATTAGCAAACATGACTGTACCCTGCACCTGAACATGACAGAATCAAGTTAATAGAAAACAAAAAATGACGTTTACAACAGCAGCACGATCGGCAATCCAAAAGTACAGCATGATGGAACGCATAAAAGAACGTTGGCCAGCTTATAAAAGAAAATTCAGTGTTCCTTGGCTCATATTTTATTCATCGTCTAAAATCGTCAAAAACGTGATCTACTCCGGCACAATGGTCTTGGCATATTTAAAGTCACTCCGGTAATCCGAGTATTTCTGCTTCTGCGATGCTACTCTGAATGCACCGTACTATATCACCGCTATTTTGTTACCGAATTTCCGTCCTTTCTAAGATTAAATAGGGGAAAAAGTACTCTGTAAAAAAAAACACCAAAGGCGCTTTTAGGGAAAAATAAAATAAAAACCAACTTCGGTGTGTAATGCATTTCTGCATTGCTAAAAACATAGAATGCGCGTCCTCTGATGCAGCAGGCCTCAAATGTACGATTGTAGTTCGGGACGAGAAATGCTCGAGGTTTGTTTGGAAACGTGACTCGGTTAACAAGAAGCCAAACTGAAAACGAATTTTCAGGAATAATCAGCAAAAGCTGCTGTATAATGGCACACAGATTACGGAAAGTGGCCCCAAACCAAGAAGGAATAAAAAGGTTTCGTTGCATTATTTATTTATTATTGCACAGGTCCCATTTCCGGGTTAGAGTAAGTTTCTTTGGCGATTATGTAGACTGCTTAAGGGGACTTGGCACCTTTCGACATTTTTTTTTAATTTAAGAACTTTTACCTATTTCATTTGTATATTATGTAGTGCTATTGTTCAACAAAATGATTTTCACGTGAAAAATCAAAATTCAACTAACAGAAAATTTTAAAATTTAATTTTTAAAAAATAATTTAACGATTTTAAATTTCCTTCTTCTTCATTTCTTGACTTTTTTTTTACCATATATTTTTTAGGTACTTACTATAGTATGGTTTACAATTTTAGGGATGGGTTTTGCTATTAGTTAATTAGTTTTTGAGAAAAAAAAAAAAAGTTACATTGATGGTAGAACACGAAAAAATAAAGCAACTTTTGTTACATTTTCATTAAAAAAATTTTTTTTTTGCAAATATATAGCTAAATCCATCCCTAATTTTATCAAACACATCATATTGAACACACACAAAAAATTTCAAGTTGCTACAGAAATATACGTAGAAGTTTTAGAATTTTAAGTACTATAATATTGCGAAAAAACACAAACCGAGAAAACGCAGTTTAAAGAATGCCAAATCCTACTAAAACATCAGAAATATTTGAATTCTCTTACTTTTTAACTACATTTATATTGGTTGTATGGCTTCAAAACTTCGCTCAGATATACTAGGAGAGTCAAACCACATTTTAAGCAAAAAATTGAAAAATCGGTATTTTTTATCGATTTTCTACATTTGAAAGATGCCAATTCCCCTTAAAAGAAAAAACGATAGGGATGAGTAAACAAATTCCGGAACTGGATACTTTTTGGAATAACTAGGTTTATTTGGAACATGTATTAATACTTTCTGACAAAGCTCGAGAAAATGGGATCTCACACTCGAGACGACAAATGAGAAATTACACTGTGCAACGAATTTGAGCTTTTTTTCTGTCCTTTAGATGAAACTATGTGATTCTGTATAAACAAAAGGTGCTTGATTCAAATATCAAAACCAAAATGTTCCATAATGTAACGTTTGTGTAGGAGAATCACTTCTCATATTTATAGAATTTGGTATAGAAGAATGTACCCGAGGCTTACTTATTGAAAACTGTTCAGACCCGGACGGGATCCCAGCTTTGCCCTTAGAGGGCGCTGGAAGCAGAGTTATGTTTTGTTATATTAGGAATGTGCAGTCAGAGTCAGAGCTAGAGCTCTTCGGAACTTCCTTCTAAATGCTTTTTGATTCTTGATACTTGAGATAAATACTATCATGAGCCTTCTTTTTATATATATGTTTTATGTTGTTTTGTCAGTGTGTTCTTCAATAAATGTGTGTCAAGTGAAAATTTGAAGTCTTGAATTATTAAAACCTTTTTGCATTTTGAGATTCGACAATGATACGAAAAATCGTATTCATGTTTTGGTGACCTACGGACGTGATAAAGTCAAGCTGTGCAGCCAAGGTAAGCTGTTACTACATTACATTGAATGAAATTAAATTTTTGATTAAAATGGAGTCAGTAGAATTGCTAAAAGCTAGACGCACTGTTGTGCGAACGAATTTCACAAAATTGATGACTAAATTAGAACCAGTTTTAACTTGCGATATTGAAGAGAATGATATTGAAGAACTAATGGAATTACATGAAAATATTCTTGATAAGGAAAATTTACTGAAAAGTTTAGACTTGAAAATACAAAAATCATTGAAAGAACCTAAGGATTTCGAAAAAGAATTTGAAACTTGCGAAAAATATGCCGAACAACTTTTTTCTGCAAAATTTAAGATTAAAAGCCGCATTAAGAAGTGTAATAAGGACAATAGTAGCAACAATAGTGTTCTATTCAATTCAAGTGTATCTGAAACTACCGCTTCAAATGTAAAACTTCCTAAGTTAAATATCGAAAAATTTTCGGGTGATTCAAGTTCATGGTTAGAATTTTTTAACACATTTCAAACAGCAATAGATCAAAATAAATCTTTAAGCAAAATTGAAAAGTTCTCTTATTTGAAGTCCCTGTTAACTGGTCAAGCTTACAATGTGGTGAAAGGATTTCAATTATCCGATGAAAATTATGATTCCTGTCTTGATATTCTGAAGAAACGTTTCGGTAAAACCGAACTTATAATTAATGCTCACATGAATAATCTCTTGAATCTTGAACCTGTTAAAAGTTCTTCAAATTTTAAAGGCCTTCGAGAATTACATGATAATTGCGAAATTAATGTTAGAAGTTTAAAAAATTTAGGAGTTACGCCTGGTTCTTACGGACATTTGTTAAATCCAATTTTACTGAAATTGTTACCTCAAGATATAGTGTTGGAATTTCATCGGAAGCGTAAATCTAAAGATGGTCAAGAAGTTGATGAGCTAATTAATTTCTTAAGAGATGAAATTGAATGTCGTGAAGCCACTTTGTCCGTTGCTAATTCTTGTCATGCTAGTAAAGTGCAATACGATTTTAGTCCTAAAATCAGTAATTTTCGAAAACAAAATCCTAGATATGGAAAGGGTAATGCCGCAACAATGACTTTGAACACCTCTAAAAACGTATTAGATAAGTCGTTTTGTATATTTTGTAAATCGCATAATAATCATATTTCTAATAATTGTGAAATTGTAGCAGATAATGTGAGAAGACAAATGCTTAAAAATGAAGGCCGTTGTTACAAATGTTTTCGTAAAAATCACCTTTCATCTGAATGTCGAAGTAAAATTGATAGATGTAGTTTTTGTAAAGAATTTAGTCATAACAAATTGTTTTGTAAATTAAATCAAAATCTGAAGGATAGTCCTAATACAGAGACTGTTGTATCTCTATCGCAATCTGAAGCATCTAAAGAAATTAAAGCAACACTTTTGCAGACTTGCATAGTTGCTATACCAGCAAATAATGGAAATAAACTGGTGCGTTGTTTTATAGACACAGGATCAGAAAGAACATTTTTGACAAGAAATATTGCAAATTCCTTAAAATTAAAACCAATTAGGAAAGAAAAATTAATGATTTATTCTTTTGGGCAGCATAAACCGCAAGAAATTATTTATGATGTGGTGTCGGTGGAATTACGAAGCATATTTGATTCTAATTTTTTGAGAATTGAAGCTCTGGTGACAGACATTATAACTTGCTCAAAATTGAAAGCAGCTCCTCGAGACGTTCATAAATCTCTTTGCTCTCAAGGGTATAAATTGAGTGATCTGGTAAATAAAGAAAAAATAGGGGTTCTGTTGGGTTCCGATTACGCGTGGAAAGCTATGAGGGGAGAAGTTAAACAGATTCCTGGCGGATTGTTTATTAGTGAGACCGTGTTTGGTCACACAGTTCAAGGACAAATGGAATCGGAAAACTTGGATTCTACAGCGCGTGTGAATTTTATGAGTACAGCTGACGTGCAATTAAGTAAAGAAATAAAGAACTTTTGGAGCTTGGAATCGCTAGGTATTATAGATAACGATGTAAACAGTTCAGAATTAGCTGTAGCAAAAGAATTCGAAAAGAATATTATGTTTTCCGATGGAAGATATGAAACGAAGCTTTTGTGGAAATCCCCTGAATTTTCGTTGAACAATAATTTTGAGATTGCTAAACATCGTTTTGAAAACTTAAAATATAAATTACACAAGAATGAATGATTATTTGAAAATTACAATTCTATTATTGAAGATCAATTAAAGGATGGTGTAATTGAAATATGTGGAAGTCAATTCCCTGATAGCAAATGCTATTATATGCCGCACAGACCTGTAGTAAGAAAGGAAAAATCAACAACGAAAGTTAGGATTGTTTATGATGCTTCTTCGAGATCGGCTAATTCTAATTCTCTTAATGACTGCCTTGAGTCGGGACCAAATTTATATCCAAAAATTTTAGATGTCATTTTAAAATTCCGAGAAAACAGAATAGCGTTTTCAGCTGATATTGAGAAAGCATTTCTGCAAATTAAAATAGCAAAGGAGGACAGGGATTACTTAAGGTTTCTGTATTTTAAAAATTGCGGGAATAACAATGGGTATAAATCGTATAGAATGACTAGAGTTCCATTTGGAGTCACCTGTAGCCCATTCATTTTGGCCTCAACTATTAAATTCCACATAAGAAAATATGAAACTAGTAATTTTGAAACATATAAAATGTTTAATACTTCACTTTATGTGGATGATTTATTTTTTGGTTCTGATACAGTAGAAAGTGCTCTTAAATTAACAACTGAAGCTGTTACGATCTTGAAAGAAGCAAGTATGACTCTTAGAAAATTTCAGTCTAACTCATTAGAATTGAAAAAAGAATGGCAACATTCTAATGTTTTTGTAAATGCGGAAGAAGATTCCAATAAGCCTTTAAAGGTATTGGGTATAAACTGGGACACTTGCAATGATACTTTAGGTCTTGAACTAAAACCGTTATTAGACATGTTACAAAATCCTGTAAAATGTAACAAAAGAGCAGTTTTGCAAATAGCAGCAAAATGCTTTGACCCTGTTGGTTTTGTCTCGCCATTCATTATTCGAATTAAGTGTATTGTGCAAGAGCTTTGGGAAATGGGTCTTGATTGGGACGAAACTTTTAATGCTGAAGTAGAGCAGAAGTGGCACGATTGGTGTTCTGAATTAAGTGTATTACAAAATTTTTCAGTTCCAAGATATTATCTGATTGATTGCTCCGATGTGCCTCAAGAAAAAATGCAACTTCATATTTTTTCTGACGCTACTCCAAAGGCGTACGGAGCAGTTGCTTATTTTAGATTTAATTCAAAAGATAGATCGATTAAAACCAGTTTTGTTACGTCAAAATCAAGAGTAGCTCCACTGAAAAAATTAACTCTTCCCAGACTAGAGCTGATGGGTGCAGTAATTGCAGCGCGTATGGGTAAATATCTTGAGAATTTATTTTCTGTTCAAAGCATTTTCTATTGGACTGATAGTACTATTACTCTATACTGGATAAAGGGATCTGCTTCAAAATGGAAACCATTTATTGCCAATCGAGTTATTGAGATTCAAGATTTAACAAGTCCACAGGCTTGGAAGCATTGCGATAGTAAAAGTAATCCTGCCGATTTGATATCCAGAGGTTGTAAAGCTAAGGAGTTAATTATCAACAGAAAATGGTTACTAGGTCCAGATTGGTTATTAGAGAAGGAAGAATTATGGCCTAAAACTCGACTTAAAGAAAATGAAATTAAAGTGAAAGAAGAACTGAAAAATGTCAAGGACTGTATTGCTGTAAACGTAGTCAATTCTGGGGTAGAAAGACATGACATCTTAACAAAATTCTCCTCATGGACCAAGCTTCAACGAGTAATTGCATGGTGCTTGCGATTCATCACTAACCTGAACTTGAAATTAAAATCACTTCCTCTAGTAAAGCAAGATTATTTGACAACTGAAGAATTAACAAAAGCCTCAGGAGCAATTTTCAGAATTATTCAGGGAGAGGAATTTTCTGAGGAAATAAAATGCTTGGAACAGAAGAAGCCAGTTACTTCAAACAGTAAAATTAATTCTCTTAATCCATTTTTAGATAAAGATAAAATTTTAAGAGTAGGTGGAAGGCTGCGAAATGCAGAAATATCTGAATCGCAAAAATATCCGATTCTTTTACCGAAAAGACATTTTGTCACAAACTTGATAATCAAATATTATCACGAAAAATATTTACATGGAGGCGTTCAATTGCTATTATATACCTTAAGACAAAGTTACTGGATCATAAACGCGAAGGTTGAAATTAAAAAATACGTTTGGAAATGCGTGAAGTGTTGCAGATTTAGAGCAAGGACCCAGTCACAACTTATGGGAGATCTACCTGCTAACAGAGTTACACCAAGCAGAATCTTTTCTAGAATTGGCATAGACTTTGCCGGACCATATTTTGTGAAAATGAGAAAAGGTAGAGGGATAAGACCTACTAAATGCTATGTTTGCCTTTTCATTTGTTTTGCAACTAAAGCTGTGCACTTGGAGTTAGTAAGCGATTTATCAAGTGAATCGTTTATTGCTGCTTTAAAGAGATTCACAGCCAGAAGAGGAAAACCTGAAGAAATAACCAGTGACTGCGGTACTAATTTTGTTGGAGCTGATAGAATTTTGAAGAATGAAATTTCAGCTGTAAATTCAAATTTTGAATTTCGAAATTGGATATTAGAAGAGAACATTAAGTGGAATTTCAACCCCCCTTCGGCCCCGCATCATGGAGGACTTTGGGAAGCTGCAGTGAAGTCGATGAAACATCACTTACGAAGGACCATCGGTTGCCAAGTCCTTACCTATGAAGAATTTCTCACCTTGATTATTCAAGTAGAAGGATGTCTGAACTCAAGACCACTCACTCCAATTTCTAACGATCCGAACGATTTGTGTGCCCTCACACCTGGACATTTTTTAATTGGGACATTTTTGACAGCGGTTCCTGAAAGAGACTTGACTTCCCAAAAGGTGACACCTCAGCAAAGATGGCAATTAATGCAACAAATTTTGCAAGGATTTTGGAAGCGCTGGTCACGGGAGTATTTATGCCTACTACAACAAAGAGGTAAGTGGAGGTGCTCCAGTGAAAATCTGCAAATTAATGACTTGGTGTTAATTAAAGAGGACAATCAGCCACCAATGAACTGGAAGTTAGGACGTATTATCGAGCTTTTTCCAGGAGCAGATGGTAAGGTTCGAGTAGTAAAATTAAAAACAGTAAATGGTGAACTAAAACGTCCTATCACGAAATGGTGTAAATTACCTGTAGATAATGTTACTTAAAAATGTTTTTTTTGTATAAATGTAATATAATTTCATTAATTTCATATTTGTAATCCAATTATTTAAAAATTTGAAGCATAAAATGTTTATTCTATTTGAAAAGAAATATGATGATTATTTGTGAAATTATAAGTTATTTGAGGCTAGGAAAATAACTGTATGTTTGTTAAATTGTAAATTTGTATTTCCTTGAAATGTTATGAATGATATTCATCCGGGGGGAGGATGTTCAGACCCGGACGGGATCCCAGCTTTGCCCTTAGAGGGCGCTGGAAGCAGAGTTGTGTTTTGTTATATTAGGAATGTGCAGTCAGAGTCAGAGCTAGAGCTCTTCGGAACTTCCTTCTAAATGCTTTTTGATTCTTGATACTTGAGATAAATACTATCATGAGCCTTCTTTTTATATATATGTTTTATGTTGTTTTGTCAGTGTGTTCTTCAATAAATGTGTGTCAAGTGAAAATTTGAAGTCTTGAATTATTAAAACCTTTTTGCATTTTGAGATTCGACAATGATACGAAAAATCGTATTCAAAAACAAAAACACTAAAATGATTTTTTTGGCCGATTCTTCTTGTAGGCATCTGTTGGTTTTCCCTGATAACAGAACAGTAATATTCAGTTAGCATACTTCCATTCTATCGACCGCTGAAACGCTTTTCAAACACTAAGATGTCCTGGTCCTGATGAAACCGTTCCCCATGCTCATCACTAATTGCGCCAAGGTTCATACAGGAGAGTTCCACGAAGTTCATATGGAAGTGCAAAAAGTGTAGTTTTAATGAAGTATGGCAACATATAACGTAAAAGCATTTTATCATTTCACCAACAAAATCTACATAGTTTTCAGCTTTCTCATTTCCAAGGAAACATTAGCACACTGATTAGAATGCCAGCCAGGCTGATTTTTTTTGTTTCTAACAGTTTGTTTTTAAACACGAATTTGAATGACGTGTTTCTGTTGCCAGGGATGAAATTTTTTCTAGCAGATCACTGTTTATGGATGTAGTGATTGTTTCTCTCCCGACTCCTTTCGCAGAATTTGGTGTATCCCTGTTAATCTCCTGCTGTTTTCTAATGACTTTCAAATCCCTAAAAATGTGCCAGTTCAATGTAGTGTACTCAATTAACTTCAGTATAGCACTCGTGACTTCGTTCTTTGTGTTTGTAGAATAAATGGGAACAGGATAATAACAGGAATAAATAGGAAAACATTTCTTTGATAGAGGAGCAGTGATAAACAATCGCCACTGTGCTACATTATGTTTATGTCCCAATGCCTGAAATAGTTAAATACAAATACAAATACAAAAGTGACGACCAGCAACAGGCTCAGGGCCCAGCTAGGCTGGTCCTAGTTAATTTAGCAGTCCCCAATGAACATCAAGAGCTTTCTTAAAAGTTTTTACCCCACTGCAATTAACAGTCGCTTCCGGTAAACTATTCCAACTGCCTACAACCCTATTGAAGTAGTAGTTTTTCCTAATTTCAAGATTAGCCTGAGATTTGAAAAGTTTAAAACAATGACATCTGGTTCTATTTTCAGCACATAGCTATGCCCATCAACATTTCCCGTTTTAATGAATTTAAACAACTGAATCATGTCCCCTCTGACTCTCCTTTGCTCAAGACCATACATATTGAGCCTTTTAAGCGTAACCTCATAATCTGAGTCTGAAAGACCACTTACCAATCTTGTAACCCTCCTTTGAATCCTTTCCAATAAGGTAATATCCTTTTTTAGGTACGGAGACCAAAACTGAACAGCATACTCCAAATGAGGTCTTACCAAACTTCTGTATAATGGCAATACAACTTCCCCAGACCTGTTCGAAATAGCCTTATTGATAAACCCAAGCATCCTGTTAGCTTTGTTACTTACTATGCTACACTGCTGACTGCATTAACACTGTTCATTAACACTGCACAAGTATAAGATTTCTCCGCAAATTAGTGTACAAGAAAGTCGTGTTCTAAATGACTCGAAACTTCGGGAAGTATATAGAGCTTTTATTGTCAAAAATGTCGCTAAAGTAGCCAAGTTTGTTTAAAAGGTCACCAGAATGGCAAAGATCTCACTCTCAATGAGAAACATATAATTTATAATAAATAAAGTGAATAAATAAATTACGAAAGTATACAAATTTATTGAGAAAATATGTTAAAATCTAAAATGTGGATTTTTGGGGAAATGGTGCGTAGTAGGCAAAAAATTATTGCAGATTCGTAATTTTCAGCCAAAAATGCATAAGAAACACACATTTTCATCAAAAGGACAGTTTTCGTGTCACACAGCCGAGAGCATCCAAGCCAAATGTCTACTCAAGGGATCTTTTACATGCCGCACATACGACATGGGCACAGACGAGTTTCTGCATCTTGAAAATCCACCGACACTGCTATGATCGATCCTCAGACCGGGACGTACGAGCTCCGAGCGTTACCACGACGCCATCATGCCGGCTGTTTTTAGAGAAGTACCGTTATGCATTTAAGAAAGAAATGAAATTACCTATTAAATATTTTAGCTGGAGCATTGGGTATATTTATTGTCACTGGACGTCCATTTTATGTCTGACCAATTAAAACCGTTAAGCCTTTAGTTTTTAAAATCCGAATTATTTTCATTTTATTGCATATTTATTTTGCTTTTAAGCAAATGACATACATTCGTTAATATGGAGGGGAAAAATTTCTTGCACATTTAAAATAAAATTTTTGTACCGTTCGAAAGCAGATTTTTCGGCATGAAATGAAATTTGTTCAAAACTTCTAAGCTTAGTGGAACATGAACGATAATCATTTTTAGCGAATTTCAAGCCGTAACGGAATCACAACTTTTTGAATTAAAACCAGTTGTAAGACAAATCAAGTGATTTATCTTGTTCTATTTTTTTGGCGCCCATTTCTTCCAACTATGATTGATAAATGCACTTTTAATTTACCTCGGCGCGAATACTTCAGCGTATTTTAATCGATTAAATAAAATGCGCGGTTTTCTTTTATTATTTGTTGCCTATTTTAAGTGGAATGGGTGTAGAGGTCTCAAAAAGTTAAAAAAAAAATTTCTTCAAAAATCGATTCCACAACTATTCAATAATATACCCTGAAATTTTCAAAACACAATTCCAAGTCGTTTAAAAATTATCAGCATTTGAGCGAACGCCCCTTTCGGAACAGTTGAACAGGTAGTCCCTCATTCATGAATGACCTGAAGGGTATTAGAGAGACAGAAGAACGTTAGCAGATGTATTTTTGTTTCTTTTAGCAATTGAGACCACAGACAGAAGTTTCTGTAAGTATTAGTATCTATAAGTATGAAAAAAAAAAATAGATTCATTACTGCCTTAAATTTACCTTCACTACCACTCTTTTTTTTTCAAACGCGTTTTCTCTCGAAGCTACTTTTTTGGAATTTGAGTACACACTAGCTCGCAGAGTTTTTGATCAATCCTTATCAAATTTAGAACACATTTTCTTTATATATATACGCTCTAGTTTAACTGGAATCATTAACATATCTTTATTTTTACTTTTTTATTGTAAGAACAAAAAAACAAACAAAAAACGGTTAAAAAATCGTACTTAAATTTCCCATTCTTAAACAAATTAGAAATTTTCAATTTTTTGTGATGATTTTAGTTCAACTAGAAGAGACACTTATAAAAAAGGTAAATTTAAAAAAAAATTGATTTCAGATAAAAATTGTGACCTTCAGGATGCACGTAAACTGCCGATCCGGGTGGCGACTTACAGTGTGCAGCAGTTGATAACTCCTTGATTTTTCAAGAAAAATGTTTGAAAATTTCAGTAAATGTTCTTCAATATATCTGTAAAATAACCTTAAAATCTCTATAAAATATATTTAATCTTTATATGTTAAAAAAAATCATGAAAATTGCTCTTAATACGCCCGTCCTACATCTATTTCCCCCCTTAAAATTTAAGAATGTGTTTACTTGAGCTCACTTTAATCCTCCATCTTTTGTATTTTTTCACAAATAAATGAAGTCGCCTATATTTATAAGCGAGCTAACTGGTCGCGGTCGACGGGTGATTTTAAATTATACTGGAAGATCGCGCTGGCGATTTCTTTTAAATTTGTGTGTATTTTACAATTAAATTAAATTAAACGTGCGCTCTTTTTAAGAACGCGTTTACTTGAGACCACTTTAAATATAGCGATTATAAACTACCAACGTTGAGTAATAAACTTCGTCAATCATTCGCAGTGTGGGGGAACCCCTCCAGGTGAAGTGACAACTAAGAGAATAAAAACTGAAAGAATGTTATATTCTGTAATTTTGTAACAAGATTTCTACATAAAATATAGACATACAGGGAGACTAAATGTCGCGCCAATCAAATTCTGTTAGTTTTTTACCACAGCCATCGTCGTAAGGGTCACTCAATTATAAAACATGAATTTGCTCCTCAAAATAAATAAATTATTAGGTCTACGAGTAAAACACAAAATCACAGAAAATTTTCGATATGCTTGAAACTGGAATCTTTCGCATTAGAAAGCGAGATAGCTTACTAAATTTGATTTTTAAAGCAATCAGCGTGCGATGAAGCATAAAATTGTCGCATGTATCTTTGGATACAAATTGCAACGGAAGCAAAACGCATGAAGCTGATAAACTTCCTTTGAGGAAGATAATTTACAATAATGAATGCTTTGTAAAAGATTATGTTGATATATATGTATGAAAACTAAATAACTTTTTTTAGACCCCTTTTTGAATTCTGTTTCGTTTTTGAAACATAGATATTTTTTATATGTTCCCCAGCCCGGGAACCTAACGCGGGAAAGATTATGTAATATGTGAACTAAAAATAGTTTTGCAAAATCGAACGAATAGCAAGATCGGTGCCAAGGCCGCAGCCAGAAATTTTTTTCGGGTGGGGGGGGGGGGGGGGCTCTGACTTTGAAACACTGTTGAGGAAAGTTTCAGGGAGGAATATATGCTACATTGCGAAAAATTTCGGGATTTCGGGGGGGGGGGGGGGAGGGCGGGCCCTTTGGCCCGCCCTTCTCTGGATACGGCCTTGATCGGTGCATCATCACGTTACATGTAGCTCGAGACAGTATAAAAGGCAATCTCGCAAGCTTTTCGCGGGGATTCACGATGTAAATATTGTTGTAAAAACGTTGATGTTGGTGTTCGTCTTTGTATTATTTTGAATGTGTATTTCCTATAATGAAACTCAAATAAAAACCAAGGATTAAATGGACTCTAGTCCTCTAGTCACGACTGTTTTCTACGATGGCTTCATAGACGGACATTCAATAAAATGAAATGCGAATGTAACCGTGATGTTACATGTATAATCTTGAAATGCAGAACTTTCTATTTCTTCTTTTTTTTTTAACCATTGGGGGAAGAAAAGCTGAACATTTTTTTTTTTTTAAAACTTTTTTAAAAATAAATTACTGAAGTCAACCAACGCTGCTTAAATACCCAATAATGTGACATGTTTATGTTCTCGACAACAATAAATCAACAACAATAAAGGACGACAACAATGTTGTCGAGAACAACAATAAAGGACGGACATTTCCGAGTTTGAAACCCTTTTTTGAAAATAGAAAATCTCTAATGTATTTCGGAAAAAATTAAAGAAACATCATATGGTTTATGCGAACTAGTTTTTCTCTATTTCCTCTTAACGAATACAAATGCAAATGAAATCGATCATGATGATAGATTTCAAAATTAAGGTAATTATAATGCAAACGATTTGTATCAATTAGAGCAGATACGAGCTAAAAGGGTTTCCATTAACCCAACATCTATCGATTTTCCCGACACTAACCGAATGTATTAAAAGCTCTTTCGTGCCTAAAAATTCATTTAAAAAAAAAAGAAATATATTTTGAACTTTTAATATACAATAAAAGTTACCAAATTTTTCCAAAGAAACCAGTAAACACTTTTCGATTATTGGCATTTCTGATTTTATTTTATTTTAAAAACTTAACATGCAGAAATCAAAAGAAAGGATCATTTCCACATATTGGGCCATTGATTACATTCATCTTATTGAGCATTAAAACGGTGAAACTACTTTGCAATAAAATACAAAAAGTGCAACTTCATTCGTAAAAAAGCGACATATTTTATTAAAAATCAAAATTCAAGCAATTACAGCGAAACGATGTTCATCGAAACAAAATTTCTTTTTTCCCCGAATCTCATAAAAAGAAAAAAAGAAAGAAAACAAAGTACTAAAAAAAAATTAAACTTAAAAAATAAATATTTTGTGATGTTTAATTTGTGACGGATTGATATTTCTGAGACATTCCGTCACAGGTCCAAAAACAATTGACTTGTGAATTGTGACATTAAAAAAATGAAAAAATAATACCTTTTTATCAGTGTTGTCCCATCTTTGACTTGTTAATATCAATATCCCTCGAAGGAAAAAAAAATGTTTTGATGAATGTAGCTTCACTGCAAGCACTTACATTTCGTTTTTTTCATATCATAAATTATTACGCATGGAATCAGAGCCGGCTCTAGCCACTGCTCTAGCCCTTGATCAGGGTAGAGCGAGATTGTCTTTCGGCGCCCTTTGGTCGACGCTTTCACTTCACGTAAATTCAACTTTGGTTTTATGTTAAATAAATAATAATTAACCAATTTTCAAAAATCAACTTTTATTGCAAATATCAACACTTATTGACACTTTAATATTAAGAAAGCTTTTACTGCTATATAATTAAGTTAGTATTTGGTGTGAATTTCAATCAATCACTAAATAAATCTGTTACCTATGTAGGTATTGTAATAACTAATTAAAAGAAAACATTCCTTATGTCGATCTAGATTTACATTAATCTATACAAAGTTTACCTTTCTTGCTTTTGAACTGGCAAATTTTTCAATTAAATTATCTATAGGTATGGATTGAGCAATATCATTTTCAATTGAAAAAATTGCCAGGTTTGACAATTTTTCCTGAGCTAAGGTTGATCTTAAGTCGGTTTTTATCAGTTTAAGTTTACTAAAATTTTGCTCACCTTTTGCGACACTTACTGAAATAGTTTGTAGTACCCGAAGGGCAGTCCAAGTGTTTGAAAACAAATCGCACCAATTATTTTTGTTCAAGACATTATGAACATCTTTCAGTTGTCCTTGGTATGTGTCTAAGAATTACTTCAGGCTTAGTATTTCTTGCGCCAGATCTGCTCCAGAAATATCGCTGTGTGATTCATGTGTCAAAATGTTCATTCTCTCAAGTATTGCTCTCCAGTTCTGTTTTTCTTCATCTATTTGTTTGATTAAATGTTGATCCACTCCAGTTTGCGTTCCTAATCTTTTCGTAGCTTCCAACCGCATACATGTTGCTGAATGATGATCCTTAGCAGTCTCATGGTTTCGCAAGGCTAGTGCAATATAGGCCCAATCATCATAACCCTCATTTGCTAAAGTAGATATTTAATTTCGGTGAAATAAATAACAATATAAGCAAAACGCTTTTGAGGAAGATTTTGAATAAACAAGCCATTTCCCGGCATATTTTTCTCCGTTTGGCATAATTCGTTGAAAATGTTTGTTTGGAAAATGGCGACCTTTTTCAGTATAGTCTTCTTCATTGCCCAGTTTGCCATTATTATGATTATTATACTGACCATTGCAGTACTATTTCATCAACTAACCCAATTTGGAAGAGGATTTGCACATTTCGATATATCTTCTGAAAGTTTTAATGGTAAAGCAGGAGTCATTTCTATTTGTCAATTGGAAAGTCCTGGTATTGATTTATATGAATCATCATGTAAAAACGGAAGTAATTTTTGCCAGTATCGAATCTCGTCTTTAAAAAAACTGGTAGTTAGAAAAGTTTCGTGCAGCCCTGGTCTAACCGGACGTGATAAAAAAAAATATTTTGCGGCTGCCCCCTTGCCATACCACCGGTTGGTTCAGGTGGGCAGCAGGACTAGCAGCTCCAAATAATCAGATTTAGCTTTAAAAAAGGCAGGGATTTATCTGATCTGGCAACACAGTTCCAGCGCCTCTCAAAAGGCGCCATCAATTTTTTTTTTCTCTGGGAATTGTTTTTCGCATTTGGCTTTTTGGCGCCCCTTGCCATCTGGCGCCTAGAGCTCCACTCGCTCTACCCCAGATCCGGCCCTGCATGGAATTGCCCAAAAGTATAAAAAGCTATTAGAAATATACTCGTATAAATTCGCTCTCCAGCTACTTGTGATTTTATAAACAAACTTTCAAGTTCGTTGCTTACATGAGAAACTTTAACGTACATGTTTATTAAGAAATAATATTGCATTCCAACTTTCAACATTTACACAGAGTTGTGAATGAACCACACCCCAGTGAACGAACAGTTTGTAATTTGTTTTTTCAAAAATAAGCTTTCAAAATATTTTTCTAGACGGATGGAGAACAGTCGTTTCCTTCCAGGAATTTCCAAGTGAATGATTATTAGAATAAATATCTTAATGTTTATTGACTGGAAAATGTTGTGTTCATTCACTGGTCATTGACCACTTTTGTTGCACCCCTTTTTATTTGTTCACCCAAAAACACCTGAAGCAGTGCCATTTAAAGCCCCTCAGTTTTTTAATAATATTTATACACATCAGTAAAAATGATTTTGCCATCATGTATTAAATACTAACTATACAATAAAAAATATTATGATTTTTTAAAAATGAAATTGTGCTTTAGTGTGTTTATTCACAGACCCGACGATGTTACCAGGAATGAAAATTCTACGTGACCGAGAGAGGGAGAAAACACTATTTAGCTCTTAATCCTTTGCCTGTCCTGATCAAATATGAAGCACAAAATATTAGATCAGGCAGTCCCTCGAATGTTCAGTCAATATTTAGGTCTTCTCTCAAATATGAAGCACAAAATATTAGATGAGGCCTTCTCTCAAATGTTCGGTCAATATTTAGGTCTTCTCTCAAATATGAAGCACAAAATATTAGATGAGGCCTTCTCTCAAATGTTGGGTCAATATTTAGGTCTTCTCTCAAATATGAAGCACAAAGTATTAGATGAGGCCTTCTCTCAAATGTTCGGTCAATATTTAGGTCTTCTCTCAAATATGAAGCACAAAATATTAGATGAGGACTTCTCTCAAATGTTCGGTTCATTAGAACACGTCCCCCCCCCTTTTTCCCCCCAAGATTTTTTTTCATTTTGCCACTCGATTCAAACCTTCTATTTATTTTCCCAATTGTTTCTTCATATACTACTTCAGTTTCTCCCCCTACATTAACAATTTAAGCTAGTTTAATATATTTGAGCGCATTAAAAATAATTCCGAAACTGTTAGCCATTTTTTGGGCTACAGAAAATAATTCGTTCTAAAAATCGTCTGTAGATAATAAAATTTCAACAGTTTACTATACATATAATTCATATACGTTACTTTGAATGTCCGAAATCGGAATAGGTCGACAATCACCGGTCTGATAGATGGTAAATGTCGACATTCACCCGTGACGGTCAACATTCTGTATTTGGTGTATGCCGACATTCACAGTAACACATACACACACACACACACATATACACACACATATATATATATATATGTATATCGAGACACAGACGGCAACAATGTACTTTACAAAATTATTAGAAAATAACTTCAGAATAATTAAAAGCTGTTCTAAAAAAAATTAAAATAGATTTAAAAAATACTGCTTAGAAGATAAAATATCTCTTTACATATGTACAAACACAAAAATTAATGTTCGAGAAATTTGGCTATAAGCCAAGCTACCCCACGTTTTAATCATTTTTCATGCATTCCCATCAATACTTCTGATAATTTTTTCTTTTGACAATAGTACTAACGTTTCAGAGTGAGTTCTCATTCAGTTTTACAATAGATGTCACTACAAATCAACTAAAGAATTATTTCTACTAAATAAATAATCTAATATTTACGATTATCTGTTATTTGCAGATGAATTAATTTAAAGCGTCACACTTGGGTTAACTGTGTAAGAAATGGACCGTTAGCATTCGAAAGCAAATGTATTTTGTGCATAATATTTTTGAATAAATTTCTACATTATTACAGCGAGGGAAAATCTTTTGTCACTTTTAATTTGCCTAAAAATATGCGAAAGAACGAAAAGTGACTGAAAAAAAAAAAACTTGAAGGAATAAAGAGTGGAAAATAAAATAATACAAATAAGCAGTATTTGCTTTCTCAGAGAATTGTATTGAATAAAGCTTCGAGGAAAGATGGTTTTATGTTGAACCTACGAGAATTGGCGAGTGCAGAATTTATTTTATCCGCATCTCGACAAGACGTCTAATATTTTCCTCCTGAGAAGGAAGGAAAGGAAAAAACATATGAGTAAAATCCTGTATTCCGTTTTTGTAAGGATTTGTGTCTCATATGTTTGGTATTTCTTTCCTTATAACTAAACCCCATTTATTAGTGTGTACGAAATTATGTAACGCATAGCCTTGTTTCGAGAATGGATATTCCTTCATTTTATTCTGGATCCTCAGTTTTCCCTTTAATCCTTAACCTTAATCTTTAAATTTAAAATGCACATGAATGAAATCAATATGCACATGAAGGTGCATCATTTTTACTAACTGCTATAACGTTGCTTCTTATTTGGCTTTTCTTTTGCGGTGTCTGAAGCAGCTTTTCCCCCTAGGTTATTAAATAAATAATAAATAACGGAATAAGAAGCTACATTATAGCTGCTGAAGGAGGAAAAATATCTTCAACAGCTATAATGTTGCCTTTCATTAAACCTTAAATATCGCTTGTTTCTATCTGACACCCCCATACCCAATCTGAACATAAAATATACTATGAAATTAGTTGTTGAACTCTGACTCGAAAATGCGTTTAAAACTCATGAAGACTTTTTTTGAAAGTTTTCTCACTAATCAGTAATGCAAGAGTGAGCAACGGGTAACATTAGAAAAGTTAAAGAACGGAAAAATAAATAACTTTTAGTAAAATAGATGGAATTCAAAATTTTTGAGAGACACAAGAGATAATAACACTGTGCAACAAATTTGAACGTTTTTTTTTTGTCCTTTAAATGAAACTATGTGATTCTATATAAACAAAAGGTGCTTGATTCAAATATCCAAACCAAAATAGTCCATTACGTACCGTTTTTTCTGGAGACCAACTTCTCATATTTATATAAGTTGGCTATAGAAGAATGTAACTGAGGCTTACTTATTGAAAACGCAAACACTAAAATGATTTTTTGGAGCCGTTTCATCTTGTAGGCATCTGTTGGTGTGCCCTGATAACAGATCAGCAATATTCAGTTCCTTACTTCCATTCCATCGACCGATGAAACGCTTTTCAAACACAGAGATGTCCTGATGAAACCTTTCCCCATGCTCATCACTAATTGCGCCAAGGTTTTGAGGAAATAAGCCTATATGGAAGTCCAAAAAGTGTAGTTTTAATGACTTATGGCAACCTAATAATACAAAAGCGTTTTATCATGTCGCCAACAAGATTTTCATAGTTTTCAGCTTTCTCATTTCCAAGGAAACGTGAGCACACTGATTTAAAGGCCAGCCAGTCGGATTTTTCGGCTTCTGACTGTTTGTTTTCATAGTTTTCATTATGAAAGTTCTTCCTTAAGTTGTGGGCCAATAAAAATCCTTTCTTTTACTTTTGCCTCACTTAAATTTTTGAATTTGTTCCTGAGAAGCAAGAAAGTCACCTTTGCAAGAAAGTATTCCTCCTCTGTCCGGAGCTTTTACAAATATTTCGATAAAACAAGTTTAATGTGCAATTGTGGAAAAAAAACATATTTTAGATTTACAAGTGGCTTATTTGATATGTTTTTGCCAATCATAATTTAAAAGTTTCCTTTGTGTTTGCAGATATGCTACAGGAATGAATAGGAAAAAAATACTTAGATGGAGGAGCACTGATAAACAAGCGCTACTCTGCTGAATTGTGCTCATGTCCTAATGTTTGAAATAGTACATTCACATCACAGAAACATACTATTTTTTCTTTCTCCGCGAAATAGTCTACAAAATGCCTTTGTAGTCTTGTAAAAGACTCGAAACTTCGAGAAGTAGATAGAGCTTTTGTTACCAAAAATGGCGCGAAAGTAACCGAAGTTCATTAAAAAGTTCTCTAGAATGGCAACGATCTCACTGTCAATGAGTAAGATATAATTTATAATAAATTAAGTCGATAAATTACCAAAAGATGCACATTTACCCAGAAAATACGTAAAAAGCTAAAATGCCGAATTTTGGGAAAATGGTACGTGATAGGCAAAAAATAATTGCAGATTCGTAATTTTCTGCCAAAAATACATAAGAAACAAGACATTTTCATCCAAAGGACATTTTTCGTGTTGCACAGTGTAATTACAAAACGGTTTAGTCCCAATACACGAAAAACTATTTTATTTCCTTAATTTAGAAATTCATATTTTTAAAGTACTTTATAACACTTTGTCAAAGACAAATCTTTTCATTAACCTGGAATCTACTGTAAGATCATGGCGGGGGGGGGGGGGGGGGTGAGTTAAGTTTTAAAGTATACACCTTTAAAAAGTCACGAAGTGGCCCAATATTCGTTAATCCGAATATCTTTTAATTGAAATGCAAGATAATATTCTTGAAATGTTAGTTGTCATGGTTAAAATAAGAGTCAGCTTTGTTACAATTCCAAATTGCATTCTTGAAATGTTAGTTACCATGGTTAAAATATTTCTAGCTGTTTAAGTGTAAGATACAGTTTTCTTTAATGCTAGTTACCACAAAAAGAAGAAAGTTCATCTTTAGTTGAAGCATTAAAAAGCAAAGTCAGAAGGACAAAGAATAGTACAGAATAAAAGTTGAAGACATATGTTTCGGGATTACGAGGAATCCCTTTTTTACTGCAAAAGATGAGCAATAATGGATGAAAAAGATGTCTTTTCTTACATCTTTTGCGTTAAAAACATTCTCACATCTTTTTGCTTAAAAGTATTCCTGTATTCTTTGTTAAAAACATTAAAAGCTCACATCTTTCACATTAAAAACATTCCTGTAAACCCAAAACAAGTGTCTGAAACTTTTATTGATAAATTTTGAGTTTCGAATGCTGATTGATTTTTGCAGGTTAGTTTAAATATCTATAGCTTTGTTGAAATGCATATTTCCTCGCATGCTCGTTAAATGCAAGTGGAAAAAACATGCAGTTTTTATGGTTCATCAAAAATACCTTAAAAAAAGTAACCTAGATCACGGTCTCTCATTTGGGAGCTGCTTCAAAATTAGGAGATCCAACCGAGGTAAGACGCAACGTACGCTGACCTCTTGATATGATATGCTAGAAGCATCTAGAAGAGAATACTATGAAGCATATTTAAGTAGTAATAGTATTATAAAGTGATGCTCAAGATTACACAACTGAGTTATCATTTAATAAAAATTCGTTTTATTTCATTTAGGGAATTGCAACATTTTGAGTTGGTGAATCTTGCGCGTTAAAAAAAAAAAAAAAAAACACAACTATAATGAAAGTAAATTTTCCAGAAACATGCACTGGTACAGGGAAAAATTTGTGAAAGTACATTGAAACATTTTCAGGGTTATTGTTTCTTTCATTAAAATACAAAGCTCAAATGATCACGACTATGTAGGATAACTACATAGGGAACTAATGAGCATTAAGCTATATAATAATTCAAACAAACATATTTTAAGAAAGCGCATTAATAATGATTAATTAAAATACTATCGGAATTGTGAGCAATGTTGCAATGGAAAGACCTTTCGCAAAGAGCTTTTAATAAGGTTCAAGTATTATTAGTAATTTACTGATTTTTAAACAAATACAAGAATTATTAAGAAAAGGCAACTCTTTAAGGGAATTCTAAATTTATTCTTCAAAACTTGCTATTTTACAGTATGTATATACGAAAACATTTGAAGATACCGTTCGAGGTTAAGGAAAAACAAAACAGTAAATACGTTTTAAAACAATGGTCAAAATAAATTAGCCATTTAAACATTTTTATTATGCGTTCGTGTAAGAATAGAATAGAGTCATAGTTTGTTTAGACGAGCCACAAAAAATTCAAACTGTGGATGAGTAAACTTCAGGCAGAAACAAAGGATCATCTTGTAAAACATTCGTTCGAAATGTTGTCGAGAGAGAAGCAAATACTTAAACAAACGAAAGTTACGTTTAACTAAAAACTGTTTCACGAACAATTGAAAAATTAAATTTTAAAACAAACAAGTGAAGGGAAATATTTAAACATTTGGAGATCAAAAGTAAACAGCGCAGTTTCTCCTTTGTGAAAATAAGGTTCCTAAAAGAAAACCCCCCGTTTGCATTAGAACTTGAAAAATGCGTATTGAATTGTTTGACGATAAAACAATAAAAAACTCGTGGCTGTTCTTTTTATGATTACACACTGATGATTCTAAGGCACTAATTTATTACAAAGTTAAGTTAAGTATTTTTTTAAACGCAATGATACCAGAACTATTTTGAGATAAGTATATTTTTACATAAGTATAGATAAAAATTGTTTTTTATTATTATTTCTATTTCTAATGGGTTGCTGTTGGCTTCTGCCAATTGTAGACCTAATGGAATCCCCAGAGATTGGTACCATCTCTTTCAGCGACACCGCAATGAGTGTGATACCATCGCTGCATCAGAATTTTGACGCCTAGTTTCAGTTGGCGCCTCCACCTGAAACGGCGAACACCAGGACTCTGTTGATACAAAATTGCACTAGGAATTTAATTTAGCAGAAAGCATCCAAACGAAATGTCTACTCAAAGGATCTTTTACATGCCGCATAATCATACGACATGGGCGCAGACGATTTTCTGCATCTTGAAAATCCACCGACAATGAAAACTTGATACTCTGACCTGGGGCGTACGAGTCCCGCGCCTCACCAAGACGCCACCGTGCCAGCTACTAAAAATATTTATAATAAATATTTATATTCAATAAGATGGTCATACTATTAAAGAAGTAAGTCTGACTTGAACAGTATATTTCTTATGTCTCCAAACAATTTCCTAGTTGCTCGAATTAACTTCTTTTTTAATGCTGAATTCTGAATTTATATTGTAAACTCTAAGAACTGTTTTTGTCATTTTTTACTGCACTGATATTTTTATGTTTTTATGCACATTTTCAACTCCGTTTGTATGTTTTAAATTTTAATGTGTCTTTTTACGTTTTTTGTAATTTTTATTGTGTCATTTTTAACACGCCCAGAAATTAGTTAATAACATTGGGTGTTGTTTTTATATTTATGTACTTAATATAACCAACTTATTATTATTATTATCATCCGCATTATTATTACTATTATCATCAGAGATTTGGAGCGGAGCGTGGAGGAGGAACGCGTAGGAGCAGTGGAGCAACGAGATTTTGTTCGAAACTGGAGAGGAGCTGGTGGAAAGAAAGTTGTTATTCTCCACTTCTCCGATTTTATTTTTCTTGAATTGCATTCATAAAATAAAAAATAAGTGAAATTCCGTTTTTTCTCCTTCAAAAAAGAGAGATAGAAATAATTTATTATTTTTTTCTTTTCGCAAATTTGTGCCTCTAAATAAACATACATTTATTGATGAATATATAATTTATGAGCAACTTCAGAAATTTATCACACTTATACCAATTAAAGAATTAACTAAGAAAAGGAGAGAGCATGAATCTTATTAAAGCGAATCAGAGCATTACTTATCCGGAGCAAGCACTTAAAAGCCGGTGCGGAGCGAATAAAAGAAGTGCCTGCTCCAGATCCCTGATTATTATTATCATCACTATCATTAAAACTTATACTGCTACTATCAGTTTTTCAAAAAGATTCCCAAATTTATATGGGTCTATTTAAAAAATGCTATTAAGCATTTAAGTGCAGTAAATCACATTTTAAATTTTGCTCTTGTAGCAATGAATGGTATGAAAGCATATGCAATGGGAAAACATCCGCGAGCTTAAAATTATATTCAACAGTAAATACATAGGTAGTGCGCAGTAGAATGGAAGAATTCTCAAAATATGAATTCAGCATATGGAACTGTAATTAATTGCATCTGGCTACTCACTCCGTCAGTGCAAGCGCTGAGGCGTATTAGAAACTAGTGAAACCTGGGTAAATTGATCACATGAGTGCTCAACTTATAGGGTGGTGATGATTTTTTTTTCCTCATTTCTTAAGCTATGCATTTATTCATTTGTAACTAATTAAAATATAGCTTCATGTATTAACGTTACTTTAAAATAGTAATTACCTATTTTTTTCACAATTATCTAAAATATCATTAGAGAAATTTAACCTGAATGAGTTAAAATGTATTAAGAACTACATTGAATTCATACACAACTTTAAAATAAAGATAAATATCTTATTAATTAGTTAAGTTACTTATCTGATGGTGAAAATGTTTAAAAAACACAATTTTTCAAAATGGCTATAGAAAAAAAGAAGAAATTTATTTAAATTTAAAGAATAAAATAGTGTTCATAGTAACTTTCCCACCATGATTAATTTACAAAATGTTTTTGGCAAACTTCATATTTATGTTTCATCCATCCGAACAAATTTTGGTCTAACATTATAGCATAAAAGATATCCTGAGTAGAGATGGGGATGGTCGGAAAAAACCGGTTTTTTTTTCCGAAGGGCTTTATTTCCACCCAGAAAAATTGAAAATTTTGAAATTTCTAGTATAAAATAATACATTCAGAAATTTATAATAGTTACCTTCCAATGTTTTTTCTTTAAATATTTTATATTTTTAAATATTTTTTTCTTTAGTATTTTATACTTCTTAATATTTTTTTCTTTAAATATTTTATACTTTTTAATATTTTTTTCTTCAAAAATATTATACTTTTTAATATTTTTTTCTTCAAAAATATTATACTTTTTAATATTTTTTCCTTTAAATATTTTATGTATTTAAATATAACATAACACAAAGTTTCCCTTTTGTACGAGAAAAAATGACAGAGATATTTAATTTCAAAGCTTGGAATTCTTTCGCATTTTCTCGGACTTTATTAAGGGGCCGGTTAAAAAATTTGAATGAAGTATTCATTGAACAATGAATAGAATGAATACTTCATTGACAATTTTTAACCAACCCCTTAATGCAGACCAAAAAATCGTGAAAAAATCCCAAACATTGAAACTAAATATTTTTGTTTATTTTTGTCATACAGAAGGGAAACATTTTGTGTTGTGTTCGTTTGGATGGGCGTCAACTTTTACTAAATATGACTATAAAGACTAGGGGACTGCAGAAAAGTTAGTTTCTGTAATTTTCATAATATTGATTTTTTAAATTTAAAAATGCTATTATCATAAATGCGTACAATTTTTCAACATTTTTATAACGGGAAGTATATGTTTGTGACCAACGGTTGCAGAGATAAAAGCCTCCTAAGGACTTTGCCTTGCACCCTGTATATATGCATACATATAAATGCATATTTTAATCATTGAACCTGTGATAAATAAAATATTATAATGAAAAGTTATAGATAATTTTATGATTTACAAAGTCAAACTTACAGTTACAAAGATATAATGAAAAAAACATTTACACATTTTTTTCAATAGACCCCTCATCCCGAAAACTATTCGAAAAAATCCACTTTCACTCGTAAAAAATCAATTTTTTCATTTTTTCCAATTTTTACAGAAAAAAACGGAAAAAAATGGTTTTTCGCCACCTCAAAATTTCCGGAAATTTTACATCCCTAACATTATATAATATAGGGCTAATTCCGTTTCCGACAAAAGTGGTCAACTTAGACAGGTGGTCAACTTTACAGGTTTTACTGTAGTTATTAGCACAGCAAAAATTAGCATTATGTATGTCTGAGTGTGTTTAAATCTACTAACTGTATTCACGCACGGAAAAAAAAGTAATTTTTAATTTTATTATTATTATTTTACCGCCATTCAGAAATTATGAAGAAGCCATCCTTTGGTACTAAAAATATTATCATAAATTATTCAATGAAATGCGATAAATGTAAATAAAAAAATACGCAACGTATTACAAGAACAATAGTTGATTCATGCATACCAGACTGAATACATGAAAAACAATTACACTTTTTAGAGAAACAACAGAAGTTCAGCAAGCATTACGAAATCATCAGTCATTTTAAACTATACATGAAGAAACACACACAATATTTCTGTGCGTGATAATCCGTTTATTGAAGTTCCCAAATGAAAAACCCCTAACATTTCCCATTGTGCTTCATTTCAACTCGAGCTTTTTCTTTACCCGATAGGCCAGAATTTCTTCCATTGTTTCTTGTGGCCATTAATTGAATATGTCTCCCGTAAAAGTGTTGTTCGGAGCTTCTTGTTCAAACTCTGGAGGTCAGTGTGCCGAAGCAATATGTCTCATGTCAAGATTGTGACATGAAAGTGTAATTAAGGGCGAAAGTAGTGGTTACTCTAGACAAATATTTGAGATCGAGAGCTATTTCGATTAGTTTAATAAGGGAAGCAATAAAATTTGAGAAATGGATTGTTCTTACAAGCTCGAGACTGTATTTTTTAGTGTTCGGCAACTACTAGTCAAAAAGTAGTTAACTACCAACTATTAACTAGTGTAAAAAAAACTAGTTGCAACTGGTAGTTAACTACTTTTTTCTGAGACTAGTTGTAACTAGTAGTTAACTGTTCTCCAAAAGTAGTAACTACTAGTTAACTACTTTTAAGTATATTTCATTAGAATTTCTGTTTTTAAGCTTGTTCTTAAATATTTAATCCTAATAATTCAATTCAAGGTTATTTTTAATCATTAAAACAATTTTAAAGAAATTCCTGTAGAACTTTCAAAGAATAATTCCAATTAACACTGAACAATTAATATATATTAATAGAATGTGAATAAAGACAAAACCTTGTTCTCTAACTTTTAACTTTATTTTACTATATGTATTTGTTTGACAAAGTTAATAATTTATGTTTTTAAGAAAAACAATTTTTCAAATTGTTGTCTCGAACCTACATCTTCTTGGGCAAAATTTTTTTTCGAAAGTAGTTGGAATTTTGAAAGTAGTTGCAACTAGTAGTTGGGAAAAAAGTAGTTACAACTAGTAGTTAACTACTGCCTAACACTAGTATTTTTTAACAAATATACATCGTAGTGAATATTGTAGTATTTTACAATGAAAAAATTTTATTTTTAAATCATTCGATAAGTAAATAGTTTGTTTAACCTTTGTGCAGAAGAAATAAGTAGAATGAATACCTTTGTGCCACAAATAAAAAAGTTGAATTCAACGTAAATTAAGCACAAGTTTTTTTGCAAACGATTGTAGACATGTGTTTCGAAGGTTACATGGTAGACATTGTTCAATGCAAAAGAAGCGAGCTTCGGGATGAAAAACATCCACTTTAAAACTTGTGCTTAGTTTACATAGTATTTAAGCTTTTGATTTGTACAGAAATAATAAACGAGAAAAGAAATGTGAAGCGTAATATTCATGTAATTTGCTTTATTTGAAAGATAATTTTATGGCATTAATATTTGAATATGATGTCGGGCATGTGGCCGCCACTGCTGCCGCGTACGGCGTAACCTGGAGGTCCATTTTTGACACATTTTTCGCAGTAGATCTGGCTGAATGTCGGCAATAATGCGCCGAATCCTGACTTTCATGTGCTGCGTTGTTTCTGGTTTATCAGCGTAGGAAAGGGACTTCACATATCCCCAGATGAAATAATCCAAGGGCGTCTAATCGCAAGAATGTCTGGCCAGTTAACAGGAACAGGGAACAGGTCCATTTCGGGATATTATTCTTTCATCAAATGTTATCCCGAAATGCATCTGTACGCGCCAGCTGTGGTGGCCACATACCCGACATCATATTCAAACATTAATGCATAATAAGCAGGGTAGGACCAACAATGAAAATTTAATACGTAGTCTGAGAAGACCACGTAGGTTACGATTTAGTAATCCAAAAAGTATAAAAATTATCATACATAAATTCAGTAATTTTCAAGAAAGCGACTGAAATAGAGAGAGCTCATTTTTTTGTAGGGGGGAATTCTTGTATTGGCACAGAACCAATAGTATCGTTGCACGTTATTGGCTAAGGCAAACTTGTGATCCTCACAGTCATTTTAACAAATAGAATAATTTAATCCTTCACTTGTCGATGTCAAGTAGTACACACTATCAACAGTTGGGCTATAAATAATTTTTATCAAAACAACAATTCGAATTCGAGTTAGAAACTTATGGATTTCGATTTCCAAAAGAATGTTTTCTTTACCATTTCGCAAATATCGAAACATATTTGACTCCACTTCTTAGAAATACGAAACAGAAAAAGTGATCAATAGAATATATTTCAGGTGACACATTTGTTATCCACGCATGTGCTTACTTGGCGAAAATCGTCATCATGCTTCTTAATAAGTAAACACAGACATTTTATCGCAAGGGAATACCAAAGCTTAATTAATTAACAAAAACTATAGTTTATCTCACAAAAAAAAAATAATAATAAACTAAATCAAATGCAACTACAGAAAATTGCCACGTTTCATTAAAAAAAAAATTTACCACTCGTGTGAATTTTAATAGATTTGATCAGAGCGGAAATATGCGAAGTGAGTTTCTCATTTTTCATTTTATTTGCAGATTACCCCGGCCCAACGCTCATAATTAAATTTTTCATCCAGTTCCATATTCATTGAAGCACTTAAACTGACGAGTTCTGACAGTTCCTCAGTTGCGCTTTTTTTTAACATCTGATTAAAAAAACTGAGGTCTTCGTGTTTCATTCATTGTAGAGTAATTTACAGCGAGAGCCGTTGGCGAGCAGTAGATATTAAAACGCGGAGGTAATAAGACAAGCAGAGACTTAATATTAATCATACTTGCTACATTTTTAATCATCATAAAAATGTATTTTCTTTTGGTTTGAGAAAAGAAAATGACAGCTTATTTGATGCAAGAAATACTTACAGTAGAACACGAAAGTTTTAATTCCGTGAAATTTTTTTTTACTAGATAGGGGAGACGGGAGCACAGCGGACCACATAGCCCCTTATATTTATTTATTTTTTCAACAAAAAGGAAAAAAAAAGCTATGTACTTGAAAAAAAAAAAAAAAAAAATACAGATATTCCTTAACACGCTGAGGACGGCATGTACCACCGGTGACAAACATGCGAATAGTTTATCTGGCGGCGCGTACCACTAGTGGCTCACACACGAATGGTTCATCTGGCGGCGTGTACCACTGGTGGCTTATATGAGCTATGGACTTATAACACAGTTTTGTTCAGGGTTGCCACTCATGTTAGACAATAAAATTCCCTGACTTTTCCAGGTTTTCCAGTCAATTTTAGGAAAAATTCCAGGTTAATCGATGTCAACAAACGCTATCAAATATTAACATAATATACTATGCTTTAGTTGTGAATAAAAACCTACCTTATTATTTCAAAAATTATCATGAACATTACCAATAATGATTACCAAATTTTAAATGGTTAAGTTGAAATAATCCAAAGTTCACTTACATTTGTTATCAGTAAAAGTTGGAACGCAGTAGAAAATTTTAATACACCTTGAAGCCCAAAACTTGACATTTTATAGATTTTAGTATTGTCACAAATCGATTAACTTAACTTGTAAACAATGTCAATGAAATTCGGAACATAGCAAAATTTTGCACAGCATAAAAGAACTTCAGGATTCAAATAATTTCAAATCCCCAAATAATATTTATTATCATTCGGAAAAGCAGAAATGCTAATAATTGCTAAACAGAAGGTAACGTTGTAAAATTTATCGAATTAAATCTAATACATGGTGAAGAATGCATAAGATTTATGCTTAGTGTCAATAAGTACAGGCAGTGCTTCAATAAATAAATAAATAATTTTTAAAAAAACCATCAAATATAAGTGTGCGTATATATTTATATTTAAACTTACTTTTAATAGTTAACTTTTAAATCGCACAAAGCAAGAAATAAAAAATTGAAAAAAGGAGGTGAATTATAGGTTATCAGACAAGTGACTCACTGAGGGAAAAAAAATACTGAAACATCACGACAGAATGTAAGCTTCATAAAGAACCTTATATAGCAAACATACATTACTATGCAACAGAATTATCAAACACATGGGGTAATTGGGGCTTAATGTCTAACAAAGAAAAGTGTAAAAGTCCTACATTCTTCAGAACTTATATTCATAAAGAGTCTGAATTCAGTGCAATCTATAAAAACTAATTCCATTTTTTTTAAGGAAATGAACACGTTTCCAAGCATTAACCTTTCAAACTGAAGTAACTACTTCATATCTACCAACTATTTAAAATGTTATGAATAAGGTGTGAAGTAAAAAAAAGAAAAGGATTACAAAGTACCAAAGCATTATATGAGAAGAACAAGATTATTAATAGACAATATAAACATATTTTGTGATTTAAACACACAGTACTTTTATTCAGATATATGTCTAACACTGAACTGGATTAATGAACTTCCAAGATCAAAAATAGGCACTATCAAAAACATTAGGCTTATTTTTTCTTAAACTTCACAATTGTTTTATAATATTGAAAAAATTACCCAACAGAACATTGCTGAATTTTTTTCATGCATTTTAATTATATATTGAATAAAACCAGAAAAAATTGATAATTTCTTTTGCAACAATATTATAATGAGTACTTGTAAGGAAACAAACCCCTAACGCTAAACACAGCTAAAAGTTTAAAAAACTCATTTTAAATTACATGCAAAGGGTGGGGACATTTTTGGCAAACATATTTTTTAAACTAATTATAAGAAACTGATCACTAAAACTTAAAATAACTTTTGAAAAATTCCTAAAATTTTCGGCCGAATTTGTAAGTGGGCGTGGCAAAATTACGTCCGTGCAAGTTCTTTACTATTATAGAAGCTGAAACTTAATAAAGATAAAAATAATGGTAAGTTCAAAGTTATTGATGTCCATGAGACAGAATTGAACAGTAAATGCGAACTAGGAAGTTTTACCGAACCCGATGCAATCGGATTTCGAAATGCAGAAAAAATCGGGACCGATCCTTAAAAGTTCAAAACACGGATAAAATGCATAAATTTTACTGGTATTTTGTGAAATGTTGGGAGGCTACTTTCAAAGATTTTCATAGAAAAAGACAGAGAGCTCTCCAAAGTTAAGGATTTTTGCGGAATTCTTAATTTCCAAAACTACCGAAAAAAAAAAAGGAATTCGGTCAAAATACGGAAAAATCACATGTCTGCAGGTTTATTCATCTGTTGAGTCATCCTTAAATAACTAACCTTAAATAACCCCTGCACTAACAGAAGATGAAATTCCGACTTTCCCAGGAATTTCAGTGAAATGTGATTTTCCCTGACTTTTCCCTGACCAATTTAGGTCATTTTCATTTTCCCTGACAATTCCAGGTTTTCCCGTTCTTCCCGGTGCGTGGCAACCCTGTTTGTTAGATGAAAAAACTTCATGTGGTTAAAAATAACTTTTTTACTGAAAAATTGAAAAGATTATTTTGACAGGTAGCCAAATCTGTGTTAAACTCTCAAAGTGTTAAACCTTTTTCGTCTTGTGCTACTTTTTTTACAACAACATCTGCAGCGCATTATGAGTAAAAAAAATACGTTATATGGACTCAACCAAACACAGTGGACCCTACTGTGCTCCATTCACGGGTCACAGTGGGCTACGGATCGACCTAGACCGACCAACGTAGGTTAAATTAATATATAAATTGCATTTTTGTCCCTGAAATAACAATTTATTATAATGCTTTTGTTTAAGAGACATAATGGAAACATTTTCCTAAAATAAAATTATCAACATTAAAAAAAAATCAAAATAAACAAGAAACTAAGAAATCTTGTTAAGTGAAAATAAGTTGAAAGAAGTTAATTTTAAAATTAAACGATGAAATATTGAAAGATAGTTAAAGAAAATCCATGACTTTCCTACGAACACATATAAACCAGGAAGAAACATGACAATATCCTACAAAGATGTCCTTTACATATTTAATTGATCCACCTACTGCTGTTTCTGAAAATGTAAATTGCTTTCAAGTTCACTTTTACCACACAAATCTCATGTGAACTTAATCCTCTTTAGTGTTTTGAAAAACCTATATTACATACAAATCTACCATCAACGAAAACGATCTACCTAGCAGCGCGCAGAGAAAAAGGAACTGTTGATATAAGGAATGTGCCGTTCTTGTTCTCGTTCTAGTTCGTTTAGCATGATTTCTTCCGAACTGATACTATGTGCCAGTTCATAAACTAGTTGCTTGCAAAAAAACAGAAAAGCAAACAATCTGATTCGCGTACTAAATAAACGCACCTGCAAAACGAACTTCCTTAAAGCTCGCATGGATTCATTCTTTTCTGCCATGTGCAGAAGCGTCTAAATTGCGCGGTCGAACTCTAGTAGACTATTTCCTTACGTATTTTACTTTCAGAGATTTACTGTTTTTATTATTTATTTTCATGTTAACTCTTTGTATTACATGTGTACATGTAAATTTAAGTAAAACCAATAAGCTATAAAACGGAATTTGTACTTTTAGACCTTTGGATGATGGTCCACTGTGCCCCATCTCGAAATGTCGCTGGTAAAGAATTTAAAAAAATTTTGAGATTAAATGTTTTGGATTTTATTGAAGAGTCAGAGTAGAGTATATAACAGGGGTGGCCAACCTGCGGCTCTTTGAAGGATTATTTGTGGCTCTCGATAAATGTAAACGAGTTAACTTTTCATTTTTGTGCTATTATATTAAAAAATTGTTATCGTTCCGTATGTGTTTCAAAAACTTTTAAATTACTGATAACAAATATGAAAGACTAAATTTAACATTGTAACAAATTTCACTTCCGTCCAAGTTAAGAATGATATGACTCATCAAAAAATGCGCGGTCGAACATAAACAGTGACGTAATCGTCCGTAATCGCCCGACTCCTCTAGACCGATTTTGAATTTGTAAACTTGCATTGCAAGGAACAGTTGACATTGTGCTCTAGGGGAAACATTTTGTATTATTCTTGCTACTGATTTAATTGCGGCTCGCGAAAAATTTCAAATTTCGAAAAATGGCTATCAAGGAGCTTGGCCACCCCTGCTATATAACATGATATCCAATTAAGACACACATAAACAAATAGATGAAAATTCATGTCATTATCTTTATATATTATTTATCTAGCCTGTTTTTTGTCCCTCTGCGAGATCTTCCTTATTCCTTTATCCAATTTCATGATTTACCCCTCATTATAAAGCTTATCGTGCCGGCTAATGACCAAAAGTAGACCCACTGTCAAAAACTGTACCACTTTCCTTAAATTTGAGATTTGAAATCATCTAAGAAGAGGTCCTTTAATGGATGCCAAATTGGTGTTGTGTATGATGGCAACACCAACAAACGAAAAGGAAACTCGTTTTTATTGTGTAGAAAATTGGAGTTTTAGCTGCGTCTGTGTGTTAAATTTATTCAATCGTTAGGCACACATTCATTTCGATTATGAATGTGTAGAGTCCAACCAACCAACCGTAACTCTATTTTAAGTATTGGAACTGTTTCGTTATTGTATTTTAATGCTATGTATACTACTAATAAAAATAATTATCATTATTATTGTGATTCTTTTATTATTTTGAATATCTAAATAATAGTCGGAGAAAAATTTCTAACAGCTATTTGTACTGATGCGTTCAATGACATGTCTTCTTTTATACCAACACCCTTTTAGTTTTTTCTATTCTTCTTCATAATGTTATTTCTCCCAAAAGTGCGGAATTCTGCACGGGTCGACTAGTTTATTTTATTGGAACTTCGTCATCCAAAAAAATATGATATTCAAATGCTTTCGGACGAGCAACGCTTTAAAATAAACTGCTTCAAAGGACTGTGATCTACGCACTGCGTTTCATTAACAGATCTTGTTAGGAAAATAATTTCCTGCAACAATTACGAGTTCACCGACAAAAGAAACTCGAAATAATACCATCCGCTCAGATCA
This sequence comes from Octonoba sinensis, assembly GCA_038502835.1. Taxonomy (NCBI): domain Eukaryota; kingdom Metazoa; phylum Arthropoda; class Arachnida; order Araneae; family Uloboridae; genus Octonoba; species Octonoba sinensis. Next base: position 14,838,345 of record CM076598.1, on the reverse strand, counting down.
ACCTGAAAACCATTTTTATAATTAAAGCAATTTTCTGAATTTCCATTTCAAAGTAAGCTCGCAGAAAAAACTAATGATCTCAAGTCGATGAATTTAATTACAATCAGAAAACTAAGGAACTGAACAAATCTATGCTTCCCCTCCCCACACGAAGAGATTATTTCTTTTCCCCTCTCGCTCTTTTTCTTCCTGTCTTTTTCTGCACAAACTGCAATTTTCTTTGAAACAAAATGAGAACGTTTCACGACAAAATGGACAAGATTTTTTTTGGTTAATTTTAAGACACCATGATATACCAGAGGTTTTGCAGCCCGAACATTTTTGTTTTTAACAATAGAACAACTAAGCACACAGAAAATTGTTGAGTCTTAGCAGAGTAGCGGATATTTCAGAAGAATTTAAGGGGAGTCGGCACCATGTGACCATTTTTTTCCCTATGATGTTTTTATTTACAATTTATGTCTCATGTCATGTTATACCACTCCATAAGAAATTTAATATTAAAAAAAACTGGAATTCTTAAATATTTTGAAAATTTTAATTTTTAAAACGAAATCTAGCAATTTTTGAAAATGCATTTTCTTTTCTAAAAATTGACATTAAGCCTCAAAATTTTTTTATTGATTCATTACTTATAAAGCTAAACTTTTATGCTTTGAAGCTTTTGAGCTTCTTTTATAAGTCAAATACTTTTTGAGAAAAAAAATAAAAAGTGAAGTAACGCAGAAAAAGCAACGAAAATTAAAAAACCTTCAAAAAGAAATTTTTTAAAAAAAAGTACTTAAGTTCTCATAAAAGTAAAGCATATATGTGTTATGTATAGTTTCAGGAACACGTGGAGAAAAAATCCACATTATAGATACTAATTTAAAAAAGCCTTTGCATTTTAATTGAGATGAAAGGCGCAAAAAACAAAGCGAGAGAAAACAGCATTTTAAGTTTTTAGCTTGCAATATCTTTATCAAAATTTCAAGTAAGGAACTTTTTTTTTCAGTTATAGTCACGACGAAATTGCTTCATCTCCCTTATTTTATGTTAAAAAATAAACATGTGGCTTATATTCAGCAGTTTCGGTTTCGGAATGAAAAGGTGGCACAAATCACACCGTAATAAAATCAATGATAAATCAATAAATACTGCTTCAACTTTTCTGAAACTTTCAGGGAACATTTTTAAAGATTTATTTTACTACTTACGCCAATAAAAATTATTTCGGTTTTCTCGACATTTTTGGGTGCTGACTCCCCCTAAGAAAGCAGACATTTAAGAAAATGAAGGAAAAAAACGGAAAATTGTTTAAGAAAAGAAAGCTTAAAACAAAGGCAATATTTCCTAAAGTTTATTAAAACCCAAGAGATAAAAAATAAAATAAAATAAAATAAGTTTTATGACATAGTTGAATATAAGAACTAAAATGCGTCACTCGATAATTTATGTTACGAAGTTCAATTTTTCGCAATGACAAAGGGTTTTTTGTAACCCTAAAACACGCGTCTGAAACATATTTTGCAATTTGTACTAGGGATCATTCATAAATGATGTCACGCTTCGAGGGGGGGAGGGGAATTCGTGAAATTGTGACAAAGTGTGACAAGGGGAGGGGAGGGGGTAACAAGAAGTGTGACATCATGCATTATGCAACATAGCGTGACGCGTGACAAAGGGGGGAGGGAGTCCGCTGAAGTGTGACATATTGTGACAAAGGGGGGGAGGGGTGTCAAATATATGGGAAAAAAGCGTGACGTCATTTATGAACGGCCCCTTACACTAACGCTAGTTTACTCATTCATATAGATGAGCTTTCTTCAGTTTTATCATATTACTTTTCTACAACAAAAATCCTTGAAAGCTTTAAATTTCAATTGTTTGATCTTTGTAAGCACATTCAATCTTAGCCTACAGAGAATATTTAAGTTTCAAAAATGAAAATAAAGCGATGAAAATTTTATCAGGCTAAACATTTCTTTTGAAACGAATAAAATTTTAATAAACAAAACATCTAGCATAGTTAGTTTTATCCATGAAAACAATCTCCCTAAAGTGGGAGAAACTAATCGAACACTTAGATCACAAATTAAATTGTTTCAAACGAAAGGAATTATTTGAAAACCTTCGGCCGCTTTCTTAGACATTCTGGCGAAATAAAGACATTTTAAATCATCTTTATGTGGCACTAAATTTTAACACGAGTGAAAATTTGCTGAGCCCTAGCATGAGAAAATTAGCTCTTAACTTTTATACGTATAAATGGTTGTTTTCGCAATTTGGCAAACATAACTCGAAAGTAATCCTGCTAATGAGACTGGTAAATGAATGGACATACTTTACTTTGCCAATTATGTAGTACATCATTTTGCTGATGTCAAAGATGTAAAGGAATGTAAACCAATTAGTATATAAGAATGGTCCGAATATATTTGTATGTATAGTTAGATAAATTAAGGAGACCTCTTATCTAAATTAGTCACTGACATAACTACTAAATTAAATGTGTGAGTTTGTGGGTGGTACTCCACGTCACGGCAACTTCCTTGTTCCTTAAATCTCCAACCACCTCTTTTTAAGTAATAATCTAGTACACATTGGTGGTACTGCTACCGTGAAATTGTGACAAAGTGTGACAAGGGAAAGGGGTAACAAGGAGTGTGACATCATGCTAATGCAACATAGCGTGACGTATGACAAAGGGGGGTAGGGGTCCGTTGAAGTGTGATATTTTGTGACAAAGGGGGGAGGGGGGGTCAAATATATGGGAAAAAAGCGTGACATCATTTGTGGACGGTCCCTTAGATATAAACTCCTTTGAGTCGGACTGATTTTGGAGTAAAGGAGACGGAGTCAATGAAAAACGTGCCGACTCCGACTCCGGGTTTTATTTTTAAAAAAATTTGACTAATAGCAAGTTGGAATTTCAGTCATACTTTTCACGCTAAGCCTGAAATATTAAGCACTATTGTCTTCAAGGTAGGTGATAGAGAAACAAAAATAGGTGGCAAAGAAATGACTAATTTTTGAGTGCATACTACTTATTGCTATTAAAATATAGCTCTTGCAAATATTTCAGAAATTACGCACTGCGTACATACTTTAGAAGTTTTCTTTTTTTTTTCATCGTTTAAGATACATAAAAATAAGCAGAGAAAAATGTATAGTGGATTTTGAAACCAGCAATTATTCCAAACATTGTTGGAGACAATGCCAGAAAGGAAAATGACATTTCAAAGAGTAACTTCATTTTTAAGATATAATTTGTCAACACACTGCAAAATGTTAATAATAACGCTATTGATAAAATTATTATTAAAAAAAAATAGAATATTTGATTGACAGTAACTTCTCATATTTTGTGAAAATCTATACAAGAGCGCACCCAGGATTTTGCTTTGAGAGGAGGATATTGATTTTCCGGATACCGGATATCCAATGTCTCTTCTTTGCCGGATCTGTACTAGATGTCTGAAATGTGTAAATTCTACATTCAAAGCTTTCAACACGTAGTAAGTTTTAATTTAGATATACTTTCAACAACTCCGAATAAAATAAATTTTAAAAGGTCATATTTGAGATTCCGGATGACCGGATCTTCAGTTCATTGTCCCAGTACTATCCCGGATACTGCAAAATCGGTCGGATACCAGACATCCGATGAGGAAGACCAAGGTCAGGATTAGGAACGCATCGATATTGATTTTACTAGATATCGACTATCAGGTCTTTTCTGACGGATCCGTATCGATATTCGGCTATGATATTTGAATCTGTGAATTCTATACATAATTTTGAACAACACAAATCTTCCAAATACGTAGTAAGTTTTTAATTTACACACTCTCAGAAATAGAACACTCATTTTTGACGATTCTTAAATCCTCAAGGCAAATTTCGTCATTTTTAACGATGCTTTCCTCGCGCAGCCACATGGCGTTTAACGAAACTCACTCTCTCAAAAATTTGACGAAATGTTTCTTCCCTCAAAGAAAATGGCGTTTCAGAAGCTTCGAACATCGCCGTGTATGTAATGCAAGTTCTTTGGTGGATGCTGATGCTACTGCTGGTCAGACCTGATCAAAAAAGTACTATGAGGTTAGTATTTTTAGAATTGTAAGGATCTGTGATTGTATACTTGTAGTTTAATAACTATATATTATTGAATTAATGTTTATCAACGTACTGTTCCAAGTTGCCCTGAGAATGGAATAAAATTGCAATGTCTTAATTGTTTGACATTTTACTAAATATTACTGCATAAAGAATCACAGACACTAAAAAATTCACTATATTTAGAAGATAAAAATCTTTGTAAATTACTATAATGATACTTACTTTAAAAGAATAATAAGTTTTAACAACTTTTAATCAGCATTCCAAAATAGCTTCCAAGCTATTACTTTTGATCTATTGAATTATACAAATAGCAGTGTACAGTGTTGATAATTTTTTTACTAAAATAAGGAGAAGAAAAGTGATTTCATAACCTTTCCAGGACAGTAGCACTGAGCGTGTTCTACAGTTTCATTTGAAGTCAAATATTCTAAAAAATATGCAGTGGTGCAAAGTTTCCCTGATTGACTGTATATAAGTTGATTGAAGGTTCAACAAGCTCAACCTTTTGTTAATTTGAATAACAAAATATACATTTTTTAAAGGTTTCGAAAATTAGCACAACATTGCAGTGGGCAATTTAAAATTATTATTGTTGTTTAAATTTTTACGCGTAATATACAACATGATTCCACATTTCCTCACTTGGCCAAATAGTAAAGCTACGGCAAACTTAGTTAGGCCTAACAGTACGTTGATAAATCTTTTTATTTATTATAACATAGGAAAACATGTGAAATGAGGTTAAATGCAGAGTTGTGCATTCAGTGCGATCCAAATTTGTTTGCCACTTTTTTCTCTCTTTTTATTTTTGAGGGGGGGGGGGGATCGATCCGAACGAATTTTGGCTAAACAAACAAGTAATAGATGAGTCTTTACTGTGGTACTGCTTTCAATGAATCATGGATGGGCGCGGCGTATAAACGGTACGTGTTTTCGTTTGTTTAAGCACCCCCTACCGCATTTCCACAAATTTCAGCAAAATTTTAGGGGGGGGGGGGGGCTTATTCGCTATTTTACGGTAATCATGAACATGATTTTCCCCTAATTTATGGTTTGAATTCCTATATTTTAATTTTCAAAAGTATTTTTTCTGCTCTATACATGTTCCTATCAATTTATATGCTTGTACCATAATTTCAGTTTTGCTGTAATACTCCATATGAGCTAGAAAAATGTTTGCCAACGTAATAAAAGTCAAATTTTATTATCATTGCTGCTGTTTTTTCTTTTAAATGTGTTATGATTGTTTAAAACCCTTAAAAAGCAATTCTTCGTGGGACAAATTCATACATACATAATACATAAAACCAACTCAATGAAACTATGTTTTAAACAATTTTTTGAATGAATTAACAAACAGAACTAGACAAATTGATAGTTCATAATATTAAAAAAAATAACTGCTTTTATATTTCGACAAAATGCTTAATTTGGAAGTAATGCTAACATTTTAAATTGTTTGGAAAGTAAGAATGTTAAAATAAAATTGTGTTAGAAATTTCTGTTACAATTAACCTAAAATGAAATAAATGTATACGTATATAATATGGCATGCTTGTATAAGCATCATAGAAAAGTTCTTGTGTACGAAGAATTAAAATTACCGATAGTAAAATATTTTTCAATATGATTTTTATTTGTTTAAGTCACCTTTAGAACCTTTATTTAAAATTAATTATACATATTTCAACAATTATTGCAGCAACTCAAAAAATCGAAAATTTTCAGTATAATTATTTGAAGCCTCAAATTACAAGAAATATCAAATTGCCCTCTTAAAAAAATAAATTCATACATTTGCTCAAATAACAAAAATTTACTCAAAAGTATGTTAATACAACGAAATTTATTATGACTCACGAATCAAAATGACGAAATATTTTCATTTTTGATGAAATTGAAATAAAAAAGTGACGACATTTAAAGACTAGTTAATGCTTAATCAAACTGACGAAAATTTAGTCATTTTGACGAAATGTATTTCATCAAATAGACCCGACGAAACAAGCGAGTAAAATTTCGTCGTTTTTGACGAAATGTGTTTCATCAAATAAATGACGAAACAAGTGACTAAAATTTCGTTGTTTTTGACGAAACGTATATGACGAAATATTTCTTAGTTTTTTACGAAATTCATTTCGTCAAACGTATGACGAAACAAATTTCGTCAATTTGACGAAATGTTTAATCGGAGCATTTTTCACGAAGCCATTTCGTCAAATACAACGAAAGTTTCGTGAAATTTGAGCATGCTTTTCTGAGAGTGCATATAGTTTCAAAACTGAAAATTAAATTTTATGAAACAAACACAAGGTCCGGATACCCGAATCTCTAGTGCAGTTGCCGGATATTCAAAAATTGGTGCTAAACCGGATATCAGATGCCTTATGTACCTGGCCCATTCATCCTTCCAGAAGACATTGGATATTCAGTAATAGATAACAGATTTTTAAATATTCGGTACCCCATTCGGTCATTGCACTTAAGATCTGGTTATCCGACATGTCAAATTTGATTCATAAAATTGAATTAACATGTTTTGAAATTATAGGGAAATCAAAGCTTGCAACGTGTTTGGAAACTTTGGAATGTTTAAAAGTACGCATTGAATTTACTGGTTTCAGATATCAGATCCGGATATTCGATAAGAATCTGTTAGGCAAAGGGCCACATATATTCGATAGCCGGAAAATCAATATCGGATTCGGAGCCGGCCAATTTTTCCTCCGCTCCGCAGCCCAGCTTAAAAAAGTACGCATAGGAGAAATAAGAAATATAAAAAAAGTTGCAAACATTTGTCTGAATTAGTAAAAAAAAATAATTATCATTCATTAAAAAAAAAATTTTCGTAAAAAAGCAAAAATGATTTTTGTAAGTTACTGTCTTAACCTTCTAGCAACAAAAAAATTTTAATGAATGAAATCGTTGATTATAAAACACAACGCAAAATTTAATTAAAGAAATGGAATTAAACGAAACTTTGTTCATTATCTAAATGCTCTGAGCACATAAAATTAGTTCATCTATTTTCAGACCAAAAAAAACATATACAACATTTTCTCAGACTGCTGCTATTGAAAAACTTTTTATCAGTTCGAAAAAAATTGAATTAATACCCTTGTTACTTTTTTAACTTTACTGAAATTTTTCTTTTAATCCACTTTTATTTGTCGATCCAAACAATTTGTCACTAATAAACAACAATAAAACTTTTCATCTCTTTCAGCAACTTTTAACTCGCTTTCTAGACGCTGATAATATATATATTTGATCTCCAAGAAAATATTTCACTTTCCACACTGCAGCGATTTTTATTAATATTTTTTTTTTTTTTTGGTAATAGTTTCAGCTAAGTATATTTAGAAGAAATAAATATATTTCTTCAAAACATGCATTATTCCACTTATATAAAGAAATGCTCTCGGAACATTTGTTTATCGAAGTATCGTTTTAGAGATCACACTTCGTTACAGCTCCAAAATGTTCATAAGAGCTACCTTAGTTATGTTAGAAAAAAATGTTAAAGATGAAATATTTTCTTCACGAATTAAAATTGAAGAAAAAGTGAAAGTATCATTTGGAAAATATGTATTTACTCTCTTCCACTAAATTACGGCTTTCGGGTCTTAAATAATTATGACATTATGAGTTACAATACATATTTTTCATAACTTGGCTATATTTCTTCACATAAAAAATCGTACAGAGTATACTATATCACACATACATTTCATTAAAATCATCAATAAGCTATATCATTAACATATTTCATTTTTGCAATGACCACAGAAATTTTCAAAGACTCTAACTCCCTTTTTTTTTTGAGTGATCAGAGGTCACTCCAGAGGAAATCCGTTCCGTTTTCGAACCGTTCACAAAATTCCAAGCAATCAAATGGACCCTTCACAAAATTCCAAGCAATCAAATGGACCCTTCACAAAATTCCAAGCAATCAAAACGGACCCTTAAAAAATTCAAATTAATCAACACGGACCCTTCACAAAATTCGAAGCTTCATTTCAAATGGAAAAAAGTGCACAATACTCTTACTTTAATAAAAGCCATAATAATTATGAAAATCTTTGAACAAAAATACTTACTTTTGCTTATCAAAACACAATAGCGCCTCTTATAAAAAACTTTTTTGACTGAGATCGACGCAACAACGAACCTCGTGTTCAGACTTGCTTACGGGCTCGTTCATCTTGCACCCATCACTATACTGCACACTGCGCAAGAGATATCAACCCTGTTTCAACCGTCCTTTGTTTCAAACGTACCCAGTCTCCCCTACTGTAAGTGGAAAAACATGAAATGTCACATTTGTGCTAAGATAAACCTAAAAGTGCACGTAATGACAGATTCACTCCGTTTCCCAAGAGGAGGTGGAATGATTTGCAAGTTTTCGCTTTTCTTTCAGTTTGTGTATCAGATTTTGCTTTCAAGTGACGCTAAAAAAATTTCACACCGATAGAACTCGTGTTAAATATTTGAAACAACATGACAAGGGATGAAATGACGTCTTGTCGGAACCTTTTTTACAGACTTACTGGAAAAAAAAAAAAACTTTCTTTTGTGGACCACATTAAAAATATTATTACCGATTTCAGCGATTCGATACTACGATTCAAACCAAATATTGAATAGTATGTATATACTCTGTGTATGTATACATAATTTATCATAGGTGTAACTTTAAAAAAAAAAGTCAGATGATTTTTCCTAAGGCATTTATCTCTTTAAAAATATATAGAAACATCTAAAAACCAAAAGAAAGAAAAAAGAATGTTGCTCCATATGAGAGAGAGATTTTAGACCAACTCAAAAATTATACAGTTGGCGATTTGGACCCCTTTTTGAGAAGGAAGGATGTCCACACAGTTCTGTGCTTATGCATTTTGAATTAATGCTATGTGCAACTAATTCAAAATTTCGCCCAATGTGAATAACCTGCATCCAAGAATAAAAATGAAAATAATATGCGTAGAGAAAAAGAGAAAAGGGAAGGAACGCTAAGAGGGATTTACATTTATTATGCTGTATTCATTATGAATTTTCTTTACCACTTGTTCAACCAACTTCATCAGTAATTAATGTGCCATTGCCCCAGCTCAAAAGCCGGTTGTTATTGATAGATATAACCATTTTTCCTATGAAGTGAGCTTAATGGTTTGGAATTCACCTTAACTCGGCCTTCGGTCCTTATAGACTGGGTCACTTTTTGCTCAGCCTAATGGCACAAGGTGTTCGATCATTAAATTACAACCATAACAAAAAAAAAAAAAAAATGAAAAGAACAAACAATCTTGCTTCATTCTATGTTACTTGCCTGCATGAAATAAAAATTATAAAATAGTAACAGAAATAAAACATAGTCAGAAACAGCCTGAAGTAAACTTTCTTGCATTACGCTAAAATGAAAACAACTGTCGCAAAATATATTAACACAAAAATCATAAAAATGAAAACAATTTATTCTCTAGTCAAAACTAATTTACAAAAAAAAAAAAAAACCCCATTGTTTATAATTTCAGCAATTATTCTAAACACTTTAGTATAATTTGTTTTAAGCAACCACGCGTAAAAATTATAATACGTGAAACTTATATACGGGATACAGCATTAATCTTTTTAGGAACCTCCTCAAGTTCTGAGTCTCCTAAAAATCATTAATCCCTTCCCCTCCCCTCCTAAAATATAATATCACATTTTGTAGAACTGACTCGAGTGAATGCATTCCTAGATTTAATAAAAAAACACAAAACTAAATTATTTTTCTGCATTTAGTTAAATTTTATTCATTTCCAAGCACACATTTAAAAACAGTAAAATTTACTTAAAAAATGAACTGAAAATTTTGAAAAAATCCAATAAAGCCCAAAAAAGCCCACTGGGTTTGATTTTTTTTTCTGAAAAAAAAAAAACCCGGGTTATTCCCAACCTTGACTGAAGTTAAAAATAAATAAATAAATAATAAATTCTTCAATAAAATCCTATAAGGGGCATAAGCATTTTTTTGAGCACAAAAGCTAATTAACTTTCTTTCACACTATCTACAGAAAAACAAAAACTATACTGATGAAATACCCTGTCAAGACCATATTCAAAAAGCATTTTTCATGCCACATAAAGCTAATTAAGTGGAAAAAGAAAAGAACGGTCAATAGTTTTAAAAAATGAATTTACGGATTAGTTGTTGAAAAGTGATAATTAAGGGACAACTTTTCTTTTTTCGAAATGACTCCGTTCGGTTAACAGCAACACTTTGACAATAAAATTAAAAGTAATAAATGTAATAAGAGAGATTTATAGAAAAAACTGCATTTAGAAGCCTGAAAACAAAAGTTTTCTTTTTCATCAGAATATAAAAAAGTAGTTTTTTAAATTAAGTTGCATAAAACTCCTAAAAGCAGACCCTCCCCCTTCTCTTCATTTGTCCTGCTTTTTCAAGATGCAGACGTCAAAAAAAAAAAAAAAAAACTATTTTTTAACAGAAGGAAATCGATTAGCCAGAATGTATTAATGTAATGCTCAGCTTTTATTTAAAGTTTATCCTTTCTGTGTATTCTTTTGCGTCAATGATTAATTGAAAAGAAAAGAAATTAAGAAATTCCTTTCTGGGAAAAAAAAAGATTTTATGCTTCAGATTGGTGGCCTTTACATTATATGCGAGCAGTAATATCCAATAAGGAAAATATGAACCAAAGAATGATTATTTGTTGTTATCATCACTAAAACCTCCGTAACTCACGCTTCTTGATTCGCGGGGTGTTGTGAAAGTTTATCCCGATTTTTAGTTATAATGAATTATCATTATTTTATAATTTTCCGGTAAATAATACAGCTTAGTTTAACCTTTCCTAGATAAATACTAGTGTTCGGCAGTAGTTAACTAGAAGTAGTTTACTAGTGGCAACTACTTTTGTTTTGAACTAGTTAACTACTAGTTAAACTACTTTTTCCCCCAACTACTAGTTACAACTACTTTCAAAATTCTAACTACTTTCGAAAAAAAATTTTTTATCCTATTTTTTAAACATTAAATTATTTAAATTTTTAGCTTATGAATATTACTCACACAAATGTATTTTTTATATTATGTTATATAATGAAAAAGTACTCATAAAAAAATCATAATATTTATTGCGGTATTTACGCAAATTAGAAAAAGCTTTTTAATATATAATCAATAAATATCGCCCGCACCAGCACATGCACAATGAAGTTTCATTTAAAGAACCAAATCTTCATTATGGGGAAGCTTTACTTCTACTCCAGTACCATGCATGCGTTTGGAATACCATAAAACACAAAAAAAAAAAAAGAGAAAAAATTAAGATTTCTTTTAGAATAAAATACTTATTTTTATGATTTTTTTTTAAAGAAAAAACTGATTTTTATGATTCTTTTTTAGACAAAATATTGATTTTTATGATTTAAAAAAAATTGTATTAGCTTCTTTCAAATTATTAAAATATAGATATTTTTTATTATAAATTTTAATAAATTCTGGGTTCAAGTAATTCATTAGATGCCTTAATGCATCTGGTGCTCTAGGGAAAGATGGAATAGCTTCGTTAAGGTGTCAAAGAATGACATTTTATCAGAGAACATTAAGTTTTTGGACATGCTGGCTACAGCAAAAGCATCAACCGCACCTTTGGAAAGAATTTTTTCTAAAGTTAGTGCACTCAAAATTATGAAACTTATTGGGGATTGATAAGGCATCAAAACTGGTATTCTTGATGAAACATCTAAATAGTAAAATTGATTAAACTCTAGTAAACATTGTACGCGATATTTGCCACCTCTGTTTATATTTTCAAGAAATTTCTATATACTCAAAAAATTATAATAGTCTAGTCAACTCATGTGTATATTTAAGAAATTATAATACATTTAGTTTAGAAATATAAGCTTTATCTTCTGTTTCTTGTTGTTCTCTGTTTATTAAGCCTACATTTTTTATAAATATAATAAATTAATAATTAATTTTGAACTAGTAATAAATAATTATTTCAACTGAAATATCTTAAAATTCTTTGAAGACATAAATAATCAACTGAATTTGCTACTGTATTTGTGTCGCAAACATATTTTGCTTTAAAAAAATCCAAAAAATTTTATTTAAATCAAAAAAGTAAATAAAAAAAATCACCAACCCTGCCAACACGTTGCACTCTTAGTGCATAAAAAAAGTATCGAGTAGGTGGGATCAAGGGCTAAACAGACATATTTTTAATTCGAAAAAAAGGTGTGCAATTTTTTGTTCTTTAAATCAAAATAGTTCACCAGGTTTTCATTTATTTTACATCAATGCAGTAAATTTTGTGCTTAAATGTAAAAGGAAAATATTTTTTAAAGTGGTATCTGAATTAAGTACGTGAAGATCTAAAACTTAAATCACCAAAATCCAATTTTGAGCTAATCTATAAATATCACATTTGTGCTTAGCAGAGTGCGGAATAGAGATGTTTGTTTATTAGCTGCAGAATTGAGGCAGTGAGAAGCAAAGGGTTGTAAGTGACAAAATTGAAAATTTGGTGACAGCTGTTGCAAATGATAGGGAATGTGACAAGAAATATTAGTGATTGTTCTCTAACAGGTGTTCCGCTTCAAACTGATTTAGAAAAAAATTAATATTAAAGTTCCCATAAAATCCAAACTTGGAACGTGTTTTTCCCAGAATTGTTTTTTGGTCACTTACATCCATTTGCTTCTCACTGCCCCAATTGTCAAATTCAAAAGCTGCAAATACGGGACAGCAGGGGCATACTGACAGATCGCTCTGTACAACCCAGGAGATATTGGATATCCGGTTCGACTACTGCAAAAAATTTTGATTTTTAAACTTTAATTAATTATTAGCATATTTTGAATGTGTAAATTAACTTGTAACCCCTCCCGCCCCCGCAGCAGGAAAGCACTCCCACAGGATATCTATATCGGATATCCAGAAAAAAAATCAATATCTTGGCAAGAACAAGGGACTTGTTGTCCCGCACTGAAATTTCACAGGACACTGTACAGTTTTTCAAAATATATGGTTGTCCCTGATTTGCAGTCGCTTATTTGAATAGTGGTCCAACTGTATGTTTCTTCATTTTGAGATATGAAGTGTTACAATCCGGTGAGTGATACAAATTGTATGGTAGGGTCATTCCACAGTATTTGTGTGTTACGTACGGGACATTTCACAGCAAAATTTTGAAGTATTTTTGCCTGTTTTATTATGAAAATATTAATGAAAAGTTTTCAATTTTTTTTAGTATATTTTGTACCTCTGGAGCAACATTAGAATAATTTTTTTTTCAATGGGCCCAATAGTTTTTGACTAAAAAAATATTAAAATTTTGTTACATACGGGACATCACAAAAAATAGTTTTTTTGATACCTAATTACATTTGAGCTTTTCTCTAAATTTATGAAACTTTTTGAAATGAAATTTTGTAATTTAATACAGTAATGTTTATTGTTTTAATGCTTGTCAAAACTAGATTTTTAGCTTTACTTACTAATTAATGAGGAGCTAATTACTGGTGTTACGTACGGGACACAACATTTGTTACGTACGGGATATCCGATTAAATAACTAAAAAACTGTTAAAAATGATGATTAAAATTTTAAATTAATGTTAATTTCAATATAAATACTGCTCAAAATAAAGTATTTATATGTTTAGTTAAAAATAATAAACTAATATATTTTTAAAAAATTAATTAGTTTTCTTAATTATACATAGAACAAATTTATTAAATAATAAAATTCTAAAATACTTTCAGCTTTTTAATGATAATTTTTATTTTAGAAGTTGAAAAAGTAATAAACAAGACTTAATTGAAGAACAGAAGTGATCATTTTACAAAAAACATTATAGACAAAAATTAATTAAATTATAGATAAAAAAATAGTTTTAGAATAATTATCGAAGCTCCGGCATATCAATGATATCTTCTATTGACTTCACATCTTTGGATGACAATGAAAAATGTCCTCTGCTATTTATTGGACTTGGTGAGTCTTCCGAGTTTTTTCAAAATATTTTTTTCTAAGATGTTATCCTTTTCTGGAATGGATGGCCAAACAAATTGATTCGCACCAAGTGGTTTCATAAACAATATCAGAAGGTATTGTGATTCCACATTTTCAACAATCCCTGGCCACCATTGGTCATCGTACCTAACTGCTACCCAGTCTGATTTTTTTATTTTCACTGACAAAGAGCCTGTGTTATAGTTTCCCTTATATAGAGGCAGCCAAAGCTTTATTTGATCATGAGGAGGCTCATTCCTTGTGTCCAAAGCCCTAACTTTTCATTTCTTAGTGGCTTTGCAAAATGCGTACTATGTATGCCTTGAATGGCGGTTGCCTTTTCCCATTTTTCGGTCAGTCCTTTTCCTGATATATGTCTCTTAATATTTTCTGCACTAACATATTTAATTTTAATATTGCTAGCTTCTTTCTGAGTAATTTCAGCAAACTCCTCTGCACAATTTATAATATATTGTTTCCGTAATGTACCAAGCCAAACGTTTCGTTTTATAACTGCATCAAGGCCATCAATTACACCTTTTCCATGGGCAGTTCCAAAAAAACTCCAAACTGCATTAACATCATGATCGTTTTTATGCGGCATCAAATTTTGCATATTGTATCAGAATTGAAAACGAATACTGCATCCTTAGAGTGATTCAAATAATCAGAAATAACAACATAATTTAAATGCTGCAGCTGTGAAGTAGCTTCATCTTTCTAATATATTATGCATGTAAATAAAGTCACTTGTGCCGAGTTCCAATGTGCAGCCATCATAGGCGTAACCAGGGGGGGGGTTTGGGGGTTCAACCCCTCCCCCCCATTGGGTATGTACTTATTTAGGCACACAGAAAAATTTCTGGCTATTTTTTTTCCCCTAAGAAAATTAAACACATATGCATATGATTTTTTTTTTTCCTCTGAAGGGTTGCGATCATGGCCAAAGTATGCAGCTCATAACAAAGAAGACTTTTCATCTGGTTATAAGGTTATAATCAACCCCCTTATCACCTTGGGGGGGGGGGGGGGTTAACAGCGCGAAAGGTGGCTTCAATCACCGTACCACACACAAACAGACAGAGATCCTTTTTCAATCACTCCAGAAGGTTTTCTTTCCTTCTTGATGTCTTTTTTACCCAAAGGCAGCAATATGGGAATACAATCGCACAAGTAATAAGTTTCCTGGAAAATATTCTCTGCTGTGATGGAGTCCTAAAGTCCAATTGTCCTAATGGGTTAAACCCTCAAGCCAGGAAGGGATGCTCATTAAGAAACTTAAAGAGCAGTTTGTATTTATTTATGACTTCCTGTCCAAACACCCATTTTGGTAAAATCTTTTTTGTACATGAGCCGATTGGAAAATTGATGAACTGTATTTGTATTGCATTCTCATTTACAGATGTTCTCTCATCTCTTATATTTTAAATGTTTTTTTTTTCTTATTATGGTCCATCACTGATTGCATTACGACTCTGGAAATCATCCGTTCAACGTTTCCAATCTCACTGCTACGGTTTAATGCTGCATTTTAATTTACAATCAAGTATTATTTATATTTTAGCTAAATTTTTAATTATTTTCGATACATAATAATGTTTGCACTCCAGCGATGGACACGTTCGTCATCCAAAAAGAAAAGAAAATTTGATTCAGACGCTTCCACTTCTGAGGTATGTTTTGCTACAAATTTAACAAATTTTTTAGAAATTTATTGTGGGGATGAGCATTTTGGTAGGGGAATTTGGATTCTTTTCTCTAAAATTCGACTATTTCCCAATTTTAATATTATGAATGCCTGGACATAGAAGATTGCTTAGCGCTAAATATTGAATTTTCTATTGCGTTTGAATTAAAAAATAAACTAATAGATCTAGTAAGGAATGTTTAATGTTTTTGTGAATCAAGGCCGTATCCAGAGGGGAAGGGGGACCCACGGGCAGCCCCCCAGAAATCTTTTGCAATGTATCATATATTCCTCCCTGAAACTTTGCTTTACATGTGTCGAAGTCGCCCCCCCCCCCCCCCCGAAAAATACTGTCTTGGGACTGTCTGGATACTGTCTTGGCTCCGGAGCAGGAATTAGGAAGGGCAGTGTGTGCTTCAAAATCATACCCTTTATATATACATATATATAGATATATATGATTAGAAATGATGTTAATATGAATTTTTTTACATATATGATAGCGTTTTGATGCATATATAGTAGATGTATGTTTAGATCTTTGGTGAAGTTAGAGGAGTGGGTGTTTGGGGCTTCTGCAAATTAAATTTTTGTAACTGGTCTTACATCTATAATGCTTAGGATAACTCTGGAGGCAAGGGTTCAAGGGCTCTCCCCAGGAAACTTTTTGAAATCTTCCTAGCAATGCAATTTCGAGATACTTTGGTGATGTTAGAGGAAACAGAAAGGAGTTTGGTTACTCTCCCCCCCCCCCCCCCCCGCAATTTTTTTCAAAATAAAGTCTTATATCTTTTAAGTTACTTTTGGTGTCGCTCGTGATAGTGTTCAATGTCCTTTCCCTGAAAGTGTTTCTGAAAGTAATGTGTCTTAAAAGCGTAATTTGTCTTTTCTTTCTTTTTTTAAAACTTGTGATCTGAATTTTTTTGCCGGGGGGGGCGGTGGGAGGGAGGAGTTGACTCGCTCCGAGGGGGCATACCCCCCCCCCCCCCGCGAGATGCCTGAAATAACCACGGAGTATATCTTTAGAGACAAGTATTTATGACTAGTAAATTTTCAACTCTTTTACACTTCTTATTGGTGTTTAGTATGTACATTTTTAGGGTGACCCCCCCCCCCCTTTCACCAACTCTAGTTACGCCTATGGCAGCCATAATTTCTCCTTGATGTTTAGGAGTATAATTTTCCGCAAAATCTTGATGCATAATAATATTTCCCTTTAAATTTTCTTTTAAGTGTCTAAATTCAGCATGCTGTTTATGTGCACTGTATGTATGCAATGCAAAGGGATATAATTGGGTGATTAACTCTTCTTTTGCTTGTAACAAACTGCAAACAATATTTTGTCCCGTACGTAACACATTTTTATTTCCTCTACTGAACTTAAGAATTAATTGATATTATAAAATCATGCAGTATTTTAGGAAGCTTGTACAGTGGTTGAAGAGAAAACAAAAAACTGTCCAGTTTCAAATAATATTAATAGCATAAAAATTAAAAAAGACCCTTAAAATGTTACGTACGGGACAAAAAAAAGGCAATTAATTAAAATTAAATAGTAAATATTAAAAAAAAAATTTCACATTTTTTTTCTAATACTACTTAGGAAGAACCTCAATAACATGTAAGAGTTATGAATCTGAACAAAGTATCTTTTGAGTTATGGCCAAAAACATAATGTCCCGTACGTAACACATTTTTTCATGCGATCAGAAACCAAATGCTGTAGTTTTTTCTAAAGTGAAAATAAAAATATTTTATTTACGAATCCTAATAGGGGACATTCTTAGCTTCAAAATAATATAAAACACTTATCTTTTTATTGAATTTTATTTTTTTGAGTTGTGAAATCAAATACTGTGGAATGACCCGGTAGAGATGTTTGAGTTTACTACTTCTGTTGACAAATTAAGCGGAGGTGTACAAGATTTGAAATATGATGGAAATAACCTTGTGTGAACATAAAAGTGTGTCTATATGGACTTGTTTAGTAAGCAGATGTACACTGCTATTCAAACAAAACTTTCGTATATAGCAAAAAAAAAAAATAGTAATTTTTTTATGCAGAAAGTAAGTAAGCATTTTGTGTTATGCATTATGTGCCTAAATTTTGCGATTATTGGTATAATTTAAGAATAATGAGCAAAAATCCACATCTCTAGTTATGGAAATATATCTAATGATGGGAGGAAGGAAGAACTTAAGAAATTAAATACAGTAGATTGTCCAAGTTAATGTGGATCTTTCATCTCGAGCAAGCAAAAAAAAAAAAAAAAACAGTTTTCGGGATTTATAGTATTGTTACTATTTAAAAAGATTAAATATTAATTTACGCTTATTCATTTTTATTTTCATTTTTATTTTTGAAAAAAGGCCGGTCTTTATTGGCTTTTTTTCAATTAGACACAATATTATTTACAATTTGCTCATATTATGTCAATTTGTGTTGCTATTGTTGATTTGTGTAAACTCAAATCTTTCTTTTAATGGAGTTTATTTAAAATTAGATTCAGGATTATTTTGTCACACAAGCTGAATGTATTTTACAATACGGAATACATTTTTGGGTTCGCGTGCTTAATTTCGCGAGACTCTCATTAAACCTGCACCTAATATTATAGCTAGTACACAATTAATTTTTTTCAACATAAAAGGAGAAAGAAATTAAATCCAGGTTGGGAAAGAGGAATCGAATTCAGCTTCTTCTATAGTAGAGCACAGTACCTTATCCTAATAAATATGAGAGGCTATTCTATTACAGATTCAAGTACATATTTCTCACTTAAAATTGATTTTAACATTAAGAATTTAATTACTTTAAAATAAATCAGAATACTGAAACTTGCAATAAAGAACCTTGTTCATTAATTTTTTCTAGCAAACATTTAACACTACAAACAAAAAAGCCTTTTGCTCAATGCAAGAAGAGTAAGAAAAACAGGGAGTTGAAGTACAGTAAAACCTCCCTTAACGGACACCTCCAAATAGCAGACAATTTTATAAGTCCTAGTCCCTTAATATAGGGTAAATCGGACCTCCGAATAGCGGACAAAACCCCCGTACCCAAAACTGTCCGTCATTCAGAGGTTTTACTGTATTTCCTTTTCGTTAACAAAATATTTAACGTAATCCTAATTACCTAAACCAGTGATTACTTATAGCACTACTCATGGCAAAAATTTAAAAGAAGTCGCCTGTGGTGAGTAGTTGGCTCGCTTTTATATAAGATAATTTTTTTTTTATACACAGTATTAAATTTTTTTAAAGATCAATATCATTCTAGTACAATTTAATGTTGACCAGCAGGTCTGCTTCAAGATGGGCATCTTTATTTTATACAATTTATTTGACAAATAGCTTTTTTTAAAATTTGGATCAGAGAACTAGTTAAGGTTCTGAAAAGGCATAAAAAAATTAAAGGTGCTTTAAAATATGCAAAAGGATTATTAGTTAAAGACTAAGGCAAATGAAATGATTGGTAATATATTTAGTTCATATAACAGTGTCAAGTGAACTTTTGAATTCTTATTAATAATCTTTGAAAATAAATTGTTTAAATTATATTGAATCTAAATAAGTTTCTAATAAGGAGCACTTTCTTTTTGCTATTTCTGTAATGTATCATTCTATTAAATTCTTTTCATTCTTATTTCAAGTATTTTGCTATTGCAGTAATAATTTAATTGTATAAACAATATAAATATAATTTTTTATTTAATACTTTTTTGGAAAAAAAGTTTTAAACATTTTTTTAAATAAAAGCTGGCTTTTATCAGAAAAAGCCGGCTTTTTTAAAGCGGTTTAAACCAAAAGAAGCGGGCCAACTTTTTTTGGCGCGGCTAAAATCCGGCAGTCCTGCAATGATGTCTAACTTTTATTTCCTAATCTCAAACCCTGCTCCTAATTTGGACAAACCTGAGCATTTATTAACTCTTATATTAAAAAGAAAATATACTTTAAATTCAATATTGAAATAAGTACCAAAGCAGTTTAAGTATTGGCTTGAACTGTTATACCTCACTCGCACTGATGGAACAGAGGCACTCGGAGAAACTTTTCTCAATACTTTCTTAATGCATGAACTAAATGAATGCACAGTGGATTGCCAACAAATTGACTATTTTGTGAGTGGGAATGATGTAAAAGTTTGAAGTCCCCTAGGTTTTTGTGAATGTATTAAGGCCCATTTTTAATCAATTTATTTTCTTTATTTAGGGAAAAATGTTTTTATTTTTTAGAACAGATTCAAAGCATTTTAGTAATGAGTACTGAATTTCTCAACAAGCTTAGATTTGATTTGATTAATTAATTATTCTTTTGCAGGAACTTATCCATGGAGTGGGTAAATGGCAAAAGCTCATATTTTTTTCAAAATTATTTTTTTTTACATATATTTATATTTTCTACCGCCTATTCTTACACACAAAACTATATATATTTTTTGCCATTTTATGTTTTTTCTCTTGAATGTGCAAGTCTTTAATAAAATATATTTGTTAATGTTTCAAATTTATTAAAAGGTAAGTGAAATAATTTTAAATGTTTTTAAGTTAAAGAATGGTCTATGGTTATGTTTTTATAAGGAAAAACAATTTGGAAGAATTAGGCTTAAAGAATAATTTTCATTTTTCTACAAAACAGTAGAACTTTTTTGCTCTTATTAGTGAATTTCATTTTTCAAGCATTGTTAATTTTCTGCTTTATTATTTATTACTATCTTATACTGGTTTATTATTGTTTATTTGTTGAACATATATTATGAATATATCGCATGTTTCCATGGCTCTCATACATTGCACTCGTTAGGTAGTTACTCCAAGTTGTACACAGTATTATCGTTAAATTAATTGATAGCATGCATAGCCAATCTAATTAGTGGGTATTTCTGCGCACATAATGGAACAGTTTCCCATGTTCTTACAGCATCTTCATTTGTGACATACTGAGCTGTTGGTGTGCATTCGTTACTTGGCCGAATTTTGAATATTTAATCAACTAATATCAAGTAGTCATAAGAATTAAATATTTATAAGTATCATTGCAATCAAAAGAGTATATTGAATTGACAAAAAAAATAATAAAATATGTATAAACATCTTAACATTTAATCATTACTGCTGCTCTATTTGTAAATAATGTCTAATAGCCTTAAGATAAGTAAAACATCTGTAAAACTAATACAAAGTAAAATTTAGCTTTGCATTAGTATGGTATTGCTATGCCCAAAGGCATATCTGTATTTTCTACGGTTTCGGCTTAATTGCCTTATTTATATCACAAATTGATGTTGTACTAAAGGGATCCCTAAGATATTAATGTACTAAAACTTGAATGTTGTTAAATTATTTTTAAATGATTTAAAATTGTTGATTGCAAATTAAATTTAACATTTAAAAAATAATTTTACTTTTTAAAAGTTTCGAGTTTAAGGAATTTTTTTTACAAAGATCCAAGACCCTATCCTGGCTGGAGCATGAGAATATGGCTGGTCGTCATTTTTGTATTTGTATAATTAAACTTTTAAAATGATTATATGCTCAAAGATTACTATTGCACAAGATGCTATTTGAATAAGTGCAAAATTTTTTGTCGTCAATGGTTGACACTCGATTCATACTCAGTCAAAGTGCTACTCGGTACCAGCCCTAATCTACATTATATCACTAGAAACAGTCTCTTCCTCCTCTGAAAATAAAATCTCTAAAATATTTTAGCATGATGTAGATTTCTACTCCATAACTGTTTTAGTCCTTAGCTATGCGTGAACACCATGTGACGTTAAAACATACTTGATACCGTTTTCATTAGGGAAGATGTTACATTTAACAACTGTAAACAGGGATAGACTAGATGATGAATGTGAAGAGTGATATGTTTCACACATGTCATGGTTTTATGAATGTTACTACTGTTCATTTCACTTGTAATGTAAGCATTGCATGCCATTTATTTATTTATTTATTTTCTTTGCAAGTGAGGTTTCACTGTTCATGTATTAAGCAGTAGAAGAATAAGATTGTTGCATATTTAAGAGAAGCCGCGCACTATAAGTGACTTTTTCCTGCCTTGTAGATGATCAGTAGTTATTTCAAGCAAGAAATATAGTAGTACCGTAAAGCAAAATATATAATAGAGCAATATACATGAAATTGCTTGAAAAATTCATTCTGTTCTGAAATTGCCTAATGTACTCACTTGATCTCTGATTAGTAAATTTTCAGAATCACTCAATATCTGATCATTTGATAAGGCTGATCTCAAATGCGCTCATTACTAGAACCTTGAAACTCCTTTTTCAATTTCTTTTTAAATTTAGTTTATCAGCAGGTCTTGTAGACAAGAAAGTTTTTGCGAAGCAAGATATTTGCTAGGGCTGAAGTAGGGCTTGTGGCTGAAAGGAAGTGTCGGGTATGGCTGATTCATTGGGACCCGGTTCAGCCTGGTTTTCCTGGATTGCAGAGAATAAAATGTTTACGGCTGAGATGCATGGCAAAACTGACATGGGGCCCACGTCGACTCTCTACAGCCTTGTTATTCACAGTTAAAACCTGTATAGAACATACAAGGAAATCGAAGGCTTTTCATCGCAGGTTTTTCACAGTTATTTCGAAATAAAAAAAACCTGTATAAAACATGCAGGGAAATCAAGGGTTTTTGACGCAGGTTCTTCACAGGTATTTCGGACTAAAAAACCTGTATAAAACATTCAGGGAAATCAAAGGTTTTTGACGCAGGTTCTTCACAGGTATTTCGGACTAAAAAACATGTCTAAAACATGCAGGGAAATCAAAGGTTTTTCGACGCAGGTAAATCGACAGTTTTGTGCAGTGAACTTAGTCCGAAATAGCTGCATCTTTTGCGCAAGTTTTTTTTAAAGGTTTTACGCTGACATTTTTTCCTGGGTAAACAACTATCTTGGGAAGTAATTTAATATTTATTCATTTCCTATCATCAAAACATATATTTTACTGTTTCTGTTCAACCTTATTTAATTTCAAAAGAAACAAACATGCTATTAAAAGGATGTTTCTATTCACCCCTACCTGCGGGGTGATTAGAAACACCATGTTATTTTGTTCTTTTATTTCATGGAAATAAAATATTAAAATAATAATACATGAACAGATAGGCCCTATAGAGACCTGAGTTTGGGTTATAATTTGTATTTTTTAGAGCAAGACAAATATGAAAAATTTAGAACCAAAGTTCAAAAGTGTTTCTATTCACCCCGTCTTACGGTACTTTACTAGTTATCTAAAACAATATGAAATAGTACTGTCTTACAAGAAGGGGGGAAAATGTGCTACGGGACAGAATTTTGTTTCGTATGTAAAATATTTTTATTTATTTTATAAAGATTAGAAATTAATTAGTAATAAAGAATCATTTACTGTTTTAGGAAGCTTGTACACTTATGTATGCTTGTATGTAAAAATTCATTTAATAATTTTTGATTTTCTTTTCAAATTTTGCTATGATGTTACTATTGAAGAAGCTTAGTAAAATATTAGAATTTTAATATTAGATAAAATATTAGAATTATAAACTAAAGTTAATATTTTTTGAGCTATTGCAAAAAAAAAACGAATTGTCCCGTACGTAACAGATTTTTTCATAACACTACAAACAAGGGGATGTAATAAATTGAAAATAGAAATATTTTATTGCTTAATCTTAATAGACATCCTAAGCTTTAAAATGATATATAATACATAGCTTGTTACGATTTCTTTTTCCAAGTTATGAAGCCAAATACTGTGGAACCCATATTCTCATTTGAAGGGTACAGGGAAAAAAGGAGGTAAGTCAAACTTTTAGGAATTTTAATTATAAAACTCTGTAGCACATACTAAATGGAAGTATCCTTGATGAAAATTAATTTAAATGCAAAGCTTTACTCATTGTCAGCTTGTTGAAGTAACTTTTAAGACTCAAAATAAATTCCTTTAAAAAAAAACAGAAAATGTAAAAACAGTGTAACTCCCATCTGAGCCAGGAAAAAAGAGGTAAGTCAGCTGAAACACAAAAGAGAAAGTACTCAAGGCAGCCTTAAATTGTAATCATTTCCCCTAATAATCACTGTTGTAAGAAATTATAGGGGAAATGCTTGTACCTCGGGCCACTAGTCATATCTAGAAATAGATGCATGGGAAAAATCTGTTTGTACCACAATTCAATTGGCAACACTGACTGGGTAGTTCACAACTGACTTTGAGGGTTATTTGTCACTCTGCTTCAGTATTATTGCACGCTGTTCGTTCCATACATGCGGTTGAAAGTTTACTACAAGTTACATTTATTTTTTTTATAATCAAGGTATATATAGTCTTTAAACGGTCAGCAACATCGTATTCCTTGTTAAATTAAGCTTATAATTATCATACATTTTCATTTTAATAGCTTTGGGATACTTAAAAAAACTTAACCTAAAATTGACAAAACACATCCTTGTACCTTGGGTCACAAATATTAATTGTACCTTGGGCCGGCCCAAGGTACAATATTTTCATTTTCCATATGATCATGAAAATGCACATAATGGTTTTTTGTTAATCTTAGATGCCCAGAAGCAAGATTGGTACGAAAAGGCATAGGGTTTCAGAAGATAAGTTGTCCCTTGCTTCAAAATTAGTTGTGACAGATGGAATCTCAGTTAGGACAGCAGCAAACAGTGTTCTGTGTCTCGCACCACCCTTCAAAGACACTGAAACTTCCATAAAGTTTGACAGATGGATCTTAGCTATAAGTTTCCTACAAAAACAACGGCGAAGCATTACATTCGCCAGATCGTAGCAGTAAGAGGTAGTGTTGCTAATGTCAAGTTTGTGAGGAGGGTCAAGAGAACTTCACATTTTGTATGGCCTCAAGAGAGTGATCAGGATTGGGATATTGTTGTTGTTCTGCCAAATCCTGAGATTGGAAGAAGAGGTGGAATAACTTTTCCAGATTCTTTTTCCGGTTTTGATGTATTTTAATAACATCTTCAATTATAATAACTTTTTTCCGTTTAATTTAATATATTTTTGTAATGTTTTATATCCTTAAATATAATTTTGTTATTATTAAAGATTAAAACTCATCCTCAATATATTTCAAGCTTTGATTATTGCTCCTCACCATTTATTTAAGAAGTTATTCGTTTTTACAAATTGTGACCCAAGGTACAACTAGGGGTGACCCAAGGTACAATTAGTACAATTGTGGATTGTACCTTGGGCCATTTGCATTTTTTCAATATAACATGCTTAAAATAATATTTAAAAATTGATTTTTCATTCCAAAAGCAAGAGAATAATAGCATGACGAATATGACAGTATTTTCAGATTTTAAATATCAAAACGTTTATGTCAACTATGGCATTTGGAAAAATTCCGGCCCAAGGTACAAGGATTTCCCCTATTATTGTGACTAATGTTTATCGATGTTTTATTATTATTGTCACCATTTTTTCACCATAATGGAATCAAAGTTCTGTTATTAATTTATTGTTGATTTTTTTATATTGTTGTTAACTGCAGTCTAGGTTTTAGTTTAACTTTAGCATGAATCAATAATCAATACCAAAGTGCTGAATTATTGTTACCTACACTGTAAAAAATTGACCGTAAATTTAACGGTGAAATAGCTGGAAACTGTGCTGCCAATGTTTCACCGTAAAATTAACAGAGAGCCCTTTTTTTCTTTAAGCTGACCGTAAAATTTACGATATGCCATTATTGTTTTACTGTATATTTAACGGTGTCACTGTAAATTTTACAGTATTTTTTATACAGTTAAAAATTTCACTGTTAGATTACGGTCACTGGCTAGCAAACGAGCTGCCAGACAATGACCGTAAAAATGCAGATCTGCCCGTGGTGCTATCATGACCGTACTAATACAGGTGTGCCCGTAAATTTCTGCTCGTGAAATATACGGCCAATGGCCGTAAATTTACATAAGGCATCCTAATTAAATAAATAAATAATTATCACTGCCATCACTTTTAGAGAAGATGCAGATTATACAGTGCGCCTCAAACTTCAAAGATTTCCTTTATTTGTTTTTTTTTTTTGTTTATTTATTTGACTTCTGAAATATATGGTGCCCCGGCCGGGGTTCGAACGCGGGACGCCAGGGTGAGAGCCGAGTTTCCTAACCACTAGACCACCTGGGAATGTAGTTTTTCCCCAATATAACAGCGTTAAGTAGCAATTATAAGTTGTAAACAGGACTAAAATTAGTTATTTTTTGGATTTCTTTTCAGAACACTACCAACTGTTGCATAATGAAGATTTTGTGTACTAGAGTTAGCAATTCTATAACTTTTTTATGTAAAAAATATTATCAAGTAGTCAGTCATCATAGACGAAGGTAATCCAGCTCTCGCATTAACTAAGATAAAGGAAAAACACAATGAAAACTATGAAATTAAGCTTGTTAAAGACGAAGTAAAAGTGTACCCCTCTACTGAAGACGGACACCTAGCGGTCATCCGCTATGCCGAAGAGTGCAAAAAGGAGTACTACGCCCCAAGGCTCGACGAATGCCCGCCCATCAGTTATTCTAAAGGGACTCCCAACCAACTTTGATACCAAAACCCTGGAAAAAGAATTAGCAGCACAAGACAGGAAGCCTCTCCAGATGAAGCAATTCCGCGGGAAAAATGGACCTATGCCCATATTCTGCGTGCAATTGCCGCACACTGAAGAAAACTTGAAAATATTCAGAGAACCCCTCACTATAGACGGTTTCGTCGTCAAGACGGAAAAAATGAGACGCAGAAATGGCCCCACCCAATGCTTCAGGTGTCAGCGGTGGGGTCACAACTCCTACGCATGCAACATCAGAGAGCGATGCAAATACTGCGCAGGCAGCCACCGCTCCAAGGACTGTCAGCAAAAAGAAGGCCCATCGAAGTGCGCAAATTGCCAGGCAGCGCACCCGGCGACGAGTTTAGACTGCCCAAGACACCCCCAGAACCGAGCTGCCAAGAAAACGGCGCCAGCCAGAAAGTGCCCCACTCAGATGCAAGCCCCCAACCACAAACGACCAAGTGACTTCCTGACTCTCCTGAAGAAAGCCCTTCAAGAGTACGAAAACGAGAGGAAATGATGATCTTTGTTTCACCGAGCTCCGGCTCATCTTTTTTCTCCTACCTTTCCCCTCTCTGCCCTTCGGGGACTAGGATATCGGGGACGAAGATGTATGCCTTCGGGCACTTGATGACCATACCCATAGACTCCTCCCAAAGGGTATCCGGGTAAAAGGCCCCTTCGGGGCCTGATCGCCCATCTGCAAATCTAGGTGATGATGATGATTGTATTTTTGGAAGAGAGTCGTTTTTTTTTTTTTAACGGTCAACTCGGCTAATTTTGCTTTAGCTTCTTATAATAACGGGCACTGGACATTTTTCTCAAATAAGGTCGTTAGCCATATAAATTGACGGTCAATTCTCCGAATTTTACGGAAATTT
Organism: Octonoba sinensis; assembly: GCA_038502835.1. Lineage (NCBI taxonomy): Eukaryota > Metazoa > Arthropoda > Arachnida > Araneae > Uloboridae > Octonoba > Octonoba sinensis. The sequence goes on along the minus strand of CM076598.1, from coordinate 14,811,067 downwards.
CTAACAGTGTATTGCTGCATCGTACATTTTACGTTGAGCCATTTTTTGCACACTGTATTTTTTATGCTGTCTCAGCATACATTTTACAGTGAGCAGTTTTTTTACACCATATTTTTTATGTCAAATAATCGTACATTTTGCAGTGTTTTGTACAGCGTATTTTTTATGTCAAATTATCGTACATTTTGCAGTGAGCAGTTGTTTGTACACCATATTTTTTAAACGGTTTACATTTATTTTATAGTATTAGTATTATATTGTATAGTATTTTCAAATATTTCAACTTTTTAGAATTTACATTTTGCAAAAAATCTTGATGTGATGGTAAAAAATTAATGCCATTTTTGAATTCAAAATGTAAATTTTACGGTGAATCGTATATTTTACATTGAAAAAAGGTATATTTTACGACAAAGCGTAAATTTTATGGTGAACTGTATATTTTACGTCAAAAAAACACATATTTTACGACACAGCATAAACTTTACGGTGAATTGTATATTTTACGGTGAAACATATATAATCCAGGTTTATGATCTTTCACCGTTGGCTTTTACGGTGAATGAACTGTAAAATGTACAGTCATTTTTTAGTGTACATTTTATTTGATTTCTAAATTAAGGTATTATTATGTTAGTATGAACTAGGATTAATAATTTATCGTTAATCGTGGGCCAATTTCTTGAAGAACTTCTGTACATTCGACCGCAGAATTTCGTAAGGCTCATAATGGCTTTGTATTTTGCTTTCGAAATGGGGATGGGATCCCGGTAGCACAGCAGAGGAAGTTCGAATTCCCCAATCATCATAGTGGAATTTTCGTTGAACGGTTTCTTAATAATGTTTGACAGCATGTAACCATTGTAAGTAGAATGATGACAAAGCAAATGGGGATTGTTGACTGAGGCTTCAATCACCTTTATTGGCTGGGTTTTGAAAGGGCATTTCTGTACATATTTCGTATCCAATAGGCTTTTCCAGTCGAAAACTATTTTCTTTGAAACATTAATGACAGTAAATGGGAAAGGCTTTATTCTGGAGGAGCGCACCATGCCTCTGAAGTCTGATGGTGTTTCCAAGGGCGTAACCAGGGGGGGGGGGGGTTCAAACCCCCCCCCCCCATTGGGTATTTAGTTATTTATTCATTTTTGTTCCTCGACTTGGTGGAAATTATGTCAAGTTAATCGGGTTGTGGGCTTGGAAATTTTTTTTTTTTTACTTCGTGTGAACAACATAGGAGACAAGCTGTGGAATTCCCCTCATCTCTTTCCTCGGACAAAATCGTGGAGATGGACGTTGAAGAAGAAGAACGGGCAAGACTCTCGGGGCCTGGAGCACGGTCCACCACTAGTTCACATTCGTGAGAAACTGAAACTGAAACGGAGAGTCACGTGATAAGGGGGGATGCAGCTGTCAATCGTCATTTAGGGGCGAGTCTGCACTTGTAGCCAAAGTTGAACTGGAGTTTCTCGGAATTGGTGGAGGGGTTGCTATTTATTTTGGTTCTAAAATTCCGAAAAAAACCGAGGGATGTAAACTTGTTGGGAAAAGGGGGGGGGGGGGGTTAAGACGCAACGGGATAGTCTTTTGTATCGTCTATAGCAGGGATGCACAAACTATTTTGGGTGAAGGGCCAAAAAATTAGAAAGTATCAGGTTGGGGGCCAAAGTAACGTAGTGTTTTATTCATAAAAATACAGCGTGTATTTCAGTTTTTATTTCGAGGTAATATGTACAAATTACATGAATTAATAATTACTGTACTAGGGAACAGATTATTAAATAAAAGTTTTTAAAAAAGTAATGTAAATGAATTCAAACAAAATGAGGTATAAGATTTCTTAATAATTAATTGCACAACATTTATATACATCAATGAAGTGATTGGTCAAATGGCAAAAAAGAGGAATACTAAAATTTTTTACAAAAATTTGTGCAAATTAATGAAACAAATGGAAAATAAAAAAACTAATTTAAACTTAGAAAAACATAGCATTATTCTCTAAATTAAACTTTCTTTATAATTTATATAATTTTTCTTTGACATTTTATAATGTAAAATTTAAAACATATATTAAGAGTTAAAATGAGAAATTAATTAAAAGTGCGAATATAAATACAGAAGAAATTAACAAACATATATTAAATAGCAAAATCCAAATGCTGTGAGTCTGTACATCACGTTAAACTCTTGCGATTCAGAATTATTACTAGTCAATTTAGCTGGTAGAATTGTTTTTTTAACTAACCATTTACAAAATATTATTAGTTAAATTGGCATAGTAATATTAAATTTATACATTGCTACATGGACAGTAAAAAAAGTTAAACTGATTCCTTTATCAAAAATCAACATATCATTATTTTGTTCCATGGCATATAATTAAATTTTAATCCTTTAATCACTAGTTTTCCTGAAGATTAGAAATTGATCTTTTTGAACTAATGTAAAACATCGTTATTTGTTTATTCATTTCCTAAATACATAAACAATAAAATTTTCCTAAATATATATCAACAATAAAATTTTTAAATTTTGATTATAAATAACACTTTATAAAGTAAAATAATTATTCATATTGAGATTATTAATTCTGAAAATTAATGTTTAATTAATAAATTTTTATTCATTCATTACTACTAGTCAATTTGGCTAGTAGAATTGTTTTTTTTTTAATAACCATTAACAAAATCTTATTAGTTAAATTGGCATAGTAATACAGTACAGAACCTCTTATCCGGGAACCAGAAAACCGAGAATTTTTTCGTGAATTTCCCGCCATTTTTGAAAAGTTCGCGTTTTTTTGCCCATTTAGTAACAATACGAATTTTTTTAAATGTATTTTTAAAATACGCATTTTTCCGTTACAAGTAACATATTCAGTGTTTATAAGTCGAACGATTTAGTCTAAAAACGATGTTTTTTTAGGGGAGAGGGGCGTCAACTTACCTTGCAGATGAAAATTAGAAAAAAAAAATCTCCAACGATACTTGAGAAAAATCAGACCTTTTCTCTATTTTATTTCAATAATTAAACATGAAAGAAGTAAGTAATTAGATTCTTATACATTTATTTAATTGTCTCGCCAGTATTCGAAGACGAATTGCAACAAAAGTCGGACTAGCGAACGTTCGGAAAATTTCTAATACGGCAGATTCGCGAATTTTCCGCAATAGCTGATCGTGGGAAAATTAAACCTCGTTTATTTTTGTTATATATATTTTTTTATTTATTTAATAGCTGAAATAAGGAAATAAGAATTTAAAATTGATATCAAGGCAACAAAAATTGCAACTGGGAAAATAAATTCTTTATTAAAATAGAGTTCGCAAAAGTGAAGTCGTTTTACACAAGTATGAAATTTGCGTGTTTCTGCATGTAAACATGCTTCTTACATTTCGTTTTCCTCCTTTTTGAAATCATTTATTACTGTAAAAAAGATTGATAATCAGATTTTAAGAAATTAATAATTTGATAAACAAGATGTCCGCTTCGGAAAGCATCCAAATGGTGCTACAATCGAACGATGAAAAGAGCAAGATAGCAATGAAGACGAAAATAATGACATTTTGCCTGCTATGTCGTAACTATCGTTGTTTTGAATAAACTAAAGAAATCATAGCAGGAATGGGACAAAATTCTTTCATAGACGAAATAACGCACATAATGGCTGTTCGAAAATTCCAGCAATCGAATTTTCGACCATTTCCCGATAAGCTAATGTTCTGAAACTTTACATATAGCTCGGAACCAGATGACAATGCAATATTCTACCACTTTTATCATGATTTGATTAGTTTCTGAAGTATTTCCAATAAAATAAAATTAAATATGGTGATTAGTTCCGAAAATTGCGACCGAAATTCAGTAGCGGTGTTGCGATCAAATTTTTTTACTGCGATGTTTCGTAAACTTTTTAAAAAAAAATTTTTTTCGTATTTTTTTTTTTTATTTTATTATAATTATTCTTTTTTATCAACTGTATTAGCGGGCCAATTCAAAAGGCTCGGCGGGCCAATTTTGGCCCTCGGGCCATAGTTTGTGCATCCCTGGTCTATAGCTTGAAAGAAAATCGCAAAATAGTTACAGATGTGCAATGTCTTTCTTTTCTTTTTTACCAATGTGCTGTGAGAGCCATGTGCTTCAGTTTCTGCAGTTGAAAAATTCAGATTCATGCATCACTCATTTAGTATCAAAATGCGTAGCATTTTCCTTCTCTAACTTACCTTTTCAGTTTAATAACAGTAATATTAAAGGATTATAAACATAATTTTAAGTGACTTCTGCCATAGGAGTAACCAGGGGAGGGTTTTGGGGATTAAACCCCCCCCCCCCCCCTATTTTGTATTTAGTTATTTAGGCACATTTATTAGGCACACAAAAAAATTATGGCTACGCCTTGCAAAGCACATATCTATTTTTTCCCTAAGAAAAATAAACACATATGCATATGATTTTATTTCCTCTTTCTGAAGGGTTGTGATCATGACCAAAGTACGTAGCTCATATTACAGAGGACTTTTCATCTGGTTATAATCAACCCCCTTATCACCTTTAGGAATTTTACAGCGAAAGGTGGCTTCAACCACCGTACCACACACAGACAGACAGCAGAGATCCTTTCAATCACTCCAGATGGTTTTCTTACCTTCTTGATGTCTTTTTTACAAAAAAAAAAGGCAGCAATTTGGGAACACAATCGCACCAGTTTCCTGGAAAATATTATCCTCTTTGATGGAGGTTTGTTTTCTGATAAACTGGTGTTGTAGGCAAAGCCGTAAGCAAGGGGGGGCAACGGACCCGAGCCCCCCCCCCCCCTCGAAATACTTTCGAAATTTTTAACCTGTCTGAAAATAAAATTTAAACAAAAAAAAATAATAATTAGAATTTGTTCTTTGAACCAACCTGTTTGGGAGCGGGAGGGGGGGGGGGGGGGGGCCTCTGTTTTACAAATGGGAAAACGACAAAATGGCGCTTCAAACATCTAGGGCCTACAAACCCAGAACTCAAAAAGAGACCCTTTTTTCTCTCAATTCTCCAGACGATAGGTCCCGCGTGTCATCAACAGATAACGGATTGATTCCTTGCCTAAGGACTGCATATGGTTCTAATCACCCGACCACAAAAAAACAGGAAATATAGTGATCCTTTTTTCGCAAAATGCGAGCCTCATGGAACCACATCTGCCATAAATATACGTACAACAGTTTGGTGCTTTGTCCATCCTTGCCCGAAGGTTACATTCGTGGAAATGGCGACACTCTAACTACCCATATTGTGGAAGTAAGCTAATGCCTAATGGACCCCTGCTTCTACGATTGCGGGATATGGATGTTTGTGCTGTTATTGCTGGAACAAATCTTAGTTCTTTTTTCTTTTTTAAACTAGCAATTCGTAAAATCGAATCAACATAGAAACGCTTCCGACAAGAGGGGCTGGGGGAGGGCTCTTGCCCCTTTGCGGATGCCTCTCCTCGAATCATATTCTCTTTTTTCCCAACCATTTTGCACAATAAAACAGAGACCTTGATTGACCTTGGCAGTTGGGAATTTAGTGGGTTCTTGTGGTGTTGCAAAAGTCTCCTTTGCTCGCCTGCGCACAAATTTTGATTATGAGTAAAAGAAAAGGTGAAAGTATTTTGTCCTATTTTGGGAAGAAACCCTGAAGCAGGAAAGGTATGATTATTTTTATGCAATTTTTTCGAAATAATATTTTAGCTGCCCCCTCCTCTTTTTTTTTTTTTTTGCAATTTTAGTTTCAACTTTTTATTTCTTCCTCCCATGCTGCGAAACTGCTTACTAATCCTCCTTTTTTCGTTTTTTAACTTCATAGGAGATGATGTCACACTACTTCGAGTGGGGCGGCGGGGGGGGGGGGGAGTCGAGAAATTGTGACAAGGGGGGGGATAACAAGAAGTGTGACATTACACATTTTGATTTCTATAAAAACGTGTAAAAACCAGCAGATTAAACTTATTTTTGATGATTTTTTATTTTCATAATTTGATTTTAAAGTTTCATTGATTTCATTTTATATTGAAAATACGGATGCTTATTAAGGTTTGAAGTCACTTCTAGTTAAAATTTTAAAAGAAACTCTTCTTAGGTATTTACTTTTAAAATAAATAAGTGCGGGTCATTTTTCAGAAGTCAATTAATTATTTTTCACTATTATGCACTAATTATCTTTTTTCTATTTTAACCTTAATCTAATTTTATGCTATTTAAGTCCACGTGTAATCATTATCATTTATTGTTATGCCCACAAATGTCGTTAAAAGTTGAAAAAAAAAATTTTAAAATGTGATTCTTTAACGTAAGTACTTTATTTCTGAACTGCAACACTGCAAGTACACGTGTTCATGTAATATAGCGTGACACGTGGCAAAGGGGATAGGGGTGTGTTGAGAGTGTGATTTTGTGACAAAGGGGGGGAGGGGGCTCAAAAATATTGAAAGAAAGTGTGACACTGTTTATGAATGGTCCCATAGAGCGTTTATAATAACATTGCGAAGGTGAAAAATACCGTGACAAAATTACACTTTTACTTAGCCTAATCATAAATGTACATTGAACAAAAAAGATCTGAATTGATTGGTTCTCATGGGCTGCAATAGTGGCACAACTCAAGCGTTTCGGACTAAGAACAGATTGTAAATATGAAAATAAACATTCTTTTCAGCAGCAATACTAGCACAACTCATAATTCAATATTAAGCCTTAAGATGTCTTAAAAGCGTAATTTCTCTTTTCTTTCTTTTTTTAAAAATTGTGATCTGATTTTTTTTGCCGATGGGGGAGGGGGAGTTGACTTGCTCCGAGGGGGTAGTCCCCCCCCGAGAGATGCCTGAAATAAACACGGAGTATATCTGTAATGACAGGTATTGATGACTAGTAAATTTGGAACTCTTGTGCACTGCTTATTGGTGTTTAGTCTGTACATTTTTAGGGTGACCCCCCCCCCCCTTCCCCCAACCCTAGTTACGCCTATGGGTGTTCTACGCCTATGGGATTCCAAAGGCTTACATTTTTGTCACATTCCATATAGGAATGCCCACGAACAGGAAACGTCATTTTGACCTGTTTTATTTCATGAATTTGGTGAGCAGTTAAGTAATGGATGAAACGGAACACGGTGAAGTTTTTGTTTTGGCCACCGGCAGAGTCACAGAATATTTCAAGCTCCTCAACATCTTCCTCCAAGTAATTCATCATAAAATGAAACAAACTATACCACCTCATTTGCTCATTTCTTTGCAATACCTTCTCGATAAACATAAAATACTGACACGCCAGTCGACAACACGTGAATATTGAAGGAATACACAGTTAAAAATTTCCGTAAGAAAATAGTAAAATAACCATTTATTTGATTGTTATTTGACCATATTTAATTACAACAGTTGAATAACCATTAAGAAGATGGTATTCAAACCGCTGATTATGAAAAAAATCGATTACTCTCTGTTTATCCTAAAGAACGTTTAACTAACCGTAATTTTCAAGCGCTCAATAAGAATCGGGCGTCCATCTTGGTTGCGAGACCTTACCGGTCGTACGTTGTCGTTAAAATATGAATAAAGATTTATCATTTCAAATCTGCATGTGTATATAAAAAAAGAAGAAAAAAAAGTGGCTTAAGCAGTTACTAAATAGAAACACATACACACGTAAATCAAAAATTGGAGACATCGGATTCCCGAACTGCTTGCGAATGAGCGAACCCATAATTTGAGCTGCTGAAGCTTGTTTGTATTTTAATTTTTGCAGCAAATAAAATGATTTTCGCCAATATACAATAAATGTAGGCCAAAAATGAGTTTGGATCTAATTACAAAATAAAATTCCAATTTTAATGCACATTACTTGTTGGAAAAGAAGATTTATTGATACATAAACTCCAGCTGTACGTGGTGAACATGGCAGAGTGGATAGAGAGCAATGCTGCCGGTTATTTAACCGTAATTTCATGATGAAGTTTATAACAATGCATCGACAACTGGAGTTTATAATAAACGTCATTTATTACTATATTAGGAGGCGAAACGTTTTTCGGAAAGTCCATACATATTGCTTCAACCTTCTAATTTTTTTGGAGGCTTTTTTGCAGGGGTAAAATGATTCGGCTTTTGTTTCAATAACACTTTATTCAATGACATCAGTTTTTTTTTTTTATCTCCAGTGCATCATCTTCAATGGATAAAGCTTCCAATTGGGCTAAATACTCATCAAGAACGAGCATCAGAGCTATCTGTTGAGAATTTGACTAACCTATTTTTTTCCCAGCCCCGCTTGACGTACCTCGTTATTTCCCTGCATGGCGAAAGCTTAAGCACATGTAGATCCTGAGTGGTCCTCTTTTTTTCACTTTTTGCTTCACCACAATGTTCTACTAGTCATTCTGAATCGAATGAGTACCTGTGCGCCATTTTTCAAAAAAAAAAAAAAAATGACTTGCCCCCTTTTTCCCCTGTATCCTTCATTTTAAAATCGAAGAATATGCGATTAATGGTAAACGTTATGAACACAAGGCGTATTATCTTCTGCGGAATTAGTTTTGATCAGAGAGTTTTCGACAAAAATTGAAGCATTGGATTAAAAAATACATAAATTCAGCTTTCCTCAATACTTTACAGAAAATGCACTTATTCCTCTGCAAAAACAGATTTTTCTTTATCGGAATAAGGACTAAAATCAATACGCTTCCTTAGAATTTGAAGACACGATCTATAAACAAAAATGCACAGTAAAAGATTTCTATCTCAAAAATAAGGAAACTTTCTTTCAGTACGTTTCACTAAAAAGGTATAATAAAGTAAATATAAAACCCTTCATATTTACTTTATTTCATAAGTAAAAGTAAATATAAACCCGAGAGTAATTAGTACAGTAAATTTTAATTTAATAGCTATACTAATTACTCTCGGGTTTTATATTCATTTCATAAAGTAAATATAAAACCCGATAGTAATTGGTTGAGATATTAATTTTAAAAAAATCGCAAGGCCTGTTTATTTAAAAAGGTCATTTGACTAAAATAAAAATTATCGTTTTTATTTCTTAATGTCAAATGTCTGTGTGTGGGGGGGAGGAGATACTTTATTCGCATGAAATCTTTCCTTTAAGTTTTATAGTTGAATTATTATCAAAACATATAATGAATTATTTTTAGAATTTGTACTTTTAGACTATTTATGATTGCTACAACTCAGTTTGCGAATTAAAAAAAAAAAAAAAGCATGCGCGTAATTATAATCATGTAATAAGAATTTGCTACCAAGAGACCTTTTAATATCAAATAAAAAATAGATAAATTTTCGTTCAGTATTTTTCATTACGGATATATTCCTTCATTAAGATAACCATAAAAATGGAAAATTATTAAAACGTTAATTTAAGAGACGTTTTATAAAATATACATTTTGCAGTTAAAATGTCGTAATGTGAAGCATTTGCCATTTATGACTGCTACAAAAACGTTGTTTATTCGACAGTTAGCGAATAACAAACAGAAACAGCGCAGCAAAGGTATGTAATAATCTTAAGTCAATACAGTCAAAATTCGCTATCAAGAAAACATCTCTTACAACAAGAAAGAAACGATAAGTTTCGTCGAAAAAAGTCAACTTTTTATCGGATAAAAACAGCAAAATAAGTTTTCGTAATCAGCTTGGTTTCATATTAATAACGTTCAACAACTGTCTTCAAGTAGCAATTGCCATTTAAATAATTGAAATCTAGTATAATTACATTTTTCGTTGTGCAAAAGACTAATTTAAACAAAAATATAATGAAAACCAATATTACCGAATGAATTAAGATCACTATGATACATTACATGAACCACCATAATGCTACTACCACTACTAACAGTTGATCAGTTACAAGAAAATTACAGCATGAATTCCTAGTTATTAATTAAAAATAGATGTGAAGTAAATAAATATTTAAAATCAATTTACTCATTAAAATACAAAAATATAATGAAATGAAATTCACACTACTAAACTTAAATCTATAAAAAAGTACTTCGTCATTTAGTTTACTCAGTGCATTAAAGAATAAAAGTGTTCATTAAGAATAAAAGTGTCAATCAAAAGAACATAATAAATAGGACTACTTCGAAAACCCGATCAGATCCGATATAAAATAAAACATTAACGATTAATTCGCTGAGCTGAAACGCAACTTAATATAATTTGAAATAATCTCTAAAAAGATTTAGTAATTCTATCTTCAAACGAGATAGATGGGCGTCGGAAACAAACGCTGAAGAGGAATATCTAATATTAGGGATATCAAATTTATTCAAATTTGCATTAGATACTAATGGAAAAATAACGAAGAGTGAAGTTGCAAAAGATTGTATTACTTATTTTCACAGTGGAGAGAAAATGCTCTGACGTTATTTTTAGAAATAATGTATATTTTCAAGAGAAGTCTTTCATTGTAACTGAAATGTAGAGCGTTATTACTCACCTACGCAGTTTGTCTGCACTTACTTATTTATTAAAAAATCAGTAAAAGGAAAATGAATGAAATTCTTCACCAAGAGACTGAAACTGCTTCAATTATTTAGTTTCAAATGTATTATTTTACAACTAAGAACATAATAATTAAACAAGTTTAGTGTATTGAAAAACATATTTAATTCTAAAAAATCTTTTCTATATTTTTAGCAACAGTTTCGCTGCAAATATAGGATTTGGAAATATAGGTAATACTTCGAATAAACCTGTAACAAAAAAGTCATAATTAGAAATTAGAATTATGTGTGAAAGAAAAATAATGGTACATGTGTAGTACTTAATGGTTTAACTGTTTCACTTTTCGGAATAATATCAAAACATTAGTTTTGCAAGAAATAAAAAAAAAATGTGTTACGTACGGGACAGAATTTTGTTTCGTACGTAAAATATTTTTATTTATTTTATAAAGCTTAGAAATAAATTGGTAATAAATAATCATTAACTGTTTTAGGAAAATTTTACATTGAATGAAGAGAAAGCAAAAAAAAAAAAAAAAAAAACCTTAAAATGTTACGTACGGGATACGAAAAAAGTAATTAATAAAAATTAATTTAATAATTTTTCCTTTTCTTTTTAAATTTTACTACGATATTACTATTGAAGAAGCTTAGTAAAATGTTAGAATTTTGAAACTAAACTTAAGACATTTTGAACTATTGCAAAAGACAAATTGACCCGTACGTAACAGATTTTTTTCATAACACTACAAACATGGGTATGTAATAAAAAAATATGTCATTCATATGTACAAATTCTTATATTTACATCGACACACAAAACTAAAAAGTATGTACGTCAAAGTTCACTACTCTACAGGAAAGGGGAAAAAAGCTAATAATGTTCTTTTTTGGACGTAATTAAAATGTGCAGTTATCATTTATCCTCATTAAATACTTGCTAAATGACCTATAATTAGTACTGTGTGAGTTATTAAACGTACATTAAGGCTGGAGGAAGTTTCCAAATAAAAAAAAAATCATTTGCCACAAAAACACTTCATTTTGGTATTTCTTAATTACTCGAACACAATCAGTTGATGAGAGGAGGCATTTTGCTACCAGATATAGTCAATAACATTCAACATTTAACAAACATACACACAACCGAACAAAACATTGACTTTTGTTATACACAACTTAATTTTGACTTAGGACGTCGATGTGATAAAAACAGAATAGAAATTATCGTAGCTTACACAGGTGTAAACTATCTTGTTCTATAACAGAACGAAGAATAAGTGATCCAATAAGCGATGACAAAAAGCACTAGAAAACCAATTTTGAAGACCATGTTTACTTCGCAAAATTAACAAGTACATCTGACATTTCTCACAGAATTTAAGGAAGTTTTAATAAAGTTTCAAACTTATTCCCACAGAAAAGAAAACTTTCTTATAAATTTCATTCGAACAAGGAATCAATTCGAACAATAAATTTCTTCCTTCAACGATTTCCATGATGCTGCCCATGAAAAGAAAATATGAATTTCTCTGCTCCTCTACGTTTAGATTTGTTCTCAATACATCACCGAGAATTAAACTTGTTCAAGGTTTGTGTGTGTGAGGTTTGCGTGCACAAAGCAAAACAGTATGGGAAAATGGTGTCCGGCATTCGTCGCTAACAATTCCGGATTCTAACTAACGGATATCAACGCAGTAGAGCGGAATAAGAAATTAGGCATGGCAAGTGGTCTTCTATATTTCAATATTTATATTTCACCCCCGACACTCTAGAATGTAGATTATGTCTTTCCGCCCATTTAAGAAACGCATGGATGCCTGTAAGATTAAGAACAGGTACAGAGAGAAATTTGACTCCTGTTAAAATTTAGTGAACATGTTTCCCCAAATAAAAAAATCTGGCAATGAGAAATAATAATGGCGATTATAAAAGAACGCAATTAAAATGATCAGTTATGAAAATTATTTTAATTTTCGATAAATAAAGTTACTTTTGCAATAAAACTGGATCACATTTAGTGTCCTACATTATTTCCTGAAATAATTGTCACTACCCCAAAAAACATTCTTTCCAGGGAGTTGAAAATTCGAAAGGTTTAAAGAATAATCGTTTCTGAAGGTACTATACTGTTCGATTTAATTGGGACAAATGGAGAAAACGATTTTTTTTTTAAACTTTAGCTTTCATAGTAGACTGATAAATCTCTGACTGATCTCTTTATTATGAAGTAGGACCTCCTTTAACAGAAATGACCTCTTCAACACTTTTTGACATATACTCCATTAGTGTAGTGCACATGATCTTGACTTCAACCACACTATTGAACCACACCTGTGTAGCCCTTTTTATCGTTTGTTCTGTTGCCTTGCAATTTAACTAAGCTTCTTGAGAACGTGACATAAGTTTTCAATAGGATTTAGGTCTGATTAATTACCAGGTCAATCAACCGCTTTTATTTTATTTTCCAGGATACAAGTCTGTTCCGATTTCAAAGTGAGACAAGGGGCTAATCATGTTGAAATGTTCCATCAAATATTTCCATGAATTGAACAAACCTACTGTGTAATATTTCTATGTATTTGACAGAATTCAGCATGTCTATAAGAGTAACTAAGTTTCCAGTGCCATTTTTTGAGAAAAGAACCGAAAACATCACTAGGAATCACATACCAACTCAGACAAGAAAAACATGTTTGTCCCAATTAATTCGAACAGTATTGTATTGGTCTATATTGGTCATCAATTGACTGGGCATGACTGTTTGCCTGCCTACTTGTTTCGTTTTAAGTTAACAGATTGCTCTGTGTGTTTTATGTGACTCTGGACAAGTTTTTAATGCTGATCACTTGGACAATTGCTGTGCCTTTCAGTAATTTTAAGAATTTATCCCAAAAGTACTGGAGAGCTCGAGAACTAATGGCATAAAAGCCAAAGTTCGGCAATTGTCAACTACAACATTGGTCTATCCTCGCCCCCTATCCAAAGAAAAAACAAAGAAAAGAAAAAAAAGAAGAGGACATAAGGATTTATACTTATGTCCTCTTCTTTATGTTTATGATATGTTTATGTATGATATTATGTTTATGTTATATTGTAATACAATAAATCACTACTCTATAGTTTCAAAAAGAAATAGTATAGCGAAATCCATTTCACAAAACCATTTTTTTTTTTTTTTAAACGAAGACTTTTGATAGAATTATGAAATCCGAAGACTTTTGTTAGAAAAAAAATAAGATAGAAAGAAAGAGAAAAAAAGGTAAGCAGTTCTTACCAGAAATTTAAAGTAACTATTTTCCTTAATTCATAAAACAAAAAAGGAAACACTGCAGCCAATTCTCGGTGATTCATTTCTCAATGTTTTAAAATGCGATACTGTTTTCATTAAAATGCATGTTTTTTAAATCTAAGAAACAGCAATACGTAGTTTTAGAAAAAAGTTAATTTGCTTTTATCTAAATTCATTACACCAAAGAGTAGTCCATCATCGTCTTGAACGAAATCCAATCACAACAAAAGCAAATATTTTTGTTCCATTTTGCACATCATTAGACTTCGAACATACGTTCTTAAATCAATAAAACTTACCTTAGAACAACTCTAGTAGGTACTAACGACCAAAAAACACAAAATGATGCATGATGAAAGGGAGAAAAGTGCAATAAGTGTAATTATTTTCAGCCAGAAGCAAAATTACAGTTGGATACTGTCTGGAAGAGTCTAACAATGTAGTGCTAAGCTGCATTCATAACGTAGCAGGTATAAGAAATAATGGTTATATAATAGAAGCTACCTGAAAGATAATAGCATTTCTTCACGATGGACCTTCAATAAGGAAGAAGTTTCAGAAAGTACTTACGAGTGTCTCTTAACTTCGTGCAGCTTCATATATTCTGTTTTAGGATAATAACACAAGATTTCTTAACTGTTCATGATTTTCCAATGTCATGATGCATTGGTTGTCAAAATAAATAATGTCTTGAGAATTTGCATTCATAGTGTTCCCCCATACGTTGCTACACTCTCAGAAACGCATGCTCAAATCTCACGAAACTTTCATCGTGTTTCACGAAATGGCTCCGTGAAAAATGCTCCGAGTAAAGTAAAAGAGAGTCTGCGCACAGTTGGAAAAACAATTTTAAAAAATCGAAGGATGACTTTTTTGTTTAACTATTGATGAATAACTGTGACTTCATTTGATTTTTATGCATTTTCATTGCTATTTCGTTGTTTTGCTTTAAGTTAAAAAAACAAGAATACTAATTTGTGCAATCTGTCCTTACAGGGTAGGTGTGATTACGCACATGAGTAGGAGAGATTGTTATTAATAATAACTGCAATTAAATTGTTAGCAATAATATTTACACTAAAACTATGTTGTTGCAGTTTTATAAACACATACAATTGTAATAGGAATACATATTTTAACTCGATAATTACAGAATCGGAAAAAATAGTGTTTTAATTATAGAAAAAAAAAAAAAGAACAAAAGAAAGTTTAGATTAAAATCTTATTCATTTTCAAAGTTTCAATGTCTTTTGTTTGTTAACCAAAGTTGTCGTCGTCCGCAATCGGCACTATTGTTGTAAGGCTGTTTGTTTGTGCGCGGCCTTTTACTTAAATATGGCTGCTTCTAGGAAGAAACGCTGGCCTTCCCACTATTAGTCTAGCTTAGTAGGTTACGAAAAATTGCTTAAATTTAAAATATTTTGTACTGCTGCTATTTTATAGAAAATCAAAGAACGCATTATAAAAATTCAAGCACTTACCTTGTGAAAACAATATAGAATATCGATGCTTAATCACAAACGTTCAAATCAATCAACTTGCACTTTTAAGTAGACATTCCACTATTGCCGTTGTACAAATGCTTGATGGCGTGCGTTAGTGCTCGTCCTCCCTACTTCTTCCCACCGAACTCGCAGGTGCGCAACCTCTCCGACCGCGCAATCTAACCTCGCTTTACCTTAAGCCTTTCGTCAAATTGGCGAAATTTGTGTAGTAACTTTTTCAAGTCACGTAATCGCGCGAGCGGCGAGAGGAAAGAATCGTTAAGAATGACGAAATTTTTTTGACGATTGAAGAATCGTCAAAAGTGAGAGCTCTATTTCTGAAAGTGTGTAAACTGCATGCTTCAGTTTGCCGACGATCGCCAATCGTGTGCACTCATTACTATGTTTATTCTGTACAATGAAACACTAATATTTCAAAATACGGATGCAAATATCGGATGAGAGCGATTTTACACCAGTATGACTTCAAAACTACAATTAATTCCTTTCACCTAGAATAACTTTAAAACAAAAGGATAAATGTCTACATCTTACGCAAAATGATAATTACATTTTTTAGCATACAATACTTTAGAAATATAACTATCTGCCCTTTCTAATTTAATTTTAAAGCAGCAAGAGCTTTTGAACAAATAAATTTTTAATGAAGTTCATACATCGTCACATGAAGAATATGCGAAACTTCACCACTGCTAAGGAAAAGTTGTAAAAGATACTACATATTTCAATGCAAGTGTCATCATTGGAAAATTAATTTAATTTTTCAGAAAAAGACTACTTTTTGAACATCGTTAACTGAAAAGAAATAACGAAAAAGAGAAAAATTACACTTCAGGTTTCTACAATTTTCAAACATTCTTTCCTTTTAAGCACCTAAAAATAATCACGCCTTCCCAGAAGTGACAATTATTTAAGTCAAAAAAATACTCATAGTAATAAAGTTAAAATAAATATTTGCTCCGATTTTCTCTATTACGCACCATCAAAAACTTCCCAAACGAACACTATGCAGTAAGGATTGGAATATAATGTCAAATTTGTTAACACATTTCTGAACATTTTTAATACGTTTTTGGGACTTCGAAACATCTGCAGATTTTACGCTGAAATGCAAGGATTTAATAAATTTCCGAAATTTTCTTACATCAGAAAAATAGATACACAAGATTTATCAATGTGTTCAATATAATAGTGTACATTCATGAATCTAAATTTTCTCAAAACAGAATCCAGAATTTCAAACTTGAATCTTCTCGATTCCCATATAAAAGCACCAAAAGCATTTGTAAGTCCATGCAAAAATGGAGCACGGGAATCGGGCAAGGAAATCCTGGATGATTTACCATCTTGCTGAATGCAGAGACGTTAAATCATGCGCAGCAATTCCAATTCCCAACTGTATTTCAATAAAGAAAGTCGTAAAAGACATACCTCTCCCGTTGCTGGGAATCTTATTCCGGTGGCACGTGCGACTGCGAATTGCTTTTGCAAGCGGTGGATGCAGAAACGTGAACTTGGAGTAGCACCGTGTGATAGGCCAACAGAAGATATTTGACGCTGAAAATCTTATGGAAAAGCTGTTTTGGTTCTTCTCCAACTTCAGGAGAACGAAAGGCGTAGATCACCTTTTGAGATTTATGTCATGCTTCAACAAATGGACAAGATTGACTCAGAAGAGGAAGATAGAGGACTTTAAAGTATTTCAATACTTTTTTATTTGGGAAAGAATTCAGCAGAAGATGGATGGACTTAAAAGTGTTTTATTCTATCACTGAGAATTTCGATGAAGCAAATTCAAAAATATGGTTAATTACTGGGTAAGAAAAGACTTAATCGTTCAAATACTTTCTTTTTAATTGCCAAACCTCAATCGTGCACATAATTATGTTACATCCCGTAGATGTACTCCTTTTACATTGAAATAAAGGCAAGTAATTCAAACAGCATGAAAAAGGGAGGTTCTTATGATATATTTGGTAGGTGGCAAATTAATATCAGATTATTAGGAATGTACTATTAAGAACTGTAAAAAAGTTTGGCGATTATAGGAGAGTGAAACCGAAATGACGGTCTCATCTCATGGTAATAACAGAATAAGACTATTCAAGTTTTTCTTTTTCCCTTTTCCATATCATAAAATTAGCAGAACAAAGGAATGCAATATGAAACTGGATAGGGTAGTAGTGTTATATTGTTATTCCTGTGATGTAAAGGCGAACCTACAGCACCTTCTCTGCATCTAAAGTTGTCAGTCACGGTTACAAATTCGTAAATAATGAAAGAATCTCTACACTGAAGTTTCATTTTATTTTTTTAAATATACTAATCCTAATTCTTTATTATCGTACTTTTTCACTTATTTTAATAACTAAATGGGTTTATTTGTTTTTTTTACGGGGATTTTTCAGCAATGAAACTCTGCTTTCTTTTGCATTTTTATCACACTCAAAAAAAAATTGTTTGCATTCATAGGGACACCAACTGGTGGCATAGGGGGCTTACTCTAAACTCAGCAGGAGGGTTGCCCCAGCTATTTTAATTTTTCACCCCGGACAATATGCCACGGTAGGAATACTTTTGTACGCATTTGTATTTTTGTAATTAAATAAATCTACTTTCTTTACATTTTTACCATGGGCAACAGTGACTGGAATACATTTTGTAAGAACGTATTTTCTTTTTGTAATTAAATAAAGAAAATGCTGTTTGTGTCTTTCTTTTTTCGGCTGATTTTAAATTCTGCTGGTAGGTCACAGCAAGCAATTTCTTTTAAATTTTTACCACGTAAAACACCGTGGACATATAATGATCGAAGTGAGCGTAAAGCTAACAGGACAAAAAGACGAACAAATTGCTCACCGCAGGCGGTTAGTTTTTTATAAATAAAGGAGGAAAGGAATGAAAGAATGAATAGGAAGGGAAAGACAAAACGTAAAGATACCTTTAAAGAGTAAAGAAAAAAAAAAGGATTACTAAAAGCTACTTTTATATATTACATCATTAATCAACAACAAAAAGAATGATTCAACATCTGTACTTTTTCTTTCCCTTCTTGGGCAGACAGACAAAATTAATGCTATACCTCTAAAAGAGAAAATATTTGAAACAGAGCGAAAGAGTTGCATTCAACGAAAATGTTTCACTAGTAAATCATTGCACCGTTTTATAACAAATATAAACAAACATGAAATATGACATAGTACTCGATGAAATATCTTCCAAAAGCTTCTTAACACTGAATGATATAAAATCGGATAGGGTAAAGAAAAAAAAGAATTGTCGAATTTTTCGAAACGCGTGGGCTATACAAAAAGTTGCCTTTTAATATCAAGATTTCCTTTAAAATTTTAGGTCTCTGACGAAATTTTCGAGTTCGACCACTTGGATAAAAGTAGAAAAAATATACCTTTTTAGAACATTCAAAAATGAAACTATATGATAGCGAAAATGGTTGAGAGTGTAAATGTTTACTTCAGTATGTGTCCATTAATCTTTACTAAAATGTTCACTTCAATTCTGTTATTTCTTTGTATTTCTCACATTCATCAGAACAGACAAAAATCGATACTTTTCATTTTATTTTAACCCATTCGAGGTCGATTGCACTCCGTGAGTGCAATTGATTTCCGAAACTATAAGACGGCCTGCACAACGTGTGTGCAGTAACGGTAATGTGCAATTATCAATAATTCTGAGTAAACTAGTCGTCGAAATAAGATTTTTCTTGAACTAATGAAATCTGTAAAGTACAGGAAAATTGTACGGTGTGCAATGACTTTATTCATGTGAATTCACTTATGAATTCTGCGATTTCTATTGTAAACGTGCTTCTTTTATTAAAAATGTTTCGCTCCAGGGCGATTTTCCTGTATTCGAAAAAAATCGTCGTCTCGAATGGGTTAACATGATCTTACAAAGCAAAATATAATCACATGCTCGCCATGCATATATATATATGTTACAGTGAATGTCCGAAATCGGAAAATGTCGACAATCACCGGTGACTGTCGACATACACCAAATAAGGTTGAGCTAGAGTTTTTTACAGTGTACGTTTCCTTTTTAAATTAAACATCTACGATTATTGTGTTGTGATGGAAAAAATTAGTACTACGGGTAGTAAAATTATTGCTGCAGTATAACAATCACTCCGCAGGGCACTGCTCATTTCTTGATTCATGAATATAAAAGAGTAACATATGTTGAAAACCCTTTACAAATGCTGAATACATGAACAATATCACTTTACACATGAAATGCTGACTTAGTGTCGAAGCTCTAGGTATTTTAGATTTCTGGATTCTAGTTTGGCCAAGATTAAAGACTCACATTTTACTTGCGAGGAAATAGTTAGCATTTAAAACTTAACATAGGCATTCTAAACTGTTGTAGATGACAGGCTATTTACTTGGGGTCGTCTTACTAACAAAATTATACGATATGCTAGAGTTTGAATATGATTTCGTTTAGCAGTCATTGATAACAGTATGGCATCTGATTGAAAGATAAATAATTCAGTTGAATTAAGCTCCATTTCACAATGATATTATTGTTTAAAACACGAGAAAAATAGCTAATAGCTTGAATAAACTAGCTATTTTAAAACTTAAAACGTTCTGCCAAGAAATAATATCGATATTTTCATTAAAAACTAATAAAGTTTACAAAATACCGAGAACTACTTAAAAAATGTCTGTTTCAAAATGATGTTACTACTTGACCAATATCATTTCAAAATACAAATCAAATCAAAAGGTGACGAAAGGTTTTATCTACCACACGCACGCGCGTCAATTACCGTCAACTGGGGTGACTTTGTTCTCTGGGGTGACTTCGCCCAATTTTGAAAAAAAGCTTCGCGCCACCATAGTAAATATCTGATAAGTAGTCTGATTCGTTGCAGTCACTGATACATTCCTCCTCAATGTCTACGAGCTATTCTGTGGTTTGCAAGTGGTTCCTGATAAGTGTTACCACCAATCTTCAGTTTCATTTGTGAAGTGTGTTTACCATGAAAATTTCAGCTCTTCAAAATTAGATACACACATCTTCTACGAAAACAAGGTGAGTCTCATCAGTTATTAATATTAGTAGTAAATGTAATGAAGAATATAATCCCCTTGGAACTTCGTTCCTGCACCCAACCTGTTGATTGTCATTTGACTGGGCAATCTCGCCCCACGATTTGCAGGAAAATTGGGGTCACTTTGCCCACCTGTTATTTGAAGTGTTACATCGTAATAGGAGTTTTTTTGGTAATTTATCAAGATATTTAGGTTAATAATAATAACCAAAAGGAAATTTTTCTGAAATGGAGGAGGAGGGAGAAGAAACTGATTCCACTAACTACTAAGAATCGATTACTTTCAGAAAAAAAATTAATTCGTTGTGGTGAAAATCCTGGGCAAAAAAGCTGTAAAGCATTTTATGGCAAAAATGACTAATGAATGTAGTGATGGAGATTTTGAGGTCTCATACATGAGAACCAAGGATAAGGGAATATCGTTCACTTTTCCTCAGGTGGCAGATGAAGACAGCGTTTCACGAGAAGAAATTGTTCTCAAGCCTACTCCGCCCACAGAAAAGAGACAAGTGTTCACTTTACAGACGGTTTGGAGAAATTTTTTTTCACGTAGTTCTTGATATATTCTTTTTGGCACTTATTTCTTGGTGAACTGTTCGCTATTTTCATAATTCATCTTTTTTGCTCACATTTTGCAAAGCTTTTTAGCATTATTTGTCCAAGACTTTCCTTAATTTTTGTATTTTGGGAAAAAAAAAACGATTTTTGAACAATTTTTGTGTTTACTGTGGCTCTTTTAACACCCTGAAGAGGTGGCTTCGCCCATCTTTTATTTACAGCTTCGATATACGAATAAAACATCTCGTGGGCAAAGTGACCCCACGTCACTAGGTGACTTTGCCCACCCATATTTCTTTTTTTTTTAACGAGGAAGAATGATATAAAAATAAAATAACTACATAAATCACATCTACGAACCAACTTACAAATGTACAAATTTTATCTAAGATATCAGAAAATGCGTTATGGGAAAATTATCAACTTGAATTTTTAAATTGGGCAAAGTCACCCCAATTGAAGGTATGCAAATGAAATTATAATTTATGAGGCGAAGTTTCAACAGCTTTGTAATCATTTGATACGATCCGTTTTGGACTGACACCGATAATGTAGAATGCTGGCTTTCAGTAAGGGAACATAACTTTTCTCCAGACCCCTACCTGTTAGCCGAGGCCTAAGATTGCTTGCGCACGGGGCGAGGTGGTGGGGAAGGGAACGTAACTGATAGCCATCACGATTTTAATTACAAACAAATAAATAAATTTGTTGACTATACTAATGTACCAGTTCAAATCGCGAAGAAAATTGAGCAATCGAGAAAATTGATGTTATCAGGGGTTTTACCCAGGTCAGCTTTTTGTGAATTTTCAAAACACTTTTGTGAAAAATCAAATATTTTTATGAAAATTCAAAACTTAAAAGTACAATGATAAGTTTTAAAAAATATTTTTTGCCGCTTATTTAATAAATAATTCTGTAAAAAGTTCGAATTGTTAGCTCAGAATTTTATGAAGGGTCTGACATGAATTTCCTTTGGCGCGTGACCCCTGGCTATATTGAAGGGGAAAAAAGCTCCATTAAACCCTTAACGCATTCGCCCGTGTCTGACACGGGCGAAAGTTACCGGCAAATTTGCACATGCCCGCCTCACACGTGCGATCTTGTTTCTTGCGTTATTTTATTTCTAATAACCGTCTGTTCACTTTCTTTGTATAAAATTTTTTTATGTAACTTTACCCCCCTTTCCGCTCTTTAGTCACCCCCTACAACTGAAATTGCCAAAAAAAATTTATACTATACCTATAGATTCATTTTCTGTCAAAAAAAGAAAAAACTATCATTTTTTACCAGTTGTTCCGGAAAAAAAAACTCGTGCTTCAAAGGGTTCAACTTAGCTTGAATAATAAAAATAATAACGATTAACGATTTCACAGTTCTATTTTTTTTTAACTAGGAAGAGCATACGGTGCGAAACATTCATCTCCACAACATTTTATTATTTTCATGATAGGAAAGAAATATCGTGCAGAAAGTTCTGGGCCGTTCTGAATCCCGAAGATATTAGCCCGTAAGGCTAAATTTTAATGGGTACCTGTAAACACTGAAAGGCAACTATTTTAGTTCCATAAGTCTCAAAATTCGAAAATTCACTTTTATTTTTTTTTCTCCACCCTGATGTGGAGTAATTAATGGAAACATTCTTTTATCATGGATCTAGAGCGGAGCTTGGAGTAGGAGCAGTGGAGTAACGACATTTTGTTCAAAACTGGAGCGCAGCCGGAGCCAAGAAATTTGTTGTGCTCCACGACTCCATTTTTTTTTTTTACCCTTTTAAAATTTCGTCATAAAAATGCTTTCAAAAGATAAATAATATAATCTATGAAAAATATTCGGTACACGGAGCAAATATTTAGATGTCGGAGCAACTCGAAAAAAAAAAGGCTGCTCCAGACACCTGATTTTTATTATTTATTTATTTACATCTCCTCTACTAATACAGTTCAGCAATTGAATCAACGGTTTGAAAAACGTAATCCATCACCTGCTACGCAATTGAATTTTCGATAAAACTTGGGTTTTCCGGAACAATCTGATACATTTGAAAAGCACATGGTGTTTTAGACCAACGTTGAAGCTTTTCAACAAGTACGGTCTCCGAGGGAAGAACGTAAGTAATTTAGAGAAAAGAAATTCAAATCGATTGAAACAGTATAAACAATTCGAAAACGAAATCACGATTTTACTTAGTTATTTACTTTATTTCTTAGCATTGAGGACTAAAGGAACTTTAAGGAAACAGCAGGAATCTTTCCTACAAAATTAAATTATAGCCATTGGTATACTTTAATGTAATTCTTTGATGAAATATGGATGTTTAGTATTAATGAAAAGACTTATTTTGATTTACGTTAATCTTCTTCACATGTATTTATTGATATTTCATAAATTCTAGATATGTCTTCTTAAATACACCATTAAAATAGTCATGCGTTATTTCGTTCTCCTTGCTGCAATATTACGTCTTAGACATTAAAACGACAACTAGTTCGGAAAATAAAAAGTATCACAATTGTTAAGCATTGTTCCAAGGAGACGAGTTGAACGGTTTTAAACTAAGTGTTTGGTAAAATTTGCGTGAGCATTTCCACTAGAAAGGGAAAACGACTTTATGGAATGCTTTTAACTGCGAAATTCTAGATAATGCTCTAATATCAATGTACTAATTTTGTTTCATTAATGAATATTTAAATGAAATAACAAAAACAGAAATGATTATCATTCCCAAAATTACAATAACATGAACCAATTGCTGTCCTTATTATTTTAATTAAAAATAAATAAATAAATTTGTTAACTATACTGTACTACTATGTACCAGTTGTTCAAATGATTGACGAAGTGACAACAAATGTAACTTTTTTTGAGTGTTTGAAGATTATAAGTATGTTTGTATGTGTGCAAAGAGGAATCGGAAGATACTATCATTCAACAGAAACCAAACTACAATATGTAATGTTGTGAAAAGAATAAAAAATATTAGAAATGAAATTGGGTCATCCATATACACTACATTTCAAAGAAACGACAGAATATGAATCTTGCAGCATTTTGGGCTGTAATCTCTGTGGCATGAATCGTCCCAGAAAGTGTCCGCGGGCAGTATACTCTCACTCTTAAGATATTTCGCTAGAGTTAACTGGAAATCAAAAGCAGCATATAGTAGCTTTTGGAGAAAACAAAGTCCTTCAGGCAGCAGTCGAACAATAAGCTGGCGATAAAGACATTACAACGTAAAAACCACAAAACTTACGTTCCCATTTTACACTTTCAAACAAGGTTTTTTTTCTGGTTTCTCATTTTTAATTTTGCTTCTCAAATTAGTTCGAATTATCTGATAAATTCGGATTAAGATCCAGATCCATTAATCCGGTTCTTCGTATATTAGGTCATAAATTATTCATAGTTATTGCCAAAATACGGCATGGATTACGAAAGATTCAGGTTAACGAAATCCGGATTAATGACCTTCAAGTGCACAATAATTCATCCGAATAAAATTCATATATACCACCCCATATATCATGATCTACCGATTTACCACCAAACGCAGATCTCCACTAGTGAAAGATTGACACACGCAAAGAATAAACGCAAAGACTAGTTCTTTGATCAAGGAAAAATGGGACAGAGATAAATCACATGTTTAACTGTTATAAGGAGTTTTGGATGGTAAAAAGCAAGCTATTAAGTCTGCCGTCCATCACTGGGTTTATAGTGGAACATTTCCTTCATTAGAGTTTCTAGAATCAATTGGATAGAAGTCAAATGTCTGAGTTAAGCTTTCTTTTTCGGTCTACTGCTACAGGCTTCACGTAATACGTTAAGCTAATATTTATCATTCGACTTCTCAGGAAAACGTACTTGAATCAGACTAAGGGATTGAATGAATGAATGAGGAATAGGAAGTAAGAAAATATGACTAAATGTCATGAAAAATAAAGCCTTCTATTTGAGAAGAGGAAAACGTTCTCTCTGCAAATAAAAAATGCAAATACAAGTCCCACTGTCAGGGATGAGTTTGGTAAAAAACCAAAAAAGCTGAAAGCAAAAATTCAAATTTTACGCGTAAAATATATTTTAAGCGATACTTAAAATTTTCTCGAAACAAGCTGTTGATAAAAATATTTTTAAAATTAATTAATAATTTAATTTAAAAGAAAAAAAAAACTTACTGTACCAGGAATTTAGGTTGGAGTATTTAAGGTATCAAATGTAAAATACAGAGTTGATTCAAAATTTAAGATAAACTATTGCCTTTTTTTCATTTCAAAGAAAGCAAATTATATTTAGGAACAATAACAGTTTACGGATAAAATTGGAAAAAACAGATTTGTAAATTTTTGAATATTTAAAGCTGGAGGCTTGGCTGGCACATAAATAAAAATTGAACTTTTATTTAATTTGAGTTCTTTAGCGTATGAATGGAACTTCATTACTGGTGATGTTTTATACATGGGTTAATTATAAATTAACAAGTTATTTGTATTTAAAAAAAGTTTTGAATTTCTACCCTAAGCCTTAAAACATACCTGTAGTACATTTAGAAGAAAAAGCCACGAGGATAAAATATTATGAATATGTAATTGCTCATCATAACTCTACAAACTAAAATTCTTTGTGAAAATGAATTGTAACAATATAAAAGTTTCCTTCCAATAAATATGGCAAATCAAGCTTTTCATATAATTTGCTTCCAGACATGCGCAAAATTAAAAGAAAAGAAAAGAAAGAAAAAGATTTGAATGAAAAAAAAGCATTAGCATAAAATCTCCTACACTTTAAAGATGATGGTTAAATGTTCTGAAGGCAGAAATTTCAATTTCTGTTAAGGATGCAAAAAGATTACACATTTCAACACACAAATCTGCAAATGGAATAGAAAACAAGAAAAATTGAAGATCGATAATAGCCAAGAAAAAAAATATAATTAAAATTAGATTACAAGAGATATATACGAAAAAGAAATTAACTGAAAGGCCTGCTAACATTTAAAACAGAAAAAAAAAAAGAAAAAAAAATCGAATCGCAGGAAAATAACGAAAATCGGTTAAAAAAAGTAAAAAAGCGAAAATTCGCGGTTCCGTGGAACAATCTCATACTCGGGTTTTTTTTTTTCTTCTGTAGAACAAAAAAATGAAAAATAAAAATGATCTTTTGCAGAAAATGGAAGAAGCGGAAATTTTCGCGGAAAAAAAAAAAGAGCTTTAGAAGAACTTTTTGCGAAAAAACGGAATTTTTAATTTTCTAAAATTTTTAAAAAGTGGAAAAAACTCATGCCTGTCAATAGATATTAGAATTGAATGAACCTTTCAAGATCCTGGGATGTCGGTTTTTTTTTTTTTGAACAAATCAGAATCCGATGGATGTCTTGAATAGTTGATTTCTCGAGCTACTTCAGAATAGAATGGGTGTTTCGAATGGTTGATTTCGAGCAATTTCATATTCGAATGGAATTTCTCAAGTACTTGACTTCTCGAGCAACTTCGATAAAATTACTGATTTAAGAGGTAGTCATTGCTAAAATAAAAGCGCACAAATTTAGGGGACGGGGAGTATGAGAAAAACTAAATAGATAAATAAATTAACGAATATGGTAAGGGTCATTTTAAAAGCAATGCAGTTTTTTTTTTTTACACATGTTCATTTTATACGAACGGGTTCGTAGAATTTATCCGGACTTCTCCCACAACTTTCTCCACAGATTCATTTCCCCATGCACGGGGAAGCCGAACCTGAGTGGCCTCGTGATAACAGGAAAGGGGGATGGAGTAAATAACTCAAAAATGCACAGAAGTGAAAAGAAGTCCATCTCAATCACAGGAAGAACTTATACACTGATTTTTTTCAAGTTATAAGGAGTTTTTTTTTTTAATTCTAAACAATACTCACAATGCGTTAACGAAACTTATAAATGCAGCACAACTTATATACGGAAAAAAAAAAAATAATTAAGGACTAAGAAAAAAGCGATATGTTTACAAAACTTGACTGTGAGATAATTTAAAACGAAACATACTTTAAAAGCATTAAATGCAGTAAAAGATAAAATAGCGTTCCCGAACACTTGAGAACATTTCCGAGCGTTTGCGAACTGTTCCGAGCGTTTGCGTAATTTTTCGAGCGTTTACGAACTTTTCCGCCCACTTGCGATTTTTTCCGATTATCTGGATTGGTTTTCTTCATTTATTTGATAAAAGTGGGAAATGCACGACTGCAAAAATCATTGTAATTGAAGAGTGCTAAAATTTTGAATTCAGTTTAGTAACTCAGAAAAAACTAGCAAGATTTAAGAGTAATATTTAAACATAAAACATTTCGAAACATTTTTCATGGAGGAGTAATTAAATTTAAAAAATTTCATTTTCCATAATTTTTCTTTTCGTTTATAACTTTAGATTTACATTAATGAACAGTTTTAATAACTCGCTCAAAGAAACCGGTAAATCGACTATAGTCTAAGAGCCCGTGAACCCCAGACCTTCATTATTTTATAAAAGCTGATTTTTATATATAATACTTGGGTAATAATTAGATGATGTTTCCTCACTAGCCAGACATTTTTGATAGTTCCAACCCCTTGCCAGACAAGCGTGTAAATCTTAAGAAGAGATCCATGATTAGAATGACTGATGCAAATAAAAATTTTGGCACAGATTTATATAACTAATAATCTGTGTAAATTTTAAAAACATCTCAAGAAAAGACATTCGATGCTACAACTATCTTAAATTGTTAAAAATTTAAATTTATTCTGTGAATAACAGGTTATAAAAAAAACCAAATAAAATAATTCTCAAAAATTTAATTAAAAATAGATGAATGACATTACAATATAATTGGGTGCTACATGTCATCATATAATTGGGTGCTACAATTTTTTTATTCCGGATTGTAAAGAATTTAATATTTTTGGAAAACTTCTTATCAATTTTTTCTTCTAGGTGGTGGGCAGTAAAAGTAGTATCCATTTCTATGAAATTCTCCCCAATGAATCAGTATATAATTCATGTAAATGAATCAATAAATGACAGCGGCCGTTATTGATAATATCTTCTTCTATGATGCTACAAATTTCATTGAAAGCTTCTTGGTGATACTCTCGATGATGATGCCAATCACTTTTAACAGATATTTTAGCAGATGAAGATATTTTATTATTAAACTGAATCCTACATTCAGTGTGATAATATATTTTCGGACTTGCAATACTGTTCAATCTAGTTAACAACTCATTATACTTTTTTTGATTTTCAATGCTATACATTATACGAGACTGAAATTGGTTTTTATCACCTTCATGGAGTGGAAGCATTTTTGATCTCGCTTGTCTCTTTTTTTTATTGCAAAATAAACAAAATTTTTTACTTATGTCAACACTGGTATCCCTTTGAATCGAACTATTTACTTCTGTGGTTGCATTAGCATTTTCACTCACTTCTTCAAGTCCACGAATATCCACGGCTGCCTGGGAAGGTTGAGGTTTAGTTGATTGAGAAGCTGAAGGTGGGTGATACAGTTAACTCAAACAAATGCGATGGACCTGGTATTGAATCGTCTGTTGATGTATTTACGTCTTTAGATGTTTCTTTTTCTTGCTCTATTTCAACAGTCTTTTTAGAATTCTTAGGTTCTGGGGTAAAATATTTTTTCATCAGTCCTGTGAATGATTTTTAACATTCTCTGTGATAACCACTCTCTGTGTATTCACGTGGAAGAATGATTTTATTTTATTCAAGGTTATGTTTTTTTCTCAATTTTAAAATTAATTCACATTTTTTCAATGTCTCGTCAGAAAATAATATTATTTTTCCACTACTTTTGTTACAAATAACACAAATTAATGACTGGTTTTTTAATACAAAATCACTTTCATTTAAAAAATCACATAAACAAATTGTAAATATATAATGTACGTATCATACAGTAATAATATTGAATATACTTTATAGTCTGTATATGTTCGAGATATTTTATGTTGTTAATTAATAATGAATATTAAATTAATAATACTTGAAGATAGCATATAAGATTATTCCATTACTTGTTCATAGTCTTCTCAGTAGATAACCACACGTCTACTCTCCTTGGTTACATTAATAAATGCGATAATGCATACATAATTACTGAAAGCAATATTTCCCTACACTACTCTTCATTGTTGAACAACCAACAAACGAGAAACCACGTGTGAGTGTGAGGAGAGACACGCCGCCGATTGGAACGATGAGTAAAATTCTTTCCACCACAACGCATGCGCAGCTCAACAGTTTTCTATTGGCTGTTACTTATCCTGACGACAACAGCATTGAATCAATGTTGATTTGAACTATTTATTACCAAGGTCTATCAAGGTTGTTGCAAGATGTTTTGTTAATAGGGAACTCGCCATCTCACTCGCACCCACCCATATATACTGTCTCGCGCTCGCTCCTACAGCTACCCTACATGCTTGTCTGGCAAGGGGTTGGAACTATCAAAAATGTCTGGCTAATGAGGAAACATCATCTAATTATTACCCAAGTATTATATATAAAAATCAGCTTTTATACCATAACGTAAGTAGAATTATAATTTCATGAACATTAGGGGTTGCCACGATGTTAAGTGTCTGGCAATTAATGACGTGATTTTTAATAATATTCTGAAGATAATACCAAAAAATCACTTTATTATTTGATGAATTTAGATTGTTATTTTACACACCTTTAGTACCATTTACCTGCCAAAGCCAGGGTAACCCAAACTTCATAATGGTCCATCGTTCTTACCTGTGTTGGGAGCATGCGCTGACGAACTTTCAGCTTTTATAAAATAACGAAGGTCTGGGGTTCACGGGCTCTTGCTCTACTAGTGAATGAACAGTTTAATTTTTTTCAAAAATAAAGTTTAAAGATTTTTTTTTACTGATGGATTGACAACAGTAGTTTCCTTCCAAGTTATTTGACACTTGAGTGATTATTCGAATCAAAATCTTACATGTTTATTGTGTGGAAATTTTTTTGTTTATTCACTGGCCATTTACCACTTTTGTTGCACCACTTTTTATTTGCACACCCGAAAACGCCTGAAGCAGTGCCAATTTAAACTCCGCAAATTTTTTAACAATGTTTACACATATCAGTAAAAAATTTTCGGCTGCCTTGTATCAAGCGCTACGCATTAAAAAAATATTTTTTTTTACAAATAACACTGTGCTCAAGCGTTCGTTCACTGCTCAAACTATCCTCTATATTATAAGAAAAATATCAAAAATGCTTTCTGCTAAAGTATGAGCACAAAGAAAAAACGTAAATAAAGCACAAATTGTCAAAACAACTTGTGACGTTGTTTTGACAATTTGTGCTTTATTTACGTTGTTTTGACAGTTTGTGCTTTATTTACGTTGTTTCTGCAGTTTGCTTTATTTACGTTGTTTCTACAGTTTGTGCTTTATTTGCGTTGTTTTGACAGCTTGTGCTTTATTTACGTTGCTTTTTCCTCGTACTCATACTTTCGGTATTGCTTTTGCTTGGTCAAACATGTGAGAATGCTGAAATTTCTGTAACCCAATAAGTAAAAAATTGAAACAAAACTAAATTAAAAATGCAAAATCACAAGATCAACAGCGGAAACGCTGCAGCTTATCCACGAGGCAATCGTTGTGTAAAAATCAATGCATATGATGATTGATAAATGGATCATATTTCGCCTTCAAGCATCTCCCTTCTTCAAAACAAGGTCAAGCCAACGCCCCTAAAATGATTCTATTTATTCAACTAGTTGTCCTTACTCTTTGTGTCGGGTCATTCCATATCAAGTGATCCAATGAATTTTACCTCACCCTTTTTGATTTCTTTCAAATTCGGCTCATCAACTACACGCATCAAGGTAATTAAAAATCCAAATTTTTAGATTTTTCTCTTGTTTAGTTTTTTAGTTATCAAGCTTTGATTTTGTAAAAAACTCATTTTTACATGTATGCTTTAACACAAAACAGACCATAACTCATCAACAAATAGAGATAAAAAGTTCTAGTAAAAAGCATCTTGAAGTACAGTACCGAACCCCAAATTCGGCATGCTCGGGACCGGCGCCAAGCCGGATTTCGGAATTTGCCGAATTTCGGAACCCGACCAAAAATGGCGGATTTACGAAAACATCAACGCTAATATGCGCATTTTTAGTTCAGATCGCACTGTTTTCTTAACTGGTACATAAATAAGTAACTTTTTTTGGAAAAGGTAATATAAGAAAAGTCATGTGTTAAAATATTTTTACCAAACAAAAAATAACTTATTCATGGGATTTAAATAAAACGCTCCAAATTACAACACACAATTCAGCAAAAATAAATCATACCCACCATGGTAGTTAACCGTTTCACTGAATCACCTGCAATTGTATGAAAAAGAAAATAGAGCTACATCTAATAAAAATATTAGCAGAGAAGTCAAACTAAAAGGCCAGGCCATTTGTACAAATTGCAAGGGTTACTGGGCGCCATTTATGACCACAAAGAAAAAAAAAAGAGCAAGTTTCTTTATCTTTCTTTTTCCAGGGACTAAAACTTGAAAAACAAATTTTTAAGAATTTAAGGGAAAATATAATTTTTTATAGGGAAAAAAGATGCTTAACTGAGCCCAAGAAATCAATTTTCACTTATCAACATAGTAGGTTTTTCTGGTTTTATCTTGGTTTCCTGAGTTTAGTTCATATAAAGCATAAATATATCTACAAAATTGCTTCTATTTGAATCAAAATTTACTGACATTTATTAATTTAACAGATTTTTACATTAATATTTTTCTGAATTTAAAAAAAAAATCGGAAATTTTCGGGAAAAGTGCCAAATTTTAGGATTTTCCGAACTTCGGGATTCCGAATATGGGGTTCGGTATTGTATATTGAATGCAGTTTTATATGATATGCATCATGACAAATTTTATTAAAATTTTAAATTTTAAAAACTGACCTTAAAATTTAAATTTTCAATTTCTCGGAAAACGTATCATTAATTTTTTAAAAAAAAAATCTCAAATATTTCTGTGCATTTTATCTTTGTCTATGCAAAATTTCAGCTTGGGGACTCAATGGGATCATATTTTCCCGAATTTTCAAAAATATTTGATTTACCAAATAATGAGTATTTTTGTGATTCAAGCTATTTTAAGATGATGGTTTCTTAAAGGAGATGATTTAATTAGCCTTCTAAACACATCTATGCATGAGTGAACAAGCATGGACATGCCTGTGCATGAAATGAACAAGTTCAAAGTTTATTTGGGGGAGGGGGGGGGGCAACAAATACATACATATTTTTGTTTTATCATAGTTATTTTAAAGTATTGTTTTCAAATTATTCAATGGTTATTTTAAAATGAACAAATTGACTTATTTTATGCATTAATAATAATGTTTTCCTGATTAATTGCTTGATTTCAGATATATTTTGATGAGATATTAATATGAGGGGGAAAAGTATTTAACTAAACTTATCTGAAATTGTGGTAGAAGGGGCACAACTGCTAGAGTTTGCATCTTTTGGTTGCTAGTCTTGATTTGCGCTTATGAGCTAGTATTTGACAAAGCAAGAAAAGAAAAAACTATGTAGCTTACCCCTCTCCCCTGAATAGGTTGTGGGTTACAAATAAAGTTGGAAAAAAGGAAGCATTGTAAGAAAAAACAAAGCTATTTATTTTATCTACCTGTATATCCTAGCATTTCCATACCTCACGTCCAAAACATAAATAAAAAATAATATAAGAAGGAAGGAAATTTAAAGGAGCTGCAACACAGATATTGCAGCTGCTGTGGAATGGCATTTCTATGCTACAGATCATGGGAAAGGAGTATGTGTTGACTTGGGCGGGACAGTGAAACGTCTTACTGCCAAAGCTAGCCTTCAAAAACTGCATTGAGATCAAATTCTGACACTAGTTCAACTTTTCAATTGAAGTGTTATGAACATTCCTTTAATTCCGTTTTTTTATGTAACTGTTCAGGAATATTCAGAAGAAAGGGAGTTATTAAAAGATAGATTTTTAAGAGCACTATCAGTCGAAGGAACACAGAAGTTTCGCTGCTTTGTTCCATTCAGTGAACATGAAATGACTACAAAAGTGTGTTCACATAGTAATAACTTTCAGAAACAGAAATTCTTTGAAGAAAGTTCAAATGTATGACAAAATTAAAAGGGTACATTACATGTGAATATGATGAAAGGTGTTGACTGGCTGAAGTAATTTAAACAAATGTACTTTTTCCCTCTCATATGATTACTATCTCATTAAAATAGCCGAACCTGTTTATCTCGAACCTGTCCATCTCGAAAACCTCCCTATCTCGAAATTTTATATTTTCCCTGCAATTACACCCTAAATTCAATGTATTTTCCATGTTTATCTCGAAAAAATTTTCCCCCAAAACCTCTATATCTCGAATTCTGGTTTTGCTGCCATTTTCGAATTCGAAGTCGAGTGACCTTTCAGCAGTAAACAAAAATTTTGCGGAAATCGTAGCGAATGTAAAAGGTGATTCGGAAGAAGAGGAGATTGAGGAAAATACAGATGTCGTGAAAGTCACTGTAAAAAGAAGCAGAGAAGGCTATTGAAACATTAACAACTTTCCTCGAATTTCAGGAAAATTTCGGTCTAGGTAAACTTACAGCGATCGCCACCCTCAAAAGTATAATCGAGTCCAAAACAACCAGACAACTAAAAACACGGAAAGACGTTTTCTTGTACTTGCTAAAGAAAGTAGTAGTACTTGTCTTGCTTTTTGAAAGACTTGCAAAAAGGTATGCTGAATACCATTTTTTTATCGTCTATGTTATTATTAAGAGTATAAAATTCGTTAAAAAAAAGTTAATGTTATAGTAAAATGCTTAATAAAACCAATACAGAAGATTTTTTACCTACAGCATATAGTCATTGTTTCAGTTGCAAATTTTAACAGTTTTATCCAAACCTCTGTACCTCGAAACCTCTTTATCTCGAATTTTTTTCCCTTCCCGTGAAATTCGAGATAGACAGGTTCGACTATATCTGAAATCTGAGAATTAATCAGGAAAAATTATTATTAATGCATAAAATAAGTCAATTTGTTCATTTAAAAAAACTATTGAATGATTTGAAAACAATACTTTGAAATAGCTATGATATGTGAATGTATTCGCTGCCACCCTCCCCCAAATAAATTTTGAACTTGTTCATTTCATGCACAGACATGTCCATGCTTGTTCACTCATGCATAGATGTGTTTAGAAGGCTAATTAAATCATCTCCTTTAAGAAACCATCGTCTTAAAATAGCTTGAATCACAAAAATGTTCATTTTTTGGTAAATCAAATATTTTTGAAAATTCGGGAAAATATGATCCCATTGAGTCCCCAAGCTGAAATTTTGCATAGACAAAGATAAAATGCACAGAAATATTTGAGATTTTTTTTTTAAAAAATTAATGATACGTTTTTCGAGAAATTTAAAATTTAAATTTTAAGGTCATTTTTTAAAATTTAAAATTTTAATAAAATTTGTCATGATGCATGTCATATAAAACTGCATTCAATATACTGTAAAAGCTCCTTATTCGCGCTTCCTTCATTCGCGTTTTCACTATTCGCGGATTAAAAAAATGCGACCCAATTCCTATATTCGCGGCTAAAAATTTCTTTATTCGCGGATCTAATAAGTACATACATAATAATAAAAGGATTCCAATAGGCATCCAACCTAATATTTGAAGTTCAAGTTTAAATTATTTATTAAGAAAATGCATCGCGGCAACATTGCTGAAAAGTTTT
Source organism: Octonoba sinensis (assembly GCA_038502835.1). Classification (NCBI taxonomy): domain Eukaryota; kingdom Metazoa; phylum Arthropoda; class Arachnida; order Araneae; family Uloboridae; genus Octonoba; species Octonoba sinensis. The sequence continues at coordinate 14,776,361 of CM076598.1, read as the reverse complement.
TTATAATTTTATAATTAGAAAGGGAAATAAAAAAACGTGGGTTAGAAGAGCTATTTTTTTGTGACTGGTTCCGGAATTGTTTTGTTTCTGAAGTTGAAACTTATTTTAAAAAAAAACATAATTTAGACTTTAAAGCACTTCTAGTTTTGGATAATGCACCAGGTCATCCTCGCGAACTTGAAACGTTGCATTCAAATATAAAAGTGACATTTTTACCTCCCAACACGACGGCTTCGCTTCAACCTATGGTCCAAGGAATAACCCAGGCCTTTAAGCTCTATTACATTAGATCAGGGGTCTCCAAACTTTCCAGCCTTAGGGCCATATTGATTACCCTACAACATAATTATTCAACATAAAAATAGATTACTTCAGTAAACTTAATTTAATTTGCTATAAAAAATAAATATGTTCTCTAGAAGGAGTTTTCTTTCAAGTATGCTAGCTCTCCGCGGGCCGGACAAAATCTGTCCGCGGGCCGGATGTGGCCCTCGGGCCGTAGTTTGGAGACCCCTGCATTAGATGAACCTTCAAAATCATATTGGATAATATGGAATGTAATCCTGATATGAATGTTATGGAATGCTGGAAGAAATTTCACATAGCAAAATGCATCGTAAACATAAAAGAAGCGTTGGAAGAACTGAAGCCACAAACATTGAAGTCATGCTGGAAAAAACTGTGGCCTACTCTGACTGCGGAAAATGACAAAGAATCTGTGCAAGTTCCAACTTTGACTGCAAACATAGCCGAAATCGTGAATGGAATAGGACGAGATGGGTTCGAACAGATAGAATCAAGTGACATTCAGGAATTGCTTGAATCGCAAGATGAAGATTTGACTGAAACCGACTTGGAAGAAATGTTAAATTCACAGTCCGTTGAAGAAGAGGCTTCAACAAGCACTGGAAACGTGACATTTAATTTGAAAAATCTCAGTGAAGGTTTAAGAATGGCAAATAAGCTTTGGGATTTCTTTATGAACATTGATCCGTCTATGGAACGAAGTCTTATTTTTAAGAGGCAAATTGCTAGTGCGACTGCTGCTTATCAGTCTGAATTGAAGGAGATTTTAAAAACTGCTAAGCAAGAGAAAATTACAAAATTCTTCAAACCATTGCTTAAGCCTTAAGATAATTAATCAAAATGTTCAAAAACTTCAATTAAATTGATTTTTTTATGTATTTGTTTTTTTTTTATTTTGTCACCTAGGAACGTATCCCCTATAATCCCATATAAATTACCATTCCGTATTCACGGTTTCTGTATTCGCGGCATTTTTATGGAACATATACCCCGCGAATAAAGAGCTTTTACTGTACTTCAAAATGCTTTTTACTAGAACTTTTTATCTCTATTTGTTGATGAGTTATAGCCTGTTTTGTGTTGAAGCATACATGTAAAAATGTGAGTTTTTTACAAAATCAAAGCTTGATAACTAAAAAACTAAACAAGATACAAATCTACAAATTTGGATTTTTAATTACCTTGAGGGGTGTAGTTGATAAGCCAAATTAGAAAAAAATCAAAGAAGGTGAGGTAAATTTTTTCTCAAATTTTGGATCACTTGACATGGAATGACCCTGTCAGCTTCTTCCAGATGGTCGAATAAGCGACAATTTCCTCATTTGCTCTCGAATCTTCGCAGCCGAGAAATAGTAATCCAACCCGATTTCCATTTTTATCCACACTTTGCTGATTACTCATTTAAATTCTCCGAAATTTCGAATTTCATTGTATTTCTGACATTTTATAAGATACATTTTACAAACATTCCGTCTTACAATATATGGATTTGCTTCAAATATTCTATGTTATGTTTTTAAAAAAAACTGGGAAATAAGAATTCCTGAACGACGAGACATGGCCACCGCCTCCCCCACAAAAAAAATCAGTACATTTCATGGTATATTTATCACATAATTACCCGATATAAGTTAGTGAATAAACGATTTTTATACACAATCCCATAATGAATTCCCCAACATAAATTAGTGAATAAACCGACTTTTAAATATAATCACAATGGCAAAACAAAACGACAGAGGGAGGCAAAACACTTACGTAAAGCAGCAAAAAACTTTTCGAAACGTGTGGAATAAAATAATTTCAGAAGCTAAAATTCAAATTTTTAAGACTTTTTATTTAAAAATGAAATTGTCCGAAAGCCTTCATTTACTGGTAAGACTAAAACAATTAAGTTGCCTTCAAATTATGTGATCTTCGTTTACAATAGATTAATTTGTGTCTAAAAGCAAATCAAATCCCGTTAAAATTAGTTAATAAAAATTTATATAGCAAAATCTATCAAATATTTAATAAAAAATAAGGAAAGATTACATGTGCTGGTATAATTGTTTATGTGCTCGTTTGACTTTATTATGACTGTGTGCTTTCTTTTATTTAACACACCGCGTCTTTAGTCATGCCAAAAGTAATATCACAACATAGTGTTACCTTAAGCAGCTATCTATATGATCATTGAAATGTTAAACTAAATCGTCATACGTCACAGAATCTCAATGCCAGCAGCATGGCGTACTGGTAAGGTACTGGCCTCGTACGCTCAAGTTCGCAGGATCAAACCTGGCCCAAGTTGGTGGATTTTCAAGATGCAGAAAATCGTCAGCGCCCATGTCGTATGATTATGCGATACGTTCAAGATCCTTTGAGTTTCCGTTTGGCTTGGATACCCTCGGCTAAATTAAATTCCTTGTGCAGTTTCGCATCATTTAGAGCACAGGTGCTGAAATCTAGGGGGAAACAGAGCGCCCAAATTCTCAAGTGGCAATGACATACTCCGGTAAGGGTGCTACTTGAAAGAATGGATGCCGATTTCCGGGGAATGCACTAGGTTTGCAAAAGTTGGTAAACCATACGCAGCCCCATTAGAAAGACAATACCTCAATAAAATTATTTGGACTTGCAATTCTTTAAGCGATTTAAAGAGCAGCTTAATGTTCGCTGCAAAAACCATATTATATTGACTTTAAACTAAAGCCACTAAAATCAGACTAAAAATTCTAATCAGAATGAGGACAATATGCTCTAATCTAAAAAGGGTATCATCAGTTCTCAGAGATCGTCAACAATCCCTTTATGAGTCCTTGTTAGCATATTGATAACTTTCCTAGAAAATTCATTTTAGAATAAGGATTGGACAACAGTATTTCAAATATTGCCACCAGAAATATCCTAGTTAGAAAGAAAAAAGGACAGAAGCCCAGTAAGATAACAAGTTTTTTTTTTTTTTCCAAGACCTGTAGGATATGGACCACTGTCACGTAAAAATACATTTTACGGTAAGGAAATCAAAATAAATCTATCGATTTCCCTTGTCCCTGGTGCTACAGAAACTCGTTCAAAAATGAAGTGTTAAAAGCAAAAAAAAAAAAAAGAGAAAGAAATTAAAAATCAGAAGGCTCCTCAAAATGCTGAAAACATTTAATTGGTATCGAGTAAATTTTAAATCAGGGGCAGGCAGACTTTTCCAGGGTACGGCTACTTTTTTTTTTTTTTTTCAAGGTTTGCGGTCCACCAAGTGGTGTAGGTGTAGTAAGCTAAAAAAAAAGCCGACAATATTTATTATAACTTAGTAACAAATAGGTTATATGCACTTATGTACTTATCTATCTAATCCTACCTAAGAAAAACTTACTTTTAAAACCGCAGTAAAAGCTAAATAATAATAATAACATCATAATAGCCGCAAATATAATAATTTCAAATGATTCATGTATTATCAAACAATTCAAAATGCATGAAAAAACAAATCATTTTTATTTAAAGTGAGTTCTCTTTGCTATTGCAGGCTACATATTTTTAAATTGGGCTACTCGCTTCTTCTGGGGCTACTAACATTTTTTTTCAGGCTATTCTGTTGTAGTGTAATTCAGCTACTTTGAGATTTTATTTTAGTATGCACGTTGCGTGGCTTAGGTCTTAGTAAAGGAAGTCACCCCAAAATGTCTTGGTGGTCCACCGATCGGTCGCGATCGACTTAATGCCCACCCCTGTTTTAAATCGTTAAAAAAAGAATCGAAAGTCCAAAAACGAAAGCGGTAAGTTAAAAATCGGCAGCACCTCAAACTGCTAAAAACATTGTGAATATAATGTCATTTAGCAAATATATACATGTAGACAAAATGCAACGATAAAAATAAAATAAAAAATAAAGCATTTTATCAATTATCTGTGGAAAATAAATAAAAGCGTGAAAAAATAATTTCGAACTATAGCGGAAAACGCTTATAACCTCTTTTCCAGTTAAATTAGAGGCTTCGGACTTTGGCGCGAGGAGCAAAAACACCTACTGGGACAGTCTTTTTACTCGCTTTCCAACGGTACCAATTCCGAAGCAATGCGATGTTTTCTTCATGCAGAAAAAGCTATTTTATGTAGTTGGTTGATCTAAATCATCAGTGTTTCCCAACCGGTGGTTCGTGAACCCCACGGGTTCGCGAGGTACAGAATTGGGGTTCGCGAAAATAATATTGCAATGGCCTAATTTTTTATTGCTAACGTAAAAAAAAAAAAAACTAAATAATGAATGTGCATACGTGTTAAGAAGGAGTGCAAAAATGAATTTTTAAAAATAAATTGTGCTTTCCAGATAATGTAGAAATGTAGTGGACTGGCATGGGAAGCATACATACAAAGTTTGAAATTCACTTATTTCTACTTTTGCCCGATTTCTAAAATTTGGTACCGAAAAATTTATCTACTTATTTTAAATTTCAGCACGCATGTTTCTCACTATCATTTCCCACTTTTTCCTCACAAGTGCGAGGAACGGGTCGGAAATAGAAAAACTTACTACATAAAATGTAAAATTTTGCATTATTTTAAGCTAATTTCTCATCAAGATCATTAATTTTAAATTTGGACTCGCATTTATCACTTTATTCCAACTTTTCTGTATTATCGCAATTAGAAATTCGAAAATATTTAAATTTTAATTTTTCTTTAAATTTCTAAAACTTTACATAATTTTGTATATTTCAACCAGAAAGTAGAACCTATTGTGAAAATAATTTAATTTTGTTTTAAGGAATACATATGTTTACTGCCCTAACAATGATTAAAAAAGAACAAATAATAAAAAAATATTTGTAGCTATATTTTTAGTTGTGTTTAAACTTAGATGTTTTACAATAATTATGTTTTCATTTTTTGTTATGAAGTAAGGCTCGACCGATGCATCGGCGCCGATTGTTCAACAAATTTGCCATCGGCCATCGGCATCGGCGGAAGATGTTAACTTTAGAAAAACATCGGCCCATCGGCCGTAAAAAACATCTAAAAGCCGATGTTTTTTGTAGTGACAAATTTCCAGAAAACATTCTGTCTTTCACTTTCTTTTTTTCTCTATAGCTCAATTTCTATTTCCATACAATAACATAAGGCTCGACCGATGCATCGGCGCCGATTGTTCAACAAACTTGCCATCGGCCATCGGCATCGGCGGCCGATGTTAAATTCAGAAAAACATCGGCCCATCGGCCTTAAAAAACATCTAGGCCGATGTTTTCCAACTTTCCACAAAACTTGATATAACTTTCCACAAAACATTCTGTCTTTAACTGTCTTCCTCCTCCATAGCTAGTTTTCTATTTCCATACAATAAGAGGAAGCACAGCAGTTAAAAACAGTTTTCGCCATCATGGGGGAGCCAGGGTTGCTAATTTGGCTATTTTTAAGATAAATACGAAACATTTGGCTTTTGGAATAATTTGCATGTCTTCCTGGCTTTCTTTTGGCTCCTTAATAGTTTTTGGGAGATTTCATAAATATTTTAGTTTTTTACAACAGAAGTTTTAAAGATTTTTAAAAAAACAAATACTATTTTTAATTTTAGAACTATGCCAAATTTTGTTTTACACCGTTTTGATAACAAATGGGTGTCGCTTATTTTATATCAGCTCAGGCTCTTATTATCCGGTTGCCTATTTATGCCCAACATGCCCAATTTTCGTGCTGGAGTTAATAGACATTCGGAGGGAATACTCGGAAAAGCAGTCGGATATCTTGTTCTGTGACTTCATTCGAAGATTCTACAGAATTCGCTCTTTTGTTCCGAGTCAGCGAGAATTATTCTAAGAATAATTCTCACACATATAGCAAAAGAAGAAGATCAGAAGAGGGAAAGAAATATTGATGTTTCTTCAGCAAGAAAAATATCTGCAGGAATGCTGCTACAAAATGTGTTTTTTTTTTTTGCTTAAAGTTGGATGCTTTTGTGATATTGTTGGTATGTTTGTAGCATTTAATCAATCAGCACACCGTTTACTATTAAAATGCATTTTTACGGATCCCAATCGCTATAGATTAACTATTCATGTGTAAATAAATAAGTGAAAAATAAAAGAAACCAACTTAATTTTTGCTGTGAGTTATTTTCGTAAACGCACGACACAAAAATTGAGGATCCCAGTTCTTATAACAAGTTATTGAAAGAAAAAAATAATTCCACATATGCGAGAACGAGAATGACAACAACAATCATAATAATTAAATTGTTACTCATTCTTAATCTTCTTTCGGCATGCTCGCTACTATTTACTGGTTTTTTTACTTACATATTGCATGCGTATTTCGTTTTTTTCTTGAACAAATTGCCATAACGGTTGGGATCCGTAGATTTGCAAACGAAGCACAATCGTTCATGTGTATAGTTCTTGTGTCCTAAAATTCCGTGATGCAATCACTGAGCTAAATGAGAGAAATCTGGAGTGAGGACTCCCCATGCTTCAACATGGCAGCTTGCGAGCCGACGCGCATGAATACAGTGCTCGAGCCATCAAGGCAAATCATCGCTGACTTCCCATTGTGGAAGCATTGGCTCGTATGGTGTATTGTTACAAATTTCGGTTTAATTTATCATAGTTTATCAAAAAATTTTATTTTCGTCATTCAGCAATACGTTTGCATCCTGTTGTGCAAAGGGATGTAAAAATAAATTCGTGAAACTTAAAAGAAAACGGTGTTAAAGCTCATTTTGATGGCGAATTGCCTATTTAAACTTTAAATGCCTTGTTCTCGTATTCTATCTTTGAATGGCTTTTTTTCACAGAAATTTAATTACTATGCCCATAATGTACACAAAATTGTTTTTGGATGAATAAAGTTTACCTTAAATCATAATATTACAACTTAATTACATTGCTGAAAAACTTTTTCTTTTAGCATTATAGCCTAAATATTTCTCCTGTTTTCTCGATAGTCAAACCTTATTACGTAATATTTTATTATAAGTGAAAATATCAGTTACACAAATAGTTAAATCATGTACCTTTTTTGCTTTTATCTTAATTTGCTAGTTAATGGAAATTTCAATAATAATTTTGATGTTTTTGAATTAACTTTTCATTTGAGTAAAATTTTGATTTTTGCGTGTGTTAATTTTTATTTTGTCAAATTGTGGCTGTTTTTAAAAAACATTTATTTTATTATTTATTTATTATTTTATTACTAAATTAACATCTACACTCAAAGATTTTTAATGAGTTCATAAAGCTTTGAATTGCAGCACTTTTCCCCTGTAAATATACTGATAAACTGAAATTTTTATTTGTGCATGATTTAAAAAATCATGATAAATACTATTATGATCATGTTTTTTTGTTACTAAATTAACATCTGCACTCAAAGAGTTTTAATGTGCTTATAAAACTTTGAATTACAGCACACACTTTTTCCCAGCAGATGCACTGATCAGCTATATTTTTAATTAGTGCATGGTTAAAAAAATAAGTAGTATTTCTTTATTATTCTTATTTACATTTAATATCCATAAATGAAATGTTCCATTAGTGAGAAATATTTAACTTTGTCATAGGCAAGCAAACTTGTAAAATATAAAATTTATAAATGCTTATACATTTCAGATTCATCTCAAAATGACATGCTCCATTCCAGTTATTTGCAAACTTTTTTTAATAAAAATGTTATCCTGTAATATCTCCAAAAAATGACTTCTTTCTTCTTATTTTAAGTGCTTCTTCTTTTTTAATTGTATTATGTTTAAGTGCAATATCGAAGTGCAAGAACTCTAAAAACGAATTTATCGTTTTTGGGAATAAAAGTCGCTATATTGATGCTGTTCGAAGCTGCTCACTGAAACTTCTTATGAGATTTATAATTTAACTGTGTAAAGTATTTATTCATCAGTAGTCAAGGAGAGTAAATCAATTAATCAGGGTGTCTTACTGTCTAAATAAACATTTTTTAAACCTGCCATAGTCGCACACTCCCACATAGCATTCAAAGATAATAAAAAGTGTCGCAAAATGTTTTTTATCGTGAAAAAATGGATGAATAATTGTTCTAAAATGCTATGAGAAATTTTAAACTATTCTATGTCAGGCATTAGAATAAATTTTTTTAGAAAAATCGGAAAAGAATTAAGAGCTCGAGAGCTCTTTAAAGTTAGCCGTTTTATCATTGCGCGAATTGGTAGTTTGCGCGTTTTGCCTTGATGGCTGAAAAGGGTGTGAAGCGGTTCGACCGCCCAGTCCTCGCTCCAGGTTTCTCTTATTTAGCTCAGTGGATGCAATGGCGTGCAGAAATAACTGTCGACATTAATTTGTGTAAAAAGAATTGCAGTTTAAACCCTTGAGACTCCAGAGCCCTCTCTTCCCAGAATAAACCTGGTTTCGTCACCGTGAGAACTTTTTTAAAATTTGATAAAAAAGAAAAGATTTCAAATATATTGCAAAATTGAACTAATTTTGTGTTTAAAAATAGCGTTAAAAAGGCAGACATATAATTTAATCAAATTCGAGTCTCAGGAATTTTGAACAGTTACATTGTTTTCGCAGAAGGTAGCGCCACATATAAAAAATTGTCGGTTATGGGAGGGTATTTTGAATCGGGTTGGAGGGTTCAATTTGAAACGCAACACTGCTTTTTATACAAACTGCCGTTGTGAAATCGACCATTCTCAAATACGAGAACGAAAACTGCACGTTATTAATTTTAAATTCGTCCGCTTTGACCCCTGGTATTTTGTCTTGCAAAAAACTGGTAGCCAAGGCGCAAATTGAAAAAAAAAAAAAAAAGTTTTTTTTTTAATTTTTTTTACCAGTATCGAATTCCAACTTTAAACAAACTAGTAGCTAAAAACGCGTCGTGCATCTTTGGTCTAACCGTACGTAATAAAAATTATTTTTTTTCTTTTTTAATTCCTTATGTCCAACTCTCACACTGTTTTAAAACAACGCGACATTTTGGGCGCTCAGGAATCTTTAATTTAAACAAAATACTGCACTCGTTTAAAAATGAATGAGTTTCATAAAAAAAGAATACTAAATGTTCTAGTTCCTCTGCATCAAAATCAAGGGATTCATGTAAAACTCTACCATGAACTAAAAAACGGAGTTAAAACGATGAATAATCGGAACCAATCTTTGCTTCGTGCACGTGCCTTACAAGGTCGCTTTAGCTGATGTTTGTTTTCTTCTGATTGTTTATTCTACATTTATTCAGTTTTGTATTTACTAGTATTACTATTAGTATATCTGAAAAGTAACGGATTAGGGGAATATAAGATCGAAAAATAATATCGCGATCGGGAAATTGTTCTGTTTTTTTTCTAGATACAGGAAAGTGATTTTTGGTACTTTTCATTCTGAAGTAAGATAAATTAAAGTCTGGAAGATATTTTTCCATACGGAAAACATAGGCATTGCATCGGCATTTAGATGTTATTCAAGGTCGATAGGCCAAAGTTTTTCCGAAGTTTCCGAAGAATGCCGGTGGCGATGGCTAGATTTTTTAACTATCGGCACTGGTGCATCGGTCGAGCCCTTATATTTATTTATTTATTGCTCAGTTAAATATGTTTAACTGCATTTCACATGAAATGTTGCAATTTTAAGCAAGTCTCTTTGAAAAAAAAATTAATAAAACTGAAATCGGAAAAATGTCCGAACTTTCAAAGTTACTGTATCATGTAAACTTCCCCCGAAGTCTTTTATGGTGCTTGAATAAGGCATTTACGTTTTTATAAACATAAAAATAAATAAATGATTTAAATGACAGTTTTGACAAGCATTCTACACGTGGTTTAAAGGGAAGTTTTTCCATCGGCCATCGGCAGATGGAAGAGCAAAATAATCGGCCATCGGCCATTGGCCGATCTTGGAACAATCGGCCAACAATCGGCATCGGCCCATCGGCCAAAAAATGCCATCGGTCGAGCCCTACAATAACAGGCAGCACATAAGTTTTAAAAAAAAACACAAAAATAATGTCATTCTATAAAGTATTTGCTAAAAAATTCGGAAAACTAGTTTAAGCGATTGCTGCCCGAAAACCTTCATAATTAAAATAGTTAGTTCTCTTTGAGCAGAATGCTCGCGAAATAGAATATGTTTAAGTAAAAGTCATAGAGGCGTCTTATGAGTGCTATTTTGTTTTTCGCACTAGATTAGTTGCCTCATTTTTGTCCGTTTTTCTTTTAATAATGACTTAGTGCATTAGATGTCATTGTGCAATAATATTATAACATCTGCTTTTAGTTTGTCATGTTTCTTATTATTCCGAAATTGTAAACAATAAAAAATCAACTCAATCAAAGTACGATAATAATTTTAATTTTTACCAGCGTAAACATTTTCTCTTTGCGGTTTTTTTTTTTTTCTTCGATCCCACGTGCTACAGTTTTTCTGCAATTGTGCAGCAATCTTGTTGCATCAGCACTTAGTGTGCGGTTTCTCTCATTATTTCATTTTTAGTTTACAACATAGAAAAGATTGGTCAAAAATAAGAAACACTTTCCAGTATAAATATTTATTGATTGAAATTTTATGTGTCCAAGTTCGACTTGCAATTTTTAAAAATTGAATTCTTTAAAAACAAGTTTGGGATACAGGATGGAACAATACCTTAATAAAAATGCTACAATTTCATTAATTTCAAAAATTGTCAACGTATATAAAAATATGTATATATATATATATATTTTTTCAAAATACATCTTAATTTTTTATAAACGATCACGTGTTTTCAGAAGATTATTTGTCAACAGAAAACTACTGGTGCTCAAAATATTGGTTTATTTCGGTGACCTTACATTGTGCTCATGAAAATATAAAGAACATGTCAAGTATTTCAGTGTAATTTTCAACTCACAGGAAAAAAAAAAATCTAATAAGATTAGTTCTTAAGACCCAGCATTCATTTGTAATGACAAAAAAATCTCACGCCTATGTTTTTAAAGCAATATTCAGTATTTCTTGGTTATGAACAATTGATATACTATACTGCGAGCGAAATTTTTTAATATTTTATTTTTATTTCAGAAAAAGAGCTTAAAATAACTTTTTTAATGAAAAATAAACATGTAATCGTTCTCGCTTTTCTTTTAAAAACGGAGGGGGGGGGGGGGGGATCATGAAAAAAATCTGAGAGGAGGGGGTTGACAGTTTCGTTAAAAATACAAACCCACATTATTTGTTAGTCTGTGTCATAATATCTGCATTCCTCTCCATGAAAAAAATAAGAAAATAAAGGCAGCTGCAATTGGCATTTGCAGTGCAGGTGTTATAAAGAGAAAGTGTTGAAGGAAAGGGAATTAGACCCGAGCCGATTCAATAACTGTTGAGTATTTTTTTTGCAAAGATATGAAAAAAAAATTGAAAATTCTCTGATACAGCATTTTTTAATTTTTTTAACCTCCAAATAGTTTAATTACTTTACTAGAATCGCGAGTGATTCTTTCAGTTTTAATTATTATGTAAACTTCCCTCAAACAATTTTACGCTGCTTGAATAATGCATTTAATGCTTTTATAAACATTAAAAAAAATAGTAAATCATTTAAATGACATTTTTGACAAGCATTCTACCCGTTTTAATGGTTTAAAGCGACTTTTTATTCCATCGGCCATCGGCCGATGGAAGAGGGAAATAATCGGCAATCGGCCATCGGCCGATCTCGGAACAATCGGCCAACAATTGGCATCGGCCCATCGGCCAAAAAATGCCATCGGTCGAGCCCTATTATGAAGCACTGTACAACATGGAAAATAAATGTACTAGCAAATTTTATAGTTTTGTCACCCCTTACAGAAGGGGGTTCTACATTTTCTTTCGGACCTTAGAAGGGCTTCACAAGAGAAAAAAGGTTGGGAAACACTGGTCTAAATCTAAAATTCGAACTGTTTGGAACTTTTTTACTGCTCGGTAACACCCCTCTATGACCTCCTCCGGGTGCCAAAGTATCCCTGTGAAAAAATTTGGTGAAAATCTGACATAAACTGTTGATTTGAATAAGGTACATACATAGCCTCTTCTTTATTTACATACCAGATTATTTTTAATGCCATGTCTAACTTTATGGAAAGATGAGGGGAAAAAAAGCTTCAAGAAGCGCCACTGTTTAAAAGTAATTTTAGGATAATTTAATAAAAGAATGAATCTAACGTAATGCCAAATTTTGAAAAAAATCACCAACTGAGTGGTTCTATAACTAACGAACTTCTCAATGTCAAAAAACGTAGCAACTTAACTCTTCGGGATAAGATTGGCTCTTAAAACAAGTTTCACCTTTCGTTTCATTCTTATGCATTTAACCCACCTCAAAAAGCTTAAGTTACATGCAGTCATATAGTATAACATTTTTTTAAAGTTTTTCCTTCACTTAGCAGTGCTCTGAAGCAACGGAAAATGCGCAACTTGGGTTTTTATTTTCTTTAAAATTGCATGCCTCAGAGTTAAATGCTGTTTATCAACAATTCAAGAACGCAACAAAAATGATTTAAGCTCATCCCTCACTTTTATGATCAATATCAGCTCCAAGCAGTGATACATCGCCATTGGTGGGTTATTTCAAACTTTAAAGAGTTTCTCTTGCTTATGCCAAGCGATATAACGCCGTTTGACCTTTCGATATTTTCTTTCCTTTTATAGGAGGGAATTTGGAAATTTGATCCTATAACCCCAGGGCCTGCAATTTTTCTTCTTTTGGATTTCAAGATCCGTAAAACCTTTTAATTTTCTTCAGATCAGTAAAAGCTGTCTTTTTATCTTAAAATATTTCTTTTTCCGGTAGGAAATAGAAAAATTGATCTCATAACCCAGAGAGGCATTTTTTCTGGGATCAAATGATTCGGAAGAATATACTTTTCTTAAACAATCACTGAGATTTATTTAACTAACGTTTCTACGTTAATTATTATTTTTTTTATAGATTAATTTTCACGAGTGATATCTCATTTTTCTTTTTTATCTTTATGAACATCTTTATTTCTATCGTTCTAACTTATTTTTTATTATTATTATTTCTAACGGCTGATTCATAAACAGTTACAGCAGGTACATATGTTAGGAACAAAAGGAACACAAAATGGATTAAAACTTAACTTTTGTTCTAACTTATTTCCTGTAGTAAAGTTAATAGAAAAAATAGCTTGAAAATCCATAGAGATGGTCTTTGCCTTTTCTGTGTACTTTTTAAGAAATAGGATGTATCTGAACAGCTTTTCTATGCTACGGGCATATAGAAATATGCCCGTAAATCGGTAAAAGTCATAGAAATACGCGGCAGCTTTACAAGACGTAACTGAATTATGACTGAATTTCTCACTAAGCTTTTGGAGCAGAGAGAACATTTCATTTTCTGAGTTTTGTTGGTTCAAAGTTCCAATACAATGAAAGTAAATACTACAGCAGTAAGTCGCGTTTCAACTGTATCGTTTTTCTAGACTCATACTTAACATTTACTACAATTCCAGTCATAGTTTCGAACTCTACATCAGACAAAAATTCGTTGCTCTTTAATACGAATTAATGTTTTTGAAACTGAGGTTGAAAGTTTTACCATTAAAAGTTTTCAAGAAGAAACGATTTTGGTGTGTCAATTAAACCAACTTTTCACATTCAAACTTAAATTTAACGTAATCTTTGATTTTAGTTGTCGCTGGAAATCTCCGAAAACTAAGTTTTATTCCCTGAAAAAAAAAATAGAATGAAAATTTTAAAATTTCCCGGGAAAGGAATCCTAAATATTAGGTGGAATGCCAATGATGTAAACTATAATTGGCTTTGCATCACGTATACGGTAGTGTTATGTTACGATTTTTCCTTTATTCAATACAAAAAGTATTGGAAGATACCTCAAATCAGAGCATTACAACGAGGACTGCTATTCTGAGCATTAACGGCATATAAAGTCAATCAAACTTCAAATCACATTATATCACATTATAAAGTGCTTTGGGGCATAGTGAGGCACAAAGACAGTTCCCGACCCCAGTTAAAGTACTCTTAGCGAAAATATATTATGTACATGGAATTAAGGATTGCTTTCACACATTCTATTCTTCCAACGTAAATTAACACAAAAAACGGTATTTGGAAAAAGCTTATAACGAAGTGAGATCACAAGCAAAACTAATCTCAAGCCAAAGAAACCAGTTTAATCAGTGACAGGCATTTTTCAATTTCGTTTCATAAAAGTGCTGCTGGGGAAAATGCATCATGCATACGTATTACATGGAATTATTAATTGCTTTCATAAACTCTGTTCTTTTCACAGAAAATCGAAACAAAAGTTTCTTTCTGGATATAGCTTATAATGCAGTGAGATAATAAACAAAATTATGCTCAAGCTAAAGAATTATGAGAAATAAACTATTTGACACACTCCCGACATCAGTTTAATTAATCCTAGACATCTTTTCAATTTTATTTCATTAATAACTAATTTATGATTCCATTAATAATGAATTTCGGAAACGCCATCAATAACTGCTAACTAAAGTTAGCTGTCTAAGCTTTTGGGTTGGCGACTTAAATAAATTAAACGATGGAAAAAGCACTATCCATCACACTTCAATCGATAGGGTACAAATATCTAATAAGAACAAAAAGAACGATTCTTCTTCTTCTCGTAACTAAAACATGAATCTACCAGAAAGTTGGACGGAAAAGTATCTTTAGAGGAATATAAGTTGAAACAGAATGGGTTTCCGCACGCATTTAGATGATTAACGCATTTTCTGTCAGCAATGAGATAATTCAAGTTATGTCTTTTTTTTCGTTTTCCTACTTTCCCTTCCGTGAGCGAATAAGACATTTAATTGTTTGGAAATTCCAATGCTCGTTAAAATGAATCCGCTTATGTGACTAGATAATGAAGTGCTTTACCACACGGACGAGAGCACTTAATCTAGAACTAAGCTCAGATCAAAACACAAATGTAAATTATTAACAAACTGGGGAGTTATTTCCGCATTTAAAAATGAATTGTTGCCAAGATAAAATTTGAAAAATCATTTAGTGACACGACATTTTTCTGCGTTAATTGAACTCAAATATATTGCTGTCGTTTCCGACACGAAAAATAAATTAATATAGTGCTACAGGTTTTTTTTTTTTTTTCTAATTTAAACTGAAGTGAATGAAATGCGTAAAATGATTATTGGATTGAAAATGAGTTTGAGCTCGGTAAAAGGTTCCATTAAGTGATTTCACTACATTTAGAAATTTTCTTAATTGGTTGCGATTAATGTTACTCGTTAATCTTTTATGCCGGATATAAGTCTAGTTGCAATTTCAAGCTCATATTTTGCAATTTCGTGTTGATTCAAATCAGCTTCATTCAAGTGATTAAGAAAAAAAAGGTGTGGCAGCCCTGACAAAAACAATTATTTCATTCAGTGATTTCACTACATTTAGAAAATTTTTAAATGATCCCAATTTATTTAAAGTTGCTTAAAACACTTCTTGAAAGTAATACATTAAACATATATGAAATAAATTTTTTATATCAAGAAAAATTTTGGATTAAACGCATTAAAAATAATGATTAATGAGACGTGATATACTCTTCATTAAATTTAATAAAAGTAATGAGTTCATGAGACAATTTGAAAAAACTGTACTATTAAAGACATTGTAAAATACAAATTATAGCTTATAAATGAAGTATAATTTCAAGTACACCGAATTGAAAATAAAAAAAAAGATGGGAACAATTTACGTAAGGTGTCATTTACACTGTCTCAGTTTTTGAATAACAATTATTTCTCCGAATTTTATTCAATTCTACTTCAGAAAAATTTTTAAAGTTGCGAATTTTAGCGAGAGTAATATAAGTTTATAATTCATCACGTACTCCTTATTTTACAGTTCGAAACTTTAAATATTGCAGGCAATATCAGTAAAATGATGTTGATTAGACACAGCACAATGCATTAAGCTTAGTACACACTGAGACTTATATTCCTTCTCTCTCTCAGTAAACGATGTCAAAATTCTCATCTCCTCGGTTTTTCTTTTCTTCTTGGTATTAAAATTTTGTCGCACAGTCTGTTGAAAAGCAGCTAACTATTGTAAGTAAATTTTCAATAAAAATATATGAATTCTGTGAAAGTTGTTTCTCTGTTAGCTCAGTATCGATGCAGGGGAAAAAAACGCACTCGCTACACTACTTTTGTTAAAATCATAACTGCGAAGTGACTACTGAATGAAAGAAGAATAAGAGTTATCGTCTTTATTAATACATATTCAGCAAGATCGACTTAAGGAATTATGCCGTTTTTATGATGACATTTATAGCGTCAACTAAAATTTTACTGTATAATTTTCTTATCATTGACTTAACTAGATTTTCACGTAAAAATGACGTTACTAGCTGGTTAAGAAGCGTTACTAACTGATAATTTTTCTTTCTCCCTTCTTAATCTTTTGTTCTAGAGTTGTTCAAAACATGAAAGGAAACCTTGTCTACGCTAATCTACCGTAGTTCTTTTTATACAAAAAGCTAGTTAAGAAGCATTAGTTTAAATTAGCTTAAGCATAAATAGCAACTAACTCCTTTTTAAAACAAAACTAAATCGCCTTCAAATGAGATAAATTTAATCCTTATTGTGTACGTATTCTTACACAACTACTTGTGCATACGTATTGCGTACAAAAAAGGGCATAAAACTGATGTACACGCATTAGAAGTTATTGCTTTTTGGCGTAAACACTAAAAAAAATATATTGTGCGTTCAAACTATTTATGTGATACTATAGACAAACGACCGAAAAACGACACTAAATACCAGGAATAAAAGTTTGAATAAATGGAACTAAACTTCCAAACTATCATGATTAGTTTCGCTCTATTGGTTCTTCTTTTGATGATTGAAGTTATTAGCAAATGACCGAAGTTATCAGAAGATTCACTGAGTTATTAGCAATTTGAGAACTAAAAAATATTGTACAAATAGTGTTGTTGAAATTAGTGCCGTATCAAGTTGCACTCTTGCCGAGTTGTCGAGTACTCGACCATTTGCTACTCGACCAAGTACTGAATTACTGACTACCGAATACCAATCGTCTTTAGACAAAAAAAACCAATGACATAAATGTGAAGAATTTTCCACTTATTAAAATAGCTATATGGATCTTGAGCATTTGATCATCCTTTTAATTAATTTCAATTTGAAATGTAATAATGTATGAACAAAAAAATAATTTAAAAAGCATATTTAATCAAGATAAAATTAAAATTAAGTTATCAACCTACTAAAAAGGCGGTTAAGAACAAACAGCCAAAAATGCAGATTTGTGCTCTTGACAAAATAGAAATAACATCACATAAATGCATAATTAAAATTTTACACAACGTGCTAGTATATTTTAAATGAAAAGTTTTCCTCAACTTTTATGTACACTGTAAAAAAATCTAGTTCAACCTTTTATCAAAAAAAAAGAAAAAAGGAAAAAATGGTGAAATTTAGCTGCAATCAGCATTTGGTAACACTAAGTTAATCCATTATAATGGTTCAACTTTAGTATCAAATGTTGGTTGCAGCTAAATTTCACCATTTTTTCCAATCTTTTTGGTGAAAGATTGAACTAGAAATTTTTACCGTGTACGATAATAGTTATATTTCATGAATCGAACAGTTTTAGTAAATGATTGTATGTTAAAAATTTACATTTCACTTTTTTTTTAAATCAGTTATAACTTCTAGTCTTAAATGGTACTTATAAATATTAAATTCTTACAACTACTCGGTATTTGCCGAGTAGTTGTAAGAATTGTCGAGTATACACTGAGTGGCCAAAAAAAAAAAAAAGTCGCAGGCACTAATATTTAGTAGGATCACCTTTGGTACGAATGACAGCTTGCATTCGTTTTGGCATTGATTGTACCAAATTGTGCAACTTCTGGACACTTATTTTTGGCCACAATAACATCAATTTTTCGGCGAGATCGTCCAGTGAAGAAGGAAGAGCGAGTTACTTCTCAATGACCTCTCGATGACATCCCATAGATTCTCAATGGGATTGAGGTCAGGGCTTTGGGGAGACCAGTTCAAGCGCTCGAATGAATCATCATGCTCTTGGAACCAGTTATTGACAATGCGAGTTCGATGAATCCGAGCATTGTCATCCTGAAAGACGCCATCACCTTCTGGAAAAAAGGAATGCATTGAAGGGGTAAGATGGTCACTCAGTAAGCTCACATAATCTGTAGACTTCATTTTATTATTGCACAATGTTGCTGAACCTAGCCCAGAATAGCAGAAGCATCTCCAGATCATAACACTTCCTCCAGAGGCTTGAACAGTGGGTACATGAAGGGTCCAATGCTTCATGCGCTGCCCTTCTAACTCTGATGCGACCATCATGTTGGAATAGAGTAAATCGGCTTTCATCGGACCACATAATCTTCCGCCATTGCTCAGGAGTCCAATTTTTATGCTCCCTTGCAAATTGGAGTCTCTTTTTCCGATTAGTCTCAGTAACTAAAGGCTTTCTTGTTGCAACACAACTGTTTAAGCCCATTCCTCGGAGTTCTCGTCTCATTGTACGGAAATGGTTTTGCTTGCGTATTGAAGCTTTTTGTAAGTTGTAGGGTTGTTTTTTTACGATTACATTTCACTAATCGTTTTAGTGATCTTCGGTGACGATTGTTGAGGATCGTTTTTCGACCACACATTTTCCCCGAGGATGTTTCTTCCCCCAGCTCTTTCCACGATTTAATAATACGCAGGACTGTTAGCAATAAGACGCAGGTAATTTCAGCAATATCCTTGCAGGATTTCAACCCTTGGCGCTGCCCAACGATTTGGCCCTTCTTGAACTCCGAAATGTCTTTTCCGCTACCGCCTGTAACTTCTCTAGACATGATTGCTTTCAAATGATTCGTTGCACACTGCTTCTTCACTATTTAAATGTAGTCGTGAGCGCTAACATATGCAAACTTTGTGAATATGTCATCTTTCTTTCCTCTTTCACAATTTGAATATGTTAATTGACGTCGCGATTTTTTTTTTTTTTTTGCCACTCAGTGTATGCCGAAAATTCGGTATCGCACTGTAGTTGAAATGTTTGCTAAATATCACGTAAATCAGCATCAATGGTAGATCCATGTCGTGTTGAGGAAACTCTTGGGCCACTAGTGCAGTTAAATATAGACCCTTCAATAAAAAAAAGTTGAGCAAAGGTCTAGAAGTTTTGAGAGAAAGTTAAAGACTCACTTAAAATCGTGGGTTAACTTATCCATTCATGCTCCTCCAAATGCTGTGTACATTTTTTAAAATGAATTTTTAGTTACGATGAGAGTGTAATTTCAACGTATAACGAAAGTTGTTCAAGCAGTGAACGACACGAAGAAGTTAATTTTTTATACACTATTTCTAAATATTGGAAAACAAACATTAAAATGCAATTCTTCATAGAGTCGTCTGATTTAATCTAATTTCTGGAAACATTAATCGATATTGTATTGCAAACGAAATAAATCAGATATCATTAGTGTTACAGAAGCGCCATTTTTTAGTGGTTCAAATCCCGACGGGGAGTTTCTGTGCTGTCCATATTTCGTTTTATTAAAAACTGGAAAAAAAAATAAAATGAATGTTTTGAATGTTTAATAGCAAAGGCTCGAAAAACATATTCCTTATAGATTTGTCAATCACTCGAAAGAGAATGCTAAAGAAAAATCACGAACTGCACAATCGGTTCATAGTTTCGTACATTTAAAGTGTAACTTCCGTTGCATGTTAATATTACTCTCTCATATCTCTAAAAAAAAGTATACCTTTAACTAGCAAAATGAATTAGTTAAAACACATAAAACTTAGAAAACAACAAAGGGAATAAATATGAAAGACAAAACAACACAATAACATGAGAGCTTTAAAACGTTCCATTTCAAAAGTTCAATAAACTTATCCCCACACACATACTTATATTTAAATTATTCCACGGTTTAACAAAATGACTTCGGTTCATTAAAGAGTGTACTCCACTTACTACACGAAAGTTAAACAAGTTCATTAAAGCATTATAATGGTAATTTTCCGGGATACTATTCTAAGAAAGGCAATACAAATTTTCGCGTTGCTAAGTCCATTAAGAAACACGCATTTAAGATAGTATAAATTTCAAAGAATTTAATTTTTCCAGGCCAGAGAAGAATTGGATATTAAATGAGCTGTTTGCGGAGAAAATCAAGTTATCCTTTGTTATGTTTTTTAAGAAAGGTACTAAAATAATATTCTAGAAATTTGTATTTAATCCATAATCAAAGACAAATGTTCCCGTATGTTTGTAAATTAAATGCTGCAGTGTTGCAATTATACAGTATAATAGATTTATTACATGAGAAGTAAAGTAACTTAAGATTAAATGAATAATTTGAATACAATTATCCATTTTTTTTTTTTTTTGAAAAAAAATGACAAATTAAAAAAAGGTAATTTTTGGTTTTACGATTTACATTGGCAACGGTTTTAGAAATATCGCCAACATGCTATTTAAATTTAATAAAATATCGTGCTACTTAAAAATAACACTATTGCAGGGCTCCCACCGCCTTAACACAAGTTGTAGCACCTTTCGGAGCAGGTAAAATGTCCTTTTTGTATCAGTTTGGAGCAGAAGAAGTTAACTTTTGTATCAGTTTGGAGCAGAAGAAATCTACTTTTGTATCAGTCTAGGAGCCGAAAATATCAAGTTTGTACCATTTTTGGAGGATTTTTTTCTTTATTTTTTAAATTTCAAATGGCTGTTTTAAAGCAATGTTATTTTCATACATCAAAGGTAAGAGCAGTTTCAAGTCTTCAAAATGATAGGAAATGTAAACGTCAGTCACCCTTTAAAAACTGGATTAGATTATTTCAAAAACTGGATTATTTTTATATTTCTTAAGAAATTATTCATAATCTAATCAAAAAGTAAGACTAATTAAACCTAAAACCCTTATAAAGGTGCTTTTCAATACTTTTCACAAGAAACGGATTATTTAAAAAAATGTTTTGCTGTTTTTTTTTTTCTTTTCTTTAAATAGTTAAGAATAGCTGGAAGAAAGTTTAAAATTTTCTTCTTTTCAAAAATCATGGCATTCCCACTTTTTTGTTTAATAGCTGAAAAACTATTATTTCAAGAAAATAAGCAAAAACTAACTAATATGAAAGGTTCAACTATTTTAAACTATTTATCATCAATTAAAATTTGTTTTTTAAATGGTACTTATTTAGACATAACCATTGTGATTATAGTAACAATAAAATTTTGAATGAATTAAATATAATTTCATATTTTATCAAAAAATATATTTGAAGTCGATCCTATTTTCTACCTGCATAATATTTATTGTTTTTCTGTTTAAGAAATATTCATTTAAATTTCAATCTTAAATACTCACTTAGATGATTTGGAAGCAATTAATGGCACTAAAAGTAAATTGCTGAGTTTCATAATTTTGCAGCAAGAAAATTCAAGAATCAAATTATAATTTTCAGTTCTATAATAGAAAGGCAAAATGTATTTTTTTACTATATGTTGATAATTTAATGTCTAATGATTAATTTTTTTCCAAAAATTTATCTTTACACCTTGCAAAAATTGTGTAATAGTTACAATTAAATTTTAAGAGTCCTAAGGTTACAGCAATTGAATGCTGAAAGAAACTAAATTGAATTAAAAGAAAAAGGAAATGCATTAAATTGAATTAAAAGAGAAAGGATAAATTCATAACTTTCAAATCTAGTTTAAAATTTTAAACTTGAAGCAAGAGTACTTTTTTATGAGGTCGTTTATCCACAACAAAATTTCTATTTCTTCGAATAATATTGCTTACCATATTTGCTAAAGATGATCAATTTATTAAGATACACATGCTTTTTTTAATGATTTTCTAACTTAACTGTGATTTTTTACTTATTTTGTTCTTTATATTTATGTTTTATCTTTTTTAATTGCTTGTGGTTATTTTATGTGATATAGATTACAGAGAGAAAAGAGTATTGAGAACAGAAAAAAAGCTGCAATTCAATGTTTAATTTTACAGCGTTTGAAAGTCTACCTCTAAACACTTTCGGGAACAAATATATATTTTTAAACAATGTTTTTTTAAAAAATAAACATACATTTTATTTATTTACTTTGAGAAGAAACATTATAAATAGTTGAAATGAAAAAAATCCGCTTTTTGTAGCGGATGCAAAAAGATTGTAGAACGTATGCGCTCCTTTGCTTTCACGTGGAAAGTAGGCTTAAGGAATTTTAAAGAATTGTTATAATGGAGCAGAAATCTTTTAAACATCTGTTCTGTTATTGATTTTTCACATTGATTAGTATTTCCTAAACATTAGAAAACACAATGTGCACTGAGGAAAAACGCTAAGCTTATTTTTTTCACGTTCCATGAAATCGCAAACTTTATCTGTTTCAAGAAAAACTTACTAAATCAAATGTTCAAAATAGTGATAAAAGGAATGATTTTTCTCTCTATAATACTAAATAATATTAGAAATCGTCTCACTGTTTCTTCTACAAGTATGGGATACATCACTCAATTCTGCTCAATGTTCTCATCCATATTTGATGTTTTTAAGAGAGGGTAGAGTTAATATTCATTAACAAACTGCTTCAAAAGCAAAAAATTAGTTGACTAAAGGAAAAATGTAACAAATGATGTCAATTTCAAGGTGAAAAAAATATAATATCTGAAATGTTTTCGATTTTTTCCGGAAAATGCGCTTTGGCGCAAATTTTCCGAAAAAACGCATTTTGTAGCAGCATGTAGCAGAAAAATCGTTTTGGCGCAATTTCGCGCAATTGGCGCAGCCGTGGGAGCCCTGCTATTGTGATGATGTTTGGCGAGCAAAAAATGTAAGGCGTATAACTGATAAGAACAAAAAAAAAAAAGATATCAATTTCGCGAGTGTTTTTTTTTTTTTTTACGTACACAATAGCACATTTTGTGTGACAATCATCCTTCTTAGAAGCCAAATGAACCCATCACAAAAATCGTGGTCACAAAAACGAACCCTACACATCATTCACAATCACATTAAAGAAAACGGCCTGTGCAAAAAAGTCGGGTTAGTTTAAAATATTCCTGGCAAAAATCGCGATTGCAAAATTGAATTTTTCAAATTTATTGGATTAACATGATTAATCGCCTACATCATGATTAATTGCCTAAAACCCTCATTATTGTAATATGTTTGTAATATTTGCACTAATATTGCAGTAATATTTCCTCCATATTTCGAATTTTAATTGATCTATCAACTCCTAAACAAGCTAATGAGCAAACTTAACCGTCAATAGCATTTTCAGAAAATTAACCACAATTTCACTAAAATACTTAAAAATTCACAAAAAGTAGCTTCCTGGAAATACCCTAGGGCATCTATAATTATCGTACAAAAAATGCTCCTTTTTTTTCTTTTGCTTGTGAGTGTGATTTTGAACACAAAGACACCAGATTTACAGTCAGGATCCTGCAACAACTTTCCAACATAAAGTAATCATCATTCAAAACTTATATTTTCTCCTACCACACAAAGACACCAGATTTACAGTCAGGATCCTCCAATAATTTTTCAACAAAAGTAATCATCATTCAAAACTTATTTTTCCCCCTACCACTATGGCTGACACATTAAAAATTATATATAAGACAAACTCAAAAGTGAGTTTCGGACTTTGAAAAATGTCACACTATCTCCCTAAACAAAGAAAAAAAAGTATTCTTCCATCATGTTTAGACTAAAGAGATAAGAACTTACTCATCAAAAGCAAACGAAGTCTTTTTGCCCCATGCCAAATGAATGACAGCAAAAACTCGTTCGATATAACTTCGCTGATTTCGAGCGCCGCACATAAACCAACAGCACAGTATTAGTTTGTGCAAAGCGTTCGGAAATATTCCAGATTGAAATTCAGCCAGCATGCTGGAAATTCTTATTTTATTAAAGTGACTGTAAATACTGACGAGCTTTCATTTCCTCCCTGCAGTACAATTGTTGCTGGGTGCTAGTTCAGACAAATTTTATTACAACTTTGAGAAAGTGAACTGCCACTGCGAGACAGCAGAGTGCAGATAAGAAAAGGAATATTGAAAATTAGGTTCTTCGAACAGTTTGCAGAGCTTCCGAATATGGCAATTTAGAAATAAACTTCGTTTGCACGAATTTAGATAAACTGTATTTGTGTGCGTTTGGAGGAAATGTTCAAATCTTTTAAAAGTCTTGAAATAGTTTTCGATTTCAAACGCGTGCAGTAAGTAGAAAAGTTGAATTTTAATAGTGGAGAAAGTTGCGCAAAAGTCTCCACTAATAAAATGCTTGAATGATTTTCTGAGAAAAAAGAAAAAAGGAATGAAAATTATTGTTACAGAAAGTTAAATGGTAATTCCGAATTTGCTGACCTCGCACTGCAAGTGGCTCGACGATCTTTTGTGAATTTGGCAGTTTATGAAGCATCAGATGCAGAGCAACAGTCAAGGGGTGTGTCTCAAACTTCAGTAGTTATTGAACAACAATTAAATAGTGTGTCTTAAACCTCTGTTTATTCCTCGCCAATATGCAGTAGCAAGAACACGAAAGTGAGAATGTAAAAGGAAGAATATATAACAATGGGATTTACGTGGTGTGGAGTTGAAGAATGTCCAACGCCGGAGTGTGTGATTTGTGGAGAGAAACTTTCCATTGCAAGCGTGGCACCAAATAAGTTGCTACGCCATATTTCAACGAAACACAAACATTTACAAGGAAAAAGTGCAGAGTATTTCAAAGAAATTCTAGGACAGAAGGAACAACAGAGTCATGGAGCTTATTAAGAAATTTAAGACTTCTAATAAAGCCCAAAAAGCCAGTTATCTTGTAACTAAGGTTATTGCAAAAAATACGTTACCTCCATGTAAACTCATGTTTGTGAAAATTGCAACACCATGAAGGACTTCTTTTCTCTTATTCAGCCCACGGTGCATTAGTCTGCTGACACTTTTGAGTTTCTCTTAA
This sequence comes from Octonoba sinensis, assembly GCA_038502835.1. Lineage (NCBI taxonomy): Eukaryota > Metazoa > Arthropoda > Arachnida > Araneae > Uloboridae > Octonoba > Octonoba sinensis. Next base: position 14,751,100 of record CM076598.1, on the reverse strand, counting down.
AACATATATCTATCATTTTGAGTGAAATTCTGATTTTTTTCTTTCTTTTGAGGGGTGGGGGGGGGAGGCATTTGTTTCTATACTTTTTTAAATAGAGAATTATTTTGTGAGAAAGAAATTTTATTTTGATTAAGTAGAACAATTTAAAACCCATCCAACATTCTTTAGTTTTCATCCAGGATAAAAATATATTTGGTTTAAGTCAGTATTTTTTTTTTTTTTTCTGTTTACTAGTGGAGTTCAATTTTAAGCATGAAGTTTGAAAAAACCCTCCTGTAGGTTTTTTTAAATGGGTTTTTATTTTTGAGCCAACCCTCAAAATTTTATACCCATGGCATATAAGATATATATTATGAAAACATGTTATTATGTTTGATCTAAATCGGTATTTTTATTTGTTTACAAAAGTAAAGTTCAATTTTAAACAAGAATTTTGAAAAAACCCACCCTTGGGTTTTTTTCAAGTGTGTTTTTATTTTTTAGCCAATTCTCAAAATTTTTTAGCAATTACATATAATGTATGTATTAAGAAAGTATGCGTTATGTTTGGTCGAAATCAGTATTTTTATTTGTTTACATAAGTGGAGTTCAATTTTGAGCAAGAGTTTTGAAAAAACCCACGTGTGGGTTTTTTCAAGTACATTTTTTCTTTTTGAGATAAACCTCAAAATTGTATACCCATGACATATAATGTATGTATTATGAAAGTATTCTGTATTATATTTGATCTAAATCAGTATTTTTACTAGTTTACTTAGGTAAAATATAATTTTAAGTGACAATTTTGAAAAAACCCACTTGGGTTTTTTCAACTGGGTTTTTATGAAAAAACCCACCCGGGTTTTTTCGAGTTAGGCAAAATCGAACCAACCCTGGATGATAGACACCTGGTCCGGATGGCGCGGAAGGACCGTACACCTTCCTCTAGACAATTGGCAGCACAGTGGTCAATAGCTACAGGTGTTTCATTGTCTGCTTCATCAATTCGTAGACGTCTGCTGCAGCGTGGACTGCGCGCAAGGACTCCTTTATACAGAATCCCCCTCACGCTAAACCATCGCCGCCTGCGGCTACAATGGGTCAATCAGCATAGAGACTGGCGTGCTGATTGGCAGCATGTCGTGTTTTCTGACGAATCCCGCTTTAATTTGTGGTACCATGATGGCCGCATTCGTGTCAGACACTATGCCGGTGAACTCCTCCTTCCGGAGTGCATTATCGAACGCCACAGTGGACGAACACCCGGAGTTATGGTCTGGGGCGCCATAGCCTATCATGGACGATCTCAATTGGTACGAATTGTGGGCAATCTGAACAGCAACCGGTACATCAGTGAAGTTCTACAGCCCCAAGCTGTTCCCTTCCTTCAAAGCTTGCCAGGCGCTGTATTTCAACAGGACAGTGCCTGCCCTCATATTGCTAGGACTGTTCAATCCTTCTTTGCAACGCAGCAGGTACAGCTTCATCCTTGGCCTGCGTATTCCCCGGATATGTCGCCAGTTGAGCATGTGTGGGATTTCGTTGGTCGGCGTCTCGCTCGTGATCCTCGTCCTGTTGCTTCTGTAGACGAACTTTGGGTACCATACAAACAATATGGAATGCTCTTCCTCAGGCAGACATTCAAAATTTGTTTGACTCCATGCCACGTCGTGTAGCAGTACTTATTGCGGCGCGTGGTAGCTACACAAAATACTGATTCCAATCTCTTGTTATTGTTTGTTTGCTTTGAAAATGTAATCATTTATTTGTACCATTACCACTCAACTGTGTATTAAATTTCATTCAATTATGACGATTCCTTCATGGTGTTGCAATTTTCACAAACATGAGTTTAGTTTCAGAGAAAGCAATTATTCCAGTTTGCTGTGCTATAGTGAAGACAATGTTTGGCCCTCAGTATGAAAGTGATGTAAAAAAAATTCCTTTAGCTGATACTACAGTCGGAAGACGTATTCAGGATATATCTGAAAACATTGAACATTCCATTAAAACTCAAGCTGGTGAAAAATTTAATGTTTGCTATTCAACTGGATGAATCTACAGATGTAAGTGGACTTGCTCAACCCGATTCTTTTATTCGTTTCATTCAAGGAAACATAGTTGAACAGTATCTCTGTTGCAAGGAAATTCCCTTAACTACCAAAGGCAGACATTTTTGAAGTAATAAATGGATATATGCAGAAAAGAAATTTGTTGTGGAAGAATTGTGTCGGCATATGCACGAATGGCGCCTTTTCAATGACAGGCTCCATAAAAGGGTTCATCACACTGGCGAAACAATGTAACGAAAACATGAGTACTACGCACTGCTTTCTACATAGAGAAGCGCTCGTGGCAAAAACTATTAGAAAGGATTTGAAATCAGTTTCGGAGAAGATTGTTGCGATGATAAATTACACTAAGAGCAGACCTCTCAAGTCAAGGATATTCGCTCAAGCATGTGACGAGCTAGGAACACAGCACTCGAATCTCCTCCTTCACACAGAAGTTCGCTGGCTATCCCGAGGGCGAATACTCAGTCGTGTGTATGAACTCAAGGATGCAATGCTGCAGTTTTTTGAGCAAGAAAACAAAACCGAGTTTGCGGGTGCATTGAAAGACGAAGTCTGGAGTGCATAGTTAGCTTTCCTTTCTTATTTACTTGAAATCCTCAACAAGACAAATGTAGTCTACAAAGTAAGGATGTAAATATCCTTTCCGCTACAGACAAAATAGAAACCTTAAGAGATAGAGTCGAGAAAAACAAAACAAAACAACTTTGACATGTTTCCATTAATGTCTAAATGTGCAGTTAGTAATTAAATACAACCATTGATTCATGACCATTTACTGCAATTGAAAGATAGGTTGGATGGATATTTTCCAACATTACATATAAACCAGTATGACTGGATAAGAAGCCCTTTTGCGCTTTCCAGCACTTGTGAACTTCAACTTGCTGCAGAGGAGGAACTGGCCAGACCTGAAAAACAACCGCACTTTAAAACTTATGTTCCAGGAATCAGATTTGTGCAACTTCTGGATTTCTATTCGGCATGATTATCCTCACCTAAGTAGGAGGGCACTTTTCATTTTGCTGCAGTTTTCTACAACATATTCGTGTGAAAGTGCTTTTCTGTTATGACTAATACAAAAACAGTTAAACGTAGTAGTTTGAAAAAGTTAGATGAAGAAATGCGTGTGCATTTGTCTTAAATCCGACCTAATATAAGACTGATTTGTAATGGTTGTCAAGCCCATGAAGGGAGCTTGACATGGGTACAACGAGTGTAAGAAGTGGTAAATATGGGAGCTTGACATGGGGGAACATTTCAATGTCATGAGCCATTGAATTCTTGATAGTATTGGAAAATTTTGTATCTATGAAAAAAGTGTTTAATGTATTAATTATACTGTATTTCCAATTCACATATGAAATAATTATTGCTTTAAAATACCATTTGTTATGATAAAATCAAATCTGTTTTATTAGTAACAGTGAAAGGGCGTCTCGTTAAATTGTATGTACTGGAAGGGTGTCGCCATCAGAGAAAGTTTGGAAAGCTCTGGGTTAGGCTGTCGGTCTTCCTACCGAGATTGGGTGTACGATACCCGACCAGCGGAAGACCTACCATGTACACTTGGGGATACGTGCATGTAAAATCCGTGGACCCTGAAGTTCCGAGGCTATCGGAGGGTGGAAATTTTCCCTTCTCTTCACTTCACTTTTAGGTCAAAAAAGGAAGGTGATGTATTTCTGGTGTTATCCGAATACATGAGCCAAGCCGCACTTCCACCGTTGTGGTGCTTAACTATAAACGGAAGGCGCTCCTTACTGCCTTAATTCCTGGTCGCTCTGCGAAGGGGAGCTTGGATACCCAAGTGGCATTAGAAACAACAACCAATTTGGAAACACAATTTCACACAAATGTCTTTAATGTTAGGCAGGGATCTGGAGTGCAGCTTGGAGTAGGAGCGCGAAATGATATTTCGCTCGAAGGTGGAGCAGAGCTGGAGCAAAAAAAAAATGAGTTGAGCTCCACTGCTCCGTTTATTATTATTATTTTTCTGAGTTTAACTAGGCAAGCTTCAAATGTTTCATAGTAATGTAATTTTACACTTCTTACTTTTGTTTCGATTTTCGTCTTTTATGCTAACCCCGTGATGAACAATCCATCTATATATATAAAATGAACTTTTGACGTTGCGGCAGCGCGCTCTACAGCAAAATCTACGCAACGTACGATTACAAAAATTTGCACAAAATTCTATTATAGCCTGATGCTTTGCAAGACGAAGCCGTTTTTTTTTTATTAAATTCGACCTAATATTTTAAAATTTAATAATTAAACTGTTAATCTTCCAGTATTTTCTTCACTCCTTACGAGTTGTTCGAAGAATTGAAGTGAAGTGCATTAGAAATTCCGCGGTTGAATGTAAACAAAGTAAACATCGTTTGAGCCATGAGGCGAGGGCGAGACAAGACTTGCATGTAACGAAAATCGGTGTTTTAACTGAACCATTTTTGAAAAGTATTTTCAGATTTGATCGATTATTTTAATGAAATTTATTTTTTAATGGTGCCTAGCACAATCCATTAAAAATTGCAGTTACCAAAAAGTAAAAAATAAAATGTATTATTAGCTTTATACATAAACATACAACAGGGTTGCCACTCATGTTAGACAATAAAATTCCCTGACTTTTCCAGGTTTTCCAGTCAATTTTAGGAAAAATTCCATGTTAATCGATGTCAACAAACGCTATCAAATATTAACATAATATACTATGCGTTAGTTGTGAATAAAAACCTACCTTATTATTTCAAAAATTATCATGAAAATTACCAATAATGATTACCAAATTTTAAATGGTTAAGTTGAAATAATCCAAAGTTCACTTACATTTGTTGTCAGTAAAAGTTGGAACGCAGTAGAAAATTTTAATACACCTTGAAGCCCAAAACTTGACATTTTATAGATTTTAGTATCGTCACAAATCGATTAACTTAACTTGTAAACAATGTCAATGAAATTCGGAACATAGCAAAATTTTGCACAGCATAAAAGAACTTCAGGATTCAAATAATTTCAAATCCCCAAATAATATTTATTATCATTCGGAAAGGCAGAAATGCTAATAATTACTAAACAGAAGGTAACGTTGTAAGATTTATCGAATTAAATCTAATACATGGTGAAGAATGCATAAGATTTATGCTTAGTGTCAATAAGTACAGGCAGTGCTTCAATAAATAAATAAATAATTTTTAAAAAAAAACATCAAATATAAGTGTGCGTATATATTTATATTTAAACTTACTTTTAATAGTTAACTTTTAAACCGCACAAAGCAAGAAATAAAAAATTGAAAAAAGGAGGTGAATTATAGGTTATCAGACAAGTGACTCACTGAGGGTAAAAAAAAAACTGAAACATCACGACAGAATGTAAGCTTCATAAACAACCTAATATAGCAAACATACATTACTATGCAACAGAATTATCAAACACATGGTGTAATTGGGGCTTAATGTCTAACAAAGAAAAGTGTAAAAGTCCTACATTCTTCAGAACTTATATTCATAAAGAGTCTGAATTCAGTGCAATCTATAAAAACTAATTCCATTTTTTTTAAGGAAATGAACACGTTTCCAAGCATTAATCTTTTAAACTGAAGTAACTACTTCATATCTACCAACTATTTAAAATGTTATGAATAAGGTGTGAAGTAAAAAAAAGAAAAGGATTGCAAAGTACCAAAGCATTATATGAGAAGAACAAGATTATTAATAGACAATATAAACATATTTTGTGATTTAAACACACAGTACTTTTATTCAGATATATGTCTAACACTGAACTGGATTAATGAACTTCCAAGATCAAAATTGGGCACTATCAAAAACATTAGGCTTATTTTTTCTTAAACTTCACAATTGTTTTATAATATTGAAAAAATTACCCAACAGAACATTGCTGAATTTTTTTCATGCATTTTAATTATATATTGAATAAAACCAGAAAAAATTGATAATTTCTTTTGCAACAATATTATAATGAGTACTTGTAAGGAAACAAACCCCTAATGCTGAACACAGCTAAAAGTTTAAAAAACTCATTTTAAATTACATGCAAAGGGTGGGGACATTTTTGGCAAACATATTTTTAAAACTAATTATAAGAAACTGATCACTAAAACTTAAAATAACTTTTGAAAAATTCCTAAAATTTTCGGCCGAATTTGTAAGTGGGCGTGGCAAAATTACGTCCGTGCAAGTTCTTTACTATTATAGAAGCTGAAACTTAATAAAGATAAAAATAATGGTAAGTTCAAAGTTATTGATGTCCATGAGACAGAATCGAACAGTAAATGCGGACTAGGAAGTTTTACCGAACCCGATGCAATCGGATTTCGAAATGCAGAAAAAATCGGGACCGATCCTTAAAAGTTCAAAACACGGATAAAATGCATAAATTTTACTGGTATTTTGTGAAATGTTGGGAGGCTACTTTCAAAGATTTTCATAGAAAAAGACAGAGAGCTCTCCAAAGTTAAGGATTTTTGCGGAAACGAAATTCTTAATTTCCAAAACTATAGAAAAAAAAAGGAATTCCGTCAAAATACGGAACATGTCTGCAGGTTTATTCATCTGTTGAGTCATCCTTAAATAACTAACCTTAAATAACCCTTGCACTAACAGAAGATGAAATTCCCTGACTTTCCCAGGAATTTCAGTGAAATGTGATTTTCCCTGACTTTTCCCTGACCAATTTAGGTCATTTTCATTTTCCCTGACAATTCCAGGTTTTCCCGTTTTTCCCGGTGCGTGGCAACCCTGCATACATTTTGAAATCAAATAGGAGAAATGAACTTATTTCAAAATATGAAATTTTAATTGCCATAAATTAAAGTAATCTGGGGGAATTGATAAATTGATCAGACAATGTGGAATTGATAAATTGATCAGACAAAGTTTAGTAAAGATTATTTGAAAAATCTAACAGTTACTGCTCATAATTAGCCTATTCAACAAAAGCAAAAGCTGCAGTGAAGAGATGCTGGACTATATATATGTAGGCAATTTGATGAAGTATAAAAAAAATCAATGGCGTAGCTAGCATGGGTAACACCCGGGGCGGGTAGTGATAGTGTCACCCCATGGAAAAGATTACGCCCTCCCAATAATAAAAAAAAAATAATAAATAATGTACGCACTGAAGTATGCTTTTTAATGGACATAATAAATTTAAAAAAAAAAATGCAGCTTTGAAAAAGAAGAACACCATTTGCATCATGAGCCTCATAATATTTAAAGTATTTGTTGAGGGCAATGGTTATGATTAGCGGTTAAAAAACATTGCGAATATATTTTTTAAAGGATACACTTTGCTCAGATCAAAATAGAAAGTTAAATTGGATATTTTTTTTCTCCCATTTTAAGTATTTGTTTTATTCTATGGAGCTTTTAAAGGTTCATTCCTTTTCTCCGTCGTGGCTGGGTGTCATCCCTGGATGGGTGACAACCGGGGCGGACCGCCCCCATTCAGCTACGCCACTGATGGAATAAAGAACAGTGGACAAATAGACATTTCTTTGATAGCAGATAATGGAATATCCTGCTTATAAGATTAAAATCTTTCTAAAACTAAAAATTTTCCCACAGACGCTCTTCACTCCCCGTTTGATAATAGAATAGCCCCATATTCTGAACACGTGCAATGAAAGGAAATTCCGCAAACAAAACTCCAGACGCTTGCCGGTTTGAATATTGAAAACTATAATTTTCCCTGATATTTCAGAAAACTTTAAATATCCCCTGATAATTTCCAGAATGTAAACTTCCCTGATTTCCTGGTTGTGCTTCCACCCTGTGTAATTCTTGAAAATGTGTGACTTTTATTTGTAAATTGATTTCAGTCGTTACAGATTTTCCGTGCAGCAAAGATGAAAATGTAGAATATTCATTTGCAAATCAATTTTTGTACCACCCACATTTGCTGTGCTACAGAGATTAAGATTTTGAGAAATTCTTGAAAATGTAAGACATTGATCTATAAATTGCTCTTCATGCATTATGCACTTTTTCTGTGCAGTGAGGATGAACATTTGATGTAATTCTTTGAAATTGCCAGCTTGTTTTTTCGAATTTGCTTTTGAAGTATCACGCCGATTTCTGATATACATCGCTTAAGAGACATATCTCGACAAAAGAAAATTCGAAACTGCATGTGAATGCTGAAAAGGGAAATTTTATGATTTAAAGCTCAAAAAGAATCTGTTACTAAATTAATACGCTAAAATTGCAAGAAAAATTCAATTCTTATTGCGGAATCCTACCTACAGTTCCTAATGTGAATGGGATGGATAGGTTTCTTAGTTATGAGCAGAACGCGGAATATTGCTTTTTTTTACAGCATTCAATGCCACAATAATGGTAATCGGGGTGATGCTCTGACACAAACATACATTTTTTTCCTGAAAAGATTCTCCTACACTCAAGTCGTATTTGTTTTCCTAGTGGTGTCGCTTGGCTAATTTAGTGGTGAAAGTTTTCTCTCTGGCTCTGATTTCGACCCTGTAAACAACACCTCCTTATAGGTGGGCGAGGCATTTTCAATGGAACTGTAACAATTTAATTGTTACAAATTATGAATTCTTGAAATTGTCGTTAACATTATCCTTTTATGTTACAAATGATGAATGGCAGATTTGAACTCTTTTAAAAAGTATAATATCTATATTTTCGAAAAGAAAATTACATACCATTTTAACGCATTTAATTACGAAGCCGAGCATTTTGTTTGAAAATAATTCATAATAGTGGATTGTATTTTAGTCATGAAGTTCAAAGTGAATACTGCATCTTCAGGATTGAAATACAAAGTCAGCGTTTTTCCTAGCCGTTATGGGAAAGAAAATAGCTTTCCACTATTTGTAAAATGTCCACTATAAGTAAGCTGTTCTGTCCAAAAAGAGTACAGTGCACAGCACATGATAGTGACTGCTATCAAAATCTTTTTTAGACTCTTAAAAGTGTTGGAGCTTTGTTGGTTTATACAATGGCAAAAAGAACGAACTTTCAATTCCAGTTCAATACTAGAAACAAACAAACTTTCTCACGCCTTGATAAACTCGAATAGCCCCTTTTTGAAGATTCTCGAAAACAAAAACAATCCTTGATCATAATTTGTTTTGTGAGAGAGTAATAATTAACTTTTAACAATATGCATAAAGCTTTAAAAAAAGCACAAAAGGAAAGATATGTCTAATTTTAAAACACTTTTTTCTTTTTTCATTTTCGAGGGAAAACATAAAATACGGGGAATTTGATAAATAACAAACTTAGAATCTGGGATATTTTAACATCAATTAGGATACAGAAAAACTGGGACCTGATGATAAAAACGTTGATTGGTGGGATGTTAAATCGGGGTTTCACTGTAGATATGAAAACTTTTCACATATAATATGACAGAATAACGATAAATGATGAATTCTTGAAATTGCTGTAAATGCTATACTTTTTAATACAAATGATGAATGGTCAATTCTTTAAAATTTTGTGAACAATGCACATCTATTCAAATGAGTGAGAATATTTAGAAATAATAATGAATATTTAAGTAATCACAAAATATTAAGCAAACATTACAAATTCACATAATTAAAATGCCTCAACTATTTTTAAAATTCTTTATTAAAAAACGACACACTTATTTTATTTTTAACATGTATATCATGGGAGGTTGCAACCAACCGCCCCTATAAATTCGTCACTGAAGCAATGCCCCGTCAACATGTTCAAAAGATAAATAAAATTCTTCATCGATTGAGTGAAAGTTGTTCAGTATTTATTTTTCGTAGTTAATGAATATTATTTTTATGGAATAGATACTATGTTACTAATAAGTTTAATAATCTGTTAACATCTTAAATTTTTTAGCCCAGTTGAATTAAACTGGTTGGGCTAGTCACTTAATTGAATAATAACAGTTGAAATCGATATATATTGTATAAGTAGGCCCAACAACGTTCTAAAACAGAAAATCAAATTTTTCACTTCTCCAGTAAACCAGGGGTGATTCTAAGCAAAAAAAAAAAAAGTTAGTTTATAAAATGGCAAAAAGAACGAACTTCTCCAGTTCAATACTGGAAACAAACGAACTTTCTCGCGCCTTGATAAACTCGAATAGCCCCTTTTTAAAAATTCTTGAAAACAAAAACAATCCTCGATTGTAATTTATTTTGTGAGAGAGTAATAATTAACTTTTAACAATATGCATAACGCTTTAAAAAAAGCACAAAAGGAAAAATATGGCTAATTTTAGAACACTTTTTTATTTTTTCATTTTCGAGGGAAAACATAAAATACGTGGAATTCGATAAATAACAAACTTAGAGTCCGGGATATTTTAACATCAATTGGGATATGGAAAAACCGGGACCTGATGAAAAAAAACGTAAAATGCAGGTAAAACGTAGATTGGTGGGATGTTAAATCGGGGTCTTACTTAAGATACGAAAACTTTTCACAAATAATATGATAGAATAACGATAAATGATGAGTTATTGAAATTGTTATAAATGTTATACTTTTTTAATACAAATGATGAAAGGCGAAGTCTTAAAAATTATGTGAATGATGCACATTTACTCAAGTGAGTGAGTATATTAAGAAATGATAATGAATATTTAAGTAATCACAAAACATTAAGCAAACATTACAAATTTACATAATGCCTCAACTATTTTTTAAATTCTTTATTTAAAAACAACGTACTTATTTTATTTTGAATGTGTGTATCATAGGAGGTTGCAACCTTCCGCCCCTATAAATTCATCACTAAAGCAATGCCCCCCGTCAACATGTTCACAAGGAAAATTAAATTCTTCATTGATCGAGTGAAAGTTGTTTGCTACTTGTTTTTTGCATTTAATGAACATTATTTTATGAATAGATACTATAATACTAATAAGTTCAATAATCTGTTAAAATATTAAATTTTTTAGCCCAGTTGAATTAAACTGGTTGGGCGAGTTACTTGATTGAATGATAACAGTTGAAATCGATAAAAATTGTTTAAGTAGATCCAACAACATTTTAAGAAAAAAAAATCACCTCTCAAAAAGAAACTTTTCACCTCTCCAGTAAACCATGGGCGATTCTAAGCAAAAAAAAAAAAAAAAATCGGAACTTCAGACAAAATTTTGGAAAAAAGTATGCACCATCAATTTAAAACAAAGTATAAAGGTTAATAATCCCCTCCCCTCTAAAAATAAATTTCATTAAAATAATCGATCAAATCTCAAAATACTTTTCAAAATGGGTCAGTTAAAACATTGATTTTCGTTACATGCAAGGCACTCGCCCTCGCCTCATGGCTCAAACGATGTTTTGTTTACATTCAACTGCGGAATTTCTAATCCACTTTACTTCATTTCTTCAAACAGCTCGTAAGGAGTAAAGAAAATACTGGAAGATTAATAGTTAATTGTTAAATTTTAAAAAATATTAGGTAGAATTTCAAAAAAAACGGCTTCGTCTTGCAAAGCATCAGGCTATAATAGAATTTTGTGCAAATTTTTGTAATCGTACGTTGAGTACATTTTGCTGTAGAGCGCGCAGCCACAACGTCAAAAGTTCATTTTATATATATAGATGCACTGTACTCTTTTTGGACAGAACAGCTTACTTATAGTGGACATTTTACAAATAGTGGAAAGCTATTTTCTTTCCCATAACGGCTAGGGAAAACGCTTACTATGTACAATCTCATGTTTGTGAAAATTGCAACACCATGCAAGAATCGTCATAATTGAATGAAATTTAATGCACAGTTGAGTGGTAGTGGTACAAATAAATGATTAAATTTTCAAAGCAAACAAACAATAACAAGAGATCGGAATCAGTATTTTGTGTAGTCACCACGCGCCGCAATAAGTACTGCTACACGACGTGGCATGGAGTGAAACAAATTTTGAATGTCTGCCTGAGGAAGAGCATTCCATATTGTTTGTATGCGTACCCAAAGTTCGTCTACAGAAGCAACAGGACGAGGATCACGAGCGAGACGCCGACCAACGAAATCTCACACATGTTCAATTGGCGACATATCCGAGAACTACGAAGGCCAAGGAAGAAGCTGTACCTGCTGCGTTGCAAAGAAGGATTGAACAGTGCTAGCAATATGTGGGCGGGCATTGTCCTGTTGAAATACAGCGCCTGGCAAGCTTTGAAAGAAGGGAACAGCTTGGGGCTGTAGAACTTCACTGATGTACCGGTTGCTGTTCAGATTAGAGTCCCTGTATCTTAGCGAGAGTAGCGTCAAAGCGGTATCATTTTCCTATTGGTGGAGGATTTGAACCCTCCGCCCGAGGCAGTGCCTTCTTTCGTCCCATAGCTTTAACGTGGAGACGATTAAATGCCATGAAAAAACACGGGAATCCGTAAAATTAAAGGCAAATACATTTTTAAAATTCTTTTATTATTGTTCTAAAATGTTTAAAATATAGGAATGTAGCTTTATTTTGGGCCATATGCTCCTATTTATTTAATTATTTCTTTGTTAAAATAAGTGCATGCTTTCTTAATGCTAATATTCCATGTTGACCCGCTATTTTTGGCCCTAATTGTCATTTTCCCTAATAAATAAATAGCTAGTATCCTAAAGTAATTAAAAAACATCGCTTCAAGATTAAGAAAGTGTTTTATTTTAGTAAAATTAAGTTATTTTAATGAATACTTTGTATCTTCGACTTGGCGTGATTTGCTTATGCTTGGCGACTAGTGGAATGTAAACATATCGGCCGCTTCCACACATTCTTGTCAGTCAGTTACGAATGGATTTTCTTATATATAAGCGGCTTATTCTGCCGAATTTTAAAATAGGCGGGGTAGTTAGCTGTGTAGGAGGCCAAGTTTTACTGCCCTTCAAAACCAATTATCAATTTCAAAAATGTTCTATAATGTCATCTTCATTTTCCTACTAAATTACTTGAAGTTAGGGAGTTACGAGGGGGAGGGCGCATATGCGGAGCTGAATTCGGCCTCGGAGAAAGTTTTCCGTATTTGCTCTTAATTTAATGAATACCTTCATGGGGAAATGTATTTTTTCACATAAGGGGATCATTCATAAATGATGTCACGCTTCGAGGGGGGTGGGTAACAAGAAGTGTGACATCAGGCTTATACAACATAGCGGGACAAAGGGAGGAGGGGGTCAAATATATCAACAAAAAAAAAAAAAAAACGCGTGCATTTATGAACGGTCTCTAACTACATCCTTTCTTCTTAGAACATTTTTTAACATAACTTTTACATAACGAGTTTTATAAAAAAATATCACTGATTAAATAATAATTCCAATTTTTTCTTTACCAATTCATTATTTTACCATTCATATATTTTTAGCATTACTGCTTTAAATTTTCCTTTAGTTTCCCAAAGAAATAAAAAAAAAAACCCTGTATGATTTATTAATGCAATATTATCAACACACACACACACACACACACAAAAAAAAACTTTCAGAATTAAAAATCCAAGAAATTATATTGAAAATAATAAATTTATAAATATCATTATTTTTGAATCAATTAAAGAGTAACAATTTCCATGTTCTCATATTTAACATAACGTAATTTAAAGCTGCAAATGATTAAACTATCCTGGACTTGTTGAGACCAAAGATATTTTTAAAAAACGTTTGTGGCTTACGCAAAAAGTAGCTTTTAATTCAAACAGAAATTTTGCTTTCAAGTGGACAAAATTTCCCGTTAACGATTATCGTTTAGCGGAAATCCTTGAGCGAGTATGAAGCCAACCTTGCACTCGGCGGCAACCCTGTTTTTCGTCCGGAGGTAGTTTTCCCCCGATCTGTCGTTACTCTGAAGACTACGTCTTATAAAGGAACTCTAGTTCAGATTGCCCACAATTCGTACGAATTGAGATCGTCCATGATACGCTATGGCGCCCCAGACCATAACTCCGGGTGTTCGTTCACTGTGGCGTTCGATAATGCCCTCCGGAAGGTGGCGTTCACCGGAATAGCGTCTGACACGAATGCGGCCACCACAAATTAAAGCGGGATTCGTCAGAAAACACGACATGCTGCCAATCAGCACGCCAGTCTCTATGCTGATTGGCCCATTGTAGCCGCAGGCGGCGATGGTTTACCGTGAGGGGGATCCTGTATAAAGGAGTCCTTGAGCGCAGTCCACGCTGCAGCAGACGTCTACGAATTGATGAAGCACACAATGAAACACCTGTAGCTATTGACCACTGTGCTGCCAATTGTCTAGAGGAAGCTGTACGGTCCGTCCGCGCCATGCGGACCAGGTGTCTATCATCGCGAGTTGACGTCACATTTCGGGGTCCACTCCCGGATTTTCGAGTTGTCCGTCCACTGCTTCCAAACACGCATTACTGTGCTGCTGTTACGCTGCACACGAGCGGCTACTGCACGATATGATAATCCAGCTTCACGAAGACCGATGATTCTCCCCCGTTCAAACTCTGTTAGTTGTTCAAATCTCGCCCTCTTTTGTCGAAGAGGCATAAGTAAAGATTGAGCTAACGTTTACCACTAGCAGATAACCACCGGTAACCATACACGCCTCGCTACAGCCGTCTATTTATTCGGATCCATCCGCCGTTCAGAGGGCGCTGCTCAGCATACGCATGCGCTACGGATTTGAAATTCTAATCATTTGCATATCATGCGCTACTTCGCATTTCCTGAAAATTTCAGCTCACTCGCGCAAGTCCTTCATGGTGTTGCAATTTTCAAACATGAGTTTATTTCATTCCTGAAGATGCAGCATTCACTTTGAACTCCATGACTAAAAAATAATCCACTATTATGGATTATTTTCAAACTAAATGCTCGGATTCATAATTAAAGGCGTTAAAATGGTATGTAATTTTCTTTTCGAAAATATAGATATTATACATTTTAAAAGAGTTCAAATCTGCCATTCATCATCTGTAACATAAAAGGATAATGTTAACAACAATTTCAAGAATTCATAATTTGTAACAATTAAATAGTTACAGTTCCATTGAAAATGCTTCACCCACCTATAAGGATGTGTTGTTTACAGAGTCGAAATCAGAGCGAGAGAGAAAACTTTCACCACTGAATTAGACAAGAGCATGGCTGCCTGCGATCATATAGCGGCTGTCCAGACGCGGCCCCAGAACAAAGGAATAAGCGTTCAAACGATAGTTATTTTTTTCCTCACTGGTGCCTTGCAAGCATGTACTAGTTTTGTATGGAAATACATTACGAAAGCATTGTTTTTGCCGGGTTTGCAGCATGCATGATGAAGATTTCTTTTTGGTAAATTTTTAGTTCATGCATTACCGATCGGATATATGTCTCACGATCTTTAATTGTGTCAAACCTATATGTATTTATTTTAAAGAAATTTTTCATCGTAAATGAAATAAAACGACAGAAAGCAGTAGAGTGTTTTTTCTAAGCATTAAATTAGTGAATGCATACATTTTATAATTTTAGGGATTTACTAAATTCACGTTTGGTTTATATGCATATATTTTATTTGTTTTTTCACTCCATGTCACATATTCAACTATTCTGCAAATAGAAATCGTGAGTTTGATGCTTTAGATGATATTTTTAACCAGTGAGGGCTAACATTTGCATTTTCCGGTTATGTCTCGAACTTTACTGGTTTATTTATTTATTCATTGGTTTTATTCATTTGTACTTCAGGTTATTAATAAGAAAACAAACGTCATTATAGCCCAAACTTCAGAAAACATATTTCGGGACAAGAGGAATCCTTTTCTCAATGAATAGAGTTGTACGCATCTGAATGCAAGTAATTCGAGTGATTTACACTCACTTGGATTACTTACATTTTTTAGATCAAATCTTTACGCATTGATAAAGGGGTTCCTTTTAATTCCAAAACATGTGTATGGAGTAATTTTTGCAACTTGCGCTATAAGAACGTTGATCCGCTCATTAATTTTTTACCACTCAAAAGTAAACTTTGAACTTCATATTATATGTAGATTATGCTTTTAAATATTTTTTTCGTTCTGAGACGTTTAAATTTCTTATGCTTGTATAGAATGATAAAGTTAAAAGTACAATGAGTGAGAGAGAATCTATATTATAAATCTAGTAATGTACCTTTTAAAAATTAAACTCGTGCCACATGAACAAGGGTTACAATTGAAATACCTAAAAGGAAGGGAGACTTCCCTCTAAGATTTGTTGTTGATTCTCCACGCGTTCATGAGTACACCCATTTTGTATACCATAGAGTCTTAAAACATAGAAAAGTAAATAAACTACCTAAGGGACCGTTCATAAATGATGTCAAGCTCTTTTCCGATATATTTGACCCCCTCCCCCCCCCCCCTTTGTCAAAAAATGTCACAATTCAACGGACCCCTTCCCCCCTTTGTCACATGTCACGCTATGTTGTATAAGCCTGAAGTCGCACTTCTTGTTACCCCTCCCCTCCCCTTATCACACTTTGTCATAATTTCACGAACCCCCCCTCCCTCCTCGAAGCGCGACATCATTTATGAATGCCCCCTAAAGCGTATTGCTGATTTATAATTTAAAAGTGGGGAAACATTAATTTAAGAAAGGATTTAAGGAAAATCAGGTTACAGAAAATCAGAGAATCCGAAAGCTTTTGGTAGATTTCATCGAAGAAATGCCGGTTGCAACTCTTGGAATTAAAAATTGAGAATATTCAGTGTAGTCCAGAAAAAAAGAAAAAAGAGGTGAGAGGGGGGAGGCTTACAGATAAGAGCATAAGTTATTGTAATGAAATAGTGGTGGGGAGGGGACTTTTGAAAAGTGGAGGGACGATCGTGTAAAATAAAAAAGTTTTCGGACGGTCCTGCCCCCCTCCCCCCCCCCCCCCGACTGAGAACACTCATTGCTTTTTGTTATCAAGGGGTGTGTCATCTAAATAAAAATGTTTAAAGGGATATTTAAAGAATAATTGCTCTTATCCAGGGGTGTCCACGAGGGAACTTCATGGCATAGACTGCGCCATTAAATTTTTTGATGAAATTTTTGACACCCCCTGGACAGGGGGCATGCTTTCATCAAGTTTTAGCCCTTTTGGGTGGTTGTCTTTTTTGGGGGACTTCGTACTTATTAGTATGCACCATCTTGCTTAGGGGGTTGGCACCCATGTATTGTCAGTTACAAGTTTTAAAAATAATCTTGATAACTCTGAACTGCATATAATGAAGCGTTATAAGTAATTATTTTTAATTTCTTATTTATTGTACTTAATCATAATATTTGAAAATATTTCCCCTTGATTGTTTATTTTATTGAATCGTTTTCTTTTACAAAGGCCTAATCTTCGACCTTTCTTACTTAATATGTTAGGATTTTATTCTAAATAGTTAACTAGAGTAATTGCTTTAGATGAGACCAACAATAAAAAAAAAGACGCTACTCTTATATGATAATCCATCTGTTGAAGTTAACTGAAGCCAGCTATACTATACAATGCAATATTAGTTATTAGTATTATGCTATTAGTCTGTCAATAACAATAAAAAATTGTTGTATTAATCATTTACTTAATTACATAATTGCTCAAGTAATCTTTATTTGTTAAGTCACTTCACAACCTAACTGTTCCACTTTCCTGTAATAATTAAATTTACAATAAATGGAATTAAAATAATTCTATTAACACAAATATTAAAAATAACTTTATTAATCATAATCTATGTCATTTTTCTTTTAACTGCTGTTATTTAATAGTATTAACATAAATGTATTGAAAATTGCTTAATAACAAAGTAAATAATAACCATTTAAAGACTATTCTCAATACGGCTTTCAAAAACCTGCTAACCAATTTATTTGTGCTACACAATGTGAAAGGATAAATGTATTTCAGAAAATTATGCGCAATTATTGTCGTTCAAAATAAAAATTAATCTGAAAGCATAATATGATCAGCCAATTGCGAAGAAAATTTTCTCTGTGTTCATTATATATAAAAGTATACGTATGTATGAAAAGTTGTATCTTAACGAGCAGCTTCAAAGTTCACAAAGCATGTGTTACTACCAAAAAAACGATCTTTTTATTTTTCCCTCTGTATTAAAAACGTTTTAATGGCAAATATATAACACTGCAACGCATTTTGATAGTTAATTTTGCCCTCAACACTTAAATGTTTATCTTTCTTGAAATTCAAGCCTTTAACGCAATGATATTGCAATGGTTAGACATTTAAATCCTCGCTTTTAAGTACATGCTAACAGCGCCAATTGACTGAAGTGGCAGAAAATGGAAGTTCTGCTCGCACTTTTTCGCCGGTTTGGACAGCCGCTATATGATCGCAGGCAGCCATGCCAAGAGACACCACTAGAAAAACAAATACGACTTGAGTGTAGGAGAATCTTTTCAGGAACAAAATGTATGTTTGTGTCAGAACATCACCCCGATTACCATTTTTGTGGCATTGAATGCTGTAAAAAAAAAAGCAATATTCCGCGTTCTGCTCATAACTAAGAAACCTATCCATCCCATTCACATTAGGAACTGTAGGTAGGATTCCGTGATAAGAATTGAATTTTCCTTGCATTTTTAGCGTATTAATTTAGTAACACATTCTTTTTCAGCTTTGAACCATAAAATTTCCCTTTTCAGCATTCACATGCACTTTCGAATTTGCTTTTGTCAAGATATGTCTCTTAAGCGATGTATATCAGAAATCGGCGTGATACTCCAAAAGCAAATTCGAAAAAACAAGCTGGCAATTTCAAAGAATTACATCAAATCTTCATCTTCACTGCACAGAAAATGAATTGTGCATAATGCACAAAGAGCAATTTACAGATCAATGTCTCACATTTTCAAGAATTACTCAAAATCTTAATCTCTGTAGCAACAGAAAATGTGGGTAGCACAAAAATCGATTTACAAATGAATATTCTACATTTTTAAGAATAACACAAAATTTTCATCTCTGCCGCACGGAAAATCTGTAACGACTGAAATCAATTTACAAATAAAAGTCACACATTTTCAAGAATTACACAGGGTGGAAGCTGAACCAGGAAATCAGGGGATATTTAAAGTTTTCTGAAATATCAGGGAAAATTATAGTTTTCATATTCAAACCGGCAAGCGTCTGGAGTTTCGTTTGCGGAATTTCCTTTCGTTGCACGTGTTCAGAATATGGGGCTATTCTATTATCAAACGGGGAGTGAAGAGTGTCTGTGGGAAAATTTTTAGTTTTAGAAGGTTTTAATTTTATAAGCAGGATATTCCATTATCCGCTACCAAAGAAATGTCTATTTGTCCACTGCTCTTTATTCCATTAGTGGCGTAGCTGAATGGGGGTGATCCGACCCGGTTGTCACCCATCTAGAGGTGACATCCAACCACGACGGAGAAAAAGAATGAACCTTTAAAAGCTCTGTAGAATAAAAAATACTTAAAAATGAGAGAAAAAAATATCCAATTTAACTTCTATTTTGATCTGAGCAAAGTGTTTCCTTTACAAAATATATTCACAATGTTTTTTAACCGCTAATCATAACCATTGCCCTCAAGAAATACTTTAAATATTTGATGCAAATGGTGTTCTTTTTCAATGCTGCAATTTAAAAAAAAAAAATTCATTATATTTCATTAAAACGCATACTTCAGTGCTTACATTATTTTTTTTTTGAATGGGGAGAGCGTAATCTTTTCCATGGGGTGACACTATTACTACCCGCCCGGGTGTTACCCATGCTAGCTACGCCATTGTTTTTTTTTTTTTATACTTCATCAAATTGATTACATATATATAGTCCAGCATCTCTTTGCCGCAGCTTTTGCTTTTCTTGAATAGGCTAAGGATGATCAGTAACTGTTAGATTTTTCAGACAATCTTTACTAAACTTTGTCTGATCAATTTATCAATTCCACATTGTCTGGTCAATTTATCAATCCCCCCAGATTACTTTAATTTATGGCAATTAAAATTTCATATTTTGAAATAAGTTCATTTCTCCTATTTGATTTCAAAATGTATGTTTATGTATAAAGCTAATAATACACTTTATTTTTTACTTTTTGTATCACAATTTACTCTTATGATTGGTTTAAATAAACATTTATGAAATAATATTTATATTTTTGAATTCAGGGTCAGAAAGAATGTACTGCTATCTATCAGAGTAAAAAAAAGTTATGTAATAGATTTGATGATATGATAAAGATAAATATGCCACAGGATATAAATATAGATCAATAAATATAGGTTATTAGTGATAGATTGGAATAATTTTATCCCTAAGTCAAGGTAGGTATACATTTATGGAAAAAGACATAGGCTGAAAGAGGTTTTTAGTCAGTTCAAAACTGACTTAAAAGGTCGCCTTCGGCATGTTGCTTGAGGGGAAAAAAAACAAGTTGCGCCGAAGGCGCTGCTATTTTAACCCTTTGCACGGGCAACGCCGTTGCGGGTACCGCTACTTCATAATAAAATTAATTTTTTAATAGCTCTTCGAACTCCTAAAAACTACACACTTTTTTTTTCTTTTTTGACAGCGTTTTACGATTGGATTAGTTTGCTTCGATTTTACACGCTACGGTTATTCATAATAAAATACATTTCTAATAGCTCTTCGCGCTCCTAAAAACTACACTTTTTTTTTCTTTTCTTTTTTGACAGCGTTTTACGATTGGATTAGTTTGCTTCGATTTTAGACGCTACAATTAATCATCATAAAATACATTTTTTAATAGCTCGTCGTGCTCACAAAAACTGCACAAAACTTTTTTTCTTTTCGTTTTAAAGAAAATTTTCACCCTTTCGGTTATTTATTCATTTCTTAACTTATTTGGTTATACATGTTTTTCCATTCACCTATCAAAGTTACATATTTTACTCCAATGTTCTCCAACACTATATAATTTATATATTTTTCTCTACTGAACGCTTTTGTGCTCTATGCAGCTTAGAAACAAAACGTTTATAACGCCCCCTTCCCCCAACCCGCCACACAGAACTAACTATACGTCTTCATTTCTACATGTTATTACACATATGAGTGTAGGTGCGAGGGAGCATCAGGATTAAAATAGTGCAACTAAAAAAAAACAATTAAGGTAAAAGTATTAGAACCTGATTTTCCAATTTTTTAAAATCTTTGACTGCCCAAAACTTTTCACCATTTGCTTAGTCCACCACCCTAGTGTGTATGGTGCAGCGTTATACATATTAATGATATCTTGGTATACGCCAAAGTTGCTACCTAACTTGCTAAACTTTAATAGAATTATTTGCTTAACTTTAAAAATCATCCTCAAAATCTTACAATCCATTTGAAACAATTTCTTTCATGCAGTGGAAAACTGATTTGTTTAAAAGGATAAAGGCAAGCATAGGTGGAGTTGAGTAAAATGTGCAAGGAAAAAAAACACGAACCGATCATGAAAATAAGAAACTGTACATCAATTCTTTACAAAATACTAGATGACTTTCTATTAATTTCTGCAAGATCGATTTTTCAATTCTACCCCAAAATATATCGATTGGTTCAAAAACAAATTCAGCTACAGACGCTTAATCTTATCCTGTTTGTCAATCTTATTCGATTCTAATTATGGCAAGTATTAATCGATATGTGAGCCAAAGGACTGAAAACTAATGTGTTTACTCGCTCGGGAGGAAGTACACAATGTTTTGGATGGAAGGCTTCACCATGAAATCAATTTCTAATAGCGAATGTGCATTCATCAGCAACAGAATATGACAAATTGAACTTAATAATTGTCTTTTAAATAAGTTGATCCCAATTCCCCAAAATAATTATTAATGCTTCATTTTATATAAATATAGCGAAGCTCAACGAGATTAATGTTAAAATAAATGACACCGCTATCCCATGCATCACTAGGATCTTCGGAACCGTCGGTTATTCTGAAAAATGTCTGCAGTTATCAGTATTACCGTTGCAAATACGATTTCTATGACGTCAACAAAATGTCGTAAATACTAGTGAACTGTTGGTGATAAGAATTTTTGTAGCTTTATTATTTTTTTTATAATTAATTTTTCTTCTCCGGCTTGCTATATAATTTTAAATAACAAAACGTTTTTGCGTATGCTGTTTAAATGGTTTGAAATTGAATCGTGTAATTGACAAACATTATCTTCAATCACAAAAATAACATTTAATAGACTCACAAAGAAAATTACACTAATGGAACACGTAGAACACAGAACGAACAACACAGATACAGAACGAACACAACATCGACACAGACCGAACAAGCTACTCTTCCCAACTGACGTCACTATCCCTCTTTTGGAAACAGCGCCATCTATTTGTTAAAAGTACGTGAAGTACTTTTCTCCGCCAGACCCCTACCTGTTAGCCGAGGCCTTAGGATTGCTTACGCACGGGGGGAGGTAGTGGGGTCTACGGATTTTACATGCACATATCCCCAAGTATACATGGTGGTCTTCAGTGGGTATCGAACGCGCGACCTTCCAGGTGGAAGTCCGACGTGCTAACCACTAGGCTACCACGGCACTAGGGAAGGCAGTTACGTGGATGTTACAACCTCCCCCTCTGGTTCCTCGGACGTCCCGGTGAGGAACCAGCAGCCCTTTTTGGTGGACTACCGCGCTTTCTGATGGGAGCGACAGGCATAGTGCCAGAATTACTACACAATTTTAGAGCCGATGTGTGGCAGGTAGCAAGTGGATCATTTGGATTGTCTATGCTTGCTATTACAAATGTAGTGGGTGACTTTTGGGTTAGAATGATGTATGGTCCATCACGCTTAGGCATGAATTTGGATGTTTTCTGAGCTGAAGCCTTACTTACAGGATGTAAGTCAACCCAGATTTTATCTCCAGGAGCAAAACAATGTCCTTTTTGTCTCTTACGGTCAGCATACTTCTTTCTTTGATCTTGTTTGGCTTCGACCTGTTCCTTAATTTATTTGGTTACGTTCGCAAATTTCTTTAGGTATGGTGTGATTTCAGGTACAAAGTTGTCATTGAGAATGACTGCTCGAATGTCATGTTGAACATCATCCGTTGTTCGGAGTTCTCTACCAAACTGTAAGAATGCTGCAGTTTCACCAGTGGTGTTGCACTTTGCAGTGTTCATTGCAAAACGTATTGTTGGAAGTTTTTCTTCCCATGACGTGTGGTCATTTTCTACTAAGATTGCGAGTCTTGGTTTGAGATCTCGATTCTTTCTCTCAACAGGGTTAGCCTGTGGATGATATATGGGAGTCAGGCTTTGATGGATGCCTAAGAGAAAACAAAGTTGTTGCATTACAGCACTGACAAATTGGCTTCCGTTGTCACTAATTATACGCCTAGGTACGCCGTATCTAAGTATGACTTCTTCTAGTAGTGTTGTTGCACATTGCATTGCAGTAGCTTGTGTTAGAGCAAATAGTTCAACCCATTTTGTAGCATAGTCTTCTACGATGAAAATCCACTTCTTACCAGTTTTGCTTTCTGGCAAAGGACCAAACAGATCGATTGCCAGAACTTCGAATCTTTGAGAATATACAGGTGTTTGGAGTAACCCGGACGGCTTTTGGTTTGAGGGTTTGTATCTATTACATTCAGCACAGTTTTTGACATAGCTTGCAATGAATGAACGCATACCAGTCCAATAGTATCGTTTTGATACTCTACTTAATGTACCTTCAACACCGTAGTGACCAGCCGTAGGTGAGTCATGGTGTTCTTTCAAAATTTTCTCCCTTTCATGTGAGGGTATAACTAACTGCGCTTCTTCTGAGTTAGGGGAATACCTATAAAAAACACCTTGGTTCATAATATAACCACGTTCGGTCCAATTGGTGAAGTCTACACCCTTTTCAGTATCTTCGAAACTTGTTATAATTTTCTGAAGATCCTCATTTTTTAATTGTTCAGCACGTAGATCACTAGAATTTCTAGCAGGTATATCAACAATAACAGAGCAGATATCGCATGATTCTGGAGTTGTATGTTCACAAGCAGGGCGAGACAGCATGACAGCTACAAAGTTCGCTTTGCCAGAGATATGTTCTATTTTTAAATTGAATTCTTGCAACTGTAAGGCCCATCTGGCAAGTCTTCCAGACGGTGACTTTAGACTCATGAGTCAACGGAGAGGCTGGTGGTCGGATGCCACTGTAACTTCTGTTCCATCAACATATCCTCTAAATTTATTAAGAGCCCAAATAACAGCGAGTGCTTCACGTTCCGTTGTGGAATAGTTACGTTCCGCAGATGTCAGCAATCTGCTTACATATTCAATTGGGTGTTCATCTGCATCTCTACCCTGTAAAAGCACTGCTCCGAGAGCATAATTACTTGCATCAGTCCTTATGGCGAAAGGTTTTGTTTCATCAGCTTGTTTCAAAATGGGTGTTGAAACCAAGCACCGTTTCAAGGTTTGAAACGCATTTTCTTCATCGGCAGCCCAGTGCCAGTGTGCATTCTTTTTAGTTAGGTTACTAAGCGATATGGATAATTGTGCGAAATTCGGTATAAACCGGCGATACCATGAACATGTTTGTAAAAAGGATTGCAGTTGCTTTATATTCCTGGGAGGTGGGATCCTCGTAATAGCATCAATTTTCTCAGGATCAACTTCTAAGCCATTGGGAGCGATCCAATGTCCTAAGTACTTTACTCTGGTACATGCAAAGTTGCATTTTTCTCTATTTGCTGAAAGTTTCCATTTTTTTAATCTTTCAAAAACAGATTCAAGATCAGACAAATGTTGTTCAAAAGTTTCTGACAAAACAATTATATCATCAAGGTAAGTAAGAATGTTTACGTCTGGTATACCTTTACGGAAGTTGTCCTTCAGTCTCTGGAACGTTGCTGGAGCGTTGCGAAGACCGAAAGGCATTCTTCTAAAGCGGTATGTTCCTAGTGGACATACGAAAGCTGTCTTGTCCCGGTCAGGTCCATAGACATTCACTTGATGGTAACCAGATTTCAAATCGAGAGTTGACATAAATTCCGCAGGTTTGGCCTGATGGAGTAGGTCATCCATACGTGGAAGGGGATAAGTATCCGGTATAGTCGCAGCGTTTAACTTTCTGTAATCAACGCATAGACGCACGCTATCATTCGGCTTCGGAATGAGTACAACTGGGGCTGAGTATGGTGATTCACATTCTTTAATGATTCCCTTGTCAAAAAGGTCATTAATTTCCGTTCGCAGCAACTCCTTCTTTGCCGGGGACAATCTGTACGGTGGTACCGAAATAGGTATATGATCTCCTGTTTTTATGTGATGTTCTATGAGGGGTGTTGGCTCTCCCCTGGCTCAAAGATGTTGGAGAACTTTTCAAGTAAGTGATTAAATTTCGTTTTTTGATCGAAAGATAACTGCTGGCCTTCATTTCTTCTTAATCTAACAGCTGGGTTAGTTTCGCTAGGTGAGAGATCAGGTGTTGTTTGAAAAGGAGATTCAGCAAAAGCAAATTTATATCTAGGGTTGTTACAGAAATACCAACATTCGTTTCGGATGTCTAGAACGATACCCATTTTATTTAAAAAGTCAATCCCTAACAAAGTTCTATTTCTTTTAGCATGAGGTAAAGCAAACATTGTTAAATTAGTTTTACGACCTTCTATTTCGATGGAGACTTTTGCTTGGAGGATGTCTGTGTCTTGTTGTAGACCATCAGCTAGCGTTACCCTTAAAGTAGATTTCTCGAACAGTACTCCTCGTTCCTTTAGAATCTTGAACAGCTTTTCTCCAGCAATGGAGAGAGTAGCACCAGTATCTGCACAGGCAACTCCAGTCGTGCCATTTACCTTTAAGTGCAAGAGGGGTGTGACCGATTTGTTAATAGTATCACAAGATTGGAAATGAAGAGTCTCGCATTTTGCTGACTATTTTTGTTGAAGGGGAACAATTCGGACATTTTGCTTTAATAAAACCCTGTTTTCCACAACCATAGCAGCTTAATCGCTTCTCTAGGTTGTTTGCAGCATGTGAAGGCATACATTTTGGATTATGAAAGGTACTTTTATGACTAGCCGAAAAATTATTATTTTCATTTCTGACAAATTCACTCTTCTTGAATTCTGGACTGTGTACATTTTTAGGAAAAATAGGTTTCTGAAATTCGCGCATTTTGGAAGCGTTTGTTATCTTCTGGGAAGGAGGCTTGATATTTTCGTACACGTCAAGCTTTTCCGCTAACAGGACAGGATCGTTAAGTTTTTCCCAAGCATCCAAATAGTGAGTCTTATAATCTGGTGGACACTTTCTCTTAATTTGGTCAGCGATGATCAAGTCCGTTAACTTATCAAAAGAGGTAATTTCTAGTTCGGATAACCAACCCTCGAAATAATTTCTCAGTTCAAAATAGAAATCTTTCCATGTGCAATGACCACGTTTCTGATGTCGGCTAAAAAGAATTCTAAATCTTACAGCTGTGAGTTTGAATCGCTGCAATAATATACTGCGAATGTGGGGATAATTTTTAAACATTTCTTCACTTTCTCTTGCTACTAGTTTAGAGATATCATTAGGAAGGACTCAAATCAAATGGGATACCCAATAGTCAGGGGACACCTTTAGTAGCTTCATTTGCCTTTCATACATTGTTAAAAATAATGCCATGTCATCTTTTTCAGGGGCAAATGTAGGTAGGATATTTTTAATGTCAATTCGCATCTGATTAGCATCACCCTGGATACTTGTTACAATCGCCGCCTCGCGATTTTGGGTTGTTAATTTTAATTTTTCTAATTCATAGGCTCTTTCTTCAGCGAGCTGTTTTTCTGCAAGTTTTTCCTCTTCTTTTTGTAATCTTTTTTCCTCTACTTCTTCCTGTTTCCTACTATCTTCCACAAGAGTGGAAAATGTATGTTTTACAAATTCATTATCATCTTGAAAAAATGTGCGAAGTGATTTTGTCACGAAGGTCAACTATTTTATCATCGGTAGTGACATCGAGTCCTAACTCTAGAGCCAAATTATACAAATCGATTTTCCATCCTTTATTTAGAAAAGCCATGTTTACCCACTATACTCAGCACCTACCACACCTGGCAAATGTATAAATATCAGTGTTAAAATTGTGACAAATGAAAATTTGAGAATTGACCCTTTTGAATTAAGCAAATGACAACAAAAAAGTACTTAGGAATTAACGAACTACCTTCCCTTTACAAGAAAGTAAAATTTCTAGTATAAACTGTCATGGGCAATGGGTAAACACACCGAAAAATAATAAAATTTCTAACTTGCGTACAAATCATAAAATATACCACATAATAATCATGAAGTTATTGCATTAACCTTGAATTAGTTAATTGAAAGATCTCTGTTACGCAAAATAATTGTAACCACTGCTTAAAACCACATTAAAATTAATTTACTTATTATACTTTTGAAAAGAAACAAAAAGACAAAATACGTTCAATAAAAGTGATTCATTAGAAAAAAATAAACACCAAAATATTTTACTCCATTCCAAAAAACCAAAAGAACATACTGATTATTTTCGAAAATGTAAAATATGATACCTCAACAATTACTTACGTTCTTGAAAAAACACTTTAACACATAAAATTTTATCTTTAATAAATGGTCGACCATATATCTACTTTATAGCAAGAAGGAAAAAAAAATACGTGTCATTTACGTAAACAAATAAAAATCAAAACCTTTCAACTGGATCCAGAAAAAAAAATTTTTACTTAATACCAAAAGCAAAATAAGATATTTCATCTAATAAAAGAAAAATCATAAATATATTCACTCGAAAATATACCAGCTGGATTTAAACGAAAACGAAAAAAAAAAAAAAAACCCTTTTGCAATTGAATAATAAACTCGAGAAAAAAAATAAAGAAATAATGTGTTGGATTACGCATAAAATCCTTTTCGCGACAGTCTGGAAGAATCAAGCAGGAAGTAAAAGAATAATTCACGGATGATTCATCTTGTTGATGGAAAAACTGTTTTACTTGTACGTTGAGTCCCTTCTGCAGAACACGAAGTTCCGCAAATTTTCATTGCAGCAAAACAATGATCGAAATGAAAAGCAGAGAATTCACCTTGAACACTGTTGTAAGATCAGGAACACAAAATTCGTTGACGGAACGAGCTAGCGGAACACGATATTCCGATTCCATGAAGCACTTGGCTACGTAGCATTGTAACGCTTTTTGTTTTAAAACAGATTTTTTTTTTAATCACACACTTCACAGACTTGAAAGAAGATAATATTCGGAAACTCACATCGAAGAACCAAATCCGGTGTTCCACAGGTACTTGAAGAACAACATACGATCAGCGGTTTTGATGAAGACTAATATTTTCGATACACTATAATAACAGCAGAGGAGAGCTTGTAGTATTTACCAGACACTAATAACAGCAACGGAGAGCTTTTAGTACGTACCATACACCAATAACAGCAGCGGAGAGCTTTTCTTGTACATGCTTGGAACTTGATGAGTAATGAGCACGGCTGTGCTTTTCCATACGAAACATGGTGTTTCGTTTTTGTAGAAAGGCGGGTACATCTTGCGGTTGGGCGCCACTTTTGTAATTGACAAAATTTATCTTCAAACACAAAAATAACATTTAATAGACTCACAAAGAAAATTACACTAATGGAACACGTAGAACACAGAACGAACGACACAGACACAGACCGAACAAGCTACTCTTCCCAACTGACGTCACTATCCCTCTTTTGGCAACAGCGCCATCTATTTGTTAAAAGTACGTGAAGTACTAGGGAAGGCAGTTACGTGGATGTTACAATCGTTTTTTCCAAACGGGCTCTTTTCTATAATATTATTTCTCTAGCCTGTTTTTCTGTCCCTCCGCGATATCTTCCTTATTCTTTTATCAAATTCCATGATTTACCCCTCAGTTTAAAGCTTATCGTGCCAGTTAATGACGAAAAATAGTCCCCACTGTCTAAAAATGTACCGCTTCTCTTCATTTGAGATTTAAAATCATCTAGGAAGAGGTCCTTTGATGGATGCCAAATTGGTGTTTTGATGGCACCATCTGTTATCAAGTAAACAAGCTCTTCTGTTTTTATTGTGTAGAACATTAGAGTTTCAGCTGTGGCTGTGTGTTAAACTTATTCAATCGTTAGGCTCTACGCATTCATTTATATTATGAATCAGTGCTGCAAGATTTATAAGTGCGCCCTATTTTTGGCTTACCACAAAAAATTAAAACAAAAACACTACGGTAAAGAGATAGTCTGGTATTTATAATGATTAATTTTAATTAAATTTAAGTTAATTTAAATCGTTTAAATCGTATATTATTAAAAAGCGGAATTTCGAAAAGGTAACGAATGATACCTTTATTGCATGATTGCATGCACTTACCAGCTTGAAATGATATTTATCTGAATAATACGGGAAAATAACGCACTGACTTAAAGTTATTATATATTTATAAACTGAATTAAATAATAATAATTATACAAAAGTGGGGGGACGTGCTCAAATTAGACACTAGTTGACTAGTTGGACAAGAAAATCAATGCTATATTAATCTGTGTTAAAAATAGATATGCGTCTTCGTTTTTTGCAATTAAGAAATTTTTGACTAAGTTCGTTGAGGTGTAAGAACAGTAGCGCTTTCTATGCTTAAAACAGCAAAACCACCCAATCTTCCTTCTGTCATCGAACTTCTGAGGTACGATTTGATTAGCTTCAGTTTGGAAAATGATTTTACAAATATGAAAAATTTTGCAATTTTTGGGCTAATTTTCCATATACAGACCTTAATTGGAACTGGAAGATATTTATTCAGTAGTTTTAAATTACTCACCTTTATTACACTTTATATCCGACCTTTAAGAATTTTGTATGTTTCATGGCAAATTTGTCGAAGCTTATCTAGATGTGGATTTTAATTTTTTGAAGAAAAATGTGCTTACAGCATAGCACTTATAACACTTGGAAGACAGAGGCATGTTAATGACACTTGCCAACAAAACGTAATTCATCTCTCTGCTGATGATGATATTACTGGCAAAGTTAGAAAGAAAGAAAAAGCAGTGCATACGTCTGGGAGACTAGATAAAACATTGTTCTCGATCAACTTCAGCTATATTTGTCAAGTGTCTCTCCTTTTATTCACTTGCCAAAATGTCTCGCTAACTAATAATTTATGATGTAATTGAGATTGATACATCGTTTTGGTACTTTTCGCAAAATGTGGTTGCTCTTTATCAGTGTACTCTGTTAATGCTTTGGGACTTAAAAAATTGAACATACTGTTAATTGAGGAATTAATTGATCAAACCTTTGGTGAATTTGGTTGACCATTATATATATAGCAGCATAGAAAACTTGAACTTTGAAGCAGTAATATGGGTTCCTAAACTGAGAATATTTTCCCAGTTCATTGAAAAAACATTTAACTTTCATCTTTCTTTTAGAGGGTAATGAAGTTTCAGTTTTGCACATCTCTGCAAGCTCTTTTGCTTCATTCACTAAGCTATTAAAGTCTAATACGAAATGCTTGAAGAAAGGTTATGTTATTTTCTGGAAGGCAACTGGCTTCATCCAACGATACTCCAGGATTTTGAAGTGTTTTTGAAGTTAAACTAATATTTTCTAGTATTTTGCTTTGAAATACTACCATCAAAATGAATTTGAAGGAAGACATTTGTTTTAGCAAGGCAGTTGCTTTTGCTATTTCCATACCTTTAGTTGATGTTATAATGATACACGAAGGCAATTTAACCAAGCTGAGCAAGTTAACTTTCATTGCTATTAAGCAGTCATATCTAGAAGACCATCTAGTAATGAGCTCTTCACTGTTTTTGTTACCATACATTCCGTAGAACATTCTTTCAACAAGACCCATCTGGGTAAACTTTTACTAAAATAGATGTTCAAATTGTAAAACACAACTATAACAGTTATATTCTCCTCTGAAGCATTTATAACTAAGTTCAGATTATGTGATGCACAAAATCTTCATTACCACTTTCTTTTTTTTAATTCGTGCTCGCCAACCATTATAAGAACCTTTCATAACCGCAGCTCCATCTTAGAGCTCAAAAAAAAATAAACAAATGGACAGTACTTACGTAACTTGCATTATACAGGGTGGGGCAAAAGTAATGACCCGGTTTTGAACGGTCATTAAAAAAAAACTAACGCAATTTGAGACTTAAAAGTTTTTATATTTTTATCTGCATATAATCCAATTTTTTTTACATTAAGTTTTGAATACCACCTCAGCAAGATGACGGCCTTCAGCACCAATACACTGATGCAGTCCATGTCTGAAGTTTTGCGAAACTTTTTTGCACATTTCAAGGTGGTATGGCGGATATTTCTTCGATAACTCGGTCCTTCAGCTCTTCTAAAGTATGGGGAACGTTTTCCTTCAAATAACCTCACAAAAAAAAAAAAAAGCTTAGTGACCGTAACATTACGCGGGACATTGAAATGCACACAAACATGTAGTCTATTCTCTCTGCGTGGAAAAATAGACTGCATCGGTGTATTGCTGCAATAAGGCCGCCATCTTGCTGAAGTGGTATTCAAAACTTAGTGTAAAAAATGGGATTATATACAGATCAAAATAAAAAAAGTTTTAAGTCTCAAACTGTATTAGTTTTTTTTAATAACTCTTCAAAACCGGCCCACCCAGTACGTACTTTCATTTTGACGCTATGTAATCTTTTTTCTATTTTTCAGTATGACTGTATACATAGTAATATTTATTAACAATTTCCGTGTAAGGTAAAGCTAGGATAGATTGCGCGGTTGGAGAGATTGCGCACCTACGAGTTCGGGGGGAAGAAGTAGGGTGCACGCGACCAAACGCCATGCATTTGTACAACGACAATAGTGGAATGTCCACTTGAAAGTGCAAGTTGATTGATATGAACGTCTATGATTAAGCATCGATATTCTATATTGTTTTCACAAGGTAAGTGCTTGAACCTTCATAATGCGTTCTTTGAAATTCTATAGAGTAGCAGTAATACAAAATATTCTAAACTTAAGCGACTTTTTGTAAGCTACTAAGCAAGACTAACAATGGGAAGGCCAGCATTTCTTTCTAGAAGCAGCCATATTTAAGTAAAAGTCCGCGCAATCTGTCCTACCGAAATAGGTTAGTTTGCGCGTTCTGTACTTAGGAAAGATTGCGCATTATATTATTACCCATAGCTTCTTAATGCAGCATAAGTTGCAAATTACAAGTGAAACGTATGAATCGATTAAATTCGCTGCATAAATGGATTAAAAGGGACGTTTTGCATTTTTACTAAAATGTAAAATACTTATGCCCTCTCAACATATTTTTAAGTCTTGAATATTTTAAAACCTTAAATTGATTTTTGAAGTTATTTTTTTGCAAAAAAAATTCACGGGTGTCTCTTTAACAGGCATTAATTAAATATTTTGACTACAGTTCTATATCGAGAGGTAAAGTTGTCGTGACTTTATAATTTGTGTTTTCAAGGGAGTGTGGTTTTTTATACCGTTTGTGTGATTTTATTTCTTTTGAAGATTTAAGTTATGAAATATAAGTTTTGGAACTAAATGTGCAAATAAAGTAATTTGTGAACAAATTTCTTTCCTTAGACGAAAATATTGCTAATAAATTAATAATGTACTAGTTTTATACAAATATTCTTATTAATAAACTATTTTTTCAAACCGTTTAATGCCGTCAAAAATAAAAAGAAAACAAAGTGCAACGAATGTTACTGACCCGCACATATATTCGAGAGAAAAATTAAGAAAGAAGCAGCTGCAAAAAAGAAGCGAACGTCTGAAGATAAGATGCTTCCAGAAAAAGTGGGAACCAAAAACTTGCAGGAAAGAAAAGAAAACAAAATGTTTGAACTTTGAAACATCTTCGTCATCAGCCACCTCAGAAGAAAATAATGTCGAATTACTGAATCTTTGAGACCATGCCAGACAGGACAACGAGGATGAATGCACTGAATGTCTGAAACTGTACCAGGAGACAACTTCGACCAGTGACATTAATGCTTACCTTTCCTTTGTAGGGACAGTCTGAAACACCCAAAAATAAGCATTTTAACAAAAAAGAATGTTTTAATGTATTCCTACACTTATAATAACCCGTTAGGAATACATTAAAACAATTTTTTGTTGAAATGTTTATTTTTGGGTGCTTCACACGTACTTTTCAGACTGTCCCTAAAAAGGGACGATAGGCATTAATGGGTTAAGTGTGCTATTTGTAGCAGATGGACCGATTACGGACGACAACAACTTTGGTTAACAAACAAAAGACATTGAAACTGAAAATGAATAAGATTAATTATAATTTAAAACTTCTTTTCTTCTTTATTTTGTTTCTTTAATTAAAACACTGTTTTTTTGCCGATTCTGTAATCTGAGTTGAAATATTTACTCCTATTAAAATTGTATGTGTTTATACAAACCCTACAACAACATAGTTTTAGTGTAAATATTATTGCTAACAATTTAATTGCAGTTTTTATGAATAACAATCTCTCCTACCCATGTGTGCAATCACACCTACCCTGTAAGGACAGATTGCGCAAATGAGTCTTCTTGGTTTTTTTACAGCTGTTGCATTAAATTAAAGCAAAACAACGAAATATCAATTGAAATGCATAAAAAACAAATGAAGTCTGTTATTCATCAATAGTTTAACAAAAGTCATACTTCGATTTTTTTTAATTATTTTTCCAATTGTGCGCAGACTCACCTAGCTTTACCTTACACTGAGCTGATGTTTTACTTTTAGCCTCCCTTTTGGGATTTTTCACTTCTGCGCGCTTTTCATTTATGCGCATAAGTGAGAGATCGCTGTACTGTAATATGCATGTAAACAGGAGAGAGGAAATGAGAGGGTGGGGTGGGGATTAATTATGCATTATGTGACGTATTAATGAAGAATTTCATCTAGAAAGCGCAGGAGTGACATTGGATTAGAAAATAAATGTTAAAAAAATTTCATAAAAATATTTATGTTTATATATAGTAACTCATGAGGGGGTTTTATTTTCTGGAGCGTGCGCCCCCCCCCCCCCGCGCCGCGGGGGTGTTATTTACGCCACTGTTATGAATGTGTAGAGCCGTAACCAACCCAACCGCCCAACAGTAACTATATTTTAAATAATTAAACTGTTTCGTTATTGTATTTTAATGCTATGTATACAAATATTAAAAATAATAATCATTATTATTGTGATTATTTTACTATTTTGAATATCTGAATAATAACGGGAAAAAATTGTAACAGCTATTTGTACTGATGTGACCGCTTTTGTGCCAACACCCGTTTACTTTTTTCTATTCGTCTTCATAATGTCCTTTCTCTCAAATTAGTACGGAATTCCGCACGGGTCGACTAGTAGCTGATATTTGTAAGAAGTAATTTCGTTTCATACCAGCTGACGCACAATGTAAAACTAATTCACCGTTTGAAAAGAAATATATCTAAGCAATCTTAAAAATAAATATACTGCCGTACACGAGTGTTAAAAATTAGGAACATCTTAGTTTTCTTCCCTTTTTAATTCTCGCAAAATGACCAAAGTACAATTATGTTAATTTTCAACACTACGAACTTCTTCTGAGGCATAATATAAATATTAAAATACCGTTTCAAGCTTCATAAAAATATAAATGCGTCATTGCAAGTTAAAATTACCATATTGATATCAATTATATTGCTATATCCTTTACGTGTGTAATTTTAGCGTTACGTTCATCTAGAAACATATTTTACTGTGTGAGAACAATTCCGAAGATCATCCAACATTTTATTTAAACAAAAACTTTCATAACGTCCATTTTCAAGATTTTTCCTTTTCTTTCTCTTAGACAATAAGTCTAAGAGTTTTATTGACAACAAGAACAAAATGTCATTACTGAATAAATCTTTAGTAGAGAAAATTTTGCAATTGTAAAATCTTTCCATTAAGAAACAGGATTTTTTGGACAATTACAGTCTCTCTTAAAATTATAAATTTTCAGTATCAACTTATTAAAACTTCTCTCCTGAATCCCAAAATCTGATTGTTTTTCCTCACAAAAATTTATTTAATAAGTTATTAAACGTTTTAAATACTCAAAAACGGCCAGAAAGTGATGCAATCGCAAAACGAGCTCTGATTGGTGGTGACGTCACTAGTGCCTCACGGAAACACGCCCACTCCGTCTGCAGAGCGCATTTCACTGTTCTTATACCCGCCTTTCTCGTATCTTTAATAATCGTTCTTTGTACAGCGTATTTTTTAAATATTTTAAAGAAGAATAGTATATTCATTATGGATGAAGGATTCCAAAGAGCTCAGAATGATAATTTGCCCAAAATAACCGAAGAAGTTATAATGTAGTTTTTTAGAGCGAATCAAGATTTCTTTTTGCCTGAAATCAAAGGTGTGAAAGCTCAAAGGTACGATTATTTGTTTATTTATAAACTAGAACCTTTAACACAACTTTAAAATATATGGAACAGGATACGATATGCTAGATAGATATTATCTACACAAGTTGCTTTCAAAATGAAAAATATCTGTTCAAACTATATGCTGTTGCTTAAAATTCAGGTCGTGTAATTAAAATATAGCTATAAAATTTCCGAAAATCGCTTTCTTTTCCTACATCTGAAATATACGAAAATAATAAATAAATAAAAAATAGTAACAGATGCATGGCAAAAAGAAGAAAAAGTTTTTTGTTTTGTATATTCTTTAAATGTTTAATAATTTAAAGAATTTTAATGCTCATTAAATACAATAGTAAAACGTTTTATATATCTTGTTTCTACTTCTAACATTGCTAAAAATGAGTGTTAGATGCAAGGCCGTGTCCATAGGCTCTGCCCCCTCCGAAAATTTTCGTAATGGTGCGTAAATTCGTCTATGAAACTGTCATCGAAGTAGCGTGTCGGCAGTTCACCCCCCCCCCCCCTGAAAAAATTCTTAATTCCTTAATTTATAACATAAAAAATATAAAGTTCATTTTTTGTTAACTTATTAGTCTATTTTTTTCAGAGCTATAAATATTTCATTCTTTTAGTGCCTGAAAAAAAGTTATTCAGAAAAAAAACTTTTTGACAAATTTGAAAGGATAAAAAAAATTATAAATGAATGAATGAAAATTAAAAATATAAAACTTAGGAGTACCATGCATTGAAAGCCTATAAAAAGAAAATTTCGAGCAAAATTTGTATAATTTTCATTTACTTATCATGAGGTACATTTTTTAAATTTTATTAACTAAATAAATTTATAGGACAGATATCAATTTTTTTAAAGCAGATTAATGCAGCAGGAGAGTTATTAACCAAGTTTCTGATATATTAAAATTAATGGGAAATATTTTTTGCTTCTGTAAAAGTTCAATGCACACTAATTTTAATGCTATTTTTATAGAAAATAAAATAGATTACCGAGATTTTATGAGAAATTAAACTTTTTAAAAGCAAAATGTTGAGAGGTTTTATTATTAAAAATTATGTAGATAAATTAAGCTTTTTAACAACTCATATTTAGCCACGTCAAATTATTTTTTAAAACTTTTTTTAATTTTAGATCAACCAGAGTGTCTTACGGTGATAATGCTATTGGCTATGTTCAATTAAAACGAGAAGGAAATGTATGCATCGTCAAAGGGAAAATCACTCCTGAACATAGAGTAAGAAGCAAGGCATACACCGTTACCTTGGCTTTCAATGAGGTGGATGAAAACCTCGTCTCGTTACAGTGTGATGGTTGTGCTGCTAGAGCCGGTGGGTGTAAACACACTATAGCATTCCTCTTCTGGGCACACAGGAAATGCTCTGTACCATCACCCACACAAGTGGAATGTTATTGGAAGAAATCCAAACTGGCATCAGTTGGCTCCCATTAAAAATTTATTTATGCCTCACATTTGGGGAAAAAGAACATAAAAGATTTAGCACCAAAGGATCCTTCCGTCTTGCAAGAATATATGAAAAACATCAATGAAAGGGGGAAAAAAACTTGCAGCTATGCAATTACCTTTCGGAATTCAGTGATATTGAAAAAGTGTCACTCCATTACTTAATGATGGAATTTGCGGAAGAGGAGAACGGCACTACAGCTGATGAGTTTTTACACTGGATAAAGAATAAAGTCACTGCAGATGTTTGCAGTAAAGTTGCCAAGGAGTCAATTGGGCAAAATGAAAACCCCATTTGGCATGAAATGCAATATGCCAGGATAAAGGCTTCAAAGATATATGAAGCATCTCGATGCTTGACTTACAATGGAAGTCTGGTTGAAACTATTCTTGGTGCTAAATTTCACCCAACTGAAGCCATCAAAAGGGGAAGTTGCCTAGAAGCTGAAGTTGTAAAGCAAATGCAGAAAAAGCACAATACTAAGATAAAGCCTACTGGCTTTCTTCTGAACCCTCAATTCAAAGTTTTTGGCGCGTCACCAGATGGTGTCGCCACAGATTTCATTGTAGAAGTCAAGTGTCCAATTTCGGAAAAAACACTAAAGAAATATTTTGCGAACAACATGCCAGCTGATAAACATCATGCTCAAATGCAGTTGCAAATGCTATTTGCTAACAA
This sequence comes from Octonoba sinensis, assembly GCA_038502835.1. Taxonomy (NCBI): domain Eukaryota; kingdom Metazoa; phylum Arthropoda; class Arachnida; order Araneae; family Uloboridae; genus Octonoba; species Octonoba sinensis. The sequence continues at coordinate 14,713,557 of CM076598.1, read as the reverse complement.
ATCGAAAGGATTATTTTGCGTTGCTCATCCCAATTTTGAAAGCAATGGACAAGTTCTTGAAGTATGGGTGGAGCGAGACAATGTATATTGTCAAAATTTAATCCATAAGGCCCTTGATTTTTGGAAAGAAGCAATTTTCCCCCAAATTTACAAAGGTTGTCTTTCCAAATAGATTTCTTTTCTTAAATATATACCTGAATAGTGCCCAATAAAATAATGTATGTTTAACTTAATTTTCCATAACTTTTAAAACTTCTCTTTTAAATTTTTGTTTACCTTAGTGTACGTTAAAGTGCTGCGAATATGTAAATATGTTCACTAAATGTTTAAATATATTCATTGCATTTTAAGAAGTGCTCTAAACACATAAATAATTTCATACGTTAAAATGTTCCTTGCATTGGAAGAAACTGTAAATATGTAAATACATTCATTGTTAAAGTGCTCATTATACTTATTTGTTTGTCATGTTAAAAAAACTAAACTATTTCTGATTTTAACAAACATCTATTCTATACTCCCTATACATTTGTCAGCCTTAGAAACACATTTAAAACATATATATAAATAAAAAGTGCTAAAATTAAATAAAAAGTTAACAATAAGCTAATTTTAAGGAAATAGAATTAAAATAATTTTGGCACAATTTTTTGTGTTTAGTAATGACAAAAAATTTCACACTGAATTAAATTACAAAAATGTAAGAAGAGGCCTTTAAAAAGTTGCTTTTAGAGTGGTTAATGCTTAACAAAATTAACCTTAATAGGATATAAATTATTAGAGCAATTTTTCATATAAATGCTTACGTGAAAAATAAGCATGAAAAGTCCTATTTGATAATGAAAGATGGATATTATATTTTTCTGTTGAATATTGAAAGTTAATTAAAAAATGATAGGTAAACCCTTTTTCATAACTTGCAAAAAGTATAACTTTTATATTTGACGTATGAAAATAATTGCATTTCAAAACAGTTAAAGGAAAATCTACATATCCATTTTTTTCGCAACTATTTTTTGTTACTTGTTTATTCTCATTTTTGATGCTCACAATATTTTAATACATATAACATTGTAATGCATATATATACATAAAGATTGGTGCAATAAGGCCCTAGTTAATGTCATATTTTGTTAATGCTCTAAAATATTTACAAAAGGCTTTGTATTGTAGACAGCAAGAAATTCATATGGTGGCAATGCAGTGGGGCCACTTAAAGTACATAAAATTAGAACCTATAGGTTTAGGGCATAAAGGTTCAATAGAAACATTACATAATGGAAAATAGATAACATGAGAGTAACCCATAAGAACAAGATGAATAAAAAATTGTTAATAAAGTGCAGAAGAATGTTGTGTAGTAAAATGAATTATTATATACTAGCACTGCAAGTGAATCTTAAATCCATTAAAAAAATAATAATTTCAATATGCAATACATTTCAAATATTTCTTATATTATAACCGTGGATTCCTGCAAAACTTGGATAATATTAATTTCATATTATTGGAAAGCATGTCAGTCAAATGCAAATATAACATGTGCACAAATACTATCACAACTTCTGAAAAAAATATTTTTTTGAAGCACAAGAAGTAAGATTGATAAACAAAAGTAGTACATTGCTTTGAAGTGAATAATTTCCTCTTTTTTTTTTTTTTTTAAGAAAAATTGGTGTGAAAAGTTTTTTAGAAATTTTGGTAAAAAATAAAATACAGCATTTTTTAAAAATAACCCTAGAAATTCCTAAAACTTGTACTTATACATATGAACTAAAAGAACAAGATATGTTTAAAAAATATTTATCAAATGAAAATTTTGAAGTTTAAACCAGTAAAGCAAATGCTACAATTATGCATATAAACTGCAAATAGATATATAGTTATTGAAAACAGATATATAGTATAAATAAATATATATTTTTTTCAAGACCGTGTTCAAAAAAAAAAAAAAAAAGAGGGTAACCATCACATTTTAAGATACTAGTTCTTCCTCTCTATATATACATGTACAGTATTCCCCCACATCAGACAATATGCTGGAAAAAAAAGAGAAGACCAGCATATTAAAAAAACTGGTATTTTCCAGCATGCCAGAACAGATGAGGTTTTTCTTAAATTTGGCATAAAAAATTACAGGAACACTTTCAGAAAGAAGAATTTTTAAAATTGTTTTTCACTTAAGAAATTTTATAAATTATTGGTATTTAAACTGTTGTTGATTTTTTAGCATGTCTAAAGATACAAGTTATCAAATTTTAATACAACTTCCTATTTTCCGGCATGCTGAGAAACAACCAATACAGCGAGAACTTCCCCTCGTTCAATTTTACCAGCGTACTGGCTGACATGGGGAAATACGGTATAAAGAGAAATTCAACTTTTTACATTTTTATAGCTCTTGTATCAATAAACTGTAATATTTTAAAAAAAACATCAAAAGTATAAACAATATTGAAATACTATACAAAAGTATTAAAATGCCAAAATCTTAAATAAAAGTAATAAATAATAATTTTCATATTTTAATTAATTTGTTTTGAAAATTTATCAAGCCACAAACTACAACTAAAATGTCATCAAACAACTGCAGTAAGTTGTGATCTACACAAGTATGTTTGGCCAGAATGTCAAAATTTCTCAATCTGTTGATGAGTCTTTCAACGTGAATTCTTACTGCTGCAATTTGTCTGGTGTTTTTCACTTCTTCTGGAGATATGGGTTTATTCTGAGAGACAGATGGGGGGCGGACAAGAGTATATTGCTTTAATTGCAATAAATGACAAATATTTTTAAATCCACGATCCGCCATTACATCTAACCGTGGAAACAACATCTGTAAAAAACCACTATCTTCCACAATAGCAATATCTGTGGCACGTCCACCACAACCCCGAGAAACAAAACTCAAAGTTCCCATCTGGAGTGCACGAGACCAAATACTTCAACGTGTTGTCTTTATAATATTCTGACCAAGTCAGACTTTGGTGTAAAGAATTGGTCAGTTTTTCGATGGGAATTTCAAAACAATCAATGATGCTTTGGACATTGGAAAAGTTCCTTCTAAATGCTATTGGCAAACTTAATTTAATTCTCTTGGGATTAGAAGGCCAAATAATGAAATTTTGTAAAACACCTGCTAGGTTAAAGAGTTTTCTTGAAAATATTAGAGACATTACTTGGGCACATACCAGAAAGCATGCCAAGATTTTCATATGTTTCCTTCATTCGAATTTTTTTTAATGTTATCATGACATTAAGGGTTAGTGATTTTGACTTGTTTGATAGAAATTCGATGAGGAATTTTTCTTCATCTGGTATTCCTAAACACATGAAGGATTTCTTTTGTACAGCCTTTACCATACATGTTCGTAAGAGTAATTTATCCTCTTTGTCATCCTCTCCAGATTCATAATCTGATCCAGATGATTCAACACATGAAAATTCGCTATCATAAAAAAAATCATCATCTTTGGCATCAAGCGAGCATTTTTCTGGAACTGACGTCTCCAGTGATTCTATAATTGACTGACAAGCTATATCTTGTACATTTGGAGAGGCAGTACACCCAAAATCAGCAGTGACAATATTAGTTGCTGTCGACTTACTGCGATAAGTTGTTTTGATATTTATTTGACAAGCTTTGTCGAAATGACTTGCAAGTTCTTCAGTTGGGAAATTGGTGTTGTCAGCATAAGTATCTGAATGACATTCAGGATTGTTGATAGTACTTGCGTCGGAGGACACCTCAACACAATTTTTTAAAATGTCCTCAACAGTTTTTTTTCGCTGCCTCTTAGCTGCTCGTTCAGCAGATTGTGCAGGAGGTTTGAACTTCTGGCAAGTAAATACGCTAGGCACAGTTCCTTTTTTCAACTTTAATTTTACTCCTTGCAATTGATGCTGGATATAATTCTCTGAATCATTCTCGAGCTAAGATAAATGAAAAAGTTATCAAATAAAAGAACAAAAAGATAGTGTGTATACTTGTATCACACTGCAGCAAGTTTTTGCCTTAATAAAAGATACCTGAAGTTAATTTCAGGCATTTTTCAAGAATTTATTTTTAAAATAGAGAATCATTTACTAAGTGAATCACGTGAAACAGTTTCTCAACCTTTCAGTATTTGCGGCGCACTTACTATAAAATGTATTACAACAATACTGTATATTGAGTACCTACTGGTTCTGTTTTTGAATTATTTTTAACTAACTGCCAAAACAAGAGTAAAAACGAGTAATTTAATAATAAAATTAATTAAGTAGTAAATCACTATTTCAATTTTGGGCATTAGTAGATTATGATTTTCCTGCACTAAAAACAAGGGCATTTCGCATTCTATTACCATTTTCAACATCCTACTTTTGTGAAACTGGATTTTCTGCTGTGGCTTCTTTGAAGACAAAATATACATTTTGGCTAAATATAGAAACAACTCACAGTGGCTATTTCTAATATTAAGCCTTCCTTCGAAAAACTTTGCTTTGAAAGACAGGCCCAAGGAAGTCACTAATAATTATTAAATGTTTTTTTAATTTAGTATTTTTGATTGAGAAAGTTTTAATTTAGTAACTTGTTTTACTTTAATAAGTTATTAAATAAGCATGCATGTTCTTTCAGTTTAGTCACTGGCAAGCAAGGAAAGGGTACTTTCAGATCTCTGGACTAGTATGGCACTTGTTTTAGGAGAACTTTATGTGTTTAAAACCATCGAGCAGCCCACTGGATGAAAGATACGGACAGTCATCTGATTTTGCGATGTGAGGAGCATCAAACCCTGAAATTCACACGCAAATTCGTTAAGTTTAGGTGAACACATGTGATAAGGAATTCTATACCAGGAAGTAGGGTGTTGTGGTCAGAAGGAGAGGTTTATGAGCGACACTGTAATTTGAATCTCGCATGAGATGACCAAGCACACAGAAGTTTTTTTTTTTATATGGCTGCTAAATAATTCCTGGAAAAGGACAAGGTCAGACCTGTCATTACCCATTAGTTGCATTCACATGTGGCATCGTTTTTCAACGAAAGGTATCCAAAAACTCGTGTGCTGTTACAACAAATGCCTAAACAGTCATGGTACCTATGTCCATAAATAGCCTTTTGAACACTGTAGATCATTATTTAATATACTCATAATATTTAACCAGATTATTTCTAAATGACTATTACTGTATACGTAAAATAAAAGGGTAAATAAACCTGTGTTAAATTTATATTCTGAGGGGCATAATTTTGTCAGGGAAAGTAATTTGCAGGTGCAGCAGCTTAATTAAAATTTTTTTAAATCTATTCAAAGTCTCCGAAGCAAAAGCAAGATAGGTACAGAAGCACATTCATTCTTTCTAGTCTATCTTATCATATATGTCAAACTTTTGGAACATATTGATAGAAGTTAACATAGCTGTTTATGTAATATGCAGCAATTTGATTTCACCTTGGGGAGAATTGGAAATTTATTGATTCATATTAATTTTCAGGGCAAAATGTACAAAATTAAAAGTATTTATTTTTTATGCATCAAACATTGCATACAAGTTCATTTTTAAAACCTAACTCATACAATACAAAGGCAAATCATTTTTCAATATCAAATTGATATTTTAAAATGGTTATTTATTCAAATAAATTCAAACTTATTTGTTCATAGAGCTTTAAATTTAAAAGAAATGCGCATTTAATAACAATCATTAAAGTAATAATTTTCAAGAGTTTAGTGAACAAAATCTGCAGAAAAATGTATAATATGTACTCTACTACCATTACTAATAAAGAATAAAAAATTACATCTAATAATTTTGTATTTTTAAAATAAGTGAACGGAGAAAATGTTGTAATTGTATATTATTCTTTAGTCATTTTTTACTCAATCCCATAATTAAGAACAAAACAGTGGCTACTGTCAACATATACATACTGTAGCCTCTGTAGCGATACAAGAAATAACGATATTTTAAACGGATCACAACGATTATTAAATGTTAAAAGAAAAAGTGTAATGCAGTAAATAGTTATAAAATACTTACATCAAAGTGGTCTTGGCAAACATTTCGCACAGATTTTTCAGAAAGAAGGCGATTTTTCTTGTCATCCCGCTTCATAGCGATACACCACCTCTTTATGTCGATGTTATTTCTTGGTACATCAAAAAAATTTTTATCAGGAGTTGTGCTTGTAGTATTTGTACACATTGGAACAATACAGTATTTGTATCTGACTGACATTTTTACAACAATTTAAATTTCTAAGCCGTGAAGAATATTCAGTTACGTTTGCAAAATGCACGCGCGCAACGAAGATCAATGTGGAATGTGTAAGCAACTGAAATTCGGCACTTACGACGTCACTTCCTGCGGAGTCACGTGACTTCCCGTTTCAGCAGAAAACGAAACTAGTCAATTTTTAATTACCAATAACTTTTAAAATATCGCTGTGAAACAAGAAAAAAAATGTTTTCTCGTTTTATTAGGATATTTTGAGTGCATTAAGATAAAAAAAAAATGCTTTTTTCTATTGCTTAAAACTCTTTAATGAATCGTGAAATCGGCGAAGTGCAAATGCATCCTACGTCGTTTCCCTTTTTTTTAAGTATGTGAGCGTTTTGAATACATCCCATTACTGTAACGTTGTTTCAGATAGATTCCAATTATCGTTAGTATGAACTTAATATATCGATTCATAAATTAAAAGGTCTTTAAAGCAATATAATATTAATCTACATGTTTAAATCGAATTCGAATACGTCACGTGTCAATATACAATAGTCTTTAGACTATCAAGTTTTTCTCGGTCTAGTTTGAACTTATTTATAATGCATGTGACCCATTCCCTCCCACTCTTTTCTATCTGTTCGAGGCAGGCTTGGAGTCGATTACAAAGAAACGTAATCGATTACGATTACGATTACAAAGGGAGAAATTGAGAGATTATGATTACGATTACGATTGTAATCCTTTGCCAAAAAGTAATTACGATTACGGCAGCGATTACAGTCGTTGAAAAATGTAATCGATTACGATTATGACATACGATTACGATTTTGATTACGATTAGATTAGCATAAAATTATCCGATAATATGCATACAACTCTCATTTTCACAATAGTGTCATATAAATCAAAAAGTTATGATTTGTAATTAAATTTTTGATTTAATAAGAGATAACTGAAATGATGATGAATGCAATTATAATGAAATAATTTCAACATCACAGTTCTGGAATTATGACGTCGTTGCAGAAATGAAAAATTTGTAATATATATATATATATGTATATATATAATCAGGAAAGGCACATTCAGTATTTTTCGAATATTTGAAACTCATGTGAGGGATAACTTCAGTGATCGTATTTTGTATATAAGCAAAGACTATGCACTAAATGTATATATAATGCATAAGTGATTTACCTGGTTCATTGTTATTTTGTGTGCATACAATCAAAATTTAGTTGGCTACAATTTCTGAAAATGTACTATATTTCTCCATTGTATTTATTTTCTAGTTTAAATTGTGCAAATATTTACATAACACCAATTACCAGATGTGCATGAATTGCACGGGATAACAAAATATTCAGATAGTGTAAGAGATAAATAATCTTTTGAAAATAAATGCTGCATTTTAGAATAATTTCAAAAAATTTGAACATGAACATTCAAATAACTCTTAGCAAAATTAGTAATCGTTAAAAAGTAATATGAAGAATAATTATAATATGAATGACTATAATATTTTAATATGATTTTTGTGTTTTTTTTTTAACATGCAAGAGCATATAATTTTTTCCCATGTACTAACTGTTTTAATAAAAAAATAAAGTGTAAGTAATTTTACAACACAAATTTAACGTACAAGATGCAACTGAAATACAAAATTCTGTTGAGGTAATTCTAAGAAGAAAAAGATAGTTAATTTTTAAAAATAATTCCTAAATATTAATTCATGCATGTAAAAAACAATTGGTAGAATATCTGAACATAAATCACTTTTTCTTTTACATACCTATTAATTAAAAAGAATATTAGCATTAAAATATAAATATATTTAAGATTTAAATGTATGTATTTTTTTAAATATTCGAAGAACATATTGAAAAGAAGTAATAATAATTACACGTACCAGGGTTAAGATTTCATATATCTTAAGCATAGAGCATCATGTAACGCCTGCTCCTAAATTGCTGAAGTGTAAATGTGCTATTTTTTAGAAAAATTCTTCACTTCTGCCGTTAAAGAAAGGAGAAGAAAAAAAAAAACGCCAAAAGGCATTTCTTTTTTTTTTTTTTTTTTTTTTTGTGTGTGCGTCTCTTTATGTGTGTAGGTGATAGTACTCTTTCCACTAGATTTTCGGGAGGCAGTCTGCTTCAATTATTGAAAGGGAAAATGGCCCATTCTTATTATGCCGTCGCCAGACTCTGGCCTATTGCCCAACCGTCTGAATATGTTTTGAAGGGGTAATTAAGGAAGCAAAATGACCGATGCATTTGGTCAGACACCTTCCCCTTTCTTATCTACCCCGAAATCTTTGACTTGCGGACAGATTACCGCTCTTTTACCGAAACTGGACGACGCGAGGAGACCGGAGACCCCCCCCCCCCCCCCGAGAGCCCCAAGGCGAAGTGAGTGACATATCCAGACCAGACTCTCTTTCTTCTCGGGCTCTCCAGCCATTCCCCGTGGAGAGTGGAGCCGCAATTAAGAATTCTGAGAGACCGCAACAAGTAGGACAACAAGCGTCTCTAGCAGACTATTATATGGTCCTGCCATCAAGGCTGTGGGACCGCCACACAGAACCTCTTATATTATGATCGCCCATAGGTTATTTACAGTTAGGATAGGACTTCAGTACACAGTTTGAATCCTTTTTCTTGTAATCTTATCTCTTCTATCCAATGTAGAGCTAAAAATTTCAGCTTTCAGCAGGTCAAGATTACACGTTTGCAGGACCAGCAGATTACGGATTTTTTCCTTAAGATTACGATTAAAATTACGGGAGAAAAAGGATTACGGGATTACACAATTTCGATTATGATTATGAGAGTATGCCATCGTCAGATTACGATTACGATTTTGTCAAAATGTAATCGATTACAGCCGATTACGATTACGTAATCGCGATTACTCCAAGCCTGGTTCGAGGACAAGAGTTACTAAGAAGGAACTCCATTTTTTACTTAGATTGGTTAGAGCTAATATTTACATTAAACGAGAATGAATACAACGTGAATAAAAAGGGTCTCTTTTTGTAAAGTAGTTTTATGATTAAAAATTCATTAAAAAAGTCGAGGCGGTATTCTTTCTCGCAAGATCGAATCACTTAATAGAAAACTTTAAATGAGCATAGTTGCTAAAATGTCTAGTTAAACACAAATGGCATTAGGCATTAAAAATATGACACCACATTGTAAACTCTAATTAAAGATACCAATAGTTTTGTGTTTTACTTTAAAGACCACTACAGCAATGACGGTCTTGAATTTTTGCGAATCCCTTATCAACGTTTCGCAGAACCCTGATGGGAAACGCTAATTTAGCTCATTAAAATTAAGATGAATATCGGAACACACAGGATTGTACAGATAAGTACTGCTCAACTATGGCAGGGTTGCCACAGAAGAAATGGAACAAAAATAGTTGCTTTAGTAGCATAAAAGCACGAAAATAGTAGCCTAAATAGTAGCCATGGCTCAATGACAAACAAGTCTTAACTTGTTCAGTGATGGGTATTTACTTACTACATTCGGATCTTATATTTACACATAAAGAGTTGCTATGAATACAGTGTAATTTATAAAAAAGCAATTGCATTTTTATATGAAATAAACACGTTTCCGAGCATTAACTTTTTAAACTGAAATAACTATTTCATATCTACCAAAGATTAAAAATATCAGTGAATAAGGAGTGAAGTAAAAAAAAAGATTGCAATATGAGAAGAGCAAGATTATTAATAGAAAATAAACATACTTGAGATTTAAACACACAGTAGCTGATCTTTTAGATACATGTATGATATTGAGCTACTTGATTAATGAAATTCTAAGACCAAGAAGAGACACTATCGAAAACATTAAGTTTACTTTTTTTTTCACAAATTTAACAATTATTTTATAATATTGGAAAAATCACCCAATAGACAATTGCTAGAGATAATCAAAAATTTTTAAAAATCAATTTGAAATTACATGACAAAGAAAAAAAAACACATTTTTGGAAAATATATTTTTTAAAACTAGATTATTAACAAGGCTGAAATATTTAATTCTTGTATGATCACTAAAACTTACAAAAATTTTGACAAATTATTTTATTTTCGGCCGATTTTTTCAAGTGGGCGTGACAAAATGATGCCCGTGCAAGTTTGTACTACAGAAGTTGAAATGTAACAAAGATTAAAAATTATGGTAAGTTCAAAGTTATTGAGCTCCAAGATGCAGAATCTGATAGTAAATGAGCACTAGAAAGTTTTTCCGAAGCCGATGCAATCGGAATTCGAAATGCGTAAAAAATCAAGACCAAGCCTTTAAAGAGCGAAAAACAGAAAAAATGCGTAAATTTTACTCGTAGTTTGTAAAAGTTGGCAGGCTAGGCTACTTTCAAAACTTTTCATTGAAAAGAAAGAAAGGATTTTCGTGGAAACGAAATCCTTACTTTCCAAAAATACAGAAGAAACACATGTCTGTCTATGTGATGATTGGGTGTTTCGGACATATTGTTGCAATCCTTCGCCATGCAACACCGTGGATATTGTGGTCAAGCATCACTGCCATTGGTTGCCAGTGTTCGAGAGAAAAGGTAAGGGTTACAGAAAAATTAAGAGAAAAGGCGCATATCGCGATATTAAAATGCATATCGCGTGCACACAGCGCAGCTTCTGTGTTGACTACCAAATCACCCATGAAAAAAGCAAACTAACCCCTTACATTGACAGCAGTGTCAGCTTCATTGGCAAATGCTTCAAGGTCAATATGAAGTGTAGGCAGTCGCTTGGGACAAGATGGATGTTTGAAAAATTATGGCACGATTTTCCGTGAAATAAAATAATTTTTTTTCCCTCAAAAATATTTTTTGGTACTTTGAATAAAAGAATTCCAAGAGAGGCAAAAAAAAAGTCGCCTAATAGTTGCCTCTTGGAAAAATTAGTTGCTTTTTTGCCCGATTTCGAAGAAAATAGTTGCCATAGTTGCCTGATGCTGAAAATAGTTGCTTTTTAGTCGCCTGTAGCAACCCTGCTATGGGTGTCCCAAAGTGTTACGTTTTTCTTCTAAAACTCTAGGCTTTTCTTTTTAACTCTAGGTTTTTTTAACTCTAGGTGTTTTTTAAATCTAGTTGTTGTTTTTTTAACTCTAGGTGTTTTTTTTTGACTCTAGGTGTTTTTTTTTACTCTATGTGTTATTTTAACTCTAGGCTTTTTTTTTAACTTAATATGTTGTTTAACTCTAGGTGTTTTTTTTTTAACTCTAGGTTTTTTTTTTTTTTTTTTTGAAACAAGTTTTTTCTTAACTTGATGGTTATGCATCATATAAAGAACATAAAAAAGTGATTTTTACAACCCAGTATTTTAACAATACATCAATGCATTTCCAGGAATACCCTCAACATATAGAACAGAAGGGGATATCTTTAAAAATATATGCAGTTATAAATCCGCGAGCCTCAATTGTCACACATTATTAGTAGCAATTTAAAACAACCAATAGCAAACACTGTCAAGTTTTCAACAAGAAACTTTTTACAGGAGCCAAGTACTTCGAACTTCTTAATCACTTCCGGAAAATGTCATCATGCCAGGCTAAAATGATCCCCGGCGGTAAAATGTTATTTCCTTCCGCTGAGATCTAGAAATTTAAGAGCTGAAGTGCTTGTCACCATGTTGTTAAACTTACAATGCTCTTTAACACATTCAAGGCATAAACATGTCACGTATTCTGTCTGCCGGCGTCGTTGAATTTTTGAAGGTGAATATTTGCATTTGTTTTGCCTTCATTGCACAAAAACCAAGATGAAATACAAATTAAAGAACTGAATATGCCCTCATTGCAAAAGTTCTTGCGAATTCCTTTTCAGTAGTTACATGAAATAGTTTTACGTCTCATTAGGAGAAAGGGATTAAATTTATGCAAAGTTGTTTCAAAGTTATTTATCATATCTCTTGTAAAAGGTATAAAAGGCTTTTTATTTAAGTGGTAAAGGAGAGGAAGACTGTTTTAGAACTTATTACTTGAACCTTAAGGCGGTTTTAAGGAAAAGAAAAAGTCAGTGCTGTGCAGAAAATGCAAGAAATGCGAGCATGAAGATCGTACTCATAGAGGCTACTCAAACTCCCTATGTATTTCACAAAAGAAGCTAACTATAAGCCCTTTTCTACTTTTATTCCAAATTTATGTCAAAATATGTAGTTCTTTAAAATACTAAAACATAAAAATTACTCCTAATTCTTTTCATTATAGAGGCATATGGTCTATAATTAATAACAACTATTTTAAAGCAGCGTTCAACTAGGCTTAAAATATAAATAAAATTATTTTAAGCCAGAAATTTTAAACGATTGCGTATCCAAACGACTTTCTTTGTAAGCATCAGGGAACTGGAGCAACAATTTTTATTTTTTTCAGTTACTCCGCTCTAACTCGACTCCGATTTCTAAATAATTTGCTTCAACTACGCTCCAAGTAGTTTTAATATGAATATTATTTTTATTCATTAGTAAAAATGTTTTATATTTATTCATCCTCTTTTTTTAGTAAAACTACAGATGAAAAATTATCTTTCATTCTTTGTTGTTGATCATTAAAAAATCGGAAAATGTAATTTTGAAAAATGTAACGAAATTCTACTTTAAAAAAAAAAAAAAATGGAGCAGGGGAGACCAACACGTTTCCGTACTCCGCTCCAAACAAAACCTCGTTGATGATCCACTGCTCTGCACTCCTGCCGCACACTCTACTCCAGATTTCTGATGAATAAATTTCAGGAAAGACAAATATATTTAAAGAAACGATATAATACCTCGCATACGAATAATTAAACTCTTTCCCACTATGAATGTAATGAATATAACCTATCATTAATAAGGTGAATGAAATCCAAAATTACTTCGCAAACACTTCGTAGCTATGATTTAATCCTGAACAGAACAGGCTTAAGGGAGGGACGACGGAGCACATAAGGACAACCTGAGATGGTTCATAAATTAACTCGTGTTCGCCAGCATTCTATAATAGCATTCATATTAATCTACTGCTTGGACAGTGAGCGAATAGAATTGATTACAAAGCGAAAGATGTATAATAAGTTGAGGTTAGGAAAATCAATAATCGTAAAATAGATGGCAGTGTTAATTTGAATATAAATTAAATTTTTGTGCCGATATGGAAAGATGATTAAAATGATTTGCGAACTTCATAATAATTACGCTTCCAAAATTGAAAATCAAAGTATAGTTGAACAAAACTAATTTAACTATCAGATGTTACACATACATTTATTCAAAACTTTCGTATTTACTTAAAATGCGCACATTCTCTAAATATAGGAAAAAAATAAAGAAAACATGAATTGAAATTCACCATTATGAGTTATATTTAAGTCATTGGGTTCATTCGAGTAATCCATGCGTCTGTGCTCAACACAGTAGGGGAGAAGAGGGCTAGTGCGGACAATTTTCAAATTGTGCAAAAAAAAATGTACTAATACAATTTTTTTACGCATCAAGTACTTTTTACAAGAATTTGGATTTTTACCTTTAACAGGGTTCGTACGCTTTTGGCAAAACCAAAAATAAGGACTTTCTAAGGACTTTTTAAGGACCTACAAAAAATTTTAAGGACCTCATTTTTCGAAATATACACACTGTTATGTTTATTTCAAAAGGAAGCATTATTGAAAGAGGAAATTGATTTAACATCGTATTTTTATTAGGAACAGAACACAACACAAACACTTTTATGGAGCTATCTTCGACTTGTTGCTTTTCTAATGTCCAATACAGTCAGGGAGTTAAAAATTATTGGAACTAGTAATAAGAAGTACACAACACAAGCATTAATCATATAATATAAGCAAATTATCATGATATGAAAAATTATCAAAAATGGTTAGTGCTATAAAATACAAGTTAAATGAAAAACAATTTAAATAAAAAAAATTGTTAAAGAAAACGCTGCACTTTGTCTTGAGAATTTGTGTTAAATTTCGATTTTTTTTTCTTTTTTTCATTTTACTTAACTTATTTTGCCAGCATCTCAATTTAGGCTTACTTAAATTTCTATCTCTGCCATAAATATATTTTTTAATTATTTAGAAGAGCTTGCAAAAATTCTGGAAAAACTTTTTCAACTTGAGAAAAATATTTCATTTTAGAAACAACATACAAATAAAAAATGGAGCTTATTCGCTTAAAACTTTGTACATTAACCTCAAATAGTACCTACCAAAATTTCACTAAAGTAAAGTTTCGAAAAATTGAACATTTTCTTTAAATAAAAAATAAAACAGGCAGACTACAAGCTGCAAATACTAAACCAACTGTCAACTTTTTAAATAATTGATATATTTACAGGATGCAGAAAGATAAAAGTCTCAAAAGTTGCGTGTGATTTTCGGCGAAGCACATGCTAGATGTTAGCAAGTTTCCGAAAAATAGAGGTTTTTACATTTTCGCGTTATAAGTTATGAAAATTCATGTAAATTAATACATGTCTTTTTAAAAAGTTTCTTGAAAAATTTTCTTGTTTTGTAGTACAATCCCTTTAGATAAAAATAGTTGCACATCAGCTTGAAAAATCGGATCTTTATGCAAAAAATCAAATTTTCGCTGTTCACAAATAAAAACAGAAAAACTAAAGGAAAACGGAGCATTTGGCAACTACGTTGTGTAGGTTTAAGAAGAGGTCGATTCCTTCAATTTACTGCAAATTAAGAAATTTCACGATACAAATTTTGATTAACGCAGCAAATATCCATCATCTCTCACACAACAAAACCCCACAGCGAACAATCGCGAAGCCAAATTGGTCGATAAAAATTTACTAAAAATTAAAACATAGCTTTAAAACAAATTTTCGATACAGAAATTTATTCGATCTAAAAAATTAAAAAAAAAAAAAAAAAAAAAAAAAAAAAAAAAAAAAAAAAAAACAATGGGAGAACAAACTGTTTAGCGAAAGATCAGCTGAAAAGCGATTGGGAGAGTTGGCAACTCGGTGCTTATTATAGTGTAAGACGTAAGAAAAATGATAATAAAAATAAATCATTCTTTTACCTTTAACGGTATAAATAAGCGATAATCATACAATGCGATTGGTCATACACAAAAAAAGCTGAAAGTTTTTTTTTTACCTACATACTAGTTAAATGTATCTCTTTTATTGAGGTAGATGTCAACAATATGCTTCTTTGAAGTATTCCCCCCCCCCCCTCTTAAATTAAAGAAAGTTTCAAAAGCAATATTTATTTACTGATTACCTATTAAGAGCTGCTCCTACTTGCTTTATTGATAATTGTTTAGAATGTAGATGATTTAGTAACAATTTTCATGCAAAAAAAATATTTATTTACTTTGTAACTAAACTTAATAAATAGTATCGAATCACAAATTTGGAATCCCAAAATTCGGCCCTTTTCGAAAATTCCCGATTTTTGTTTATTTATTAAATTGTTCCCCCTTGAGTCCTTAAAAGTCCGTTATCCAAATTTTATTCCTTTTTCTTTTCTCTTTTAAAAGCAAAATGAGCGAACTTGTGTAATTTCTTTTTCTGTGGTCTTAAATGGTGCCCAGTTACTGGACACCATTGCATTTTGTACAAATGCTTGGTGTTTTGATTCGACTTCTTTACAAATATTTTTTTTTTTTTTTTTTTTAAGATGTAGCTCGATTTTTTTTTCATACAATTGCAGGAAATTGCAAATTGGGAGCTGCCATGTGGGTGGGTACAAGTTCATTTTAACTGAATTGGGTGTTGTAGTTTGAAGCATTTAATCAAAATCCATGAACATTTTTTTTTTTAAATATATAACACATCAATTTACTTATATCTTTTCAAAAAAAATTAAAAAAAAAAAAAAAAAAAACAAGAGTTAATTATTTATCTACCAATTGAGAAAACACTGCAATTTGTAGTAAAAATGCAATGATGTTTATGTAAATCCGCCATTTTTGGTCCTGTCAATCCGCCATTTTAGGTGTTCGAAAGCCGCGATTGTACCGGACCCGAGCAAACCAAATTTGAGGTTCGATTAAGTAGTTGAAAGGAAAGAAGTTTGATTCTTGTGAAGAATACAAAAGATAGCAAAACAAATAGAGCGCATGGGTACTTTCTTATTTTAACAAAAAAAAAATTAAGCACCTGGAATAAAAAATAAGGACTATTTAAGGACTTTTTAAGGCCTTAAAAATAAAAATGAACATTAAGGACTTTCTAAGAACCTTTAAGGACCGTACGAACCCTGTTTAATTTGGCTGATATATGAAATTATTCGGCTGCACAGTTTTTTAATAATGTAGTTTTTAAATTAATGCTGTTTTTGTCCATACTAGTACCATGTGGTGGACAATTCACAATACTAATTTAAACAATACACCTCTTTAAAAAGTGTATGTAAAATCTTAATAACATAAATTTCAACCTAAGCAGCATGTTCTATAGCACTTAATAAAATGTATTTTAAATGGTGATGTACCAAACATGTCTTTGTTTTAAAAATCTGCAGTTGGGTATTTCAAAAATCTGTTTTTTTTTTTTTTTTTTTTTTTTTTTTAAGACAAGCAGAGATGCCACTCTAATCTAAAAGTTTTCAGTAGTAACCTGAACAATTTTCAGTAGTTTTCAGCGCTTATCAGTAGGTTATAATACCGGAGAAACATGGATGCAAAAACTACTCAATATTCAACCTAAAAGCCAAATATTTGCCTCAGCTGAACCTGGCGGCAACAGAATCTAAGAAGAAAAAAAACCCTGATAACTCCCTGATTGGGCTCCAAAAGTTTCCCTGAAGTTATAATTAAATTGTGAGTTACACAGCGTCATTGCCATGTGTAATGACAGTATCACAGTGGTGAAACCAGAAAAAATATTTAGGGAGGGTGACACTACTTTTCCAACTGAACTTTGTTGCAATTCCCCTTTTTCTCAGTGAAGGCAGAGGTGGTAGTAGTAGTAAGGATTTGCATTTCCAGAACTTTCAAAACAATTTCCTGAACCTCGAATTTTTTTTCATAGGTACTGTATTTTTTGGCATATAAGACGAAATGTAATTTATCTTGTTGAAACTTATGAAAACTACTTAATTCAGACAGAAATGGAAAAAGTACTTATTTTAACAGGGCTTGCAATGGAAAATGTATAAAATATAGGACAACAGGAAAATGGTACAAAAAGGGCGTACTATTTTAATAAAATGTGTGGATTATTAAAAGAAATACAATTTCCTCTAAATCATCAAAATGATGAAGAAAACATTACTAAAATTATTTCTTGCATTTAATAAGACTGCAAGAAATTAAAACCCAAAAGCTCTTTTTTATCGATTCAGAATAAAAGCAATAATTAACAATCTAACAGCAAACACGAACCCTTTACGATAATCGCGATCGCAAAAATGAAACTTCACATCATAGCTACAAATTTCCAATTGTAATTACAATTCATCCCCCTTCTTTTAAAAACATTTATGCCTAAAAATTCGCGGCAAAAAGGTTCCCGATTTATCTCTGAAAGGTCGAATTACACGCAACGGTAAGATATTGATAAAAATAAAAAGAATTTTATTTACTTCATAATTAAATTTTAAAAAGGGTTTAAATGGAAAAAAATAAGATTCTTGTACAGGATGCAGAAAGATTGCGTAAAGAAAAGAACGCATACGTTTTCTTGCTTGCACGTGGAAAGGCCCACGATATTTTAAAGAACTGCATAAATCAATTAAGAAATATGCATTGCTGAAATTTAAAGCAAAAAAAAAAAAAAAAAAAAAAATGAGGGTGGAAAATTTAGGGTCAAGAAGCAAAATAAAATTTCCGATATTTCCAGAATTCTACCACCCTTAGAAGGAGAAAATAACGTAATTTTCTAAGTAATATAAGCTGCAACTGCTGAGAAATTTTTTAAAATGAAGATCGAATTTTGGAACACGACCAAAATTGGCGGATTCTCGGAAACAAACGCTGACACGCGTTTTTTTTAAAGTAAGATTGCAATGTCTTCTTAACTCAAATACAAAAACAGTGACCTTTTTTATTGCTTAATCGGAGAAAGAGCGTTTTCAACCAATGGAAAATCGGCAATCGAGCTGACCACACGCAACGAAAGGAAATTTCGCAGACGAAACTCCGGACGCTTGCCGGTTTGAATAATTTTCCCTGATATTTGGAGAAATTTTAAATATCCCCTGATATTTTCCAAAACATAAAACTTCCCTGAGAATTCACTGATTTCCCGGTTATGTGTCCACCCAATAAGATTATTTTTCAATATAAAATACAAATTTAATTTTTAACTGAATTTGTTGAGTAATTTAGGACCAAATAGTTCATATAATAACCAAACGAGCAAGCGACGTACGCAACATAGAAAGAAGAATGCAATAAGTAGTCAACTTCAAATTTTTGTATTTTTCCGTAGATACTACGGAGAATCCGTAGCATTCGGCATCTCTGGACAAGCTTATACAAAAATTACAAAAGAAAAAAAAGATGGGGGGAAACCGGTAAATTAAAATGTACAAATAAAAATATTGGAATTTATTCTCTCATTTTTATTTGTGTCAACTGATAAATAGTTTAACCTTAGAATCGGTTTTAAATCTTAAGCCTATTTGTAAGAATACATTTTTTGTAAAATAATAGTAATAATGTGAGCTAACATTAGTGTTTACAGACTTAGAAAAATACATAATAAGCATTCTACCTTCTTGAACAATACCTGAATTGTGCTAGGCCCGGACGTCTTGCAACGTATAAAGAAGATTGAACAAAAAAAAAATTAATGCCTTGATTGCTGTTTTCTCACTCTTTTACAGTTCTTTAATTTTAACTTACCAGTTTCCATCATACGCTGTGTTGCCATATGAAATTAATACTCTTACCACTGAACCATATAAATTAATATTAAAACACCATATTAAATTAATACTTTTACCACTGAAAGTTAAAGCTCATTTAAAAATGTCCACACTAGCCCCATGCTGTCACTTATAACTTATCGCGTAAGACTGGTAAATTTAATCCTCGCAATAATCCCAACGAAAGTGAGAATCAAAACATGTGATGATTATATAAATTTGTAACATACTATGCCCTTATGTTTGAAATTTTTATTCAAAATTGTCAAAATTTGCAGTTTAAAAACAAATCATGAACTTACATTTACACTATATAAATTTTATTTTATCAATTCCGAATGAACTATTAAATTTCACATGGAAGTGCATTTTAGAGTTGCAAAACTGCAAAAATTTACCGATAAATTTAACCTGAAAAATAACAGAATTATTCACATTATCCACACCTAGCGCCCTTCTCTCCTACAAAGATCTAAGGAAAATGTAAGCTGTAATGATTTATCATTTGGATTATGCCGGCTGAAATGCCGTTAGTCAAGTTTGATTTCCTTTCTAAAACTTTTAAGCACAAATAAGGAACAGATATGCCAAAAAGATATCAAAACATAACGATTGTCAAAAATTTTAAAGCTCAGATTTCCAGTTCGTAGATTTTTGTAAAGGGGAAAATTTTAAAATTATTTTCGTGAATGTGCCATTTTTTTTTTTTTTTTTTTGATTATTTTTGTAAAGGTGTCTACTTTATTCTTTTTTTTCGTTTGTCAAACTTTTAATTTATACGTTTTTTGACGGTATTGTTAAACGGTAGTAAAAGCGGTCTCGGGGGTATTGGGCCCTGAAAGCATAGGTGATTCTAGGCAAGAAAAAATTTTCTTAGCTTCATGCAAAATTTTCGGGAAAATATGCACTATGAATCGAAATTTAAAAACTTTATAATTATGTGAATTATAAAGTTATATAATTAAAAGCGTATAAATTATAAAGTTATATAATTTATACGCTCCCCTCACCCTTCCTATAATCACATACGCGCATACCCCATATATATGTGGTCTTGGGTCTGTCTAGGGGAATATTATATAGGACACCACTTGCACTAACACCACATTTATTACAATGGACGAACACAGTACATTAAAAATATAATAAACATTGGAATCGAACACAATCATCGTACGTGATCCCTCGTTTCTTCTCATCGTCTCCATGCATAGTTTCTGCTTCCGCGCGCAAAGTATATAGTTCAGTAAGTTAATTGAAAAATTCTCACATATATAAAATCTCAAAAATAATAATACCAAAATAACTTTTTTTCTTTTCTAATGTTTACAACTGGTTTTCTAAAATTTTCGGAAATGTTGGAGAATGTCGGAACAGAATCACCCATGCCTGAAAGTAAACCTAGGATTTATTTAAAAAAAAAAAAAAACCGAATCTTTGTTTTCTTTCTTTTTTATATGTGTAGTTTTTTTATTATTATTAAAAAAATCACGCACTACATATGAACATTTATACATTATAAAGGGCAGTTAAATGTTATGATCCGATAGTCCACAACGATGAGATAACGATTTTCCAAGACCCGGGGCGAACCAGACACTGACACATTGAAAAGAAATATCGTGGTTGTCAGTGGCTCATACGAATATGTCAAAGAATCATTCACCCGTTTACGTGGCAGTTAAATGTTATTACCCGATAGCTCTACAACGATGAGATACCGTTTTTCCAAGACCAGGGGCGGACCAGACACTGACACATTGAAAAGAAATCTCGTGGTTGTCGGTGACTCATCTGAAGATGTCAAAGAATCATTCACCCGTTTACGTGGCAGTTAAATGTTATTACCCAATAGTTCTACAACGATGAGATACCAATTTTCCAAGACCCGTCGCACAACAGACACTGACGTATTGAAAAGAAATATCGTGGTTGTCGGTGGCTCATAATGAACATGTCTAAGAATCATTCAACCGTTTACGTGGAGGATGACGACTGATTTGCAAGTAGCTTCGTAAATATAGCTGTGTGGAAACTTTATTAGGTTATAAGGGACATCGCGAACGCAGTCGCAGCTACAAAAAAATAGGCAGCCCGAGCAACCGCAATTTGCTGATATGGCGAGCTTAGGGGAGCCTCCTCGTTGATCAAGGCAATATAGCTGTGTGGAACCTTTATTATGTTATAAGGGACAGCACGAACGCAGTTCCAGCTACCAAAAATTACGCACTCCAAGCAACCGCAATTTGCGGGTGTGGCGAGCTCGGGGGAGAATCCTCGTTGGTCAAGGCAATATAGCTGTGTGGAACCTTTATTTGTTAGTATAAAGCTGGCCATTCACGGACACTCCAATCATCCAAACAGCGCGAGGACACTCCAAAATCCGTTCGTGAATGTCGAACTCCCCTTCCACTTGGATGGCATCGCGCCGAGCGTTGGATATCCAACCGCGCCAAAATCCAGCACTCCGCTCCGAAGTTCCACCGCTCCATTGCCTCGTGAATGTGGAAACCCGTTTGGAACGGAACCACATGAAGTCGAATTTCGGCATTCACGATCGCGCCAGCCATCCAAAATTATTCATTCTGCTTACAGCAGCCATTGAAGAAAGTCGCATTGAAAAATGGCTCCGTCTGCGGAGGTTTTCTTCGGGATAATCCGTTGAATAAATTAATTCACATGTAATAAAAGAGTTTCCATGCTTGTGGATAAATAAAATAACATAAATAAAGAAAATAAAACAAGAATAAAAATTAATTAAATAAAATAATTTCTATTTAAATCCATTTTTTTTCTGAGTCTAGGAAACAGATAAAACAAAAAATTCCGCCCTTAAATTGCAATAATAAATAATAAGTAAAGACTTTTCAAAAGCTTAAAAGTTGGTAACACAAAAAGCTAATATGAGAAACATATTTTGATATTTT
This sequence comes from Octonoba sinensis, assembly GCA_038502835.1. Lineage (NCBI taxonomy): Eukaryota > Metazoa > Arthropoda > Arachnida > Araneae > Uloboridae > Octonoba > Octonoba sinensis. Next base: position 14,691,568 of record CM076598.1, on the reverse strand, counting down.
TAAAATCAATTTTTTTTTTTAAGGCTGCTCTTCAGTCAGAGCTTCAAATCTTCGAAACCAATGTTAACCTACGGGAAAAGTTGGACTAAGTTTTAGAAAGTTCCTTTGAAGTTTTCGAGTCCGGAATTTTTTTGAGTATTTTTCAAGCCTATATCTCGGTCTTTTAGTTTTTACTTTTTTAAAATATCACTTACCGTATTTTTAAAAAATCGTTAAAAAATGAATTTTTAAAAAAACGTGGTACTGTTAGACGTTTCGCTCTATAAAATATTTTCAAAGCATGTTACCGAAATTCTAAAAACAACAAGACCAGCAAAACATTTCCAGCTTTCTTTTGAACTTTTGTTTAAAATAATGCAAACATTTTTAAAGACAAAAAAAATCCGTCCAAAGTTTGAAAATATTTCCAAAAAAAGCTCGAAATTCCTATAAGCCACGCCTCCCACCGCTTCCCATGCAAGGGGGCATGATTTACGAGGTCGATTAGCCTAATGACTCTCACTCCGGGAAGCATCGCTGCTTCGGATTCGGACAATGGGGAAAGTGTAGTCCCCTATTCAGACCCTCAAACCGGCCAGACACAGAAGACAGACCACATGTTTTTTCGAAAGGGAAGAAAATTGAGATCTTTTTGGAAGAAATTTGGAGAAGCTATGACTTATATCCTTTATATGGGCAAATTCCTGTTCCCACGGTACTATAAAAATATTTTTCACGAATTAAATGTTTGTACAGTTGGGGAAAAAAAAACATTTTTTTAAAAATGTAAGCTTGAAAAAATTACTGCTCTTTAATTAGTAAATCAAATGAGAAATTATTTAATGTAAGTAATTATTCATTTGTAGGTTATTGATTTAATTTTCTTCTACACAATCCATTCTTCTTTTCTTCAAAAACTTTCTGAAGAGAAAAGCGTTGCCTTTACTCCCCCCCCCCCCTCTTAAAGACAACTGTGTATGCCACAGATATAACTAAATTGAGCGAGATAGAGTTTTTTTGTTTTTTACTGAAGGAATAAAGGAATGATAAACTTTAAATGTTTTCGTAAATTAAAAAGATATTTTTGAGAAAATGAATGTAATTTCAAAATTTTATATTGGCATCTTTCTGAATGCAATGTTTCAATAATTTGTGTTTTAGAAACCGAAAAAAAAAATTAAATTTTGATTAAATAAACCAACATCTTCCGGTGGAGCTGGAATTTTGAAAAACAAAATTACATATAAAGGTCGACAGCTGGGGGGGGGGGGGGATACTAACAACCTCCTTTCTTTCTTTTATTTCCTTTTTTTTAATGATTTTTTTATGCCATTCGTAACATTTATTAGCCTTTCCTTTCATAAGATTTTTCCATCTTTCGATATCTTTTACTTCTTCTTATCCTACTTTTCCGTAAAAGTAAAAAAAAAAAAATAAATAAAAAATAAAAAAAAAAAAAAAACAACGAAAGAAGGCTAATGTATCAGATCACAAGAATATCGTTAAAAATAGGAAAAAGTCATAAACAAGTGAAGTAAATAAATACACATTGAAAAATTAAAAAAAAATTGAAAGTAGGGGTTTGAGATGGGGTAATTGTGTCTGTCGGTCTGTCTCTCCCCCCCCCCCTGTAGGGCCCCATTTGTCCCCGAGGGCAAGCCCTCGGGGGCATCTAAAAATCCGATGCGCCAGACAATGGCAGGTGCGGGGGGGGGGGGGTTCTGGGTGCGCATGTCTCCCCCCTCCCCCCCAATAACTTTTGAAGGAATTGTCCGATTCGAGAGATTTTTTTTCCCTGCATTCGAAAGATCTTGGCGAGGACATCTCATTTTCATATTTTACTTTTTGATTTGAACAATTTTTCGTTCAATTTTGAACAGTTCAAAAATTCTGAACATTAGCGACTTTTTCCCGAAGCAAAGTATGCAAATTCTGGGCAGAAGATCCAAGTTCCTTTTGACAAGCGTATTGGAAGGAGCTCTCGGCGTGAAATATTTTTTTATCCACTCCGAATTTCATAGTTCAGAAAAAAAAAAAAAAAACCGACAGCGCCTACGGGAAAATTTCAGTCGTATACAAATCCTGAGCTAACCAACCGATTAACTTAAAATAAACTTTATCGGAAAGATGTTATGACGTAGAACATATACAGTGGAAATCCGCCATTCGTACTTGTCCCTCAATTCGTACGGCGCCAGGGGTCAGCTGGGTCGCCAGTTTAGCTTTTTTTAAGAAAAAAATTGAGAAATTATGCTCGTTTTGAACTCGTCTAGAAGTAATTTGTTTCGCGTTTTGGATTTTTTTTTAATTTTAATACTTTTTGAGATTTTACTGTCAATTTTAGCTTTCTAAGGGGGCATCTAGAGGAAGTGGTTGAAGAACTTTCTTCTTCAGAGGAGGAAAGTAGTAAGAAAAGCATTTACTTTGCAGAAATTAAAGAGCTGTGTTATTCCTGCAAGAAAACGCAGAAAGTGATGGGAAAACAGCATCCCAACACTGCTGTGGTCAACAGCAATGTTGGGATGCTTTGTTCAACGACAATGTTATTGGCCATTTTAGAAAAATTCTGAACAATCGTCAAAGCCAGACAACATTGGACAGGTTTTTAGGGAAAGAAGCCCAAGATTCTTCTAGTGCAAAAAGAAAGGACAACAGAAAGGGAGAAAACAATTGAAGGGATATTACCTGATGTTTTTATAGAAGGGGCCTCCTCTTCCTCTTCCAGCCCTTTCATTTCCTCATCTCAACATTCCACATATGCCATCAGCTCACCTCAGTACAAGCAAAGTGCAGTTAAATTTTAATTTATCTATAATTTCATGTACAGTACTGTACATTTGTTTTTCATAGGTTTAAATAAGCAGCCATCTGTGTGTCTGGACCGGATTAATCCAATTTACACTGTATTTTATGTGAAAAAATAATTCGCTATTCGTACAAGTTGCCATTCGAGCTGCCTCCTGTAATGAATTGTGCGCGAATAGCGAGGTTCCACTGTACAGTACACTTCCTCGGGGAATGGCGAAAAGCATGGGACATTGTTTAGAAAACAAACCACATGTTTCTTTTCCTGAATCGCAAAAATTATTTTCTTCACAGTTCACATGACTAAACTAAATACAGTGGAACCTCGGTAGCTCGACGCGCAGATAAGTCGACTAACCCTTGGTAAGTCGACATATCCCTCCCCTAATGGTTGGCCCAATGCTAATTTCAATGGGCGAAAAACTCTCTAACTTGACACACAATTTTCAGAAACCCCTGTAAGTCGACCTCCATTTTGTATTCTTATTAACTTTTTCCTCCGGTATTTTTCCACGGTGCACAATTCTGGGAATTTTACAGCGGTGTTTTTTCATCAATAAATGAATTCTTTTCTTGAAAGTGTTCCTAGAAAATTTCCTTATTCCCCTTGTACCTTTCTACAGACACGAGAAAAAAGTTAATTGCAAATTAGCAAGCCTAATAGTGTTGGGGAATTTGTTTTCTCTTCAGAGGGAAAAGCAAACAAAAATTATGGATTTTTTTCTCATGAGGTATTTTGATTTAATGTTTATATATTTATTTATTTGTAATGTATTAACTTTTAAAAATAATAATAGATAAATAATAAACGAGAATAATTTCGTACACTGGAATTCACTCTTATAACTTGAATGGCAAGTAAATAACAATACAGACCAATATCAGCGATTGAAGTTACGGAATCTCGGTAACTTGACACCTGCTTATCTCTACGGCCCGCGACTTTTTTAACCTTTTGAGTTTAGCCCGCAGCTTTCCAAAGGCTGCCCATTCCTGGTTATGCGATGTTTGCTGTGTGGCACTACGAAATAATATCTTATTAGCTAAAGAATAAAAACGGTTTGGTTGTTTCTCATCCATAAGCTTACTTCTTTGCATTGCAACACGGGCTCCTTGTAACTCTGAAACACGTGTCCTCAATTTTTGATTATGTTGACGTTTTATTCTTTAGTTTCGCAGCTCAAATGAGGACTAATTATTTGTCTACATTAAATTTATGCATGCGAACTCGCGTCATTAAAGAAAAGGAACTATGTCTCTTATGCAAAATTTCTGCATACGATTTAAGTCAGGGGTTCCCAACTTTTTTTTTCCTAGCGAAGCCCTTCTAAAACTCGGAAAGAAATTGGCGAATCCCTTTGGTAGTCCTTAGTAAACGGGTAGGAAAACAATAAAATTTGCTTGCACATTCATTTTTCAAGCTTCACAACAGTTCATAACAAGCAATGAAACACAATTCTTAAAATATCTAAATGGAAATAAAAACTAACATAATAGCTACAATAATAATAATAATATTAGTGATACAAGCATTTTAAAAATTAATAACGTATTTTTATTATTTGTTCTTTTTGTATAATTAATAGTAGCAGTAAACATACGAATTTGCAAAAGCTCTGTTTTTAGTAATTATTTCCTCGATAATGTGAAAAAGTTGTGGAATAGCGGAATGACACCAGAAATATAAGTAAAAAAAAATTAGAATCAATCATTAAATATCTTAGGGTTCCATTCCCACGTTGAAATATACAAAATTCGCAACAGTTATGGAAATTTACAGAAATATTGGGAAATTTACATGTTTCAAATTTTCATTGAGATAGAGCAGGAAAGTTGGAATAAAGTATTATTAAAATGTGAGTAGAAAATTTGAAATTAAAATATCTTCCTTCGCACTAGCGTGGAAAAAGTGAGAAATGGTAGTAGAAACATACCTCTAAAATTAATATAGATCGATTAATACCTTTTGATCAATAAACCACTTCACGATCCAAATTTTCAAATTTAAGCAATGCAGAAATAAGTGCATTTCAAATTTTATGCGTATAGTCCTATGCCACACAGAAAACAATTTTATACAAAAAAAAAAAGAAAAATCATTTTTAATCTCCGTTCTAATATGTATGAACATTTTTAATTTTGTTTTTTGTTTTGCGTTAGCAATTAAAAATCCAGCTATTGCAATATTATATTCGCCATTTGAAATTTTTCCCCTGAAAAAAAAAAAATATCAACCATTTCCAATGACTGTGTTTGAGCTTAAAAATTCCCTAGTTAGCATGGGAATTAATTAATTTGAAAATTGTTTTGATTTCATCTGTCATTTTTTGCTCTTTTCACCGGAGAAAAAAACTCTCCAAAATAATAATAATAATTACATTTTCTGATGGGCATGTGAACCCGAATTGTTCATTTTCTCTGTCAGATTACTAATCACTACAATATGGATGCCTTTTCTTTCAAATGGTAAATTTTTTCTTGAATTTTGAAATTTAATATGACGGGATCTCAATATGCATTAAATTTAACATTGATTTTAGACTTTGAGTCACCATATGACATTTATTTTTTCATTATTATTATTTTTGTTGTTGTTAATATTTTTTTTTACGAAAAGGAGAGAACTCCGTTCGTGATGCATGAAAAATTTCAGAATTTAAAAGTTATTGTCTCATTTTTTAACTGCATGTTACATTCCTGCAAATTTGCATTTTGTAATGAAATTTATCTCAACGAATCTTTTTATTTCGCACATCCCAGAAAACACAAAACAAACAAACATGACAAGGAAAAGAACTATGTAGAATTCCTTTCAGAAGATAATTCCATACATTACAGGTTTTGCATTTGAATAACTGAATTTGTCACTAAATCTTCTTGTCATTTTTTTGTGCATGTACATTATTTTCAGATTATTCACTGTTAATCATGTACTTCCGTCTTCAAGTTTCAAAAGGTATATTGAAACATTTTTTGAAGTATATACTGCGGAAACTGTTTTTAAATGCGCTGTAGATGGACTTCCTTTATTTACTCCTTATTATTTTAACCAGATGTACTTATCTCCTTTTGCGTAAATTATATCCTTCGGGAAAACCGTTGTCATTTTGAGTCGCATCGCATATTGAATCTTTATTGGTTATATTCATTTCTGTTCTATGCTGCTTCAGTTTGAAGTGCGATCTTCCGCGCTCCTCCGTTTTTAGCCTACTTTCCCGTAAAAGTAAAAAAAAATAATAATAAAGCATGAAAGAAGGCTTAATGTATCGTGAAAATATCGTTAAAAATCAAGAAAAGTCAAAAATAAGTGAAGTAATTAAATAAAGATTGTAAAATAAAAAATTTGAAAGTAGGGTATTGAGATGGGGAAAAAGTGTCTGTCGGTCTGTCTGTCGGTCTGTCTGTCTGTCTGTCTGTCTGTCTGTCGGTCTGTCGGTCTGTCCCCCCCCTAATAACTTTTGAACGAATTGTCCGATTGGAAAAATTCTTTTTGCATTCCAAAGATCTCGGCGAGGACATCTCATTTCTATTTTTGATTTGAACAATTTTTTTGTTCAATTTTGAACAGTTCAAAAAATTTTAACATTAGCGCCTATGGACAAAATTGAAGCAAATTCTGTAAACTCTGGGCACAAGAGCCAAGTTCCTATTGCAAGCTTATTGAAATGAGTTCTCGGCGTGAAATATTGATTTGAACAGTTTTTGTTCATTTTTGAACAGTTCAAAAAATTAACACAGAGCTTACGGGGAAATTTCAACCCTATATAAATCCTGATATAACGGACCGATTTGCTTGGAACAAACTTTATTGGAAAGCTCTTATAACGTAGAACATGTAGAAATAGAAAGTTTATCTAGAACTTACGAGCCTATTTTGCTATGAAATTTTTTGATCGGGATTTTCAAGAATATTTCTCAGTGACTCAATGAGTGAAATAATGAATGAATGAATAAATGAAAGAGTGAAAGAATAAATCAATGAATAAATGAATGAGGAAAAGAATGAATGAATAAATTATTGAATAAATGAAAATATAAATAAATGAGTGAATAAATACATGAATGCGTAAATGAATGAATAAACACTTGAATGAGGTAACGAATGAATGAATAAATGCATGGCTGAATAAATGAAAGAATGAATGAGTGAGTGAATGAATATGTATTATCCGTTGAAAAAGGTATATTTTCAATAATTAGAACTAAAGATAAATAAGAAAGAGAGAGAAAGAGAGAGAAAGAGATAGCTAGATTATAAATTTGAATTAGGTGTATACGGGAAAGTAGGCACGTATAATTCTAGACGGAACTTCTTGTTTACTGGATAATAAAAACAGGCAAGCTCGCACATGAAGAATCGGCACAGAAGAAATGATGCAAATGCGCGTCTCAAGCCCCTCCCCCCCTTGTCGATGTGCCCCGTCTGTTCCGTATTTGCAGTTTTAAAATTGGCAGCCCTCACCTCAACCTGCAACCATACAAACTTTATCTCGATTCAACAAGCCTTGGTAAAAAGCTGTCGCCCTGCGAGGCCTTCTAATGGTGTTTTTGTGAATTCAATCATAAGAGAAAACCAGGAAAACTCTCAACTTACTTCTCGATATGTATTAAATAGAAATTATCACAGCAACCACCTCAGCTCGCTTATCAAAGCAACGTTTGTTGCCAGGATAAGAAATTGGGACTTCTGGTTCCGAGGAATATGCCGCCCCAGTAGTCAGGCTGCCATTTTGAAAGTTTTGAATACCTTTTGCTCAGGGAACTGGAGCAGAGTTATTATTATAATAATAATTATTATTATTTATGTTAATTTACTTTTTTTTGAGTTGCTGTGCTACAGCTCCCCTCCGAATCTTATGTTACACTTTCAAGTCCGCTCCAGCTCCATTCACTGCTCTGAATAGCTTTTAATGGCAAATACAATATTTATCGCTTTCGTTTATTCAGTGTATTACGGAAAAAATTTAAAAGTCGTTTAAACACTAATATTTCAATAAATATTTAATGTTTCGTACATAATGAAGGAAAAAAATAATAAATAAATGCACTCGGAAAAAAGGCCACTGTTTCAAAACAGTCATTGCCAACAATTTGCTTATTTTCTTTCTTTTTTTTAAAGTTCTTTTTTTCCTTTCCTCCCTGCCTTCTTTTTCTTCTTTTTTTTTTTTTTGGTGAATTTGTAATTGCCGCATACTTTTGCAACAGCGAAAGTATGTTATGCACATCCCCAGTTTCAAGTTCGTGATTTAATTTTGCTGAGCAATATATATTTTACAACATACATACGTAGATACTCATAGGTGTGCTTGCGGGGCTTAGAGATACCATTGTACCCCCATTAGCAAATAAAAACGAAAGCTAATTACAAAACTGGCAACCTCTTTCGCGTTTGTATTCAATAGATGTGCTTCTTTGCGTTTAATTTGTCACAAGTTTCCCTGGAGATGCATCTGGGACCCAAATCTTATGGGCAGGGCCGGCCTTATCAGTGTGAAAAGTACAAAGGCGCCATCATCTTGGGGGCGCCTCAGCGTAAGAGCAAAAAAAAAAAAAAAAAAACAATAATCCGTGTTTCATAAAATTAGTTCAACAAAATTCTAGTTGTCTTCACGTAAGCAGACCCAATGATAGTGACTCCTATCAGATACTCCATCTTTCAAGTGAAAGAACTTAGCGTCAAAATTCACTTGTAGCGATGGGACTATACCTACTGTGGTGCTTGATAGAGATGATTAGATGGTACCAATCCCTGTGAACCACACTAGGTCTTCAATTACGAGAAGCCAACAGCAGCCCATTAGAAATAAAAAAATACATTATTTGTTTCATGTATGTAATTATTAAAATTTTTAAAGTAATTGAAAACGCAATAAAATTATACACAATTTGAATTTATATTATTTTAGTTTGTATGATGAAAGAGGGCTAGGGGCGACTATTTTTATAAAGTCCAAGAGCGCCGAATACCGTCGGGCCGGCCCTGCTTATGGGTGTATTTTGGTACCCCCTTTAGCACAGTAGCGTCCCCCCCCCTTGCTAAAGCTCTGCGCACGCTTATATAAACAAATATTACTTGACTACATATTAAAGTGCCAATGAAGCGGAACTACACAGAAAGTAAAGAACCATTGAAAACGTTCTTTTGTCAGAGAAAAAGAAAACCAGGATGTTTTATTCGAAAAATGATTCGGGAATTTTATTTTAAATGACAGAAATATAAAGGAAAGAAATAAAATGATTGTGATGGTCTCATCATATTGATCAAGTATTCAATATGCAATAATTAGCAAAACGTAATTGAAGAAGTGTATATAAATAAAATAAAATGCAAAATAACTAAATAAATTATATAAAATAAAGAAAGAAACGCAAACATTCACATTTAGTTTTAGAAAAAAAAAATAGAGTAATGGAGCTTAACAAATCTTCATTTGCTACTCCTGTTTCGAGCAAAACTCGTTGCTTTGGTTACCTCTTTTCTTATTTATTCATTTAATTTTAATCATACTAACGCAAAAATTTCTGCTCTTAAATTAAGCTTTATACAAGAGACGAATTAGCGCTTTTTATGTAACAATAACTGAGAACAGCATTCAGCAAGTTTTCGCTAAATAATTTTTTTTTAATTTTTTTGAATATCAAGCAATTTATCGCAAATTTTGATTGATCAATTTGTACTAAATTAGGTCTAGAAGCAAGTTCTCAGAAAGACAAACCTTTGTTTTAAAAGTATCGTTTACATTTTCATTTTTACAGCACTAAATATGCAATTTACAAACAATTCCGGAGAATGAAAGAAGGGTAACAATATGTTTTCTTTTCGTTTCAACTCTCAGCCACAGAGAATTAATTTTGGAACCGGAGAAGGAGCAACGTTGTGTAAGTAGTAGAAAACACGTGCATGCCGCTAGCGACAACACTAACTGCAGGGGGGTCTCGGCCTGAAGTGACAGGTCAATTATGGGGGACAGTAGACCCTTCTTCCAAGAGCTATCGTACATTTCATTGGTCGTTGAAATGTCAATCACTTGAGGTTGACACACTCCCCTCATGCCCTTCGAAGGCCATCTTAAGCCTAACCACGAAATTTTTTTCTGACTGAAGAGCAGCCTTAATCTCTAAAGCTTCGAATCTTCTTCACTCGGTATAAGATTATTAGTTAATTAGAACACGAGCTATAGCTTTTTTAGTTAGATTTCTTAACGATTTCCTTAACTCAAATTATTATTCAACACTTATCAACTCCTTGTGCATAGACAACTTTTATATATATATATATTTTTTTCTTTTTTCGTTTCTTATAAAATATTTGTTTTGCAATGCAATCATTTGCACTCTTTACTTTCTTGTACGAATTAAAGGAAATATCATATATGAATGAATTTTGTCATTTTTTTTTTTTTTTTTTTTTTGTGATGTCTGTACTAAAAAAATAAAAACAAAATGTAGTTTAAAACAATTGGAAAATATTACGCTTTTGTAGCAATATGTACTAAAAAGTTTAAAAAAATCCTTGAATGCAATATGTTCAAGTAGCAATGGGATGTCCCACGTCTACGTACAACAATTAAGCAATTTTTTGAATGAATTTAAAGTAACTGGATTATAATTCTTGATCAAGCTATTAATTTTAATATTGCTTGGCCATTTACATTTTGATAATGATTCTACATTAACGAGAAGCGTTTAGAAGTTTTAAAACTACTATCGAGCACCCTAGCCTTTTTCTTTTTTTAAATATGAAAATTAATAATTTGGTAAATGATTTTACTCTGGTTGTTTGAAGTTCATTCTTAAAAAATTTAGTTATGCTTAGTTGTTGGACATCCCATCGCTACTGAACGTGTTCTCTATAATTCAAAGATTAATTTTAACATTTTCAGTTCATATTGCTACATAAACGTATTTTTTCCTGGTTTTTCTAAACTATAATTTTATTTTTTGTGGAGCACTATGTTATTTGTATTATTTTGGTTTGTTTGACGTTTTTATGGTCCCAGGTCAACAGACCACTATTAATTTTGAGCTCTGCATATATATATATATATATACAGGAGTGCATAGCTGGTTCAGGAATGCCAATCAGTTACTTATATTCAGAAAGAATATCTTGTATCCACATAAAATGTTCCATTTTAGCAAATAATAAATTAATAATAAGAGTTTGTTCGATGAGTTCATTCCAAAAACTTATTTTACGCAATGAATATTTTATTTAGTGTATAATTTTAATAGTGTATCTTTTAATTCATCCCCCTCCCGCACGAAAAAAAAATGCAAATAAAATAAAAAAGAGCATTTCCATATTTAGTTTATCAAAAAAAAATCAACGGTGCAGCAAAACATTAACTGGAGAAAACGCACGCCGGGCCTCGAACCGAGGATACTCGGTGTACAAGACTTGTTCTCTAGCCATTCGGCCATCGTCACTACGTAGAACATGTGTTTACGTATCCATAAATGTTTCTTTTCAACAGGTCAACTTCATTAAAGTTGAGATTTTAGTTTTTAATTAGATCCAAATTCATTTTTGGCCTAAATTTTTTGTATATTGGCGAAAATCATTTTATTTTTTGCAAAAATGAAACCATAAACAAGCTTCAGAAGCTCAAATTATGCGTTCGCTCATCAGGGCCCCTATTCCAAGATCGAAATCCCGACGGCGGGATTAGTTCCAAACTCTTCACTAGATGGCGCTAAAGCGAAATTCACAGGTACGGAGCAAAAATCTCGCCTTCGTGCATTCCAAACCGGTCGGGACGAGTTTAGCGCGCCTCTTTTGGTCGAAGCGAATCTCGCCGGCAAGTGAGGTGGCGAGATTGATAAAGATGTCTGCGTTTGTCGACGGGATTTTAATTCAGCGCCTTTTAAATCGCCAAAGTGCTCGAAGACCAATCTATAATACACGAGAAGACGCTTTTGGTCTTCCGGATGATATATTTATTCGCTGTTATGTAGAGTTATTTTTGTTTTAATTTTTTATTTATTTATTTTTTTAAATTTAATCTCTTCAAGAACATTTTGTGTTCTTAAAATAAAGTTTCTTTTCACTAAGTAAACTGCCGTCAAGGTCTAAAATACAATTGTTTTTAATTGCTCTTGAACATTAATATTTTTTACTGTTATAATTATGGTTTTTTTGTGTCACATTGTTTTTTTGTAACTCTTATCTCATTTTATTCAAATTAAGTGCACACATCATCATCCTTATTATTGTTATTAGGGCTCGACCGATGGCATTTTTTGGCCGATGCCGATTGTTCCGAGATCGGCCGATTGCCGATTATTCTCCTCTTCCATCGGCCGATGGAAAAAAAGGCACTTTGAACTTTAAACCATTAAAACAAACGTGTAGAATGCTTGTCAAAAATGTCATTTAAATCATTTATTTATTTTTATGTTTATAAAAACATAAATTCATTATTCAAACGCCGTAAAACTGTTTGGGGGAAGTTTACATAATTATTAAGACTAAAAGAATCACTCGCGATTCTAGTAAAATAAATAAACTATTTGGAGGTTTAAAAAAATGCTATATCAGAGGATTTTTAATTCTTTTTTCTTATCTTTGCAAAAAAAACTCAACAACTATTGGATCGGCTCGGGTCTAATTCCCTTTTTTTCAACATTTTCTCTTTATAACACCTGCACCGCAAATGCCAAGTGCGGCTGCCTTTATTTTCTTATTTTTTTCATGGAGAGGAATGCAGATGTTATAATACAGACTAACAAATAATTGGGTTTGTATCTTTAACGAAATCCTCTCGGATTTTTTCATAATCCTCCCCCCCCCCCCGTTTTTAAAAGACAAGCGGGAACGATTATATGCTTATTTTTCATTATAAGAGTTATTTTAACTAAAAATAGCTCTTTTTCTAAAATAAAAATAAAATATTTCGCTCGCTGTAACGCCCCCTCCCCCCTGTTCATAACCAAGAAATACTGAATATTGCTTTAAAAACATACACGTGAAATTTTTTTGTCAGTACAAATGAATGCTGGGGGGGGGGGGGGGTTCTTAAGAACTAATCTTATTAGCTTTTTTTTTCTTGTGAGTTGAAAATTACACTGAAATACATGACATGTTCTTTATATTTTCATGAGCACAATGTAAGGTCACCGAAATAAACCAATATTTTTGAGCACCAGCAGTTTTCTGTTGACAAATATCTTCTGAAAAACACGTGATCGTTTATAAAAATTAAGATGTATTTTGAAAAAATATATATATATATTTATAGATACGTTGTCAATTTTTGATATTAATGAAATTGTGGCATTTTTATTATTATTTCACTCTGTGATGCGAACTCGTTTTATAAGAATTAAATTTTTGTAAATTGCAAGTCGAACTTGCACACATAAAATTTCGATCAATAAACATTTATACTGAAAAATTTATTCATATTTTTATCAATATGTTCTATGTTGTAAACTAGCAATAAAATAAGAAGAAATATTCTAAACTGAAAGCAGATGCAACGAGATTGTTGTACAATAGCAGAAAAACTGTCAACTGTCTAACACGTAGCATCAAAGAAGGCAAAAAAATGCGCTAAAAAAACGAAGTATACACGGTTAAAAATCAAAATAATTATCGTATAAAAAAGTTAAGATGTATTTTGAAAAAAATATACATTGATCAATCTTTGAAAATAATGAAATTTTAGCATTTTTATTAAGATGTTATGAATTCCTGTCGCGTGAACTCGAATTTTGAGAAATCAATTTTTAAAAATTGTAAGTCGAACTTGGACACAATAAATTTCGATCAATAAACATTTATACTGGAAAATTGTTTCTTAGTTTTGACCAACCTTTTCTGTTATAAACTAAAAGTGAAATAATGAGAATAACCGCACACTAAAAGCAGATGCAACGAGATTGAAAAGTGTAACACGTGAAAGGATCGAAGAAGCAAAAAAAAAAATAAAAATAAAAAAATAAACGCTAATAGAAAAAAGTTTACACTGGAAAAATTAAAATTATTATCTTACTTTGATTGAGTTGACTTTGTATTGCTTACAATTTCGGAATAATAAGAAACATGACAAACTAAAAGCAGATGGAATAATATTATTGCACAATGACATCTAATGTACTAAGTCACTATTAAACGAAAAACGGACAAAAATGAGGTAAACCAGCACTCATAAGACGCCTCTATTGCTTTTACTTCAACATATTCTATTTCGCGACCAAAGAGAAATAATTTTAATAATGAAGGTTTTCGGGCAGCGATCGCTTATGGAATTGTATATGGACTCGCGATTGTATATGGAAATCATGGGGGGGGGGGGGAGGCGCCTGAAATAATTTCATTTCCAAATGCTCGAAATTATTTCCAAGAAAAACCAATTAACAATCAAAAAGTAATTAGTATTCACTCATTGTTATTAATATTAATTACAAACAGTGGCGTTTGGACCCGGATTTTTTTTTTTTTTTTGGGGGGGGGGGGGTTCTTCGAGAGAAGTGAGCTAATTTCATTGTCTGACAGGAAAATTGGTCAAATTCTAGATAATTTTCACCATTTTAGGGGGTTTTCTTCCGGAAACGTGAGCTAATTTCATTGTTTTCTAAGAAAAATTGGTCAAATTCTAGATAATTTTCACCTTTATAAGGGAATTTCTTCGGTAACAGTGAGCTAATTTCATTGTTTTATAGAAAAATTGGTCAAATTCTAGAAAATCTTCACCATTTTAGGAGGGGATTTATCCCCAAAGTTCTTCAGTGATTACAAAAAATCACTAATTAATGAATATTTTTATAGATCATTAAAATAAATTCATAGTTTTCACAAAATAACCGAAATCCTTACGCATTCATAGTTAATCAACACTACACTACACAACTACACATAAATGGATAGTTTAATCAACGAATCGTTGATTTAACTATACATTTATTAAATGTGATTAATGTAAAACAAACAGTAACACTTTTTTGTTTTAAATCTGCATCATTTGGTATAAAAATGAAAATTTCCTGATTTCTAATGTGGGGGGGGGGGGCTTGAAGCAACCCCCCCCCCCCCCTGCGCCTACCATTGTGACAAAATAAGGTAGAAAGCAAGCTCAGAAGAGAGAAAGGCGCGCGCAGTAAACGATTGAACTCTCCGCTCTTTGAATTCAATTTCGCTCCTATAAAAGGAGCATTCTGATTGGTTCTTCCCGCGGAAACCTGTCGCCCCTACCATTTTCTCCGGATGGACTATTCCCGCTTCTTTCGACCGGTAGCCGTCGTGTCGCATTTCGCTTGGAATGCATATGGACTGGATTACGACGTCAGACCGGTTCTGCGGTCCTGTCATCTCGCTTCTCGCGCGTCGAAAGATTGGAATAGCCACCCAGTTCGGCAATCCTATGTATCCAATTTTTGATTTCCGTGTGTATGAATTTCTATTTAGGAGGCACTGCTTAGGCCACTTTTTAAAAATTATTATTTTTATATACATGAAGATTTGAACTTGTAAATCTTTTTATATTTTAACAGTAACGAACTACGGTAAGGCTTAGGATGGCGCGGTGCGGTGGTGCGGATCTGCCGTGAATGTTTTCCGAATTGTTCACCTATCCAAATAGATGAGCTCCAAACGGCTTCGCTCCACATGGCTCGCTCGTGAATGGCCGGCTAAAGGAAAAGCGGAAACGCAGTCCCAGCTACCAAAAATTACGCACCCCAAGCAACCGCAATTTGCGGCCTCCGAAGTGCAATGAAGGGCCTCTGCTCGGAGATCATCCTCGTTGATCAAGGCATCCTCGTGATGAATGGTGGTACATTATATAATATATATAGCACTCATATTATCAACAATTTATCAGAAATAAATAAAAAACAAAGGAATAAATTAGTTTCACATATGCGATCTTTTACGGAAAAATACGAGGGCTGTAAATAAAATAGTGGCAACTTAATGTAGAAACACGCAGAAGAGTGGGAATGTGCAGATAGGATGTGGGAATGGGGAAGTGGTGCTGTTGCCGATGTGTACAGTACAAAAAGCAGTCGATCTAGTTAGATGGGTAGTTGTTACGAGACATAAAACTGAAGAGTTTCGTTTCTATCACCGCAAAGCTTCTTTATAGCGATAGAAACGAATTCTTTCAAAACGTGATCAGCGGTCAGCTTAAAATCGAGGTTGCCCATGAAAAATGCAACAGAATGTTATTGAGGATTACGTGAAGCCTGTGGTGAAAATGCACTACCATATCGGAACCTCTCCGAAGTAGCCGAATTCATGACGTTTCAGCTGTACTCCGTACAGTAGGGCGCTCCGTCGATCACTTCAACGATCAACACCTTGCCAGTGCTCTCCAAAGGCTTCCCGACACTTGGCAAAAGGTAATACACTTTGCTGGTGATTACGTAGAAGGAATGTAATGCAATTGTACTTGTCAAGTCATTAAAATTTGATTTATGACTATGTTGTCATTTCTTAATTTACAGCCCTCGTACCGTGCAAAAAATAAATACGCTGATAGAAATAAAATTTCACGTTAAATTAAAGCACAAATGAGCATTAAAACGCAGACCTATGTTTCGGGATTGCTTGGAATCCCTTTTTCAATGCGACAGGGAGCTTCTAGATGCAAAACATCCAAATGAAGCAGACAGAACAACAAAAACAAAGCTTATCTAGCCTAAGAATTAACTGTAAACCAATGAGAATAAAGGCAGTGTGAAGTGGAAGTAGAAGTAGTAGGAAAGGCACCAACAAGAGAGCAACAAACGAATGCAGTTGGAAGTACAGAAAGTAAAAAGGAATATCAATAAAAACAAAGCAAAAAAGACAACAGCGTGCATAAAAATGTGAAAATACATGAAAATTGCAAAAAATAAAATAAAATACAAAGAATAAAAGGGAAATAAAATAAGTACAGAAAATACCAAAACAAAAATCAAAACAAAGTACACATGCAAAACGGGGGGGAGGGGGGGGGGAAAGAGAAAAAAATTGACACAAAAAAAAAAAAGGAAAACTAACAAGAAAACCAAGAAAGAACAACAAATTAAAGGAACTTATGCCAGACCTGTGAAAAATAAGGAGTTGAGGAAGAATCATTAACCAAATTAGAACTATTCCTGTTAATATGATAAGCTTCCCAAAAGTCAAGTTCTAAAGGGGAAGAACATTTTTGAATAATTTTCCCAGAATTGAAATCAAAAGAGTGGTTGGAATTCCAACAATGTTGAGCAATGCTAGACTTATTCAGCTCTTGCTTTCGTACATAACCTTTATGCTCATTTAACCGAATTTTCAGAGCACGTTTTATCTGTCCAATGTAAGAAAGGCCGCAACGGCAACTAATTTGGTAAATTCCCCAAGTATTAAGTTGATCAACAGAATCTTTAAGAGAAGAGAAGGAAAGTTTGTTGCTAGGAGCAAAAACAACTTGAAATTGAAACCTTTTTAGGATTTTAGCAATACGAAAACTTACAGAATGAAAGAATGGTAACACAACCAAATCCTTTCTAGAAACCACATGATTGGGACCAGAAGTTTTTTTAGAAAGTTTGTTATGAATAGAATCAATTAAAGAGTGAGAAAATCCTCTATCAACAGCTACAGCTTTCAGATAGTTGAGTTCAATCTTGAGAAGCTCAGGAGAAGAGCAAATATTAATAGCACGATGGACAAGAGCATTAAAAGCCGAATATTTTTGGTTGGGAGGATGAGACGATAGTCTGTGAGGAGGTAAAGAAACAGCGAAAGGTTTACGATAGACAGAAGTTGTGAAACCAGACTCACTCCTAGAAATCAAAACATCAAGAAACGCGAGGCTACTATTAAGTTCTTTCTCACAAGAAAACTGGATATTAGAATCAATGGAGTTCATAATCGAAAGAGCATCATCAATACCTAACAAGTTACTGTCCGTTAGGACAAAACAATCATCCACATAACGAACATAAAATTGAAATTGCAATTTTTGGAATAGTTTTTCCTCAAAGTAATGCATATAGAAATCACTTAAAATAGGACTAAGAGGACTTCCCATGGCCAGGCCATCTACCATATAAAATAAAGAGAAAATACGAAATAATGAAATACGAATAAAGAGAATTTTCTCTTTCAAACGGGAAGCATACGATGTTCGAGTGAGTAACTAAAAACTGAAACTTACAAAATATTAAGCGTCAATTTACTGATTCGAAGAAACAGTAATTTTGACGCAAGATTGTGCAGCAATGCTTGATCATTTTCTATTAATATTTCATTACGAACAATATAAAACGACTATAAGCAAAATTCTATTGTGAAAACACACGGCAAAACTCTCTATAAACAGTCCTTGAAAAAGAAATTGCCCAAAAGAAACGAAAGAAAAATACCACAAAGTGGAAAATAAAAGAATACTAGCTGATCTCCCGCAGAACATCTGCGGGCTGTAAGTTTAAAATGCAAAAGGCTTAAGAAACGATCGCTGGATATAAACAAACTAAGGTGTTGCCACTCCAAAGAATCGGAAATTAAAAATTAAGTTATTAATGGAAATACATTTTAAGAAATAAAAATAAATTTGTTATCCCGTAAGTTACGATAATAAATAATAAATCGTACTTTTCCGCGCTAATCATTAAACAAATTTTTAAATATCGTTTTACCATAGTTTGTTTGTTGCATGATGTCAGTATCGTATCGTTTCGCAAAATTTAATCGTAACTGGTCCACGTTAAATGAAATATATATATGGATACTTCTTCCTGCTGCCTATTTGCGGAATCTCATAAAAATAAGATTCTTTAACAAGCTATAGTTTGTATCCGTTTAGAGATAGTTATGGCTAATTAAAGAGAACAATTAAGTATAAGCTAGTGTTCAATTTTATATGGCAGTTTTTTCGCAGTAGGTTCGATTCTTCTAATTGCTACGACCACACATTAATTACGGAATAAATGCTGCAAACTTTATAGGTGCTACATTAAAACTTGAGCAGTAAATATAAGCTAGGAGTCAGTTCAATAGTATTTACGAAAAACATAACATTAAAATGCTTGGAGACATGTTAGTACGTTGTTTTATATGAATCTTTACTTTACTTCTTGAATTTAATTTGAGAAACTAAATAGAACCACGTATTTCGTGAGTCAAACAAGAAACAAATATCATGCTTTTAAAGTTCGGCCACGTAGTTCTGACACTTGGCCGCTTCTGCGCATGGCAAAAAAGACGAATCCGCTTCGAGTTTCAGGAATGTTGGTTTTGCAGGTGCGTTTATTATCACGCGAATCAGAATGTTTGCTTCTCTGTTTACTGAAAGCAACCAAATTTATAAACTGGCATACGGCATATTTCCTTATCCCGGCAGTTTCTCCCTTGAACATGAGTGGAATCTTCTTAACACTCTGTCAGTCAGAGCTCTTTTTTTTTTTTTTTTTATCGTGGTAGAACTGCAAGTAATTTTTTGCAGATATTCTGATACTGACTATTTTAAGTAGCTCCTAAGGAATGCTATCAGTAAAAAATTTGAGAAAATGAATTCGTACTATAGAGGGTTCCGATGAAATGAAACCTACGTCTAGAGTTAGATAAACGAGATTCAAATTTCGAAAGCTAATGCGCAAATTAAAGGCATTATGTGAAATAAAAATTTGTATATTGTAGAAGACTTTGATTTGCTAAATTATTTTAAATTCTTCTAGAATCAGAAACTTCCCTTTCTCACTTTAGCTGGTACTTTCTTATAAACAGGTAAATAAATGCTTCAATTGTGCGATATTTCTGGAACGGATCTTGGTCTAAGATCTTTTGATGTTGGACGCAACAGCAATAAAAATTAAATTTATATTAATTACGTAGTCTTTTGCACTGTTGAACAAACCTGAATTTTCAGAGTGTTTTTTGACTGATACCGGAAGATTTCCGCAGTGCTTCAATACATGGTTTTTCCTTCTAAAAACGGAAATATCACGTCCTGAAAATACGAGAACGGGATTTTTTCGTTTTACAGTTGCTGTATTTCCACAACCTGATTTGGATTAACGGAGAAAAAAAACATGCAACTTCTGTCAAATGTCATCAGAAACGGAATATTTTCGGCAACTCTGCTGCTGTACTTTTTCCGTTATTTTCAGGAGATTTTTTTTACAGTGTGGGAAAAAAAAATATTTCTGAGAGATATGCACTTATGCATTTTATTTAATTTATAACAGACAGAACAATTTGAAAATAACTCGTTTTTTTCGGCTTGCATAGCATCCTAAACTAAAGTAGAAAGATTGATATAAAAAGACGATTGATACAAAAAGACTACAGTCAAATTCGGCCTAATGTAGACCGAAGGGTGAGTAGGTATAAAAGGCTGGTTCTGCGCCACCTGAGGTGCTGAGGTGCCATTTCCCCTCAACCCCGCCCTCTCATATATATATATATATATATATATATACACTTAGCATATTATAACCTAGAATAATTCAACATAAGCAGAAGAGGAGTAAAAAAAACTCCGCCTTCAACAGAAAAATATATTAAATTTTAGTACTATAGCATTTTTAAGATCATTTTATCACGTACACACCCGAAATTACATAAATAAATCGTTATATTCAAGCAAAAACCGAAACATACAGCGCGAAATGCTTTAAAACCAATTTTCTTACTAAGGAAAAAAATCGAAAAAATATCAAATTTTATCGCTAAATAAGACTTTACACACCGTTTTCGACCAATCAGAATGCATTTTAGACTAAATCTAGGTCACATGATACTTTTCAGCCAATGTCATTAGTAGATAGAAAAGGAGAGTTCTGGGACAGCAGGCGGATTGCGGATCGGCCACGTCCCCCTTGCGCCTGCCGAGGGTTGAGTAGTAGGGTTCCTGCTGCTATCCTCGTAATCTTTTACGAGGGTTTCTGAGTGGAGTTGAGTTGTTTTCTCCGGAATTTAGTTTTTTCAGAATGGCAACACGTGAACTTCTATGAAAGCTTTTTTCGGAATGGCAACGGTTTTGGTTGTTATGGTAACGAACTTGTAATCTTTTACAGACTTTTTGAATCGATTGTGCTACCACCTAGTAAGAGAAATTAGAATTAAATTCGAAATTCGCCGTTTTTACGGTTTTAAATTTACAATTTAGTGTTTCATGAATGGCAACAAGTATTCTTAGGAGCGACATCATACTTTTAGAATTGTTTGATGGTAGAGCGATCATAGCGCCATCTATGAATGGAAATTAGAACTATTACCGACTTAATTCATTGTAACAAGAAAAGAAAAATGTTTATGTTAGGATTTAGTAATACAGATTATAATGAAGCAGAATTTCATAGATTAATTAAAAAAAAAGAGAATTAATAAGAAAATCGGAGTATAAGAACTTGAAACAATGATACCAACTTTAGATTATTTTAACATGAAATTTTACAAGTAATAATACTACAAATTACAACGACATTATTAGTAGTAAACTTCAGATTCAGAAATATACTAGCACTAACAACTGTATAATTTATAAACATAGAAAATTTCACACTGAACTTTCAAACTTATAACTAAACTACACTAAATTCAAGCTATTTTGAACTTTATCTACAGTACATTTGGAAACAAGTCTATGTTTAAGTTGATGGTCCCACCACTATCCCGATGCAAATAACCTGCACCCCATCAAATTTCAGCACGTTTGATAAATAAAATAATAAAAGTATATAAATTCAAACACTATAAATCAACGATAGAAGCAGATCACTTAGAGATATAGCAATAATTTTCAAATTTCTTCAAATTTATGTAAATAGTTAATCATGAAATGTATAAGTACTACGTGAAACTGGATATTCATAATCCTTTTAAAACCAAACACAAAATAAATGTAAATAAATTTATCAATGCACTAAAAAACTAAAGAAAAATTAAATAAAATAAAACTAATAAAGATAAAAACTTTTAAAATTTAAAAGTAAAACATAAAATGAAAAACAATTACAAAACCACTAAAACAAAAAAGAGTTCACTTGAGTATAAAAATTAAAAATAATACAAGTTACTGTGATGAAAAATTAATTTTTTTTTTTTTTTTTTTTTTTTTTTTTTTTTTTTTTTTTTTTTTTTTTTTTTTTTTTTTTTTTTTTTTTTTTTTTTTTTTTTTTTTTTTTTTTTTTTTTTTTTTTTTTTTTTTTTTTTTTTTTTTTTTTTTTTTTTTTTTTTTTTTTTTTTTTTTTTTTTTTTTTTTTTTTTTTTTTTTTTTTTTTTTTTTTTTTTTTTTTTTTTTTTTTTTTTTTTTTTTTTTTTTTTTTTTTTTTTTTTTTTTTTTTTTTTTTTTTTTTTTTTTTTTTTTTTTTTTTTTTTTTTTTTTTTTTTTTTTTTTTTTTTTTTTTTTTTTTTTTTTTTTTTTTTTTTTTTTTTTTTTTTTTTTTTTTTTTTTTTTTTTTTTTTTTTTTTTTTTTTTTTTTTTTTTTTTTTTTTTTTTTTTTTTTTTTTTTTTTTTTTTTTTTTTTTTTTTTTTTTTTTTTTATGTTCAAGTAGCAATGGGATGTCCCACGTCTACGTACAACAATTAAGCAATTTTTTGAATGAATTTAAAGTAACTGGATTATAATTCTTGATCAAGCTATTAATTTTAATATTGCTTGGCCATTTACATTTTGATAATGATTCTACATTAACGAGAAGCGTTTAGAAGTTTTAAAACTACTATCGAGCACCCTAGCCTTTTTCTTTTTTTAAATATGAAAAT
Source organism: Octonoba sinensis (assembly GCA_038502835.1). Lineage (NCBI taxonomy): Eukaryota > Metazoa > Arthropoda > Arachnida > Araneae > Uloboridae > Octonoba > Octonoba sinensis. Next base: position 14,669,105 of record CM076598.1, on the reverse strand, counting down.
TAATAATTTGGTAAATGATTTTACTCTGGTTGTTTGAAGTTCATTCTTAAAAAATTTAGTTATGCTTAGTTGTTGGACATCCCATCGCTACTGAACGTGTTCTCTATAATTCAAAGATTAATTTTAACATTTTCAGTTCATATTGCTACATAAACGTATTTTTTCCTGGTTTTTCTAAACTATAATTTTATTTTTTGTGGAGCACTATGTTATTTGTATTATTTTGGTTTGTTTGACGTTTTTATGGTCCCAGGTCAACAGACCACTATTAATTTTGAGCTCTGCATATATATATATATATATACAGGAGTGCATAGCTGGTTCAGGAATGCCAATCAGTTACTTATATTCAGAAAGAATATCTTGTATCCACATAAAATGTTCCATTTTAGCAAATAATAAATTAATAATAAGAGTTTGTTCGATGAGTTCATTCCAAAAACTTATTTTACGCAATGAATATTTTATTTAGTGTATAATTTTAATAGTGTATCTTTTAATTCATCCCCCTCCCGCACGAAAAAAAAATGCAAATAAAATAAAAAAGAGCATTTCCATATTTAGTTTATCAAAAAAAAATCAACGGTGCAGCAAAACATTAACTGGAGAAAACGCACGCCGGGCCTCGAACCGAGGATACTCGGTGTACAAGACTTGTTCTCTAGCCATTCGGCCATCGTCACTACGTAGAACATGTGTTTACGTATCCATAAATGTTTCTTTTCAACAGGTCAACTTCATTAAAGTTGAGATTTTAGTTTTTAATTAGATCCAAATTCATTTTTGGCCTAAATTTTTTGTATATTGGCGAAAATCATTTTATTTTTTGCAAAAATGAAACCATAAACAAGCTTCAGAAGCTCAAATTATGCGTTCGCTCATCAGGGCCCCTATTCCAAGATCGAAATCCCGACGGCGGGATTAGTTCCAAACTCTTCACTAGATGGCGCTAAAGCGAAATTCACAGGTACGGAGCAAAAATCTCGCCTTCGTGCATTCCAAACCGGTCGGGACGAGTTTAGCGCGCCTCTTTTGGTCGAAGCGAATCTCGCCGGCAAGTGAGGTGGCGAGATTGATAAAGATGTCTGCGTTTGTCGACGGGATTTTAATTCAGCGCCTTTTAAATCGCCAAAGTGCTCGAAGACCAATCTATAATACACGAGAAGACGCTTTTGGTCTTCCGGATGATATATTTATTCGCTGTTATGTAGAGTTATTTTTGTTTTAATTTTTTATTTATTTATTTTTTTAAATTTAATCTCTTCAAGAACATTTTGTGTTCTTAAAATAAAGTTTCTTTTCACTAAGTAAACTGCCGTCAAGGTCTAAAATACAATTGTTTTTAATTGCTCTTGAACATTAATATTTTTTACTGTTATAATTATGGTTTTTTTGTGTCACATTGTTTTTTTGTAACTCTTATCTCATTTTATTCAAATTAAGTGCACACATCATCATCCTTATTATTGTTATTAGGGCTCGACCGATGGCATTTTTTGGCCGATGCCGATTGTTCCGAGATCGGCCGATTGCCGATTATTCTCCTCTTCCATCGGCCGATGGAAAAAAAGGCACTTTGAACTTTAAACCATTAAAACAAACGTGTAGAATGCTTGTCAAAAATGTCATTTAAATCATTTATTTATTTTTATGTTTATAAAAACATAAATTCATTATTCAAACGCCGTAAAACTGTTTGGGGGAAGTTTACATAATTATTAAGACTAAAAGAATCACTCGCGATTCTAGTAAAATAAATAAACTATTTGGAGGTTTAAAAAAATGCTATATCAGAGGATTTTTAATTCTTTTTTCTTATCTTTGCAAAAAAAACTCAACAACTATTGGATCGGCTCGGGTCTAATTCCCTTTTTTTCAACATTTTCTCTTTATAACACCTGCACCGCAAATGCCAAGTGCGGCTGCCTTTATTTTCTTATTTTTTTCATGGAGAGGAATGCAGATGTTATAATACAGACTAACAAATAATTGGGTTTGTATCTTTAACGAAATCCTCTCGGATTTTTTCATAATCCTCCCCCCCCCCCCGTTTTTAAAAGACAAGCGGGAACGATTATATGCTTATTTTTCATTATAAGAGTTATTTTAACTAAAAATAGCTCTTTTTCTAAAATAAAAATAAAATATTTCGCTCGCTGTAACGCCCCCTCCCCCCTGTTCATAACCAAGAAATACTGAATATTGCTTTAAAAAACATACACGTGAAATTTTTTTGTCAGTACAAATGAATGCTGGGGGGGGGGGGGGGGTTCTTAAGAACTAATCTTATTAGCTTTTTTTTTCTTGTGAGTTGAAAATTACACTGAAATACATGACATGTTCTTTATATTTTCATGAGCACAATGTAAGGTCACCGAAATAAACCAATATTTTTGAGCACCAGCAGTTTTCTGTTGACAAATATCTTCTGAAAAACACGTGATCGTTTATAAAAATTAAGATGTATTTTGAAAAAATATATATATATATTTATAGATACGTTGTCAATTTTTGATATTAATGAAATTGTGGCATTTTTATTATTATTTCACTCTGTGATGCGAACTCGTTTTATAAGAATTAAATTTTTGTAAATTGCAAGTCGAACTTGCACACATAAAATTTCGATCAATAAACATTTATACTGAAAAATTTATTCATATTTTTATCAATATGTTCTATGTTGTAAACTAGCAATAAAATAAGAAGAAATATTCTAAACTGAAAGCAGATGCAACGAGATTGTTGTACAATAGCAGAAAAACTGTCAACTGTCTAACACGTAGCATCAAAGAAGGCAAAAAAATGCGCTAAAAAAACGAAGTATACACGGTTAAAAATCAAAATAATTATCGTATAAAAAAGTTAAGATGTATTTTGAAAAAAATATACATTGATCAATCTTTGAAAATAATGAAATTTTAGCATTTTTATTAAGATGTTATGAATTCCTGTCGCGTGAACTCGAATTTTGAGAAATCAATTTTTAAAAATTGTAAGTCGAACTTGGACACAATAAATTTCGATCAATAAACATTTATACTGGAAAATTGTTTCTTAGTTTTGACCAACCTTTTCTGTTATAAACTAAAAGTGAAATAATGAGAATAACCGCACACTAAAAGCAGATGCAACGAGATTGAAAAGTGTAACACGTGAAAGGATCGAAGAAGCAAAAAAAAAAATAAAAATAAAAAAATAAACGCTAATAGAAAAAAGTTTACACTGGAAAAATTAAAATTATTATCTTACTTTGATTGAGTTGACTTTGTATTGCTTACAATTTCGGAATAATAAGAAACATGACAAACTAAAAGCAGATGGAATAATATTATTGCACAATGACATCTAATGTACTAAGTCACTATTAAACGAAAAACGGACAAAAATGAGGTAAACCAGCACTCATAAGACGCCTCTATTGCTTTTACTTCAACATATTCTATTTCGCGACCAAAGAGAAATAATTTTAATAATGAAGGTTTTCGGGCAGCGATCGCTTATGGAATTGTATATGGACTCGCGATTGTATATGGAAATCATGGGGGGGGGGGGGAGGCGCCTGAAATAATTTCATTTCCAAATGCTCGAAATTATTTCCAAGAAAAACCAATTAACAATCAAAAAGTAATTAGTATTCACTCATTGTTATTAATATTAATTACAAACAGTGGCGTTTGGACCCGGTTTTTTTTTTTTTTTTTTGGGGGGGGGGGGTTCTTCGAGAGAAGTGAGCTAATTTCATTGTCTGACAGGAAAATTGGTCAAATTCTAGATAATTTTCACCATTTTAGGGGGTTTTCTTCCGGAAACGTGAGCTAATTTCATTGTTTTCTAAGAAAAATTGGTCAAATTCTAGATAATTTTCACCTTTATAAGGGAATTTCTTCGGTAACAGTGAGCTAATTTCATTGTTTTATAGAAAAATTGGTCAAATTCTAGAAAATCTTCACCATTTTAGGAGGGGATTTATCCCCAAAGTTCTTCAGTGATTACAAAAAATCACTAATTAATGAATATTTTTATAGATCATTAAAATAAATTCATAGTTTTCACAAAATAACCGAAATCCTTACGCATTCATAGTTAATCAACACTACACTACACAACTACACATAAATGGATAGTTTAATCAACGAATCGTTGATTTAACTATACATTTATTAAATGTGATTAATGTAAAACAAACAGTAACACTTTTTTGTTTTAAATCTGCATCATTTGGTATAAAAATGAAAATTTCCTGATTTCTAATGGGGGGGGGGGGGGGCTTGAAGCAACCCCCCCCCCCCCCTGCGCCTACCATTGTGACAAAATAAGGTAGAAAGCAAGCTCAGAAGAGAGAAAGGCGCGCGCAGTAAACGATTGAACTCTCCGCTCTTTGAATTCAATTTCGCTCCTATAAAAGGAGCATTCTGATTGGTTCTTCCCGCGGAAACCTGTCGCCCCTACCATTTTCTCCGGATGGACTATTCCCGCTTCTTTCGACCGGTAGCCGTCGTGTCGCATTTCGCTTGGAATGCATATGGACTGGATTACGACGTCAGACCGGTTCTGCGGTCCTGTCATCTCGCTTCTCGCGCGTCGAAAGATTGGAATAGCCACCCAGTTCGGCAATCCTATGTATCCAATTTTTGATTTCCGTGTGTATGAATTTCTATTTAGGAGGCACTGCTTAGGCCACTTTTTAAAAATTATTATTTTTATATACATGAAGATTTGAACTTGTAAATCTTTTTATATTTTAACAGTAACGAACTACGGTAAGGCTTAGGATGGCGCGGTGCGGTGGTGCGGATCTGCCGTGAATGTTTTCCGAATTGTTCACCTATCCAAATAGATGAGCTCCAAACGGCTTCGCTCCACATGGCTCGCTCGTGAATGGCCGGCTAAAGGAAAAGCGGAAACGCAGTCCCAGCTACCAAAAATTACGCACCCCAAGCAACCGCAATTTGCGGCCTCCGAAGTGCAATGAAGGGCCTCTGCTCGGAGATCATCCTCGTTGATCAAGGCATCCTCGTGATGAATGGTGGTACATTATATAATATATATAGCACTCATATTATCAACAATTTATCAGAAATAAATAAAAAACAAAGGAATAAATTAGTTTCACATATGCGATCTTTTACGGAAAAATACGAGGGCTGTAAATAAAATAGTGGCAACTTAATGTAGAAACACGCAGAAGAGTGGGAATGTGCAGATAGGATGTGGGAATGGGGAAGTGGTGCTGTTGCCGATGTGTACAGTACAAAAAGCAGTCGATCTAGTTAGATGGGTAGTTGTTACGAGACATAAAACTGAAGAGTTTCGTTTCTATCACCGCAAAGCTTCTTTATAGCGATAGAAACGAATTCTTTCAAAACGTGATCAGCGGTCAGCTTAAAATCGAGGTTGCCCATGAAAAATGCAACAGAATGTTATTGAGGATTACGTGAAGCCTGTGGTGAAAATGCACTACCATATCGGAACCTCTCCGAAGTAGCCGAATTCATGACGTTTCAGCTGTACTCCGTACAGTAGGGCGCTCCGTCGATCACTTCAACGATCAACACCTTGCCAGTGCTCTCCAAAGGCTTCCCGACACTTGGCAAAAGGTAATACACTTTGCTGGTGATTACGTAGAAGGAATGTAATGCAATTGTACTTGTCAAGTCATTAAAATTTGATTTATGACTATGTTGTCATTTCTTAATTTACAGCCCTCGTACCGTGCAAAAAATAAATACGCTGATAGAAATAAAATTTCACGTTAAATTAAAGCACAAATGAGCATTAAAACGCAGACCTATGTTTCGGGATTGCTTGGAATCCCTTTTTCAATGCGACAGGGAGCTTCTAGATGCAAAACATCCAAATGAAGCAGACAGAACAACAAAAACAAAGCTTATCTAGCCTAAGAATTAACTGTAAACCAATGAGAATAAAGGCAGTGTGAAGTGGAAGTAGAAGTAGTAGGAAAGGCACCAACAAGAGAGCAACAAACGAATGCAGTTGGAAGTACAGAAAGTAAAAAGGAATATCAATAAAAACAAAGCAAAAAAGACAACAGCGTGCATAAAAATGTGAAAATACATGAAAATTGCAAAAAATAAAATAAAATACAAAGAATAAAAGGGAAATAAAATAAGTACAGAAAATACCAAAACAAAAATCAAAACAAAGTACACATGCAAAACGGGGGGGAGGGGGGGGGGAAAGAGAAAAAAATTGACACAAAAAAAAAAAAGGAAAACTAACAAGAAAACCAAGAAAGAACAACAAATTAAAGGAACTTATGCCAGACCTGTGAAAAATAAGGAGTTGAGGAAGAATCATTAACCAAATTAGAACTATTCCTGTTAATATGATAAGCTTCCCAAAAGTCAAGTTCTAAAGGGGAAGAACATTTTTGAATAATTTTCCCAGAATTGAAATCAAAAGAGTGGTTGGAATTCCAACAATGTTGAGCAATGCTAGACTTATTCAGCTCTTGCTTTCGTACATAACCTTTATGCTCATTTAACCGAATTTTCAGAGCACGTTTTATCTGTCCAATGTAAGAAAGGCCGCAACGGCAACTAATTTGGTAAATTCCCCAAGTATTAAGTTGATCAACAGAATCTTTAAGAGAAGAGAAGGAAAGTTTGTTGCTAGGAGCAAAAACAACTTGAAATTGAAACCTTTTTAGGATTTTAGCAATACGAAAACTTACAGAATGAAAGAATGGTAACACAACCAAATCCTTTCTAGAAACCACATGATTGGGACCAGAAGTTTTTTTAGAAAGTTTGTTATGAATAGAATCAATTAAAGAGTGAGAAAATCCTCTATCAACAGCTACAGCTTTCAGATAGTTGAGTTCAATCTTGAGAAGCTCAGGAGAAGAGCAAATATTAATAGCACGATGGACAAGAGCATTAAAAGCCGAATATTTTTGGTTGGGAGGATGAGACGATAGTCTGTGAGGAGGTAAAGAAACAGCGAAAGGTTTACGATAGACAGAAGTTGTGAAACCAGACTCACTCCTAGAAATCAAAACATCAAGAAACGCGAGGCTACTATTAAGTTCTTTCTCACAAGAAAACTGGATATTAGAATCAATGGAGTTCATAATCGAAAGAGCATCATCAATACCTAACAAGTTACTGTCCGTTAGGACAAAACAATCATCCACATAACGAACATAAAATTGAAATTGCAATTTTTGGAATAGTTTTTCCTCAAAGTAATGCATATAGAAATCACTTAAAATAGGACTAAGAGGACTTCCCATGGCCAGGCCATCTACCATATAAAATAAAGAGAAAATACGAAATAATGAAATACGAATAAAGAGAATTTTCTCTTTCAAACGGGAAGCATACGATGTTCGAGTGAGTAACTAAAAACTGAAACTTACAAAATATTAAGCGTCAATTTACTGATTCGAAGAAACAGTAATTTTGACGCAAGATTGTGCAGCAATGCTTGATCATTTTCTATTAATATTTCATTACGAACAATATAAAACGACTATAAGCAAAATTCTATTGTGAAAACACACGGCAAAACTCTCTATAAACAGTCCTTGAAAAAGAAATTGCCCAAAAGAAACGAAAGAAAAATACCACAAAGTGGAAAATAAAAGAATACTAGCTGATCTCCCGCAGAACATCTGCGGGCTGTAAGTTTAAAATGCAAAAGGCTTAAGAAACGATCGCTGGATATAAACAAACTAAGGTGTTGCCACTCCAAAGAATCGGAAATTAAAAATTAAGTTATTAATGGAAATACATTTTAAGAAATAAAAATAAATTTGTTATCCCGTAAGTTACGATAATAAATAATAAATCGTACTTTTCCGCGCTAATCATTAAACAAATTTTTAAATATCGTTTTACCATAGTTTGTTTGTTGCATGATGTCAGTATCGTATCGTTTCGCAAAATTTAATCGTAACTGGTCCACGTTAAATGAAATATATATATGGATACTTCTTCCTGCTGCCTATTTGCGGAATCTCATAAAAATAAGATTCTTTAACAAGCTATAGTTTGTATCCGTTTAGAGATAGTTATGGCTAATTAAAGAGAACAATTAAGTATAAGCTAGTGTTCAATTTTATATGGCAGTTTTTTCGCAGTAGGTTCGATTCTTCTAATTGCTACGACCACACATTAATTACGGAATAAATGCTGCAAACTTTATAGGTGCTACATTAAAACTTGAGCAGTAAATATAAGCTAGGAGTCAGTTCAATAGTATTTACGAAAAACATAACATTAAAATGCTTGGAGACATGTTAGTACGTTGTTTTATATGAATCTTTACTTTACTTCTTGAATTTAATTTGAGAAACTAAATAGAACCACGTATTTCGTGAGTCAAACAAGAAACAAATATCATGCTTTTAAAGTTCGGCCACGTAGTTCTGACACTTGGCCGCTTCTGCGCATGGCAAAAAAGACGAATCCGCTTCGAGTTTCAGGAATGTTGGTTTTGCAGGTGCGTTTATTATCACGCGAATCAGAATGTTTGCTTCTCTGTTTACTGAAAGCAACCAAATTTATAAACTGGCATACGGCATATTTCCTTATCCCGGCAGTTTCTCCCTTGAACATGAGTGGAATCTTCTTAACACTCTGTCAGTCAGAGCTCTTTTTTTTTTTTTTTTTATCGTGGTAGAACTGCAAGTAATTTTTTGCAGATATTCTGATACTGACTATTTTAAGTAGCTCCTAAGGAATGCTATCAGTAAAAAATTTGAGAAAATGAATTCGTACTATAGAGGGTTCCGATGAAATGAAACCTACGTCTAGAGTTAGATAAACGAGATTCAAATTTCGAAAGCTAATGCGCAAATTAAAGGCATTATGTGAAATAAAAATTTGTATATTGTAGAAGACTTTGATTTGCTAAATTATTTTAAATTCTTCTAGAATCAGAAACTTCCCTTTCTCACTTTAGCTGGTACTTTCTTATAAACAGGTAAATAAATGCTTCAATTGTGCGATATTTCTGGAACGGATCTTGGTCTAAGATCTTTTGATGTTGGACGCAACAGCAATAAAAATTAAATTTATATTAATTACGTAGTCTTTTGCACTGTTGAACAAACCTGAATTTTCAGAGTGTTTTTTGACTGATACCGGAAGATTTCCGCAGTGCTTCAATACATGGTTTTTCCTTCTAAAAACGGAAATATCACGTCCTGAAAATACGAGAACGGGATTTTTTCGTTTTACAGTTGCTGTATTTCCACAACCTGATTTGGATTAACGGAGAAAAAAAACATGCAACTTCTGTCAAATGTCATCAGAAACGGAATATTTTCGGCAACTCTGCTGCTGTACTTTTTCCGTTATTTTCAGGAGATTTTTTTTACAGTGTGGGAAAAAAAAATATTTCTGAGAGATATGCACTTATGCATTTTATTTAATTTATAACAGACAGAACAATTTGAAAATAACTCGTTTTTTTCGGCTTGCATAGCATCCTAAACTAAAGTAGAAAGATTGATATAAAAAGACGATTGATACAAAAAGACTACAGTCAAATTCGGCCTAATGTAGACCGAAGGGTGAGTAGGTATAAAAGGCTGGTTCTGCGCCACCTGAGGTGCTGAGGTGCCATTTCCCCTCAACCCCGCCCTCTCATATATATATATATATATATATATATACACTTAGCATATTATAACCTAGAATAATTCAACATAAGCAGAAGAGGAGTAAAAAAAACTCCGCCTTCAACAGAAAAATATATTAAATTTTAGTACTATAGCATTTTTAAGATCATTTTATCACGTACACACCCGAAATTACATAAATAAATCGTTATATTCAAGCAAAAACCGAAACATACAGCGCGAAATGCTTTAAAACCAATTTTCTTACTAAGGAAAAAAATCGAAAAAATATCAAATTTTATCGCTAAATAAGACTTTACACACCGTTTTCGACCAATCAGAATGCATTTTAGACTAAATCTAGGTCACATGATACTTTTCAGCCAATGTCATTAGTAGATAGAAAAGGAGAGTTCTGGGACAGCAGGCGGATTGCGGATCGGCCACGTCCCCCTTGCGCCTGCCGAGGGTTGAGTAGTAGGGTTCCTGCTGCTATCCTCGTAATCTTTTACGAGGGTTTCTGAGTGGAGTTGAGTTGTTTTCTCCGGAATTTAGTTTTTTCAGAATGGCAACACGTGAACTTCTATGAAAGCTTTTTTCGGAATGGCAACGGTTTTGGTTGTTATGGTAACGAACTTGTAATCTTTTACAGACTTTTTGAATCGATTGTGCTACCACCTAGTAAGAGAAATTAGAATTAAATTCGAAATTCGCCGTTTTTACGGTTTTAAATTTACAATTTAGTGTTTCATGAATGGCAACAAGTATTCTTAGGAGCGACATCATACTTTTAGAATTGTTTGATGGTAGAGCGATCATAGCGCCATCTATGAATGGAAATTAGAACTATTACCGACTTAATTCATTGTAACAAGAAAAGAAAAATGTTTATGTTAGGATTTAGTAATACAGATTATAATGAAGCAGAATTTCATAGATTAATTAAAAAAAAAGAGAATTAATAAGAAAATCGGAGTATAAGAACTTGAAACAATGATACCAACTTTAGATTATTTTAACATGAAATTTTACAAGTAATAATACTACAAATTACAACGACATTATTAGTAGTAAACTTCAGATTCAGAAATATACTAGCACTAACAACTGTATAATTTATAAACATAGAAAATTTCACACTGAACTTTCAAACTTATAACTAAACTACACTAAATTCAAGCTATTTTGAACTTTATCTACAGTACATTTGGAAACAAGTCTATGTTTAAGTTGATGGTCCCACCACTATCCCGATGCAAATAACCTGCACCCCATCAAATTTCAGCACGTTTGATAAATAAAATAATAAAAGTATATAAATTCAAACACTATAAATCAACGATAGAAGCAGATCACTTAGAGATATAGCAATAATTTTCAAATTTCTTCAAATTTATGTAAATAGTTAATCATGAAATGTATAAGTACTACGTGAAACTGGATATTCATAATCCTTTTAAAACCAAACACAAAATAAATGTAAATAAATTTATCAATGCACTAAAAAACTAAAGAAAAATTAAATAAAATAAAACTAATAAAGATAAAAACTTTTAAAATTTAAAAGTAAAACATAAAATGAAAAACAATTACAAAACCACTAAAACAAAAAAGAGTTCACTTGAGTATAAAAATTAAAAATAATACAAGTTACTGTGATGAAAAATTAAAAAGTGAAAAAAAAAAAGTAAAAACATAAACCAAGAAAAGAAAAAGCACAAAAATACTAAAATGAATGTAAAACTTTTGAACAAAGTACAAAAGTTAAAAAATAAAAAAACACAAAATAAAAAAATATGTATATAAAAGTTCAGAAGTACATGTAAATTGTAAAAATAAAAAGTATTATTACCAAAAAATTTTCAAAACAAATTCAAAATGTAAAATGTAAGAAGAAGAAAAAAATAAAAATTAAATTAAAACAAAATAAAATAAAATTTTTAAAAAATTGTAAAAATAAAAAGTATATTACCAACAAATTTTCAAAACAAATTCAAAATGTAAAACATAAGAAGAAAAAAATACTAAAACACTAAAACGAAATTTTAAAAAATTATATTAAAACTGTAACTAAAATAAAATAAAATTAAAAAAATTGTAAAAATAAAAAGTATATTACCAAAAAATTTTCAAAACAAATTCAAAACGTAAAATGTAAGAAGAAAAAAATTTAAAAATTAAATTAAAACTGAAACTCAAATAAAATAAAATAATTTTAAAAAATATTGTAAAAATAAAAAGTATATTACCAAAAATTTTTCAAAACAAATTCAAAATGTAAAACATGAGAAGAAAAACTACTAAAACACTTAAACAAAATTTAAAAAATAATAATAAAAAAATTAATTAAAACTGAAGCTAAAATAAAATTTTTAAAAAACCAGTTCATTTGAACATAAAAATAAAAAATAATAAAAGTTACTAAAATAAAAAAGGAAAAAGTTGAAAAAATTAAAGTAAAAACATAAATCATAAAAATAAAGAACATGAAAATATTAAAATGAAACATAAAATTGTTGAAAACGTACAAGACTCTAATAAAAAATATAAAACGTAAAACCAAAAAAATACAAAAGTCAAATTAAAAATCCTAAAACTTGGAAACTAAATGTAAATATAAGGATTAAAAATAATAAAATGGAAAAACTGCTTTTCGAACGTGAGACATCCTAAATTTATATTATTAAAACTTGAATCATAGATCTAAGGAAAAATAAATCCAAGTAAAACAGTAAATACAAATAGAAAATCTGAAAATTCAGCATAAACATACCAGACAAACGTGAAACAAAGAATAACAGAATCATAGATATAACAAGAAACTTACCCCTGTCAGAAGAAATGCAACGTTAAAATTATACAGGTACCGAAAGAAGCTACAAAATCTGTGTTGATATCAAATACACAACATCAACAGTTGTAACTCCATTCAGTCTTTATTGCAAATTCACATACAAAAAGAACACATAAAACAAAACCATCAACGAACTTTATAAGTTTTTCGGTTAATGGACCCATCTAGCACGCTTAGAACGTACCCCATCAACCTTTATTTTCACAAACATTGATATGATTATATGAAAAATATACAAAGAAAGTATGCAAACTAATGTAATGAATACATAAAAAATAGTCAATCGATACATACTACAGTACAATAAAATATATACAATGAAAACATAAATATATTATGTACTTTTGTTAATACAGTAATGACCATACGCATTGGAGTTCACCCCATCATCTAAAATATATCTTTTATCATCAAATGCTGATAATGAAATTTTGTTAGTTGCTACAGTATATAAGTCATGGTTTTGACTTTGAATTCTAAACTGAATATCTCTCCTAGCTTGGGCTTCTTCTAAGCATTTCTTATAGTGAGAGTGCTTTATTTTTCTTTTTAAAATAGAGCGAGCCACCCCTTTGCAGTTTTTTTCTCTTCGGAATCTGTTTTCATCGAATACATCTTTGCCCGCAGTCCAATAAATTCTTCAATAGGATTTCCATTAGTTTCATCTTTGAAGCAACCAATTCTTTTTTTATTTTTCTCACTGTACAAAATATGATTTTTTGGATAATCTGAGGTGTCGTATATTTATAGATGCTGTTTCATATCTTGATAAACGTCTTCGCAAAATATTTGATACGTAAGCGAGTCAGTGTCCGTAAAAAGTAACTTTGCATTTTCACCGTAATTTTTTTTGATATGGTTATAATGGAAATCATACATAAGATATTTGCTAAGTTCCAGTATAACAAAGCCGGCATATATAGGTCTGTTTAAGGTGATACTGTTTTTTAAACGCTGAATACCAACTAAGTTCGAATTAAATATTTTAAACTGTTGGAAAGAGGGTGCAGAAACTAGTTTTTTACTCTTCTTTTCACTGTTTACGAGTTGAATATCAATATGCTTTCGTACATTCTCCATCATTTTTCCATAGACAGCATTGTTCATTAATTTGAAGAGGTCTTTTTCAAAAGTTGATTTGGAGTTTTTCCTTTGTTCTGTGTTAAATTCAATATAGGTTTTAAGCCAAGATGATTGACGAAATTTCATAATTTTATGAACATTGGGAAGTTTAAGCCCCAAAGAGAGATATAACTGCAGATTTTTATAATAGACAACATAATAGTACTTATTGTTTAAATTGGGTACTAGTTTAACAGACGGTGTAAACTTACTCCCATTTAACATGTTGATAGCATAAGATGAGAGTTTTTCAGGTTTAATTTTAAGCTTTTCGGGTGCTACTGGATATCCATTATGAAGGTTATGAAATTCCTTATTATATTCCAGATCCACTTCTAAGATATACCCATATGCACTATCTGCTGTTGCTTGTAATATTTCCTGTACTATTTCGTCAGAAGGGGTAATCCATTGAAAATCACCATACGGCAATGGCTGCGACATCGCCCAACCATATAGGTTATTTGCATCGAGGTACATAATATAGTTTGATGGTTCAGAAGGATTATAATTCTTTAGATATTTATTGTTAGCAAT